>OW285235.1:200987731-203387731 GCA_935421215.2 Melolontha melolontha | reverse complement strand
TGTTAGACGTACTGAATGGGAACTCGCATTGTCGTGATGAAAAATAATGCAACGTTTTCGGTTGTTCTTCCTGATTTCATCTATAACTTTTGGCAAACAAATTACTGTATACCATTCAGCGTCAACAGTTTTTCGATATTCTAAAGGAATTGTTGAGATGTGTCCTGTACAGCCGAAGAAACAAGCGATAATTTTCTTGCAAGTGCTCCTTGCACGAACAACTTTTGTGGGGTTCGGTTCGTCTTGGAACACCCATACAGTAGATTGTTGCTTAGTTACCGGCTCATATGCATATATCCATGTTTAGTCACCTGTGACGATGTTGTATATGGATTTTGCGGTTCATACATCGAATTTTTTGCGCATCTCTTTAAACCAGACATCGCTGGTTTAAAGATACACATACCGCGGCTACTGTCGATATTTATGCGGCCCGCCAACGAATATTAAAAATTGTTCGAAAAACTACAAAAGTAGGTAAAAATCCATTCAAATCAATATTTCTTGACTTTTTATTTTTTCTAACTTTTGTAATTGTTAGTAAGATATGTATCTTTAAGTACCTACTACTTTCTTGTTCAGGTTTACTACGTAGAACAGGCATGCTCCACGTCGTTCCAAGCATATTGTTACGAGACTAGAAATCTGTCGAACCAACTAGATTACTCGAAGATTCGCGAAACACGTCGGTATTATCCCCGAACAATGTGGTAGGTTCTCGATGTTAGGTAACTCGTATAAATACAACGCATCGCCCGCTATCGGGGTAGTTAAGTTTTAACTACGGCCAAGCGAACGTTCTATTGTTTGAATTGTAATCTGTGAAGAATAAATATTTCGTCGTTCGAACTTGGCATCTACCTACGTAACAATATAATATCAATTTTGATATGGATAAACCAGGCCCCGTAAAAAACGTAGTCGTAAGGTTGAAGAAGAAAATCGACAGGTTCAAGATATTTGGACCGAAAAATACTTTTTTATTTCATCGCGTAACAAAAGTGTCTGTTTAATATGCAAGAGTACTGTTTCTATTCCGAAGGAATATAATGTGAAAAGGTATTATGAAACCCAGCATCATACTTTTACCAAATTAACCGGCGAAAATCGAACGCAAAAAATTTTCATTTTACAAAGGGAACTAATATGCCAGCAAGCTATGTTTACAAAACCAATTCAAGATGCTGAAACAGCTTCTGAAGTTTTGAAATATCTCGAATAATAGCGAAAACTTATCGGCCTTTTAAAGATGGTGAGTTTGTTAAGCAGTGTAGATATCGTCGCAAAAAAAATGTGTCCGAAAGATGCAAAGAGGTTTGAGAAAATTCAACTAAACCGGATGACTGTTCAAAGAAGACTTACCACATTAGCAGCTAATATAGAAGAGCAATTAGCTACGAAATCGAAAAGTTTTGAGTATTTTTCTATAGCACTCGACGAATCTACAGATATAAGTTCCACTGCTCAACTCTTAATATTTTTGCGAGGTGTAACGCAAAATTTTGAAGTGAGTGAAGAACTGATGGTATGAGTTCTTTGACAAGTCAAACCAAGGGGAGTGACATGCTCAAAACTCTTCTGGAAAAATGTTCTATAATGAATTTGGATTTAATGAAATTATCTGGAATTACGACTGACGGAGCACCTTCAATGGCTGGAAGTAAATCTGGGATAATAACTATGTTAAAAGAGTATTTACAAACTAAAAACATAGATACCAAGGAATTAGTGCAGTTTCATTGCAATATACATTAACAGGCCCTCTGTTCAAAATTATTGGGATTTGAAAATATGATGAAAGTTGTAGTACCTACTGTAAACTTTATAAAATCACGAGGTCTCAATCACCGACAATTCACACAATTTCTCGAGGATATTGAAAGCGAATATGGTGATCTCCTGTTTTACACTGAAGTAACGTGGCTAAGTCGTGGGTTGTCACTAGAGCGGTTTCTTAACTTGATTGAAAAAATCAAAATATTTCTAGCGGAAAAGAAAAAGGACGTCTCCGAACTCGACAACCCTGATTGGCTGTGTGACTTAGCGTTTCTTGTAGACATTACAAATCATTTGAATGTCTTAAATACGCGACTCCAAGGCAAAGATCAATTGATTTCGCAGTTATACTCTCATGTTTTGTCCTTTCAATGCAAATTGAGTCTTTTCAGGACACAAATCAATTCAGCCAATTACAGCCATTTTCCAACTACAAAAAAATTATAGAGAAATTCAATAAAACTGTTGTCAATTTCGCTTATGTTAAAAAAATTGATATTTTAATACAAGCTTTTCATGATCGTTTTCTAGACTTCAAAAAAGTTAAACCTCTTTTTTGACATTTTCAGCAATCCTTTCAACATTTCACCCGAAAATGCACCGGAATCAATACAGCTGGAATTGATAGACATGTAAAATGATGATAATTTACGAAACAAGTTTAATGAAGGTAATTTACTCAACTTTTACCGTTGCGTTGACAAAACCGCTTATAAAGAGTTGCGAATAAATGCATTGAAATGCGAAAGCTTATTTGGATCGACGTATATTTGCGAGCAAACGTTTTCAGTGATGAAACTTAACAAAACAAAAAATGGAAATCGTCTGGCAAATGAAAATCTGGTAGCAATTTTACGTGTGGCGACAAGTAATGTGGAGCCAAACATAAACTAAATTGTTAAGTCAATGCAATGTCATGCATCAAAATAATAAAACATGAAATATTACATTGTAATGATTAGATTACATTACGATTACATAATTACAACAAACATTTTTGAATGTCCTTTTATTTTTATCATTTGTAGTAATTCATACTATTTAAAAATAAAAATATTTGTGTTAATAAGTATTCTTTGTAGTGGCCCGTCCTTGGCTTATAATTTTCCCGAGTGGCCCCTGTTCCCTATAAGTCTGTACATCCCTACTCTAAGTCTTCGATGACATTGAATGTTTGCTGCTCGATGTTGTATGTCTGCTCATTTTTGTGTTCTTCCAAGATATCGACATCGTTCTCTTCAAGCCATTCAACAACTTGATATTCGTCTAAAGTTTGTACTATGTACATCAATCCATTAGCACTCTTATAGGTTTCACTTTTGTTTCGGTGTGTGTGTTTATATTTTTATGGATCTCCTTGCTGTGACAATTTAATGACTTGACAGAGGCATGATAAAGACATGTTCGATGTATAGAAACTATTTAGGTGAAATATTTAAGTGTAGAGCTAATCAGTGGATGGACAAAATGTCGACATTATAAAGGATTCCTTTTTCTGCCATTTCGTAACGATACTCTAAAAATATCTACCCTAAAACCGCGGGCAGAGCAAGTTAACAACAAACAGAAGGCTAACTTACCTTGGAGAAAAAGCTTACTAGACTCGACTTGTTTCTAGTTGTTGCTTGGAATTCTTCTTCAAGTCTCTTAGACACAATAATATCTGACTTTGCTTGTATCTTTTATAACCACGCCAAACTTCATTAACTAACTTCTGCACATTTTGTAATTTTGTGTTCGTGTGAGATTTTTTAAAACATTCGAATAATTTTTGGTATAATATTGATTTGTCTACATTAGACGGCATTTGAAACTATTTCAGCGGTGTTAGAAGTCGATCAATAGTAAACAAACATTAACTTAGAACACGTCAAATCCAATGATATTAGACCAGACAAATGCAGACAAGTAATTAATTCCCCTACTTCTGTTCTTTCTTAATTAACCATAAAACACCGCATGCAAGTGAGTATAAAGCAATAATCAATTATTTCGGGGAATCCCTGAACATGCTTTTTGTTTCTGAGCATAGACAAGTAAGGTTGTCATATGTGTTCAAATCAGAAAAAAAATATTGCTGACGTAATCACCATTCAGACCCCACCCCGTCCTCCGTGTCATCATAAATAAGAAAAGCAAAGACCTGGTGCTTACGTAATACAACGGCCCCAAAGTTAGCGAGAGATAGTAGCAAATAGAGAAGAAAATAACTCTAAGAGCTTCTAAATTTTGTATTTTTCGAACTTCAAAATCCACATTCACAAAACAAAAATTAAGAATTTTATTGACCCGAACACATTTCTCAATCATTTAAAACTTCATCACATTCTAATAGAAATTTATTTATTATCTATGGGAATTACGTTAAAACAACATAATAATATAAACATGCATCATAATAATGCTTTTTATACATAGGTGAAAGTTATTCACTTATTTAAATATTCATTTATATTCCTAAATTGTATTGAACGTAAGAAGTTTTATTATAAGAAAACAATAAGCAATTAAATCTATTAAGTAAGAATAGGAAAGTGACGGGAATATTTTAATTATGTATGTTTACATTATTCTAATCTGCGTTTGAAAACTACCTGTACAAATTCAGTTTGTCGTAGAAAAATTTAAATCGATTTTAAATTAATAAATTCTTCGAATCGGCATGCCTTGTCAAATAAAAGACTTTTATTTAATTTAAGGTAAATACAAAAAATAAGCAAGGTCACACAAACCACATCCTAAAATAAAATTAACGCAGTAGTTATTAAATTTTAATGCAGTATCAAATCGAATTTAAAAACTTCAAATTAATTGAAGTCGCATACGATTGTACACTCGCTTACACGGAAAACTAGTACAACTCTTATGAGCATAAAATCAGAGTTTTTTAGTTGCCTAAACGGGACAAATATATTCATACTGTCACTTATAGACGTCATAGGTTGTACACAAGTATAGATAGTAAACTAAAGAGGATGATCAGATCCCTATCTTGCAATGTTCGCCAATTGTTACTAGCGCTGTGATATCACGACGAGACCTAAATTGACGGGAATACATGTCCATAATGTCTAATAGGTGAATTTATTTCCTCAAAATTTTAAAATTTACAATAAATTCAGTGAAACTAAATATAATAACAGAATTAGTAAACTCAAAATTAGTTTCTGTGAATAAATTTATAATGAAAATGGAAGGTGGATAGATAGGCAGAGGAGCGGGCTGTACCTACTATGGTTTGCACGTTCTCCTGACCTTTCGCCATAGGACTTTTTCTTTTAGGGTGGTCTAAAAAATCGTATTTACTATAACGGTAAGCCAAATACGCGAAAAGAATTGATCGAATAATTGCAAGAGTAGATTCCCTACGAAATGAACTTGCAGATATTAACTGGCAACAGAATATGGCCCAAAGACTAGCAACATGTTCAGAAAGAAGAGGCGAACAGTTTTCTTCTTTTGTTGAAATCTAAAGAACGAAAAAGAAATTAAGCAAAGTGTATATGAACTTTTTTGTTCAGAATCACTTCTAGAACACATTGTGTAAGTTTGTCGTTACCTCAGGGAACACCCTGTATAACAATATAATATAAATTATCATTGCATTATGTACTCTTAATAAAAATTTTCAGTGACATTTAAGTTCTTTTAGAAGCAATTTATTGGGTCCAATTTAAATGTTGTCTAAGGCCCGCTAGAAGCTTAATTCGGCACTGTATAGATTAATATAACAAGCATCGTTTTATGGCATTTAATAATTAGAATAAGTTAATTTATGGTTACAGTCTGAATTTTCATTCTTAAATGTATTCGTTTTCATTAACCTTACCTTTCGTACACAATTAAAATACCAAAACATTCATTAGGATTTCAGTCATTAAAATACGTTTAAATTATAAATGTATAATTCTTTTCAATAAAGGACTGTAGGTAAGCTGCTACGTGTGCAGAATAAGTTACATACGTCTGTCATTTTTCAATCACTAATCAGCAGTTATTAATATTCATGCTGAATAATTAATCGTATTTCCTCTTCTGCATGCCGTTTTTAGTAACAAACTTATACTAATTCAAATGCCTTTTTTGTTCAGTTCCTCAATTCTCAGTTCACCGTTAATTCATATTTGATTTCTTACAACACTTCTACAATTTATACAAATTACAAAATATTGTTCTTTATTTCTATATTATAAATATACATACATATATAACGGGTTGGCCATTTAATGTTGCGGTTTTAAAAATCGCGCTATTCCCTTGTATATATAGAAATAAATATAATATATATTTTTTACACTAGAGGGCCAAGCGCGGTTTACAATAAATATATGAAAAATTTGCCTTGTCAGTTTTCAAGATGGCGTCGTATCCAACGGAAGTGCGTGTGGAATTAATAAAATATTATTATAGAAATGGGGAATCTTTTGCAGCTACGGCAAGACACTTGCGTACTCTATTCGGGAGAAATAACGCACCAACGGAAAACACTATAAAAAGGTAAGGAAAAAAAGATAAATTTAGAAAAGTAACAAAGTATCCGTTATCGTGTTTCCATGTCTACTAATCCGACAATATCTTAGGATTGTAGTGAAATTTGAAGCAACAGCATCTGCGGCAGACGAAGGATCAACTGTTAGAGAACGTCAAAAGACCATCCGGGTACCGGAAACCATAGAACGAGTACGAGAGCACTTTACAGCTCAACCTTCAACATCGACCTCAAGAGCATCTCAAGAACTTGAAATACCCCGTACAACACTAAGGCGGATCCTAAAGCAAGATCTAAAGATGAAAGCATACAAAATCCAGATCGATCAGCCATTGAGACCGTTTGATATGGAGCGACGCTACAATTTTGCGAACGAAATCATCGAACGCATTGAAAATGGCAGCATGTCATTGGAACGAGTGTGGTGGTCGGATGAGTCAAATTTCGATGTATCCGGTTATGTGAATAAGCAAAATTGGAGACATTGGGGGGCAGAAAATCCACATCTAGCAATTGTTCGTCCTCTTCACCCTCGACGGTTGACTGTATGGTGTGCTACCTCGTCGGCAGGAATTATCGGTCCCGTGATTGTCAATGGAACCGTTACTTCGCAAAAATATTGTGAAATGCTTAATGAGTCTTTTATTCCCGTGGCGCATGGATTAAATATAGTGGAGAATGCATGGTTTATGCAAGACGGGGCTCGTCCGCATCGCACGGAAGAAGTTTTCAACATTCTTGAAGAACATTTCGGTAACAGAATCATTGGTCTTGACGCTCAACAGTTTACAGGCGGAAGGATAATATGGCCACCATATAGTCCAGACCTCAATCCTTGCGATTTCACAATCATTAAAAGATACGGTATATCGCGATGGTATAGACACCCTGGATGACCTTGAAATGGCAATACGGCAGCGAATAGAAGCGATACCGTACGCCACACTTCAGGCAGTTTGTGGAGAATTTGAGAAGAGGCTGCGAAATGTTATCGTTGCTCGAGGCTCTCACTTCGAAAACCTGATTTATTAAACCGCAGATCTTGTTGTTTAATTGCACAAATAAATCATTTTTTTAAATTAATGTTTTGTATGTTTAATATGACTTCAAAAACCGCAACCTTAAATGGCCAACCCTGTACGTAGGGTAATGGCCAATTGTGTGGAACCATGTAAATATCTGTTAAATTACAACAGACATTGTAATAAAATTTTAGGCACGAAAATTAGATATGAAAAGCCATCATTTGAAGTATTTCTTAAATATACAGAGTATTAAAAAAAACAACGTACTGAAAATATACATTTTTTAATTGAACGCCCTGATTTTTTTTTACATTTTAGGATTCTCTTCGATAACACGATTTCAATAAACTATAAACACCTGTGGTCTAAAGTATTTTTTATTTATTAATTGGCAAGGAAAAGAAGATCAACTGATTAAACTTAATTCATGAGATTTTCAAAATGGGCGCCATGAACTTCCTGACAGTAAGCCAATCTGCCTGTAAATTCTATCTTCTATGGTGAAATGCTTCGTATCTTTCCATTAATTCTTTCAGCCAAATCTTTCAAATTTCTAGGCGAGTAGGATTAGAGAATACAATCCCGGGATCCCGGCCGGGTTTTGATCCCGTAAATCCCGGGACTGTACTTGGCTGATCTCGGGATTTTCGGGATTGCCAGTTTGCATTCCGTAATCCGTTGCGCCTTGACAATGACCTTACCTAGATTATATTAAGGGCACTTATTACATAAAGACAAAAAATCAACCTTAGGTACGCCGTACGTTAAAAAAACTACATAGGTACAGCCCAAATAATATGTAACTCAGAAGGGACTTCCCCGCCTAGCATAGTTCAATACAATACTGTTAAAGTAATTCCCAAACGGGCCAACAGGGGAATCACCCGATCACCTCATATGATATATCATAATATTGTTGCGAGGGATTCCCCGTCGGGGATTCCCTTTACAAAAGTATAATTATGCTCATTAGGATTTTCATTTATTATTCTACCAGCGAAAAGGTTACGCAGGTTACGTCATTTAAATTTAAAAGTCAATTATCTGAAAAAGTTATTTTAAATGGCGGGAGACTTTGTTCAACATAAAAAAACAGTGATACGTCGTCAGCGTGGAGTTATGTTTTAGTTGCGAAAGACGGGAATAGTGATAAATATAAGCGATGCCCTGCCATTCTCAAGACTTTGGGTAGATCGACTAAGGGATTACATACACATTTGTCATCAAAACATAACATTAAGATTTTAGCTGACGTTAATCGTTTAACAGCTTCAACAAGTCAAGATTCCGAAAATCTGAATACAGCACCGCCGCCAGCTAAACGAAAATTAGAAGATTATTTTAGTAAAAGTGCCGACGATAGCCTGTATGATGTTTTGGCAAGAATGATTGCATTAGATGGATTTCCATTCAGGGTATTCATAACTTGAGACGATTTGAGAAAATTGCTCTTAGCGAAATACACGGATTTACCAAAATCAGCCGTCACAATTCGAAAGCGTGTTATGAATTACAGTGAAAAAATCAGGAAGCAAGTAAGTGCAGAATTAAAACATTTGAAAAGTGCAGGTGAAAGAGTTAGTCTATCTTTCGACGAGTGGACATCAACGTCCAATAAACGCTACATGGCTGTCAACGTTCACTCATATAAAAAAATTTGGAGCTTAGGACTCGTTCCTATTCATGGAAGTATGACGGCTGAAAATTGTCTTCGTATATTGAAAGAGCGTCTAAGTAAATTTGATATCGTGGCTACTGTAACCGATGGACCGAACGTTATGATAAAGGTGGGACAGCTTGTTTGCATTGAACAATAACTGTGTCTGGCACATGGTATCAATTTGGCCGTTTGTGATGTGCCTTATAGAATAAAGAATTATTTTCAAGACAGGCAAGACAGCCCTACCTCAGATACTATAAATGAACCAGCTGTGACTGCTGATTATATTAACGATAGCGATGATGATGACGATTTAGAAGACTTAGACTATCCAGAATCAGGTTTAATCTTAATGTCACAAAATGAACTTGCGTGAGAACACATACCAGAGTTAACGAAAGATGAAAACATTAATGAGCTGATAAAGAAAATCCGCAAAGTTGTAGTGTATTTCAAAAGATCACCATTGAAAAATGAAACAGTACTTCAAAAATATGTGAAGATTGAACATCAGAAAGAGCTGTCACTTCTTTTGGACTGTAAAACCAAGTGGAATAGTCTTTTAACCATGCTGGAATGATTTTCTCTTTTAAAAACCTGCATTCAAAAAGCTCTTATAGATCTCAGTCATCCAATCCGTTTATAAGATGCTGATTTTGACTTGATAAATAAAATTGTTGATATGCTGACCCCATTAAATTAACAGTAGAAGTAATCTGTCGACGAGATGCTAATTTATGCACAGCTGATACCGGTTTGAAATTTCGTATAAAACAATTGTCTAGCAAAAACTCAGCACTCACCAATAAAATGAAAACATCCTTAGTCGAACCTATAAAGCAACGACGAAATGATGATCTAACTGATGTGTTGAATTATTTACAAAATCCACGAAAAGATAAAAATCAATTATTATCGGATTTGGAATGGCTTGACTTATTTCCAGTTCCTACACAGGCTTTAGTGAGGGCGCAAATAAATAGTATTGTTAAAAGACTAAATAGTCGAGATGACACGGAAGAGGAAGAAAGGTCAGGATCACAAACAGATGATGAGCCAAGGCAACAAACCTCTCAACCCCAATTGACACTAAAAGAAAAGTTACAGCTGGAAATCAATAAGAGCATGGAATTCCCAGATCCTGAAGTACAAAATGAATCGGGCTTAGTAAATAGTATTAGACGCGAAATGAGCCTGTTCGAAAATGGAGGAGTTCGTGGATATCACTTAAAATTAGCATATAAATATCTATTGTCTATTCCTCCAACCAGTGCAGAACCTGAGCGAGCGTTTTCAGCTACTGCTTATGTTGGCAATAAACTACGAAGCAGGCTTGGAAGTCAAACATTGGATGCTTTGATATTTCTGCGATTGTATTTTCGAAATTCTAAATAGTTTTTTGTATTGTCTTTTTTGTTCCTTATTTTAGTATATTGTGTATTGTGTTGTGTAACAATATTAATAAATAATTTTTAAGAAATTACTTAAGTTTTTTTTTCATTTGAGCCCAATTAGAAACCACATAGTCTAATCCCAGGATCCCGGGGTTACGCTTCGAAAATCCTGTAATCCCTGGATTGAAAAACATGCTCGGGATTGTATTCTCTAAGTAGGATACACTTTCTGTTTTAGATAGCTCCACAAGAAGTAATCTAGTAGATTGAGATTGGGAGAACGTGCAGGCCATTCAATTTCGCCTCTCCTTGCAATCCATCTATGGGCAAGATCTAAACGATAACTGACTAGTGAGATGTCCCATCCTGCTGAAACCAGATGTTTTGTGGAAGTTGGCCATTTTCCTCCAATGTAGGAATTATCTGCTTTATTACCTGCTAGATTAATATTACACCATATTTATATGCTTTAGAGGCACATTACGACTCCACTATAAAATCTCAACAGGATAGAAATCCTACCATAATGCCCAATATCTACTTAGCAAGACTACTCTGAATACAATACTAATCATTACCTGTGCTTAAAGTGGTTTGCTCCCTATCTGAAACATTATTTATATGGATAAAAGAAACGATAAAATATAGGATGTTGAAATTTTATGTATAGCTCTGAAATGGAAAAATTAATTTAGGTAAAGGCCCATTCTTCTAACTTTATTTATATTGCAAGGTTTGTCTTTTCGGGTTCTTAAATAAAACTAACAATAACTTTAGACACACACTATATTAATATTAAAACGTATAACAATATAAAACTAACTATTAACAATAAGCACATTTATTTATTTATATATATATGTATTTATAAGTACGTTCACTTCGCGAGACTCGGGTATCGAATGCCCCATCCCTTCTTCTACGGCTTTTATATCATAGCTTATATTTTCTCGACGTATGTGGAACGCTCCAGAGAACATCAGACTAGTATGACGCGCGTTGTAGGATGAGTCATCACAATATTTTCATTTTTTTCGAAATAAGTGACTGAAATTTAAAAGAAAAGCTTTGCCTAAAAAAAAAAAATAATCATTGTTGAATGAAAAAAAAAAATTAAAATAAACAAAAATTAATTCGTAACTTTTTAAAAACAATTGTAACTTAGAACTAATGTTTTAGTTAAACTTAATGTAGGTACGGCGATGCATTGTAGGCGTGACCTAATACCGGCGGTAAGGTATATCCGGCGAGGTCTTGTATAGATAAGTTGTACAGGTATAAGCAAAACCGAGTACACTCATACCTAGCTATAAGGCCGCTTTTTATTCGGCATTTCGCTATAACGGCCTTTTTAATTATGACACTTTTTCAATTTACGGCCGAAAATGTTTCATTAGACGGCCATTAGCTTGGTTGTATTTGCTTTATTTTTTGTATGTATGTACATATTATTCGTAACTGAGCAAAACGTAGCGCGCACGACGAAAGAGATTAAAGTTCGTACACGTTTATAAAACGGGGAACCCCAAAATAACATTTTGATAAAAAAATCAACAGCACACAAGAACGCACGCATTTGATGGAAATTGCGCATGGTAGTGACCAGGATAGTTATTAATTGCTGAATTAAAAACACAGCTGGTACGTTTTGTAATTCATTCAATAATTCTTTTAAATATAATCCTTCCTTTTTTTAGTAAAAACGCCAACGAAACGTCCATTCAATTTGGAGATTGATGCTGCTAATAATCACGCTAGATACCAAATTAGAAGTTTTACGTCGTATTGAAGCTGGTGAGAAAATTGCTCAAATTTGTAATGCAATGGGACTGGCAAAGTCTACCGTTCAAACTATTCGTGATAGAAAAAAAGAAATTGAAATACATTTGCTGTCCGCTACACCTTCAAGTATTTCAAAATTAACTCGCCAAAGAAGCAGTGTTATCGAAAAAATGGAAAAATTATTAGTTATATGGATTGAAGACAATAATGAACGACGGATGCCAATGAGCCAGATGACTATCAAATAAAAGGCCAAAAATATTTTCGAAAATTTAAATAGAGAGGATAATGATGAATCTGCGAAAGATGAAAAATTCGAAGCAAGCTGAGGTTGGCTGGAAAAATACAAAAATCGCCACAATTTGCATAATTTACAAATGAAAGGCGAAAAAGCTAGTGCCGATGATAACGCAGACAAAGAATAGCCCAACACTTTGAAAAAAGTTATAGAAAGGGGTGTATACCAACCAGAACAAGTTTTTAATAAAAACAAAGGGTGTAATTTCAGCTTTTCTTGGAAAATTGAAATTTATGAAGCAAAATATTAGTCGGCGCGAATTTTCCCAGTTTTCAAACTTGTCACAGGTAGAATGCCTTGATGAGGATATTCACACATACGTTCAACATTTAATTGCCCTGCATGATTACTTTAAAATCAGATTTGAAGATATTCTGACGATGGAAATACCACCATGGATCATAAATCCACTTGATGAAACGGAAGTGGAGAATGTGATATTACAAGAGGAGCTACTCGAGCTTAGCACTAATGAGGAACTGAAGGTGAAATTTAAAAGAGGGTATCAAACATTTTGGCTGCAGGCAGAAATACCCGAAAAATATCCTGGACTGTGGGGAATTGCGAGAAAGCTTTTGATAGCGTTTCCCTCGTTATATCTTGTCGAGAAAAGTTTTAGTATCGTTACAAACCTTTTAACAAAAAAAAAGGAGCAGATTGAATATCACAGAACGGGGATATTTGCGGTTATTCCTAACAAAACTGAAGCCAAATATTGATAATTTGGTGTCAATCCATCAAGTACATCCCTCCCACTGAAATTATGACTATTTTGTGATTGTCATTGTAGAAGTTACGTTACGTTATTAATATTTAATTTTAATTATATTACGACTGTTATCATATTACAATGTAATATGATAACAATAATAATTAATAGTGTAATAATTACATATTTGAATAAATACAACACAAGGAAATATACTATTTTTCTTTTTATTTTTACCACTCCGAATGGGGAGTTTTCTAAATAAAATATGTGAGAATTGATTGGTTTCTTGTGCTGTGAGTAGATGTCAAAGGGGTAAAGTTGGATGGAATCACTCTTTTGATTGGCTAACTTTACTTTTTGCACATCCACTCACAGCACAATCAATTAATTAATTAACCAATAACTCAGCCGCAACGCAAATTTCCATAGTTAGATCTAATCTTCACATTTTTTGTCGGGTTTTGGGAATATGGTAGAAATGTAGCTGCAGGGGGTCCACCGGAACCAGCAAAACTTTCAAAGTGGTCTATGAGAAAAAAAAGTTTGGGAGCCTCTGATCTAGACGGTTCAAACAGTACCTACGTACAAAATCGGATTAAAACTCAAAAGGTATCCAGAATATTTTTCTATTAATTTTATCTAAAATATCGAACTAGGTATAATTACACATGGCTACAAATTTAGAGCAAGGACTTCCCGTTTTAAATTCGATGACTGATTGTGAAGAATTTTGATGCGCTGATTACGAATATGTATTCAATTTTTCTCCATCAAGTCCAGATTTTTCAGAATAGACATAGGAAGAAATTTGAAAAAAAAAACACATTTTCTTAGAAAAAAAATATATTAAAAAAGTACTTAATTCTAAAACTTAAAAACTATTGAAATTTGATAAACTATTACTTGTTTATTGCGCAAACATGTAACTTATCTTTGTGAAACCTTATTCTTTTTTCTCCAGAGCTTCTAGTTTGAGATTTTCCCTAAAATTTTCGGTTTGGCTCATCTCGCCTCAGCAGCCAACAGTAGTCCGCCAACATGTTTGTATTCCACCTTCCCCGATACCTGTTTTCCACATCTTTCAAATCTTGGTGAAATCTTTCAACTTGCTCTTCGTTAACAGCTCCTCAATTTTTCGGAAAGTAGTCAATGTGCGAATTCAGGAAATGAAGTTTAATGCTCATAGAACAGTCCGTTTTTATAGAACAGTCCGGTTTTATAGAACAGTGCGATTTTCATCGAATTTTTCATTCTTCATTAATTTTCTTATATCAGGGCCAACAAAAATTCCTTCTTTCAGTTTAGCGCATGACAATGTTGAGAAAATTATATGCGTCTCCTTTATTTAAAGCCTTCACAAACAGTTTCACCATTAGTATGTAAAAAAGGTAGCAAAACTCTTTCTCGGGGAACCAAGTTCTTTCGAACAACATTTTTGGTTCCAAGGATTAGTTCAGAACTTTCGATATATTCACTAGCCTCATTACTTAATGAGGCTAAAATAACCCATTTAAACGTAATGAAAACGGATTTCTTATACTAATTATGTAGTATTTAACAAATTATGAATCAAAATTTAACCTATTATAACGGGTGTTCAGAAACATTCGAAGTCAAGTGGGCTCTGAACAAAAAATCGTATATCTTTACTTAAGTCGGAATCTAATATCGAAGATACTAATTTGATAACCTATAGAATTGTATTAAGTAAATGTATCAATCTATCTCAGACATGACTTCATATTTTCAAGGCCTACTTTGACTTCGAATGTTTCTGAACACCCGTTATTAATAGATTCATTAAATGCATTAACAATTAGTTAGCACTCGTTTAAAAAAGTTGATGGATTTTTTAACTATTTTTTCCTAACCAGCTCCTTTAAATTTATCGGGAATGCTACTCGGTTCTTAAGGGGGAAAACCATTGTAAGCCTGTGTTATATACCGCCTCATTCTGAGCAAACGCAACGATCCGAATGTATGAATATTTCTCCCGCTCCGAATACAAATCCCCTGAACGCGTTTAACCAATCACAAAACAGTCTGTCGCGCAACCATTTGAGAATTAATGTCACAAATTAGTGTCACCACTGTCACCCTATACGGAGTCTCTTAAGCGTTTGAATAGTGATCATGCCGCGTTATACACTAGAAGAGAAAGCCGAAATGATGAAATGGACCACGCTGATAATTCTTATCAAAGAGTATGTGACTTATTTGCCGAAAGGTATCCCGACTGGCCCATCCCGAACAAAGCTATAATTTGTAGACTTAAAAAGAAAATAGACATTACTGGTTCTGTACGAAATTTAAAACCATTATTCCCAAATCGCAGAGTTCCTAATGACCCGTCCATTTTAGTAGAACTAAATTCAAATTTGACACTTAGGCCCGGTTTATTCACCTTCCAGTAAAGTACCTGTTAGTTACTTGACAATTAAATTTACTTGGCACATTTACTATTTTTGGGTTTATTCGTATAATTTTAAAGGTCGGTTAGTTACTGGAAAGAACTACATGTTTTTACAACAGTAGTACGTTTAGGGGAAAATAGAGAAAGATGAAACATACCACTAACACATGGTATAGAGAAGGATGTACAGCTTTCGGTAATTTGAAATTCTATTTGCCGGCATGACAAATGAGTGCATCTAATGTAACCTTAAATCTCAAGCGTTTATTGTGTGTTATCACGTGTTGTCCATTTTTATTTTTTGTGTTATTCAACCCCTTTTTGTATTTTCAATACAAGTAAATAAATATATGTATATATATTATGTATTAATATTGGTTGTTTTATTATTATATTTATTTTGTACAGAGTTTTTTTTAAATATATCTTTTACGTCTAGCATCATATTATAATTTACTATGACTACATGTGAAATAAAGATGAAATTTTTGTTTAGAACATTAATACTTTATTTACCACACACAGATTATGTAATAAACATTACAAACGAATAAATTCGTCATCATCAAATTTATTAAAATTGTCTTCTATTCGATATCGATTGCGTGTTTGATAGGGTTTTCTCTGTCTATTCACTAAATTATTAATATTGACAAAATCGTCTAAAATATCGCCAATGTCTTCAAATAAATCCATTTTACTTATCAATAACTTAATTTTCTACATGACAGTTCACAAACAACATGATATTAGTCTTACTTGACACATTATAGGGTAGGTGAGCAGCAAGTAAATTTTCTGCCAAGTAAGTAATTTTACTGGACGGTTAAATTTTACTTGACGGTGAATAAACACTTAATCATTATAGGGTAGGTGAGCAGCAAGTAAATTTTCTGCCAAGTAAGTAATTTTACTGGACGGTTAAATTTTACTTGACGGTGAATAAACACTTAATCTGGCAAGTAAGGCTTTATCTTACAAGTAGCGTTACTCGATACTTTACTGGAAGGTGAATAAACCGGCCCTTGGCGATATTTCCAACGATTTAGGCATATGCTGCTCTTCCGTTAACCGCATACTAAAATTAAATGGTTGTAAAATAAATTGTGTATAATGAGAAATTAATTATAATTTCTCATTATGAACAATTTATTTTATTATTTGTAAGAATAAATTTTTCTTTACATTACTAGAATTTAATTTAGTTTTTATTTATTTCTGAAGTTTACTATGAATAGTTTTTGTGACCTTTATTATTAAAATTTAATTTATTAAATCTCTTGATGCCTTATCTTCTATTTTCGTAACCGCTTATTATTAATTTAATTACGCTTTGTGTGATCATCGTCAGTATAATGTATTGCAATTTACTCATTACCATAGCACAGGACTAAACAATTTATAGTTCTTCAATAGTAATTTGGTAATCAAATAATTTTTCTTACGCGGCTCCATAATATATAAGTATGTATGTATGACATATGACATCGATGTTGACGCGCCTACAGCATTCAGGGGATTTGTATTAGGAGCGGGAGAAATATTCATACATTCGGATCGTTGCGTTTGCTCAGAATGAGGCGGTATAATACTTTCATAGCCACAAGATATTTTAATAATAATAACAATTATGTTAATATTGTCTGTGTAAATATCGATGAGAGAAATAACATTTTCTTAATCATATTCTAGAAATCTTTGTAGTTTCATTGACTGTTAAGAACCGTGACCTAATGCTATGAAGATAGTAATATAGAACATAGTTGCATATTCGATATGCTACAAAAATTGATTATTTTTTCAAAGAAATAAAAATAGTATCGTAAATATTAAATAACAACTTTTTGAACATAAAATATGATTTATTTATTTCTATTTTAATGATTTAATTGTAAAATATGGAAATTACTGAAACCAATATAACAAAATTCTTGCATGTAACCGTAACACAATCAATTCTCTATATATATTTCTTCAACATTTTGCTTCATCTCATCTTGTCCTCTACACAATAAACGATTTTGTATAGCCTGCAATATTTCTATTTGAATCGGAATTTTATCTTGTTGAGTAAGCTGTTTAAAAGATGGTAACAAAGATAATAAAAACATTTTATCGCTATCTTCCACATCATTTTGTCTACTACACTGTAAATTAGTTCTATTCATTATTTGCAATACTCTGGCTTCAAAAGTGGATGGATGACAACGTTTTCTTCTTAATGGTCTTTCATATTGTGTGATCTGAGCCTTTGCTTTTTGCGAAGGTGATACATCTGCTTCTTCTACTGTTACTTCAAATTTTTCGTCATAATTTAAGGGATCAATATTGTCTTTATTACCGCTGTCGTCCTTATTATCATTAACTTCTTTGTCTACAGTATCTTCATTATTCCAATTATTTTCATTCCTTAATAAATACATAAAATATAAAGAACAATTAGGGAAAATAAATATAGAGGTTACTATAAATACTTTACCTAGTTCGTCGAAGTACCGGCACTATAAATTGCATTTGCTTGTGATAGATATAGCGTCTCCGACGCTTACCAAGATTCTCTGGTGTACTTGTTATTTTCCAATATTTATTAAAAGAATCACGTATAGAACGCCACCTTCTTTGCACTAGTTGACCTGAAAATATAATAACTATCAAAACTAAGGTAATTATTAATTCTATATGACACCATTATTGTTTTACTTTTATTTAAGGTACTAATTATCAGTGACGGCTTTTCAATTGCACCATTTGATTAATAACCTGCCAATCATTTCGGAAATAATATGAAGTACCGGGTGCGGCAGAACAGATTAAGCAGTTTTGAGAGGTAAACAAATTTAATTAATTAGATCTCGGTTCACAGGTTTTAACCGCGTCGAGTTAGGCGTAATTGCCAACATTTCGCTAAACATCTTCGCTATTACAAGGGACATCTTCAGGGCTGTACGTAGATCTTAGTCGATTCGCAGTAGCTTGAAGAATGCTAGAACAGTCGTTGGATTTTGGCTTGTGGTCGGAGTTGCCTCCATTTCCACTCCATTGTTTCGTATTTCCCAGGGTTGTGACGTGTTTGTGTCTGATTAATAAATAATCGTGTGTTGTTGCGTGTTTTTGTGCGGTCCTGTGTTGCGTGTGTGTAGTTTGTGTGTTTGTCGCTTTTTTGCGTTTAAGTCACTGGTCATCGATTTTTTGCGTTTCAGTCATGTGTGTGTTTAATGTTTGTTGTTATAAGGTGTGATTATTTTCTCTGTTTGCGTTACGAAGTATTGTATCTGTTGTGTTGTTGCGTTTGTGGAGTGTAATGTTATTAGCATATTGCCTAAGGCAAGTGCTAGTTCGTCCATTGTGTTAGGTGTTGTGTTTTTTTTGTTTTTGTGACCAGGGGTTAGTTGTTGGGGGTGGTGCTGGTATGTATTTGGGTTTGGGTGTGGTTTTGTTTGCAGGGTTGTTTGGGTTGTTAGGACAGTTTATGAATGTTGATAGGTGAGGACCACCGCAGTTTGCACACTTTGGTGGGGTTGTTTTCGGTTTTGTACATAAATGTGTTGAGTGTTCGTCTCCGCATTTCATACATTTGTAGTGTACGTTACAGTTTTTTTTATGGTGTCCAAAAGTCTAACATTTGCGGGATTGTATTATGTCTGTCCGTTTGTTTAGTGGTTCGATTTTAATTGTGAGTCCGCAGCAGTCGTGTATGTTATAGATTGACTTGTATTGTCTCGTCAGTTCGATTAATACAAGTGGTGCAGGTATGCCGTGTTTACCGTTCATACGTTTGATTTTTAATGTCGGGTAGCGTTGGTCAGTCAAGTCGTTTGTAATGTCTATGTCAGTGATAAAGGTAGGAATGCCTCGCAAAAACTACCTTTAGTGTCTTTTCGCTTCGCAATTGAAACGTGTAAAATTGTATGTGTTCTGTGTTGAGTATGTGTTTAAGTGGACGGTAGTCTTCGTCAGTTTTCGGTTCGATGTGTATACCAGGTTTCACAAGTTTGTTTTGTACGGTGTTAATGTTGTGTGTTTAAAGTATTTGTCGTATGTGTGCTCATTTGTCTTTTTCTGTTATTATTATTGGTGCGATTTTGTGTTGTGTTTTGCGTGTTTCGGTTTTTGTGTTTTGTGTGGTGTTTGTTTTGTCACTTACCCTGGGTGTGCTGTCTGATGTTGATGGCTGTGGGGTGAATTCGGTTGTTTCTTCTTCCATTTTTTCCTCGGTTTTGGTTTCGAGGGCGTCGTACGAATTTTTTGTTTCGATCGGTATAGTTGTTTCGTCTGTTTTCGGCGTCTTTGTAAATTTCGGGTATATAAAGTCATCAGTTTTGTTTTCAGGTTGTTTCTTGTTCTGTGTTCGGTGGTGTTTTTTTTTTCTTCTTTGGCCGGTTCGGTATTGTTTTCTGTTATTCTGACTTGTATTTTCGGTTGATCTGGATCTACCATAAATATGCTCGGCGATGTCCGTAGAATTTGTTCTATGTCGCTTTCGTTGAACGTTCGGTCAATTATCTTGCGTGTTTCTTCAATTACATCGGGTGGCCAGTTGCGAGTGGAGTTGGGATTCACTATTAATTTAGTTAATGTAATAATTCGCCCGGCCATTTCTTCCGGCTTCGTTTGACGAATGTCGTCTTCGGTGCTCTCAAATACAATGCTGCTGGAACAGAGATCGCAGTGAGAATGGAGCATGCTAGAACAGAGACTGGTACAACTTATATAGAGGGACCAGGTCAGATCGTGGCCTGGTATTGGTTGCAGACAATGAGCCAATCATATGCGTCGTATAGGCGTGGGATTTCGTAGTAAAATTCAATAAAGTTTGCCACGTTAGATGTAACGTATAGCCATTGTGTCCATTGTGCCATTTGCGAATTTCAGTGGACGAAACGTTGGCAATTACGCCTAACTCAATGCGGTTCCAACCCAGAAACGGAGATCTATATTTAGAAAATGGACCACGGAAACCTACACCTACGTTTA
Source organism: Melolontha melolontha (assembly GCA_935421215.2). Taxonomy (NCBI): domain Eukaryota; kingdom Metazoa; phylum Arthropoda; class Insecta; order Coleoptera; family Scarabaeidae; genus Melolontha; species Melolontha melolontha. The sequence continues at coordinate 203,367,208 of OW285235.1, read as the reverse complement.
ATTATACAGGTTCGCTAGTATGTATGGAAACAGTCAAATATTTATTTATATAAATGAAATTTTGTATACAGATATAAGGAAATGTTTTGATCTTTTTGGCTATATTTTCTTTTTTTTTTCTAATCGCATATTTGAAATCCAAGGCTTACTTGATTTTTTTTTAAATAACAACAGTGCATGAATTTGGCATAATTCTGAATTCAGTGATGTAAATATGGTATGTCTTTTTCCAAAACAGTTTACAAAAAAGAAACGTACACCTCAAGTTGTCAATCGTGTTGAAGAAATAATGGAAAATGAACCACAAACATCTGTTCGACATTTGAGTCAACAAATAAACCTTTCTGTTTGTACAACTCACAAGTTATTAAAAAAAGATATGCAACTTTATCCATACCGTGTCACAGCAGTACAAGAATTGTTAGAAATTGATTACCCACGTAGACTACAGTTTTGTAATTGGTTTGTAAATATGAACAATAATGGAGAACTTTTGCAAAGAGTCGTCTTTACTGATGATGCAGTTTTATAAAACGGGATACCTAAATTCGCAAAATACAAGAATTTGGGGTAGTGAAAATCCACATGTAATTAATGAAGAATAGCTACATCCAGAGAAAATTGGTGTTTGGGCAGCGATAAGCCAAAGGCGAATCACTGGACCAATATTTTTTCAGGGAACGTTAACTGCTCAAAGGTACCGTACGGAAATTTTACAACCATTTGTCAATCAGTTGCATGATGATGAACTACAAAATGCATATTTCCAACAAGACGGAGCACCTTGTCACTGTACTGCAGAATCTTTGGATTATTTAAGAGAATTTTTTGATGAGCGTGTAATTAGTCGAAATACTGAAATTGCCTGGCCTGCACGTTCATGCGATTTAACACCTTGCGACTTCTTTTTGTGGCCTTATCTAAAAAATAACATATTTCGATCACCTATATCGAATTTGAATGATATGCTACAGAGAATCGAACAGAAATGCATGGAAATTAATAACAATCCAGTAATGTTGCAGAATATCATCAGAGATTTTGAACGGAGGATTTTAAAGTGCATTGATCTTGATGGACAACATTTTCAAACATTTGTTATAGTTTTCAATAAATACCTATTATTTGTTATTTATTTGTATGTATGAAACTGTCAAAATATACGACTTCGTAGGTTAAGTAGTAAATTTTAATTTACAACATACTTCAAAATGTTCTCAGTAAATCACATGCTATTAGATTGACTTTTCAAATGAACACTTGTTACTATTTTTGTTCTCCAATACTCGCATCACAAATGTATATACATACACACGTTTTTTTTTATTTGTTCTCTATCTCGGTTATATTATTTTTCACTATAACAAATCTCTCCCGTTTACTTAAAATTAAGTCTAATTGCAAACATCATACCGTATAGCCTACCTATAGTCTAAGACGGAATGGAGAACCGCGAACAGCCAGTATTCGAATACTTATTATACATACATATACATATGAATGCGAGAACAAACGCGTTTCCGAGTACCGGGAGTGGCTCCGAGACCGAAACCAAAAGTATTCGAATAGTTCACCGCAAGTTCTCGAGAACAAAACGCGTTCCTTACTGACCGAGTACCGCCAGTAGCTCCGAGACCGAGACATAAAGTATTCGAATACTTTGCCGCAAGTTCTCAAGAACAACGAGAACTTTCAAGAATCGAATGCATTACTACTTTTGTTCTCGAGAACTTCCATCGCTAGATCGAACCCAAAAAACCTTCTAATTACACTAGTCAACAATTTTTTTTTTAGAAACTATATACAATTTTCGTTTGTTTTATAGTTTTAACGATAGAAATAACAACAAATTCATTCTAGTATTTAAGAATAACTGCATTCTCAATCAAAATAGCAGTGTTTGCATCGAACTAGCGATGGGCAGAATCGAGAACTTTTATGAATCGACTACTTGATTCTCGAATACTTTTTGGAATCGAATACCTATCCGAGACCGAGACCAAAAGTATTCGAATCCTTCACCGCAAATTCTCGAGAACAACAAATTGCAAATACATACTATTTTTGTTCTCGAATACTCGCATCACAAATGTATATACATACACACGTTTTTTTTTGGATTTGTTCTCTATTTCGGTTATATTATTCTTCACAATAACAAATCTCTCCCGTTAACTTAAAATTAACTCTAATTGCAAACATCATACCGTATAGCCTACCTATAGTCTAAGACGGAATTAAGAACCGCGAACAGCCAGTATTCGAATACTTATTATACATACATATAACGTGTGTTCATTTGAAAAGTCAATCTAGGTTAGTTTGAAATTTTGATAGAATAAGACGCATATATATTAGTATGTGTTTGTTGTTCCGTAAACGTAAATCCAAATGACATTTAATAATGTCAATCACATTTGTTATTTATTTATATGTATGAAACTGTCAAAATATACGACTTCGTAGGTTAAGTAGTAAATTTTAAGTTACGACATACTTCAAAATGTTCTCAGTAAATCACATGCTACTAGATTGACTTTTCAAATGAACACCCGTTACATATAAATGCGAGAACAAACGCGTTTCCGAGTACCGGCAGTGGCTCCGAGACCGAAACCAAAAGTATTCGAATAGTTCACCGCAAGTTCTCGAGAACAAAACGCGTTTCTTACTGACCGAGTACCGCGAGTTGTTCCGAGACCGAGACATAAAGTATTCGAATACTTTGCCGCAAGTTCTCAAGAACAACGAGAACTTTCAAGAATCGAATACATTACTACTTTTGTTCTCGAGAACTTCCATGGCTAGATCGATCCCAAAAAACCTTCTAATTACACTGGCCAACAAATTTTAATTTTTTTAATTTTTTTTTAGAAACTATATACAATTTTTGTTTGTTTTATAACAAGTGTTCATTTGAAAAGTCAATCTAGTACCATGTGATTTACTGAGAACATTTTGAAGTATGTCGTAAATTAAAATTTACTACTTAACCTACGAAGTCGTATATTTTGACAGTTTCATACATACAAATAAATAACAAATAATAGGTATTTATTAAAAACTATAACAAATGTTGAAAATGTTGTCCTTCAAGATCAATGCACTTTAAAATCCTCCGTTCAAAATTTCTGATGATATTCTGCAACATTATTGGATTGTTATTAATTTCCATGCATTTCTGTTCGATTTTCTGTAGCATATCATTCAAATTCAATATAGGTGTTCGAAATATGTTATTTTTTAGATAAGGCCACAAAAAGAAGTCGCAAGGTGTTAAATCGCATGAACGTGCAGGCCAGGCAATTTCAGTATTTCGACTAATTATACGCTCATCAAAAAATTCTCTTAAATAATCCAAAGATTCTGCAGTATAGTGACAAGGTCTTGTTGGAAATATGCATTTTGAAGTTCATCATCATGCAACTAATTGAAAAATGGTTGTAAAATTTCCGTACGGTACCTTTGAGCAGTTAACGTTCCCTGAAAAAATTTTGGTCGAATGATTCGCCTTTGGCTTATCGCTGCCCAAACACCAATTTTCTCTGGATGTAGCGATTCTTCATTAATTACATGAGGATTTTCACTACTCCAAATTCTTGTATTTTGTGAATTTAGGTATCCCGTTTTATAAAACCATGCTTCATCAGTAAAGATGACTCTTTGCGAAAGTTCTCCATTATTGTTCATATTTACAAACCAATTACAAAACTGTAGTCTACGTGGGTAATAAATTTCTAACAATTCTTGTACTGCTGTGACACGGTATGGATAAAGTTGCATATCTTTTTTTAATAACTTGTGAGTTGTACCAACAGAAAGGTTTATTTGTTGACTCAAATGTCGAACAGATGATTGTGGTTCATTTTCCATTATTTCTTCAACACGATTGACACCTTGAGGTGTACGTTTGTTAACTGCTCCGCTGCCTGACTTTCTTAAGAGACTACCAGTTTCAGAAAAAAGTTTTAAAGTTCTATCCAAAGTATTCTTAAATTGTATATAGTCTATTACAAAATGTGGAAACTCACCTTGAAATTCTACCATGCAATCTTGAACTGAATAAACCCATAAACCATCAATTTTATTACCACTTCGAAAATAAGCCTGGACTATAAAAATTTTATGTTTTAAAGTGAAAGCCATTTTAAAACTGAGAAGCAATTTATTTAAACCAGAATCGACGCACGATTATTTTATGCACTAACTGATATTTGTGATTGACATTATCAAATGCCATTTGGATTTACGTTTACGGAACAACAAACACATACTAATATATTAGCGTCTTATTCTATCAAGATTTCAAAGTAACCTAGATTGACTTTTCAAATGGACACACGTTAGTTTTAACGATAGAAATAACAACAAATTTGTTCTAGCACGTCAGGTTTTGGAAAAAAGAATATTGAAAAGTAAATGAAATAATATTAATTAGGTATGTACATTATATAGAGCTGTATGGTATCGTCCTGTTTAAAATGTTTTTCTTTTTACTTTTCTTTTATAGTGTTCTTCGGCACTTTCTTGTATCAATGTCCAACAATAATCAGCAAGCATTTCCCTCTTCTACTGTAACATCATATTGTGATGTGTCATGCAATGACGTTACCCTCCGTGCGAAGTCAACACGGCCTAGAGCCTTCTGAAAAGCTCCAATACCGTAATAGATGATGTCACCAGACTCGTACATCCGAGAACTTTCCCAGACAGAAAATTCGAGAAAACTGATGTACTATTAATGGCGATCGGCAGAAAGGAAGAGGACATTCAAGCTGAAGTGACGGCCGAGTTAAATGTGAAATAAATACTGTTATATAAATGTGAAATAAATACTATTATTAGTACTTAAATGTGTTTTATTAGTGATATAGTGTTTTTAATTACCGTTAGTTTTATTTACAAAGAACTCGAAAGACAAGTACTTTACAATATTCTTCACTAGAAACACCTATAGGTCTTGGTACTGGCAAGGCTTCCGAATGAGGTACTGGACGAGTAGCAGGCGGGGAGACTAGCATAACTAATGTTTTTTCTTATTTTTGTTGGAAAACACGAAAGTTTTCGTGCAGCAAAAGTAGCAATCCGTCGAATGGTACGTTTGTGCACGCCAAATCATAGGTCTTGCAAATGGTATAGCGCTTTTCTTACTGTAACTCAGACTGTACTCAGTACTCATTACTGTACTCAGAGTAACAGCAGCAATTTCTGGGAACCCATGGCTTATCTTGATATTCAATGGTTAAGCCAAAATTGTAAAAATATAACTTTTCTATTAAAGAGCGCTTATGCTGGTGGGTAGTGAATTCTCCACATACATAAGAGAATCTGTTTGGATTATTTATACACGTACGCGACATTATCAAATAAAAAGACGTCCAGCTATCACAAACCGACATTGAATCGAAAGAGTGTAGCTCTTTATATACCCACATAGCCAAATATCTACCAATTCTTAATTTAAATGGTTTCAGAGCAAAAATGGGCGTGGGTTAAGTGTTCTGACGTCGAAAACATGCAAGGACAAGTTCAGATATGTACACTCAATGTTCTACAAAATAATATTTTTAGTAGTATCTTTCTTATATGAAAGTCACTTTGAAATTTTGTAAAATTTAATGCGTTTTCTGTAAAAACTATTTAAGAAAATATCTCAAAATCCCGACGTGATCGAACAAATTTTAAATCAGATTCAGAATCAGCATGACAAAAGACATAAACTACACGTATTGGTGTACAAGAAAACCAAATTGTGGTTGACCAGTGTTGTCAACCAAACGCACTGCAAATGTTTCTTATAGGATCTGCTGCTTTTCTCCTGAACTGCAACTCGCATGCAGTATCTAGTTTGCACAAAACGTTTTCACTAAACTTCACACTTACTGAACATATAAGATGTTTTTAGGTTAGATTATCACCAAATAGTATTGCCAATATGCTATAAAAACAATATTAATTATTACTATTTCTGATATTTTGGGTGAGAGCATTCAGTTTAGAATTTACTTAACGTTTACTATTTTTCACTTTAATCTTCTGCATATTGTATTACAAAAAGCACTAAACGATCGCCTTAACTTTCATGAAGATAACTGTACGAATTTGCCTTTAATAATGAAATTCGTTTTTTATTAGGCCTTGTATAAATGTTTTTGTTTCTATGGTGATATGAAATAATTCATTTACAAACTTTGCGATTACTGACTATATAAAAACACATTCCATGTTAATTTCGAAATATTTGCATACATATAATGCGTATGTTACAAATATGTGTATTGAATACTAAGTATACAGTTTAATAATATGGAAAAGTATTTTCTTTAAATATTCCTGAGAGAACAATAATTGTAACACGGAAAATAATTATATTTACGTTTTTCTTAAACTTCGCCATACTTACACATATTTTTTTGTTCGCTAGTCGATAGGTCGTCCCACTCTAATACAACACGAGTGCAAACAGCATCCCATGCCCATTGTCGGGCAATTTTATCAGTGTATGTTTTGCAGTTATTGTCGTATAGACATGGACACTTTGATACTTCATCAATTAGTATTGTATTATCTATATCAAAAGAGTTCTCCATTAAAAACTAATGTCTTTAGAACACTGACACAAACGACACGTACAGTGAACGTCGCACGTACTTCTATGCGCAATTATTATCGTACGTGTTGTCATGGCGTCGAGCCGAACCAAACCGATGACGAACTTTAAATTAAATATAGACAGAGGCGCACTACATGATGTGCAACATTTAAAAAAGTGCATACTTTTCTAAATAATTAAAAATAAAATTTTAAAACAGTTATTTTTTGTATGAATTTAAACAATTTTATTTTACTGTCAAATATAATTAAGATAATATACGAAACTGCTTTTCAAAAGAAAATTTTATAATTAAGAAACTTGATTTAATTTTTTTTTAATGTCCGATTGATCTATTACACAGGCCTACAAAAAAAATTTTTTTTTTGGTGCATCTCTGTTTGTTTGAATTGTCGATAAAGTAGGTAATGTACAGTATATTGACATACGTCATTTTAACTCATCAGCTCTAGTTTACCTACTACCCTCATTGTGAATTGTTGTCGGTCTTGTTATGGTCTTGTTCGTAACTAGTCATTATTACAATATCATCGATAAAGTTTGTGTTACTATTTCATTATGGCTAGTACAGTTGTGTGCAGAAAAAACTCGGACAAGCTATTTTTTCTATGTAAATCTGGTTCACCCATACTTAAATTTGAATTGTCACTTAAGTGTCAAATTGAGTTGTCAAAGTGAGAGTTTTATTATAATGCCAAGACAATTGTGTAATCAACAAAAAATTCAAATCATTTCCGAGCTTCAAAAAGGACGAACAATTAGAGAAGTAGCGTTTACTTTCGGAGTTAATAAAAGCACCGTACAAAATGTCAAAAACCGTTGGGAGCAAGAACAAACAATTAACAGAAAACAAGGAAGCGGTAGAACAAGGATTTCTTTAGAACATCATGATACCGCTTTAGTGAATTTCTTAAGAGAACGTCCGTTTTCTTGTGCATTAGATGCTGTTGCAGCAACAAATTTCCCGGGTTCTCGGTCAACAGCCTGCAGAAGAATTCAAATGTCAGACATTAAAAACTGTATTGCAGCCAAAAAAAGTATTTTGTCGGAACGCCATAAACAGGGCAGAATAATCTTTGCACTAAATTATTTGTACAAAGATATTGAGTTCTGGAATAAAGTAATTTTGACTGACGAAAAGACGTTTCAATCGACTTACAATGGACACATTAAAGTGTATAGATCGAGAAATACTAGATATGAAGAATCATACGTATCTAATGCAGGTCAGTCGCAACGTTTCTCTGTTAATGTATGGGCTGGTATAAGTGCTAATGGACTAGCTATCTGTTGGGGAATTGATGGTAGATTCAATGCTTTGGCATATCTAAATATTTTGGAGAATATAATACCATTATTTCGTGAACATCACCCAAATAATAATTTTATTCTCCAGCAAGATAATTGTTCAGTACACACGGCAGGAATAATAACTCAGTGGTTACAAACTAATAACTTCGAAACTTTGATTTGGCCCTCCAAATGCCCGGATGTAAACATAATTGAGAATAGCTGGGGTATTATTGTTAAAAAAATGTATGAGCGTCATTTTAGACTAAATAACAGAGAAGAGCTGTGGAATGCAATAATTGCGATTGACCAATATATTAAATGCAGATGGTGCCATGACGAAATATTAGTTTATATATATTATATGGTTTATTTGTAGATTCTTTAAAATGTTATGACTGTTAATTTTATTAAAGTTAATTAATTTTATTGAAATTCGTCTCTTTAATTCAACATATAAAAGGAGTTTTACTCATATATTGGCATATAATGCTATAATTCAGGTGACATATGAGTGTACGACTTTTTTTTGGAAATGTGTCAATAGTGGTATAGGTTCACACAACTAAACACTTGTCCTACTTTTTTCTGCACACAACTGTACGTCCAGACGTTGTGTTAACGATCCTGATATATTTTGTTATGTTTGTGGTGAATACATACTGAAAAATCAGCGTAAATCGATTACAAACACAGTGCGTCTTTTGTATTTTGCTTACTTCGGTATTGAAATTCTACACCAAGATAAAGTGCGGGTGCCTCATAGTGTTTGTAAAATATGCGTTGAACATTTGCGACAATGGGAGAGAGGGAAACGTAAGTCTTTGAAGTTTGGAGTGCCTATGATATGGCGAGAACAAAAAAATCATTATGACGACTGTTACTTTTGTATGATTAATATAGTGGGCATCAACAAAAACAATCGCCATAAATGGAGATGCCCCAATATTTCTTCAGTACAAAGACCTGTTCCTCATTCAGAAAATGTTCTAATACCAACTTTTCACCAGGTAGTGCAGCAATCTCAGGAGGATGAAGCTGAAATACCTATTTATTCCCAAGTAGATAATGACTTTCAATACTGCGGAAAAACATCAGATCCTAAGCCATTTTCGCAGAATGAGCTTAGTGACCTCATCAGAGACTTAGATCTTTCGAAGGAACGTGCTGAGTTACTAGCGTCAAGATTAAAAGAAAAAAATTGTCTTTCCTCAGATGTTCGAGTGTCTACATATCGCACGAGAGAGGGAAAGTTATTGAAGTTTTTTTCATCCGATGAAAATTTTGTGTATTGCTGTAATGTGAGTGGTTTGCTGGCTTTCATGGGTTTAACGATCTATCAGCCCAATGAATGGCGTCTCTTTATTGACAGTAGTAAACGAAGTCTAAAAGCAGTTCTTCTACATAATGGAAATAAATATGCTCCCGTTCCAATTGCTCACTCAACATGTGTAAAAGAAGAATATAAGGTAATTTCAAATCTTTTGCAAAAAATAAAATATATTGAACATAATCTGCGTCGACTTGAAGATGGTTAATTTTTTATTGGGTCAACAGAGTGGTTATACTAAATACCCATGTTTTATTTGTCTCTGGGACAATCGAGCTAAATCACGTCATTGGACTGCAAAAAATTGGCCTGTGAGAGATGCTCTTGTTGTTGAGGAAAGAAATGTTATAAATAAACCCTTAGTTTCAAGAGAAAAAAATCACTCTTCCGCCATTGCATATAAAATTAGGGCTAATGAAGCAATTTGTTAAGGCTCTCGGTAGAAATGGTCAATGTTTCCAGTTTATTTCTCACAAATTTCCTGGTTTAAGTACTGAAAAACTAAAAGCAGGTATCTTTGATGGACCTCAAATACGTAAATTGATGAAAGACACAACTAATTTTGAGACTTGTATGAATTATGTGGAGAGGCTTGCCTGGCAATCTTTTGTAGCAGTTGCACAAAATTTCCTCGGAAATCATAAGGCTGGCAACTATGTAGAACTAGTAGAGGAAATACTGGTGCGATTCAAAGATTTAGGCTGTAATATAAGTATAAAATTACACTATCTCAATAGTCATCTACATCATTTCCAACACAATTTAGGAGATCTAAGCGAAGAACAAGGGGAACGTTTCCACCAAGACCTAAAAACAATGGAGAATAGATACCAAGGAAGGTGGGACAGTCATATGATGGCTGACTATTGCTGGGGAATCATGCGAGATTGCCCGAGTCAGTTTCATTCTAGAAAATCACTCAAAAGGCAATTTCTTGATGTTTAATGTCAATAAAATATATATTTTTTCGTGAATTGTGTTTTTTTTTTCTCGGGAACTAGAGCTGACAGAAGAAAACGGGTAACATTTTTGATATCGCCATGTAAGACATACTTAAAATCGGGTCTAAAATGTCCAGCACCAAAATGGTTGTAGGCCAGTGTTATTAAATGACAAATAATGTTCATAGGTAAGGGAGACTCGGGTATAAAGAATCATGTGGGCACAAAGAATCATGTATTTTATTTAAAATGTATTTGCTTCCCGCGCCTCGCCATTCTACCAATGAAACTAACTATAATTCTAAAATTGCATGCAGTTATAGTCCGGATAAGTTAAAAGCGATGCATTTTATAACAAGCAAATTTATTTATAAAATTATGAAGACGAATTGTCAATTTCGTGTGTCTTATTATTCGATGTAACTTTCTAAATTTAAAAATTAAGTTGTCCATTTTTTAAACAAAAAATAGTTTCTTAAAACTAACCTCAAAGCTTTTGACCGGGAAGTTTAGTTGTGATTTTATTTATTGTTCAACTACACCCATGTATTCTCGGACAAAAGTAATCAAGGCAAAAAAATCATGGATTTCTTTTGCCCTATATGTATTACATTAACGGCTGAAGTTTCGAAAATTGTTTAATTATTGCAGGTGGTTTACAATTATAAAAGAAAACCAGAAATGGCCACTGCTTGCAGTAACGCACCAAGTATCTTCGGCGCCGTCGTGCGAAATACTGATAGGCGCCTTTACCCTATATGTATTGAGTATTGAAGTAACAATAAAATTATTGCTGTCAATGCTAAAATAATTGTAATAATTGTTTTATGTAAATTTGTTGATTTGTTGTAAACTTTCAAAAAATGTTTTTAATATTTTTAAAATTTAACTTATCACAAGTGGCCGTAGGCGCCTTTAAGGCCTTGGCGCCGTTGTGTGCTGCACGACCTTGCCCATATGGACGGCGCGTCACTGACTGCTTGGTCAGAAGAGCAAATGGCCCACGCTATGACGCCAGACCAAATAAAAACTTTATCTAAGAGGAAAGTTTTATGTAAATGGGATTTAAGTAAAACACATACTAATTTCCAGTATATATTACACTTTATTATATATATTAATTAATAGATGACATGTTTCGCTACGATGTAGCTTCTTCGGATCTTATATTACTACTGAACACGCTCTTCACAAATGTATGGCTTTTTTCTAAACTATTTCAATGGGTTGCACTTGTCTACATTAGAATCGTCTCTTACCGATATATCGTCTAAAGTTATTGTTATTTTAATATTTAATGAAACCAGTTTAAAAGTGGGGAATTATTAAGGTCTAATTGGTCATTTAACAATATATCTGCACATTTAGGTTTATTTATTTCTAAGGATTCCAGTAAATTTAACTTTAATCCTTTTTGTTGTGACTGTAAAATTTCGAAATCTTTATTGAAACTATGATTATTTTCCAACAAATGAAGTGCATAATTGAAATCTGTCTTTTTGTTAATAAAACTTTTAAAATGTTCCTGTATTCTTTTCTCAAAGCTCCTACCAGTTTGGCCTATGTATGTTTTAGGGCACTCTTTACATGTTAGTTTGTATACTCCGGATTTATTACTTTTGCTTGTCTTGGATTTATTATTTTTTATGAATTTTCCTAAAGAATTATTAGTTTTATAAGCTACATTTATATCTGTTTTTCGTAAAATTTTTCCTATTTTTTCACTTATCGGTCCTATGTATGTTAATAATTTATAATTGCTTGGTTTATCTTTTATTATTGGGTACACATTTTCTATTGCTTTCCTATATTTCTTTTTTCTTAAAATTGTATCTACTATATTTAGGTTATATCCATTATTTTGCGCTATTTGTTTAATGATATTTAATTCTTTAAAGAAGTTTTCATTATTTAAAGGTACTGATATTAATCTGTGTATCATACAATGGAATGATGCTAGTTTATGACTAACCGGGTGACAGGAACTATTGTGAATGATAACATCTGTGTGTGAGGGTTTGTGATATATTGAAAAGACATGTTTATTATTTTGTCTAGAAATTGTAAGGTCCAAGAAGTTTATACTTTGATCTGATTCTTTTTCTATGGTGAACTTAATGTTTTGGTGTAGATTATTTATGTGTTCAAAAAATTGGTTTAATTGTCTATCTGTGCCTCTGAAACAAGCTAATACGCCATCTACATATCTGTGCCAGTATATAAAATATTTAAAATTGGGATGTTCTTTAATTTGACTTTCTAAATTATCCATAAAAATCTCTGATAATAACGGACTCAATGGGTTGCCCATTATTAGGCCATCATTACACGAATATATCTTACTGTCAAATTCAAAATAGTTTTGATCTAAACAGATAGTTTTAAGAGAACTTATGATATCTAATTTTTTAACTATATTAACATTTTGAATTGTTAACAAATTCTCCACCAAATTAATGGTGTCTTTTATCGGGATACTAGGAAATAAATTAGTAAAGTCGAATGATATTAGCTTGGCATTATCTGGAAGTTTAGTATCTTTTATTTTGTTAACTAGCTCTAATGAAATTTTAATTGTAAATTTCGCTGAAAATTTAGTATTTTCTCTAATATGTTCTAAGATTTTTTTGGATAATTTATATGAAGGAGCTGTGACAAACGACACGACTGGTCTGATAGGATTATCTTTTTTATGAAGTTTGATTAATGAATATAATTTTGGAGCTTGTGGATTCATATTGATAAGTTTACCTTCCTCCTTATCATTAAATAAACTTTTACAATTCTGGATACACTTCTTAACTGAAGATTGAAATTTCACTGTGGGGTCTGATTTTAACAATTTATATTTTGATGGGTCTAAAAATTGCATAGTTTTATTAATATAATCGTTTTTGCTTAATGCTATATCTGTATTTCCTTTATCTGCTTTTGTGAAAATAATATTATTGCTGTTTGATTTGTTTATTATTGATTTTAATGTAAACATTTCATGATTTGGACCCGAATTTACGGAAAATTCAGCTTTTAAAAAATTTGATACTACATATTTTTTATCTGTGTTATGCAATGTATTTTTTAATGCAATTTCTGTATCTATTGCTATGTTGTCTAATTCTGAGGCTGATTGTTTCGGCTGTAAATTATATTTGAAACCTTTTCCCAATAAACGTTTTTCTTTGTAAAAAAACTCTACTGAGGTTAAATTTTTAAATTTGTCTGAGAATTGATGATTTGAAAAATAACTTATGTTTTTGCTCACATTTCTTTTTTTATTATTAGTAATCAAATATTCTAGTTTATGTTTTTGTTTAATGTATTTTTTGTTAATTATTGAGTTTACTTTTTCTCTAGTATTACTATCTAACATGTTTTCTGGAAAGTTTTAGTTAGGTTTGGTATCCCTTTCGCGACATTAAGCAAACATTTTATAAAAGGTTCGTCTGCAAAGAAGATGGGGCGATTCAATGGATTTTTTCTACAGAAATTGAAATGGATCTTGTAAAATATATTCCGGACATGGATGCTATGTTTTACGGCTTTACTAAATTAGATTTGTGCGAAATTGTATTTCTGTTTGCAACAAAAAATAAAATCACATATCCTTTTAAAAATGGCAAAGCCGGTGAAGAGTGGGTATTCAAATTTTAGGAAGAGAAACCCAGAACTCAGCTTTCGTTCACCAAAACCCACAAGCATTGCTATAGCTTGTGGGTTTAATAAAGCGCAAGTAGAGAAGTTTTTCAAGAACTTTTTAGATGTGTTTGATAAGTATCAAATTTCTTTGGATAACGTCTAAAATGCCGACGAAACCGAAATTCAAACGTCTTCAAAAAACCTCCCAAAGTAATTTCGACAAAAGGGAAGAAACAGGTTGTGGCAATTTCTTCTTATGAGCGAGGTCAATTAATAACCGCTATGTGTTGCTGTTCCACCACCGGAATTTTTATTGCACCAGCTCTGATATTTCCACGCAAGAGAAAAAATCCGACATTTTTGAGAGAAATCCCTCCAGGAACTATTCAACTGGTAACTGATAATGGTTGGACACACACCGCTTGCAACCATTAGATGTGTCAGTTTATGGCCCGTTGGACAAATATTTTGAAAGAGAAATTGACAAATGGCAAAAATCTCATCGAAGTCAAAGAGTAATGATGGATTACACTGGCGAAATTTTTGTAAAGGCATCCTTGCAACCGGAAGTTCCTTAAAATGCTATAAATGGATTTAAAAAAATACAGGAATTTCCGATAAAGACATGGATGTGTTTACCGAGTTGGACTTTGCACCATCCGATGTCACTGATAAGGATAGCCACCAGACTTCTTCCCTTGAGATTAATGAACATAGCCTGATGCATCAAGAACAAGCAGAAATTATTCCACCACCTTCACTTTCCGTCAATTCAAACTCAAGTAGCTTACAAGGAGTTTCTAAAAATTGTGTTCCTGCTGCTTTAACTACTAGTGAACCTGTAGCAAGTCCTTCAGGAATATAATCTTTTCATTATGTGTCCCCCAGAGATATTAAAGTATTACCAAAAATTACTATTAAAGATGGAAGAAGAAGACGAAGAAGGCAAAAGTCGGAAGTACTGACATCAACCCCTACAAAGGAAGACATAGGAAATCAGAGAAAAAATCTAATTTTGTTAAAACCAAGCCAAATAAGGCCAAATTAGGTAGTCCACCAGTTATTGAAAACAATCCAAATGAAGGCGAAACCCTTTGCTTCATTTGTGACGATCAATATCAAAATTCGAAAGACAGCGAACAATGGATCTAATGGAATATACTCGTATATGAACAATGGGTACATTCTCTGTGTACGGACTATTTGCGATAAATGTAGGGAGGATATTCTGCGTTCTAGAAAATAAGCAAATATAAATGTATCTTGTTCAAATTTTTCAATAAAAATAAAATTATAAAAATGTTATTAGAAATTTTGTACTGATTCTTGTTGTTCCTATTTGTCCTTAGGAACGATTCATTTTGCCCGCATCTTTGAGCAAAAGGAACCAAACACATTAATTTTCTTTTATTTTATTATACTAATAAACTCGTAATACTTTATAAAACTTTATAAAATACGTGAGTAATTTCTAAAGTTCATTCTTTTGGCAGAATGCTCTTAAAATTGCAGACGGTTTTGAAGACATATGACAATTTTACATGCGTTTGAAACTAAGTGATTCCTTATGCCCTAGTCTTCCCTATTATAATAAAAATTACTAGGGCATTATAAATTTATAAATAACGCTATCCCGTAGAACCTTTGCTCGAATAGTGATTTTGTTTTTTGTAGAACAAGTGTTTTAGTATTTCTTCGGCTCTTAGCACCACATACTGTAGAAAATAATAAATTTATATTTTATTAACGCAAATAGAAAATATTAGTTGTACTTCAACTAACAATAAATTATAACATTCTTATTTAATATAAAAAATGCAATTTCCAATTTCACGGAAAAATTGTAAATTTCCAGGTAATTCATTAGCCACAGTGCTCATATAGGGTCTGTAATATTGCCAACAGATTGTCTCACTATGCCGTATGTTGCTACCGCTACACCAGCTACAAGAGAAGCGTTCATCTTTTAGAACAATTACTGTTATCAAATATCCCAGAGCTACTCATGAGCTTTCCCAACCTTCTAATTGCATCAAGCTTTCTGAACTACAATTATGCCAAAAACGATGACGTCTGTATCGCCAATCTCATAACAACCAAAATTATTGTCTTATATATTACTAACTTTCTAATTTTATTAATCTGGAATATATTGTATGTATATATGTGTATATAGTAATTGTAGGATTATTTCGATGAATAATATTAATTAAAAACGTTATACTTTAAAAATTATCCTTACACCGTTTGGGCATTTTTAATAATTTATTGAAATTAATTGCTAATTCTAAGTCATCATAGGCTATTTCAAACTCTAATATCTTCATGTAACGTTTGTATGTTAAAATATCTTGGATGTCTCTATAACCGTTTCCCCCGGAGTCGTTTATTTAATGTATTTTTATCCGGAGCATTGGATCTACTCATGCGCAAGTTAGACATCTTGAAATATTATGCGAGTCATCGTTCGTACATTTGAATTTATATTTCATTATCGTTCCTTTTGGGCAATTTCAGGTAAACAGGACATCGTTATATTTTTTATTAGAATTTTGTAAACATATTAGGATCATTTAACTTGTCATATAACCATTTTTCAATTAATTTAAGTCTTTACATTTTTGGTTGTTTGGCGAGCGATCTAGGCTCTCCTAAACTATTTGCTCTAGATCGCTGTAACGTTTGGTATAATTTTAATCGTTGCTAAACCCTTAATTAATCCGAATTAATTAATGAATTTTTGGTTGTGGCTTCCTCATTTGCTTTTTAATCATGTCGTAATATCCGAGTAATTATCAATCTTTTATTTCAATATCCCGTATGGGGGTAGTACCTTTTTTTGTTCACAATGACGTATCCGTCTATTCTGCTTAAATTAAAGGACAATCATTATTGGCGTTCTCTTCTTATTAGTCCCGCTTTGAAGTAAGTCGACGAGTGTAAAACTGGGAAGTCAATTTGAGTTGATACAGTGTTATCTGTTCCGCTGAAGGCAAAATTCGACAAATTGGCTAGCTTCATATAAGTTCACTAGTAGTAGTGCAATTTTAGTCGAGGGTATTGTTCGCCGGATTTGAAAAGTTTTACGCCCACGTGTTTGCTTCAGGTGAGTTCTGAGATAAGGGGACGGCTGTAATTATCACGGCATTGTTCTCCATTTTGTTATATTACTCTGGAATCTTCCACTTATTCTTTTCTTTTTCTCATTTATTTAGGGCTGCTAGTATCTGCTAATAACGGTAATACATTAGACTGGTTATGCTGTGAGTTCCGTAAGTGTAATCTACTAATTAGACGAGAGATTGATTCATCAGCAGTTAGTTAATCACCCGGACACAGGAAATCAGCGTAATCGGATCTAAGGGTCATCTTTCACTCAAGGTAGTGTGTAGAGAGTAACGCTTTTTTGTGACAGAGTCCCGGAAAACAATATTAATTGTGATTTTGAAGGAATGCATGGCGTTCTAAAACATGGTGTTCTACTCACCATTTATTTTTTTTCTCTTACCTCATTGTAAAACTTAGCTAGTAAAAAAAGTAAATTTTCATACATTAATCGTGTAATCAGTTTTCTAGTTGAAATTTTAGTAGTATCTTTTTTTTTAAATAGTATCAATCTCTCATATCAGATTGTTTAAAGTAAAGAAATTTGAGTAAATTAAATTAGTACCTTTTTTTTTCTTTTTTTTTGAATCATTAACGGATTCCAATGTAATTTTAATATCTAAATTTTGTTTAAATAAATATCTTTTCCATTTATTTGATAATCATTCACAACTATAGAATCAAATTCGAGTGTTAATCTTTTTTATATATCTTAAACACATTTTTGCATATACAGGCTAAATCTGTTTTGATTACTATCTGATTGGAGTATCCGATTATATGAATACATTGACAGTTAATTATTTGTTGAACTATTAATTTCTATTTGTGTGTACCACCTAAGTACGTATTGCTGTGTATATACTGTGTGTATCGAACCTGTGTAAGGTTGATTAAAGCTTTAATGAATTACCAATGCAATACCATGTAGTTTTAGATACGATAATTAATTTTGATCAATGGTATTCCAACTGTGGAATAGTTTTTTTTTGTTCCATACATATACCCCTCTGGTATAGCATATTTTTTTGTTTTCAACCTTAAGCACTCAGTATACCATTTTAGTAAGAGATGCTTATTATAAGTCAATTTTTGTTTTATTTTAGTAATTGTCAATTGAATATATACAGGGTGAATCTGGGATTCATTCATATAATACGTTATTTGTACCTGTCATTAGTGAGTTATCACAATCTGAAATTGCAATAGCATATTATATTGTTTTTGTTTGTTGTTCTAACCTGTTAATGAGGTTTCTTAATCAATAAATCTAGTTGTTATTGTTATGCACTCTGGGTTTTTTTTATTTGTATTGACAACTTATTGAGTATTACTAAATTTATCCACTTACTACGGCAGAGTCTGTGTTCTCTGTTGGCTAAAGGAAAACATGGTGGCGCCTTTTTTTTGTAAGAACCTCCCCTCAACTCGCCTCTATAACTGAGTTAGCCCTTTAGCATAAGATCTCCGGGACAACCATAAAGTTGAAGGTAAGTTGGGTAGATTTAGGATAAGGTAATATTCGTCGGCGCAAGTCTAGTGCTCGTGGGGGCACATAGCAAAAATTATAATTTGACGTCATTTCAACTAATTTTATTAAGGATATTAGCATAAAATGTTGGGCATCATGAAAAATCGTTTACATGTTACTGCCGAATCCTTAGACCATCGATTCTCAATCTTCTTAGCTCCGCAACCACCCAAATAGTAAATGTAAATAAAATTAATATTTTGTTATAATAATAACAGCAAGCCTCACTATTACTAATTAATTTTGACTGTAATTATAAATTAAAAAAATTATATAATATTCTATAATCACATTGCACTAATTTTATACATTAAGAAAATACCGACAGTATAAAAAAATGTAATTCGACTACGCCTATTATTTTATGTCGCTGCGTTTATAGCGACGGGTATGAACATGCATGTATGACGTGTACATAACGGGTGTTCATTTGAAAAGTCAATCTAGTAGCATGTGATTTACTGAGAACATTTTGAAGTATGTCGTAAATTAAAATTTACTACTTAACCTACGAAGTCGTATATTTTGACAGTTTCATACATACAAATAAATAACAAATGTTATTGACATTATCAAATGTCATTTGAATTTACGTTTACAGAACAACAAACACATACTAATATATATGCCTCTTATTCAGTCAAAATTTCAAAGTAACCTAGATTGACTTTTCAAATGAACACTTGTTATGGTGGTGATGATAATGCATCAAAGATCCAGGATATATTTAATATGCTGAAATAAATATATTATAACATATAAATATACATATATATAAATTGTATATAGTCTATTACAAAATGTGGAAACTCAACTTGAAATTCTACCATGCAATCTTGAACTAAATAAACCCATAAACCATCAATTTTATTACCACTTCGAAAATAAGCCCGGACTAAAAAAATTTTATGTTCTAAAGTGAAAGCCATTTTAAAACTGAGAAGCAATTTATTTAAACCAGAATCGACGCACGATTATTTTATGCACTAACTGATATTTGTGATTGACATTATCAAATGCCATTTGGTTTTACGTTTGCGGAACAACAAACACATACTAATATATATATGCGTCTTATATCAAAATTTCAAAGTAACCTAGATTGACTTTTCAAATGAACACACGTTACATAAGCAATTTACAAATTCTAACTTGATGTATACGTGCTCTTGCTGTGAGAGCATGTTTGATCATGCATATAGATGCATTATTGAACAAGTCGTGCTGTCACCGGCATAAAAGAGGCGCTTACGATTGCAAACACGATGATTTTCCTTTGGTTCCCAAATATGCACGTCACCCAGCTTTATCGATTAATATGGAATAATATTATATCGATTAATATGGAAATTGCATCATCTCCTGACACAGTAAACTTTCTTACGTCTGGGAGCAGTTTTTATAATTTCAGATAGACGAACTTTCATCAGCTTTATGATGATTTGCAGCAACTTGACTGGTCATTTTTGGATGATATGGATGACGTTAACTACTCTCTAAACTGTTTCTATACAATTTTAAATAACACCTTTGAATTCTCTGTTCCTCGTCCTTCATCTTACCCATCTTGGTTTACTTTGGAGCTTAAGCGCAATTTAAAAACGAAACAATATTACCGGCGTAAATGGAGATTAAATAAGAACCCCTTTTATCTTAGTGAGTACAAAAGAATGAGAAGCTTGACGAAGTTACAAATTTCCAGTAGTTTCTATTTTAATGGCATAGAAACTTCTATCAAAGAAAATTCTAAAGAAATTTGGTCTTTTGTGCGTGCAAGGCAGGTTACTTCACGGATTCCTAGCAAATTACTTTACAATGGAACTTGAACTGATTCACCTCAAGACATCGTCGATTGTTTTGCATCACATTTCTCCGTAGCCTATTCGGGTGCGGATATTGATACTGCGCCTGATACTTTTACACTATTTGAGTCGCTTGCCATCTACCCTGTAACACAGGAAAGTATTGAAAGGATTATGTCTACATTTCCAAACAAATTTACTGCTGGTGATGATCAAATTCCAAGCTTCGTGGTTAGAGATTTTTGCTCCGTTCTTTCACAGCCGCTCACCAAAATAATTAACCTTGCTGTCAAACGTCAACTTTTCCTGATAGATCGAAGTGCCCGTCTTCAAAAAGGGTAAGACT
The DNA here is from genome assembly GCA_935421215.2 of Melolontha melolontha. Classification (NCBI taxonomy): domain Eukaryota; kingdom Metazoa; phylum Arthropoda; class Insecta; order Coleoptera; family Scarabaeidae; genus Melolontha; species Melolontha melolontha. The sequence continues at coordinate 203,346,614 of OW285235.1, read as the reverse complement.
ACGGATGTATGTAATTACAGACCTATATCCATACTTTCAAATTTTGCCAAAATTTTTGAGCAAGTTATATATAATTCAATTTATCCTTTTGTTCCCATATATCACCTGTTCAACATGGTTTTATGACAGGACGCTCGACTACTACTAATTTTGTGAGTTTTACTCAATACGTATGTGAAGAGTTGGGTTGCCAGGGACAGGTTGACGTTATTTATACAGATTTCTCCAAGGCTTTTGATACAATTAATCATAAACTTCTTATACAGAAACTTAATTGTCTTGGTCTGAATATTGCTTTCAATGTCTTGTCAAGTATTAGCATATGCAGATGACGTTAAGCTCGTTCATTGCATACATAATCAACGCGATGTAGACATGCTTCAGGATATCTTGAGTGTACTGGCCAATTGGTCCGAAAGGAATAAGCTTGTTTTGAACGTTAACAAATGTTATGCTATGACCTTCACTAGGAAAAACCGTCCATACTTGTCCTCCTATTCAATTTATGATGTTTCACTCACCAGCATGAGTGAAATTAAGGATCTTGGTGTGTCATTTGATTCACCTTTATCGTTTAACAGTCACATTCAAAAAAATTGTTTGTCTGCCTCAAGAATGTTGGGATTTACTATCAGAACTTGTAAATATACAAAATTGTTTTAAATATGTCTGTACGTTATATGCACGTATAAAGCTTTTGTTTCATTATGAAACAGACATGTAAATAAATTTACATATCTGTAACTGTATACTTGGACAATACCTCGTATTTTCAGCATTTACTTCTGCTTAAGACATATGTTTCTGCCATTTATAGGCGTCGTCAGCTAAGCTAATGAAGCAATGTATACAAATGATACAAATATTTATAAATAAGATCTGTATCTGTATATGACATTAAGCCGAACCGCTCATTAGATATAGCAAGTTTCATCCTATAAGGTGGCACTTATTTACGAGTGACATCTTACGGACGAAAGAGACGATACCAAAGAAAGCGATCTCTTTCGTCCGTAAGATGTCACTCGTAAATAAGTGCCACCTTATAGGATGAAACTTGTTAAATCTAATGAGCGGTTCGGCTTAATGTCATATACAGATACAGATCTTATTTATAAATATTTATATCATTTGTATACATTGCTTCATTAGCTTAGCTGACGACGCCTATAAATGGCAGAAACATATGTCTTAAGCAGAAGTAAATGCTGAAAATACGAGGTATTGTCCAAGTATACAGTTACAGATATGTAAATTTATTTACATGTCTGTTTCATAATGAAACTTGTAAATATCTCAATGATGTCGCGCGCTTCTGGAGTCTTTATATTTCGCTCTTGTTCTTCCTAAATTGGAATATGGGTCTGTCGTTTGGTTCCCTCATTATATATCGCAGCAACTTCCTATTGAGCGCTTGTTTGAAATTCTTGATTTTCAAAAATACTGGAGTGTACCCAGACAGAAATGTTTCCTATAATGAACTAAGGCTACGTTTTGGGTTCCAGACACTTGGAAATTCATCCGGCTCATAAAAACAAACCCTTGGAATTTTTTGAAAGAACATTACATACCTTGAGAAATCAACAAATTTCTATTTGTAAGTCAAGCCATACTGATAAAAGTGTATTTGACGCATCTTATCTTGTACCATTCAGAGTTGCTAAGATGTCCAAACCCCAATCGCCGAAAACCTCATATTTCTTGCTGCAATTGATATTGTCAGTGTTTTATAGGTGTTAAGAACCAAAAAAATAACTCAATATCAAGGCGAATCGATGACATGGCTGGCCATGTTCGCGATCAGATTATTTAGCAAGTAATTTCAAGCGAATTTTTTAGTATTCAATTTGATGAATCAACAGATGCAACAAACATGTCTCAGTTCCTATGTTTTGTAGGTATAATGTGAATCAAAGAAAATATGTTGTTTCGCAAAACAGTACCGGGTCATGCAACAAGACAATGTCTTTTTGATGTATGGCAGTATGTAGTGATGGCGCAAAGGCGATAACAGGAAAAAACAGTGCATTAATGAAAACATTAAATGATCGTCTTATACCAAGGGCGGAATGAACGCACTACGCTTCGCAGACAAATTCTTATCGCAAAAAAACATGCCGGAAAGTTTCAATCAAAAGGCCGCTACACACGGACGTACATGTTCTAAAACATGTATGTGCATGCATTAACGCGCATTCATTAACGTTGGTGTGTATGTGAAATAATGTGACGTTTTTGAATGCGCATTCAATAAAAGCAGCGCGTTAAAAAATCTGTCTTTGCTAGAAATTTTATCAACGCACATGCATTTATATGCATGCAAGTCTCAACGTGTAGAGTCAAAAGAACTAGTGAATGTGCAAGAGTTTACAGTAGCGTCGGAGGTGAACTTTTTTAGTATATACATTATTATCGCATGTTTTAAGGAGTATTAAGATATTCTTAGTATAACGCTAAGAAATAAGTAATTAAACTTCTAGTTTCAAAAATTCTTTTATTGTAAATAACACTACAATATTGTTTCGCCATACAATGGCTTCATCAGGTGGATGAAATACTATTTTATTTTTATATTTATGAAATAGTATTTCATCCACCTGATGAAGTTGTTGTTGGCTTACTTAGCTGATGTATTTTCACCTTTAAACGACTGTGAGTTTACAAGAACGTTATTAAAAACATTTTATTAAAGACAGACAAAGTTCATGCTTTCATTAAAAAGCCTCAAACCAAAAATTTGGATATGTTCTCACTCACTTCGGATTATATTGAGAAAAATTTGAATGAACAAAACACTATTATTCACCACAGTTTGGATTGCATAAAGATGCATTAACGTGAGCTAAAAACTCAGTTGACAGAGTATTTCCCGGAAGATAAAAATTATTTCTCGAAGAGATGGGTACTGAATCCATTTAATGAAAACGTTGTTGCCGCTGCTAAGTTACCAGTTGAGATTCACGACCAGCTCATCGAAAAGTCTGCCGACAAAGCGCTACAACTGCAATTTACATCTGAAGATTTAAATACGTTTTGACTTACTCGTCGAAATAAATATGGAAATTTAGTCAGAGAAGCATTGAAAATATTAATCTCTTTCGCAACGTCTTATTTCTGTGAAAAGGGTTTTTCGTCTATGGTGGTGAAGTGTCTAGGCAGAACACTTGATGCGAAACTGAATTGGAGCAGACACCTAGTCAAAGTGGCAGACAGGGCGGCGCACCTCTTTTGGAGATGCAGAAGAGCTGTTGGCAAAACCTGGGGACTAAAACCAAATGTGGTACACTGGTTGTAGAAGTAGTAATAAGACCAACGATTACCTAGACCTCACGACTCTCCAGCGACAGGCTCTGTTGGGAATCACGGGAGCTATGAACAGCACGGGAACCGCTTCCATGGAGGCCATCGTCGGTCTCCCTCCGCTGGAACTATTTGTAAAGGCGGAGGCAATGGCTGCGATACTGAGGCTGAAGGCCAATGACGTATGGTGTCCTAATAAGGTTGTAGGGAGCCATACAGATTTCACAGGAACTATACTGGAAGAGCCAATATTTCAAATTCCGGCGGATAGTATCTCACCTGAAATTATGTTTACAGCTAAGCTGAACATATTTATACCGACCAGGGAACAGGCAAAAAGTTGCTCGATCGATTGTGGTGCCGGCACCTGGTACACTGACGGATCACAATCTAGTCAGGGGGCAGGTGCAGGCATATGCGGAATGTGCCCTAGAAGGAAGATATCGATATGTCTGGGGAAACATACTACGGTTTTCCAGGCCGAATTGTTTGCAGTCGCAGCCCGCGCCGAGGAAATTCGGGAAGCCGGCTGCGCAAACAAAAAAATTAACATAATGACTGGTAGTCAGGCGGCTATTAAAGCCATTATGAACCCATCTACCCGGTCTAAGCTGGTGAAATATTGTAAACAGGTCTTCAATAAACTGGCATAAAACAATACAGTGTCGCTGATATGGCTGCCATTAAAATAATTACCGGCTTAATAACCGGACATTGTCCTTTAAGGAAGCATTTGTACAGCATGGGCTTGGTTAGCGAGCCAGGTGTCGGAGATGTGAAAAACAGGAGGAAACTAGCCTTCATGTAATATGCACGTGTGAGGAACTGAAGGAACTCAGACAGAAATATTTCGGGAGAGATCTATTGGATCCTTCAGCACATGAGGGAATTAAAGGCACTAAGGATTCCGCTAAACGGGTGATCTGGTTATGGCTAGAAAAAGAACATAAAAATAAATGGAGGTTAACGCAAGGTCAACTCCATACCAAAACACTACTAAGGGAGCTGGACGGAAAGTTTTCAGCCAACCTAATTCGTAGTAACAAAAAAGAAATTAAAATAATTACCGGCTTAATAACCGGACATTGTCCTTTAAGGAAGCATTTGTACAGCATGGGCTTTGTTAGCGAGCCAGGTGTCGGAGATGTGAAAAACAGGAGGAAACTAGCCTTCATGTAATATGCACGTATGAGGAACTGAAGGAACTCGGACAGAAATATTTCGGGAGAGATCTATTGGATCCTTCGAGTGTACTCAAACTTCCCCTGCGGAGGATAGTGGCTTTTATCAAGGACACAAGACTAACAGAGTGGAACTTAGAGATCTATTGGGGATAGTACAAAGAGCAGTTTGCTTAAGTGCCTGGGCGTTCTGGCGTCCAACCTAAAACAGAAGAAGAAGTTGCTTTTGTGTGTTTTTAACGTAGATCCACATATGGAGAAACTATTAAATGAAAAACAAATGCAACCATCACATTACCTTCCTTTCTTTACATGTGTACTTATTGTAAGTAAAATGTTTTTAATAAATGATTTTTCATTATTGTTTAGGCTATTTCGCGACCGCCCTTTTATATCACCGAGACCCTTTGGGGGTCGCGATATCCAGGTTGAGAAACGATGCGATTACTATATGTATAACGTAATGTCTTTACGAGCCTTCCTGTCTAAAATATATAAACGAAAAACTTAAAGCGTAAAATGCAAGTAGTACTCTGTGAAAGTTAAAAATGTAGAAAGCGTGGGTGTTAAACCAGAATAGTACAATGAAGAAGCTGAAATAAATACAATAAATATTGATGGAGATTTGAAAAGAACTCTCTTAGATTCTGCAGCACAGCAAATAGTTCTTAGTGTATAACGTTTTAAAAAGAGAGAATTATGGTGTATAAAAACACTTATCGTTATAACATCTAAATTAACAGGAGTGTGTTAAATCTTCAAAATGTTCACCATTTCTACGAAGTCACTAAACATATTTATAAAAAGTGGTTGATGTAACAGCACCAAAAATATTTGTATTTTTTCTCGTAGTTCTGCAATATTCTCCGGCGAATATTCTGAGCAAAATATTTTGTCTTTCATCATTCCCCAAATATATGCATCAGGTGGCGTCAGCTCAGGTGAATGAGAAGGATATTCGAAGTCTGTTCTCCGAGAAATTATTCTATCATCAAAATGCTGACGGAGTAAGTTTAGGGCGCACGCAACTGTATAGCTCGTTGCACCATGTTGTTGAAACCATTGTGTGCGCACCAACAGATTTCGTGCACAGCAAAAGTTCTGTAAATCTCTCATAAAAGGTACAATAATGTTATCTCTGTAACGGTCTTGGTTGACCGTAAGTGAATTCTGATTATCGTCTGCAACGAAATATGAACCATTTACCCCATGACCAGAAACCGCGGACCAATTAATAAATCGGACACTGTGGAGTATCATATTCACGAATGTTCCTTAGAATTTCTATTAAACATTTCGTCTTCAATTTAGTTATTAATTAATTACCTACGACTTTTTTCTAATTATTATGTCTTAATTAGTAGTTAATTTATTATCGTGTTATTTTTTCTTACACGTCGAAATTATAGGTTTTGACCTCGTATTAATATCCGAATATTTTAATAGTCATATTTATAATTACTATTGTGAACTTCTTCATAATTATATTGTGTCCTGTATCATTTTTAAGCTTTTTTCGGAAGGAATATTTTAATTATATTTATTTCATCGATATCGCAACTCCTTAGCTCGCGCCGTTAATTGATTCTTAATTCTTAGACATCGACCGCTTCGTGATAACCCCTCACCAAACTGGATCTCTAAAAACCTTTTCCAACCACCAATGTTCAAGCATACAAATGCCGTCCGGTCTTGCTTTTCACATATCCGATCGCGACATGCTCATAACACAAAGGTAACTCTGTATTGTTCGATACATATTATTCTTTTACTTACATTCACATTAATTTGATTAATTAACTTTCTTTCCAGTGTGTAATCTTTGTGTGTTAATTTTTAGTTACCTACTTTTTCGTCGTTCCTTGCATATATTGCTTCTATTTTAATCAATTTAATATATTTCAAATTGTAATTTCTTATGTAAATATTAAATAAAAGCTTTAAGGACAACGTTGTTGTGTTTTATTTTAGTTAATATGTTGTAATATATTTATTTCAGCATATTAAATATATCCTGGATCTTTGATGCATTATCATCACCACCATAATTATGTAAACATTTATAGTATTTATATTTTATATTTGCAACACAAGCCACAAGCGACCATCTCGTAACAATTTGGCGCTCCCATGTGGTCAAATATAATACAACCACAACCCCAACTAGCGTTCTGATAACAGATAATAGTAATTTATACTATCACTCATAAGTTTAATCGCACTGGCATAATATAATCGCATTAAATAAATACAAAAAGCATTTTTTTACAAATTTTTATTAATACTTTCTACTAATCATTTTAGAAGTGATATGTAACACTAAACACATGTTCTATTTAAATTTTTGTTTTATTGAAATAACTTCCATTCGCGACTATTATGGAGAAGCAATTTTTTAATTATTTTTTCTAAATAATCAGATATAATACTTTTGCATTCATCCTCTAGTGCTCGTCAAATGGTGCCACTGTCCTTACTTCCCGCTCCAAATGGCCACATAGGTACCAATTCGAATGGATTACAATCTAGGCAGGCCAGGGCATTAATAACACTGTTTTCTGTCTCAGGTATAATTTAACAACTATTGAAGTATGTTTACGGTCGTTATCGTGTTCAGAAACTGATCAATTAATTACAAATTTACCTCCAAATTCTGTAGTTGTGATGGATAATGCGTTTTCATAAAGTTTTAGCGATAAGGCATCCAAATACAAATTCAGGAAGAAGAAATGATAACTTGGCCAAATAAACACGGCATTAGATATGATGCAGAATCTACGAAAGCTGAACTATATCAAATAATTAGATTGCACAGACCCTCATACTGTGAATATAGTATTGATCAAATTTTTGCAAGCAAAGGACACACCAATTGTCGTCTTCCCCCATACCGTCCCGAATTAAGCCCAATTGAAAAAATTTGGGCAAGCGTTGAAAACTGGGTCGCTACAAAAATGTTACTTTCAAACTAAGCGATGTAGAAATATTTGCAAGAGAAAGATTCCCTCAAAATGAGTGTTTCCATACGTCCGGATTTCTCCGGACATGTTTGAGTTTTTAAGGCCGTGGAAGTCCGGCCGGAATTTGTAAAAATGTCCGGGAAAGCGCCGGAGATCACAAATACAACAAAATAGCTTAATCTTTGTTAATTATTTAATCACTACATCTCTACGACGCCACGCCCGTTCCGACTCGCCCATCTCTACTATGCCGTTACCGGCGTTACAGCAAAGCGCATTACGTCAAATTTTATAATCGCCGTAATTCCCAAAAAACTTGTTGAGGTAAATCCCTCGAGCGTTATTATTTGATTCAGTATGTGATAGTATGGTCTGTGCTTCTATGAATTGACTAATTATATTAATCATATCAGATATAATAATGCCAAAGCAAAAGTGTATAGTATCAGACAAAATATGCTCAATGACATGGAAACTGCAACACCAAGAAGTGGTGCGAATTTTTTGACCAAACTTGGTAGAAACGTATAACTAGTCAAACGTAATAATTGATTAAAATTTTGTTGCGATATATCAAGTGGTCATGGCACTTCTGACACTTCATTCAGTTTTCGCTGACATTAATGTGTGGTGTATTTATTGTTTGTTTCAAATTTATTTCAACGGTTTTGTTTTATTATACCTTTGTTTAACGTGTTTAGAGAGTTTTATTATGCCTAGAGTGCGGCAACGTGGAAATTACCGCCAATTAAGCGAATTCGACAGAGGTCGAATTGTTGGTTTGCGAGAAGGTGGTTTTTCATACAGGAAAATTGCAAATCGCCTTAACCGGAACCAATCCACCATTATGCGCTGTTATCAATCATGGACTAGGGAGGGTCAGGAAAGACGTCGAAGAGGAACCGGAGCCCGAAGAAGAACTAATGGGATACAGGACCGCCGCCTTCGCCTAATGGCACTAAGAGACAGGTTCTTCAGTACCAGATCAATTGCTGACGTGTGGTTAGGTAATCAAGGTCGTCCAGTAACCCTTCGAACCGTTTATCGCCGAATTAGGGGTTTCGGCTTACAATCTTATCGTCCACATCTTGTGTTACCACTTACGGCTCAACACCGACAGCAACATTTGGAGTGGTGTAGATTGCGAATGCATTGGATCGTGGAGTGGCATAAGGTGGTGTTTAGTGATGAATCTCGATTTTATCTAGGGATGCATGATGGCCGTATGAGGGTCAGACGAAGACGTGGGAAACGTAGTGATATTCAGTTTTCCGTTGAAAGGCATGGGCATCGAGCAGTGGGTGTTATAGTATGGGGTGCTATAGCATATGGGAGTAGGTCTCAGTTGGTGTTCATCCAAGCCACCATGAACGCCCAGCGTTACATTGATGAGGTGGTAGAACCCCATATTTTTCCATATCTTCAAATGCTCGAAGACCCACTTTTCCAGCAGGATAATGCCCCTCCCCACGTAGCGAGAATTTCTATAAATCTCTTCGAAGAGGCTCATGTCAATATCTTGCCATGGCCACCCAAATCCCCCGACCTCTCGCCAATAGAACATGTGTGGGACATTATGGGACGAAAACTTATGAATTTAGCCAATCCCCCGCAGACACTAATAGCTCTCCGGCATGAATTACAGGTTGCTTGGGACTCCATACCCCAATAGGATATCGACCACCTAGTCGAATCAATGCCACGAAGAGTGAGGGAGTGTGTAACTAATAGGGGCGGCTCGACACATTATTAATACAAATTATGTTAAATTGTGTTGGTTTTTTTTTTTTTTTTCTTTGAAATTTTAATCAATTATTGCCTTTGAATAGTTATACGTTTCTACCAAGTTTGGTCAAAAAATTCGCACCCCTTCTTGGTGTTGCAGTTTCCATGTCATACAGTTTACTTAAGTCATTTTCCTCTTTTAAAAAACGAAACTCCAATTCTGAGGTAGTTTGTAACCTATGCAATACAAATCTTAGTATTGCTCACAAAGACAGAAAAGATATTTAGAATCACATAAATACAGAAAAACATACAATAAAATTAGAAAGCCAAACAGCTAAGTTAACAATGCTAAAAACAGTGTCCGCAAAAAAGTGTGATAATAACCATAAATCTACCATTGCCTTGGACAGGCGTAGAAATGTGTGAGAAAAACTGGCGACCAAGTTCCAATTATATAATGCTGGATCAAATTTATATAATTTCACTGTTAACAAAAACAGAATTTGGGTCAAGTATCAAATAAAACTGGGAAAAACAAAAACAAATGGGATTATTATTATTTACATCAACCAGTACGTTCTTATGACAACGAATGTCGGTTTTTGAAGCAAAATAAATAGAGCTGAGCAATATATTTACCAAAATATGTATTATTAGAACATTAGATTAGGTAAAATTAAATAATTTTGCATTGATACATAAAAGCTAATCTACAAGAATGAGTCAAATTTTTTGAAAAACTGCAAAAAAATAGAAATTATTGTGGAATATCTAACGCAAATGTTGAGTGTATATTTTTGGTAATTGCGGCTCAATGGACAATATGACCTATTCCGAATTTTACTTCATCTTATTGCCAGAGAATGCTTACCTACATCTTAAATGGCGTTCAAACAAAGATAAATATTAAGTAAAAGAATAATTTCCGTTTTTGTTAATCAGTTATTTTTTACTAAATAAATTCCATTTGCTACCTAAGATCTGTACGTTTTGTTACCATTTTGCTTTATTTCTTAAATTTAAGTTCAGAAAGTATTTTTGCCAAAAATAGTATAATTGAACTTAAAATTTAAGCTGTTCTTATTTTAGTTCAATCTTTAGATATGTATAAATAAAATCATAAATGTACCTATCACATATTTTTTGGAAAAATCCGGATTTTGTCCGGATTTCGGGGCTTATGTGTCCTGGATTTTAAAAACTCCCACCCAACTCAAAATAATCATGAATGAACAAATGTTTGTCGCCATGTTGTTGATCTAGAAAACAAAATGAGAAAAAGAACATATAGGTACTAGATACATACTGATGACATACTGTCATGAGCTGATAAACATAGGTAATGAATCATCTGACGATAACTTAAATTTATCGGATTTTAAAAATAATGAATAAGGATTGAGTAGCCTATTTATATAATTAGTTTTAACAAAGTGTATCTTTTACATGTATAAATTTCACATGTTAAATTCACGTAGCTGTGCTTTTTATATATGTATTTATTAATACTATATAATAAAAAATATTGCTTATAATTGTTAAATTTTAGGACTGAAAATGGTGAAAATAAATGTAATAAACTTGGAGTAAATGATACCTACACATTTATTTTTCGTTATAACTGGTGTTCAGAAACATTCGAAGTCAAGTGGGCTCTGATCAAAAAATCGTATATCTTTACTTAAGTATAGCAAACGCCAATTAAGTTGGCGCGAGGAGGGGTAAGTTCGCGCAGGATTAAAAGTAGTGGGGAGATTTGTGTTTGGTTTTACATCAAATGTAATTGATAATTTTAACCTCTGAGTATGATCCCCTAGCAAAGACATTATATTCCATCAAACGTCAATGACAAATGTATTCTGACAATTACTTGAGTAGTGGGGGTGGACGTTTTTAAAAACGGCTTCTACGCACCCCCTCCTCGCGCCAACTTAATTGGCGTTTGCTATATCTGATTTGTAATAATTATTAAATGTCAACTGTTGTCTGTCAAAAATTGTCAGAATCTAATATCGAAGATACTAATTATTATTTTTTAATTTTGAAAATGGTATTTAGTAACGTACACAAAGCATTCATGGTTGAAGCATATTTTCGAAATGGCCAAAAGATCGATGGCCAGTGGAAGTATTCAATTCAAGCTTGTTTGGAAGAATTTCGAGATGAATTTCCCAACCTTGCTTTTGATTATAATACTTTTCAGTGTACACTAATCAGAATTGTTCCAGTTTTTCGACAAACTGGTAGTGTGGGACGCCAAGAGGGTGGTGGGCGACCAAAAGTCCGGACAGAAGAAGTGATTGGGAATGTTAGAGAAATAGTGACTGATGCCCCTAAAACTTCAGTAAGAACTCTTGCTCAACAAACCGGGTTGTCAGTTGGTTCTTGCCATAAAGTTTTAAAAGAAGATTTACAGTTATTCCCATATCGTATAACTTGTTTGCAAGAAATCCTCGATATTGATTATCCGCGACGAGTAGTATTTTGCGAATGGTTTACAAATAATTTTAATGATGATATCCTAGACAAAACTTTCTTTTCAGACGAAGCATGGTTTCATGTTAGTGGATATGTTAACTCTCAAAACATGAGAATGTGGAGTGATCCAAAGCCCAATAATTTTTATGTTGAAGCTCCTTTACATCCTCAGAAAATTGGTGTTTGGTGCGCTATAAGTAGAAGAAGGATTATTGTTCCAATTTTTCTTAATGGTGCCTTGACTGCAGAAAGATATCGACGGGAAATACTATTGCCTTTCTTTAATCAACTTCGTGATGATGAACTAGCTTTGGGATACTTTCAACAAGATGGTGCTAGAGCTCACACAGCGGGGGAACAATGAATATGTTATAAGAAGTGTTTGGAAATCGTTTAATTAGTTTGAACAGCGATCATGAATTCCCTCCAAGATCTTGTGATCTTACACCGTGTGATTACTATTTATGGCCTTTTTTAAAAAATTCAATTTATCAAGTATCAGTGCAAGATTATATAGATCTCCAAGACAGAATTATAAATAAAATTAGTGAAATTAGAAATAGTCCCATACTGCAAAATGTATTTAGTAGCATTTGGAGGAGGTGCGTAAAATGCTTGGAAGAAGGTGATGGACATTTTCAACATCTTTTATAATTATGGTCATTATTGTTGGTAATTTATACAACTACAATTTATGATATTTATATTTATTATAAGGTTGTAATCTAAGGACTCTACAAACAATTTATTTGTTTCAAATTTATTTTAAGCCATTTCTTACAATAATTTATTGAATGTTAATATATTAAACTATAGTCTGTTTCACCCAAACTTCGAAGTATTGGGTCTTATGGAGAATAGCCTCTCTTATTAACTTATAGCGATGCTCATATAACTATCTTTTTTTAACAGTACGACGTTGCAATTATTTTGGCGCAGGGGAAAATTTCTCTAGGGGAAAATTTTTGTGTTTGTTATATACTCCCTGTCACTTGAAATTTTCGATCTGTCATGTTTTGTGTATATTTCGTTTTGTTTGATTTTCTTTGATCCAAATCCAAAATAAAATTACATTATTGTTTTGTTTAATTTATGCACATCTACCTATTTTTGCATTAATGATTTTAACTAAATTAAACATCTTGTAAATACAGATTTAAGACGAGAGTTTTCTAACCTAAAAGGTAAACAACATGCATTTTGAATGTCAAATCGATAAATCAATATCCTACGTATAGCCAATCTATAAATGAAATAACCCTATTGTTAGAAATTAGGCAACAACAAATGCAATTTCCATAAGAGCAATACTTCGAAGTTTGGGTGACATAGACTATAGTACGATAACTAGATATATTGTCACTATAAGATGAATAAAACCTTTACTTGTAAAATTTTTTCCTCTTAATTCTGCATTGTCTTTTTAAATGTTACTACAGATTAGATGAGCTTTATTACACAAGAATGAACAGCATATTAATTGGATTATGTAATTTTTTCCAGTTATCGCATGAAGAGGTGCTATTGTTCAGCAAGAATTCTCCAAAATATCAAAATACTTAATTTGAAATTTGCAAATTAATTACTGTTACCTTCTAAAATCATTACTTGACTAGTTTATATTAATTAATATGGCATATTAAAGTAATATATTTCGACATAAACTGACATTTGCGTGTATGATAACCTATAAAATTGTATTAAGTAAATGTATCAATCTATATCAGACATGACTTCATATTTTCAAGGACTACTTTGACTTCGAATGTTTCTGAACATCCGTTATAAAGATTAACATTTGGACATACCTTTTCAACAATATTTGGATTATTTTCCTGTATAATTATTTAGAAAATATATATTTCAAATCTTTTGTTGAATACATGAAGTAACTTCTAATTATGAAATATAACTGTTTCGGTTTTTTTTTTACTTTTGCTAACATAACGTGCCTTCAACAACTTTCCTCATTAGAGACGAACATGTTTTTTGATAATGATTGGTGACAATGCACGTAATCTGTCACAAACCTAAAATTTTGAATGAGCATGGCGGTCTCTAACGAGGAAAGTTTTTGAAGGCATGTTATTATATGTATGAGTAGAATTGTTTAATTAAGAACCATAATTTAGAAGTATAAAATACATTATTTTCTGTATACCAGGGTACGTAAATGAATTTCATTTGGTAACTATGTTTGGAAGTAGTCAATATACTCTTTACTCTCTTTATAACATACTACTGGTTCAATTTATAATTGGAATTAAGAGTGCGTATTATTGAACAGAAAGCGACGCACTGCTTAATGCAGTTCTTACTTGATCTCTAATATTACCACACAAATTTCATCTAGAGGTTTTAGCAAAAGTACTTTCAAGTTGCATATAATTCTTTTATTGAATATACACATGAAAGATGGGATTAGTAAAAATTAATGAAAATAAAAAGTAAATTTATACAACTAAAAATAGTCTCGTAATTAATTTTTCCTCAAAGGAAAACATTCATTTAATAAAGGGTTCAAAAATTCCTCCTTGCTTTACTTGGCAATAGCCTACCCGATCATAAAATTCACTTCGAACCCTAGCTTGTATATCTGGAGTGATATTGTGTACAGCTTTTGCATATTTGTACGAGGAGAATTTAAATCTTGCTCACGATCTCTGGATTAATATATCTTATCTTTAATGTAACCCCATAAAAAGAAATTGTTTGGAGCTGAATCAGGCGACCTTGCTGGCCACTTTATTGTACCTTTCCCGCTAATAATACAAATGTAAACAGATGTGCGGCTACAAACCCTTTCCACTGAATGTATCACTACTTGCATCTGTAACGGTGAGGAGCCTACTATGCTATTTCATACTTACTTACAGACAAATAGGCAAATCTGTTTGATTCTAATAAACTGGATCAATGTCAAGACTTAAATTTGTGTACCCTAGTATAAATAAGATTATTTTAATTAAGAATGTATTCTCTGTTTCAAGTTATAATGTGATCTGTAAGCTTCTACAGTTGCCTGAACACGACAGGTGGTATGCAATAAAAGTAATCGATATGACGAACATGCTACAGGGACGTATTATGAATTTTTGATTATAAATGTGTTTTAATTAAAGACCGGGTTTATAGAAAATATGCTTATGCTTAAAATTTAAGCGATGAAAAATATATTTAAAAATTTGTGCGAATCAAATAAAAAGAAATAAATAAAGGCCAAGTTTTTTACGCCTTTTTTGGTTATTATTTTTTATGCCTATTTAAATCTTTTTTATTAAATTATAAATATAAATTAATAAATGAATTTCCAAGTACAGCTAATCATACAATACAAGATTGTTAGGCCGTACTAAAAGAAGAAGAATTACTAAATAATTTGGCATTTATAAAATCCAATTACATTTATGTAAGTGACTTTATAAAATAACTTAAGAAGCAGGATTTGCCTTTAGTTACTACGGTACAGATGATTAAAACTTTTCAAGACAGCACGTCTCGTATATTGTACCAGGACATGTTTGTCAAATAATTATTATGTGAATGTATAGTATATTTCAAATTATAAGAAATGCCTAAGGGTTTGGATAATGATTAGAAACCGGACGCATCAGGCCGAAATTACGATAGACCATGTAAATAGTCTATAACATCACTAAGTACAACACGCAGTTATTGAATAGTTTGGTTAACCGCACATCTTTGGTTAACCGCACATCTGTTTTTTGTCGTTCAATTGTGACGCAATTACTTCAATTTTAAAGTTAAATTCCTTTCTTCATGTAGATAGAAGCGGGAGGAGTTTTTATAATTTATTTTATTTATTAGTTTATATTTCATAAGATAAATAAAGTACGGTGAGTTAGTTTCTTTTTTTCATTGTTTTAACCGTAAAATTACATACTTCGTAATGATTGTAATAGATGCTGTTTAATATATTTTCATCGAATCTACTTCTCAAACTTATTTTGACGTAAATGTCCAGTGAATTTCGTTAATCTTCAATGACTTACGCAAACAGTTTCAATTTTCATTTATTTAGATCTAGAACATTGTTTAAGTTACCTTTTTCAAATATGATATGGAACAATGTCGAGAATGGCATCGTGAAACAATGGTGAATTGGATTAAGAATCATACTGATTGTATGTCTACTACCAGTGATTACGAAATTTATTGGTCTGTAAAATATCGTTATTCCAAGAAATCGCACGTAAAACGTCATTTAGCATTGCAAACGCATACACAAATATTAGACCCGTGGGAATCTGACAATTTTAACGAAGAACTCTGTGAAACTTTAGTGCCGGCAAATATTCCATTAAATAAACTTAACAATTCCACCTTCAAAACATTTCTCCAAAAATATACTGGTCAAAATATTCCTGATGGATCCACCTTACGCAAATATTATGTTTCTAAGTGCTACACGAAAGCAGTAGAACCCATTAGAAGCCATCTTTCAAATCAGTACCTCTGAATCATAGATAAGAGATAGTGGATAAGTCCCGACGAAACTGTCGATATATTAAGACGCTGTGTGTAGGTGGTGTACTACAGCGTTGTTTGAATATATATAAAAAGCGTGCAAATAAGCTTTGCCTCTAGTAGGCCATTCCTTTAAAAACGTATGATTATTAATAATTTAAATTTGCATTAGTTGTCAATTAGACAGATGCATAGTTGACAAAAATGCATAGTTGATTAAAATTAGTAACAAGCTAAGACATAATCATAATTTCCAAGGGCTACTTTGAGGTAAAATTTATTTGAATTCTTTGTATATATATATATATATATATATATATATATATATAATGTAATGATACGAAGGATCACTTAAGTAAAATAAATATGTATACATAAAAAAATTGCAGTGAAGCTGTAATTCTAAAATTGGCCTCACGTTGTTGGTGCCAAATGTAATAAAACGGTGGTTCACTAAGTAATAAGTAAATAAATATAATAATAATGTGAGCGTTAAAACTAAAAAAAGAAAGATATAAGTAAAAATTAGAAGATTTGAATTTGAAAATTGGGCGCCAAGTTTTAACGTACTTAGTTGATCCAACGCAATCTGTTAAATGCCCCACTAGCTTTCGGGAGAACTTAAGTACTTATGCTTTATTTTCTATCTCAGGTTTCACAGTCGGTCGTTTGTATATCCCGTAAATGCAATGTAAATGGTATATTAATTAACACAAACTCAACATTCAAACAAATCAAATAAAAGATCGAATCTAAATCAAAGTAATAAAATTTATTAGAATTTAAAAACAGATAACTGTAACAATTATTACGTGCGAATAAGAAATCTGTACATATGCTCGTATTATCTGGACTATACGGTAAAAAATGGTATTATGCACTTTTGCACATGTGTTTAATAACAATAGTTAAGGTTATGTATACTGCAACAGTGCAAATAGATATTAAAAGTTACTTAAAAATAAACACACAAAGGTAAGTTACATATACAAGTTTCATAAAAGATTAAGAATGAATGAATAATTATATATATTTAAATAGATGTTTAGAAATGTTGAAATTCATGTATTATATTTTGATGCAAACAATGTTTGATATTGTGATGTGATATAAATTTAATATTAACTTTTAAATGATGTTCTAGGTTTTATGGGAAATAATTGGAAAGAACCTGGTATTTCTCCTGTGTCTAGGCTTGGATGTATTCTCTGGGCTCGCAATTGTAGGAATAGATCAGAGTTCGTCTGCTCCAATGGAAGTCCCAGCGTCGGAAGCGGTTCAATGTTGGAGTTGTCGGTACGATGTAGTTCTAGTTCCGAAAAGATGCTTCGTTCAATATTTATTGTATTCGACGTGATGCGGGTCCAATTCTTCTATCAAAAGTTCGGCCTGATTTCAAGGTATTAAATGTATATGGTTTTCGTAGGATTTTCTTGATTTTTAAATAGTAATTTTAATTAAACTTTTTGTGATAGCAAAAATGCGGCCATTCGTTGTAAATTTTAGTATCAGACGCTTTCTTCGGCTTTTGTTTTTCAAAGCCTCCGTTAAATGTCGGCAAAAGCCTCTAAGTTTATGCTTTACTTGCATCTAATATAATATGAACTTTCATAATATTATAATTTTAACATAATAGAAAAATTAATTAAAGAATTTAGAAATGTTTATAATGTGGTTTTCAATGTTATATTAGTTCAAATATGCATCGTAAAAATCGCATTCGCGGGGTTCGAGACAATTTTAAATTAGTGGGCGTGGTTAATTCGCTTCGATATAAATCTTGATGTGGATAAATTAAATACCTGTAATATGGCGCGTATGATTTGAATTTGAAATGGAAAAATATAAATATAAAAAGTAAGTTTAAAAATCAAAATAAGTTAAATATCAATTTTAAAGTTATCGTCGTATTAATTTATACACATCTCGAAACTAATTTCACAAATTACGTCCACTAATTCGATATTTATACATGGGTTTATTGTATGTTGTTATCTGTGTTTCTTATTGCAGTGCTGGAATAAGTATGCTGGTTGAACCATAACAATATATATATATATATATATATATATATATATATATATATATATATATATATATATATATATATATTCAAACAACGGTAATAGCAACAAAAGTTATAAATACAGTTGATGCGGAAACAGTAGCAAACCATTTACGAGAATATGTACCAAATGCTTCATTCAGACAACAGGTACAAAATACTTTTATTTGTCAATGACAGTGCTGCATGTATCTTAAAAACACGCAGACTATTAAAGGAAACATATCCTAATATGCTGTATATTACTTGTGTAGCACATGCTCTCCACAGAATCTGTGAATATATCAGAGACACCTTTCCAGAAGTGGATAGACTTGTATCCGCTTTAAAAAAGTTTTTAGAAAAGCACCATTGAGAGTAGCTCTTTACACCGGAGATTTGCCAAAACTAATCACTTATTTTGAAAATCAAAATCTCAAATTAAATGATGGATTAACCACATTAGATGTGGCTATTAATAATTTGAAAAATATTCCAAGTGACTTCGTATGTGCCCTTCGGCAAAAGTTAGACGCAGTTTTTAATAAAAATCCAGATTTAATAACATTGCGTCAATTGTGTATGCGGACAATGCCTCAAAATCTAACTGCTAAATACGCTGAAATAAAATATTTCCAATATGCGCCTATAACTAGTTGCGATGTAGAAAGGACGTTTTCTATCTACAAGGATGAATTTCATTCAAAAAGAACAAATTTTACAGAAGAGAACCTTGAGAAAGTATTGCTAGTTAATATTAATACTCCTTTACTCAACTTGAACTACAAAATGAACAAATGAAAATGTATTACGTATTTTATAGATCACCACCCGTTTGTTTTCCAATTATATAAATAAAATTAAAAACTTTAAAAATACACATTTTCATTAGTACGCCCGTAGGTGATGAGTCGTCCCTAAATTAATGATTTTATTGCGGTCTGTTTACACAGCGATTAGGCCATAGATTGATTAGGCGCTGGCGTGTATTAAATAGAAAAAATATCAGAGGCTATAAGGACTTGTGGAACAATTTACAAAATCATCGAATATAGCATTCAAACAAGAAAAGGAAAAGCGATTAAGGATCCTCAAGAAAAATTGCAATGTGACAAATCGATATTATGCGCCAATCAATTTATATTATGTATAGACAAAATAGAGTTCCTATAAAAAAAAAATAATACTTAATACTTCTCTGGTTGCCAATGGTCATGCCAATATTATAATCACTGTAAATATTCTTTCTACACTTTACGACGCTATTTTGCGTCTGAGGCGTGAATTAGAATCTTTTGTGGGGATGCCTTGAATTACATCAAAGGAAACATGAAATATATCTTGCCCGTAGTACGGCAGTAATGTAATTGTAAATATTCTTTTTGCATTTTGACAAGTAATGTGCTACTTTACTACAATCAAAATCGTTTATTAAAGTGGCACTTTACCACATAGATACGTCACTTTAGTACATAGTTATGTCATGTCAATAAAACACAGTTTGACAGAAAATTATTTATTTAAATATTGGAATTGGAACTATTGTGAAATATATTAAAAGTACAATTATTCAAATTTTAAAACCTAATAACACCCATTTTATTCAATTCTATTTGCTCTTTCTGAAAATTATTATAATTCTCCATCTGTATTCCTGAATGATTGTGAAGTGCCACTGGTTCTTGCTGATGAAATATACTTCTTGAAATTTTCAGCTTATTGGCAATGCTCTCCTCGATATCCCATTCCGCCACACTAGTTGACTGTCATCCTCCATGCCTTTTAAGTGTTTGAATATCAGCTCCACTGCCAGCGAGGAAGGTAGCAGATGTCCTCCTCAAGCAATGGCCAGTATAAGCAGACGCATCTGGGAGTTTTAAGTATTCTGCTACTTTTTGGGAAATTTTTGCAAAAGTGTTGATGCCAATAGCTTGGATTATGCACTCACCGTGATTGTAGTAAATGAAAAATCTATTGTGTTTTACGGTTTTGGGTCTCAATCGTGAATACTTATGATAAATTTCATATCCGTTGCACTCTGATCCTACGGTAAATATACGTCTCTTTTTGGTTTTGGTATCATGTAAAGTTATAACTAACATTTTCCCCGTATCTTCTATATCGTTTACAGTTAAGTTGCACAGTTCTGCACGCCGACATGCCCCATTTAAACCAAATATCAGTACCACCTTCATTAATAGAAATTTGTCATCTGAAGCCTCTTTCAAAAATTTCATAACGTCTCCCATAGTCAACACTTTTGACTTCTTTGGTTTGTACCCATCATTTTGACGTTTCAGAATGCAGTTAGTTTTTTATATTGTGATATATCTATATTATCGTTAATTTGTATAGTACTTTTCAACATTGAATATGTAGACCACAAACTGGATGCCTTAAAGACTTTTGCCTAAAATAATGAAAGACATTGTATGAATAACACTAAAATATATAGAAACAAATAGCTTACCTTCTCAAAAAAATGGTACGCTAGCATTACACTTCCATCAATTATTAGTGCTTTTTTTGTTATCTTCCAATTTCAAAATATTTCATATGTCTTCTCGTATTTTTCTTTTGATTTCAAAGGAAGTAAACCCAAAGACGCTTCTCGAGCGGCATTTAAAATATTTTCAGAATAATGTTCTAAAGTATGTTTAGTAGCAAGACTCATTTTTAACTAAAACTCAAATCGACTTACAAAAAATGAAGTCTGTTTACTGTTACTGTGTCGTTACTATGTAAATAAACAAAGCCGAATCAGATTACGGAAAACCTGTACAAATACCTACTATAACATTTAAGTTTATAATGCTTATTCTTGCAAAATGCGAAAAAATAGTGTAAACAAACTCGTAAGAAAAGCATTTTTACTAAACTCATACAGTTTTAAGTTACTCGCTCGCTCCGCTCCCTCGTTCTCAAACGCTATATTCGTTTAGTAAAACATTGCTTTTCTATACTTGTTGTTTAATATACTATTCTACACTTTACGACGCTATTTTATTCGAATTTTTCATAGAAAAAAAAACTCGCTCTCAAGTAGGAATCGAACCCACGACCTTTGGCTAGCCGGACTATTGCTCGACCACTGAGCTGTTGAGGCGTGAATTATAATCTTTTATGGGGATGCCTTGAATTACATCAAAGGAAACAATGAAATATATCTTGCCCGTAGTACGGCAGTTGTGCAAATTTATTGCATTTTCGCAAAGTAATGTAATTGTAAATATTCTTTCTACACTTTACGACGCTATTTTATTCGAATTTTTCATAGAAAAAAAATCGCCTTTTTTCTATGAAAAATTCGAATAAAATGGCGTCGTAAAGTGTAGAAAGAACATTTACAATTACATTACTTCGCGAAAATGCAATAAATTATAACCACTGTTTGCATTTCTCTAGACCCTGACCGCAGGCTGCCTAATTAAAGTATTTACACATCAGCTTCAGTTCGCACTATGGGTATAGGTAAATTGCACGCCAAATCCCCAGGCAATGTAATCCTATAGATATTTTACACTCCGAATTCTTCATTACTTATTTAATTTGACCTGTAAATTGCACCCTAAACATGAATCAAATAAAAACAAGGAATTTTCTATTATATTTTATTTCTATACATATAGTTACAAAATTTAACAATGAAATACAATTATAAAAATATCATTTATTACAAAATACATACAATAAGTATGGGAAATACATATAAATGATCACGTAGTTATGCTTTGGGAGCACTATGGTAAGATATAACTTTTAAGAAGGTATCTCTTTGTACCTCTCCGCTTCTCAATTTTTATGATACTGTTGATGAATTCTTGACGGCGCTTAACTTTATCGTTGTGTATTTTAGCGATTATTTGCAAACTCTTTATTTTTATGTATGTATCAAATTGAAACTGAGTTTTTCCAGTAATATTTATATTGTTTGGTGCGACGAGTAAAAAAAATCGTTAAAACGTGCATGAAATGATTCACAATGCATTAGTAGTTTGTGCTAAAGCTGCATTTTCTGCCCATATGTGTAGTGGAAAAGTCGGCGCATCAGAAATATAGTTTTCTAATAAATAATCCGCATACGTATGAACTTCGGCGTTGTTGGAAATTTCTGGAAACAAATCCATTGCAAAAGCATTGCCAATCTCTTCTGGATGTAAATATGCAAATCGAATGATGTTTTGAGCTAAATTTGAATCTCGTTCGTTTCTTTATTGTTATAATGACTACCTAATTCCAATTGCTGCATTTTTCTATACCATGCTTGACCCAGATGAAATTTGCAACCAATTATTTCAGCATTCGGTCAAATTTCTTTTATAGCAACATAAATCACTACTTAAAAGTCACACTGAACGCCAAATAAGATGGCGAGCGGTGGGGATGCGCCGTAGTCGTTTTTAAAACGTGCACGCTCTCTTACTTGCAACTTTATGTAAAACCAAATACGAAGCTTCCCATTACTTCTATCTGCGTGGACTTACGACCACCGCTTGCCATCTTATTTCGCGTTTACAATACTTCTTAAGTTCGAGAGTCACTTTAAATTTATCAAAACATAATTCTTTGATAGCACGCAGTGCCACGATATCTGTAGATTTTTGCCTATTTGTTAATAAACAGGTTGGGTTCAATATCAACATAAGAATTTACTATTTTAGTAACAATAGTATTACAATATTTATGACATTCTAACAATTTGCTTGATGTCGTATTTCAGGATAATGAGAATGCAAATAATTAGAGTGCATTTTACCTGTGGGATTAGGGCACCACATTTATAAGTATAACTTGAAACAGAGTACGCGCAGGTTGGAGCCAAGAGAAAACGCATGAATTCGATCTAATCTCAATTGAATGGTACGACACATAATCAGTGTATATTTGGTTGCGGTATTTAATATGTGAACACATAACCGGCAATTATTTTCACTCGTATTTAACAAAACACTCTTTAAATATCAAATTACTTTTGCCACAATATTTTTGTATATGCCACAACTAGAAAATAAAAAAAATTGCTGGTCTAGGAAACATAACAAAACAAAACATTTGTATGGTAATTTTATATTATGAACAAGACTTACACTTATTTGTAATATATTCTATATTTTAGACTAACACCATTGTAGTTTAGCACCTTTGATTCACTGCACTGTTATTATAGAAGTATTTTGATCTCTTTTTAACTGTCACATTAAAAAGTGATTTAGTTATACAGCTTATTTAAGGTGCAATGAACCAAGATACTAGAATGAAATCTAAATAAAACTAGGATACAAAACACATCTTTCTACACAAAAAAATCAGTCATTTTTTATTGAAACATTTATAGTATAAGTTACCAATTTAAAAAAATAACCAAAGGAAACTTTTATATATTTTCGCTATTTTCTTTTTTATTCTCCTTCTCTCTCACTTTCACACATACAATGTAGCCTTAGCTTGCGTTTTACAAATTTTCACCGTTATGCCTACTATTTCTTTTCCAGCTTTTTTTTTTATAAAAAAAATTAAATCGAAGAAAACCACATTTATAATATACAGCAACTACATATCTACAAAATAATACATTCAGTAAAAAAATATGATTGAAAACATACATAGGATGATATAATATTTATGAATTTAAGTTAGGAATCAATCTCGCAAGACTTTAAAAACTATAAAATCTTTTCAATGAAGTATGTATATGCATTATTAAAACGCTCACACGACAAAAGGAAACTATAGGTGATTATATCTCCAACACAAAATAAGAATATTGAAAAGGTGATACTCTTTCCATTCAAATAAAATTTCGTATACATTATAAGGCTTGCAAGATTGATAATATGTATATTTCATATTAAATGTATTGTTACTTCAAGTCAAATAAATTACTCACTACATTCAGTATTTCTACTGTAGGCTGAAGTTAAATTTTTTTTTACTGAAAAATTTACGAATTCTTAAAAGGACTATTAAGTATATCTATTAACTTAAAATGTATTGAATTTGTGGAATGACGTGGTATAGAGGCACCTTCGTCGGCCTCAGAATCTATTACCACCGCCGTAGGGCCTCTGAATACGCCCTCTGCTACGACGAGCAACTCTAGGTGAATAATTTCCTGGTTGACCACGCATTCTTTGGCCGTCTGCAAATAAGAATCCTAGAAAGAATAATATAAGGTTTTATTTAACTTTAAAATGTTCTGAAATAGAATAAAAATTATAAATTAAAATCCAAAATATTGAGTGACTATAAATGATTAAAGCACATATTTAATTTTACAACTCTGAGAAATTGACTTGCCTGGTCTTTCGCCTTATATGTTTACCTTTTTGGGTTAGAATATTTTATATAAATATGGATGACATACGAGGTTTGTAAATAAAATTCGATGAATGGTCTTAATATATCGGTATTCAACGCTTGAAGCACGGGCGCTCGTGTGCGTAGGCATACATGGACATGTCTGAACCTGTCCTCTGCAAAGGATTGAGAGGCTACTAAAGCAGTACTATTGCATTAATTTCAACAGTGTTCCGAGCTGTGCGCAGTTCTGCTTCTAATTGAGTAAAAGGGCGACGGAAACACATGAAATGATGTAAGTTTACGGGCAAGATGCTTGAGTAGAAAATTTGTGTACGAATGGTTTTGCATGTTTTCGCGCTGGCAAGGAATCGGTGGAGGATGACCCGCCTTCGGGTTGGCCATCCACAAGTAGGACACCGAAAAATATTGAACGTGTTGCTAGCAAAAGATCAGCGATTGACTGCGATTAATAGTAGAAGTGAGTATTGGCAAAGACACAGTAGGAGTTATTATCCATGAAGATTGGAGCAAACGCAATATTTGTTCACGATTTCTGCTGCACATCTTAACAGACAAGCAAAGAGCAAGACGTTTTGAGACCAGTGGCGATTACATCAACATGTGTGGCCAGGATCCGTCCTTTCTGGTTTCCATTGTCACACAGGTGATGAATCTTGGTGTTACTCCCGAAACGAAAACAGTCAATGGAAAGGCGGTCACCTTCTTCCTCGCGACAAACGAAGAACCGTGTAAAAATTCAAGGTGAAGATCGTGCACATTTTTCGACAAAGAGGAAATCATACATAAGAAATTCGTCCCTGCTGGCCAACTAGTGAATACCGTATTCTACCTGGAAGTTCTCAAACGTTGTTACAACGGATGCGGCACGTTAGGCCACAAATGATCGAGACCGGAAATTGGATGTTACTGCACGACAATGCACCATGGCATACAAGCATCTTTGTACGCCAATTTTTATCTCTGCGTGGTGTGACAGATTTGGAACACCCACCCTACTCTCCAGATCTTGCTCGACCCTCGTAATAAGAGGACCTTGAAGAGATCACGGTTTGCGGACGTTAAGGAGATTCAGGACCGTGTGACAACTATTCTGAAAACGGTTCCAAGAAAAGACTTTTCCGAAAGTTTCCAGAAACTATACGAACGTTGTCAAAAGTATGTTGTGTCTGGTATATTGTGTTTTTATTATATCATTCACCTAATTTTATAGACATAAACCTTGTATGTGGTATAGATTTATACATAATTATACAAATGAACACATTTTACGAATCTATATTACAAATAAGATAATTATGTACAAAGAAAATTATAGCAATTACCTCTTCAATTGCATACCGTAATTCTTGCAAATTCTTTATGGGATTCGGGAATATTACGGTTTTTTTAAATAATACAATAAAAGAACTCCGGAAAAAAAACTGGTTTTAAATCTTTGAGCGTTCATTGTTTCTTGAAATAATATTGGTCCAATAATTCGTTGTCTTGACATTGCCATCCATACACAAATTTTAACTGGATGCAATAATACTTCGATAAAATTGTGTGTATTATCTGCCAACCAAGTTCTATAATGCTTCATTGGAATAGAAAGTAATATTATGCAGATGATCATTATACCACTGACAAAACTTGATATTCGTTGTCAAAAATCAGGTGGTTGAATTTGATGGACAATTGAAAATTTATAAGGGTGTAAATGTAGCTGTTTTCAGGTTCTTATAAGAAGATTAATAAGAGAATTCAAGAATGGATGTAGAAAAGCTTAAAAGAAGAGACTAATTAAGTGAAGTTTACTTATTAGTTGGAATACACGACTTACAAAAATATGAGGATTTTGGTTCTCGGTTTCCGGGTTGAAACATCGAATTAGGCGTAATTGCCACTGCCTCGTCCACTGTTTCAAGGGACATCTTCAGGGCTGTGCTGTGTCGTTTCGCAGTAGCTTGAAAAATTCTAAGACAGAGTTTGGCACAACTTATATAGGGGGATCGGGTCAGATGGTGGTCAGATATGGGCATGGGCGGGGTAATTCGTAGTAGAGTTTGCCACGTTGAATGTAACGCATAGCAATCGTCTCTATTGAGATTGCGGAGATAGAGACGATGGCTATACGTTACATCCAACGTGGCAAACTCTACTGAACTCTACTACGAAATACCACGCCCATACGACGCATGCGATTGGCTCATTGTCCCCAGCCAATAGCAAGCCACCATCTGACCCGCGCGCCCTATATAAGTTACGCCAATCTGTCTTAACATTCTTCAAACTACTGTGAAACGACGAACAACTACGTACAGCCCTGAAGATGTCCCTTGAAGCAGTGGACGAAACGTTGGCAATTACGCCTAACTCGACGCGGTTCCAACCCGGAAACCGAGATCTACATCTAGAGAACGACAGTCGAAACCTACACCACCTACATTTTTAAGATTTTTGTTCAACAATTTGATGCACATTTTCCAAAATATCAGGTCTACCAACAGTGAGTCGAGTAGACTCGGCAAAGATGGGCAAGTTTAAACTTTATTAGGTTAATACTTCCTACAATAGTTATTCTTTTCAAACAACAACAGCCATCTATACGTCGGGTCACGTATTTCTCATCACTTTTTAATACATATATCCAGTTAAGCTCACATAAATCTAATATAGCCTAACTTTTCAATTTTTTTTTAATATTGCTTAGTGTTTATTAAACTTTTTTTGAAAAACAAGTCAAATGTCAAGTAATTTTTTAATACAATTTAGAAAACACAATAAACTTATACTTAATTGATCCGCCATTCGCATCAATTACTGTCCTTAACCTTCTAGGTACAGAATCGACAAGACTTCAACAATGTTTTCCCAGGTATTTTCAATAGATTTCCATAATTGTTCCCTATTAGTAAATTTTATACGGGATCTATGAATTTGCTTTGTAATTTTTTTATTTTCTCTCAAATATTCGAACAAATTGTGATCTATATCAGTTGATATTCTTTTCCTCGTTTGCTACATATACTGCCTTCATTTTATCATCTTTTTTAACGTGTAGTACTGTAGATTTGTTTAAATGAAGTTCTTCTGCGACTTGTCTAATGGTGCAACTTTCCTAATTTAACAAAATTTGTACTTTGTCTGCTGGAGTCAATTTTCTTGCCATTTTGGATAACAAAAAGTGACAAAGAATGATTACATTTAAAAATTACAAAAAACTTCGAATTCATATGCTGTTCATCAAATTCGATTTTCCATAGGCAGGAATAAAAATCTACTATTAATAATTTCTATATTAAATGGCTATGCTAACATAAGCCAGAAGTACCCGACCTGACGTACAGAAGGCTGTAGTTTTTTGAAAAGAGTACCAACCTTATTAAGCTTAAACTTGCCCCTCTTTGCCGAGTCTAGAAATGAGTGTTTAAAGCGTTCGATTATTCTAACATTATGTTGTACTATGCCTTCAATTAAATTTTCATTTAGAGCAGCCTATGATCTCAATGTAAATTTATGTTGAAATCATAGGCTCCTCTAGATAAAAATTATTGAAGGCATGGTATTCTTCTGGATACATTTCGATAAATTGATTATAAATCGACTGCCTGGAATATATCCAATTACCAATCATTTTGTAAGCGACTTCCAAAATAGACCATTAAAATAATAGAATATTATTCAATGAGTATATAATCATGGTTATTATAACTTGTTATTTACCAGGGTGAAGTTTGTGTCACGAGCGAAGTGAGTGGTGCAAATCACATGTGGGAATAATAGCCATTACATGCGAGTAGACTATACTTTGTCCATGACTGTTAGGTATTTATAAAAATATTTAAAAATATAATATTCAAAATTTGAATTGCAGAATTGTTACCAGTTTAAAAAATGATATCATTTATAGTCGCCCATTACATGTCTCAAGAAATTAAAATAAATCAGTCAATAAATAATTAAATAATTCATGTTTTTACAAAGATTGAAATAAATTACTAAACAATAATTAGGTGCAAGAAAAATAAGTATAAATTGTTCTAGTACCCGATCATTGTAGAATGGATTGGATATACAAATACGAGACCTGTTTTCTTTCTGCTGAACCTCTCTAGCAGGTAATGATATTTTTGTACAAATTTTGTTCAACATTTCAATCTAGTTATTTTCAAAGTATTAAGTTTGCAAGTCACTCTGATCATACAATAACAGTTCAAGAATATGCTGAAATAGGAAATCAGGAAATTGAACAAAAAGCATTGTCAAGCTGAAATTTTTTACAATCAAGCGTGGTTTAAGTCATAAAGAATGTTTTGAGGGAAACAATCGAGTATATGGCGACAAGTCATGTTCCTTAGGGACACATTTCAAGTTTCTAAGCCCAAAACGGCAGTTGCCGAAAAGAATATTGGTCTCTTTCGCGATATGATTGAAGAGGACCGACATATTACTGTTAAGAGTATTCTAGCATTTTGACATTTGACTTTATGATAATATATAAGAGACACTTTATTTTCTACTTTTTAAAACAAAGTTTAAACAGTGTATCTAAGAAATTAAAATGACGTTTATATTATTTATGAAAGCTTGATTTACAATATTTAAAAGTAATAAAAAAGCAATACTTACGAATTATCTCTTAAATTATTATCATAACCATGCATAAACTGTGTCAATGGATTATCTCATCAAGTATTCAACAGTGAAGTTGATGAAACTTGGTTATACTGTTATGATCGAAAGACATAGAGTAGGGAGATTACGTTTGGTTAATTACGCATCTAAAATGTGTGCCCTAAACAAGCCCAGTGGTCACATGAAAGTGACATTGGCCTGGGTATTGAGCCACAGTTCCAATTGGTCCACGAATTGGTCCGACAGGCCTCATGTACAGACTTCATAAGACCAAAGTCTTTTGGCATTGCAAAAATAATGATTAAAACAGCCTTGAAAAAGTGGACTGAATGGAGATCTGGAGAAAGGTGGAAGAATTCCCCAGGTCTAGAGACAGACAAAACAGTCCTTTAAAGAATATTTGCCCAAGTTTAAAACGGACCTCAATGTAAGCTCAATAAACATATGAACAATATAGGCTTGACAAAAGAAAATATATATAAATTCTGTCAAGAGGGGGAGGAAACCGCGATTCTTGTACTATGCCAATGTACTAAACCTAATTAAAGAAGAATTTCTCTAAGACGCATGAGGATCACAATAGATCTGGAAACACCACGATGGAAGAGGCTTTACGGCCACCTCAAATGATTTAAGGCATCTAAAACAAATAGTCTTTGTGGGATACGCCGTTTTGAAGTAGTTCTAGTGGATTTCTGAAAAAATAACTTACTTTGCGTTACTGATTTAGTGGTTTTCGTGTGTGTAAAACAATTAAAGTTTATTAAATATTTCTTAATATTTATTGTCAAAAAACAAACTTAAATCAATTAAAAAATTTAAAATAAAGTTACTTTTCTTTAAAAAAAACTACTCCTAAAGTGTCCACGAAAATCGCCTTGGCTGTCCCACTGTCGCTTGAACGACTGAGTATTTGAATGTCCCCAAAATATTGAAATTAATAGGTCATTCGCTGTATAGTTCAGACCTGGCACATAATATTTTTGCATATAAATTCCGGGGTGAAATAAACAACCTAACGCGAAAAGATTGGAGAAACTGTTTTGAATATTGATTTTCACAGCTGCAAAAATGCCTTGATTGTGGGTGATGATATACTTTTAGAAATTGGAAATAAAAAAATATACTGGCCGCCATAAGTAAATGAACACCCAGTAAACGTAAATATATTTTAATGAAATTTACAGGAAAGTCGTATTTTATTCGTACTAAGAAACGATGAAAATTTCAACAAGATACAACAGAAGAATAATGAAGGTACCATAGACATAATAATAAACAATAGCTAGTGTTTCCTTTCGACATTTATTTGACGTTGTTTATTTAAGTGTCACTATGAAGCATACGTGCAGGCTTAATTAGTGTCATAATTTAAAAAAAAATGAATTAGAAGGTGGTAGAATAGTCGGCTTACGAGAAGCTGGATTATCAATTCGTGATGTCGCTAATCGTGTGGGCCGCAGTGTTGTTATAATTGCTCTATGTTGGCCGAGATGGAGAGAAAATAGTGAGCGAGTACATCCACGGCCTGGACGTCTCAGACTCAACACCGGTCGTGAAGATCGTGCTCTTCGTCTTGTGGCTCTTAGAGACCATTTTTCCTCAACAAGAGAAATTGGTGATAGATTGAGAGGTTTAGTTCATCAACAGATCTCCATACGATCTGTGTATCGAAGAATTCGATCTTTTGGGCTTAGATCGTACCGTCCATTTCTTTGTTTACCTCTAACTCCATGTCATCGAACTGCACAACTGGAATGGGCTAATGATAGGTTGCATTGGAATGAGGAATAGAATCGAGTCGTCTTTAGCGACAAACCGTCATTTTGTTTATGGTCTCATGACGGTCGCAGAATGGTCAGAAAACGTCCTGAACAAAGAAGAAATTTGCAGTTTTTTCAACAACGACGTACGGCTTGTTACGTATACAAATTCATTCTTCTGCTTATTGCCTATTTTAGATCTATTTTATTCTAATTTTGTTCCGTTAAACCCTCGTAGCCTTTTCAAAACTATAATTTTCGCTAAATGTTATTTTATTTGCTTAATTCTCTAATTATCGAACAGTTTAGACCCTCCAAACCTCGATAATTTCAACTAAATTTCACTCGTTCAATTTATTTTGGAAGCCTTTGTACAATAGCAAAGCGGCCATCTCCTTGTTATTCCCTTTCTGACATGCTCGCAAGATTTTCACTTCTATCTCGTAATTTGTTACTCCGATATTCAAACTATTAATGTAGGAATTTTTACTATGATTTATAGTTCATCTAGACGCATCTTCTTTTGTTTAATATTGTCTTATGTAATTTTTACTTGCTCATTTATATTTCCACCGCATATTGCGCCATCTCCTTTTCGTTTGTTAGACCTCTTCGACAGAAATCTGCTCTTGCCGACTCTTATTATTTACAATTTTCTCTGGACTTTAATATTTAACGTTTTGAGTTTGGATGGACTCTTATCGCGATCTTGTATCGTTTACGAGATTTTGAAAACTAAATTTCTTTCATTAAAATTTTGCCGGCATCTTCTATGACGTATTTCCGGCATGTCCCTTCTGTACCGTTCACGGCGTCCATTATGTCTTAAGCTTTTGATGCGCTGTAGTGTTGATTGTGTCACTGTGTTGTGAAACAATTCTTTTCTGCGGTAAGAATATAGATATCCTCTTAATATTTGTCTAAATCGTATTTTGAACTTTCAGGATTCTTTTTAACGATATATTAATCGTTGTTTTTCCGTGTACATCCAAGATTAATTTGGATTTATAATTGTAGGCGTAAGGCATCATACCTGAGTCTTTATAACCTGCGAATTGGGGCCTAACTAGCATTCTAAATCACCAAGACGCTGATTTGGAGCTTCCTCGTGTTGGCCACAACTTGATTTCAAGGGGCACTTAAATCTTGCGTGACCTTTTTGGATTAAGAGGAGGGGACGCAGCGCGACCATATTGGACTCCAAGATGGCGTTGTAGCGTCGACCTGTTCGAATTGAAGGGAGGAGATTTGCCTTTGAAAACGAGGATTGTATTATGTGGGGACGTTAACTTTAAGTTAACCAAACTAAAAGTAGGTGTAGACTTACCTAAATTTTGCAGACCTTAAGTTATTTGTTGCTCAAAGTAAATATCTCTTTAGACTTTAGAAATTTTAAATTTACAATCAAACCAAGCCGTTTCGTACTTTTAAAGACACACACTTAGCGTGTTTGTTTTGCCTATTTTCACAGTACATTTTGAAGGGATTTCTCCCTATTTCGAGTTTAAATTTACAGAGATAAACGTGCTTGACTTAATTATAAACCCGTTGATAGACTTAAATATCCCCGGGTACTAGTTTTGATTTATATTAATAACTCCGGTTGACCGTCAGCTTCTCTGGCTGTCACCAGTTTTGAATTTTGAGACATAAACGTGGCCAGATCCTTCAGATCGGACCCTTTTGACTGTTTCGATTCCTATAAATCGAAGAACTATTCTAATAATTTTACTATATATATTTTGTTATAATCTGTACAGAATCTAAATTACGTATACTAAATTGGAATTCTAAAATACTTTTGTTTAATAGACTCCTTCAGACATTTATATATATTTAAATTTTGCACACCTGTTATACAGGGGGTACTCCAAAAGTTCTATCTGGGTGATTTGATTTTCATATTCTGTAATTAATCTTACCTTCTTAATTTTATTTGTAAACAAGGCGTAACTTTTTCTTTTAATAAGGTAACCTTCCATATTACATGGAACTTTTGCATTCCAAGTAACTTTCGCGCTGACGCCTTTTGAGACTTGTCTGGTATTCTTGCGTAGTATTAATTTATTGTTATCCTGGTGGGATGATTTTGGAATAACCCCTCTCACCTCTCGATATATACAGGGGGAGACTCTGAACCTTCGGTCTCTGATTATTTACTTATTAACTATCAAACTTGCTTTCGCTTTTATTTTAATGTTTAAGGCTTCACCTTTTAAATTGGTTGTATTTTGATGAAACGTCTGTGTCTAGCAATAAATTTGTAAGAATTGATTCTACCTTTTGTAAGTTGTTGAATCGTCTGTGTCTAGCAATATATATGTAAGTATTGATTCTACATTCTTGTATGTTGTTGAATCGTCTGAGTCTATCAATAAATTTGTAAGTATTGTTGATTTTGTCTTTGAACTCTACCCATCCCTCAAGTTTTGAGTCTGGCAAAGTTTCTTGCATAACAACAAGTGATAAGGGGCTGACCCTCTGGTGATAGTTGGAGCTACCAGGTCCCGCCTGCTCCCGTTATAGCTGTTTCTCTGCAGGTGGTGAATAACGGTGGCGCCTGTTTTACATCACGCGGCCTGGAATCCGCGACGTTCTCCTAAACAAGAGTTAGCCGGCAGAGTCCTTCCCACTAGTCACTTTTTTTTACGCCGCGTTGGTGGCAGGCTCTAACTCAAGGTGTAATTGTGTGGAGCGCTATCTACTATCGAAGTAGATCTCCTTTAGTAATTATTTAAGGAACATTAAGATGCGAATCGTTTTATAAATCTTGTTGAGACCAGTGTTAATCCCGTATCTGCAAGAGCTGGTAAATCCCATTTTTCAACAGGATAATGCGCGGCTACATACCGCAAGGGTTACTATGGAGTTTATGAATAATGCTAATATTGATCTGCTTCCATGGCCGTCGCGGTCGTCAGACTTATCCCCTATAGAACACGTATGGGATATGGTAGGACAAAGGATGAATAATTTACAGCCATCTTCAAACAGTATATAAATTCTCCTACGACGGATTTTAGAGTTTGGGACAGCATACCCCAGGCTACCATAGATGCGCTTATTTCGAGTAGGCCTAATCAAGTAACTGAATGCGTAAGAAGTAGAGGATGGCCTACGCATTGTATTATAAATTTTATTATTAATTGTTACAATTGTATCTTGTTGAAATTTTCATCGTTTCCTAATACGAATAAAATACGTCTTTCCTGTAAATTTAATTAAAATATACGTCTTTGGAGAAGATACATTCAAAAATACATAAATGAACTTGTATTGTGTTCTTCACACCCCATTTTTAATATTTTTTATATTATTAAAAATACTTTGGTATTATACAAATGTAGTGAGGTTTTACCCACTCAAGTATGTTTCAAATTATGTTGTAAAATATATCTACGTTTACTGGGTGTTCATTTATTTATGGCGGCCAATATTGCTTTACTAGGTTCAACAGAAAGGGAACAACTCTCGTACATTAGACGTGCGCTTTTGCAAAACTTACTGAAGACATTGTACTCTAAAAAATGACTCCTAATTTTTCTGATAAACTTTTCGCCTGACAAATATCTGTTTTAGTTTAAGTATGTAGGAATATATATGCTAAATCTTCATTTAAAATTTTCAAAAATGTTATCTCTGATATCTGAACTTCCCTTGCAATAACCGAAACTCTAATTCTACGATCTGCCAACACCAATTGTCTTTATTATTTCCTGTGGCTTCGTTCCGAGAAGTTAGCCAGATTTTGGATTATCATCAATGGATTCCCGGCCATAGCAAAATTGTTACGATCAAAGTTATACTTGATAATGTAACGAAACATTCTCGTCTCGTCTTTCCTGTTTAGTAAAAAAATTTAAAACGCTTGTGTGATCAAGTTTTAAAACACCAATTTTTACTATTCAAAACGCTGCTAAAACTTTCAATTTCAACACCACCTGATCAGGGTCTACTTGAGATTTAGATTATTGTCATTTGTTATTGTTTTCATTGTAGATTATATAAAATTCTTTCCGGATATTTTGTTTAGGAACCAAAAAAACATGCTCCAAATAAATATACAACTTAATTTTTATCGGAATCGGTTATTAGTATTACCCTTAAACTGTCAGTGAAAAACATGCTTATGACTCAAACATCTAACTTTTTTTTACTACCAGTACGGTCATAATTGAAAAAGATAGTAATGAAATGTTAATTTACAGTTTTTGTACTATAAAGTCCTGTCAATTTTGATATAAAAATAATTCTTGCAACCGGAAATTTCTCTAATGCATATCCAACGCCACACTTCAATCTAGTAATAACACTACAGCTACAATTTGAACGAGTTACCTTGTCTATCTCTCTGGTCTGCCCAAACAATCGGTGTCGGACCAGGTCTTGAATCACCACCACGCATATGATGCCTCAGTGATCTACGACCCGATCCACCGGAGCCTCTAGTTGTGGCTGATTTAGATCTAGTATTGGTGCTAGGGGATGCTTCAGCCTCTCGACCTTCTTCTTCTCCACCACCCTCTTTCGTAGCTATTGATTTTTCCCCTTCCGAGCTGACCTACAAAAGAAAAATGTAATATTCATCCTACTTATGTGATGAATATCTTACCCCATCTTCACCTTCCAACATCTCTTCTTGTTGCTCGCTAGTTTGATTTTCCGTTGACGTTCCAGCTACAGATGGCGGACCCATGCATTCACCTGTGCTTCCCTCTGGTGCTTGTTCAGTTTCATCACTAACACCACTCACGGCTATTGATGGTATTTCCCCTAAAATAAATATATTTACTAACTAAATAATACAAACATGGAACAAACTGTAATTCATGTAAGAAAAAAATTAGATTTTCAGATTTTTTTTGCAAAACGTTATCTTAATTATGTATTACATTACGCAATTATTTTTATTAACTATTCTAATATATTCTTACCATCTGTATGCAATGTTTGTGTAGTTTGTTCTTCACCACTTGGTCCTGCCTCTTGTGGAGATGCTTGCAAAGGTGTGCTTGGAACACTTCTGCCAGTACTATCATCATCTAAGTTAGCTTCAAGGGTTTGTTCAGGTACCACTTCATTCGAAGTATTGTTAGGTGTACCAGATTCACTGAAGGTAAAGCGACCACTAGTAGGAACATTCGGAGAGCTTACAGCTTCCCCAAATCCATCTGATCTTCTTGGCACGAAAAGAGTTGGTGTAGACGGCACTATTCCTATAATGTAAAAAGCAAAATCATGTATACATATGTTACAGTTTGTAAGCAAAATATTTAATTACTTCATATGCTTTTCTTATAGACCTATTCACCTTTTTAGTTTAGAAGAGAAAATTATCAAATAAAAATTAAGCAATATAAAACTAAAAAATAGAAATGATTAATCGTGTTTTTTATGTCTGCGACAACTGTTTAAATTTTCTTTTTGATGCTTGGACTGGGACGTTTTGCATGCTGTTGCTATCGCATTTCATCCTCAATTGCATTGTATCTTCAAAATTGCTGCCACGTCCAATGTTGTTAAATTAAAACTGTCATGAAATTATTCCGACAGAGATTTTAGAGAATTATTGGGTGTTATGTATAGAGCTGAGGATGTTTGCGGTATAACCATGGTTATATCATGTAACCATAGTAATTTACTATAGTTACATGATATAACCATGGTTATACCGCAAACATCTTCAGCTCTAGTTATGTACTACTGTAAAAGGTCAACTTCGTAATTTTGTTACGAAGCATATCGGATATTATACAGGGAATAAACATTATTATTAATTCAAGTTGGTATTACTAGATTTGTCAATGAAGCTTAGATTTTACAGTTACAGCTATAAGGATTATAATAATAATAATTAATGCTTTAGCATCCATCAACAGCTTGACGTCAATTACAGAGGTATTGGCAGACCATGAGTTACTATTACGCCCGTACTCGTGGAGCAACTTAAGATATTTAACTTTCAGCATTGACCTTAAATGAGAAGGAAAACTACGAAAACCTTCTTAGACAGCAAGACCTGGATTCGATCCCAGGACCACCGGCACGATAAGCCAATGCGTTACCACTACGCTATCGCCGACTTTATGGGATAAGATTTTTATATTCTATAACACAAGTAACAGATAGGACCAGCTCGGAACGGGCCATATCCAGCAATAAGTGGCAACAGCGAATCCCCTCTACGCGCAGTAGCTTAAATTGCCGCACATTGCAGTTATGAATTTAGTAAGACTTAAACCGCGCAAGGATATAGTCGTTTGCATATTCGTTCTGTATACGTAATTTGCCCATTTGCTTCAGACATAACAAGGTCCAATTTATTATTATTAATGTATTCTTAG
The DNA here is from genome assembly GCA_935421215.2 of Melolontha melolontha. Classification (NCBI taxonomy): domain Eukaryota; kingdom Metazoa; phylum Arthropoda; class Insecta; order Coleoptera; family Scarabaeidae; genus Melolontha; species Melolontha melolontha. The sequence continues at coordinate 203,309,390 of OW285235.1, read as the reverse complement.
CTGCTACGGAAAAGTAATTTTAAGTAATAAAAAAACAATAACGTTTTCTAAAAGATAAAAGTAAAAAAATCAATAATTCTGCAAAATAAATTTAAATTTTAAGAAAGTCACTCCAATATAGGATTCGAAAATACCGCCCTCTCTTCCCAAACAATAGCCGAGCCTATTGTAAAACGCTGTTCGTCAATTTGTTGGCATTTGCGGCAATTTCCGACTACACAGCCATATTTCCTAAACGCATTTACGATCCTTTCAATCGTCGAATGTGAAGGAATAGGCCGATTTACGTACTCTACAGCAAATAAATCAGCGGTTGTCCGACAGAAATTGCCGGCAAGATACCACGAAACTATTTGTACCTTCTCTGCGGTTGTATACACTGACATGATAACTACCTTTACGTTTCACAGCTAAATACGAATGACGGGCAATCTGTTGCTCTCGATCATCGGACTTATGTATGCGCACGCGGAGTGGCATCGTACACACGTTGCCACATCGCATTACGTTCCATACGTATATTGTTGCGTATGGCCCGTAGCGGGCTAAACCTATCGGTATACACTACTACACAAACAAGATATCCTGTGAATTTTATTCAGGAGCTTCTAGAAAATAAGACTAGCAAAAAGAGGAATTTGAAAGTTTATTAATGTAACCTTGAATGTAAGATATCAAGAAGTTGGAGAGATTTGAAATGATTTATGGTTTCGCATTTTGGAAGTCTTAAATTATGTTTTGTAATAGGTTGGATATTTTATTTAGTCTTGTTAGATGATTTGGATATTTTCTTCGCTCTCTACTTAGAACGTCAACCAAAAATAATTGAAAACTTAGTCCATCTTTAAAATATATAAATATCCTTACTCCTACACAATATACGCCAAGATTTTATTATGAAACAAACCCATCAAAAAAGTTCTACCAAACCGAAACATCTAACAAATTAATAAACGTTGACAGTAACAGTACCAGGGTTGGAAATTTATGCGTCTAAAATATTTTATACATTACATGTATAAAATAGAAGTATAATACGGTTAAAACGTATCTTACATTTGTAAACAATGTATTTTACAAAATAACAGAATATATCAGTATATTACAGTATTATATGTTTTTATACTGTCATATAGGTACTAAATAAGTATTTGTTAACAGCAAATTTCTCACATCACCAATATCAAGGAAAGAAATTAAATACATATCGAGAGGAAAATATCAAGGAATTTCTAATATCTAGAATATTTGAATGGATATGGTCTCAATGATATAAATACATTTACAGAAGGTTCTGAAATATTTGAAATACTAAATAAAAAATAAAAATATTGCAATGCATATTGGGACATGTGGATCCACAAACATGAAAAAACTTGGCAACGCTAGCAAAATACTATTAAACCTTTTTGCGTCTACTGCTTAATTGGAGAGAGCCTACAACTGTAGTTACGTTCGCAATAAAATACGAAATAACGTGGAGCCTGAACGCTTATAAAAATAATTAAAGCTATATCATACCTTAAAAATGAAGGATAGCATTGAAACCAACGAATTTTAAATATCTATTAATATTAATCATACTACTACTATTCTTAATGTTTAAAAATAAAATAATTAATAAAACCGTTTTTTTCCTTATTTGTTCTGCCAAATTTCTTGTATTATACAAAATGTCCCGTATCGTTATGTTCAAATTTTAGGAGTGTAAAGTAGACTTCATTTCAAGTAACAAAAACTCAAAACTTGAATATCCATTTTTATTTGTTTCAAAGTTACAGATCTATGAATGTGATTGTCGGATCATGAAAAAATATGTAATCCTAAAGTCAATACAAGCTGATTTTATTTAAAAAAAGTTATACGATTCAATAACAGGCCAGGATTGTTAACGTCGCATAATAAAATGTTATCCTAAAATAAATAAATACGTGTCGCAGTGCATACAGTAATTTCTTGGAGATCTACAAAAAAGAGTACTGGAAATTGATTTATGATAAAGAAGGTTATTACTTATTTCGTAAGTGCTGAACCATGAATATCATACAATAATCAGATGTTCAGATGACTGTTAACGTTGCATTTTTTAATAAAGGATTACATTATGTTTCCGTTTATACCACAGCTTATTAGTGAGTGGACACGTTTTCTTTATTCAGAATGCTTTACCGATTTTCTTCTCAAGAGTATGCGGACATGCATTTTCTGTATGGCTACTGTAACGGCAGTGCACGTCAAGCAGTTATTGAATACCGACATCGGTTTCCCGATAGGCGAATTTCTCATTACAGAACGTTTCTGGAAGTACACAGACAATTTCGGGAATGCGGACTGCGTGATTATCTTTTCGACCGACGAGTAAATTTGCCAGCAGACTTAGAGGAAGAAGCAGTAGCAATTGTTACAAGGGATCCAACTCTCAGTGTACGTCGAATACCTAGACAACTAGGAGTGCCACGAACGACAGTTTGGCGAATTTTAAAAAGTGAGGGCTTATATCCATATCACTATCGCAGGGGACACGGTTTGCTTCAGGCAGACCACTATGCTCGTCTAGTTTATTCTACCTGGATATTAAAACAGTCACCGCGTCATTTTATTTCTGCAGAACAGACCTCTGGACAAATGAATCTACGTTCCCGAGAAGTGGTGTTACAAATCTGAGAAAGCTGCACAGGTGGTCATCAGAAAATCCCAAAGCTATACGCCCATCTAAATTTCAACATGAATTTTCTATTAACGTTTGGGCGGCCCTAATCGATGACTTGTTGATTGGTCCTGTCGTTCTTTCTGGGAGGTTAAATGTGGACAATTACCTTCAATTTCTTATTGACGAAATGCCAGGTCTTTTAGAGGATGTCCCCTGAATATTCGACGAGACATGTGGTTTCACATGGATGGGACACCACCACATTTCGGAATTGCTGTCCGAAATTGGGTTAACGTCAATTATCCAAGATGGATTGGTCGAGGTGGTCCTGTTGCATGGCCACCCAGATCACCCGATTTTATTCCCCTTGACTTTTATTTATGGAGGTAAATGAAAAATTTAGTCTACGCGCAAGTTTCGAACACAAGAGAAGAGTTGTTGGATCGTATTCGCCTGGCTGCCAAGCAAATCCGACAAAACAAGTATGAAATTCGGATAACTAATTCTTCTGTTGGCTTACGGGCACAAGCCTGCATTCAACAAGGAGGTGGACATTTTGAAAATATTATTAATTGAACTTTTTTAAATAAAATCAGTTTGTATTGACTTTAGGATTATATTTTTCTCATGATCTGACAATCACATTCATAGATCTGTAACTTTGAAACAAATCAAAATGGATAAACAAGTTTTGCGTTTTTGTTACTTGAAATGAAGTCTACTTTACACTCCTAAAATTTGAACATAACGATACGGGACACCTTCTATAGCTATTACGCGTTTAAAAAAGAAATTTCTTGGTATACGTTGTCCCTGGTCACGTATATTACGTACGTATTTAACGTCTTTTAATACAACGTGTAATATATTTGACACCTTGTATTATACGTTAATATTCTACTTTTCATATATTACAGTATTGTACGTATATACATATTTAACGTCCTTTAATACATCATGTAATATATTTGCCAACCATGAACAGTACCCAAAAAGATATTTCAGGTTACAAAAAAAAAAAAACGGAATTATGGATATAATTTTTGTAATTAAATTTATTTTTGTGCATTGAGCAGAAAAAATTAATGATATAGGCTAAATGATTTAATACTAAATTTTTGTGTGTGTAATCAAATAAGAACTCTTTGGAATACCGCGTAAATGCATTAAGAAGCAACCAGATAAAGTTGATAAAATGGCATTTTTATTTCATTCATTGAAATGCCAGAATTACAGAGAATGATAAGAATCAAAATAAAGAATTAAATAAATAGACAAACATTTTTCTTATGTATGTATGTACAGCGATAGAAAATGTAAATCTAGCTATATAGTAATATATAAGAGGGTTATGCAAGAATTAGATTACGTTTTCGTCTGTAGCAGAAAGGGGCGTGGCTAACGCGGCCATCTTGGTGTCTGAGCGCAGGGTTGTCAGATTGGGCGATTTATCGCCGATTGGGCAATCATGGTAGATCCTTGGGCGCGTAAAAATTTAAATAAAGCGCAGGCGCTTGGTTTGGGTTACTTCAAACTTCGGGGCGCGATATTGGGCGGCATTTTTTAATTTAAGTAATTTTCGATATGCAGGTTGGCCAAGACAAAAATTGAATGACTTATTTTCGGATTTAGCAGACTTTAAAAGTATAACGGATTTAGAAGAACAGCAAAACTTACTGTGTGTTGACTGGACGGAGTATTGCCCACAAATAAACGACACAATAAAATTTTGGTCACTTGTCTATCATTACGAAAATGCTGTTAAACAAAGGCCTTTCCAAACTCTAGCAAGATACGTGCTATCTCTACTAAGCTTACCAATAAGCAACGCTGTTGTAGAAAGAGTATTTTCAGTAATGAACGCCATTAAAACTAAACAAAGAAATAAATTAAACGTCCAGATTTTAGACTCTTTATTAAAAATAAAACTGTACTGCTATTTAAATCAAATCTGCTGTACTAGCTTCGATATTACGTCAAAAATGCATAACAGATTTAATTCAAGGATGTATCGTGATTCATTGAACGAAGATCTCACCAGATCTCACAACGCCAACAGAAGTTGCAGAAATCTGGGAAATGTTGGATAATCGTACTTGAGAGTAACTATAAACAAGATACCTAGATATATAGTGAAATATATGTTTAATTAAAAAATAAAATTTGATGACTGCTAAGCAGTTATATAAATATATATTTTTAAAGCTTATTTTGTATGTTTTATTTAAATCCGCTGTCAGATCACCGATATTATAGAATATGTTCAATGCATAAATTGCACAAACCTTAATAATGAATTTAATTTTGCCAATTTAATGTTTTAACACTACACACATATTTTAAATTTCCCTGTCTTTATTTCGCGATTTTGGGCGATTTTTATTTATTGATTTGGCGCTTTCTAGTTTTAAAAATCTGGCAACCCTGTCTGAGGAGCGTTCTTCCGATCAATCGACATTCAGCCGGGATAGCGTAAGGTTCGTGTCGTTTCCCGTTATTTCACAATAAAGGTTTGAAATCTGTGCAGCGAGTTGTGAGGTGCGATCAGTAATAAGATTTTTGTTAGCGAAAAGCCATAAACCGATTGAAATTAACGGCAACTGTATGAAGTGTACGGAAACAATGTAATCACTGATGGTGAAGGACGCCAATGGTGCGTTAGTTTTAAAAATGTTTATGATGAAGAGCGAAGTGGACGACCAAGCATTGTGACTGATAAACTGATCGTAAAAGTCGATGAGAAGATTCAAGAAAACCGTCGATTCACAATAACAAGAGCTCGCGCTTAGTTTGTTGCATAAAATCGTTGCACATAAGCTAAGCTATCACAAATTTTGTGCAATATAGGTACCAAAAATCTTGACAGAAAACTACAAGAACCGGCGTATGGCTGCATCAATGACATAGAATCTTACGAAAAATATGATGACTCAATACTTGATCGAATTGTAACTGGAGACGAGACTTGGTGAAAACATGAACTGCGAAACCAAATTGCAGTCTATGGAATGGGGGCACCCAAATTCCCCCTAAAACCCAAGAAAATGCTTGCACACATGGTCTGCATGGAAGATTATGGCGATTGTTTTTTGTGACAGGAAAATGTGCTTCTTATTTAACGAGGCACAACAATAAACCGCGAGGTATTGTCAAACTTTGTAAAAATTAATAAGAGCAATTCAGAACAAGCATAGAGGAAAGTTGAGCCCAAAAATTTGGTTTTTGCATGACAACGCCCGACCAAACACGGTAAATCGCACTTGAGATATCCTGGATGCTTTCAAGTGGGAGGTATTTCCTCATCCGCCATACAGTCCAGATTTTGCACCCAGTTTCCAACGATGAAGACCTAGCTTGCGACGCAGCGATTTGCGTGACTAACTGGTTAGAGTCACAGGCGATGGAATTTTATGACGATAGAATTTCAAAACTTGTTCGTCGTTATAAGTGTCTAAATTTGTGGATACTATGTTGAAAAGTAGTATTTAAGTATCGCTTTCAAATGAATATAATATAATTTTTTTCCTATACTTTCGTTTTTGTTAATACCAAAACGTAATCTAATTCTTGGATAGCCCTCGTAATATAGTCCAAAAATAAATTCCTTATTAAGAAATAAAAACGAAAAATTAAATATTCTTCAGAAGCAACAAACTAAAACAGAAATCTAGAATAAATAGTATTTACCAAATGGTTCGAATATTCCACCTTCTTTAGTCAAAGAAAACTCTAAGCGATCATAAAAATGATTTCGTACATTAACCGAAGGTTCAGGAGAACGCTATTCAAAATATCTATAATTGTCTAACGCAAATCGTCTAAACTAGTTGCCCTTTCGCGGCTGTAATTTTTTTAAGTGAGCCTAATTTAAAAAAAATCAAACGTTGACAAATCCGGTGAACCAATCCGACCAAGATATTGGATTAGAGTGGGTACCTATCAATCGATTAGGAAACTGTTCGTTTAGATAATTTTGTATAATCAGTAGAGAACGGATGCAATTTCCATAAAACGCAATCGGCAATTGGAATTGTGTATAACGTCGCTCAGTACATTCCGGCGTAATTCAATGAAGTATTTGTTTGACTTACTCGGCCACCTGGTCTCGCAGCGATAACAATGGACAACCCAGCTATTGTATTCGGAGAATATAGTGTTTTCAGTGGTGTCGTGTACGTAGATAAAATAAATAAGTTTATCGTATTTCGTAAGAGAAATAGCACGGTAAACGTTATTGAAAAATTGCAATAAATCAACCGTAAAACGTCACGTAGGATCGTTAAAGCACGAAAAAAAATTGAACCCGTTGGAATCTGACAATTTTAACGAAGAACCCTGTGAAACTTTTATGGATTCCATTATTTAAATTGAACAATCCAATTTTGATGACATTTCTGAAAAAATATACTGGTCGAAATGTTCCTGATGAATCAACAGTACGCAAATATTATGTTTCTAGGTGCTATACGAGAACAGTAGAACGCATTAGACGCCATCTTTTAAATCAATACATATGGATAAGCGCCGACGAAACGGTGGATATGTTAGGACGCTGTGTGGTAAATGTTGTAGCTGGTGTACTACATCCAATTATTCCCTATAACTCATATGTAATAGCAACAAGAGTTATAAATAGAGTTGATGCGGAAACAGTTGCTGAAACCATTAAGGAGAATATGCAAAAAATGCTTCATTCGGACGCCACGTACAAAGAAAAAATACTTTTATTTGTCAGTGATAGTGCTGCGTATATGTTAAAAACAGGCAGACTATTGAAGAAAACATATCCTAATATGCTGCATATTACTTGTGTAGCACATGCTCTCCACAGAACCTGTGAATATATCAGAGACACTTTTCCGGAAGTTGATAGACTTGTATCAGCTTTTAAAAAAGTTTTCAGAAAAGCACCATTGAGAGTAGCTCTTCTCAGGGAAAAATTTCCATCTCTGTCACTGCCTCCCACTCCAGTAATAACTAGATGGGGAACATGGCTGGAAGCTACTAGTTATTATGCTGAGAATTTCGATAGTCTAAAACATTTCGTAACACTGCTAAAGGAGGATGCTAGAAGTATTGGTAAGTGCAAGGAGCTCACACAAATCCCAAATTTAAAAAATCAGTTGTACTTTCTTCACGAACACTTTGGAAAATTGCCAAAACTAATCACTTATTTTGAAAATCGAAATCTCAAATTAAATGACGGATTAACCACATTAGATGTGGCTGTTAATAATTTGAAAAGTATTCCAAGTGACTTCGGATGTGGCCTTCGGCAAAAGTTTGAAGCAATTCTTAATAGAAATCCAGATTTAATTACATTGCAGCAATTATGTATGGAGACAATTCCACAAAATCTAACGGCTAAATATGAAGAAATAAAAGAATATTTCCAGTATGCACCTATAACCAGTTGCGATGTAGAAAGGACGTTTTCTATTTATAAGGATGTACTTAATTCAAAGAGAACAAAATTGACAGAAGAAAACCTTGAGAAACTATTGGTGGTCAATATTAATACTCCATTACTCAACTTGAACGACAAAATGAACAAATAAAAATGTTCCAATTATAGAAATAAAATTAAAAACTTTAAAAATACAACTTTTCAACAAATACATATGTATTTCGTAATTTTATAGATCACCACCCGTTTGTTTTCCAATTATATAAATAAAATTAATTAATAAATATGTATTTCGTAATTTTAGATAGATAGATCACCACCCGTATGTTTTCCAATTATATAAATAAAATTAAAAACTTTATAAATACAACTTTTCAACAAATAAATATGTATTTCGTAATTTTATAGATCACCACCCGTTAGTTTTCCAATTATATAAATAAAATTAAATATTTTAGAAATACAGCCTTTCGCCAGTACTGCACTGGGCTTTGCGTCATCTGGTAAGCGTGTCCGTTCTCTAATAATCAGTATATTGTGAGCAGGACAGCCATCTTGTTGAAACTATATTGCCTGCATATCAATATCGACAAAACTTGAGCCATCGGTAGAATTTGAGACCTGAGTAAATCAAGATTACAACGATTCCCTGTTAAAGTGCCGTCAATAAAAGAAGAATCTATTATATGAGTATTTAGTATACCGCATAACATATTTAGCTTTTGCCGATATTTAGTATGTAACGATAAACTTGGTGTTCATTTTGCTTGGCCCAACTGTGGAAGAATTATGTTGCTTACTTAAAGGAAGCGACGATACAACAATAAATATGTTTTTAACAAAGTTATCATTCTGAAATTTTTCTTTCATAGATTCACAAAATTACATTCTCCTGAACATATTACTATGAACTAGTTCTTGACGTTTTGACAACTTGTGACTATTGCAGGAAACGGCAAAAAATTCTCTCAAATCTTCGCATTCTAATGGTAACAATAATGACACGAAGTGTGATGACGCCAATAAATAATGGGTAAGCAAAAGCGAAAGACATAAATATACATCATAAGTTTACCTAGTTTCAGATGTAAACCAACCTAGACCAACAGATATCAATTAGAAAATTACTATCATACCTAACTTATATGTTTTAATATCGTATTATTATATTTAATAGTGTTTGTGTTAAATCAAACCTAAAACCAACCTACACTATCGTAACCGTTAGGTTTTTAAAACAAAATAATGAGATAGCCCTAAATATGTAGCAACAGTACAAGGAGGCAAGGTAGAATCGTTTTCTATACAGAAGCACACATTAATTAGATACTTCGTGAGATATTTTACAACTAGGACACGATTTTTTTTTACATTTTCGATAGATCCATTTTCGTTTCATTTTTTGAAATTAAAAATGGTTACTTTGGATGGAATTGATCTACGAGGTTACTTTGCAGCAAACAAATCACCGACTTTTTTTTAACTATTTCCATCATAGATTAGGTACACCAATTAATTTTTTTCCACTTTTGTATATCATGGCATTTCAAAATAAATAATTTAACAACTATAATAGGGGTATCGACACCTCCCACATCGTTCAGTTTGCTCGCTTCCAGGATATATTCAGGAGGTACTACCCAGAAATTCCCGGAATATGAAAAAAAAAACAATAACTTGTTCTTACAACTTATTCACTACCATCCCCTTCAAAGTACTTTCCTTCCGCATGAATACACCGATCCCAGCGACTTGCCCATGACTGCAAGCAGTGCTGGAAGTCTTTACGTGTTAGCGTGTTCAACACTGATTGCGTTTCGGTTTGGATCTCCTCAATCGTCTCAAAACTATACCCCTTGGGCTTCAGTTTCAACTTCGGAAACAGAGAGAAGTCACAAGGGACAAGATATGGAAGAGGGGGATAGTACTGCCGTCTTCGTTGAGACTAGAAACTGACGCACAACATGTGATGTGTGGGCTAGTGCATTGTCGTGGTGTAGATCCACAAATTATGGATCTACACCACTGTTTGTTACCACCTAGCTAAGTAGCGTTTGACAGACTGACTTAGTACAGACGTAGCTCACACTAACTAGCGCTGTAGAACTGTACTGCCATCCCTTCGCTCGCTACATTCAAAATTATGTAATTGGCGCTTTACGATAGGAAAAGTGGGGCGCGATTAATCAATTTGACAGACTTCAAAATATCACAACTGACATAAGTGAATGTGACAGCCGACCTATCATGCGACCAGTCAACTTACATCTCCACTATATTCTCCTATTGCTATATATTCCTACCTCGTGCGTTTTTATTGTATACAAAAATTAACCTCCATAATGAATGTTCAAATATGCTTTGAAATATTTTAATCTTTTAAACATAATAGATTTTGATTTATTTATTTACGTTTACTAATAATTAATTTTGGGTTTTATAGTGCGACCAAATGGATTTGAGCCCCGGAAAATATGTGAAGTAATTCAACAATTCCTTTACCCTACCCACCCGCGCGTCATCACTTTCCACGTTTGACAGTCAATTACAGTCCCGTTTTTTTTGTTTGTTCTTAGTTTGTTTTTGCACTTAGTTATTTATATATCTTTATCTTGTTTTCTTCGTTTTTGACAATTTTGCCATACTACATATTAAGTAACAACTTTTGTGAAAGCGATCACCTTCAAGAAACAATAGTGTACAAGACAAAATTTGATAATCTTACTTTTTTATCTGTGTTCAATACATAAATTTCAATTACTATCACCATATTATCATCATTGATCATCATATTATAAAACATTCTGAAGAGGAAAAAGCAGCATTATATTCGTTTCCAGTTGAACAAGTTAACAAAGTTGTTGCTATGACAGGTAAATTTAGAAGTACCAATGTACGCATCCGCAAGACTGTTCAAGAATGAAGAACCTAAAGCATCGACATCAAGGATAATCGGTGAAAAATCGGCTTCCACACAGAAATCTTGCAACACTGTATTAGATTATTAAAATTACAGATGATGCAGAATGAACAGACTCTCAAAGCGAACATTAGTTTTATTTATTTGTTTATTTACACCGGGTATCCTTGAAATAAAAAGACAACGTATGAAACATGGAAAGATGTAAATATATAGAATATAAATCCAAAATATTTAAGATAAGATAAGATATATAAGATTTAAAAGATATTTAAAAAAAATTGTGTCACACCACTGTGCGATGGGCTACATTATAAAAGACGATATCTTAAAGTTGACCTACAATAACGAAAAGAATGTTTTTGTTATTGTCCATCTCGCCTTAATCGTCGTTTAGCTGTAGATCGTTACGTACGTTCGATACAATTTACATTTACGCCTTCGATTAAAGATAGATCGATACTAAATAGGACATTAATGCCCGTAGAGAACACAGCTTACATTTTCTTTAAAAAATTAATCGAACCCTTAGCATACAAAGCTGTCTACACAATAGTATCTCCTAGTTCTTATAAACACAAACATTGCAATAGTGCTACTTATTAGTTTCTGTGCTTCGTGACAGAAGGGTATCTTTATACCTTTCCGACATTATTGATTTACTATTTTTCACTTTACATGTCATAACTGTACTATATCGTAGCCGGCTTGAGAATGGACGTACATAAACATATGTACATATAATGATATAATACATGCGCGTGCAACCCAAGCCCCTTCCATGCCGACGCTGCGTCTGCTCCCAAATGTGCATCCTTAGTGATTATACAAAAAGTTACTATGGTTCAGCAGGTTCTGTCTCCATTAGTACCATCAGAGCCTAACAATAATAAATTTAAAAAGTTACTGATGGTTTTGGAGATATTTGAAATGACTATCGGAATTTTAAAAATAGTGGTCCAAATGCCAACACACTTCTAGTCCAACGTATGCGTATCATTTCCACTATATTTATAACGTAACGAAAACCATAAAGTATATTTACAATATTTTACAACTTTACGTATATTTTACGTTTGTACGTAACCAATCCGATCCGTATACTTAAAAAATACATGTATTTATTAAGGATGCGATAATCTCAACATACTGAACTTTATGTTTTACGTATAGATTTCATACTTTTTACTCTTACAATCATTGTGAACAAGGTCTTAGGTCTAAATTGTATGTATGTTAAATAACTATATAGCTTAATAGCTCTTTGCCTTTTAAAACGAATTTTTTTTGCATTTATAGTAGTTATAAGTAGAGCTAGCTAATAGTGCCAACAGGCAATGGTGTCGATTTGACAATAAGTCGAATACTGATCGTCCTATCAGTATTCGACTCTGTACGAGCTGTTGTATATACATGTATTATATGTATGCTACCGTAGTTCTATGTTTGTTTTGGAATGTCGCAGTTATAAGCACCGCGATAACGACCAAACTACACTATTAAAAACTTTATAGCAGAAATGCCGGAGTTGTACTCAGATTAAAAATGATTTTCGAACTATTCACAACAATTACTTCGGACTAGCAGAGGATATATTACAAAATGTTTCTGTCGTTAGAAGATTCTCTTCAAATTGTGGATGATGTTCATGCACAGCTATACGAATGTAGAAGGCGAAAAAAATGAGTGCAACAGAAAAATTGTAAGTGTTTTAGACGAAGATTCAGATTTTCTCATATTAAGACAAATTTGTGAAGGTGCGTCTAACAATCTAATATATAAATAAATGGGGGGGGTTTAAGTTGTTACTAAGATTATTTTAAATATGCAAATATAACATCACTAGACCGGTCGCTTTCGGCATTAAAAAACATTTATTTCGCGCGGCGTACTAGTTTGACTGAAAGAACTCTGGAAACATATTTGATGATTGAAATATTTAACAGATATTATACACTTTGTCTAATCGTGGAAGACTTTTAATACGGTAAGTCTTTGAGCACGCATTATAACTTATTTCTTACCATTTATTTCATGTGTAAACTTTTATACGGCCGCCTGCAAATTCGTCAGCACTAGTATGACAATAATTTTCGCTATTATGTTTATAAAATCTATACTTGCAATTGTGTATAATTTCTAAAATATTACGTTAACTCAATAAAATTTAAGTATGGAAATTATGAACATGAATATTCATGATCCAGTGTATAATTAGGTACTCACCAGACAATTTTAAATTATATAATAAAACTTCCAATCATAACTGGACATATGCCTTACGTAAGCATAGATATGTTTGCTTTGACATGAACATAATTTAATACTTATGGATTATAAAAGGATCGAAAATAAAGCGGACTAATTAAACTTAAAGACACGGCATGAAATTTGTATAAATAACTTATGTAAATAATCACCTTAGTGGCAATTTGATATTGTTCGTTTTTCCTATCGTATATTATTTTTGACAAGTCATATACCTTTATTAAATCTAGTTATATTTCGTATCTCTCTTTTGCTAACGGAATGTTTAGTAACCGATTGACTAAGAAATTAAAAGAAGCTGTCTTATATTGAATACATACTACGATTTGAATTCGCGTTATAATGGCTTTGACATAGAGATTATTAATAAATTAAAATAATTAGAAAAACGAATTTAGAAAACACAATCCGTGAATCCAAAAGTTTGATATCTCAACGTAACCAGGAGAAAAAGTACATGTGTTTACCATCCAATCACGAAAAACTTTAATAGAGTTGTTAAAGAACAAGGTCTCCAGGTTCCTTTTCGTTTCTAAAACACCATCAAAAGTCTCTTAGGCAATACCAGAGATAAAGTTAATTTGAATTTGAAATCAGGTATAGCAAACGCCAATTAAGTTGGAGCGAGGAGGGGTAAGTTCGCGCAGGATTAGAAGTAGTGGGGAGATTTGTATTTGGTTTTACATCAAATGTCAGATAATTCTAACCTCTGAACGTGTACACTTTATGATCCCCTAGCAAATACATTATGTTCCGTCAAACGTCAATAACAAATGTATTCTGACAATTACTTGAGTAGTGGGGGTAGACGTTTTTAAAAACGTTTTCTGCGCACCCCCTCCTCGCGCCAACTTAATTGGCGTTTGCTATATATACGAAATCAATTGCGGCGATCGTAATTTGAAATATATAGGTCAAACGAGGCGCTCAATAATAACCCGTTTTAAAGAACACACATTAAATTTAATAGACCAGAAAAATCGAGCGTCGCAAACCATTTATTGGACACGGATCACAGCGTCATGATAAAAGAGTTAAAACTTTCAAAAATATCAACAACTCCAGAGATCTCGACGCATACGAAAGCATTCATACCGTTAAAATAAAAATTAATACGTTTAACTCGGGCAACGGTCCTATCCCATACAGTTGTCTTTTTTTCATTCTTAGAGGTAAAAAATGTTGGGGGCGTGAGATTAAACACATTGTGTTGTCGTTTTCTTAAGAGGGGTAAGTTGACATAATTTTAGTTTGTGTATTTGTTTTAAATTCAGAGTATACGTGGACGCCGTGTAAAGTTGTGTGCGATTCTATGTGTTAGCTTTACTGGGCCCCATGTTTAACACTTTGATTAGTAGTTTTACCTGCTTAGTTGTAGAAATACGTATTTAGGATACGATTGTTAATTGTGGTAAAGGGTTTTATACTTTTTTGAGTTTTTACTTAACCACAGTCTCCAAAGAAAGACCTTTTATAAATATCATATATAACTCACTTGCCTTATTTACGTAGCACACTTTGGATAAGATTGCTGTAATAACGGTTTATCGCAAACTTTACACACTAATTTTGCAGCATCGTAATATAAATCCGGAAATTTACCGATATACTTTTTTACATTACCAAGCGATGGTCGTTTTTGGCGCTTCTGTACGCCTGATATACTCTGACTTACATTCAGAACGCGTAAAAGGTAACGGTGAAACGTTCGACTATCTCCCGTCGAGACTCAAGATGAACTTGTGCAAAATGTGACTGCTTCGCGTTCTACATTGCGCGCGGTGATACATACTGAATTCTGTGCTGATATACAGACATACTGACCCACCCTAATTATGGCATTAGTTAACGTAATTTTGCTTGCTATCCTTGGAAAATAAAAACGAAAATTACTAAAAGGCGTTCCTTTCTGAATACCACTAGCGTAAAGAAAATAAAAAATTAGTATATAAAATATTTAAATGCGTGCTTGAAGGGGTGCAGTAATATGCAGTTATTAGTAGAGTGGACCAATCCGGAGCGAAAGCAGAGGCGTGACTAACGAATTGGTTCCCGCGTGCCCCATCGCACATACGATTACTTAGTATGTTGTTCACGGTCATCGTGTGTACACGTATAATAGCAGCAGGAAAGTGTATTCTGTGTATTTAATAATGTTGAAGGAGCGTACAGTAAAAAAACCGCATCATCAAAGTTAGTCAATAGCTTTATTGAGAACCATCCTAGTTTATCTTACAATGGGGTAAATGTAAAATGTTTAGTGTGCAATATATATATAAACCATTTAATAAAATCAAATTTGCAACGCCACGCGCATAGCGCAAGACAAAGACAGAGACACTGATGCCGATACAAAATACGAAGTGTTCTTATTTGATTTGTGTACAATGATGGTTGTGTAATTTGCCGTTTACTTTGTTACGCAATGATTAGTTTATTTAATTTCTTGAAAAATATGGCAATGTAGAATTACCGAGCTGCACCCACTTACGACGTTATTTAAAATCTGTTCGTGTACATTTAGAAAAAAATTAAATTAAAATTAAGGCTGATCTGAAAAATAAAAAAGTGTGATTGAGTGTGGATGAAACAACTGATAGCAAAAAAAGATCTGTACTTAATGTCATGGTGCGTAAAATGGAACCAAATCAATCGCCATCCTCAATTTTATTAGCTAGCAGACAAATAAAAGAATGTACTGCGCGGGTAATTTCAAAAGTGGTGTTAAGTACATTGGAAAAATTTGAAATTTCCAGAGATCAAATCCTAATGTTTGTGACAGATGGTGCCGCAACCATGCTTTCTGTAGGTCGGTCTCATAAGGAACAGTGTGGTAACTTTTTACATATTACATGTAAAATCCATGCCCTACATCTTGTAGCAGAACGGATCCGTAAATGTTACCCAAATGTAGATGCGTTAATATCGAGTACAAAGCCAGTATTCCCGAAATCTCCAAAACGTATTCGGAAATTTCACGAATTGTGCCCCATACCCCTGAGCCACCACAGCCGATTCTGACACGATGGGGAACATGGCTACGAGCGAAAATCATAAATATTTTTAGGATGTAAAAAAAGTGGTTTTATTATTAAATCCGAAAGATAGTGCCGCTATCGAAGAAAGTCGGATAAAATTTCAAAATAGTCAGGTTAAAAGTGATTTACAAACTATTCACAACAATTACTTCGGAATAGTGCAAGCATTAGAAAACCTACAAAATTCTTCGCTATCGTTACAGGAATCAGTGCTAGTTGTGAAAGATACACACGCACAGCTATGTTCGATAGAAGAAATGCAAGAATAGCAAGAAGTGAGTGTATTTTAAGTAAGTTTAAAAGTGTTTTAGATAAAGATTTAGATTTTGCCAGACTTAGACAAATTTGTGAAGGTTCATCTATAGATGTGTTAAGTTGTTTCAAAGATTATTTTAATTATGCAAACATCACTAGATGTGGAGCAATCGTTTTCTTTATACAAGCACATATTTTCCTCACGGCGGACGCGTTTTCGAGAAATAACTTTGGAGACGCACCTTATGTTAACAATATTTCATCGCGCTTCTCCAGATTTTCAAGTCACGGAAAACGCATAAGACGGTAAGTTTTTTTTTAATCATCTAATTACATACATTTTAGATTTTATTTTTTATACGTATAATCGAGAACGTTTCATAATCTAGAAAAACCGTCTTACATTTTTTTGTATCTAACATAATAACAGCACCGTTCGTGATAGTATATCTCTAGATATTAATAATGTTTCGCATGCGGGAACCAATTCGTTAGTCACGCCTCTGCTTTCGCTCCGAATTGGTCCACTCTAGTTATTAGGTACCTTATTGACCTATCAGACTTTATAGATTGATCTTTTTTCTTTGAAATTTCCTACCGTGCATTTTCTTATTTTATATTATTTCTATATTATACTTCTAAAAATATTTTTTTTAAAACAAGTTTCTACAATAATATCACTTCAGTTTAACAATTTTAATACTTTCGTATAATAAAACATATTATAAAAATGAGCTTATCACATATGTTTACTTTGATTTATCAATACAATTATGAATTGAGTGGAACAAGAGAATCAAACAAGTAATGTTTAATAACTTAAATATACAAACGTTCAGTAAAAAGTTACTTAATAAAGATTCTAACAATTTCTGCTTTACATTATTAATAGGAAATAGATCACACTTCTTTTTAATAATCAACGTGTTAGTGCAGCGACTCACCATCATCGCCACCTTCTTCGGGAAGAAGTAAGTGTGTTTGTTGTTGACGTGAAAGTGGTGCCACAGGTCTGGTCCTGGAAGACGGCATTGTAACAGAAACAGAAGTGGATGCTTGGGAAACGGTCACTCCACACGGACCACCCCCATCCGCTCCGCTGCTAGTTGCTTCGGATTGTGCTTGTTCGGCGCTTTCCTCTTGGGCTCCAACTTCTTGTCTTTCGCTTTGATTAGGTACTTCACTGGAATCTTCAATAACCTCCACTTCGTTTCCACCTTCATCTTCCTCGACATCCTGACACTCTGCATCTTCAAAGTTCATCTGCTCCTAAAATTTAAAAATAAAAAAATTACACTACAATTTTACTAGTAATTAAAGACTGCCATTTAGATAGGCAAGCAACGGCGTCACTGCGTTGGCTTTACTGAAATAAAAGTGCGCGTAATTTAGAAAAATATTTTCCGTTCGAATTACACCTGCGCGTACTCTGTACGCCTATAAACAACTCCACACTATCATAGTTGTTCATGTACTACATACATATAGCACGCGAAGCGCTGGTAAAGTGAATCTCCCGAACGTCTCGCTTGTCAACGCCCCTGTGAGCCAACCGATAATGGCAGTCTTTACTAATAATATGATATACAGCTTTAAATTAATAATCAACTTGACACTTGATATATTTGACCAATATCTTTCTCAAGGTGTTCAGGCTGCAACAGTGTGATTATCGCTACCACATTTCATCACCATTTACAACTAAATATCTTTAGCGCTTCTTGCTTTTGTACAACTCTTGTTGTCGTTGTTACTACATTGAAAATGAGATGCGGTAATTCTGGGAAGGCTTATAAAGAACTGATGGAAATTACGAGTCACTGGAATATCTAAGTTAGGATAGGAATGTTTAATTATTAAAATTTGACAAGTATTGCTAAAGGGAATCTGTTATGGTTCTAATTATTGTAATATTTGAGAATGTCTGCAAATTCGTGAATGTTTCAGTAATAATTGTGGAATATATTCAGGTAGAATTACGGTCGGAAGCAAAAAAAATAGACAAAAAATTTCGTACTTTCTAAACCTGGCTATATTAACTTAGAAATGTCATTAGTGACAATGTAATAATTCTATGGAATATTAAATTATTAAAAGATCTTGTATTTGTTTAAAAAGACCAAGCATAATAAATATTAAAAAAATGAATAACAAATATAAACATTAATACACTTGTTGTCAGGAAAGATGATCCCTGCGTCATCAATATAACACTGTATGATTAAAATCAGTACTTCGACGTTATATTAAATACTGTAAATTGTAAAATGAATATGGAAACTATAACTTCGTTTCCGGGTGAAATAAGTTTGTTGGCAGTCGGTCGAATTTGTAGGTTATGTGAACATATACTAATAATCAATTACATCTTAGTAATACTACTTTAAAGTTAATATAAATTGAACAAAGCTGTGTAAACAGCAAATTAAATTAAACTATAACACCACATGAAAAATAAAATGAACTATCGAATTTATAACATTTATGTTAACATGTAAGATTATGTAATGCTTTAATCATTTATTATAGTGAATTAATGAATAGCAAAAAAAGGTTTAATAAAATCTACACTTGTGAAATGATTCATTCTCCACCACTTGCACACTTGTAATAAATATTAAAACACCTTCAAGGTTTTCCTCTTGGTCAAAATATTGCAACAAATTTAAAACAAGTTGTCGAGATTGTGTTGTTAATTTAAAAAATATGTATTTATACAAAGAAAATCAATAACAATTCGATCAAATATCAACGAAAATGTACTGTCAAATGTCAACGCGTGACGACTACTAAGCGGAAATGTGTGTATTTATCGCAGAGTAAGTAATAATCCCGTCTTTTTCTTACTCAAGCAAATTGCATGAGCCGTACGTCTGTGCTAGGCGAAGTTTCAAAATACATACTTGCGTTCAAGCTATCTTTGCTATACAAGTAGGTACTGTATGTTATTTGGATGTGGAGATTATTCTTTCAATGTCGTTGATAGAATTATACGTAAGTGACGCAGGGATAATCTTTGGTGATTTTGAGTGTAGAACCGTAGTTATTTAAAACTTCGTTTAATCTATTTGGGAATGGAGTTTTAAAGGTTGGCACAATAATTTTCATCTACATTCTCTCATGCTGTCTGAATTATATCTACCAATTCTTCTCTCTATTTTGAGGCCTTCGATTAAAACTTCTTATTTCGTTAATCATTTTCAATATTTAAATCTGGACTTCTTGGAGGAAAATCCAACACATTAATATTATTTTGTCTAGACCATGTTTTAACTGTATTGGACGTATGGATCGGACAGTTATCTTGCTGAATAATGAAATTACGATTTGGAAGAAGTAGATCCACTGAAGGCAATATTACATTATTTAGAATGTTGACATAAGAATTTGAATTTAAATTTCCTTCTGTTTCTCTGTTTCCCATAAAACACCAATGCCATGAATTAAAATCCAACCCTAAACATTTACTTTGAGATTTTCTGAACACACACTATTTAACGTTTTCTTGAAATCTATACCCTCTTGATCGGCATAGATGTATCGGTCCGTTTTTTTTTACTTTGACATAACTTTTCGTCAATAAAAATTACATTTTTCCAAAGGGTCTATATATGCCAGATGTTGAAGTGCATAAGTTACACGATTTTCTTTGTGGGTTGCATTTAGAAAATTTTTTTGGCAGTTTTATAGCACCGCAAATTAGCTTCTTTAATTCTTCGTCGGACGGTAAAAACAGAAAATCAGCTGCATTCACTCCTAAAGTTTTCTTCAGCAGTGATGTTCTTGAAGTACATTTGTGAGATGACGGTCCTGCCATCTATTAGCTGTAAATATTCTTTTGCGACCAACACAGGAGTTCTATGGCGATCTCGTCATTTTTTTATCATTTTAAAAGCCGTGATTTTACTTATATTATTTCGTGCAGTAATTTGTCGTATTTTGAAACCCTTTTTAATCTTTTAAATCTGCAATAACATTAACTTTAGTATCTTCATTTATGAAAGGCATCTTCCAAATAATTAAATATCAATTTTGTTAAATTACATAAAATTGACAGGTAAACAGGTTACTTTGAAGCCGCACTTACACCAAATCATTTTAAGAATATTTATTACAGAAAACTGTTTTTTTGTCCACTTTTTTTTTGCTTTCGACTGTAGATAGTTGTTCTGCTTATATTCAATGAGTACAAACACAACTATATACAGCGCCCTAGTACAGATATTCTGTAACAGAAATGCAGATCGTACAAAGTTGCAACTTCCAATAGATTTTAATTTATTACTGAAAAAGAGCCTGGAATTAAACGATGTATTTTAAACGAAATTTTCATATTTTTTTAGATTCAATGAAATTTTTAGTTAATTCGGTTTCCATATGGAAGCTGAAAAATTTATTTACCCCTTATAATATAAGATAATGATGAGATCCTTAGCCTCTGCCCATGCGGTAACCTTTAACATCCGACCGCTCACATAAAAGTTACATCCAAAATAGTTTTAAAAGACATACTAGTGAAAATGTGCAGAGATATTTACTATATACTTAAATTCAAAATTGTTCTGGTCAATATGATATTTCTTTATAATTCTAATATTAATACATACTGCATATGTTCCTTCCATATCGTAACTTTCAGTGTCTGGATCATCAGGATCATCATCAGCACCTTCGCCTTCATCAGGTCCATCGCCTTCCTCATCACTCTCGACCACAATGACGGCCTCCGTATCTTCTTCGTGATCACGTTGACTGCTCGTTGGCACCTGATACTCTACTTCTAAACCGCTTTCACTAACACTCTGAAAAGTTTCTGTTGCACCTTGCACTCTCGTTCTCTTCGGTTGTTGCTGCTGCTTTGAATTTTCATCTGACTGACAACTATCTGTATCCGCTTCTCTTGGTCTTTTATGACCAGCTTGTGTTGTAGTTACTGCATTAGAGCTGCTGCTGCTACTTGTTCCTTGCTCTTGCGTCGGACCACTATTCGGTGGCTCAACTCTCGGCAAAACTAATGCTACGGCTTGCTGTTGAGGAGCTGTTTGCATTTGCATATTATTTTCTTCGTCTTCGGCGTCTTGCGATGACTGAGTGGGAGGAACCGCCACCTGCCTGGGTCCTAACATGGCCGATGATGCAGAACTTGTTGCAGGAGCATAATCAGTATGAGAACTAGTTGGACTACTAGATAATGCTTCGATATTAGTGGTACCTAAAATAAATACATTGTATTGAAAATTAGTTTAATCCACTGTTAACTATATACGAGTATAAGAAGAGTTCACCAATTATTATTAGCACCTTTGGACTGACAGATAAAAAAATTATTGACTTTATTAAAGTCACAATTTCAAGTATCCACCTTGGTTTATTAAAAATTTATTCATTTTAATTTGTAGTAAAAATTCTTTCAATGGAGACTGTGGTTAAATAATAATTTAAAAAAGGTATATAACCCCTTACCACAATTATTAGTCGTATCCTAAATACGTATTTCGACAACTAAGTTGTCATCGTCAGTAGGTAAAAAACTACTAATTAAAGTCACACGGGGCACAATAAAGTAAGATAAACGCTTCCGCACAACTACTATACACTGCAACCCTGTAAAGACTGTCTTTACAGGGTTGCAGTGTATAGTAGTTGTGCGGAAGCGTTTATCTTACTTTATTGTGCCCCGTGTGACTTTAATTAGTAGTTTTTTACCTACTGACGATGACAACTTAGTTGTCGAAATACGTATTTAGGATACGACTAATAATTGTGGTAAGGGGTTATATACCTTTTTTAAATTAATTTGTAGTGATGTTCGCGTTTAGTTAAAAATTAATAAAATTGAAATGCTGAGTGCTTAGCATGTTTACAGCTAACCAAAAATGTATCAGGCAAATCAGCCCTGAGAAATGTAACGAAAATTATTACAGATCCGCAGTTTTTGGGAAAATTTGTGACTATAGATGAAACTTGCATCTTGCACTTGGATCCGGAGAGTCAAAAATATCAAATATGAAATTGTGACATAAAAATTCCACGTCACTGTTTCCACCGACGCGATGTGATCAGAAGGTTTAGGGGTCTTTTTTTATTGAATACATACTTATCGAAATCACCCTCACAAACCCATATTACACTGATCTTACACCGACAGATCGGAAAGCAAAAGAAAAAAAGAAAGATTGAGCTGAGACATTTTGTTTCATCAGAACAACGCCACAGATAACAATTCAATGACTGCCATTCACCGCTTTGGTTTTTGAGCAGTTTTAATATGCTCTAAGTAACATCGATTGTTGTTTCTTCCCCAAGCTAAAGAACTATTATGGAGAACTAATTTTCTTCATGATGAAGATATAATCATTGAAACGAATAAATGGTTGGCAGGACAAGAAAATATTTTTTTTCAAAAGTCATCGATAAACGAAATATATTAAACTTTTAGGAGATTTTGTTCAAAAATGAAATTATTTTCTTCTTTGTTGAAGACAATAACTTATGGGCTTCCATTGTATATATTTTATTTTTAACCAAAATGTATACATAAAATTTATTATTTATTACACGGGGCAATATGATAAATTTCACGACATACAAACAATAATTTTAAAACTCAATATTTTTAGAAACTACTTTACCGGTAGTATGAACTTGCTGCGGTGGTACCATTACGCTTGGACTTTGACCTGTTCGTAAAGCTGCCACGGTTCGCAACTGCATAGACATTGGTCGTATACTAGCTAATGGTGGTTCACCGCCACTTCGCCAAGGAGGAATTGTAACAGATTGAGTCTGAGTTGTTGAATGACCTGACATGGGCTTAATGTTAGCTGTAGGGGGCTCGGTAGTTGATTTTTCTGTAGGACCAGAACTAGTAGATGGTTTAGAACCTTGCTGGAGTCCGAGTTGTCTTTGTAATTGATTTACGCGTTGTGTTAAAGTTTCGATTTCTTGAGTAAGCCTTTCTTTTTCTGCTTGTTTTTCAGTCTGAATTTCTTCTTTCTCCTTTTTAAGTTTATCAATTTCTTCACCCTTTTCTTTATCAATGTCCGATGAACTCTTACCTTTAAAAAATATTTTTATAAAAATATTTCATTTTTCATGTAAATGCGAAATATACCAGAATGTCGCACTTATCAATTAAACGACTACAAAATCAACTTTTCTTTTCAAAATATAAGTCAAGCAAGCGCCAAATAAGATGGTAAGAGGAAGGGGTGCGCAGGAGCCATTTTTATAAACGTCCACCTTATATATATTTCTCTAATAAATTATTAATTTATTAAGTGATAGATATGTTGTTTACGCCAGCTAAAGTATCTTGCAGATTGATGTAAAACTAAATACAAATCTCCCCAATACTTCTAATCCTGCGCGAACTTACCCCTCCTCTCGGCAACTTATCTGGCGCTTGCTTTACATAGGTAAATTACGATATTTAGTAACATATTTAGCGAAGCAAATCATTATTTACTATACACCTAATTATATGATTTTAAAACAAAAAAACAATATTTTCATGAATTTTATGTTAAACCTGTTTGATATACATGGAACATTTAAAATTATATATCTGCCTTTTTTAGCGAATTCTTTAATTTGTCTGTTGATATAAACAAAATAACGGGTGAGGCAAAAGTCCCGCTACCATTTTGATTGCCTATAACTTTAACATTTGGAATTTACTGCAAGTGAGAATTAATGAATATTAAATCACATTCTTACATGTAAATGTCGACTTATTTAATGCGTTCGTAGCTACAATCCGACAAACTAAGTTTGTACCAGTATGCAGAACACACCCTTTCGCGACAACGAACTTCCTGGTGATTAGGTTAATTAAGAATTAAGAAATACTGAAAAAACAAGTCAATCAACGGGAGGAAACGTACAGACGACGTTTCGTTCTAGTTGGAACTTTTCAATGTACGGTATTCCCTCGATGACGGACATTGCTTTTTCATTTCTATACTTTCTGTATATATAGTTAACATTTGGAATTTACTGCAAGTGAGAATTAATGAATATTAAATCACATTCTTACATGTAAATGTCGACTTATTTAATGCGTTCGTAACTACAATCCGACAAACTAAGTTTGTACCAGTATGCAGAACACACCCTTTCGCGACAACGAACTTCCTGGTGATTAGGTTAATTAAGAATTAAGAAATACTGAAAAAACAAGTCAATCAACGGGAGGAAACGTACAGACGACGTTTCGTTCTAGTTGGAACTTTTCAATGTACGGTATTCCCTCGATGACGGACATTGCTTTTTCATTTCTATACTTTCTGTATATATAGTTAACATTTGGAATTTACTGCAAGTGAGAATTAATGAATATTAAATCACATTCTTACATGTAAATGTCGACTTATTTAATGCTTAATTAATTCCTCCCGTTGATTGACTTGTTTTTTCAGTATTTCTTAATTCTTAATTAACCTAATCACCAGGAAGTTCGTTGTCGCGAAAGGGTGTGTTCTGCATACTGGTACAAACTTAGTTTGTCGGATTGTAGTTACGAACGCATTAAATAAGTCGACATTTACATGTAAGAATGTGATTTAATATTCATTAATTCTCACTTGCAGTAAATTCCAAATGTTAACTATATATACAGAAAGTATAGAAATGAAAAAGCAATGTCCGTCATCGAGGGAATACCGTACATTGAAAAGTTCCAACTAGAACGAAACGTCGTCTGTACGTTTCCTCCCGTTGATTGACTTGTTTTTTCAGTATTTCTTAATGCCTATAACTTTGTTGAAAGAAAAGATAAGTAAGTTTGGTTTTCATAAAAAGTTTATTTGCTCTTTAAATTTTTTTTCGTTATGATTGGAAAATTATATCGGCTAAATGGTGACCGCGATTCGCTATGCAACTTTCGGCTCTCTTTAAGGCAGTTTTCATGACATCCTGCAACATCTCAGGCCGAATTTCTTCAATTTAATGACGAATATTCTCTTTAAGATGTTGAATCGTTTGGGGCTTATTCACATAAACTTTTGATTTTAAAAAACTCCATAAGAAAAAGTCAGGTGCAGCTAAATCCGGAGATCTGGCTGGCCATGCTAAATCGCCATTTCGCGAAATTAGTCTTCGTGGAAAAACGTCATTCAATAATTGAATTGTTGAACGAGCTGTGTGTGCTGTGGCCCCATCCTGCTGAAACCACATTTCCTCTAGTCCTTGCTCTTCCATTTCAGGCACAAGAAAATTTCGAATCATGTCTTGGTACCGTTCAGCAGTAACAGTAACTCCAACACCTTCGTCAGTTTCAAAAAAATAGGGACCAATGATGTTTCCAGCATGAATACCACACCATACAGTTGTTTTTTTGTGGATACAATGACGTTTCATGAATTAATTGAGGATTCTGTGTCCCCCAAAACCAACTGTTCTGTTTATTGACGTGGCCACTGAGAAGAAAATGGGCTTCATCGCTCATTATCAGTTTAGACGAAAAATCTTTAATTTCATCAGACAGCCTTAGGATTGCATTACTGTACTCAACTCGTTGATCATGATCTCTCGGTAGCAATTTATGGACTAATTGAATTTTGTATGGGAACATTTTCAAATCAGTTTTCAAAATTCGCCTTAAACTGCGTGCAGACATGTGTAACTGGGAACCACGTCTCCGAATTGATGTTTCTGGAGACTCTGCAACACTATCGCGCACCAGAGCCACATTTTTAGCGTTACAAGACATCCGTTGTCTTCCAGAACGAGGCCTGTCTGCTGTCGTACCGTACTGTCGAAAATCCGCATGTAAACGATAAATTGTGATTTTGTGAGGCACTGGACGATTAGGATATTTTTGACGCAATTTCCGCTGAGTGGCAATAATGGAACGATTATTTTCAATAAATATTGTCACAATTTCTGCTCGTTTTTGTGGCGTATATTTATCCATAATAAAATTTGGACGTCTACACAACACAATGGTTAAAGCTAAACTGAACTAAACGTCACATAACCAAGCTGGCGCGCAATCAAAATGGTAGCGGGACTTTTGCCCCACCCGTTACATACTTTAGCTACTATGCAATTATAGTTGCTTGCCGTGTATCATATTTTGCTGCACGAAAGAATCTACCAAATATAAATTGCTTTCAAAGATATTTAATATAATTAAAATATGTGTCCTTGGTACAGAAAAATAAAAAATAAAATGAAATACATGCGGAAGACAGTGACAAGATGTGTTAAACCATGAAATTAAATATTTTATTGTCTATATCCTAAAATTGCATATCGACATTGGCAATTATTGTGCAATATATCGGTGCTGTACTAATCGTAAATAATTTGTATTGATTTGATAAATCAGAAAAAGACAATTTTTATGTATAAAATAAAGATTTTAAACAAAATAAAATAATAAAAATCGGACGTAGAAAACACAATACAAGTTCATATATGTGTGAAAGTATCTCTCCAGATACACAGACACAAGTTTCATCCTACTATAGAATCATCAGTGCGCACCACTTGAGAGATACTTTCACCGAAACACCATTACCATATTACAGAAGTTATTAAGATAGAGCATAAAAGAACATTCAGAGCTGCTCATCGACTAATGTCAACAGCATGAAAGCTAAAACAACTATGACTGTCTCCATAATAGGTTCGAAACTAAGTCAAGGGCTTCCATCAGAGTGATACAATCGCAGCTTGCAGAAGTTGTATTAACGTGCCTCCACTCTATACCGGACATAACAGATTGCCTGTGTTTCAAATTACTTTGTTACATAATCTTTTTGTCTTCTAGTGAAACCCCTGAAGTAATAGTTTCAAAAAGCTATTCAATTGCCAATTTCCGGTTATACACAAGGCACGTCATAAACATACGTCATAGTCGTATCACACAGCATTGCTAAACGCCGTTCACGATTCGAAGACGTGCACGTCATCAATGATGTCAAAACAATGTTGCGAAATCATTTGCGAAATCATTTGCAAAATCCATTGGCAAAATCGATTTGCTTACATTTTAGGTTAGGATAGTAAACGCTTATGTCAAATTTGCAGTATTTAGGTTAACACTGGACATTCGCACCAACATAAATATGCATTCGCAATGATGTTGATATATAAATATTATATTTCGTTTATTGTTTTTGTGATGGTGATTCCGAAAATACTGTTGATGACGTGCACGTCTTCGAATCGCGGATGGCGTATAAGGCCGAATTCGATTGGGAATTATATTTTATTCATGTACGCTTTCCACTAAAAAAAAATGGGAAATTGACGTACACAGAAATTTGTGTTTTGTTTTTTTTTTTAATCTGGTTAAATATGGTTAGAGGTTAGAATTATCTGACATTGTCATCCGAATGATTAATCATTAATAATTTAATTTGACGTAAAATAATATGAATTTCAAATTCAAGAACAACCTGAATTATTGTTTTTCCATTTTCAAGGTGGGCTATTAAAAATTCTAACCTGTTGGACTTGGTTTAATTGAGGCACACTTAAAACGAAAACCAAAAGTAACTTTTGACAACCGGTTGACACGAATAAAACTGACGTAGGCTGACAATTAACAGCACACCGATCAAATTTAGATTTCCCTTTTTTTTTTTGCGTAGACAGTAACTTGTTCTTATTATTACACACCATGTAGCAGTCTATTACACATGTATCAATATCAGCTTTAAAACAAATTAATTTATTATAAAATATTTTTTTAATTTTCATATGATTATTATTGATTAATTTAGTTATTAATTACTTTTTTATATATTTAGAAAAAAAATTAATTGTATTTAATATTATATTATTAAAAAAATATATTTTATTTCATATCTTTCCGGCACTTTCTTCCTTAAAAATTCAGAAAACACTTATGTAAATGTAAACAATATTAGTTCGGTGTTTAGTACTGTTTATACTAGCTTCTAGCTTCTTAAACCCTAAAATTAATAAAACGTTAGAAATTCTAACCTCTTAAAAGTTGTTTGAAGTGTTTTTAAATATCCGTATATCGCGCCACACAAACATACCAGACCCTGATACCGTACTTGAACAGCGGTTACAAGTTTGACGGACCGAACCCAACATTGACGTCATAATTTCTCAATCGAATTTGAACAGTTAGATGTGGTATCAGCAACACACTCATACCGAACCTTACTATGCCCAATCGAATTCGCTAGTTTTGAAAATACTTTATGTATAAATTACTTTCTTTTTTGTAATTATATTTTTCTTTTGTAATAGAATTCAATACCCGATTACTACTGATATTAATTAACAAAATATTAGAAAGTATTACCTTGTCTTTCTTGACTATTTAATTCTGATTTTAAACTCGAATTTTGTTCTGTAAGCGTCATTATGCGATCTTTCGCATTCTTGAATAACGTTTTAAATCTTTCTTCTTTTTCTAAACTAGTTTGTTTCAAATTCTCAATTTCCTTCTTGAACGTTTCATTTTCTTCGTTAGCTGTCGTAATTTGTTGGTTTACCTCTCCTAATTTTACTTGATGCGTTTGTTCTAGCTGATTAAGTCGCTCCTCTACCTCTAGCCTGCCTTCTTGTCTAAATTGTTCTTGTTTCTCAGGTGGAACATCATCTTCCTTTGCCTCCTTAAATTACAGACATACAATTTATTTATTGTATTTTTTAACAAATTATTAACTAACTATAATACTAATATTACAATGTATTAGTCCTAAGAGTAGGAGAAATAGAAAGAATTTTTTTTAAACATACATTTACATCAATACATGGTAAATTTAATAAGAAAATTTATCACCGTATCTATTGATATAGTATATGGAATGTTACAAAAAAATTTAGTGTTGAGTCGATCTTGTATCTCAACGCGCAAATTGGAACTATATTTTTTATTTAATTAAGCGAACATTAGTCGAAATAATGTTTAATATCAAAACGTAATTAAATAACATTTAAACAAAATATACCTAACGTATAAAATTCGGGTGAATAATGAATTCCAAAAATTGTGAGTTAATTACGACGTGAATCCCAAAATTAAAAACCCCTGGAAATAGTGTCACGTGGCCTCTATGGATCAGATTGTCTATAAAAAATACCTAGCTTGAATTTACACGGTTTATGTTTATAAAAACTCTAAAAGATAACATTGTTGGAACGGCTGTCGATGTTATATAAAATCTACAATGGAGTATCTTTGTTTACTTAGGGTTCAGTAACGTCAATACGATTACGTACGAATGTATCAGCTGTGAATCATTTATAAACTCTTTTTTGTTTTGCAGAATTTGCGGAAAATATGTTGGACTCATATTCTACATAATTGCATATGTATTACGTGAATGTTTTTTTTTGTTCCGAGAACTAACAAATATAAACTATTAACATGGATTCAGAATGTCTATAAAAAAAAGACCGCTGTTGAATTCACACACAGACGCTGCAATGTTTACGTTTATAAAAACCCTAAGATAACATTGTTTAAGACAGCTTTGTATGCTAAGGGTTCGATAACCTGGTACGAAAAGTCTGCTATTTATACTTGCATGTGAATTTTTAAAAGAAGATGTAAGATAGGGCATTTCACGTCCAATTTGGCAAGAATCTACCTTTGGTTGAAGACGTAAATGTAAATCATCATGTAACGATCGACAACTGACTGAATCGGAGACGAAAGCTGGCAGACAATAACAACACTACTCTTTTTGTTATTGTTGGTCAGCTTTAAATATCGTCTTCGATACTAGTCGGTCGCACAGTAGCGTGACAAATATTTTTATGAATACATATGTAATTTTTTTTCTCACTTAGCAGATGGAATTTTGGGAAAACATTTTGGATTTATATTCTATATAATTACATATTTCCATTTTTCAGTCGTTGTGCCTTTATTTCAAGGGCACGCTGTATTTGAATGTAAATATATATCTTAATATATGTATGTAGTTTCTTAAAAATTATACATAGGATTACTATCTGTTCTATCCTATTTAGGCAGATATTTCTACAGGTTCTATTCAGAATGCATACATTCAAATTGAAATGATAATTACATTGATAGTAAATATGGTTTTAGATTTGCATTCAACTTTACAAATGAAACAATAAAGAATTACAAAATATTCTCAAAAAATTAAATTAGTTAAAAAAACAGTACATTTTACTTGTATCCTTAACGCGTTAATATACTCCAAATTGATACACATCCTGTTTTCTACACAGACCGCGTGTCCCTACTATTTGGAGACAGTGAATTATCATATTTATAGTTACGTTGGTTTAAGAGGGACATATTTACAGAGTATTTATTCATGATATTTAGTAAATGTGGTTTATGGGAATTAAAAAGGAAACAGTGTTGTATATTCTGAGAAAAATATTTACGAGGAAATAATAATTACTAAATGGGCTAGAATTTCATAAATTATAGTGTGGCTGTTAGTATTTTGCTGTCCTTAAAAATGAAAATATGTCATGTAAAGAACTAACGGATGAAGAACTTGGGCAATATGGACAATAACGTCTTTTATTGTAGTGAGAACAAAAACACCTTGGATGACTCAGATGCAAAACTCAGATTTGAATCATATGAAGTGAATCAAGTAGTGGTGAGAATATTTTACCAAGTAAAAAAAAAAAAGAAAAACAGAATTCAGACATGGATCAAGTAGCAGGCCTGATTCACATGTCAAAAGCCACGTAAAAATTCGGATTCTACAATTTTCTAATTAGTTATGTATAGTGAAGTTTCTACAAACTCAATAAAAACAAGAAAATCATTGCCTAAAAAGCAACAAACTTATTGATTTTTTCTCTTATTTTTCGACTAGCAAGTCTAAAATTTGTTAAGTAATGGAAAAATATCGGTACGCCGAACAAAATACAATAAACAAGTTAATCAGTACACATTCAATTTTGTCTAAATGGTGTCACAAATGCCGACGAAAATTCTGCATTTTATTAGTCGTCCTATAATTTGAATGAGACTCGATCAAAAGCTTGCACTTAAAGCCGGTTGTACAAAAGACATTCAACGCTGAACACAGTTCATCGATACTTCAACGCATGTATTTGAACTATCAATGAACGAACGTCTTTTGTACAACCGGCCTTTAAAGATTATTATAGTAACGTGGTTATACATAAAAGTGGAGTTCCAAACTTAAGCCGCATTAATAGGATACTGCCTGAGGCTATTTAAACTTTGTCCTGATGGAGGTTATAGCTATCCACTGAAAGTATAAGCTGATAGTGGCAATTAAACAAAAATCTTAGATCAGTCACTAGCTACAAAGGTTGTCGTGAAACATATAGAACCTCTTCACAATATGAGTAAGACTTTATATAAATAACATTTATACAAGAGTTAGTCTAGCACATGAACTGAATAACAAACAAACACATTTAGTTGGCATCCTACTTGAAAACAGGAAACTTAATTCGAATACAGTCACAAGTTCGAAATTGAAAAAGTACTAAATAAAAATGCAAAACGATCAACACCGTAGTTGAACACAATTCAACTAAAAAGATTCCTACAGTTCTCCAGTACGCCCTGGAATCAAATGATATCGAAAAATTATTATTGAACTCTTGACAGACACTGTTTCGGTTAATGCTATTGTCGTGTTTCTTAACTTTATTTAATTTGGTCGCGTGTTTAAAAAAAAAGCTATTCCGGTCCAGGAGAAATTTTCAAAATTAAACGTTGAAGAGTTAGCGTGTTGAAGTTCTTAATGTGGCTGATATACAACGTAACGACATACAGCGTAAACGAAATACGCAACATACTTTAATATGTAATCATATTAACCATAAATTGCTAATATGCACGAAAACTCTATCTCGAACGAGATTCAAGAAAAAAAAAATTAATAAATGCGTGCGTGGCTCGACCCGACTCTAGTGACTTTAGTATTCCTTTGTAACTACACCGCTACCCCTACTGAAGCGTAATGGTGGGAGTTGCACGATAATGTATACTGTAAATCAGAAGTCAGTCTGTTATCAACTTCCGTGCAATAAAGGCCAGTCAGTCATTCAAATCACAAATTAACAGATATCGTCTTACTATACGATGAAACAGATGGAAATGTTAAAGCTACTAGACGTACATACATACACGTATGCTGTTATTAGTGAGCAACCAATATCAGACCGGCAATTAGGCTTATCTAGCTTTACGCCCGCCCCTTTTATCAGCGCGCCAATACGATGCGAGCAGCTCTATACGTTTTGCTACCGCGCAACTATCACGAGGTTTTGGTCGTGGTGTATTTATGAAGGGCTATTACCGAACCGAAGATGTCCATCAAATGATTTAATTGTACAAACCGTGTACAGATTGAGAGATAGCGGTACATTGCATCCAAGTTATGAAGGCCGTGGCGGTGAAAGACCACCTGGGATTGTAGATGCGGAGGAACAAATTTTGTCTATTGTAAATGAAAATCCATACAATAAATACCCGAGGGGCTGCAAGAGAAGTAAGCGTTTCACACACAATTTGTTACAATCCTACGATGTGTAACGTGTCGAAGAACTTAAGAAAACCGATCGCCTGCCACGAATTAATTTTTGTAGATAGTTCAGTCGGAAACTTACACAACAGCCGCACTTTGCCTCAAGTGTGTTATTTGCCGATAAGTGTACTTTTACGAGGGACGGTATTTTAGATTTTCACAACCTTCATTACTGGAGCGATGCAAGCCACCACATCATATATCAAGGTCGTTTCTAACACCGTTTTTGCTGTGATCAATTGCTAGGGCCGCACGTACTACCTACACGACATAACGGACTGAGCTCCTTGGATTTCTTTTAGAATTCGCTCCCCGGTTATCTAGACGATGCTCCTCTAGAAACACGAGCTCGTATGTGATTTAAGCATGATGGTGCATCTTCTCATTATTCTCGTGAAGTGCGCAACTTTTTGAATCATTTATATCCTCGATGGATAGGACGAGATTGTCATTATGGCCTCCGCGTAGTCTCGATTGAAATTAATTGGATTTCTTCTTATGGGGCTCCATGAATGGCTCAGTTTATAACGGCATTGATATTGTCAACAAAGACGATCTTTGGCAACGTATTTTTCAAACTATGGTCCATATCCGCGAAGACCGAGCCGTGTTTAATTGCGTATTCGAAAGTGTACCGATCGGTTGCACTCCACCCGTTTCACACAAATCTGTCCTTTTTAGGGCATAGAAACTGTTAAACCAAATAGAATAGAAAAAAAATATGAACGTTGAATTAAAAATTACAAATGTTAATTTATTATTTCTCGGCGTAAATTTAATATTAAGACAACTAAGAAGCTCGATATTGTATTTTTTCGGGATATTACAAAAGTCAGGCTATTGACCTAATTATAAATAACAACAGCTGATGCATAAGAAAATTTATATCTAGGAAATGAATGAATACATGTTTATAAAACTTTTCACACAAAGACGCATTACATTACTGAAATGTGAAGGAAATTTTTTAACTTGAACAAATAAATGCTTATTTGTTTGTTGAATGGACAACATATAAACATATAATTTCTATTTATCTAGATTCAATCTGAATACAGGATCGTATTTGAAGTTTTTGTTCCTAAATTTTCGCAAAAATTAAAGTTAGGATAAAATATTTTTTTCCGGATTTGAATTGCTGTCTTACGTGTCTATCATATTATTACATGAACTTAATAATTTACCATAAAAATATTATTTATTTAAATAAATGTGAGATTACCGACATGAAAAGCTAACAAATGAGTTAACTTCCTATTTAACATTTCAACAAAATATCTGTAGTAAATCTGTTATAAATAAGTTAATTTTAATATGAGAAAATCCATGACTAACATAAAGTTTCTTTAAAAACCTGAATACCTGTAATCGCTGTTTCAGTGCTTCTAATTCCTTTGATTGTTCTTCACATTGAGTCTTATATTTTTTAGCAATTTTTCTGATTTGTACCAAATTATTTTTCAAGTCAACAATCATAGCTTCTTTTGCCGTTGCATCGTCTGTTAGAGTTTTGTGTTCCTCATTAAGTTTTACATGATCTGTTCTTGATTGCTGAAGATCGTTAGTTAACGTCATTACTTGATTTCTCAGTGATACTACGTCGCTATTAACTCTCTCTAACTCTTCTTTCTGTTGAGCCAGTTGCTTACGTATTTCTTTAAGTTGTTCATCCAATTTTGCCTTTTCCTTCGTCAGATTATTAACTTCAGCATTCAACTGGGTGTTATTAGATCTTTCTACCATTAATTGCTTGGCCAAATTTTCTCTTTCATTTTGCAATTTCTTCCAATCTTCAGGACTAGTGCGATTTGATTTTTCGATAAGCATGTTTGCTCGTTGACGCCATCTAGTTGCCTCACCACGTAATGTTACATTTTCTGTCTGCATAGACTCTGATTTTATAGTTAATTCTCTATTCTTTTCTTGTAATGGAGCCAATTGTTCTTCCAAGCTTAAAGTTCTTGCTCTTAGTTCATTAACTTGTGACAACAGTGTATCCCTTTCACTTCGTAAACTTCTATTGCTGTCTGTAATAGCATTTAATGTTTCTACTTTACGAAGCACCTCGGCATGTTTCGCGGCTGTAACGAAAGATACATCTGATTTTTGCCTTTCTACCTCTAATGATGATTTGGCCTCTTCTAATTGTTTTCCTAGAACCTCGAACTGGGATTTAACGCGAGCATGCTCAGCTTCTAATATTTCGCATTTACTAACTGCAATATCTTTTTCTTGTCTTAAATATTTTATAATCTTTAGAAGTTGCTCAGAAGATTTTACATCATCTTCTGTGAACGACTTGTTCAAACTAATATCACCTTGTGATGTATTAGACTCCGAAGTTTGTGCTTGCATGATGGACATTTGTGTATTGAGTTCTTGTAATTGACCCAATAATAAGGAGTTTTGAGCATCGAGGTCTTTAAATCGTTTTTCTAATTCTCGTTTTTCATTTATAAACAACTCCTCTTGCTTGGCCCATCCCTGTTTACTCTCTTCTAATACAACATTGGCTTTTTCTCTTGCAGATTTCACGGCTTCAATTTCTTCTATGGCCTTAGCAAGTTCCTCTTTTATAATAGTCAAATTCTTCAAATCATTACTGTGAAGCATCATCTCGTGTGCATATTTATTCTCGGCTGATTCCAAATTTTGTTGAAGCACTTTTATCTCATTTTTAGTTGCTTCCAATTCTCGTCTAACGTCAGCAAGTTCTTTTGCAGTTTGTATTTGAGCTCTCTCCAATAAAGTCGCCTCCTGACCATCATTGTAGACCGACAATTCGCCTTGTAATTCTGAGCATTGTTCCTCCAACTGTTTAATGCGGTGATCTTGATCTTTAACTTTCTTTTCAACCATTTCTTTGTATTTGTTATTTTGTTCGGTAACTTCAACTAATTGTTTCTCGGCACATTCTGCCACATTAGTATGCTGGTCAATTGCCGCTTTAGAAGCTTTAAGTTTTTGTTGCAATGATTCAATTTCAATTTGTCGTTCATTCAACATCTGTTCTAGTTCCCTATATTTTTTAGAATCAGCACTCGAATCAGCACCACTAAACAGTGATGTTTTCAATTTTTTCGATAGGTCCTCAACCTACGATTTCAAAAAAGAAAATAAATGTTAATGCCAAATAAATAACTAAATTTTTTTGTAGAAATATGAACTTCTCTTTACCTGCATAGATTTAGCCGTGAGCTCTTCTCTAATGCTGATAAGTTCGCTCCGTAATTTATCAGCTTCCGATTTCTCCTCTTCCATGCGCGCTTGGGCAGTTTGCGTTTGTTTTTCTAAGTGCTCTGTTAACTGTCTAAACCGATCTTGTTCCTCTTGTAAACGACGACGCAAAGCAGCGCACTCCCTATGTGCCCCTTGTAGCTGCTCTTCCAAACGCATCTTACTTTCGGCGTCATTCCTTTCCAACGTTGCCTTAATAAGTTCTATATTCGTGTGCATCAAATTTTGAGAGTAAGTTTCCTTTTTCAACGATTCTCTTTCTTTTAATAATCGTGACTCTGAATCCCTTAACAGTGCATTCTCTTTCTGAAGGTTGGCACTGAGTACTTCTACCCGTGCCAATTTAGTCTGCCCATCGATTGTTTCATCTCTAAGATATTTCAAGCTAGTTTCGTGCTTAGCTATAGTTTCTGCGTAAATTTTATTTCTCTCTTCTAATTTTTCAATTTGGTTTTTGTAAATAACAGTGTTGCTCTTGAGAATCTAAAACATAGATATGTACATTTGCAATAATGATTTTACAGAAGAAAACATCATACAATTTACAATATTTTGTGTAAAATACTAATTTCATATTAGAGTAAAATTAAGCATAATTAATGTGCACAACTAGTTAGCATGTTAAAATATATGATATATAATAACTTAATTTAATGGCAAAACATATTTAAAAAAAGAATATTCTGGAAACTATTTTATTATTATTAAGAGATAATCAGAAATTATAATGTCGATGATTTCTTTAATTATATAAAATAGTTTCTATTTTATTTAATATAAACGTCGAATTCACGCACGACTACTACGAGGGATGTCTTTTTAGTGTTGCATATAGCCTCCTAGAGGGCGTCAAGTGTCAAAATTAATCTCAATCTTTCTTTAACATAAATCTAAAGTTTCATCAAGATACGGCAAGTGATTTAGTCACAGTGAATTTTTAAAGTTTATAAGTTGGCCGAAAAGTGGAATTGAGTCGAGAAAATTTTCGCACAATAATTTTTTCTAACTTTCGGAGAGGATTAACTCAACGTCTTGCCGAGTTGGTTTCTGTTTTTGAAGATGAAGCACCACATCAACCGACAATTTCACGTTGGTATTGTGGATTCCAACGTGGACGCACCAGTATCAACGACGATCTCCAGAGAGGTCCGCCAAGAACAGTATTCGTCCAGGAAAACATCGATGCTGTGCGCCGCTTGATTAAGGAAGATAGACATGTGACATGAAATTGAGACATCCATGAGTATTTCAAAGACCTCAATCTAAACGATCCTACATGATGAACTGGGTATAAGAAAGTTAGTTTATCGTTGAATTCTGCATCTTTTAACCGAAGTACAAAAGCAAGCTCGCATTAATATGTGCCGAAATACTTTGAGCCGGTTCAATAACGAAAACTAAAAAAACGTCTATAGTATCATGAGTGACGCTGAACCCGAAAATAAACGTCAGGCCGCTGTTTGGGTGTTTCAAGATAAAGAGAATCCGACAAAAAGTATCCGTTCGCGAAGTGTGTTGAAAGAGATGGTTGCAACGTTTATCTCAAAATCAGATCATGTAGTTACAATTCCTTTGCAAGATCGAAGAATAGTTAATGCGGATTGATACACAAACGCTTGTTTGCCAGAAATAATCGCCGTGGTTCGAGAAACCATCTCACAACGGCGAATATTAGAATATTTTAAAAATATTATTGGAACATATTAGAAATTATAATGCGTATTCTGGAAAACACACGACTGTATATCTAACATTATGTATAGCATACAAAATGTATTCACAGCGCACGATTATAAAAATCTTTAGTTGCCATTGGCTATTCAAACACGTCATATAACGTGTTCATTTGAAAAGTCAATCTAGGTTACTTCGAAATTTTGATAGAATAAGACGCATATAACGGGTGGGCAAATTTGAGGTTAGGAATTAATTTGGCTGTCAAATGATGAAATTTCAAGAATTGTGCTGTCATTCTTTGACA
This sequence comes from Melolontha melolontha, assembly GCA_935421215.2. Classification (NCBI taxonomy): domain Eukaryota; kingdom Metazoa; phylum Arthropoda; class Insecta; order Coleoptera; family Scarabaeidae; genus Melolontha; species Melolontha melolontha. The sequence goes on along the minus strand of OW285235.1, from coordinate 203,271,138 downwards.
TTTATTTAGTAAAAAGTTAAGAAATTTTAACCATGGAACGCTACACTCTTGAACAAAGAATTTTAATTGTGAAAATTTACTATCAAAATGGTGAAAATTTTACTGTATCACTTCGTAAAATTCGAGCAGCTTTTCCTCGTAATCAGGCTCCTTCTGAGACCGCTGTGCGTAATTTAATCGCTAAATTCGAGACTCACGGTACTGTTGCTGACAATAGACCAAAACAATACGCTCGTAGTGGCCGTAGTGATATAAACATAGCCGCTGTACAGCAACGTGTTGAGAATGAGCCTGGAACATCAACTCGTCGACGTTTGCAACAATTGGGCATCACCAGAGGCACTTGCGCAACATTTTGCATAAAGATCTTCATGTTCACGCTTATAAAGTTCAACTCGTTCAAGAATTAAAGCCGGCCGACCATTGTTTGCGTCGAACGTTTATGAATTGGCTGTTTGAAAAACTGAACGAAAACAACGCATTTTTCAACAAAATCATCTTTAGTGATGAGGCCCATTTTCAATTAGGCGGTTATGTAAACAAACAAAATTGTCGCATATGGGGCTCACAAAATCCACAAACAGTCCTCGATAAACCATTACATCCAAAGAAAGTAACCGTATGGTGCGGTTTGTGGTCAGGCGGCATCATCGGCCCGTATTTTTTCGAGAATGAGCAAGGAAACGCCGTCACCGTGAATTCTCTGCGCTACCAAACCATGATAACCGATTTTTTTGTGGCCACAATTGGCTAATGTTGACATCAATGACCTTTGGTTTCAGCAAGACGGCGCACAAGCCACACAGCCGACCAAACAATTCAGTTATTGCATGAGAAATTTCCCGGTCGCGTAATTTCTCGATTTGGCGATGTCAATTGGCCACCTCGTTGTTCTTGTGATTTAACGCCGCTTGATTATTTTCTCTGGGGCCATTTGAAAGACCGGGTTTACGTGAACAAACCACAAACAACTGACGCTCTGAAAGATGAAATTCGGTTCTGCATTGCCGAGATAAGAGAAGCTTTGTTGCAAAATGTGGTTCAAAATTTTGTGAAAAGAGCGGACGTCTGCCGACGTGCTAGAGGTGGACATTTGCCCGACATCATATTCCATTATTAATTCCCATATTTCTACTTTACATTGGTGTATCAATAAAACTGAATTTGTCAAAAAAAAAGTGTGTTTTTAAGCCAATTTACTTCCTAGCCTCAAATTTGCCCACCCTTTATATTAGTATGTGTTTGTTGTTCCGTAAACGTAAATCCAAATGACATTTGATAATGTTAATCACATTTGTTACTTATTTGTATGTATGAAACTGTCAAAATATACGACTTCGTAGGTTAAGTAGTAAATTTTAATTTACGACATACATACTTCAAAATGTTCTCAGTAAATCACATGCTACTAGATTGACTTTTCAAATGAACACCCGTTATGCGTTTGTGTGTGCTGTAATTCTGACAGCACAAGCACGTCGAACATCATGTTAGAAAGAATAGCGTTAGATTTTTACAACTAAATAAATTTAGTTCTTGTCTTATGAAGATAAAATTAATTGAATTGATTCTGCTTTTACTCGATGAAGATCCATTATTAAAATAGAAATAAAAATAATAGTTAAAATCTTCACTTTATTTAAATAAAGTGGACATTTTAGCTATTAGTTTATTTCTATTTTATATCAAATTAAAGTAAAAGAACTAAGACAACCAACACCGCAATTAAATATAGAAAGTCAGCGAATCCAATCGGAATAAAACCTATAAAAGGCAACTCAATAATAATGGATGAGCGGATGTGTTTTCCGTGTTTATCGGCGCGTTGTCCATCGAAAACTGTTTTATTAAAAGTGATATTAATTTCAACGAAAAAGTAATTGAAATGTTTGCTAATGTAAAATAACGACGCGTGGATTTAATTTATAAAAAATTACATTACTGATTGACTGTAATTTTTTTTGTAGTACAAGGTGGTCCACGGTAACGAGAAATTTTAAGAACTTTATTATTCGAAAAGCAACAGTACTTAACTAATTTCTTAATAATTATGCCAGGCAAATGACCTCCTCTTTTTTCAATAACTTCCTGATGTCATACATACATATCTTACGGAATGTTGGCAATTTCTTGAATAAGTTTTCTTTTCAACTCTGGAATATCTCGTGATTTATGAATAAAAATATTGCTTTTGATATATCCCCACAAAAAGTAATCATACGCTGTTAGGTCTAGCGATCTTGGACGCCACTCAATGTCTCCGTGTTTAAAAATAACGCGATCTGGAAACAGTCGTCGTACAGCAATCATTGATACCCCCCTTACGATATATGCAGTAGCACCGTCTTGCTGGAACCATGTATTCTGGTTGTTTTGTGGAAGCAGGTTCAATTGCTGTGTCAGAAATTGGTTTATCATGTCAGTATAGCATGCAGAATAGACTGTAACTGTAATTCCCATAGAGGACATTGCACACCCTGCCGTTACCTTCGGACTGTGTAATGGTTTTTGGTGAAGTTCCTTTGGATTTTCCAAAGACCAATAACGGCTGTTTTGCTTATTGGCAGTGGCGGTTTCTGCTATGGTTTGCAAGTTTGCGCAACCACCAAAACTAATAGATTTAATTTAATGAAAAAAAGCGTAATTCTACATTTTTTAAATTATAAATTAAAAATTTGAACTACCTCACAGAATAAATGAACTATTATAAATATAATAGGTATATCTAATTGGATATGAATACGTTAAATAAATGAGAGAATAACACACTTGGTTTGCAAACTCATCGCAATCCACGAACGTATATATCCCTATACGGCTGACGAACTTTGTCGAACGTCTTTCGGGTATATCTCCATAAACGACAATAGTGTTGCAGCAGCAGTGCAACCAAAACATTAGACATATTTCTTGCTTACGGTGCAACGGTATAAAAGCGAATAAAAAAGTTGTATTTGTGTGTTTAAAAGTGTTTATGCTCTTTATTTTTAAATAATAATGAATTCAGTGCAGAGTTTAATAGTGGATCCGTTCTATAAAAGAACGTATGCCGAAAAAATTGAAATAAAGCGGTTGGGCAGACCTGTTCCGAATTTAAATCTGAAACAAACGATTTCCAGTAAGACGCGAACTTTTAATAGACTATTTAATAAGGATATTTATAATAAACATTTGTGGATTTGCGGTTGTAGTATAAAAAATGCATTATTCTGCTTTCCTTGCTTACTATTTGAAGGTGAAGAATTATGGACGAAAATGGGTTTAACTGATTTAAATCATTCAAGCGATCGAATTAAAAAACACAGTATATCACAAAGGCATATGAAAAATGTAGTCCAATTATCGCTTTTTGGGAATGTGAATATTGCTGCTCAGATGGATAGTGCATATCGAAGAAATATAGCATTGCACAACGAGAAAGTTAAGTACAATCGATATTTACTGAACATTATAATTAATTGTGTACGTTTTTGTGGAGCTTTTGAACTTGCGCTGAGAGGACACGATGAATCAATTTCGTCCTCTAACCCGGGTGTTTTTCGTGGTTTAATAAATTTTAGTGCTGAATTGGACGTTGCTTTAAAAGACCATTTAGAAAAAGCTACTGTTTTCAAGTATACTTCTAAAACTATCCAAAATGAAGTTTTACAAACAATGTTCAGTGTGTGTCAAGAAGAAATCTCTAAAGAAATAAAAGAAGCGGATTATTTATCTGTAATAGTTGACGAAACTACAGACGTATCAAATAAATATCAAATGGCCGTGGTATTTAGGTATATAGCTAAAGGTAAGCCTGTTGAACGATTTTGGAATTTTTTAGCGCCGTCAGATCATGACGCGAAAACGTTATCTACAATCATTCTTGCAGAACTAGAAACACACATTAAAGATAACGAAAGAAAATTGATTGCCCAGACATATGATGGGGCAGCCGTCATGGGCGGATCGCATAATGGGGTACAGGCACGTATTAAACAAACTTATAAATACGCTGCTTACGTGCACTGCTACGCGCATCAGTTAAATTTAGTTATGTTGAATGCTGCCTCTGCCAACACTAATGTCCGTATATTCTTTGCAAATTTACAAGGAATTTGTACCTTTTTTTCAAATAGTTCTCAAAGAGTTGCAATATTGGACGAAACAGTTAAAAAGCGGCTGCCTCGTTCGGCCCCAACCAGATGGAATTTTAATTCCAGAATTGTCGCCACTGTGTTTGAACACAGAGTAGAAATTATAGAAACAATGCGAAGAATTTTGAATGAAAGTAAAACTGTAAATATCACTACTATCAATCAAGCTTCAGGTTATATTACGCTTCTTACTAATAAGAGTTTTATTTTCTGGTTAAATCTATTTTACAAGATAATGCCTCAAGTAGATATATTATATGCAAAATTTCAAACTAGAGAAATTGATCCCCTTATGGCCAATAAATATATATTCTCATTTGAAACTCAGTTAGCTCAAATCAGAAATAATATAACGAACACTTCGGATACAAGTGACAGTGGGCCCGGCTCATCAACTTCAAAACGACGTAAGATCGATGGAAACGAATATACACGAGAAGCAAAGGAAGTTTGTGATATTATTATTTGTCAAGCCAAAGATAGGTTTAGCTTTACTGGACACTTAACTGCAACGTCTCTATTTTATTCTGATAAATTTAATCAATACAGCCTCCATTTTCCTGAAAATGTCTTTCAGGAAACAATTAAGTCTTACCCATACTTTGATGAACGGAAATTCCGTACTGAACTAAGCGTAATTTATGAAACGGAAGAATTTAAATCAATCTCGGGTTTGCTTCCTCTTTATGACATCATTTCACAAAGTTAACTAAGTGCGACTTTTAGTGAAACATTAAAACTTTTAAAAATTCTAATTACAATTCCGATGTCATCAACTGAAGCGGAGCGGTGTTTTTCTACTTTGAAGAGAATAAAAACTTTCTTAAGAAACAGCATGGCACAAGAAAGACTTTCTGCATTGGCGATGCTTTCTCAAGAAAAGGATTTTATCCAAAGTATTCCACATTTGAATCAAAGGGTTATAGATAAATTTGCTACTGCGAAAGATCGTCGCATGGATTTTCTGCTTCAATAAAATCAGGATCAGAATCAGTGAGTTTTAAAAGCCTTTTTTCTTCTTTATATGTACCTTAGCAAAAATAACTTTTAATAAAGCATACTTAGTGACCTACCTTGTTTACCTACTGTAAAAAGTATTAGTATTCACTAAATTTGCAACCCCCACATTTTTAATGGACGAGCCGCCGCTGCTTATTGGTATAGCGATATATTGAAATGCGCTCATCGGACATCCATAAATTATGAACATAAATTTCTTGTTGAAACATACTTTCAACGAAATGCAGGCGACGAGGCGGATCTGTTGGCTTAAGCGCTTAAACAATCTGGATCTTATAAGGATGGAAATGTAAAATTCGGAGAAAAGTCGTCCTAACTAAGCCAATTGCCTGATATGTTTTCGAACTGGAACGTTTCAGACTGCGCTGTGTAGCTGCTCTAATTCGATCAATGTTATCCAAAGTTCTGACACTTTTATTTGGTCCCATGCGTTTGACATTGTTCGCTGATCCGCTTTCTTTAAATTTACGAACCCTCTTTTATGGCGTGATGAGGAATATTGAAATTCAACCGAAATTTCCGCTGTAATGCGACCACTGAGTTAATATTTTTATAATACGCTCTGATTACAAAAGAACGTTGCTCACCGGACCACCATTCCATTACTAAATGGCATAAAATGTCAAATCTTTTGACAAAGAAATCCATACCAACCTATGATTAGTTTTGAAATAATGTTTTCAAAATCTCCCGCTACCATAGACCACCTTGTCCTTTTTTAAATTACAATACACCTGGAATTTTGAACTGCATTTATTTGTTATTATGGTAAACTGATATTTATTATTTATCTTCCTGACATGTAGCAATTGGCGGAACACATATGATCAATGCTTCCGCGCCGCCACTGACTCACCTCGTTGCTATACTTCGTCGATCACATTGAAAGCATGTATGTAGATTATCTAAAACAATGTTATTTAATAATGACTGGATCCGCCACGGTTTCTTATGCATTCGATAACTCTTTGAGGGCATGGTCGAAATTAAATGATTTCTGGTATCCTGGGGAATGTCATTCCAGGCTCCTTGAATTCGATGACGAAGGTCAAGTATGTTATTTGGTGGTTGGGGTAAATTACCCAGTCGAGTACCAATCATATCCCACACATGTTCAATTGGTGACAAGTCTGGGGAGCGAGAAGACCCGTTTGTTTGCCGGAAATAATCGCCGTGCTCCGAAATACCAATGGCAGAACATGCTGCATCATGACAATGCGAGCTCGAAAGACAATTGGGAGCAGCAAAATATCGAATCTTTGGAAACGTAAAAAATCGTTGCGGCTTAGGTCAGGACTATACACGGAGGATGATCAACCTCCGTGTATAGTCCTGACCTAAGCCTCAACGATTTTTTACGTTTCCAAAGATCAAAAGTGGAATGCGGGGTCGACGATTTCAGTCGCCGGTAGAAGCAGTAGATGCCTTTAAAACGACAATTTTGATTGCCCCAACTGAAAACTGGAACAACTGCTTTAATAATTGGTTTGAACGAATGCAGAAGTGTATCACTTTGAATCGATTCACTGTTTGATTTTACGGCTATATGCAACACTAAAAAGATATCCCTTGTAAAGGGTAAATAACATCTAAAACAAAATATCTAGATTTTACGAAAAAAAAGATAATAATAAAGAATTATTAAGGACGTGAAAATCCATAAAAATTATAGAGGCCGCAAAATAAAGAATTTTTGAATAAAAAATTGCGAAAAAAATTTCTTTCTTACCTTAAACATTTCATCAGATGCTTCAATTTTAGTTGTAAGTTTAGCGTTTTGACACACCATTTCACTTAAATCAGATCTCGTTTTTTCCATTTGCTCTAAAAGTATCTTCTCATTAGCAATTTTTTCTTTTTTGTATATTTCGTATTCTTCTTTAGCATTTTTCACTTCCTTTTGTAAATTCTCAATTTTCGTTTCTAAATCGCGTACCTTGTCCTCGACTTGATTTTCAGGCTCCCCTTTTGGACTTCCAGATGTATTTTCTCTAAAAGAATTATCCAATACCGTTATATCCTCACCAGCTCCTTTTATTGCTTGCGAATATAAACTTTTATACATATCCCTTTGGTTTATTAACATGTTCATCATTTTGGTTTGCCTTTCCTGTTGTTCTAACATATCAGCATGCTGTTCCCTCATACTTTCCAACTTAGATTTTAGCTTGGCCACTTCGGCGACATCAAGTTCCTCAACTTCTTCTTGTTTAGAGCTGAGTTCTCTAACTAAAGCCAATAAGCGCTGATTGTTTGCTTGTAATTCACTTACATCACTAAAAGTAACCAATCGTTTCGTTATTATGTCAGCCGACGATGTACTGTCACTCAAATCTTGATCGGTCGAAGTTGATGAACTGCCAGCTCTTGATTGTTCGACCTCGCGTAAAAGGTGACAAACTTGTCTTCCTAAATCTTGAAGTTCTTTCTTTAATCTTTGATTTTCTCTGGCAGTAATGCCTTCTAAACGTTTAGCCTCAGAACAAGCATCTCTCAATACTTGCATATCGTTAATAAGATCATCATTGTGTTTGGTTAATTCAGAAATGGTTTCAACAGCTTTTTCATACTCGTCTCTTTGTTTTGCTAGGAAGGGACTCTTATCTTCAATTTCCTGCAAAAATCAACAATTTTTAGTAAATTAGTCTAAAAATTGATATCTGTATTATATAACAGAACTTTTTTTTGTATATTGAGAATGCGTAGAAATTATTTATTGTGAATTTACCATTATAGTTTATTCAATAATTCGGGCAGAGGAAACTACACATTAAAACAAGCAATTGAACAGAATCCCATTTTAACAACAACAAACACAATACAATTCGAAACGAAATATTGGCAGTAGTAGACATAATACCAATTTAGAAGTCAAAAGCAAGTTAAGTTAATTTTCAACCAAGTTATGATAATAAACTTTATCAAAATACATCCATTACAATGTAGATTTTTTAGAAAGAAAACATACCTACACTAATATACACATAGATTTGGGAAATTATCCACACATGAACAAGTTCTTCAAATCAAATATAAAATTAAAAGTCAAACGAGAATATTAGGACACATTTTATAAACTGGATGTTGCATTTAATGAAATAAACAATAAAACATTTTTATAGGGAATCTATTATTCAAAACAGTAATTTTTTTAACCAATAACCTGTATCAATAATATTCAGAAACTGGATTTCATATTTTCTTCATGTGATCTAAAAAATAATTGAAATTAATGTAGGCTGCAAAAGCAGTTTTCAAGAGATCGTTATAAAAATATTAGAAAAAATGTTAGCAGTTTTTTTTTCAATATCAAGAAGTTAATACGAAGTCTAATAACTTCAATTATGCTGTCAAAATTAAAACTTTGTTGTGATACAACACAATACACATGTTTTAAGTAGTATTGTAGTCAGCAAACAATTGCTTAAAAGAAATGACCCTCTTTAATAAAAAAAAAATACAACGAAACATGCTACGAATACACCTGACACAGGATCGTTTTTTAACAATAAAGATGACAATTCTGACTGCTGATGCTATTTGCACGATTCCGCAAAGCATGTTTAACAAAAAGAAGCTGCTGTTATGAGATTTTGTCTACTTTCTCAGACACAGACAGAGAGCGAGAACAAAAAAGAATTATCTTAAGTAACGAAGTTTTAAGGTTGAAAAAACGCATTCGATACAAGCAATAAATGAGCATTATCAGTTTTAACAAAAACATAAAAACTTGTGGTGGTTAATAATGTGCTTGGGGAGTTTGTACTAGGAAACTTTTCAGTACCAGCCATTCCTCAAGACGCTCTCGTGAGCCTTTTAACTTAGTACATCGAAGCGTATAAAAAATTTAAAAACTTAACCTTTATAATTTAACTTTCACTGGATTACTTTGGAATTTATTGAATAAATTATGTACTATTTTCCATTTCTCATTACCCAAAAATTTATTGAATAGACTATTATCTTATTTCTTGTTTTTATCAAACTGTTTTAACATTATTGGACTATACTTAAGAATATGGCAGCTTAATATTTTCGAAAAATAATTATTTGAACCTCTAAAGGACCTCAAAAGAAACAATTTTTTCTAATAAAATTATTTGGGGAAACGTACTGAACAGATACAATTTAATATAATCAAATACGTTTCACACCCCATATCTAGGTATACCTACCTATATCCGACATAAACACAACATAACCAAATATTTGTAATGCTGGTCACATACACGAACACATATGCCATTTATTGCGAGGAAAATATATTTTTAATACGAACATTGGTCGTTAATATAAATGAAAATGTTTGTTTCATATTGGCATATATTCAAAATAGTTATTAATTACCAAAATTTGGTTAGTAATGCGTGTTGGTCGCATAGATAATCTATAAGATGGGCTATACCTAAGCAATCTATTTAGTTGGAATTTTTAGTACACCTTAGATTTATTCTACAATTAAATAAATTACGATGAGCGATGTATTTTATTTAATTGTAGCCCTCCAGCACGTTTCCTCCAATAACTTTATTAGAAAAAGTTGTTTCTTTTGAGTTCCTTTACGAGGTTCTATTAATTATTTTTCGAAAATATTAGGTTGCCATATTCTTAACTTTATTGTTTTAAATGTTATTACATTTTTAGGCTTTAAATCGAATTTTAGGTGTTTAATATTGCAGCATCAAACAGATATTGATATTTTTCATTGAACTAAATGCTTTATTTTTCCATGTACTATGATGTCCACCTAAAATACAACTGTATAGCTAAATTTCATTACCAAACTAGATTTATTCACTCTTACTTACTAAATTTTACTTAGTTACAGTATATGTATTAGTAGGATACTAACCTCCAATATTTGATTTACGTATGTTTGTAGACGAGCAGCTTCTTCTTTATAGGCTGTCATTTGTTCCGCTGTAGACATATATTCGGAATAAATTTGTGTCATTGTCATACCAGATTTTATAAACTTAGACGTTACGGCAGCAGAAGAAGACAGTCCTTCCACTTCTTTTTGGAAATTTCCAGTTTTGATATTATCTATTAAATCTTGCGCTGCAGCCAATTCTTTTTTTAACAATGCTATACACTCGTTTTTCTTGGCAATAATTTCCTCGTGCGACAAACAAGTTTCTTTATGCTTTGTTTCTAATTCCCCATATTTTTCTATGGCTTCATCTAATTTCTCCTTCACTTCCTGATAACCTTGCGTAACCTTTTCAGCCAGTTCAGTTTTTTCTTGACTCATTTCTTTATATAAATTCGCTAATTTCTTTTGAGCGTCCATTTCGTGTTGAAAAGCCTCTTGCGTCTTAGCCGTAACATCCTTTTCCTCCAACATTTTTTTATTCATTTCGTCAATTTTTGTTATTAGATTATTGTTTGTATCGGTTAGAGTTTTTTCAGAATCAGTAGCTAATTTCAGTTCTTTTACTTTTTCTGATAACTTTGTTTCTAATTGGAAACATCGGGTTGTATTGTCGCGTCTCATGTTCAGTAATTCATCCGTCTTATTATGCAATTCTTCAGTTAACGCTTCCATTTGTTGATTTAGTAAATTTCTTTCTTGTTCTATGCGCTTTTCTTTGTATTCTAGAGTCATTTTCATAGCAGCAACTTCTTCCGATTTTGCAAGAGCTTCACATTTCGCTGCTACTGCTCCTTCGAGTTGCTTGGTGATAGTTACGAGATCACTTTGGGTGCGTTCAATTTCTCCATCTCGACGTTCTAACATTTTCGATAATTCCTCACGTTCATCCACAGCGAGATTTCGCTGATGCCGAAAATCTGCAACTTCTTGTTCGAGACGATTGCATGTCTCACGGAGTTTTGTCGTTTCTGATACCGTATTGGACAATTGCGATTCTAATTCGGTTATAGTAGAAGTCGCGGCTTCCAATTTAAGCTTGAAGTGCTCATTTTCGGTTTTAATCGTTTCAAATTCATGTTGTATTTCCGCAAGGGTCTTTTCTGAAACAAGTACCCATTACATTAAATATACGAACCACATATGTCAAAGTCTATATAATAACGAAATATAATGAAACATTAAATAGGCAAAATTCCTCTCTACACTCAACTTAGATAATTATATCTTTATTTTTAGACTTATTAAGTATGTGTTGTTAGGAATAGTTATTTGCATGCCAGGTAAAGATAAATGTACTTTTTTATTCAAGGTGGTAGTTGGAGTCACCGAGAATAAAGGAAGGAACTTACCCTGCCCTACGAGGATTCGCATTAAATTTTTCTCGCTACCACAACTCAATAACATAAATTAATATTTAATAAAAATAAAAAATCTGACACATTTGTGACAGCTTTAAAAATATAATTGAGCATCCGATGTCTGTTGTCACCATGGTGTTTGAAATGTTGACGTATAAACAAAAAATACAATTGACAAAATGTATAATTTACAATGAGTGAAATAGAAGAATCTGAAGATTTTTCGGAAACTGAAGTCAGTACCAATGCGGCTCGAGCTTTCATGCTGCCGGAAAAATTAAAAGAATGGAGCATTGGCAGAAAAGTTAAGGAAATGGATGAAACGGTATTTCTATGAAAGCGCGTTTCTTCTAAAGTGCCCAGCTAGTATGTGGAGCGAATTTTCAATGTTGAAATTTACAATGTATAAAATTCAAGCAGATAAATACTATTTTTCGAAATAACAGTGCATTTATTGTCGATTTATTTGAAGTTAATAGCATTTCTTAAGAGAAAAAACAATAGTTATATTCCAAAAAAGCTAAATTTTTTACATAAGAGGTTAAGAAGTTTTTTAGTGATGCTCTGGACGATACATTTCTTATGATGAAAGTCGCGATAGTATTAAGAATTGCTGGTGAATTCCGTACAGATGAACTTTATAATTTGAATGTTGAAGATATATATATATATATATATTATCAATACCTTGTTTAGCGTTAGGTGTTAAGGTTAAATACAAAAATCAAACAATTCCTTAAAGTTACAGTACATTAAATCAGTAAGTGCATCCTAGCAGAATCTATCATTATTATTTTATTCTAATTTCTTTCTGTTCCGTATATCATCCTTGCCCATTCTTTCTTGTTGAGTGCCATTCTTTTCGCCTCTCTCCCTGACATTCCCTTGGCTCTCAATATGTCTTCCACTTGACCGTCCCACGAATTCCTAGGTCTACCTCTTGGTCTTCTCTGATATCTTCTTGCTTGCCATACTTTTCTTATTGTTCTCTCCACTCCCATTCTTGTCAAGTGTCCAAACCATCTTAATTGACTTCATTGTATATCTTCCTTCAGCGTCCGTACTTCAAGTTCTTCCCTTATTTTGCTATTTCTTACTCTGTCTCTCTTAGTAATTCCCATTATTCCTCTAAAAACCTCATCTCCATTGCTTGGATTTTGTTTTCCATTCGTTTCGTCAATGTCCAACTTTCACTTCCGTATATCAATACGGTCTTAAATATAGTTTTGTAAACTGCGGTCTTAGTTTTCCTTGACACTTCTCTTCTTCTCAGGAACGCATTGTTCAAGGAGTAATAAAGTGCTGATGCTGCATCTAACCTGTCATTCAATTCTGCCTCCATGGTTCCTGATTTGTGTATTTTCACCCCTAGGTATTTAAATGTTTCTACTTGTTCTATTTTAGTGTCGTCAAGTTTTATTTGTAATTCTTTTTTTCCTATTACCATAACTTTAGTTTTCTCTGCGTTAATTTTTAAATTCTTCTTTCGCAGCGCCTCTGCCCATATATCTAGATTACACTGGAGGTTGTGCTTATTTTTCGCATAAATCACCAAATCATCTGCAAATATGCTCTCTGCTATTTCTACCGGTTCCATGTTGTAGTAACCCACCTTCATTTTCTTAACTTTCATTTTCGCTTCTTTTGTTACATCATCCATTATTATATTAAATAGTACTGGGCTGAGATTGCCTCCTTGTCTTAATCCCTCCATCGTTACAAATTCTTCGGATCTTGTGTTCCTGGTTCTAACGTAGTTTCTTGTGTTCTTATATATAGCTTTAATACAGTTTATTAATTTTTGCCCGACTCTTCTCCTTTTTAGACTGTTCCAAACTAGTTCCCTTGGCACGCTGTCAAAGGCTTTCTTGAGGTCTATAAAGGCCACATATATATTGTCATTGGTACACTTCTCTATTAATTGTTTCAGTGAAAATATGTGGTCCTGAACTCCTCTTCCCTTTCTGAAACCACTTTGTGAATCTTCTAATTGCCTTTCCACTGTTCTTTCTAGTCTTTTGGTCAGTATCCATTCATAGAGTTTGGCTAGCGTGCAGAGCAAAGTAATACCCCTGTAATTAGCGCAGTCCCGTTTATTCCCTTTCTTGAATATCGGTATCAATATTCCTATCTCCCAGTCCTGTGGTATTTGTTCCTCTCTCCATACTTTGTTTAATAACTTTACCATTATTTCCACAGCTTTCGGTCCTAGGTTCATTATCATCTCCGTATATATTCCATCGTGCCCTGCCGCCTTGCCCCTTTTTAATCTTCTTATGGCTTCCGACACTTCTTCTATTGTTATCTCTACGTCTTGTTCGTTATTTTCGTTAATATTATCTTGTTCTTCCTCGATTCTTATGTCATTGTTCTTTTCTATCGTTAAGAGTTCTTCGAAATACTCCTTCCACCTCTTTATAATGTCCTCATCTTCATCGAGTATTTTCCCTTGTTTATTTTTAATAATATTTGGCTTATATGTTCTTCCGTGTCGAAGGGTTTTTAGTACTCTATAGAACAGCTTTAGGTTTCCGGAATGGTCTCTCTCCATCTTGGCCCCAAATTCTTCCCATGTTGAAGATATTGAAATAAAATGTGATACGGGAAATGAAGATTCAACAATCCAAGATTAAAATGCTCCAAAGATTTGTAGTTACTAGTAGTTGTAATAATGAAACCGTCAACTGATTTAAGGACTTTGGAAAGTACATCAAGTTACGGCCAAATAATTTTAAAGAAACACAATTATTTGTGCGTTATAGCCAGGGGAAATGCATTCGACAACTAGTGGTGAAGCATACTCTGCCCGCTATACCAATCAAAATTGCAAAATTTCTGAATCTGGAAGATTTCAGAAATTATACGGGTCACACTTTTAGGGGAACTTTCAGTACTTTGCTATGTAACAGTAGAACCGACATCCTTCTTGCTTTAAAAAGACATGGCGGACTCGTTAAATAATAAAATAGAAACAGAATTTCTTATGGAATCACTGGAAGCTTATCTCAAGGACATGTGGTAGAAGACAACATAGCAAACGTCAGTGTAACTGACATAGTTGACTATGACAAAGCTGACGGTGTTGAATGGTGTTACTTCTGTTTCAAATGAAAATAACGAGATAACTAATAAAGTTAAACATTTTGTTCAATTTTATTCGATATTCAAAATTGTCCCAATTGTAAAATTAATATCAATAAATAAACCTGTTCTTGTTCTATCCATTATAATTATGTATTTATACCGTATAGGCAGTAGCACTATGCGTGAAAGGTGGCCTATTACGGTAAGTGACCTGTCTAAAAAAAAAACATTTTTTATCTGCTCCCACTATGGTAACTAGACTATTATTTAAATTGTTTTCAAGCAGGTAAGGTAATTTTACCGCGAAAGTTCTAGTTGCTATTGACGACGGGTGGTAAGTGATCTACTTACCACCCTTGGGTAAATAAGTGATTTCGAGTCATGCATATAATAAAAAAATATGTTGAACTTCAAATTTTAATTATTAATTAATATTTATAGTTATGGTAGAATTATTACAATTGGTAACATTATGTACAAAATTTGGATAACTTCCCTTATATCTATTGAATACCATTCTTAAATTTCTATGACGCAAATGGTCACAATCGATTTCAATCGCATCGGTCGTATTGAACGGGGTGACATGAGAATGACAGCAAATTATTGCGAACGATGCATGAGTTGAACGCGCCTTATGTCCATTGGCGTAAAAAAAATTAATAACTGTCACTGTCAAAATAAATTGATCAAGAAATGTAAAATCTGATTTATTTCGTGAACCGTAGCTGTGGGAGCAGATTAAACGTTGTACACAGCGCAGGAGTTAAGTATTTTGACCAGTCTCGGACTCATTTGCCAGCACTCGCTCCGCTCAGGCGCAAAATGTAAAAGCTACTTACCTCCTTTGTGCTGTAAATAACTATTTTTGTCCTTAGATACTATCTTAGATACTACTTATTTGGTTACCTAGTTGATTTACTTTCCATTATTGTTGACTTTTTGTCAATGTAATGTCAATTTACAAAAGTGGTAGCGAGAAAATATTTTTAAAATAAATTATAATTGGAAATTAAAATTACATATGCATATTATCTACAATAAAACAAACACATTACTTGACAACAAGAAAATTTATTTTACGCTACAGAAACCTTTTTATACCGAGTGACTATAAATGATTGAAGTAAGCAACTCTGCGAAATTGGCTTGTTTGATCATTCGCATTTATCTTTTTGGGTTAAAATATTTTGTACGTGTTTCAAAAAGAATTACATCTAGTTGTCCATGAATTTCTCCTATAAATTATAATGTTCTGCATTCTTGAGAAGCGGATTTAGATCCAAATTTATCATCGAGAGATATGGTGATGACATTACTAACAAGTACAATTAGATTATTAATTTATTTAATAAGAAACCTTTAAAGATGGAATATTAACCAAACAACCAAAGTAAATAACTAATTTGTAGAAATTTAATTATTATAATTTATAACAAGTGTTCAAAATAATCACCATTCTGTTGAATGCATAATGCAATACGACGTTTCATATTGCCAAAAATATTCTCCAATACATTTGGTGTTATTTGAGTACATTTAATTGTAATTGAATAGTATAACTTCTAAAAGGTCTAAGTGCCAAAATGATAAAGTTGAGGAAATTCAAATTAAATGAATAAAATCATAAGTATGCACTTTAGGATTAATTTTTTATTTTTTTTATACATAATGCCAAACCAGAAGTTTGTAACAACAAAATCAAAATTAAAATAAACACTTTTTCTTAGTTAAAAATAAAGATTCCCATGATTTTTCTATAAAGGAAGTCAACTGCCGACTGCAAGTTACTTTGAAAGGGTCCAAGTACCAACTCTATTTTTTTTAATTCTGACTTATTGGAGCTGCTTCCCCGTTGAAACCCTGTTGTGTTCTCTCAATCAGAGTTTCATAAAAGGCTAGATGTTTCAGAGGTATATAGTCGAGCATATCTTGCAAATTCTTCAACTTTTCTTTTGATATTTTGTTTTTGCACACGAGTTGTTCAAGACTCATATCCTTGATGTCTTCTACTTTTCTTCCTTTTTTTATAACGTTGCAAACAGTCCAGTCTTGCACTTCACTAAACGATGTTTTTGTATACTTTTCCAGGATTGTCTTTTGTGATTCGCATCCAGCACAACGATGATATATTTAGTTTTGTGGTATTTAACATATAGTCACTTGCTTTATCCAGATTTTTGAAGTCATGCTCTTCCATAGAAACCACATTGAAAGGTTTTTCGTGACGAGCTTGTCTTATGATCTTTTCCAAATCAGCAGGTACAAAATTTTTTGTAACTTTTTTCCTCTTTTCGATCTGGGCGAAATCGCGGTCGCACGGCAAATAAGAGTGTCCACTTACCAGGAACTTATGCTCGATTTCCTCAAAAAAACCATTCGCCACAAGATAAATAAACATAAATAAGATCATGCGATTTTTGTTTTGTCCGATGCAGTTGTCGGACCAAACAACAAGTTTTTGTTTTAGAGCTACATTTTCTCTTTTAAGTACTTTTAACAACGCAGAAGCAATTTCGTTGCCCCCTCTGCCTGTAATGGACTCATTCCATAAGCACATAAATGCATCACCAGTGTCTGACAAATGTACACACAGATTGTAACACGACAACTGCCGACTGTAAAACATTTGCGTATGAGTCAACGTCGGTAAAAAAGGACTTGTTCCAGATCTATGGACAAAACTGTGTTCTTACTCGTTGGCATTTGAGCTTCGTTTTCATCTTTCAGCATTGCAGCCCTTGCTGCTTCTGCTTTCCTATGATGTAATTCTAACTTGATCGCAAAAGACCGTTTGTTTACTAGTTGCATCAGCAGTAGATCTTATTTTATTTTCAGAGGTCACACACAGAGCACGTGTCTGACCTTGGCCTACCAAATCTCAAGTTAGGAAAATCTTGATTGAAAACGTCTGAAAAGTACCGATATGTTGCAACGGTGTCTGGGTATTTTTTCTTGAAAGCAATATATAAACGGTTTACATTAAGATCTGCACTAAGAAATTGTTTTATTGACCTATTCCGGCTATAATGATTTTCTTCTATTGGAAATGAATTTATATGGACTTTTATTTGCTCCCTTAGCTCAGGAAAGTACTTCCTTGGCTTGTTCGCCTTACCCCTATTATCTATGTACACTGTTTCACCTTGCTTTTTCTTCTCCACTAAAACTTGTACCCTTTTGTGGGAAAGGGCAAATATGTCTGAAAATGTTTTTCTGCACACTTTTACATGACTTCCTTTACCATCAGGAACACCATAGTAAGTAGTACATTGCCTCCGACTTTCTGCAGGATCCTCATAATGGCCATGGCGCCTTCTATTTACAGGGACAACGTGAATGAGCCCAAGAAGGTAAGTACTTTGTTTCTTGTGATCATTTATGTTATAATAGTCATCAAACAGAAACCTTTTTTGTTCAATGGAAAGTAATTTGCATTTCTTATTACATTTGCACACCTAGAAAATAATTCAAAGAATGATTATTCCAACAGTCACAAAATGTTAATTTTAGGTTATCTTACATTATTTTCTGTTGGTTGCTTTCTCCCTTTTACAATTGCACCTTTATAAGTACTATACTGCTTGCCACACAGTCTTAATCTCCTTCTTTCATTTATAACACTCTCAGATTTTCTTTTGCGTCTTTTTCTTTCTTCCAACACACCGTTGTTTTCCATGTTTCGCGTAAAACAGCTGTTTAAAACAGTGTTTCCATAAATGGCACATAGACCCTTTATAACATTTACAGATCGCGTCACTTAGACCCAGCGCCTTCTATAAATGAATGGCATAACTATTATATTGATCTCAGGCACATAGACCCTTTCGATTTGTAATGGGATATGGACATAGTACCGTTTTCAATCAAAATCTCAATTTTCAAGATTTTGGCACTTAGACCCTTTAGAAGTTATACTCTTCAATTGTATTCATCAAGTCATTTAAGTTATTCATTCATTTCTTATATACTTCATTTTTTAGCAATCCGAAAATAGAAAAATCTAACGGAGTAAGATCTGGTGACTACGCTGGCCAAACACCTGCTTATAACTCGATGAGGGAAGTAATATTCTCAAAGCGCTAAATTTTCACGAGTTGTATGTGCTGTAGCCCCATCTTGCTGGAAGTAACCCCCCATTGAATTCATCTCGTTGCACTTGAGTTAAAAAATGGTCTTAATAACTGTTCTCGGTATCGTTGGCTATTAATGTTATTGTGAAAAAATATTGGTCCTATTTTTCTACGACGAGATACAGCTAACCATACTCCAACTTTAACAGGATATAAAAGAACTTCGATGTGATTGTTTATAGACCATGTTCTGTAATTTTACAAACTCGCTTAAATGAAACCATGCTTCATCAGTAAAATTTAGATCAAGAATTTCGTCATTATTTAAATTTTCTTGAAAGAAGTTGCAATAATTAAGCCTACTAGCGTGATCTCTAGGTAAGATCTGTTGAACAATCGATACTTTGTATGGATACATATGTAAACGACGCTTCAAAATTCTATGAACGGTACTAGAAGATACGTTCGTTTGAACTAATAAACGACGAACTGATGTATGTGGGTTTTCTCCAACATGGTTTTCCACGTGTTCAAAAATATTTTGCTGCGTACGTGGTCTACCAGAACTTTTAACACAAATTCTGTAGCCCGAAACTCCTCCACGACTAGACGAATGTGATGATGTAAAGCGATACTATCCACAACTCTATTAGGAAACTGCAACTGAAACTGTCTCTTACATTCCGCGTAGGAATATTGCCATTCTCCATTAAGAAATTGTCCACTTCGGAAATATGTTTCAACATTAAAAATATTTTCCAGCAATGTGTACATTATTTAGTAGTATTGTTTAATAAGTGAAAAAAAAATTTGTAAGAAAAAATTATATTGCTAGTCACAAAAGCGCAAATGTCAAAATGACATTAGATAAATAGTTATAAATAAAACGCCAGTGGCTTATAATAGTTTGCAAGTACTAGTTACTCGATGCCTACTGAGATGAAATTCTTTTTGAAACACGTTGTATAAATATTGGTGACATATGATTAGAATTACTTGATGTGTTTGTACTTTGTAGAATTTTTGACAAATTTAAATTTAAGAATCAGGCATGTCCACATAAAGTTGCAAAATTGAAGCTTAAGAAAAAAAAATTCAATCCTTAATAGTCACCCATTACTATTAACATTTAGATATTTTATATTTGAAATAACTGGAAATTCCTTTTTACATAAATTTCACCTATAACACAATATATCTGAATACCTCTAATTAGTATGTTCTAGATATCAAATGTACAAATTTTTAACTTCAACCAAAATAGTAAGAGTATGAACTGTTCATTTTCATTTCACTCTTGTCTGCCATTATTTTCGCATTTCCTAATATAAACAAATTTGTAGCGGTTGTTTATTTATTAATTAATGTTGAATTGTACGACTCAATAAAGTATAGCAATCGCCAATTAAGTTGGCGCGAGGAGGGGGTGCGCAGAAGCCGTTTTTAAAAACGTCCACCCCCACTACTCAAGAAATTGTCAGAATACATTTGTCATTGACGTTTGACGGAACATAATGTAATTAATGTCTTTGCTAGGGGATCATAAAATGATACATGCTCAGAGGTTAGAATTATCTGACATTTGATGTAAAACCAAATACAAATCTCCCCACTACTTCTAATCCTGCGCGAACTTACCCCTCCTCGCGCCAACTTAATTGGCGTTTGCTATACATATGTATATATAGAGAATTAAAATCATTAAGGAGTATATAAATATATATGTAATTATATTTCAAAAAGATTCAATACTCTTCTCAAATATTAGTTAAACAAAATTAATGATGTTAAAAGGGTTAAAAGGGTAGACTTCATATTGCTTTTACACCCCATGATACTATTTCTGTCTGTTATCAAGTAATCACACATTGTAAAGCTACGCTGATGAAGCAATGATTACAGAAAATGATCTGGAAAGGCAGTGTTTCAAACACATTTAAAAAAGATATATCAATAAAATTCATAATTGAAAGCAATAATTGTAAGCAAATTTAAATAGTAGTGTGTATTACACTCAATAAACACCAAAAATCTACCAAAAATACCAATATAGAACAATTTGAAATGAAAAGACTAAGAATAATAGTTAGTAAGATTAGAACCAGTTGAAAGAGGGTATCAAAAAGAAGAAGCAGACATGCTCAAGCAAAAAAAAAATGAAAGGTATTTATGTAAACAGCCCTTTATGTAGATCGAAAGTCAACGTTAGCTAGAAAGATTTCCTAAATGGAGGGACAGTTATTTCTTTCTTAAAAGGCAAGAATTGAGTAAGTTCGAAATTGAACTGATCGACGTCTAAACAAGTATAGAATGAAGAAAATTAGTAGACTTTGTAAAAAAATCTTTTAATAATACGTACGAACAAGATCATGTGGACATATTATTTACATAAATACACACATATATGCATATTATATTTACTATTAATTGCATAAATTTCAGGATATTTGTTATAAATAAGGAAATTAAACTATTCTAATTCTTTGATTTAATATTACCACTCATTTCTATAATTTATCGCCACACCCACCATTATCACACATTATAATATGAAACTATGTTGTGATAACAAAATTCCAAACATTCTATCGCTTTAAAATAATAATCATGATGTTATATGGATTAAATATTTATTTTGTTTTTGAAACAAATGAAATAAATTAAAAAATTATTCCGCACCGATGCTGTTGAGAACAAGACGAACCGAACAATAACATCTTTCAAGAAAAATGACGTTCCTATATTTGAATGGTCAGCATAATATGACTTGTTTCCCATAGAAAATTTGTAGCACATCTTAAAATACAAGTTAAATACGAGGGATGTTTCCAAAGTTCTGGGAATTTAGCTATAATTTTTTTATTTTGTCAATTTTCATCAATATTACAATGTAGTTTTACAACATAATCGCCATTTAATTGAATATATTTATTCCAACGATAAATTTATTTTTTAAGCCGTCCTTAACTTTTTCGATGTCTCCTCAATCCACCTATTATGGCACATTTTACGTCAATTAAACACTCAAAACGAAACCCATAAAGGTTTTTCAAATCTGGGAACAGATGAAAATCACTCGGTGCGAGATCCGGTGAATAAGGTAGATGCGGAAGCAATTCCCATCGTAAATTGTTCCATACATCTGCTTCTAGAATGTTGGGCTTCGTTATGAGGTCTACCAGTCAGTTTCAGGATCTAACTGTTCTGAAACCGCTGTACCAGGCTTTTGTTTTGAGTAGATTGGAGTATGCTTCGTTAATATGGTCTCCTTACTACTCGACTAACGACTCCTCACTTGAACGGGTTCAAAGGAGATTTCTGAAATACCTTTCCTTCAGATGTGATGGTAGAAATCCCGAAAGAAATACTGACTACAACCGCCTTCTAGACAGACATAACTTCAAATCTTTAAAACATAGTCGAGAAGTTAATGCTGCGCGATTTATGTGTAGGTTGATTGATGGTCGAATTGACTCGCTTGAAATATTCAACTGTATAGCTTTTCACGTGCCTCGAATGATGTCTAGATCTAATCCGATTTTTTCCCACCAAGAGCTAGAACTAACGCGCTACTAAGAGCTTCAATTAATTTTATGTACCAATGTGCGGATAATATTTATGGTGACATTTTTACAGTAGGTGTTTACAGATTAAGTTTGTGTGCTTACTAATTTTATTTCATACATTTATATTTTGTATTTTTATATAATTTACACTCATGTTTCTCTCTTCTATTTTTTCTTTTTTTTATGTATTTGTCCTAGAAATGGAATTATCTGTTGGACAATAAAGATTATTATTATTAAAACATTCTTCGTTTTTCTTGCGGTGTGCGGTCTTGCATTCTTCTGTTGCAATAACTGACGCTTATGCAACTTCAGAGGCCGTTTTCTGATAAGTGCCTGCCGCAGTGGTCCGGATAATAAGTTCATATAATATTCTGCGTTAATTGTAGTATATGTCGCCAGATAATCCATAAAAATAATCCCTTCGCAATCCCAGAATACAGCAAGCTACCTTTCCAACAGACGTAACTGCACGCGCCTTAAGTGGAGGTCCTTCTTCAGGTTTACGTCATTCTTTGGATTGACTTTTGGTCTCAGGATTGAAATCCACGTTTCATCAGTGGTTATTATCCGTTGCCAAAATTCATCACCGTAACGGACTAACAGCTCTTGAAATTGACAAGTGCCAGACCTATTGAGTTTCTGTTCCGGTCCAACAGCCTTGGCATCCAGTAGGCTGAAACCTTGCTTACGCCCAAATAATCATGAAAGATCTTATGAACTTGTCGTGTACCTATTCCTAGGAGTACACTAATTTGAGAAACAGTCATTCGTCTGTCCCCTTTCAGTAGGTTCTCCACGACAGTAATGTTTCTTTTATTTCCCAACGTGCTCGGACGGCCACTGCATGTCAGTGTCTTCCAATAATGTTTTACCATTTCTAAAACGTTCGATTCACTGAAATACAGTACTTTTTGATTCTGCAGACTCACCAAACATTCCTTGCAGACGTTTAATAATTTCTGAAGTTTCCACACCTTTTTCAAAAAAAGAAAATTATTGCTCTTTGAGATTTAGCCGTGTTTTCCATGGTTACACAAACAGTGCTACGAAAATGCATCTATATCGGCCGACCACCTAAATCAGAATGAACAATGTTGCACTGGATAGCTGCATAAATATGTCAAGACTTGTCTATCACCAATAGCACTGCCTATAAGTTCTGCGCAATTTAATTAGAGCACAATTCCTAGAACTTTGGAAATATCCCTCGTAAATACTTATGAAAAAAACAAAATAGAATTAAAGCAAAATTCTAAAAGGGATACTAATTGAAATAATTAAACAAGACGCCTAAAATCTGTCATTAAATGTCATGATGGTGTAACGAAATAGGAATATATGTCAATAAATTGGTGATTAAAACCTGCAAGTTATTGTAGTTTTATTGCTAAACCTCATAATTTGATTAGGGACATATGGCCAAGGCCGCAGATACACCGAATCCGAAACAAACAAATAAGTTCAAATTGCGTACTTGTTGAAGCCTCTGTATACATTACTTCTAACCAGAAAAAGGTGGGACATTGACATCACATATAAACCATCCAGAACTGAGCTTATAACACTAAATAATAATACTACTGCACAGTGTCAAACTATTTACATTTTAAACAATAGATAGGTTTCAATAAACTCGAAAGAATTTGATATACCAGGATAATTTTACGGAAAGTGGGAGTGATTGTGAAAAAAAATATTATTTTCGAGTTGGTCATGCTTTTACAATACGCTATTTAAATTTTCGCTATCGTTTAACGTTTTGTTTGAAGGCTGCGAATTGTCGCTGGGTTGCTCATTTTAAACGTGTAGCTGTAAGTCTCAAAGATGAAGAACGTCCGATCGAAGAGTGGAAGTGGAGGAGATTGCCGAGGCGAGAAACGACCAAAGAAGACCAAGACGTTTCCTAAGGCTGAAAAGGTAATGGCCACATATTTTCGGAATCGAAAGGGATACTTCTTATCTCGCAAAGGGCCAAACTATCAACGGGACATATTATACTGCGCTTCTGGACAAAATAAAAATTGCCGTTATCGAAAAAAAAACCCGTAATGGCTCGAAAGAATTCCATCCATCGTAACACACAAGTCGAATTGTTCGAAAAGAACTGGATGAATTACCGATTCCAGGTTGTGTCCCCAACCACCCTATTCCCCGCCCTTCAGACTTCCACTTATTCCCAAAACTCAAGCTGTTTGTTGCCGAAAGAAAATTGAAGACAGACGAGAAAGTTATTGCAGCAATATTTTGACAACCTTAATACTGATAATTATAAAGCTGGTCTAATTGTATTAATGTTGAAGGGTAATATGTTAAAAATTTTTAAAAAATCGTTGCCGAAATTCAAATGTTTTATTTTAAGTTTAACCTTCCGTCAAATTATCCTTCTATTTAATTAAGTACTATTATTTTTGTTTTCCTCACTGCTAAATGAACCATACACAGCACATGGCCACAACAAAATTTATCAATTACTTTGACAACTTCGACACAATGCCTAATAATTATGTTAGCTCATTTAAATTTATAAAATTAAGATATACAGTACCGAATTGAATTTTAACATAATATTCGAAACCTAAGACACTATAAAGTGTGTGATCGTATATTTTTTTAATCTATCCTAAATAACAACATTCCTATATGCATGAAATAGATAATGTATTTCTCTGTTCCA
This sequence comes from Melolontha melolontha, assembly GCA_935421215.2. Lineage (NCBI taxonomy): Eukaryota > Metazoa > Arthropoda > Insecta > Coleoptera > Scarabaeidae > Melolontha > Melolontha melolontha. The sequence continues at coordinate 203,246,351 of OW285235.1, read as the reverse complement.
ATCAGAAAAGAAATGTACAAACTTAAGAATTTGTAAACATAATTGTAATATCGACAGTACGGCAGTATAATTAATATTGCAAATGACATAGTCAAACAAACCTTACCATAGACAGTTGTTGGATGAGTAATCAGTAAAGATTCATTACTTACTACAGTAAAAGAAGGATAAAGATGCCGAAAGATACAATTAAATAAAACATTATGGAAGAAAAATAGAAAAAGAAGACCATTTGAAAATTTCTAAAAGTATTAGATGTGGCAGAAAGTTACTATTACTCCCAATAGTTGCTCATTATATTGGTATTATTAGGTCGGTGCATGCGAAATATCAGTTTTTCCTTTCCTGCAGAAATAATGTTCAATATTATGCGATATCTGTAATAAAAAGAATTTATAATGTGAATGAGTCAGTTGGTCTTAGTACTGTGTGCAATTAATATCTATTTCCTCCAACTCTGCTTACTCCTAATCTTTTCTTAACAGCACAATATAAGTGCCAATAATAATCCAATATGAATTTAAATCTGTAAATATAGTGGGAATGGCAACTCGAGAGTTGGTTTAATAAGTTCTGTAACGGAGATAAGCCAATTAAAGGTGAGGCCCGAAATCTTGATAGACAATTAACTTTTAAAGACTTTAGATCAGAAAAAATTCGAATGAAGTAAGCCTTGAGAGAACTTGCAGAACTAACAGATTAAATGTTAACCATATTATAGTATTTAGGGCACCTTCACGTCATATGGAAGTTAAAAGGTGTACCTCACAATTTTTTTTTGACAAGATGCATGTCCTGAAAAGAAGCAATCCCACACATTTCTTAGATCTATGTAAAAAAAATTCTTAGATAACTGCGGAACTCTAAGACGTGTCTCAAATGAATAGAAGTTGGAGAGTGTATTTTAAACATAGCTTGAAATAAATTTAGTAGAAATATTGGCAACGATTATATACAGTGCATTTATACATTGCATTGCATTTACTTGAGAAAAAAAAAAATATATATATATATATATATATATATATATATATATATATAAAAGCTTGACTTTATACATACCATGAAATAAATTCGTTAACATAAATACAATTGCTTCATTTCAAGTAAAAAGAAATGTATATAGATGGCTCAGTTATCTATAAACAACTGGCTAACTATTCCTTCTATTATATTACTATTATACCACTTATTCTATATCGCTGTCCAATGAATTCATTCCAAAAATAGGCATTGAACATGTGGAATGTATCCGGAATATTCTTTTTTAATTATCCAACATGATTTTAGGTTACATTTCACCTAAGACATTTTTTGAACAACCTTCTTTAATAGACAGTCTATTACTTTTAGAAAGAAACATTAAATACATATTTTGGAAACGTTAATATTAGTATGAACACGCAGGATTGTTCAGTTTCAATTTTCTTTTAGTTAAAATTATTATCATCATTTTTTAGAACATGAATATGTTAATCTATCTTAAATTCTAATATTCAAATCACTTGAGATATACCGTTCGTATATTGATTGGTTTGGAGTATAAAATCACTAAGAAGTCTGTTTGGATGGGACTAAGTCTGATGATTATTTATTCCCAGTGCTATATAACTGCGTTTTTTAATTTGAAAAATGACAAACTAAGATGTTTCTTTCGACTGAATCCAACCCTTCGCCAAGCTAACGTTTCTTCAAGTCTACTTATAGCTACCATGATGTACATGAATTTTCGCAACAAATTAAAAAAGGAGTATAATCAAAAAGTGTTACTATGTAGGCAATCATGGACAGCAAGGATCCAAGTACTATTGCGGCATTTAAAAATCGGACACTTAATTTGTTTGGTTTGAATATGGCTTTTTTATAGTTATATATAGAGCTGAGGATATTTGCGGTACGGCAGGACCGTATGTAGTGCATCCCCACATTTAACTATTTATCTAAATATTCTCTGAAATGATTTGCCGGATCTCATAAATTAATAGAGTGATATTTTAGTATGCACTGGATATTGTTATTATACAAAATCATAATAGCCATTTGTATTTATGGATCATAAATAATAATACGCATGTATTTGTATTTGGTTGTGAATTCAATTTAAACTTAAAACGAATCGTAATATTTTAACGACAAGCGGTCCTTACAATACATGCATTCGAGACAAAGTGTGCAACTCTACGAATAACTTCCATAATTGATCGAAAATGGACATTTTGGAGCTGAAGTAAAGCCCCTATTCTTAGAAAATTTTATTACTGTCGTTAAGAACTATTACTATAAACAACAAAGGCCTTTTATTAGTGTTGAAGTTTTAGTTTCATTGAATTTCCATGTTGTAAGTAGTCAATTGTAAAGTGTTCATTCACAATATTCTAAAACAAGGTGTAAATTTAACTAAAATCCAGAAAAAGACATTCTGATAATATATTACTAGACTAGAAGCTGTGTTTATTACTATTTATTATATTATTTTTATAACCAAATGCAATAAAAGCTACGAAAACAAAAGAAACCTCGATTTATTAAAATCTTGTCACACAGCCTTTCAAAGCCTGGCAGCACATATTTTGCATATATTTTATATATACTACCTACTTGAACTAGGTGAAGTTAGAAGTTATAACTTATAACTTCTAACTTCATTCACCTAGTTCAAGTAGGTAGTATATATAAAATATATGCAAAATATGTGCTGCCAGGCTTTGAAAGGCTGTGTGACAAGATTTTAATAAATCGAGGTTTCTTTTGTTTTCGTAGCTTTTATTGCATTTGGTTATAAAAATAATATAATAAATAGTAATAAACACAGCTTCTAATCTAGTAATATATTATCAGAATGTGTTTTTCTAGATTTTAGTTAAATTTACACCTTGTTTTAGAATATTGTGAATGAACACTTTACAATTGACTACTTACAACATGGAAATTCAATGAAACTAAAACTTCAACACTAATAAAAGGCCTTTGTTGTTTATAATAATAGTTCTTAACGACAGTAATAAAATTTTCTAAGAATAGGGGCTTTACTTCAGCTCCAAAATGTCCATTTTCGATCAATTATGGAAGTTATTCGTAGAGTTGCACACTTTGTCTCGAATGCATGTATTGTAAGGACGGCTTGTCGTTAAAATATTACGATTCGTTTTAAGTTTAAATTGAATTCACAACCAAATACAAATACATGCGTATTATTATTTATGATCCATAAATACAAATGGCTATTATGATTTTGTATAATAACAATATCCAGTGCATACTAAAATATCACTCTATTAATTTATGAGATCCGGCAAATCATTTCAGAGAATATTTAGATAAATAGTTAAATGTGGGGATGCACTACATACGGTCCTGCCGTACCGCAAACATCCTCAGCTCTAGTTATATATTTGTTTCTGTTTACAGATCTCACAGATCTGTCAGGGTCATATTCAGGTTTGTCAAAATATAAAATTAATGTGCCGCATTTGAATATTCAAACTAAAATTCCAATAATTACGTTACTAGAAGAATTGTCAGCTATTAATAGAAAACGAGGCTCCGGTGGTATCCTTGAGTCAACTCCCGAACAGGATGAAAATTTTATTAATTGTATAAGAAATGATCTGTTCGAAACAATAGTAAATGCAGTGACCGCAACACATTTCCCCGGGTGTGTCCACACAGCCAGAAAACGGCTGAAACAAATTTCAGACTTGAGAAATCGGGCGTCTGCGAAAAAAACATGATATTTGGAATGATCTGTCACTAGAATTTATACATAATGTCATAACATCTATTCCTAGACGTTTACAAGAGGTGTTAGACAGAAATGGTGCTGAAATAAAGTATTAAAAATTACAACCAAATAATTGTATTGTATCTGATTAATAAATTCTTGTCTTTCATTTATTCACTGAGTAACATAATTTTATAACAAAATGTACTGTCGTGAGCAAAAAAAAACGGGTCACTGTTTCTGCGTGGGTTTAAATTGTGACTGCTTAAGTGGCTATCTTTACTCATAATAGTAAGTCAGGAATTGTCAAAAATGTGTGTCTTATTGACATTTATAAAACATTTTTAAAATATATGTAAATAAAAATTACTAAAAACGATAGAGAAAGATTATTTATTAAATTAAAATAATTATTACATTAAAATAATTAGTATTTCGTCATTCCACCGTTATTATTAACTGCATCTAATCTTGTAGACATTGAAGCGACAATATTTTGTACAAAATTTGTAGCAATTTGATGCCAAGCATTATGAACAATCTCCCAAAATTCTTCCTGGGTAGAAGCTCTATCTCATTAATCCCCATACATTTTCAATGGAATTTAGATAAGGACTGCAGGGCTGGATATCTCAAGTTTAAATTTCATTCTCTTGTAACCATTGTGTTACAAGATGAGACAGGAAATTGTGTTGTTCTTATAGCTTCCTTTAATGTTTTGAAAGGGTCGTGCCTAATCTTAGTAACTAATGTTTCGTCTTCCAGCGTATTCGAAATTTTGTTAAGTGCGGAAATCATTTTCCGATTTAAATTATCCTCTTCACTCCATTTTTTTTTATATATTCTTGCGGCTGAACTTTTACCAATATTAAATTGAACCGATACACTTCTTAATGATTTTCCATTTTTCAAATGCGGCATTTTCAATTTTGAATTATCAACGATGATATATAATTTGACGTACAGTTTGAAAGTTAATCAAATGTTAAAATTACAACGCTAAAAAATAAAGGAAATTGACATAACGATTTTGACACTGTCCCGTTTTTTTTGCTCACGACAGTATAATATAATTTTGCGTGAGAGGTTACGGATAAATGTCAGTATGCTATCATCTACACAACAATTCAATTATACAAAAACCGAATTACAATGCTTAATTATAGTGAAAATAAATATCTAATCATCCGGATTTTAAATGCCGCAATAGTACATTTTCTTGAGAAATGCGAGAAAGTTAATGAATGGTGATTTTTAACAAGAAAATAAAGATCTTAGTTTATACGACAAATTAAAAAAATAGGCCAAGTCCGACAAATACTCAAGATTACCATTAAGTAGTACTTTTTTATAGTCATTTAATTTATTGCATATTTTCCCTAAAATCAAATTAATGATTAGACATAATTTGATTGCTGACCAAGATTGTCAAAAGTTTCTTGAAATATATCCCAAAAAGTCGTTTACAGAAGACAGAGTCATTATATAGAATATTTTGACGAAATTAGAGCTTAGAAACAAACTTATTTAAATAAGTACCGCCGCCTGATAAGACATATTTCAAGTTGTCATTTTCTATAACCTAAAAAATACTGCATTATTTTTAGGATGATAAACCTTGTGTCGAATTATAATGACCACTCGCAAAAAATTTCAATTGTAATTTTTTAGTGGAAATTTAAGACAGGACAAAGCTGCAATGATTGGTGGTCCATTTCAATCTTTGAAAGCTATTTCCGACGCAAAATGTTATAAATGGAAAATTTGGTAAAATTTATTTCTAACATCATAAGATCAATATTATTATACACTATAAAAGCATTTAATGATACTGATATTGAACGCTATGTTAAAATTATCAATAACTTTATAATAGGCATACGATTTTAGATCCAGGGCTAGATTAAGGAAAAACTTAGTTGACTGAAGAGCAGATTTGACCATAGAAATCCATGTATAATTTATAAATACATCTAAAACTGTTATCAAATAACCAAACTTTATGTTGTGGATAATATGGCAGTTAAAGATCATCGAGTGAAATAATTTTACTGTAACTAAATACTTATACACTCCTTAAATGTGAATAATCTTCAAAACAGCAAAAAAAGCATTAACTGTTTGTTGTAATTAAATTTGTATAAATACCTGGAACATTACCAAAAATTTGCCATATATTCCCAAATACTTTCGTTTGTTTTCATATTTCGTAAAGAATTTCACTCATTAATTAAATATATAATAATAATTAATATTTATATTGTAAATGAAAATATATCTTGGCAATTTATATTTTTATTTATTATAAAAATATAATATACTTTCACTCGCTATCAATCCCTTGCATATTTTGTAAGTATTACATGAAAATATTATGTGTTTAGCAAATATTATTTTTAATTCGAAAATAAGCTGTTATTCACAAAAAATTTATTTTATATTATTATGTTAAGAACGCAAATATTACCTACAAGTTAGGTGCATTGTCAATCAATGAGAATGTCAGAAAAATAAGCAGGAATCTAATAGATATTCTTTAGATATTAACAGCCATTAATGTAAAACTTACAAATATACCATTTCTCATAAATAGAGTGGACCAATCGGGAGCGATTTTTATAAATTTTTCATATAAAAGCCGAAAAACTTATTGGAGTTTTTCGGCTTTTATATGAAAAATTTACAAAAATCGCTCCGGATTGGTCCACTCTAGTCATAAAACATAATTGTTATGATAATAAAATACGAAGCAATGAAACACAAGTCAAGTCTGTTTGAAGATGACTGAATTCTATGTTTTATCGTGTATTATTATCATTAAACATTTATTTACAAATATATAATCATCACACATACTTATGTAATAAAAAATATGTTCTAGTAACATATATAGATCTTAAGACATTATTACAAACACGTATCAATATGAAAGTCCTAATTATTCAAGAAAGTATATAAGGATTTCAATTTAAGAAAATAATTTTTCAGACAAAATTCTCTTATAATTATGAAGAGCAAGAATTAAAAATATTAAATTTCATTTACATACATATATCAATAACGAATATAAATTTCAATAATAAGCAAACAACAATCATAAGTAGAGCTGAGGATGTTTGCGGTATAACCATGGTTATATCATGTAACCATAGTAATTTACTATGGTTACATGATATAACCATGGTTATACCGCAAACATCCTCAGCTCTAATCATAAGTGACTTTAATACCATTACTTTCAAACAAATGCCTATATTTTATTTATCTGTTACACCTTTCCAGAATATAAAATATATCAAATTTGGGTATTTTACGTATAGGACTTAAAATGGTAACTATATACATATATTTACCTGCGTTAAATTTCGCAGTCTCCGATAATGCTTTAGATGTTATCAGTTCTTCAATTTTCTCTTCAGTAAACTCTTCAATTTTTTTTGCAATTTCGGAGGGAATGGCTTTCCATTCCTCTTCAGAAACGGCGGATGCAAAAAAACCAGCTACTGCTGCTTCTTCCATTATAACAGACATGTTTTCAGATTATATAAAATCACAACATTTCCCTAAATAAATGTTCAAAACTCCTTATTCACATAAGCAAAACCACAAAGCATCATAGGACAGCCAACACAAAACATGCCGGTTTTTTCACCCATAATCCCTCACTTTCCAAAGGGCCCAACCTACAAAAAAAAATTGCAATTCATAGAAATTTTGTTTAAATGCATATTATATCAGTACCAAAAAGATTACCTTGAAAGTAAATACAAAAATATAAATTTATAACAGAATTAACACAGCATTAGTGAAAATTTGTTAAGCAATTTGAAAGAATAATTATCCTAAGATTGGCATTCTTTAGAAATGACGCCGTTTTATAGTAAACTTTATTATCATCGAGGTCAATAACAAATCAAGTAACATTTTGAATAAAGGTTTCCTTATTTTTTTTTACTGGACAAATAATTTTATTTGTGATTTAAAAAAAAAAAAATTGTAATGACAGAATTAATATCTAAAGTAAATCACAATATGCAGAACTCAAACAAATCCAAGTACCAAGAAATGAATGATTATTTAGAAATTATTAAAATAGAAAGGAAAAACTATATAAAAAAGAAAACAATATTACACACAATATCCGAATGTTTACATGAAGATAAATTAAATGTTGAACTAAAGAATAAAATAAGAAGCATTCTTTTATCTGTAGAGGTGAATGGATGTATGGATCTTAAATCAGAAAAACTATTAGATTTAACAAACTTAGATAATATTGAATTATCTTTCAACGAACAAGAAATATTAAAATGCAGTGTTCAAAACAAATTACAACTTCATCACAAAAATAATAGTAGTTCAAATGGACAAGAAGAAATGCTCAATAGCCTTGATTTATTTCAGCTAGCACTCGAAGATAAGGTAAATTATATACCTACATAATATTTAATCATTTTGCAAATATATGATTTGATTTTTTAGAAATTATTTGATGAGAGAAAAAAACTAAATGATGTACAAGAAATGTATGTAAAGAACTTAAAACAGATGTATGACTTACTCCTGGATTTATTACAATTACGTTTTATTAATGCAAAAGAATTGGTTGAAAATAAATTGGACGAATATTTATTGAAATCTAGGATGTATCATTTAAGAAATGAAATGATGAAAGAAAAAACAAAAATAGAATGTTTTAATGAAACATCAATATCATTTCAAGCATATAAAGAGTTTTTCAATCATTTATCTGAACAAGAAAAGGACTTTCACAAGGAAATTGCAGACTTAACTCAAATGAAAGAAAAGTATGATTTTGTAAAATGTAAAGAATATAACGAAATTTTAAAATCGTATTTGCAATATAAAAATTCTATGGAAAGAATGAAAAACTTGTATAGTCAACTAAAAGAAAAATAGTTACACGTAAAACTAATTTAAATGAATATTTTTCTTAGTTTATTCAAGCATAAAATGTTGTATATATAATAATTGCATAATATATTTCATGTATATATTAAAATCTTTCATATTCATAATTGTGATATTTTAGTTATTATTGCAACTCATTAACATATCTAATACTTAATTTAGGGTTAAAAGTTTATCTTTATTACTATAAGTATGTTACTGTATAAAATATGTATAATAAATTTAAAAAACCTGCAAGAAATATGTTAGTCGCCGCTTTCACCCATTTACTTTCAGAACCTTACATATTTAATATTTTCTGTAAATGTCCATGTAATTCTAAATACAAATTTGCTTTATACTTAATAAATGTGGCAATCTACCCTTGAAACAATATAAACCTAATAATCATAATCTTTGCGATATAACTGAATATACGCAGTACTATTTTGATAAGTAATCTTTATAACATAACTTACAGTAATTATGTTTCACATTTTTTTAAGCTATTCTTGAAATAAAAAGACAACATAAAAAATGGAAAAATACAATTATATAGAATATACAACAATTACGAGTCAATTAGGAAGCGAACCCCAAAGTTCAAGCATGTCGCCTATGTACCAGAATATCTGTTAAGAAATAGCTGCTTTGAATTTACACATACGCTGCAATTTTTACGTTTATAAAAACTAACAGATAACATTTTTTAGATGGTTGTCGACGTTATAAAAACCTTCAATGAAGTAGCTTTGCTTACTTAAGGTTCAATAACCTCAATACAATTACGTACAAATATATCTGCTGTGGACGAAAACTTTTAAAACCGACCTAAATCACATTCCTTTTTTGTGTATTACGTGAATGTTTTTTTTGTTACGAGAAGTATATTAATATGGACTTAGAATGCCGCCAATGAATACACACTGCAATGTTTATGTTTATAAAAACTGTAGAAGATAACATTAAATAATCAGCTTTGTTTCACTAAGGTTTCGATAACCTCGTAGGAAAAGTAGATGATGTATTAAAAGAATATGTAAAATATGTTCTCTACGGGAATTTAACGTCCTATTTGGTAATCCTATCTTTAATCGAACGTATAACTGATTGAATCGGAGACTATACTTAAAGCGAGATCGACGACAATTAAACTACTCTTTTTGTTACGGCTTTAAGACATTGTCTTCGATACTCTATTATATAATCGGTCGCACAGTGGCGTGACAAATTTTTTTAAATATCTTGTCATTTTTTTTCCCTTGAGAGGGAATTTTGGGAAAATATTTTCGATTCTATATACTACATAATTCCATCTTTCATTCGTTGTCTTTTTATTTCAAGGACATCCGGTGTAATAGGATATTACTCCTAAAAATCTGGCAATGGCATTTGAAAGTCTGCTCAATCTACGCACTTTATTTATGTTCACTGACAGTTTGTAATTAAACAGGTGATTTCTGAGTCATTCACAGTATCTCGTATAGTGTTGATCATTTTTTTTCTATAGAAGGTGTGATATACCGTGTGCCCAACGTCGTGCGATCGATGGATATATAAGTAATGACTGGCCAACTGCAAGTATATTGGCCTTGCTTGAACACAATGACCGACTGATAGGAATATTCAATGTGTTAGAGAGAGATTATTTTATTCGTTCTTAGATCGTATGTAGAATGTGTTGGATAAAGAAAGGAAACGCCCGTACAGTTAGACAGTAGAACCCGATTGAATATACTCTCTCAACCCTAACCACATAAACTCGCTATTCGTCTTCGTCTTACTACATTGTGGTAGATCAATCACTCCCCGGCGTTCGTACGGTATAACCGTATTTGGCTTGTCCCAACAACACCAAGTATGTACAGTTAAGCTCACATAAATCTAGTATAACCTAACTTGTCCAAATTTTCTAATATTGCTTAGTGTTTATTGATCTTTTTTTGAAAGAAAAACCAAATGTCTAGTAATTTTTTAATACAATTTAGAAAACACAAATAAACTAATATTTAATTGATCCGCCATTCGCATCAATTACTGCCGTTAATCTTCTAGGTACAGAATCAATGAGATTTCTTAAAAAATTAGGTTTTTCAATAATGTTTTCCTAGGTATTTTCAATAGATTCCCATAGTTGCTCCCTATTAGTGAATCTTATACGAGATCTATGATTTTGCTTTGTCATTTCGGCCCATACATTTTCTGTAGGATTTAGGTCGGCACTTTTCGAGACCCACTGTAGAATTTCATTATTCCGTTGAAACCATTCAGTAGTATTATATCCAGTATGCACAGGGCAATTGTCATGTCGGAAAATAAAATTTCTTTGTGAATATATCCGTTCTACGGACGGCAGCATCACATTTTCTAAAATGTTTACATAATTTACTGTATTAAATCTTTCATCAATTCTCCAACACATTCCGGTATTGTTATAACAAATCCAATCCCATACGTTAACTGAAAACCTTCCTTGCCTATCACTATTATTTAAGTATCGCTCTTCAAACCAGGTGCTTTGTGGTCTATATACACATAACATATCATTACTTGATGATTTTGAACATTTTTTTCATCAGAAAAGTGACATTTTCCCAAAATTGTGGCCCATTATGTAAATGATTTAGTGCATACAGTACTGTTTCAGTTCTTCCGTCAATAGAATTTTTTTGCTGCAACACGAGATCTTAATTCACTTTGTTTGAGTCTTCGAATTGCCGTTTGCTTAGAACCCGGAAAATTTATTTCAATAATAGCTGTTCTTGCACTTGCAAATGGATTTTCTCTCAAATATTCAAACAAATTGTGATCTTCTACATCAGTTGATATTTTTTTAAGACCAGTTTCTCATTTGCGACATATACTGCCTTCATTTCCCCAAGTTTTTTAAACATGTAGTACTGTTTATTTATTTAAATGAAATTCTTCTGCGACTTGTTTAATGGTACGACTTTTAAAATTTAACAAAATTTGTAATTTGTCTGCCGGAATCAGTTTTCTTGCCATTTTGGATATCAAAAAGTGACAAATGTCATTTTGACGTTACAAGAATGAATTACAACAAAACAAAAATTTTAAAATGGTTTATGCTAGATTTATGTGAGCTTAACTGTACTATATTTTTTAAGTAGATACACTTAGTACAAATTTCTGTTTAAGCTACAATTAAGATGTGCGTTTGGTTATACTGGGTATCCCTGAAATAATAAGGCATCGTATGAAAAATGGGAACATATAATTATATATAATAAAAATCCAGTAAATTACGTCAACCCCCAAAATTAAAAACCCCCTGAAAACTGTATTACGTGACGCCTATGAATTCAAAATATTCTGAATGTAAATACCTCTATTGAAGTTACATATACAAATACGCCACAGTGTATGTTTATATATTTAATAGCTGTCGATGTTTTACAAACTATTACATTGTTGTAGGCTAACGTACAAAATCAGCTGTTTATGTGTATTGCCTAAACATTTTTTTTTGTTATGAGCAGAATTAAAGATAATTTAAATGTATATAAAAAATACCGCTATTGAATACAATGTTTATATTTTAAAAAACTAGAAGATAATATTGTGTAGACGGATTTGTAGATTAATTTTTTAAAGAATATGTATTAAAAGAATATGTAAGTGTGTACTCTACAGGTATTTAACGTCCTATTTAGTAACAATCTTATCTTTAACCGAAGACGTAAACGAACATACCGCAACGATCGAGCACTGAATGAAACTTAAAGCAAGATGGACAATAACAAAACCATTCTTTTCGTTATTGCAGGTCAACTTTAAGATACCATCTTTTATAATATAGTCCATTGTACAGTGGCGTGACAAAATTTTTTTAAATATCTTTGTAATTTTTTTTCCCGCTTGAGAAGGATTTTGGATATATATTCCATATAATTGAATCTTTCCATTTTTCAAGTTGTTTTTATTTCAAGGACCCCCGGTATGTTTTTTCAAGTTAATCTCCTATCAAAATTTATGCCACGGTACAGTTTGTGGAAAAAGTCTCTCTCCTAGTCACATGAATACTACCCTCCAGAGCGACTTGACACTATCGTTTATAAATCTTGTTATAGTTTAGTAATTTGGTTTCCCCGATTCTTCTGTACCAATTGAAAAGGATTGGTCGGCGCAATTTTCATTTAAAATGCCAATCAATAAGATGGCAATATAGCGTCCACAACTGTCTGTTGTCTCATAGACTACGAAATAGATATAATTTTCATCTATTGTTCCTTAATGTTCATCATAGTTTCCTCAAACAATTGATTAATATACTCGTTTCTTGTAGTTGAGCGACTAGGAACTGACAGTTTTGTATACTTCTCTAAAAAACCTTTAAAGTTGAATTATCCAACTTTGAAAGTGGAATGTTTGCACCTGGAAGGCGTTAGGTACACAAGTCATAATGGAAACTATTCTGTTCTATATTTTTACTTGTTGAAGTAAACGATTGATTCAGAGTAGCTTGTGGTGCATTTTTAAATCGTGTGATATTTCTTTTACGCATATCAGTTCCTACATACTGCCTTAATTGAGATTTTTTGTCGCATCGAATTTACAATAATTAATTTCAGCTATTAAAATATGAAATTAAAGGTAAACAAATATAAATTTACAATTTTACTGCAATACTTACAAAACACTCTGCCATTATCTACACAAAATTCAGGATAATCTTTTATACCTATCGACACATGTGAATATGATTTCGACATATCAAAAATAACAAGGTAAAATTACGTGTACATATACTTTCGAGAACTAACTGGACACAACTGGCGATATGACTGACCTATAGGTCAACTTCATTGCTCGAAGATTCACTGGAACTTCCCCGACTTGATAAACACAAATCTGGGAATTCCCGCTGTACGGAAATGCTCATGCGGATTGTTAGTATAATTTTGATATATTATGAATAAATGGTTTTATATATTTTTTACTGTGCACTTTAGAAATAAATTATAAAATATGAACAAATATGCAATTTTATATGAAATATGCTCAAAGTCATTATATGCAAGATATGCAAAACAAAAGTAATCCCAAATGCGTTCTTTTTACGTGATCCGTATAAATCTGCAGAAATTTTGGTAAACATATCATAAACGAAAAATATGCATTTTCACATAATCTCAGATTTACTTATAATAATAGGCAACTCTAATATTAAGATTTATATGAATGTATAGCGCTATCTCCAAATTTTGTTCCTACAATTTTCGCGGATATTTGATAGAGCATGTTATACCTATATTTGCTTGTAAATTGTTTTTAATGAAAAATATTAGTTTATATTAAAAATCAGAATCTCCCAAACTATGGGACCCGTACCTCCGGTTGTACACGAGCTTCCCATGATGGCACACAAGATATACGTTTAGATTTACGTCGGCACTCGCAGCCTTGCTCATGATGTCCGAGACATTTCTAATCTAGACTAGAAGAAATTATCGATCCATTATAAATTGTCAGTAATGTGATAAGTAATGTTGCGTACAACAGAATCGGACAATGCGTCGTGTACGGCTTCGGACTAACTCAAACATGTGAAGTATAGCTCGCCGATTTTGATGTGGCCGGTTAGAAGTACCGCCCTCGAGATGCGCACGAAATTCATAAGTAGGGGAACCTCTGGCATCCCTTATTATCCCTTACTACGTCCCAATGTACGACTCGCACAAAGAGTTTGCATTTCATTTTTCCGAATACTGTCTCTATCTAACACTGACCTTACTTGACGCACGTACCTATTCTCCCACCGGTCACATCAAAATCGGTGAGCTGTACTTATGGGTTATATACTTTATAGAGATTATATTTATATAATAAATACCTAGAGAAGAATGAAAGCATATTTAAACAAATGCTGTAAATCAAGCTATATACACGGTCTGGTGCATTCGATAAATAACTATAATAATAAATAATAAACTGACGTATGTATTAATCAGCTGTTCTATTCAAACTGTACCATTACTTATTTATTTGCGTAAAGTTATACAATTAGCGTAAAAAATATCAACATGAATAATAAGTGGGTTATTTAAGAAACAACAGACAAAATTTTCTGCTGAAAATCATGTTAACACAGTACAAACCTTGTAAGTTTATGCACAGATTATCTTTATACTGTGTAATTAATCCATGATTTGAAACTTACGAGCCTTGCAAGACTTATCCAGACATAGCGTATTTACTTGTATCATTCCTATTTAATCCTATTCAATCCTTCATGAATCCTTTTTCTAATCAAATGAATTTCAAGACTTTTCCACTAGATGTCTATTTTCTCAATAGAAAATTCCAATGATAATGTAACAGGACTTTCTAAATATATTAAATATCATATTAGTAACATGTAACTATTTTAGTAATCATTTATAAAAAATTACTAAATAAAAATATTTATACAATTAAGGAAAATGTATTTTACTGTCACACAAAAGACAAAATATATTTAATGAATTTGTAATGCAAAATATATATATATATGAAACTGCTTTGTCTTTAGATAATTTAGTCTTGTATGTATCAGAATATATGAAATTTAAGTTCATTGTATCAGAATGTTCTGCTACTTATCAACATATGTGATTTTTATGGATTTTGATATTTACAAATTTATAGGTTATAAGTTGTGAATAACTTACTTGTCATCGGTGTAAAATGCTCTAAAAATTCTTAAATATTCTCTATGGCTTCAAATAAAAGTGTAATTGTTTTAACACCAAATGGAAGACGTCAAACTGTTAAAGTTTCACAAAATACAACTATTTTACAGGTTCAATATTTTATCATTTCTTATATAAATTACAGGCTATATTTTAGATAATAGAAGAAGTATGTAATAAACATGGCTTCAATCCAGAAGAATACGATGTTCGTCACCATAAAAAAACCTTGGATATTAATTCTACTTTAGGATTTTCTGGCTTGCCAAATAATGCACAATTAGAGTTATTTGAGAGTGATAAAATTCGATTAGAAACTGAAGTTATAATAGGAATACATCTGGAAAATGGAAGTAGAATATTAGGAACTTTTCTCCCAAATAACACTATTTATGAAATTTTAAATAATTTGAAACCAGATGAGTTAGAACCATCAAGGAATTCAGTTATTATTTACATGCGGAGGGAAATATATGGTCTGGAATCATTCAAATCTACTAGCTTAAAATCACTTGGCTTAACTAGTGGTAGAGCAATGTTACGGTTGATTCACAAGTAAGTAAATTAAGCCTTTCGAAATGCAGTTTTTCAATACAAAACCAGAAACAATTTAAAAAAGTGCATCACGGTTTAATATATTCATAATTATTCATAGAACATAACGTGTAAATCATAAAACTTACTTTGTATTGAAAAATTCATTTAAATAAATATGCTTTCGACAGTTAACACTGCAAATTATTATCAGATCACCTGAGGAACTTAAAACACAAGCAAACATTTCAGCCCCATTACCTGCTAAACCCGTTGAAGAAAAACCATATATGAGGAAATTGCAAAAAGTTGAATCTCCTGTACATCAACCGTCAGAATTTAAAACTGCAAATAATGATCCGAAAACATTACCATCAGAAAAGAATGAAAGTACAAATAGTAAAGTCAATAATGAAAATTTAAAAAGACCAGTAGTTCAGAAAACTAATGTTCTGGGTGTCATTAAGTCTGAAAAAAAGAAACAAAAATGTATGAAAAAACCAGAACCAATGGAAGTAGACAAACAACCAACAGTTTCAAAGGAAGATATTGAAAAAGAATTTTTATTTGTACGTTTAAAACTTTACTTAATAATAATTTATTTCTTTAAAAGAAAAGACTTGTTCATTAATTAGTGTTTTATATATACATATATATATATATACATAAATTTACAAACAAATTACCCTGTAATGTTAACTTTTGCATCTTATTTTTTATTATGTAGTGTTATTACATTTACATACATATATAGAGAGGTTTATTAGAGGAGAAGTTTAAAGATAACTCCAGCAATTTAATTCTTTATGTTGTAAAAATTGAGTTGTCTAAATTTAATTTTTCTCTGAACAAAACTTATCCATTTTTTTTTTTGTAGTAAAAGGGACTTATAATACCATGTGCTTACTTAAGTGATTTTATAATTCCGTAAATTTTCTAAATTTTAATATACAAGATATAATATTCTAATAATTATGTTTTTTTTAATAATAGTACAAATGAACTGCAGTAATAATTTGCACTTTTCTTAACTCTAATAGCTTGGTGCAAGGAATGCAATGTTATTTTCATTGGAAACGGCTCAAAGTGTACCTAGTGAGGAATTACCAGATGATTTCTTTGAATTAACAATTGATGATGCGAAAAAATTATTACGAGATATCAAGCGACGGCGCTTGGAATTAGAAGACAGACCAATGTTAACTTCGAATTTAAGGCAACTTGAAGAGTCGAAAAAACAACTTCGGCAAATAAGTAGTTATTCTAAAACAATTATAAGAATTCAGTTTCCTGATAGAACAGTACTCCAAGGAACTTTTTCAGTAGCAGATGATGTTCGAGCAGTCATAACTTTTGTAAGGGAATATTTAGATAATCGGTCCCTTGATTTTTATTTATGTATGAATACCAGAATAATTTTTATTTTGAATAGTTTTAATTCTCTGAAATTTTAGATACAACGCCCCCAAAACAAGTTTTAGATGAAAATAGTCTTTTAATTGAAATAGGTTGTGTACCTGGAGCTGTTTTGCATTTTGGAACTCATGCTTCTACTGGACAGAGTAAGACGTTTTTACGTAAGGATTTAATGGATAAGTTTACAACATCATCTACTGCAAGCATGGCTGCAGCTAAACTTAGGTAAACTCGTGTTTTCTATTTTTTATTTTTCTGATTGATAAAACTTTTTGATAATATTCTGACAATATCATTAATATTTTTGTATTCTATCCTCTTAATAGTCGCTAGTTACCACATTGCGCTCCTCTATTTTTAAAGTAGAGAGACGAATGTCTGAACAGACCACTTTGACAGTGAAATCTCATTGGTTGAAAGCAATTTGACCTTGCTTTCAACCAATGAGATTTCACTGTCAAAGTGGTCTGTTCAGAAATTCGTCTCTCTACTTTAAAAATAGAGTATAGAACATTTTCATCTACCTTCCATGTCATCATGAACTCTAAATTAAATAACGCTTAAATTGTTCTAAAAAAATTTCGCCTTGCCTCTGATTCATATACCGAGATTTTGGAATTTGTAATACATACTTGAACAAATGGGGATAATCTGGTATTTTGTATATTCGAGAAATTCATAACCATAAAAAGATACTTTTCTCCAAATGACATTAAAAGTGGCTTTTTTATGACACTTAAACATGCTTAAAAGGTGAACTTTTACTGCCGAGTCAGAAAAAGTGGACTTTTTCTGCCTAGGCAGAACAAGTTAAATCAACTGGTAATTAAAATTGATAACGACATTAGGTAAACACAAAATGATGGAGATTTAAATAAAAAAAATTACACAAAACCGGTTTTATTACATTACAACTACAAACTACAACAGGAAATTTTTACTTGTTAGAGATATTTATGGTGAACTGTGAATAATTCTTTAATAAAATTGAACTCTCTCCACTTCCCTCCTTTTTCGTAAAATTAACTATATTATTATCTCTACTTGATAGTCCGGAAACGCCTGGAAATATTTTATTGCTGATGTTCGACTGGCTAGCGAGTCCTCAATATAGCCCACCACGACCGCGGAAGACTTCCATCCCTCATGTTGCTTCATCATTGTTATGTCCCCACCAGAATGCACCAGCAACGTGGCCAAAGTTCTGCGAAAGCAGTGCCCAGTATACTCATTCGCATGGCCTAGTTCCAGAAAAGTAGCAATTTCTCCTGGCATTTTTCCGAACTTGTGGATGCCAATGAATTGTTGATATACGTTATCGTTCGCTTACTTATTCAAATTTGAGAATCTGGAGGCTGCATATTTTCTGTAAACGCTTAATTATTCCATTACTACAAAACATCTTGATCTTTTGGTCTTACAAAACATCTTGATCTTTTAGTCTTAGTATTTGGTACCATAATTAGCAATTTGTCGCCCATATCATTTATATCATCCGTTTTCATATGCAAAAGCTCATTACATCTATAAGCCCCAGTGACTGCAACAATAAGTACAACCTAAAATATAATTTCAAAAATAGTACTTTAATCCATAATAGATAATTTTCAGTATATTTCTACCTTCGTGCTCAACTACAGTTCATCTGGGGCCTCTGATAAAAATTTCTTGATTTCTTCTCTTCGAAAAACTCAGGATTGTCTTACATGGAAACCATGTGACGGCCGTTTCAAAAAAGTTCGTAACTTCAGATATTTTACCAAATCAATGTTATTTTTTATGGTCAGGGTAGCTTTCAACATCGAATAGGTAGACCATAACGTTGAAGGTTTCATTTTATTTGAAAGATCGGAAAAATAGGCAATCAGCATATTTTCAGAGAAAGTTCCTACATTTGTTTTCTGTCTATATGCCATGAATATGTTGTATGTGAGTTCATATACAGTTCTTGACTTACCCGGCAATAGATTCAATTACACATCTAGTGCCGGGTCTCTTATCTCAGGTGGTGTTAATGGTAATAACACTAATAACTCATCCTCACTTTCAATTAGATCCATTTCGAACAGTTACTTGACAATTTTTTGAAATTGACAATGACATTAAAGTAAACAAACAATTCAACAAACTTCATCTGCTGTTAACATAGTAAGGAACCTTTACCTTTGTTACCTTTGTTAAAATAATTTAATTATTTGGATATTGATAATGAAACGCAATTAATAAATATAAAAAAGACAATTTTGCGTGAAACTGGAACAAATTCGGAGAAAAAATTATCTGTTTCACACGGCAGAAAAGCAGATTTAGTACCTTGGATGGTTTCCTAGCCTCGGCTACGCCTCAGCTATGAAACACCAGCCGCGGCATTAAATCTTGTGCTTTTTTGCCTAGTAAAACAAATAACTATATTTGTGACAATCACTAACTGCCAAACTAAATATTAACCAAATTTGCGTTCCAGATTATGCTGGGTTTTTCAGTACTTCAGTAAAGTTTAAGGTGTCTGAAATAACATCATAACACACTTTATCTGACACTCCATATGATTGAAATATATATTTTCCAAGAGTTTTTAGAAAAAAGACATTCAAAAATTAACTGTGATGTAAATCATTAAAAGAAAATTATATGAGAAGAAATAGCAAAAAATACTATCGAAAATATGAATATTTTTTTTTTTTTTTTTTTAAATTTATTATGTATATTAACATAATACAGTATAATCCGCTTATAATGGACTCGGATATAATGGAAATCCGGATATAATGGACAAAGTTTATAGGTCCCAATTTCAATCCTATTTAAACATGTTTATTTTAGTTCGCTTATAATGGACTCATTTATAATGGACTTTCGGCTATAATGGACTATAAAACCACGAGAAATCCACTATAAACGTTTGGTAATTCCCCTAAATATATACAATAAAATTTGATATTCAAGCCGTTATTTGAAAAGGTGCTTTCAGTCGTGTGTGCGCTTTTGAATTAATAATACATATTTAGATAACATGGAGAAGCATATTAAAAATCGCAAATCATTTTCATTAAATGAAAAGTTGAAAATTATTGAAGCGATTGAAAGTGGTAAATCGCAAAGTACAATGTGTAAGAATTTAAATTTAAATAAATCAACAGTATCAAATATATGGGGAAATCGCTCAAAAATTAAGGATGAATGGCATAAAAATGCGAAGAAAAAAAAACTGCATAGTTCGTCACGTCCAGAAGTGGATACAATGCTACTCAGGTGGTTTCAGCAGCAGAGAGCAAATAAGATTCCAGTGAGTGGGGCAATTTTACAATTGCAAGCCGAAGAATTTGGAGAATTAAGTGGCGGTGATTTTAAGTGCAGTAGTGGATGGTTAGACAGATTTAAAAAACGACATGCAATAGTATTCGGTAAAATAAGTGGCGAATCAGGTTCTGTCGATAAAACGATCACCGACCAATGGCTTGCAGATATTTGGCCATCGCTTAGTAACGGATATTCTCCGGATAATATCTTTAATGCAGATGAGACGGGGATATTTTACAAGCTCACACCAGATAAAACTCATAAATTTAGAGGTGAAAAATGTTTTGGAGGGAAGCTTTCGAAAGAACGTATAACAGTGATGTTATGTGCAAATAGTTCGGGATCAGAAGAAAGAATGCCACTAGTAATAGGAAAGTTTCAGAAGCCTAGATGCTTCAAAAATACTGGAACTTTACCTGTAGATTACACATTCAATAAAAAGGCGTGGATGACGTCATCTATTTTCGAAAATGATGTGAAAAAATGGGACCTTGAATGAAATAAAGAGAAACGCCAGATACTATTACTTATAGACAACTGCCCAGCCCACCCTCATATTGAATTAAACAATATAAAGCTTGCATTTTTTCCACCGCGGTCAACGTCAGTTTTACAACCGATGGACCAGGGAATAATTTGGAGCCTAACACAGACCTATAGAAAAGAATTACTCTTCAAAATTCTTGAGATGCAAGCAACAGATCGGAATGTGTCAATTTCTATTTTAGATGCGATCATAATTCTTCACAATTCATGGACCAAAGTGTCAACAGATACGATTAGAAATTGCTTTCGTCACGCTGGTGTAATAAAAAATGCAGATTCAGAAGCTTTCAACAATAATTTTGATCCAGAAAATGATCTTCCATTAAGTCAATTATTGAAAATGGAGATGTTTCTACATGAAAACATCCAGTTTAAAGATTATGTCTATGTCGATAAGAATGTTATAACTAGAGCTGAGGATGTTTGCGGTACGGCAGGACCGTATGTAGTGCATCCCCACATTTAACTATTTATCTAAATATTCTCTGAAATGATTTGCCGGATCTCATAAATTAATAGAGTGATATTTTAGTATGCACTGGATATTGTTATTATACAAAATCATAATAGCCATTTGTATTTATGGATCATAAATAATAATACGCATGTATTTGTATTTGGTTGTGAATTCAATTTAAACTTAAAACGAATCGTAATATATTAACGACAAGCCGTCCTTACAATACATGCATTCGAGACAAAGTGTGCAACTCTACGAATAACTTCCATAATTGATCGAAAATGGACATTTTGGAGCTGAAGTAAAGCCCCTATTCTTAGAAAATTTTATTACTGTCGTTAAGAACTATTATTATAAACAACAAAGGCCTTTTATTAGTGTTGAAGTTTTAGTTTCATTGAATTTCCATGTTGTAAGTAGTCAATTGTAAAGTGTTCATTCACAATATTCTAAAACAAGGTGTAAATTTAACTAAAATCCAGAAAAACACATTCTGATAATATATTACTAGATTAGAAGCTGTGTTTATTACTATTTATTATATTATTTTTATAACCAAATGCAATAAAAGCTACGAAAACAAAAGAAACCTCGATTTATTAAAATCTTGTCACAATGAAGTTAGAAGTTATAAGTTATAACTTCTAACTTCATTCACCTAGTTCAAGTAGGTAGTATATATAAAATATATGCAAAATATGTGCTGCCAGGCTTTGAAAGGCTGTGTGACAAGATTTTAATAAATCGAGGTTTCTTTTGTTTTCGTAGCTTTTATTGCATTTGGTTATAAAAATAATATAATAAATAGTAATAAACACAGCTTCTAATCTAGTAATATATTATCAGAATGTGTTTTTCTGTATTTTAGTTAAATTTACACCTTGTTTTAGAATATTGTGAATGAACACTTTACAATTGACTACTTACAACATGGAAATTCAATGAAACTAAAACTTCAACACTAATAAAAGGCCTTTGTTGTTTATAATAATAGTTCTTAACGACAGTAATAAAATTTTCTAAGAATAGGGGCTTTACTTCAGCTCCAAAATGTCCATTTTCGATCCATTATGGAAGTTATTCGTAGAGTTGCACACTTTGTCTCGAATGCATGTATTGTAAGGACGGCTTGTCGTTAAAATATTACGATTCGTTTTAAGTTTAAATTGAATTCACAACCAAATACAAATACATGCGTATTATTATTTATGATCCATAAATACAAATGGCTATTATGATTTTGTATAATAACAATATCCAGTGCATACTAAAATATCACTCTATTAATTTATGAGATCCGGCAAATCATTTCAGAGAATATTTAGATAAATAGTTAAATGTGGGGATGCACTACATACGGTCCTGCCGTACCGCAAACATCCTCAGCTCTAGTTATAACTACAGAACATCCAATTACTAATCAAGCGTTAGTTGACGAAGTAATGAGAGAATGCGGTGAAGAAGTTTTGTCAGACAGTGAGGATGATGAAACAGATATGGAAGTCATATCTACAAAGGAAGCACCAACATGTGTAGGAAAACTTCAAAATTTTTTTCAACCTCAAACAGATAAAAAGGACTTCCTAGATAATTTAAACAAGATGCATAGGTTTTTGTTGTACCAATTCATGCATAATACGTCTGTTCAAACAAAAATTACAGATTTTCTGAAATAAATACATACATAGGTACTTCTCTGTTATCTAGATACATATATGTATACGTTTATAAACATATGTATTATGTTTTAATTTATTTTAAAATTATTTTTGCGTTCACGAGTTCCAGAGTTACTTAACTTTTTAAAATATAAACTTTCATATAAATTTTGCTATATTATTTCACACCTATCTCCTCCTTCCTATATAATGGACACGCGGATCTAATGGACGTTTATCGGAGGTCCCTTGGAGTCCATTATAAGCGGACTATACTGTATATGTCTCATTACGAGTGTAGATAAGAAATTCGTTTTAAAAAATATTTATTCTGAAGAAAATATACCGGGTTCTTTTTTATCATTACACATACATCGCCCTATGTGTAGAGCTAAAAAAAATAAAAGTCAATGCATTGGTGGCATAGTTATACATCAGTAATGTATTTTTCCAATTGTCAAATAGTTCTGATTTTTCATTCATACTTAAATCTTAAATTAAATACATTTTATTCAAAAATAAATAATTTAAAACAGTTAATTATTCCAACAGGCGTATACCTTGTGCGAAGATAATTTTAAATATTTTTAGCAAAGTCAAAGATGATGGCTGGTTTCTAAATACCCAGAAAAAAAAAATAAAACCAATCACGTGTTAACAGAACACATGAAACTGAATATCCTGTGTTATGTCGAAGAACGGTCTGTAGGAACGCTTTTAAATGTAGCCAGGCATTTTGGAGTATTGTATAATTCGGTGTTCAAAACCCTGAAAGACTTCAAATATAAGCCATACAAGATATCAGCCCAGCAAGAGCTTTTCGAGGAAAATAAAGTAAAACAAACTTATTTTTGCGATATCATGTTTAATTTGTTAAATGAAAACGAAGAAATTTTAAATAAAAAAATTTTTACCGTAATAGATTTAAAGAGTTACATGTACATTCTGTATGGCAATCTAAATAATTTCCCTTTGAGCGCTTAAACATTCATATCTTTAGTAGTTACAAAGCATAGTAAGATGAAACCCATTGAATTATTTTTTTAGCTAATAGGTGTGGTGTAATTTTAATAAAATAAATAGTTAGGATACTTATTAATATTTTTAAAATTTTTATTTAGACGCATTATCATATTAACATTTTTCGGTTTTAGTCTTTAGTCTACTATTAAACGAGCTACTAAACACTCTTTCTCTCTCTGCTGAACAAATTGGAATACAGAAGTATTTCCTAGCACATTATTCTAAGGGTATCAGCTCCATTCCTGTTACCTAAAAGAAAATCAAAATCTAAATAAAATATGCAATTACCCTTCTTTTTTAAACTTACCTTACAAAATAAAAGAGGATCTACGTTTTGATTTGAATTTGGCCTTTCAAAGTATTGCCTCTTAGTTATTACTTACATCAACTATAATGGATTTTACTTTTATCATTTCTTGCAAAAATCCAAATAATGACAGTGATTTTTAATGTGGACTAATGTCTGTTTAGATTACAGGCATTTGTTCGTTATTTTCAGGATCTATTTTCTTCATAATATTAAACATTTCTTGTTCTAGAGAAGAAGCAGCCCCAGTAGCATTTTCAGTACTATGAAAACCTTCTCTTTTAAATTGAGGGTCTAAAACAGTTACTACTCTAGTAGCCTAATCGTCCTTCATATGAAAATAGCCTTGGTTTAACAGATTCCAAAGTTTGTGGCATTCTCCAATCTTTAATTCCAATAGTGATGCTGTCAGATAATTGTACAGTCCAAAAGTTATTGTGATTATTAAAAAAATAGTAACATATTTATTACCTACGAGAATTTCCCACTACTACTTTTTAAGATAAATTTCTCCATTTTATAAAACCACTTAGTCGTAAGATACCACGAAGTGTTATTTGTTGTTATCGTGTTACTGAAATGCCACCAATACGTGAGTTACGTGCGGTAATTCGTTCGAAGTATGATGTACCTAATGTGAGAACGTTCTACAATGCTATAATCTCATAAAATGGTAAAATCTAGTTGTACTTTTTTGTTATCAACGCTTTCACATTTTCTACGTTTTTTGATACACTAATTTTACTATCTTAGATATGTTTCATCGTTAACGAAATACTATCCATCTTCTTTGAATTTGTTAAAAATATTTAAAATTGGCTTCGCACAAGGTATACGCCTGTTAGGATAATTAAATGTAACAAGTGTTCATTTGAAAAGTCAATCTATAGTCTATTTTTAAAGTAGAGAGACGAATTTCTGAACGTACGCCTGGCCCAAAGTACATGCACGAAAATCTTGAAAACAATTTGTACGCGGCAAAATTCAATAATTTTTGCATTTGTGACACGCATATATTAAGTATAGACCTATGCAGAAATCAACAACAGGAATTTATCTAGGATGACAGAAGAGGAAAGAAATTAAGTAAATATTAGAAAGTGTAAACGGAGAATAGATAAAATACATAACATTTATTTATTATAATACAAAATATACATTAATAATACATTTATTGTAAACTTACTGGTTCAGCAAAAATTACATTCAAATATTTATCATAAACTTATGAGCTGCTCATAACTATTAGAAGTAAATTAATATATCTCTAAATTATGATGATGATATCGAACTACAAACAAAATCTTCACTGTCACTATCCTCTTCAACTCTAATGATGAATGGTTCTACTACTTCGTCAATTATTGCATCAAGATCTTTCATATGGGATTCTTCTTTTATAACATGGTTTATGCATTTTAGCCAAGTAGTAGCTGTTACATTTCCCAAGGCGTCAAGAAATAATTGTCTCACTTCAAATAATTTAAAGGACTTGTTTTTGGCAGCCACTTCATTCTTACTTGCACCAGCACCTTATCTAATGTCGGAGGTTCATTTTGTCGAAACATATTGTGAACTATTTGGCGTATAGCAGTTTTCACAGTCTCATCAAAGGATTTCAGTAAAGAAGGCCTACCACTAATCTTTTTAGGATCTGCACATTTTCCAGAGGCTTTATACTCCTTAACCACCCGATACACTGTTGCTCTTGAAATTCCTGTAAAATATAGATCATATGTAATAAATTGTATTCACTTGCCTACTACGTCAGAAATTTGTTTTATCATGTCAAGTTTCTTGACATTGGGTGTATCGGCTATAATTTTCTTGTAAGCATTGATCAGGGTCTGCTTTTCGGTACTACGCAAATGATTCGTATTTTCACGCTTTTTCGGAGGAGAACAAGCATGTTCAGCACTTGTACTTGGTTGTGCATCCATATTGGAGACCAACTATAAAACTCTTTTAATTGTATTTATTTCAATATATTGCTTATAAGTTACTTACGAGTGTATCTGATAACTATTACTGTCGAACTCCGAAAAGAACTGGTAAAGTATATAATGAAATAACGGAGAAATAATAGAAACAAGGCTTAATTATAAACAATGTCAGTTGATCAGAATCTGAGCCAGATTTGTACGGTGTCATTTGGCCTTGCTTTCAACCAATGAGATTTCACTGTCAAAGTGGTCTGTTCAGAAATTCGTCTCTCTACTTTAAAAATAGAGTATAGTAGCATGTGATTTACTGAGAACATTTTGAAGTATGTCGTAAATTAAAATTTACTACTTAACCTACGAAGTCGTATATTTTGACAGTTTCATACATACAAATAAATAACAAATAATAGGTATTTATTGAAAACTATAACAAATGTTGAAAATGTTGTCCTTCAAGATCAATGCACTTTAAAATCCTCAGTTCAAAATTTCTGATGATATTCTGCAACATTACTGGATTGTTATTAATTTCCATGCATTTCTGTTCGATTCTCTGTAGCATATCATTCAATATAGGTGTTCGAAATATATTATTTTTTAGATAAGGCCACAAAAAGAAGTGCAAGGTGTTAAATCGCATGAACGTGCAGGCCAGGCAATTTCAGTATTTCGACTAATTATACGCTCATCAAAAAATTCTCTTAAATAATCCAAAGATTCTGCAGTACAGTGACGCCTTTGGCTTATCGCTGTCCAAACACCAATTTTCTCTGGATATAGCGATTCTTCATTAATTACATGTGGATATTTACTACTCCAAATTCTTGTATTTTGTGAATTTAGGTATCCCGTTTTATAAAACCATGCTTCATCAGTAAAGATGACTCTTTGCGAAAGTTCTCCATTATTGTTCATATTTACAAACCAATTACAAAAGTTCAGACTGCGTGGGTAATAAATTTCTAACAATTCTTGTACTGCTGTGACACGGTATGGATAAAGTTGCATATCTTTTTTTAATAACTTGTGAGTTGCAACAGAAGGGTTTATTTGTTGACTCAAATGTCAAACAGATGTTTGTGGTTCATTTTCCATTATTTCTTCAACACAATTGACAACTTGAGGTGTACGTTTTTTAACTGCTCCGCTGCCTGATTTTCTTAAGAGACTACCAGTTTCAGAAAAAAGTTTTAAAGTTCTATCCAAAGTATTCTTAAATTGTATATAATCTATTACAAAATGTGGAAACTCAACTTGAAATTCTACCATGCAATCTTGAACTGAATAAACCCATAAACCATCAATTTTATTACCACTCGAAAATAAGCCTGAACTAAAAAAAATTTATGTTCTAAAGTGAAAGCCATTTTAAAACTGAGAAGCAATTTATTTAAACCAGAATCGACGCACGATTATTTTATGCACTAACTGATATTTGTGATTGACATTATCAGATGTCATTTGGATTTACGTTTACGGAACAACAAACACATACTAATATATTTGCGTCTTATTCTATCAAAATTTCAAAGTAACCTAGATTGACTTTTAAAATGAACACACGTTATTTAAGTTAAGATTTAAGTATGAATAAATATCAGAAATATTTGACAATTAGACAAATACGTCACTGATGTATAACTGGTTGTCTGCTATGCCACCATTGATTTTTATTTTTTTAGCTCTAAACATAGGACGATGTATGTGTAATGATAAAAAAGAACTCGGTATATTTATATCAGTAAGACAAACATATATCCGCGCACCTGCCGGCATTTAGACTCGCCAGTACAGTCATGCCTGAGCAAGAGGTTACACCGGCGATTACGTAGCGCATTATCAAGTTTCTGCCGAACAAGCGTACCAAACCCAGCGAAATTCTGAGTAGACTGACTACACATTTTGGTGGCACAACTTTGTCACGTACTCAAGTGTATGTCTTGGCACCTTACGATTGATAAAATCATTAAGGAGGTACAAATAAGTCACGGTAGTGCGTATTCCATTATTACTGAGCATCTGGCTTTGCGCGAAATTTTTTTAAGGCTGTTCTGTTTTGACCATTTGCCAAAACAAATTATCAAAACAGATCCGAAGAGACACTTGCCAAAGACTCCTAAATTGATTTCAACGAGAAACAAACAATTTTTTTTCTGCATAGAATAGTGACATGTGATGAAACATCACTATACATCCGAATCCTAAATGGCGAGTTTGAAGTGGTGAAGGAGTGGAAAAAGCAAAAACACCTTTATCAGGAGGGAAAGTTCTTGCAACTATCTTTTTCGATTGGAAAGGTTTTTTGCTAATTGATTTCTTACATGAACGTCAGGCTGTGAACGCTATCTATTACTGCCAGCTCGTGGAGAGGGCAAAAGCCGTCTACAGAAACAAAAGGCGCAATCAATTAATAAGAAATGTGATTTTGCTGCATAACCTCATACGGCCGCACTGACTCGAGCTAAAATGAATAAATCCACTGGGAAATTCTAGAACATCCTCCCTACATCCCAGATCTATCCCAATGCGACTTTCATTTGTTTGGATCACTGAAGAAAGCACAAGGCGGATACTATTTTCAGAGCAATCAAGATATAGAAGAGTTTGTGCGCAATATTGGCTGTTGACAAGGTGTCGCATTTTTTATGAAACCACAAGTTCCCCAAACGCTGGGAAAATGTGTAAACGCTGAAGAAAACTATGTAGAAAAACAATAAAGTTTTTTGTAATTTTATTTTGACCTAATAAATTATTAAAAACAAAGTCCTGTTTAAATTTGACTAACCCTCGTTCATTCAAATGACAGTACTGCCAAACAAACTGTAAATAGCCATTATCGGTATCTGACAAACGTAAAAATACTCTAATCTAGGGAATTTTATCGTACCACCACACTACACTCGAGATGGATCTCTCTGTACCTATTCTTCATCATTTCTTACACGATTAATGTAGTTTTACTTAAAATGGTTTATTTTATTACTATTTCCACTAAGTCCCTTTTTATTGATTAGTGGTTGTTTGCTATTAAATCTTTCAATGATTAACTTTTTCTACATGTTGCTGGTGGAATCTTCTCCAATTTTCTGCTATAGTGGCCAAGACCACTTGTTGATTTTAGCTTAGTCCTAGTCCTTGTTTAAATTTCTATTTTTAACTTAATATACGTATATCCTAATCACCTCGGTTTTATCTGTACAGTTTTATCCCAAAATAATATAGTCATATGTAAGTTGCTTCATTTGTTATGATATTCTCTGCTGAATGTTTTACGTAAAAAGTTATACATCAAGAAATTTGAGACTAAGAAGACAATTCGAATTTGAGCCATTCCCCAAATAAAATATGTAAATGTATTATAATTATTTTATATGTTGATAAGAACACATGCATAAATTTAAGGATTTTGGCAAAAGAAATGTATACACAAAAATTTATTTCAGAGAGAAAGCTACTCGAGTGCAACAGATGGACGACGATGACACTGATATCGACCTTCTTGCAAATAATAATGAAGTGAATGTAGGAGCCAGTACCAGTGCTTATATCGATTATGATAAACCATCAACATCTAAGCAACAGGACGCACCTAAATGGTTTAAAGCAGGAAAATAATTACCTTATCAATATGTATTCATTTCTACTAATAATATATTTATGTTTCATGTATACTTAACTGTTGTTTTGTTAATAATCTACAGAATTAAATGTTGCTTTCAAAACATACTGAAATTTAGTTGAGCGATCTTATGAAAGTATATAAATGCTTACAAAGTTAGTAAAAATTTACAAGATATTTAAGAAGAAATAACAAATTTGTTATATTAGGCTTTAGCTAATACCATATGAGTAAAAACTGTTTAGATAAGGGATGGCCATGGTTGCGAGGATCACTGTCTTTGATAGGTTCACCCTGTTATTGGTTCTACATGTTGGTTGGATGTCAGTTTCGATTTGAATTTTTATTTGACATGAATTAAATGTCAGTTTCGATTAGAAGTTTTGTTCAACATGATTTAAATGTCAGTTTTTTTAGCTAACTTAACCAATATAACTTCAACTACTTCAAATTAAAACTGACATTTAATTGGCAATAACAAGCTGAACCTATCAAAGACCGACAGGGCTCTCAACCATGGCCATCCCTTATCTAAATAATTTTTGCTCATATGGTATCTTTATCTAATATTTATATTCCAATAGTATTCGCTTCATCAATGGATAACTTTTCTTACTGAATTTTCAACCGATTTTCTGAAGTTCTGGGAATTTTACGGATAGTTCTTCATCAATCTGCATGAAGTTAGGCAATTCAAATACTTTACACATTTTTTTAAAGAATCGCCGAAGAGGGTTTGAAGATCACTTATGATTATTTTTCATTAAAAGTAATTATGAAATAACTAAATACATGTTTTATTTTATTTTCGGTTTTAATATTGAGTTGCATTGGTTGTCATTGTGTTTGTCATACAAGAAGGGTCTCCCAACCTGGAATTGAATTAAACGTGTACCTAAAAGTATGTAAAAACTATTTTCCTGCTATCAAACGTTCGTACACAATGAAGTAGGATTTTTTTCGTTAGTTTGTAAACAGTTGTACATACAAATTAGTGAGGTGTGTTTTTTATTTGGAAGAATACTTTAAGTTTATTGATATAAGTACCGAAGATGACAGCTTTTTATAATATATAGACGCAAACTTAAAAATTCATTAATTTTATGCATGAGTATATCGGGTGTGCGTTAATGTTTAAAGCATGTATGTACCGGATAATCGGCTGATTTACAGTAAAGGATCGGGTTAACCAATTTCCGAACGCCATAGTGAAGTTGAATAAAAGTTTCTAACTCATAAATAAAAACGCTTTTATTACAGCTGAAATTGGATTTTGAGTCCCTAACGCGGTTAAAACCGCGTTATAGGCACTCCTGGTGCTCCGGGGGTTTACTTTTTAACGGATAACAATTACATTTATATTTGAATACAGATGTGAACAACTTGTATAGCAAGCGCCAGATAAGATGGCGAGCGGTGGGAGTAAGTTCGCGCAGCATTAGAAATAGTGGAAAACTTTGTATTTGGTTTTTCATAAAGTTGCAAGTGGGCGTGCGTATTTTTAAAAACTACGGCGCATCCCCACCGCTCGACATTTTATTTGGCGCTTGCTATAGCTAAGACATTTTTATAAAAACTAAACCAAAATATAAAATATAGCGATTATACTTTTTCATATTGTTATATAGATGGTTTAGCTGTATTGTTAATTTTTTTTCGGAAGCTGACGAAAGAAAGTTAATAGGCAGATGCATGGTATTTTTAAACAAAACCTGGAATTTAATATCCAATGTTACGCAAATTTGAAAAATTTATTTTAGGAGTTATGAAAATAACTGAATGTAATTGAAAAGTAATTGATATATGAATGAATAATGATCGAAAAAAATATAATAAAATCTAACGGAAAACAGGTACACTGCCCGACATATAAAACCCGTACACTAACATACTATCAATATCAGTAAGGCTTATCAAATTTTGCATCTCTTATTTGACTTAAGTTATAGGTATTAGCAATGTATGTATAACCTATGAAGTTATAACTAGAGCTGAGGATGTTTGCGGTACGGCAGGACCGTATGTAGTGCATCCCCACCAGCGTATAAACACGATGCAGCGAAACACTTTAGTTAGTCGTGAACTGGCAACGTGATCGTGTGTTGTCTTGAGCTCTATTTAATAAGTATGACGGACGTGCCCAAGCCAAGAAAGCGCCCATTGTATAACGACGTGAAGAAATTTATCCGAGACTTTCCCGATTTGTATTATAATGGAGCAAAAGTGGTTTGTAAATTATGCAATAAACAGTTACTTTGCTGGGACAAATACGACTGTAAAAGACATGTTGAAGTGTACACCACAAAGACAAAAAAAATAATGTGCTGTCTAAAACGCAATTCATTTTCGATTTATTGACAATGCTACTCGTCTGCGATGTGCCAGTTCACCTGCTAGATAAAAAAGCCTTTCACGACTTTTGGAATAAATACAATTCCAACAAAAAGCTACCGTCACGGAGAACGTTACTCACCTATTTACCAATTGTGCGTGAGGACATTGAAAACAGAATGAAAGCAGTAGTAAATGATAAACAGTTATGGGTATGTGTCGACGAAACGACAGATCGAAAAAAACATTCTATTGTGAATATTATAGTGCGTGTACTAGATCCTGTCAAATCAACATTTCCCATTTTATTAGCCAGCAAAAGATTGGAAAAGTGCACTAGCGAAGTAATTACGAAGGTAGTGCTCGATACGCTACAAAAATTTCAAGTTTCAACTAATCAACTCCTGATGTTTATGAGCGATGGTGCTGCGACAATGCGTTCTGTAGGCCGTTCTCTTAAAGCAGATTGTGAGAGACTTTTGCATGTGACATGTAAAGTTCATGCTTTACACCTTGTGGCACAAACTATTCGGCAATGTTATCCAGAGGTGGATGCATTAATAGCAACCACAAAAAAAGTGTTTCTAAAATCTCCCAAACGAATTCGAGAGTTTCACAGTCGGTGCCCTGGTATTCCCGAACCACCAGAGCCAATCCTTACACGTTGGGGAAGTTGGTTAAAGGCGGCATTTTATTATGCCAAGTATTTCCAACAAATAAAATCTGTGGTTCTACAATTCAATCCTGCCGAAGCTGTAGCCATTAAGGAAAGCCAGAGACTCTTTCAAAATCCTTCCCTTGATGCAGATTTACAAACTATTTATAACAATCATATAGGATTGTTTAACGCAATCGAGAAATTTCAAAATACTGCATTATCGTTAGCGGAGTCACTGCAAATACTGGACGATGTACACGCCCAGCTATGCGCAGTAAATGACAACAAAAATGTTAATGTAATAGAAAAGTTCGAGAGTGTGATAAACAATGATTTTGATTTTACCAGATTAAAACAAATTAGTAATGGTGCAAGTGTAGATTCGGTTCCTATCTATAAAGATTATTTTAATTGTGCGTGTGTTACATCCGTAGATGTCGAGCGGTCTTTCTCAAAATATAAAAAAATTTATTCATCACGGCGTACATCGCTCACCGCTACAAATATGGAAACGTATCTAATGCTACAAACTTACTGCAAGTCTTATCTACTTGGCGCTATGCTATAGTAATCGTAAATAAGGTAAGTGTGTTATTTATATACAGTACACATAACTGACATACCTAAGTGATATAAATAGCGAATGCATGTAAAGCAATAAAATCACGCATGCATCACCGATCGAAACAAGGTCATTATATTGGTGCGTTTAACTGAATACTATCCTGGCACACCGCAAACATCCCCAGCTCTAGTTATAACTGACAGTATGAATATATTTGTCGCGTTTACGCAACTAAAAAAACTCGATTTTATGCTCATAAGACTTGTACGGGTTTTACACACTGTGAGCAACACTGATTGACAGGTCTGAAGTTGCAGCTTCATTAACGCGATTTCAAAAATATATTCCATATATCAATACTTATTTCCTTCATATGTGAGAAAGCGGTAAAGTAATATTGTCAATTTTCAATACATCTGTTTTTATCCACATACGTACGTGTTTCTCTATTTGCTGTTTTTCTTATTAATAATTTGCTGCTTAGTATTCTACATATTAAAACCTTTCTTTCTAAAGACATATTGTCGTATCTGGTCGGAAAAAATTGATATATGAAATAATTTAAAATTAATGCGCGTAAAAATAAATGATAAATACGTGTTACTTTCATGTTAGAATGTTCCCCGACGTGTGCAATGGCACACACAGCTGCTGTTACAATGGAATTCCTGCAACAGTTTTATGATAACCGTTTAAGCAGAAATATTTGGCCCCCGAGGTCTCCCGATCTAACACCACTTGACTATTTTATGTTTCGTCATTTAAAAAATAAGGTATTTAAAAATCGCATTCATACAATAGAAGAATTAATAGAAGTTATGACGAATGAAGTAAATGCCATAACACCAGAAATTCTTAGAAAAGTTTTCAATAATGTGAAATCTCGCATTAATTTATTTATACAAACCAATGGAGAACACTTTGAACATGATGCAATGGATTTTTCCCCGAAGAAAGAAACTATAAAAGACTATATATTTATGTACATTTTTTCCAGAAAGATAATTATAAAGATTTCATATTTTATGTAAAAATTTATTATAATGTGTATTTTTGTCCACGATTGTAGATCGTTCGTGACGGTCGGATGTTTGCAGTTCCTGCTATTTTGGAAGTTATAGTATTTGCATATTGTAGCTGTTTTGATTTATTTTATGTTAGGTAGGGCTATCATGCTGTTTCCGGGATACTGATGATTTTAGAGATTTAATAGTTCTTGAGCAGATAGGTCGAGTTTTTGTTGCTACTGAATAGAACCTAATTTTATTCAGATTAAACTTTGGATAAATTCGGTTTGTGTTTCGTGAGGTGATTATGATGTGTTTAATTTAATTCTCGAGTTTTTACGAGTCTTTTAAACTTGTAAATTAATTCATATTGACCTATCTGTAAATCTCTCATTTTTTTTGTGAAGTGGCTACATTAATTAATGTATGTATATTTCTGTTAATATTATATTTATGTATTTAGAAATAATTCTATAACATTGATGAGCTCAGTAAAATCTTTAGATTCTAGTTTATAATATTTTTGTAATCGGAGAAATATTAAGAAAAGTTATCAGATTTTTTGGAAGTGTATTTTTTTTTTCAAATAAAATGTTCTAGAAGGATAGAAGGTGGGAAAATCTATTTGCTTCATGTTATTTGTGCGCATGAATTAATTTTGGTTGCGTGCGAAAATAGATAGTTTTCTATTTGACGTTTGATATTGGGATAACGTAATTGTTTATATCTGATAGTTTTTTTTATATTTAATTTATAATTTTGCTCGCGGTCATTTGTGGTGTGAGGTTTTTAGCTTAGTGTATCAGTCATTTTTACACAAGTTTTCCTCACGTGATAGATGTTTCAATATAACTTTATACTTTGTAAAGTTTAAATTTTTTTTTGATTAAAAAATTTAGGGGGGAAAATTTTTGTTTGTCTTCCTAATACCTTTTGTTTAAATTATTTTTTCCACGTATCCATGAGGATAAACTCTGAAGATTAAAGAGCTCCAGGAAGGCAACCCTACTGAGTTAGTTCGGCAAAGCTGCTGTGTATTGTGAATCCAAGTTAAATAAGCTACCAACATCACAATTCATTGCAATATGTTGTAAATATTGTTTATAATCTTGTATGTTTTATATTTAATAAATGTGTATCTTGTTTATTATTCTACTCCAGTGTTTATCTAATCTTTGATTAGTTTCATAATTAACTAATATGCTGTTAATACAAAATAACCTAATTGAACAGCGTCTAATTGTCATTAATTTCAGTCCTTTCTCAAGTGTCAATTGGGATTATTGTGAACTTAATTTTTTACTTTACGCCAATGAATGCAGTAACGGTTCACAATATTTATTATGCGGCAATGACCCTTTTCGAATAGAACGGCACATATCAATCATTTTTTGCTCACACTGTATGTTGCGCACTGTACCTACGACTGGGAAAAGATGTCAAACCCCAATTGACCATAATTAATTCTTCCCAAGCGAACGCACCCTGCCGGCTAATATCATATTAGCCGGCAGGGTACGTTCGTTTAGGCAGAAGTAAAATGTGAAGCTTTCAAAGGGACAATAACAAACCATTTGAACTTATTTTGAATAGTTTGCAAGTTGGGTTTGACAGATTATTTTACGTAGATTTACCCAAGAATTTGTTTAATTATTACTGTTGGTAATACTACAAACTAGATTGTTAACCAAACGATCAGAAATACGTTCCGACCTCTTTACAATTACCACTGATCCAAAAACAGTGCAAACCTACTACTGTTTGCGCCTAAAATGGCCACCAAATAATACGCGTACCGTATCCAAACGGTAATTGGAACAAACCTAATAATTGCCAGTATGCCAAATACTAAGCAAAGAAATTTCCAACATTTGACAAACGCTGGAATCAATAATGGACACCGATATATAAATATGATTTAGCGTAAATAACGTAATACAATTAAAGAACATAAATGAAATTATCATGCTTTTTTATCCCATTTTTGTAGATGTCTGACCTATATATATGTAGCAACATTTCGTTATTAACAACACTATTACACGATAGTTCAACTTGTAAACAAATCTGATTATTTTTTAAACAGTCCTGTTACCCAATCATGAGAAAAATTAAATAATTTTGATACTATTGGTCGATTTGAAATTTTTTTTCATTACGATTGGTAATAAAGACATACTTGTTTAACATTTTAAATTGCGCAATACACATTACTAAAGTGTTGAAAATCCGCACTAGCTTTGCCAAGTTGAACACAAGTGCTCTTGGACTGTCAACGTGTGGTATGGAATAATTAGGAACAAAGTCATCGGCCCCCACATTATTGAAGGTCATTTGAATGGTGAAATGTACCAAGACATTTTGAAAAATGAACTACCAGCACTATTTGAAGACGTTGGCTTAGAAATGCGGCAGAACATGTGGTTTCAACATGAACAAGAAGTTCAACTCGTTCAGCAAGGCGTCAAGCTGTAGCATTGAGCATTATACGAAGAAGTCTGGATCGAATTTTATAAAAGGACCTACAATTTCATTCGTATAAAAATCAAAATGTTTATAAAATTCTACCGCAGGATTTACAGTTTTGCAGAACATATCTTGATATATTTAACCCTTAATATTTTAAATTATTTAATGATGTGTGATGAGGCGTATTTCCACTTATCAAGATATGTGAATAAACTAAGAAGAAGATGGCCGTATAGTGATTATAACTTCGCAACGGTATTTTGAGATGCTGCAAAGTGACCGGCTGAATTGAAATGAAAAATGGAGAGCACGCCATACTTCGCGAATTTGGATGGCTGCTCTAAGAAACATGTTTTTCCGACGACTTGTATCGCAACATAGTGCTTTTAATTGGCGGCCAAGGCCATCAGGTTTTTGAAAATAGGTCTCGAACGCTACCAGCTTTAAAAGTTAACATTACTCAAGAAATCAGATCGATAAAGAATGTTTAGAAATAATTGCGTCCACTCGTGAGATTTTTATAACAACAAAGATTCGTGAATCTAGTTAAAATTATCACCACTTATGTAATTACTGTTGATAATTCAACTATCATTAATCAATTTTGACATAAACTGTCGCGAGGAAACAAAAGTCGATAAGCTAAAGCGAAAATCTCACTTCACTAGGTTAACCTGTACAGCACATTTTGAGGCTGCCATGATTTATAGATTAACATTTTTTGAAGAATGTCGACCACATGTTATCGGTATACGGGAAGAATTGGAAGTCTTCTGTTCAAGTTAAGTCTGTTTTCGCTATACTATAATCGTACAATTTAAAATAATAAGTCATGCCTTAACATCCCCAACAGCTTAATGGCAATTACAGGGGGCACTGGCAGGCCACGAGTTACGCCCGCACCCGTGGCGCGACTTAAGATGTTTAGCTGTCGGCATTCACCTTAAACGAGAAGGAAAACCACGATAAGTCAGTGCGTTATCACTAGGCTATCTGCCAACTTTCTTACAAGTTATATCATACTAGAGCTATACTAGAAATTTTATGATGGCCATTCTAAAAAGAGATTCAAAATTAACGTGAATGAATACAAACACGCGAAGAAGACACCCCATAGTAGAAAAAGAATTGTTGAATCAATGAACATATAATAAATTCATTAGAGACGAAATTTATATTTAGATTTAATATAATTTAAACATGTAATATTTTATATAATTTTTAATGCTATTAAATAAAATAACTTTGTATTTCATTAACATATATTTATTTAATGTACCTATCTAGAAAATACATAAATATATATTTCAGGTTTTTTATTTATATATTATCTTTTGGCTCAAAATGCAAAAACGTTAAAAAATAAAAAGGTTAATTAAAGCTTAAAAGACTTAAAACTAAATTACAGACTTTTAAATCCTATTACTATTTACCACCATTTATATTTTCCTTAAAATGTATACCCATAGGACCTAACATATTACTAGATGGCCCTGCTTCGCCCAATTGGGATTTATAGCTCTCTAAAATATTTTTTAAAGCATTGGTATCGACATCAACAGGTTTAAATTCTTCAATATCTTCGAGGTCTTCCACATCTTTTTTAACAAAGCTCTCGCCAATAGTGGTTTGTGCCAACTCCTTATCCATAGCATCCATTAATTCTTGAAGTTTGTTTGATTCTCCTTTAGTACCATTCTCGTCCAAGTCATACTCACTCATATCAGAATCTGAGTCAAAGTCCCATGAGTCATCCTCAGGTATCACAAAATTTAATATATTCTGCACAGCACATGCGAAGGAAGACGGATCAAAGTTCACTTTGGCTGAAGCTTCCTCATTTTTAGCATCTGATGAAAAACAAACTTTTCCCTTATTACGTTTATTTCCTCTAGGAGGTCTGATTGGTGTATCACTTTGGTGATTGGGAAATTCAGCACCTTCAAGGTTGGAAACGTGCTTAAGAAAACTGTCGACATTTTCAGTAAATTGTGTAGCATTAGCTTCACTATTTAAAAATAATGTTTGTTGTTGCCCGTATTGGTCTTCCAACATTTTATCGAGATCATGAGGACTAATATTTAGCCAAGAATCGTCATCATCAGACGGCAAATTAGCTTCTTCCTTCTTAAATTTCTCTGTGTTGGTGTCTAACGTTTTTAACAAGTTAAGAACATCTTGGCCTATTGATGGTATATTTATAGAACTATCTTTAGAGCTTAAATAATACTCCCTAGCCTTACTTAACAACTCGTTATATTCTTTGGAATTTTCTAGGAGACCTTTAAAATACCCTTTTTCTTCTAATTTTTTCTGATAAATACCCCACTCTTTATTATTATCATCGGCAATGTCATTATTAGCTTGAGAAATTAAAATTTCAAAACCACATGCTAACTTCATACCTAAACTATGTAGATTGTAATTCTTTGAAGATATTGGAGGCAAATTCCAACCTGTCTTTCTATCGGGTTGATATTTACTGTGCGTTAGCATCGCATATAAACATTTCGTAAACACCAAACTAGTTAAAACCCTTATTTCAGGTGGGAAATATTTCATTGCACGACACACTTTCATATCCAACATATCGCGATTGCAAAATGCTTGGACGGCTGGCGATATTAATTTGGGGTTTGCTTGAAGTATAGAAGCAACACCTATCGGCACATACACCGTGGACCTATGCTGATTTTCTCTTATTTTTTGCGGATAATCTCGAATTTTGTTCATAATACATTCCTGAATGTCTTTGGATGCAACTGTTAAAGATGGATTTTTACATATTTCACTGATGGCTTCTTCTAGATTAATAGATTCAGTTTCATTCTCAACATCTGGTGCCACAATATGAATACATCCCTTATGGATGTATACCTATGAACATAAATATGCGTTAATATTGAATTCTAAGAAAATAAGATATCTAATTTACACAATAAAATATATAAAAAGCCCATGATAGATTTTTATGTAATTTAAATTATAATTATATATTTAGGGCCCTCAATATTAGGACAAAGATCACCTTGAAATGAAGTTCGAGACAACTAAGAGTGATAATATTAAATTAAGCATTTGCTACTTCTCACTATTATTTTCCAATAAAACAGCAGTCACATAAATAAATGGCGACAAAATATTTGTTGCAGTATTAGCGTAATCACACAATTATAAAACAGACGATATTTCAAGACTTCAAGTTATTTATTTTGATTTTTAGGGACTTAGTAGCGATTATGTCTACATAGGATCCCTATCCTGGTGTGTAATAATCATAATGATAATAGTAATATTTAGACTCGGCAAAGAAGGGCGATTTCTAGTGCAGTGCCGAGAGCAATGTAGAGGGGAGAGGCGCGCGGCACGGAAACTCAAGCGTCCGTATCAAAGCAAACTTGTTCAGTATCATGGGGGTTTATCTAACGGGTGTTCAGAAACATTCGAAGTCAAGCGGGTTTTGAACAAAAAATCGTATATCTTTACTTAAGTCTCTGGTTTGTAAAATTATTAACTGTCAATGGTATTAAGTAAATGTATGAATCTATCTCAGACATGATTTCAAATTTTCAAGGACTACTTTGACTTCGAATGTTTCTGAACACCCGTTATAATAGCCGATCTATAGATAAAACTTTAGTTCTCTCACATATGGCAGATGTCGCATCTAGAAATTTACACTAATAATAAGGATAGCTTTTTAACCAACTAATCCAACATCGAATCGCTTCGTGATCGTTTGTTTGTTGATATCGCCATTGTGACTCTTTATAGTTAATATTTTCTATTACTTTCCATACTTTAGTTTATATAGTGATAGTGACTGACAAAGTGCAATAATAATATAGTGTTAACTTATATTCACAATAGACATTTTCAATTTGTGAAATAGTAGTGATAAATACGTAAGGTGTGTTTAAAAATGTTCGAGTCTTTATCTATATATCATGTGGCCGCGTGCGTCTGCACTATAGCGATACCTGTAGTGTAAGCAAAACACACAGAGGTGTCCGTGTGTTAGAACGGTAAAGAAGTAGACGCAATGTTCCAATGTGTAGTCGCGCAAGCGCATTAGCTGTCGCTCCCGCATATGGGTGTTAGTTGCAATGTTTATATCTTCAGGCTAATGCGCTTGCGCGACTACACATTGGAACATTGCGTCTACTTCTTTACCGTTCTAACACACGGACACCTCTGTGTTTTGCTTACACTACAGGTATCGCTACAGTGCAGACGCACGCGGCCACATGGTATATCTTTTTAGTATATTATAATATTTTATAATATATTTATTTCCAGGACTACATTTTAATTAAGATTTACATTGGTTAAGGTAGAATATTTTAGTTTTATTGGCAATTTTATATATAGGTAAGTTTATATTGTATTAATATCCAATATTTACTTGTAATATGTTTTTGTTTATTGTATAGTATGTATTAGATTTATTTAATAGATGCATGTTATAATTGTTTGTAGTAATACTTATAATTAATTTAATTGTCATTAACAAATTTGTATATTTGAATATAAATTTTAGATATATAATTTTCCTTGTTCAATTACATTTGGAACATATCCAATAGAATTTATTATTCTAAAGAATTACCTAGAAATTTTATTTGAAATATTTTTTACTAGGTTTTTATACCAAATTGAATCATGGCATCACCAAATTGTGCTGTATTGGGATGCACTGATACCAATTCGCCACGCCATAGATTTCCAAATCCTGACGAAGATCCTATGTGGATTAAAAAAACAGAAAATGATAAATTAGCCTAACTGCCATCAGAAAATGTATATAGTTCATACAGAGTATGTCGCCTGCATTTTCTTCGGCAAGATATATCCAGAAATGGTCGACTATTTCAGACAGCGGGTCCAATATTAAATTTGCCAGGTAAACATTTCACATATAATCATAGTATATTTTCTTATTTTTTGTTTGAAAATTTTTGTATTGATAAGTAGCAATTTTTTGTTTGTTTTTTCTTTTAATTAGCATCACAATGTTCTGTGTGCTGAAATGTTATACCGTGATATCATACAGTTTCTAGGACGAAGATGGCTTTGTAATATAAATTGTATGTCTGAACTTAAGTTAGGAACTATAACTCTGTTTTGTAAATTATTTTGACAGTGACATTATCTGTCATCCATTAATGTGTTAGAATTGCTGAAAGCAAGTTTGAACGTCGAGTTTGAAACAGCACATTCGAGTAAATTCAAATATGGTTTACAATATAGTGCAAAAAGCGTACATGATTGAGCCTATTTTCGGAGTGGAGTGCGAATTGATGGAATTTGGGTGTACAGTCAACGTGCATGTTTGGATGATTTTAGAGAGCACTTTCCAGAGTTAGCTGTAATTCCCAAAGATTTTTATAATTGCCTTTCCAATTGTGTTGGTGTGTTTCGTGAGACTGGTTCTGTGGGTCATAAATCACGTACTGGTAGACCAACTGTTCGTTCGGAACAAGTTATAAATGATGTTCGTCAACGTATGGTAAATGAACCCACAAAACCTTTGAAACGCCTTTCTCAAGAGATTGGACTTTCTTATGGAACATGTCAGAAAATTGTAAAGAAA
This sequence comes from Melolontha melolontha, assembly GCA_935421215.2. Lineage (NCBI taxonomy): Eukaryota > Metazoa > Arthropoda > Insecta > Coleoptera > Scarabaeidae > Melolontha > Melolontha melolontha. The sequence continues at coordinate 203,203,598 of OW285235.1, read as the reverse complement.
AACTTACACATGCATCCGTATAAGATGCAATCACATCAGGCTATTTTGCCGGTAGACTACCCTAGACGTCGTGCGTACTGCCAGTGGTTTGCAAATAACTTAATAGAAGATGATGACCTGCTAAATTTGTCATTTTTCTCTGATGAAGCATGGTTTAATCTTTCGGGGTATGTCAATTTCCAAAATACTCGAATGTGGAGTAGTGAAAATCCTCATATTTTTATTGAATCGTTTCTCCATAATGCGAAACTTGGTGTTTGGCTAGCAGTTTCTCGCCGCAGAGTTGTCGGCCCTATTTTTTTTAATTTCACAATTAATGCTGAGAGGTATAGAAACATTCTGAATGAATTTATTGAACAGTTGCATGATGATGAATTGCAATATGGATACTTTCAACAAGATAGTGCAACGGCACATACAACACGAGAAAATATTGCTTTTCTTCGTGAGTTTTTTGACGATCGGATCATAAGTTTACATACGGAAGTTGAGTTTCCACCACGATCACCTTGTTTGACAATTATGGACTTTTTCGTGTTTCCTCACCTAAAGAATAGAATATTTAAAACTCCTGTTGCTAATTTGCAAGATATACAACAAAGAATTATTGACGAATGTGCATTAATAACGCCCGCAATGCTGCAAAATGCCTTTAACAGCATGAAAAGGCGTGTCACATTGGGAATTGAAAATAACGGACAACCATTTCAACATTTGCTTTAATTTTGCCTTTTTTTTATTAATAAAATTTTGAATACAAGCTGAGCTTGTTGTTTTATTGTATCTTTATTAAATCAAATGACATATTTATTGATGTCACGATGACACTATCAAAATAATTTTCAAAAATTAAGGTTAAGTTACCAGTATGATAATAAGGATAAAGTTCAGACATATATTTTCTATTTCAATGCCATCTTGGACCCAGAAACTTTATGATATCGCGGTATAATGGTTGTATTATTAATTTGAGAATATCGTCTAGAAGTGCCGACAGTTATAGATCTCAAATACTTTTGTATCTAGAAAACCATTTCTTGAGGAATACAACTTTAGCATTGTCTTATTGAGACACACACATGTATATTCTGATTGTGTTTTGTAAATACTAACGACAGTTCATACAAGATGTTATGTTTATTATTGCATTACTTTAATAAATTGTTACGAAAGTCTGTTTTTTTATTTCCTAATTTCTATTACTACTACTTATAAGCAATAATTAACAGATTATTTAGAATAGACGTTTTTACATATTTAATGTATATAATTGCAAATATCACACAAAACTAATTTTAACAATCAATAATTTTAGATCAAGTTTTGATTAAAATATTTACGTGTGTATATATTAAATACACAAAAAAATAGTTTTAAAAATATTCGATTTTATATAAATGTTTTTTTTTCTAAATTGGTTCCCTCACATATTGTAGGTGTCGCAAAACTCAGTTTTCTTTTGGTATTAAAAGTTGCCTATCTCCTTAGTATATTATCTCTGTTCAGTATTATTCCACTGGTCGTTGTGAGTGCATGTCAGTACACACATACTTAGAAAATGTCGCATTTAGGTACGTTTCGGAAACAGCGTATTTCGAAGAAACTAGAAAACGTAATAGAAAGTATGCCGAATTTAGAATACAAAGGCGATAGACGACTATTTGACGTGTACCAGCAGGTGGAAGTGCGAACGCCACCTAAAAAGTATTAAACACTGTTCTGCAATCCGTGGCAAACGATACAGCGAACAATTAACATTTGATATAGGTGTTTGTTCTATTATATGTAATCTACCGTTCACCTTGTTAGACCAAAAAGGATTCGTCTCCTTCTGGAGCAAGTATTCGGATTATACATTACCAAGTCGGACATCGATAAGAAACGTTAGGCCATCTGCTCGTGACTATGTTGAAAGAAGAATTAAAGCGGAAATGAAAGATAAAAAATTATGGTTATGTGTGGACGAAACAACCGATCGACAAAAAAATTCTGTAGTGAATGTGATGGTACGTACAATGGAAGAATTTGAACCGTCATCCTCTATCTTACTTGCTTCCAAAAGAGTTGCAAAATGTACTAGCGATGAAGTTTTAAAAGTGGTGTTGAGCGTATTGAACAAATTTCAAGTTTATACAAACCAACTTTTAATGTTTGTGAGTGACAGTGCCGCTAACATTCTTTCCTTATGCCGATCTCTTAAAGAGTGGCAATCTGTTACATATATTATGTAAAATCCATGCTTTAAACATTGTGGCGCAATTGATACTTAAATGTTATCCACGAGTAAATGCTTTAATAGCTCTCATACGGAGGCAGTGTTTCTAAAGTCCCCAAAACGTACAAAAAAAATTCACGAACTGTGTCCCAAAGTGCTTAAACCACCACAGCCGATTACTACGCGTTGGAGAACATGGTTAGACGCTGCGTTTTACTACTACGAACATTTTAATGATGTAAAGGAGGTAGTTTTACAATTCGATCCGAGACACGCCGAAGCTATCAAGAAAAGTCAGAAAATGTTTCAAGATAGTCAGGTAAAAAGTGATTTAGAAACTATTCGCAAGAACTATTATGGACTAGTGGAGGGAATCGAAAAATTACAAAATGATTCGATGTCGTTTGCGGATTCTGTTGAAATTGTGGATGATGTTGACTCACGCCTATGTGCGGTGGTAGGTGAAAAAAAATTAGTGTGTAATACGAAAATTTGAAAGTGTTATTGACAAAGATTCAGATTTTCTCATACTAAGACAAATTTGTGAAGGTGCGTCGAAAGATCCATTAAGTTGTTACAATGATTACTTTAAATTTGCAAATATAACATCACTTGATGTGAAACGGTCGTTTTCATCATTGAAAAATATTTATTCCGCACGTCGTACTCATTTGACTGAAACAAGTGTGGAAACATATTTAATGATTCAAATATTTAATAGATGCCACCCAGTTTGTGATTTCATGGAAGCTTTTTAAAACTGTAAGTGTTTCAGCACGTTATATAATATATTTTTATAATTATTTTATGTGTAAACATTCATGCGGCCGCATCGCCTATGCTCGCTCATGAAAGTCACGAACATAAATGATGCGAGTACGTAAACGTTACCGAACGCTCGCCTTGATAAAGCTGCTAGGCCTCTCCACGTTGTTCTCTGTACTGCACTGAAACTTGCCACTTTTTGCCGACTCTAGTAATAATAATGATATATATATTTGTTCAACAGACAATTATTCAATTACAATGTCAAATTAAAAGAAAAGCAGAGATGCATTGATTCGCATAAACAAGAGCGATACACAGAAACAAATAAATATGATTAATATTGCATTAAATTAACAAAACCACTACAAATCAAGTTTGCGTTTACAACATACAACTTTGTAAAATGTTGGTTTGGAACTATAAAAGTCTCGTTCTATCTAAATGAAATTATCGTAACATTGATATTTGAGCATTTCAACAAACATGGAGAGTACTTGATTACTCAGCTTATGAATTACGCTTGCATTACTTCTACATATACTCAAAAAGACTCGATCGCAACCCATTCAGCAAAAGATCATAGTCGATGCCCCTCTCGTTCTCTCCCACTCTATGTTCCCTTGTTTCTGACCTCCGTTTCTCACTCGTTTAGAAACTTGCGTTGAATTCTCTCAATAATCTGCGCACATCATAACATGGATATCAAATAATAATATTGCTCTTTGCTTGTCATAAATCCATTAAATAATGTTACTACTGTTAAGACTAATCAAATTCTTTACCAAACGTGTAATAAATCCAAGATATTTGAATACAACAGTGCGGAAAATGCATATATGATAAGCAAAAATTATATGGTTGTCAAAGATAATGCCCTAATCTTTAAAGGCGTAACTCCTCGTTACATAGGTGTTTCAGATAGTGAAAAAACCAAGCACTGAGTTTTATCGCCTGATTACCGAAACAATACTGCACATCTCAATAGTTAAATTTAACCAATTAATATCACACCAATCCACAATTTTATTCAAATCTTTAGATAAAAGTACAAGATCAGAGTCATCATTTACTGCACAAATTATTTTCACATCTTCAACATATGTCAATAAGAAACAGTTGTATGTAAATATGTACTTGATAAAGCAAGTATACGACTTAAATCCACTGCAATAGACGTAATTAAGTCTATTCTATAAGTAACTATAAAATATAGGTGCAATTAATCTAAAGTATCTAAGCATTCGAAGCAGTTAACACTCATGACAAATTCATACATATAACATCCATCCTCGGTCATACTCTTGGGCAATGGCAACAAAATTTGTTGTAGTGGGTCGATACGATATGAAACTGTCTTGACATGGCTATGTGTTAGAATGTACCATATGATCATATATTTCTATCCTCTAGAAGGCAATGACATTTTTCTTTTTTAAACTTAAGTTGGTACCATAATTTAAGTTAACTTATTTTGCAGCGTGTGTGTGATATAGGTTATTTTATACTGATGACAGATTAGGTTTTGTCATTTTGACCAATAATTACATACACACGTTTCAGTTGAAAAAATAAAAAGTTTAATAATAAAAACAGCTACAATAAATGTTCAAAGTGAGCTCCTTCATTTTCTATGCATAGCGCAACTCTTCGTTTCATATTATTGAAGGCATTCCTTAAATTATGTGGTGTAATTTCCTCACAGACATTTCGGATAGCATTAGTAAGTTCTTCGATTATATGTGGACGATTCGTAAATACTCTATTTTTTAGATGTGGATAAATGAAATAGTCCATAATTGTTAAATCCGGAGATCGTGGTGGAAAGTCTACTATTCGATTATCAAAGAATTCATGCAATAATTCCATCGTTTCTCTTGTCTTATGGGCTGTTGCATTATCTTGCTGGAAATATCCCTCGCGGAGCTCATCATCAAGTAATTGATTTACAAATGGTAGCAATAAATTATTACGATATCGTACTGCATTTATCGTATTATTAAAGAATATTGGACCAATAATCAGTCTACGAGAAACCGCAAGCCAAACGCCTATTTTTTGTGAATGCAAGGGTGTTTCAAGAATTTCATGTGGATTTTCACTAGACCAGATGCGCATTGTTTGTTTATTTATATATCCTGATAAATGAAACCATGCTTCATCGGACCAGAAGGATTTGTCAAGAACGTCATCGTTATTAATCGTACCTAAGAACCACTGACAGTAATTAACTCTGGTTACATGATCGATTGGTAAAAGCTCTTGCACGCAATGAAATTTGTATGGAAATTTTTGTAAGTCTTTTTTAAGGATTCTCTGGCAGGTCCCATATGACAGTTGTGTTTGTTGTGAAAGCTTACGAATCGATTTCTTAGGTGATTGATTTATTCGTCCCTCAACATCTGCTATATTTTCAACTGTCCGCTTTAGTGGTCTACCAGCACCTGGTTTTCGAGACACAGACCCTGTTTCACGGAATTTAACCACTGACTTTTGAATTAATTGCCGCAAACTGTCATATGTTGTTGGAAAATTTGGAAATTCTGCCCGAAATTCTTCTATACAAGGCTGCAAGGAGTACGACCATTCTCCATTTTCTAATTTTACACCATTCCTAAAGTATGATTCGATCAGAAAAACTTTATGATTTATTGTAAACATTTTTAAGTGTCAATTAATAAATACATTAATGACAGATGAGTTTTATTTATCAGAACATACACATAATGACAGATGTATTTTATTTGTCACTACCAACACGATATTTTCAAGAAATAATTTCATGGCTTGCTAGAGGGTAAATATAAATGATCATATTGTATCATTCCATTATTATTTTTGATAAAATGTTGCTATATAGTATTTGCGCGAAAACTTTAGAGAAAATACAGTCTGTCATTCCTGACATCTGCGAGATCTTCTTTTTTAAAGGCGGGGCATATTTCGGCTATTTGTCAACACCCAGGAATTTCGAATATTTCAAACATAAATCAAATATTAAGGCCAATAGTTTAGCAAATCCATACGCACATTCTCTTACTAGGAAACAATACATGGTAAAGTTTAAAAAAAGTTTATTATATTATCCTCATGTATGCGTAAGTGAAAGTATTTGTGAGCGTATGTGATTCATTTTCAGATCTTGATTTTTTATTTTTCTGTGTTAACTCAGAATAACTGGTATATGCAATGCAATGTCAGGCTTTATATGCCTTCTTAACCTTGCAGTCTTCCATTTTCTGTGAAAATGTATTTTCAATTCGAAATTATGTTTAGTATTTTTACTATTATCAGGATAAAATAAAACAAATTTAAATGAATTTCACTTTTTAATTGACACTGCAACGATCGTTTCGCTCCAACCTGAGCTTCATCAGACATATACATAACTAACTTATTCACAAATTTTTTAACACAAGTATACGGTAACAAACACATGTTTTATTTTAAATATTTGAAGGAATGGGTACTTTTTATTACTAAAATGTCTATTCACAAAACTTTCACTACGGTTTATACAGTACTGTTCTTAAGTAATAAAACTAGGGGTTACATTATATTACAGGGAGGTAAAGAAATTCTATGGAAAAATACAATATGTGACTGTCTGAGTATCAAATAAATAAATTGAGTAAGGGTGAATTATTTGTTTCTAATTGATCATTTAAGATCTTGTCGGTTTTCTTTAATTTATTAATTTCAAGTGACTCTAATAAATTAAGTTTTTTGCCCTTATTTTCTACGTGTAATATTTTAAATTCTTTGTCAAAATTGTGGTTCGTTGAATTAATATGAGACGCATATGAAGAGTCACTTTTATTATTTCTAAATGAAGAAAAATGTTCTTTGATGCGTATTTCAAACGATCTACCTGTCTATCCGATATACGTCATAGGGAAACTACCGCAGGTTAACTCATAGACTCCTGACTTTTTATTGTTGTTTGTTAAATCTTTATTGTTTTTTATAAATTTGGATAAATTGTTGTTAGTTCTATACGCTGTATTAATGTCAAACTTTCTTAAATATTTACAAATTTGACATTAATACAGCGTATAGAACTAACAACAATTTATCCAAATTTATAAAAAACAATAAACCAATAAACAATACCGTATACTTGTGTTAAAAAATTTGTGAATAAGTTGGTTATATGTCTGATGAAGCTCAGGTTGGAGCGAAACGATCGTTGCAGTGTCAATTAAAAAGTGAAATTCATTAAAATTTGTTTTATTTTATCCTGATAATAGTTATAATGGATTAAAAAAAACAGCGTAAATGTATATACAGATACAAATCTGTTTTTTAACAGATTTGTATTATTTTGTATTACATTGCTTCACTAGCTTGACTGATGATGCCTATAGATGGCAGAAACACGTGTTTTAAGCAGAAGTAAATGCTGAAAATACGAGGTGTATTGTCCATGTGTACAGTTACAGATATGTATATTGCATGTCTGTATCATTTGTAACCAATGCGTAATACGTGCATAACGTATTGATATACTTAAACCTTTTTGTATATTTACCGCCATCTGGCTCGTGTTAATGGACTACACCTATACGTATTTTTTCGCTTATGTACCAGCATAGCTGGTCAAGCGAAAGGTCGCCTTTTTCGACATAGTCTCTTTCGTCCGTCAGATGTCACTTATTAAATAGTGCCACCTTATAGGACGAAATTTGCTATATCTTGTAGGCGATTTCAGGGTAAATATATATACAGATACAAATCTGTTTTTTAACAGATTTGTATTATTTTGTATTACATTGCTTCACTAGCTTGACTGATGATGCCTATAGATGGCAGAAACACGTGTCTTAAGCAGAAGTAAATGCTGAAAATACGAGGTGTATTGTCCATGTGTACAGTTACAGATATGTATATTGCATGTCTGTATCATTTGTAACCAATGCGTAATACGTGCATAACGTATTGATATACTTAAACCTTTTTGTATATTTACCGCCATCTGGCTCGTGTTAATGGACTACACCTATACGTATTTTTTCGCTTATGTACCAGCATAGCTGGTCAAGCGAAAGGTCGCCTTTTTCGGCATAGTCTCTTTCGTCCGTCAGATGTCACTTATTAATAGTGCCACCTAGGGCTGGGCGATACCGACGTTTTCGGTATCGGGTACCGATACCAATCGAGGTATCGATACTTACCGATGTATCGGGTCTGTGCACGGTATCGATTCTGAGTACCGGAATCCGTAAAGTATCGATGCTTTGGAATCGATACCTTGGAATCGATACCTTGGAATCGATACCTTGGAATCGATACCTTGGAATCGATACCTTGGAACCGATACCTTGGAATCGATACATTGGAATCGATACCTAGAAATCAATATTCATAACCCGTTTTCTAGGTGTTGATTGTTTGATATCGGTTTCAAGAAATATAAAATTAATTTATCGATTCTACCATATCTACGGTATGAAATTTGCAATATTGTGATATTTTTTTTTGTAATAATTATAGTTATTATGTATATGTTATAATATGGATATTTGCTACGCATAATATAAAATTCAACATCCTCTGAAATATATACTATATAATATATGTAATGCTATATATACTTAAAAATTATTTACTTAGTTATTGCATCTTTTATGTACATTAAAAAAAATGCATAAAGGTAAGCTACCCGATACATGGCTACCCGATACATCGCTACCCGATACATCGATACTTAGCGAGTACTGGAATCGGTAAAGTATCGATAGGTATCGATGCTTTGGAATCGATACCTCGCTACCCGATACATCGATACTTAGCGAGTACTGGAATCGATACCTTAGAATCGATACCTTCGTTATGTGAGGTATCGGGTATTGGACAATGTATCGATACTTCGCCCAGCCCTAGTGCCACCTTATAGGACGAAATTTGCTATATCTTGTAGGCGATTTCAGCGTAAATGTATATACAGATACATAATTTTGTATTACATTGCTTCACTAGCTTGACTGATGATGCCTATAGATGGCAGAAACACGTGTCTTAAGCAGAAGTAAATGCTGAAAATACGAGGTGTATTGTCCATGTGTACAGTTACAGATATGTATATTGCATGTCTGTATCATTTGTAACACTTGGAAATATTAAAAATACATATAACTAAGGCATAAGAGTATAAAATAAATAGGTTATAGAAGAATATCATACTGGACTATTTAGTATGTTAAATAGTCCAGATCCCTGAATCTGAAAAATTTTTTTTATGGTAATTTCATTACTCTTAACAATTTAAAAAATAAATCTATAAAGTTTATATTTTAATCCAACATAAAATATCATTGAACTAGGATTATTACTACTATATTTACAAAATGACTCATTTTAAAATTTAGTCTGCTCAGTAAAGCTCTATTGTCAAGAGTGTCCTTATTATATAGGGTGTGTAGAAATTAGCAGACAATCTACATGTGGCATCTTTCCTTTTGTTATTCTTCGATATATTCCTTATAAATAAACTTCCAATAGTTGATAATAACTTTACAAGATGTCGCCAAAGTTTGGAATTTTTACTAACAAAAATGCAATTTTCATTATTATTCTGCTGTAAAGAGTTAATTACTTTAATTTTAAACGTTTATTGAAAATTATCTTTCTAATAAAAACAACTGAAGAAATATATTAATTTTTTTACATAATTTTTCTAAAAAAAAAAAAATAATAAATAAAAAAACCTTATATAAAAATGGCTTAGAATAGTATAAGGAAACACTCCACGTGCAATTATCCACCAATTTATAAACACACTGTATATAATTTGATATCTATAAAGATGTAAATACCCTTTTTGTGCAAATATCAGGATTAGCCCATTCTGGTAAATGGTTTGCGGCTTCTATTAAAAGAAATTCTCCATCAGTATCAACAACACGCACAACAAGTCCATCGAATTCTTTTGTTAACTGGACAAGAAGATATACAATAAACCATTCATCTTCTATGTTATCCCCATAACATGTTATTCCATATAAATGAGGAGGTATTGATTCTTGAAATACACATAAGATAATTTTTTTTTTAAATTAGTACAATTTATTTTAAACTAACCTGTTTGATTATCGTTATTTAAAAGACTTGTATTAGAAGTTCTAGCAGTCAAATTAAATTCATCGCGATGCCAAATGTATTCACGTGTGTATTTGTCAATATATGCATTAATGTTAGAAATGTGCGAGTTTAGTTTCTTTATATCATTATTTTCGATAAAATTATGATTTGGAAATAAATAATATTCTACATAATCGTCAACGGGAACTAACTCCAGAATATTTCTTTTATTCGCCATTAATAAAAATTAATTTCTAGTCTTCCCATAAAGACAAAAACCAAACTTTGAATGTAGGTTAAATTATTGACAGTTTGATTTGAATAAAAATTTGAATCCAATAGAAGATACGCAAACACATCATTTCAAAATCCCTGTTGCTTTTAAAGAAAATGCTCATATTTAGCAGAGAATTTTAGTAATTTAATGTTGCCTGTGTTATGCAAATTGTCAAACTAGTGTTTGGATAGAAGGTTAGATATTTTATGTAGTTGACAGTTGATTGTGTCGTATTATCAGTAATAATTATTTTTTCAATATGAATATTTTATGAGAGATGTTAATTATATGCTCATTTAATTTGAATTAAACTGTACGGACTATTTTAAGAATTATTGTAATAATAATGACATTAGACTTTATTCGAAATGGTCGCTACAAAGAATGTAGATAATACGAGATGGATGAAAAGATACAAGACATTTTTCTTAATAGGAATTTTAATTTTAACTTTGCAACTTTACTTAGCTTTTCGTTTTTTTACGATAAATCATGCGTCAAACAACTGGAGTCCTCATAAGTTGACCAAATCTGAAATATACGAATCTGATAATAGTGTAAATTCTGCACGTAGAAGTAAAGATGGTTTGTCTATAGATGATGAAGACATAAAATTAAATGAAAAGGATAAGACAAATAAAAGACAAATTGAGAAAAGTCCATTACTTAATAAAACTTCAATAAGATTGAGACTAGAGGAATTAGATTTTGAACCTACTTGTGAAATCATTACAAGAGAAGCAATTTCTGCAATACACAGAGCAAAAACACAAAAATGTAAACAAGAAATATCAAATACTACGTGCCTTATTCAAAAGGGATTGTTATACCCAAAGTCTTTGCCAAACCTTTGTGAAAGTGAAAATTCACATTTGAGTGGTAAATCTTTAGGTTGTTTTAAAGACGACAAAAATTTTAGAGTATTAAGTGGCTATTATGGCAACAACAAAGATAAAAATTCTCCAGAATATTGTATATATATGTGCCTTCAGTCTGGATTTACCTTTGCTGGTGTGCAATACTCGTATGTAATTAATATTGTAAAGAAGCAAATATAAATATTGTATTTCTAGAACGGAGTGCTTTTGTGGAAATGATGAACCTTCAGTTGCATTGAAACTACCAGATTCATCATGTAATATGAAATGCCCTTCAGATTCACATTCAGTTTGTGGTGGATATTATACTATGAATATTTATTACACTGGTATTAAAAGTAAGATTAGCTACAAAATACTTTATTAAATAATAAGAAAGTATCTATATAAAATTTCATATGTATTAATTTAATGCTTTTTTAGAATTTGTACCTCAAGTGGCCAATGAATCGGCGAGTTCTACTGACTCTAAATTAAAAATAGTTTTCCTTTTAACTTTAAATGGAAGGGCTTTACGCCAAATAAAGAGATTATTTAAAAATCTTTTTCATCGTGACCATTATTTCTATATTCATGTTGATATTGTAAGTATAAGACATTAAATAGAGTGGCTTGATAAGTGTGTGGTATATTGTTGTTATGACAAAAAGATCTTCCATAGCATGTGATTTAATTTTGAAATATTCCATTAGTTTTTGTAATAGTTTAATTTTATTGTTAGTTAAGTATGATTAAGTTTTCCTTTGGTAGTATGTGATCAATAATACTTAAAATGTTTATTTGAAACATTTATATTAAAAAAAAGTGTACTTTAACAATAACAATTGTACCACAATATATTTTTATATAATATTAAAAATAGAAGCACAAACTTCCCGATGCTCCAATAAACTAGGAAAAATAAATTTATAAAAGAATAAAAACAAAGTACAAAAAAAAATTAAGTGTATAATATTGTTTTTATAACTTTACAAATTGCACTAATATGTTATTATCTTTTAGAGACAAGATTACTTATATAGAGAACTCGTGAGACTTGAAAAGACATTTAATAACGTGAAAGTTACTAAGAAGCGTTTTGCAACTATATGGGGTGGCGCATCTTTATTACAAATGCTTCTCTCTTCAATGAAAGAACTGCTTCAAATGGATTGGCCTTGGGATTTCGTCATAAATCTCAGTGAATCAGATTATCCTGTAAAAACTGTGAGACGTTTAGTTGACTTTCTATCAGCAAATCGAAATAAAAATTTCGTCAAATCCCATGGACGTGAAGTGCAACGTTTCATTCAAAAACAAGGACTGGATAAGACATTTGTTGAATGCGATACACATATGTGGCGAATAGGTGATAGAAAGTTACCTCGAGGTGTACAAATAGATGGTGGTAGTGACTGGATAGCTTTATCTCATAGTTTTGTATCATACGTTGCTAGTGATGAACCTGATGAATTGGTAACAGGGTTAATCTTACTATTTAAATATACTTTATTACCTGCGGAATCATTTTTTCACACTGTTTTAAGAAATTCAATGTTCTGTAATACTTATGTTGACAATAATTTACATGTTACTAATTGGAAAAGAAAATTAGGTTGTAAGTGTCAGTATAAACATGTAGTTGACTGGTGCGGATGTAGTCCAAATGATTTTAAACCAGAAGATTGGCTCCGAATACAAAACACGGAATCACGACAGCTATTTTTTGCGCGAAAATTTGAACCAATCATAAACCAAGCAATAATTTTAAAATTAGAACAATGGTTATACGGAATTGATTTGAAATCGAAAATACAAAACGTAAATTCTTACTGGCAAAGTGCTTATAATCACTTGGATCTTGACATTACTGATGATGCTATTTTAACAGTAAGTGATAGTGTGGCACGAATAACAACAAAACACTTGTCAAATGAATGTTCACTACACTTAAATAGAGTTTTAGAAGTCACCTATTTTCACGTAAATGATGTCCATAAAAGAACTTTAGTACAATTTGAAGCGTATTTGAATAATAAAAAAGCTATAAAATTTGAAACAGGATTTAAACCTAAGGACACCATAAAAATTTTAAAGAAAACTTACTTAACTAGTAGATTAAATTACTTTTTCATAAGTAGCGATTACGACCAAAAAGAACAAATATCGAGAAATTTTCCTCGTATTTTGGGTCCTTATTCAGAACCAGCTATCATATACGAATTTGGTACTAATTTTGATAGTTCTAGCAAAAGCAGTAACATAACTTTCTTATGGTTAGATCCAACAAATAAATTGGTAGAAGTTAGCGATGTTTTAATTGATGATGGTTTTAATGTTGGGTATTTGAAACCTACTTTAAAACAGCCATTATTACCAGGACTATGGTCTGTTAAGATTATTTCTAAGTCAGAGTTACTTGTTGAAACAAAATTCCTAATAACGCCATTAAGATTTTACTCACGTAATTTAATCATACAAAATCAAGTAGAATTCGTACATAGCGGTAACGGTTTATATAAAGATTTCGATATGCACTGGGACAAATTTCTAAATCATACCGACCAAGATCGTTTAGAAAGATTAGCCTTGGCAAATTCTAAACGTTTTGGTCCAGATTTAGAGGAATGGGTGGATAATTTGGTGTCAAAGTTTTATTATATTGATGATGTTTGTGTGACGGATGATAGTGATAGCGAAAAATGTTGGAAAGATTTACATAAATGTAGTGAAACCGATTGGAGTTCATTGGCTCCTGATCCGAAAAGTACAATAACTACTATTAATGAGACTACAGGAACGTTTGATTTGTGGTAAAGTTCACTTATAATTCTCGTAATTATATGAAAGTATTAGTGATGTTCAACATTGCTAATTTATTTATTGTTTCTAAACAAGTCTAAGTGATGCAATTGCCCATATAAGTTTATGTAAGAACATTTAATTCTAAGGCGTTATACTTATTATGTTTGTGTTTAGAAAGTATGTGGAATCGATTTGGTAAAAATATTAAAAGTTGCATTTTTCTTCCAATCTGCCTTAGTTAAATAGTGGATCCTCTTTTTTTTTTGTATGTTGGTGAAAGGGTTGAATGTGACTTCCGTCTTTATTTCAATTTTATGAGTCCTGTAAGTAGATAAAATTCGTGGACCAGAACATGTATATTTTTAAACTATTTATATTCTACGGTGTGTATATAAATGATTGAAAGGTGTTTGAATTTTCCGCTTTCAATTTTTTGTGTTTAAGTTGGTGCTAAGTGCATGCCAGCATCTCTGAGGGAGCAAATGTCGTATATCATAGGCGTAACATTAAAAAATTAGAATAGGAACAAATATAGTAATAAATAATATTTTATTGAAAGATAATTACAATGAAATTATGTATGTTTTCTAATGCTGGTATCTTAAATTTCACTATACAATACTTTAATTTCAGACTTGCATACTCTATCAAAATTATAACAAAACTATAACACTTATTCAAGATAAAATTATAATATCAAAATAATTGAAACATACATGAGTAGGTAAACCCCACCAGTTTTGTATAATACAAAGGTATTTTTAATAATATAAAATATTATTAAAAATCTGGTCTGAAGAACACAAATGCAGGTTCACTATTAATATTTTCTGTGAACGTGTCCGAATATATCCTATACGTATTTCGCTTTTCTACAAGCTCATCGGTACGCCCCTGCTGGAGATAGGATATATTCGGACACGTTCACAGAAAATATTAATAGTGAACCTGCATTTGTGTTCTTCACACCAGATTTTTAATAATATTTTATATTATTAAAAATACCTTTGTATTATACAAAACTGGTGGGGTTTACCTACTCATGTATGTTTCAATTATTCTGATACATTACACATGCGGTTAAGCCGTAGTATGAGTGAAGGCACAAACAAAATGCAGTTTTCTAGAGAGTTGGCTGTGCTAACCTTTGGAAGGGCGTCGTTACTTCACATTAATTATGTGGACGGTATGCGAGGTACTTCGGCTGTCTGACAACAGGTAGCGCCGAATTTACTTCTGCGCTCGGTCTGGATAATTACGGTGATAGGGCGAGGTGGTTCTTTTCTGTGAATGTGTCTGGAAATATCCTTTCTCCAGCAGGGGCGTACCGATGAGCTTGTAGAAAAGCGAAATACGTATCTACGTCTCTGGGGATAGGATATATTCGGACACGTTCACAGAAAATATTAATAGTGAACCTGCATTTGTGTTCTTCACACCAGATTTTTAATAATATTTTATATTATTAAAAATACCTTTGTATTATAAAATTATAACATT
Organism: Melolontha melolontha; assembly: GCA_935421215.2. Lineage (NCBI taxonomy): Eukaryota > Metazoa > Arthropoda > Insecta > Coleoptera > Scarabaeidae > Melolontha > Melolontha melolontha. The sequence continues at coordinate 203,188,099 of OW285235.1, read as the reverse complement.
TGTTCAAAATGCCGTCCATGTAAATTTAAGCACAAATTCAAATAGTTGGACGCCTGTAGATTTTCCCTTTAAAACGCTCCCTGTTGTGCGATATCTCTCTATTACACGACGAACGTGCTGTACAAAACAGTCATATGTAAATTCCATTTTTGGAAACTCCTCTTGAAACTGCTGGTGGCAATTTGGATAGGAATAATCCCATACTCCTTCAACATTGCGTGTTCCCGAACGAAAATATGCCTAAACAATAAATTTGTTGTGCAGATCCGTGAAAACCATTATTAACCTAAAAGCGTACTTTGTTACATTTGTACAAATTTACTGTGATTTCTTCATCGCTTACCAATAACAAATATGTAACAGCAGAAAAATGGCAATAAGAAAAGCCTTTCTGGTAATAAAGGAGAGAAATAACAAAATAAATAGACGAGAACGAAAATGCAGAAAACCAAAATAAACAGAAGGACGCTACCGATTATTTGCGGCATAGCTTGTAGAAGCACCAACTTTCATTAAAAAAAGCGCGGGCGATTCAAACACCTTTCAATTATTTATATACACACTGTACATTGTTAAATGTAAAATGATAATATATTTAATTATACTCCAGTTGTAAAAATTGTTAGCGTGATTAGTGCAATATATGTATGTATATGATCTTGTTAATGGATGTTGTAGTCGGTTCTTGATTTATATATAGGTACTTAATATTAATTATAATAAAAAGAAAACTTGATAAGTTTCACTGTTTTATTTTATTGTTCTGACAATATTGTTTCGGTGATTTCTACCATTCTCAGAGAAAGATTTTATTCAATTAAATATAGGCGTACAACTTACTATGTATTGTATGAGTGTATATATGTATTTGTGTGTCTGCTAATTTAGCGTTAATTAAGCTAAATTTCTTGTTCGTTTTGTTGTGTCAAGTAAATCTGATCGTATCCTGTCTCCGTATAATGTAATAATCAGATCCGGAATAAGGAATAATCGAACACGCTGAAGAAATTTAGAAGTATTCCTTTTTTTATCTCTTTTCCCCCTTGGGACATCTAGACGTCCTTGTTTACATATTAATAATTATCCGTCCAGATAGATAAAAGCATTACAAAATGTCGCCCGAGCAGGGACTTAAAGAGAAAGGGAACAGAGCTAGACCAGAGTAAGATTTTAAAAAAGGTATATAACCCCTCACCACAATTACTAATCGTATCCTAAATACGTATTTCGACAACTAAGTTGTCATCATTAGTAGGTAAAACCACTAATCAAAGTGTTGCACATGGGGCACAGTAAAGCTAGCACATCTGATCACGCAACAACTTTACACGGCGTCCACGTATACACTGACTTAAAAATACAAATATATCGACAAAATTACCTCTCAAGGAAACGGCAACCACATGTGTTTATTCTCTCTCTGCGCGTCTACAACCTTTATACCTCTTTTAGCTAAGAATGAAAAGAGACAACTATATGGAATCGGACCCTTATCTACATTAATGGTGTTTTCTTTATTTTTAACGCTATGAATGCTTTCATATGCGTCAAGATCTCGAGGATGATTAATGGCTTTAGAATATACGAAATTAATTACTTTGATTGTAATTTGAAATACACATATCAACATAATCTAAGGATATCAATTTTTATTTTATTTGCTTGATTTTACTTCCGTTAATATTGTCTTTTGTTGTTTAGTTTGGTTGCTAGGTAACTTATAAACAACTATCTGTCAAAAGTATCCAGGCGGGAATTATGCTGGGTAGGAAAACTGATCTCGTTTTTCTAGATCAATTCTTAAATGCTGAGCAATATATCCAGAATATTCTTGAACCTGTTGTTCAGCCATTTTCAGAAGCGTTGGGCCGAAATTTAACCCTTATGCATGACAATGCACGACCACATGTGGCAAGAGTTGTTACCGATTGACTCAATGAAGCAAGAATTGAGGTTTTGCCATGGCCAGCTCAATCCCCAGACCTCAATTCCATTGAGCATGCATGGGATATGCTTCAGAGAATATGCCTGCCACATACGGACGCTATACAAAATCGACGGCAACTGCAAGAACTTCTTTCACAACAGTGGAATCTTCTTCCACAAGAAGACTTGGACAATCTTATTCTGTCTATGCCAAGAAGATGTAGGGCGGTTTTAAACTCCAGAGGAGGTCCCACTCTTTATTAATTCCTTAATCTTCAAATTTTTTAATTCAATATAAGATTAATTTTGAATTGTTGTTTAGTTCCATTTTGTAGAATTTCTAATTTCTAATTAATAAATTATTATTAAAATTGTGTTAAATATTAATTTAAGTTAATTTCACTCATAGCTTATTTTACATTTAACTTTCAAAACAAAAATGGGTAAAAAGATGCACTAAATTATTTTTTTAAAGCAAATAAGATATATCCTTAGATTATGTTGATGTGTGTATATAGGCCAAACGAAACGATCAATAATAACTAGGTTTAAAGAACACATATTAAATTCAATAGACCAGAATAATCTAACGTTGCCAATCATTCTTTAAATAGACAACACAATGTGGATTAAAGGGTTAAAACTTGTCAAAGCCATTAATAACCCTCGAGATCTTGACGCATATGAAAGCATTCATATCGTTAAAAATAAAAACACCATTAATGTAGATAAGGGTCCAATTCCATATAGTTCTCTCTTTTCATTCTTAGAAAAGAGGTAGAAAGGTTGTAGACGCGCAGAGAGAAAATAAGCACATGTGGTTGCCGTTTCCTTAAGAGAGGTAATTTTGTCGTAATTTTTAGTCGATATATTTGTATTTTTAAGTCAGTGTATACGTGGACGCCGTGTAAAGTTGTTGCGTGATCAGATGTGCTAGCTTTGCTATGCCCCATGTGCGACACTTTTATTAGTGGTTTTACCTACTGATGATGACAACTTAGTTGTCGAAATACGTATTTAGGATACGATTAGTAATTGTGGTAAGGGGTTATATACCTTTTTTTAAAGTTTTTACTTAACCACAGTCTTCAAAGGACGACTTTTCAGAGTAAGATTCCGAATAGAGAGAACTCTTTCCGAGGGAAAAGGAAAAACTAGTTCGCGCCAGAGTAGGTATTCCGAACATAAACGTCAAGCTTAGACCAGATTAAAATTTCGAATAAAAGCTATCCAATTTTTGATGAAAATCGCGGCCTTTTATAAATTTTGAATATCAACAAAAACGGGAAATTCGGGAGTCGCCATAAGCGCATATTGTAACCGCGATTTTGTGGTTGGTGAGATTAAGCTACAGAGATAGGTATCGTACACGATTTATGTGTTTAATCAGGCGCGGCTCGTGATGACGTATTTGGGAGTGCAAGTACAATGATGCGAGTGCCTCGTGTGTTTTCGGTGTTTACTAAGAAAACGTTACAGTTAGTACACGAGAATACACGAAGCACTCGCATCATTGTACTTGCACTCCCAAATACGTCATCACGAGCCGCGCCTGGTTTAAATACAAAATATATTGAGAAAATAAATGTACAGGGTTGGCTCAAAAGTTCACAATATGTAATTGCGCGGAGCAAAGTTCTTTAACTTAAGGGTTTCGCACTTTTGTTCACAGAATTGTGGATTTTTAGAACGAGGTTTATTACAAGGTACATATTTGTATCTCTGGGTGTAGTTCTGGTCAGTTTATGATTGTGTCTGTTATTGAAGTGTTTAAAAACTCTTTCTGTGTTTTCATCAGGTTTTTCTTTTTAGAAATTGTTTTTTTTTATTTCTAATATTTATTTTTCTTATCTAATATTATTTAGAAATATTAGAAATAAAAAAACAATTTCTAAAAACGAAAATCTGACAAACACAGAAGAAAATTTTAAACACCCCAATAATAGACACAAACATAAAATAGTCAGAATAGCCACTACACACAAATACATATACCGATAGGTCCAACTCGCAACGGGCCATAGGGAACAATATACGTATGGAACGTAATGCGGTGTGGCAACGTGTGCACGATGCCTATATTGAGTGACTTTCTTAAAATTTAAATTTATTTTGCAGAATTATTGATTTTTTTACTTTTATCTTTTAGAAAACGTTGTTTTTTTATTACTTAAAATTACTTTATATGAAAAATAGTATACCATAAAAGTGTAAACAAAGACAGTATACATTGAAACGAATATTCATTCAATTGTATTGTCATGAAATTGAATTTGTCAATCGTTGTTAAATTTGTTAGAATGAATAGATATTTATATTTATCGGAAAATACTAATACTTAAAGCAAACAAATAAGGTGTAGTGTTTTGTTATATTGATTATGCAGCTGATGCTTTCGTAATATGCTCATACTCATACTCATACGGAAAATACTAATACTTAAAGCAAACAAATAAGGTGTAGTGTTTTGTTATAGGAATGTACAATATCCATTTCTTCCTGCATATTGATTATGCAGCTGATGCTTTCGTAATATGCTCATATTTGTATTTCTACTATTATCGTGATGTTATTATAATACAGATACCAAAATCTCACGTAATATTTCCATCAGCCTATAACAAAACCCTACACCTTATTTGTTTGCTTTAAGTATTAGTATTTTCCGATAAATATAAATATCTATTCATTCTAACAAATTTAACAACGATTGACAAATTCAATTTCATGACAATACAATTGAATGAATATTCGTTTCAATGTATACTGTCTTTGTTTACACTTTTATGGTATACTATTTTTCATATAAAGTAATTTTAAGTAATAAAAAAACAATAACGTTTTCTAAAAGATAAAAGTAAAAAAATCAATAATTCTGCAAAATAAATTTAAATTTTAAGAAATTCACTCAATATAGGCATCGTACACACGTTGCCACACCGCATTACGTTCCATACGTATATTGTTGCCTATGGCCCGTTGCGAGTTGGACCTATCGGTATACACTTATACAATACATAGTAAGTTGTACCCCTGCATTTATTTGAATAAGAAATTTTTTTGAGAATGGTAGAAATTATAGAAACAAGATTGTCAGAACAATAAAATAAAATAGTGAAACTTATAAAGTGTTTTTTATTATAATTCGTTATTAAGTATATATAATATGAGAGAAGCACTGTATGTAGTATTGGAATAGCTAGTCAAAACAAAAACGACAGCACGAAAAATTGCAATAAATTACTTATGTAATATTTTATTATTTTAAAGAAAATATGACTGATAGCATTGTGCAGGAAATTATATATATCGCATTGAAAAGAGCAGACAATTTAATAGAAACTACTGGTTGAATTGTGAAAGAAGCAAGCGAAATTGCTGAAGAAAATTTACCGTTATTTAAGAATTCTCAGAAATGAGTACACAAATGGTACAACAATTCGCTATATTTTATAGAAATATAATAAAAACAAATGTTTAAAATATTGATAGCAGTAAATCACACTATATTGCAACTACGTACTATCTGCATAAAGTATAAGAATTCTCATCCAACTAAAGATTAGTAAGTTATCACACTAGGGTTTTTCTTAAAGTGCTTCAAATGGTCAAGGTTGTATATGCATTTATATATTATTATATACAGGGTGTTCACACTTAAACCCGCACCATTGGTAACTCCGTTATTATTGGAGCTACGAAGTCGTCCAAATTAGCAAACTAGTAGGATTTTTCCTGGCGGTTACGATGATAAAAACAAAAAAACAATTGAACGTCGCGTTTTTCAGATATTTGACAAAATGTAATTTTTAAAATGGAACATCCTGTATATTTTTATGCGGTTGAATAAAGAATTTAGTTCTGAACAAAAATGTTTCAATACATTATCACAAAAAAATTGAAAATAAAAAGTTATCACGTGATTTCTTTAAAGGGGCATATTCCCGAGATAATCAGAAAAGTACCCATTTTAAAATGGGACACAGTATAATTTAAAACTCCACTCAGAAAAAAAGGAAAAGAGAAAATGAAATTAGCCTACATTACAATAGTTGTTACAATTTAGATCATGTAGGCACCAATCAAAAAAAAAAAAAATTTAATAACTCCGTCAAATTAATCTGTCAGTGTTTTAAAATTCGCATTGTTATTTTGCTTTTTTCATCGTGTTTTCTTCTAATAAAAATGGTTTTCACACATGAGGAAAAATGTGATATTATGGAAGCTTACATATTTCAGAGAAAAAGCACTATTAGAGCTCGCGAACATTATAGTGCAATGTTTCCCGAGCGCGCGATTCCTCAAAGAAGATATTTCTTGGAATTATACAGACAATTTCGGCGAAACGAAGAGGTTTTCAAGAAGAATTGAACGAAGAAGCAATTTGTGGTTAGTGAGGAGGTAGAGATAAATGTACTGGGATATTTTGAGGCGCATCCTAACAATTCAATTAGAGAATTGGCAAGAGAAATAGACCTTTCATTGGGAACGATAAATATAATTTTGATCCATACAAATATCGGCCAGTACAAACTTTGCATCTTAATGATGATATAAGAAGAATGGAATTTTGTGAATGGTTCCTACATAAATGTGAAGAAGATCCAAATTTTCCTCGATATGTTTTATGGTCGGATGAGAGTAACTTCTCTAATAAGGGAATGTTTAATCGAAAAAACTATCATTTTTGGAGTCGGGAAAATCCTTTTTTGGCTAATCCCACTAATCCACAACATCGGTTCAGCCTTAATGTTTGGTGTGGTATGATTGGATCTAAAATTGTGGGTCCTTTTTTTTACCGCGGCTCATTGACGGGAGAGAGATATGAGAACTTTATGTCTCATGTATTGGAAGATTTCGTGGACAACGTGAACTTGATGGATAGGCCGCGGATATACTTCCAACAAGACGGTGCACCGGCTCATAATCACCATATCGTTAACGCATTACTGGAGACTGTTTGGACCCTGTTGGATTGGAACTCATGGACCAGTTCTGTGGCCCCCACGCTCACCAGATCTAACTCCGCTAGATTTTTTTTTATGGGGCCTAGTGAAAAATGAAGTTTACAAACATCGTTACCAAAATGTGGAAGAACTTCAAAATAGCATTACGGCCATTATTCGGAATATTGATGAAAGGACCCTTCTCAAAGCCACGCGCTGCACTCAGAAAAGAGCCCGCAAGTGTCTGGACCAAGAAGGTGGTACTTTCGAACAATTATTTTAGTTATGTATGTTGATTGATAGTGTTCATTATTCTTTTATTTGTTATTCTTAAGTTTCGTGGACGAAATCAAAATAAATTTCGTTAAAAACACAACGTTTCGTTTGAATTCATTTAGGAATATTATGAACAAACCTTCTCGGACCTATACAAAAATTTTTTTCATCCGTTCAACAAGAGAATAGTCTACACTACAATAATCGGTACATATTATTTAATTACAAATTTCGTTAGGCATCCCTAAAAACAAATCCTTAATCCCTAAATATGCACGGTATCTCATTTGAAAACTTACGTTTTAGTGATAAAGTAAGCAAATTTTAAGGATGTTTATGATATTATTTTATTTAATATCTGAAGATGACTTCAATTGGATAAACATGTGAAACATGCTACGTCTTTCATCAATTTTTTTAAACAAAATGCAATGATTAAGAAATTTTTATTTTCAATTTTTTTTGAGATAATGTTTTGAGACATTTTTATTCAGAACTAAATTCTTTATTCAACCGCATAAAAAATAAATAGGGTGTTCCATTTTAAAAATTACATTTTGTCAAATATCTGAAAAACGCGACGCTCAATAGTTTTTGTGTTTTCATCGTCGTAACCGCCAGGAAAAATCCTACTAGTTTGCTAATTTGGACGACTTCCTAGCTCCAATAATGGAGTTACCAATGGTTCGGGTTTAAGTGTGAACACGTTGTATAGGGAACGGAGAAATAAAAGTGTACTACTATTAAAAGGTTGTACTATATTAAAAAAAAAGATATAAATTACTATCGACAATATTATAAATTTGGGTACCTCAATGACTAAGTGTATTGAATACTTGATTCACTCCTAATAATTTTATCTGTTCGTGTTATTTCTATATGGTACAATTGCAACACTTGTTTTAAGAAAGTGTGTTTTCCAGTATGAATACATTGTTGATAAGACCAAATATTCAAAGTATTATTTTTTATATAAAAGGAATTCCATCAATATTATTAGAATAAGAACAAATATTGTACAAATTGTATATAAATATTAGCACATATGTAATGCTTAGCCATTTTATAGAATTCGTTTTAAATGTCAATAATTTAATGTACTTCTATTATGTAAAGAAAATTAATATTAGAGTTGTAAATTTTACACATTTTCCTTTTGCTTTTGTTGAAGTTCATATTTATTATGCAGCGTTTCCATAACAAAATTTAGAAATTTTAGAAGCATATTGTTAGTAAATAATAGAATGGGAAAACAAGGCGCAAAGCATAGTACGTAATTTTTTCCAAATTCCAACTACCGGTTTAGTAACGATCCGCGTATTGTTTGATGATCATTTTGTGCGCATGCGTTAGCTTTGAACTGCTTGCCGACTAGTAATAAATTATAGTTGGAACGTATTTCTGATCGTTTGGTTATCAATCGATTTTATAGAATTACCAACAGTAATAATCGATTTTGTTCTGTTCTTTGATATTGTGTGATATTGCTATTGCCAACTGCAATTCCCACAGGATGAAGATGTAATACGTATGCCAGTACAAGCAGTACCTGCTTCAATCTCTGGACTTTTGACCGTTCAGTAACTGATTGTATATATCAAAATTTGGTTAGAACACTTTTGGCATCGTTCTATTTACGGTCCAAAATGAAGTTGGAACGCATCTTCTGCAATGCGTGTGTCCGGCACCGTCACTACGGTTTTTCTAGCGAGTTAGAACAAACCTAAGGAATAACCATGGAAAAATGATGCCAGAATGTTATCTTATTATCACAAACCAGATTCTTTGAACATAAAGGTATCCACAAATATACAAGAGTTGAGCTAAGTAGACAAGAAAAATCAATAATAATTACGGACGCCAGAGTTAAAAAGGAATCAGAAATTGGCAGTGCCTAATGTGTATTAGCAGCTAAAATAAAAAAAGAAACAAGAGACATGAATACTCAGAAAGATCATAAAAGGACAAAAACAGTTCGAAACGATACGAGTATACAAATTAAATAATGAGGAAATAGCAATGATGTATGAAGACGAATTAAAGAGACTAATGGAGGCCAGAATTGAAATGATTGAACAGCAATGCGTAAATCAGATATGGAGTTTATGTAAAAAGGTAATACTAGGCAGCGAGAAAGGTATATGGGACATATAAAACAAATAACAAAAGAAACCAATGCAATTAAAAAAGAGTATTTGGCAAACAGAACGAAAAGAAATACCACCTTTATAAAAAAACAGCGCGAGTTGGTTAAAATGTAATGTCGGCAAAAGGCTAAGTCTGGATGAATTTTTGAGAAAAAATGGAAAACAATAGCAAAAATAACCAAACATACATAATAGAAATAAAAATAAAATTAGCAAATCATATTGTTTCGCTTTATGAAAGGAAGAGAAACGGCGCTCATGTAGACCTCACGTGCCCACTTGCTGTTAAATATATGGTTTTTTGAGAATTCTAAGATATCATCAAAAATATCTAAAAAGAATTGAGTTAAAAATATGAAAAAGATGAAAATTAGTCTATTCGAAGGATACCAAGAAATTAGTTAGCCATTTTTTTCTAACTAAAATAGGAATTGTACAAACCGGGTGCCCTTGAAAGAAAAAGGAAATTTATGAAAAATGGAATGATGTAATTATATAACGCAAATTCCTTCGCAAACGCGAGAAAAAAATGACAAAGATATTTATAAAATATTTGTCCCGCTACTCTATTTTGTTCCGACGATAACTAGCGAAACGATTCATTTAAACATCAAAAAGAGTTTATAAATGATCGTAATCGTATTGAGGTTATTAAACCCTAAGCATACAAAGCTGCTATCTTGTAGAGTTTTTATAACATCAACAGCTGTCAAACAATGTTATCTTCTAGACTTTTTATAAATATAAACATGGCAGCGTATGTTTGCAATAGAGGTATTTTTTTATAGATATTCTGTATCTATAGGCGGCACATAATACAATTTTCAAAAGGTTTTTAATTTTGGGATTCGCGTCGGAATTAACTCACAATTTTATGGATTCATACTCTATATAATTGCATCTTTCCATTCTTCATGCGTTATCTTTTCCTTTCAAGGACAGCTGTATAGCATTATTACCAATCAATGACTTTCATTTTATAAATATAAACATGGCAGCGTATGTTTGCAATAGAGGTATTTTTTTATAGATATTCTGTATCTATAGGCGGCACATAATACAATTTTCAAAAGGTTTTTAATTTTGGGTTTCGCGTCGGAATTAACTCACAATTTTATGGATTCATACTCTATATAATTATATCTTTCCATTCTTCATGCGTTATCTTTTTCTTTCAATGAGAGCTGTATAGCATTATTACCAATCAATTACTTTCATAATAATTATAAAAAGAGGGACAGTTCATTTTAATGTGTTTCGACTGCGTAACTAGTGAAATAATATTTATAAGTGAACCATTTATACTGCAAAATATGCTTCTGGAATATTTAAATTTTATCATGAAGTACTGTCGGTAAATATTTTGACTGCTTTACAGTAAACACACATTTATAATACTTATTGTTGATATAGCATCTCAAAAATCGTTCTGAAAGCTATCTAACAGAAGTTTCACTTTAAATAATTTTTAATAATATAAAAAAATATTATTAAAAATGGGGTGTGAAGAACACGTCTTTGGAGATGATACATTCAAAAAAACATAAATGAACTTGTATTGTGTTCTTCACACCCCATTTTTAATAATATTTTTTTATATTATTAAAAATACTTTTGTATTATACAAATTTAGTGAAGTTTTACCCACTCAAGTATGTTTCAAATTATGTTGTTAAATAATTTAATAATTAACGTAACTATAGTAATTGGAAGATACTTAATATCAAAACAAAATGTATGCATTTCAGTCACTTTAGTCATGTCTTTTAACTTCTTTGATATTTATAACATAGATCTAACAAATATAAAAATAACATTGATATTTAAAAAATATAAATTAATATTTAACTGTACCTTCAAAAACTCCAAATTTGAACATGTTATCATATAGCAAAACTTGTAGGGACATGTTATTTTTCTTGTGCAGAGATAGAACTTTTAAAATTCCATAACAATCGATCAAAGTTGAAGGTGTTTTCGTATAACAAATTATGTTTTTTTTTTGCGTGAACTTAACTCTAGGGGGATCTTGTATAGATTTAAATACATATATGTATAGCACAATTATTACATATTAAGCTTTTAAAAATATTAACTTGATTACGTTGTTATGATCTGCAGTAGTATTCAAGACTGAACCGAGCAAATATTTGAAATAAAGTTTTCATTTGAAACGATGCGACATCGAATTCAAAATAGTAACAAATGTTATTGAACTTGCATTGAACAATCTTCGAACGTCATCGTTATAATCCACGTTTGCTGCATTGTGGGTATAGAAATGAAAGTCATGTCCGTTTCCAAATATCGTGTACTGACGAGTTCTAATGAGAACGAAATGCTAGTATATGCATGTTTTGAGATAGACAGACGTGGCTTTCATACATTTTTCATTTATCCTCACAACCTGGACGGTTGACGTCGCTACGTGTTGCGTCTAAGCCATATTATCATACTCGTAATTCAACCTTAACTTTTGAAAATTATTTTGACAGTGGCATCGCGACATCAATACATTATTTGATTTAAAGATACAATAAAACAACAAGCTCAGCTGGTATTCAACATTTTATTATCAAAAAAAGGTGAAGTTAAAGCAAGTGTTGAAATTGTTGTCCATTACTTTCAATTCCCAAGTTTATACGCCTTCTCATGCTGTTCAAGGCATTTTGCAGCATTGCGGGCGTTATTAATGCACATTCTTCAATAATTCTTTGCTGCAGATCTTGCAAATTAGCAACGGGGGTTTTAAATATTCTATTCTTTAGGCAAGAAAACACGAAAAAGTCCATAATTGTCAAACAAGGTGATCGTGGTGGAAATTTAACTTCCGTATGTAGGTACGCTTATAATCCGATCGTCAAAAAATCCACGAGCTATATTTTCATGTGTTGTGTGTCGTTGCACCAACTTGCTGGAAATAACCATATTGTAACTTTGGGAAGTGCTCTCTAAAATCACGCTGGCTGTACACCCAAATTCCATCAATTCGCACTCCAGTTCGAAAATAATGTTCAATCATGTGCGTTTTTTGCACGGTATTGTAAACCATATTTGAATTTATACAAACTCGATATTAAAACTTGCTTTCAGCAGTTCTAACACATTAATTGATGATAGTCAATGGCACTGTCAAAATAATTTTCAAAACCGTTAAGTTATGTTATAATACCTTAAGTTCAGACATATACTGAAATATCAATAATTGTCTTGGTCAACGGTGGCCATGGAGTGAAAAACGTCTGTCTTAATTTACATAATTCTTTTGAGAAAATTTTCAGGTTAAGTGTCATACTGACATTAAGATTAATATATTGATAAATTTTACGTCAGCATGACACTTAACTTGAAAATTTTATCAGAATTTTCTCAAAAGGATGATATAAATTAAGACAGACGTTTTTCATTCCAAGGCGACCGTCAACCAAAATAATTTTTGATATCTCGGTATTTTCTATTTCAAATGCCACCTTCGTCCTATAGGTCTTTCACGATAACCGCCGAGTCACGTGATAAATAGTTACAAAACAGGGTTGACAAATCTACATTGCTTTCAGTCAGCTGTTGTTGGTAAATAATCTATGAGGTTAGGTTTATGTCATTTTAAAATATGAATATAAATTCGTTGTAAACAAATAATTCGAATGACATTTGACAGAGCTGGCAACCATGCCCAGTTCTGATAACATAATATATTCACCTAATCGAGAAAATTACTAGGATTATTTTACACATACAAATATAAACCAATCAGATTCGCGTATTACTGAAGCAACTCGAAATTACAGCGGTAATTTATCGATAATTTTCATAGAATAATTAGGCGTTGTTATGGAAATGCGGTTAATAAGGATAGACATTTCTAATGTTCTGTCAAAAAACTGATTTCATTGTCACAAAGCAATGCTGAGATTTGGGGAAAAATCAGATGTAAACATTGATCAAATAGTAAAACAAGCTGAACCGGCTAATACGAAAAAGAGTAAAGCGTCAATTTGGCGATAATTTTGTGAGTTTTGTGATGCGAAAAACTACAGCATCGAACAAAATGTTACAGAAGAGGAACTTGCAGATATTCTAAAAGACTGGGCCTTCAATATGAGGAAGGTAAATGGGGAAGAATATAGAGAAGGTGTTGTTAAAACGATGTGGAATGTCACGGCAAAATTGCTACAAGATAAGTTTAATAACGAATATAACAGAAAAATTGATCCTTTTCAGAGCATCGTATTTAAAGCAGCCCGCGGCGCAAGGAACTCCAAAAAGAGAATTCTTCAAGCGATACCTGGTAAACGGAAAATGAGTTCTGCAGCTTTACAGAAAAACGAATATGAAAAAATGATAAATGTTTGGGATGAAGAAAATCCAGATGGACTACAAAAGAAATTTTACCTGATAGTGTCGATTGAATTGGCATGGCGAGGAGGAGAAGGCGCGGCATGTTTGATTCACTACTTCCGAGAAGAAATGAACGTATACAATACACCGACTGGAAGAATAGAGTACAATCCCATATTCACGAAAACTGCCCAAGGTGGAGCACAAAAATGTGCTGACAGTAAATGGTTGATTCCCAACAAAGTAAAACCAAGTAATTGCCCAGTCAGACTTTTTAAAAAACTCATTTCAAAGAGGACAGAAAACGCTCGTATAAAAAGTGATAGACTCTTTTTAACTGTCAATCCAGCGTGGAATAAGAAAAAAGGTAGCTGCTATAAAAATATGCCTATTGGAAGAAATGAAATTTTGAAATGGTTTAAGAAAAGTGCTGAACTCGCTTGAAACCAGCGAAACCACAGAAAACCAAAAAATAAGTAACCATTCCAGTCGCGCGACAGCTATCTCAAATTTAGCAAAAGCTGGTGTAAATGAGCAACAATTAATTAAAATTTCTGGCCATAGTAGTTCGCATTCTATTAAGCCGTATCTACAACTAGATAAAGAACACCATGAAACTATTATTAATCAAATGCGAGGAAATAGTTACAACAGTGCAAATATTGATCCAAGCACATCCAATAAAAAACAGAATGTATATAACAATTGTACCTTTCAGTGTACTAATTTATACATGAATTAATAAATAAAGAGTTTAGATAAATTTCATTTTGTATTACGTAAAATAATCTAATCAAATACCATACGAGCTTTGAATTAAAATCGATAATTTCACTCATACTTCCTGCATAACGACTTCGACTCGTGTCAATTTGACAATTAAACCACTCCAGCCCTACGGGCTGTCGTGACTTAAATGCTTGTCAAACTGACACTCGTCTTCGTCGCTATGCAACAAGCATTCGTGAAATTATCAATAAATTCAAAGCTCTTATGGTATAACTACAGATTATTACAGTTCATAAAGTATAAGTTTTCAGTTCGTACTGCCCAAGTGGGAACCGCAAATTGTACTTATCTCTTCCTAACACACATGAACACGCGCTGTAATACTACACACGTTTGTCATTTTAAGTTAGGACGTACGTCTTTGAAATATTAATATTAAATAAAAAGGATAAGTTGTCCAGGAGATAGTCTTATGATATTCGGCTTGCTGTAAAATTATTTGAATATTGTTGTTTATTGACTTTGTTTCCGGTATTCTGACTTCTAGGTTAACTATTCCTCTAATTTGAATATTTAGTTTGTCATGAAAAGTTACAAAATCCGTTCTTTTCAGAACAATACTGATAATAAGTAGTAATATATTAGTGACAATAAGTACGAAATTGTTTGATTATCACTTTGTCATTTCTAACCTACCTATTTATTTTACAGAATATTTCTTAGATGCCTGGTAATTTGTTCGAATATTAATGTCATAATTTGCGCATAGTTTTCTTGGATAGAATGAATATATTTATACTAGAAAAGAAATAATACTTTTGAACTATTCATGTTTCTACTTTACTCATTATTATTATTTTGACATGTAGGTTATGTATATGCTTTCTTTGGTTATATTGCAAGTGACATACTAAAATTTTGACAATATTGCAAAACATGACGTTTATATTTTATGATGACAAACGGTTATTTCCGCGATTGAATATTGACTTTATTTGACTCTGCAGTACCGATTTGAATCATATGCTTTGAATTTGGCCTTGAACTGAAAACTTATACTTTACGAACTATAGGTATTTATTGTAATGTTATTTGGCCCGAAATAACTGTTTATCGCGTGTCTCGTCTGTTATCGTGAAAGACCTATAAAAACTTTGTGATATTACGGTAGATACTACGCTTATGGCACAGAGCGCAATATTCGCTTCTTTATTGATTACAATTTACTAATTTTGTACATAGGTACACTTTTTTACATACCCAAAAAATATTATTTCGGATAAGACCAAATACACGGAAAAAGCATTTTTTGCTATTACATAACCGCCGATTTATTTCATGTAAATAATTAGACGCATTTCCTTAAGATATATGTAGATATTGCAATGATTTTTTGAAAAATAGACAATTAATTAAGTGTTAATAAAACTAGTGCCAAGTAAGTTCTTTTTACCTTCATATGCAGTGAGAAATTTATTGATGAAATAATTTTCATTATATTCGTTTTCTCTTCATTTACATATTGCAGTGAACTGTGCGTTTGCTTATAATTGCAGCTCACCACAAATGTCCAGAAAAACTCAGTCGTCACCTCTTCTAGCAGGAAACTTCCTTCTCTCGAGTTTTTGCTGATTTCTCTCCAGCAAAAGATGTGGACAAATAAAATAAGTCAAATAAAAGGTCACATTTACACTTAATTATTTTATTTAAAAGAAAAAAAAAGAAAATATACCTTTTCAGAATGAAAAAGGAGCTAAAGCGTGATTAACTAAAGCTAGGAGGAAACAGTCTGTGTGATAATAACACGCATATAGAGAAAAACCTCCTATGAATCGCGAGCAGTAATAAAACTAATAAATAATTAAGAAAATTGTCAAATTCAACCTCTAAATTATGACAGCAAATTTCAAATGTCAACAGAGACCAAACTGCTAACTACGCGTGTCAATGATCAGATCATGCGCAACATAAACATGATAAAAATATATTCCCTCCAAAATCCTGACTAAAAATATGTTTTAGAATACCTTGACATAAAAAAAACTCCCTCGCAAAAACATGATAATTTTCTTAAATATACATTTACTATCAAAAATATGAAAATTAATATTTATAAATACAATCATCAACAAATTATCGAAATAGCAATTATATAAATCAAATGTGTGTCGTACTTACATCGATATAAACACTTTTACACAAGAACTAAGGCGAGAGATACCAAAAAATATAATTAAGTTTAAACAAACGAGATCACCACTCTCGTAAGAAAACGTAAATGAAATTAAGTGCACATTAAAAACACTAAAAATAAAAATAACGCGACTTTAAATCAAATACAGCAGGAAAAAAAATTATGTTTTTAATCCCGACCATCTGCTACAGCAACTCTGGTATCTCTAAATTCAAACGGATACATCATCCGGCATCAGGCGGCGAAAAAGCTACCAAATGTAACCGTCAGACGGACTACATCCTAAACAACAATTAAATTCAAAAATATACACATTTAAATATACATTATAAAATCAAAATACATTTTAAATCAATGTCATACAAACAATATAAATTCAATATAATTCTTCTTTTTCTTCGGGGAAAAATTCACTGCAATATGTATCTCAACTCTACAGTTCATAAAGTGTTTCTTTGCAATCACATGACCAAATTTAAAGCATAAGATTTCCTTAAAATGACTAACGTGAGTAGTATTACAGCGCGTATTTATGTGTGTTAGAAAGAGATAAAGTACAATTTGCTTGGGCAGTACGAACTGCCAAGAAACACTTTATGCACTGTACTTTTTCGTAACTTATAGGATAAAATTTCAGTGCGAAAATAGCTTCAACATTTATCAACGAAATCCAATTTGTAAAATTTGCTTTTTCTGTATATACGGCCTTAAATTGTTTGATATGTATAGCAAGCGCCAATTAAGTTGGCGCAAGGGCGCCAATCAAGTTGGTGCGAGGAGGGGGTGTTCAGAAGCCGTTTTTAAAAACATCCACCCCCACTACTCAAGTAATTGTCAGAATACATTTGTCATTGACGTTTGACGGAACATAATGTCTTTGCTAGGGGATCATAAAGTGATACACGCTCAGAGGTTAGAATTATCTGACATTTGATGTAAAAGCAAATACAAATCTCCCCACTACTTTTAATCCTGCGCGATCCCCTCCTCGCGCCAACTTAATTAGCGTTTGTTATATATGTAATATATTGTGGGTTTTTTCTAAGATATCATTAATCAAAAGAAGATACAATATTGAACCTTATACAATGACGTTCTGACAAAGGACCTTTACGTTTTTGTGAATTCGTTTAATGAAAACACTGTTTTTACTAATTAATGTACCTAACGAAACTCGGACAACAAAGATTTTGACCATAAAACCATAAATAGAAATGGAATGAGCTCTAAATTCTAAAGATTATTTATACGTTTTTAACCACTAAGGTGAATGCTTAACATAACAAGCTAACTAATAAGTATAGAAATTAAGCACTAAACTTGTAAATCACAAATTTGGAGAAGAATTCTTGTGAGGACTTGATTTATAGTGAAGTTAACATGTCTTATTTTCAACACAATATGGAACCTATACGAGTTATTAAACTTTTCTTTTGTCATTTTGGTACTTGTGATGACGAACCAACATTTTGAGTTCTTTTTATATTCCATCAAATTCATTGGCAAATTCGTTACAGTTCCAATACAACAAATTTGTTTTACAGACTATTGATATGCTTAACTATGGCAATATCAAATTCTTATATCAAAGAACCTGCTGATCCTGATGATGGCATTAACATTCAATCATCTCTGACAAAACATATGAAGCTCAATACGGTGGACTCATCCTAAACGAAACTCATTAATCTTGGATGATCAAAGGACAACCCTTTTTTTGTTGAAAAAGTGGTAAACTGATTTTAGCTGTCGGCTATCTCCAATTACTCCAATTATAAAAGACTGGACGCTCTATTTCATTCTTTATTTATACAAAGGAAGTCGCTTATACATTCTGTATGTGAACATTGCAAGTCATGAAAGAACTTAATTTGAACATTCCTTTTATAACTTCGTCTTAGTGCTTGCATAAGTTCACAAAAAGAAACAGAATTACGTCCAGGTATATCACACACAGTGTTGTCAGTTTGAGGAGACTAATGCAAAAAAAACAGAAAATGAAAGATGAATTCGTCCTTAAAGCAAGAGGAATGTTTGAATGACTTACGCTTCTCCTTTTGCTAGTTTTCAATGAAAAGAAAAGTCGTTTTCACAAAAAACTGCATTGCAAATGGATTTTGTCATTTCAAAGTAACTAATCTACACTAAAATTAAATTGCAATCAGTTATTATCCGCTCATGCATAATATATTCAGTAGTATTAATTAATAGTGAATTGATGATTCCGATGTACCTCATCTACACGGAACCACTTGCCATTTTCCAGCCAACAATATTGTGTCTTATGTTAAAAGTGCAAATAAGTTTATAACTAAAGTTTTCCATCTTTCTATTAATAAAAATAAGCAGTTGCTGTGTTTAGGCTAATTCTCAACTCTAATATCTTCACTTTGCTTGTTTAACTTGTCTTCGAGATTTCTCTTGAGATCGATATTACAGTTGATCGTCGCAATAATTTATTTTAAATTTTCTAGGGTTAATTGTCTTATTACAAGGGGAGTGATATTTTCTATCTCTGGATTCGCAGAAATATTTGATCCTATTGTACATCGTCTATTCTTTTTAATGTAATAATTTTAGTGAAACTCTGAAAGCATATAGTATAACAATTTTATACATATTTTTTATGTGTATATGTTACCGGAAGTGAATGAAATCTAAGAATTGTGTACATTTCCTAGGAATTGTATACAATGTTGAGCCAATTTAGGAAATCTAAAATAATTTATCAACGGTCCTTTAATACATGCAATTCAGCCATTGTATGCAATTCCTAAATAGTGCATAATATCAAATCTATTAAATTAAAAATAAAACACAGATAAACTAAGAATAAATACTTCAAACTGAAAAACTTATTTATTTTTGCAGTGTAGGCTGGAACGGCACTTAGAATTACACAACATTTTATTATTGAAGCACAAACATTTTAATGAACTACAACCCTTCTTACAAAGGCAGTTTTTGAATTCTTGCCCGTTTCCAGTTGATTGTAGATTCGCAACTGAGCGTAGCAAAATTTCGGTACTAAGTACTATCGTGAGCAAATGAAAGTGGACACTTTATTATGTTGGTATGCCGAAATTTCAAAATTTACCTTATGCAAACAGTACTTTTGAAGTGTCAGTGTTTTTAATTGTGTCACATTTTCACAGTAATACAATATAATTAATGTTGTAAAATTTATATAATATTAATTTACATATTTTAAGCTTTTTAATATTTTGTCCAACAACCATTGTTTTCGATAACGGATTGTAAACGATTTAGCATGGAAAGAATTACATTTCTGATGTATTCATTTCCTAGATTTTCCCAAACTTCTTCAATTCGTTCCCAAAGCCCTTGTCTATCATTAGGTCTATAACCGTATTCATAAATTTGTTTTATTACTATACTCTAAACATTTGGGCTCAAGTCAGCACTTCTAGCTGGCCAAGGTAAAATATTTATGTTGTTATTGGCAAACTATTGCTGAACAACACCAGCAGTATAGATTGGGGAATTATCTTGCTGGAATATATAATTGTTGCCATGTATTTGTGTAACAGATGGTAGCATAACATTATTTAATATATCACAGTAGTAGGCACTCTCTCATCCAATTTCCAATATACACCAGCTCCTAAACTATTCCAGCCCCATACAGTTACGGAAAAATTTAATATAACGCTCAATGTATCTACGAACACTCCCATTATGAGTTGATTGGAGAACTTTCTCGTCTGAGAAAATTATGCGTTTCCATATATCTTCTTAATTAATGTAGTTATTCGCAAAATTTAGTCTATTTATCATATGGGCTTCAGTCAAAGCACACTTTTTAGCAGCATTAAAATTTCG
This sequence comes from Melolontha melolontha, assembly GCA_935421215.2. Classification (NCBI taxonomy): domain Eukaryota; kingdom Metazoa; phylum Arthropoda; class Insecta; order Coleoptera; family Scarabaeidae; genus Melolontha; species Melolontha melolontha. The sequence continues at coordinate 203,167,700 of OW285235.1, read as the reverse complement.
AATATCTAACGATTTTATTCTTCTATAGGCAGTCCAACACGATCCAGGAAAGTTACTCTATTGAATAGCGTATGTATCTACGAACCACTCCCATTATGAGTTGATTGGAGAACTTTCTCGTCTGAGAAAATTATGCGTTTCCATATATCTTCTTGATTAATGTAGGTATTCGCAAAATTTAGTCTATTTATCATATGGGCTTCAGTCAAAGCACACTTTTTAGCAGCATTAAAATTTCGAATATCTAACGATTTTATTCTTCTATAGGCAGTCCAACACGATCCAGGAAAGTTACTCTATTGAATAGCGTATGTATCTACGAACCACTCCCATTATGAGTTGATTGGAGAACTTTCTCGTCTGAGAAAATTATGCGTTTCCATATATCTTCTTGATTAATGTAGTTATTCGCAAAATTTAGTCTATTTATCATATGGGCTTCAGTCAAAGCACACTTTTTAGCAGCATTAAAATTTCGAATATCTAACGATTTTATTCTTCTATAGGCAGTCCAACACGATCCAGGAAAGTTACTCTATTGAATAGCGTATGTATCTACGAACCACTCCCATTATGAGTTGATTGGAGAACTTTCTCGTCTGAGAAAATTATGCGTTTCCATATATCTTCTTGATTAATGTAGTTATTCGCAAAATTTAGTCTATTTATCATATGGGCTTCAGTCAAAGCACACTTTTTAGCAGCATTAAAATTTCGAATATCTAACGATTTTATTCTTCTATAGGCAGTCCAACACGATCCAGGAAAGTTACTCTATTGAATAGCGTATGTATCTACGAACCACTCCCATTATGAGTTGATTGGAGAGAACTTTCTCGTCTGAGAAAATTATGCGTTTCCATATACGAGGGTATATCAGATATAAACGAGACTGATTTTTTTAAACTATTAATGCTTTATTAAACAAGGTTAATACAAATGTACTATTTTTCTACATAATCTCCCGCCCACGCAATACATTTTTCCCAACGGATTGGAAAATTTTTAATCCCGTTATCGGAAAAACTTTTAGGCCGGTCACACAGCCACTGGAGCACAAATGTCTCTACAGCTTGGTCGCTGTCGAAACGCTGGCCTCCAAGAGCTTCTTTTAGAGGTCCAAACAAATGGTAGTCACAGGGTGACAAGTCTGGACTGTAAGCAGGATGTTCCAAGATTTCTCAGTCGAATTGTTCCACTTTTTGCCTCGTAATGTTTGCCGAATGTGGTCTGGCGTTGTTGTGAAGAAGAATGACATTTTTAACGGATTGCGTCTTTCTTTTTCGTCGTAAAGACAATTTTGCGGCATCCAAAACGTCGCAATAATATTGGGCATTAATTGTGCGGCGATCATGAAGAAAATCAAACCTCAATGTTGGCTTCGGTAACGCTCGTCCGTCGGCGTCGAACGTGGCTCTGGTTTTCAACTTTCTCCCGGCCTCCAGAAAATTGTTTATGCCATGCAAACACGCGAGGTCGTGAAAGGGTGTTCTGCCCGAACTGTGCGTGCAATCTGCGTAAAATGTCTGTTGGATTCACCCCCTCATTGGTCAAAAACTTAATAATTATCCGCTGCTCCACGGAAACGTGCACTGCTTGCTCACTCATGGTCACTGCTCTACTGAACGGTCTCGACGGAATTTCAGACGTTGCTCTCCCCACCCTAAGTGCTTTGTCTACATAGCCACCTACTTCGCCGATTCAAAAAACTTTTGTACGAGTCATTAAAAAATCAGTCTCGTTTATATCTGATATACCCTCGTATCTTCTTGATTAATGTAGTTATTCGCAAAATTTAGTCTATTTATCTTATGGGCTTCAGTCAAAGCACACTTTTTAGCAGCATTAAAATTTCGAATATCTAACGATTTTATTCTTCTATAGGCAGTCCAACACGATCCAGGAAAGTTACTCTATTGAATAGCGTTTTTAGTACTTTTGAAGGGGTCGTTTATCAGAATATTTATTAACTGTTGGTCCTGTTGTTCATTAGATACCCTTTGTCAACCACCACCATGAATATAAGTAACCGTATGTGTTTCATCCCATTTCCTTTTAAGTTTAAATATGGCACTTTTACTAACTTCCAACGAGAATGATTGCTCGCATTTTTTGCGCGTCAGTCATATAAGGCATTTTAACTTGACATTAATGACGTATAATCATAATATTAATGACATTAGCTTGACAATTTGAAATCCTAAGTAGTAAAACTTACGCAGCTATAATAGTGCGTTTACTTTCATTTGCTCACAATAGTACATCCCCAAATCGGATGTACTATTGTGACAGATATTGAACTGAGATCTAGAATATAGTTGTTTTATGATTACATTTTTTGGGCCAGTTTGATAAAGCTCGTTATTAGTTTTATCCAAAACTACACCTATAATATTTCGTGCATCACCACGTTATCTATCGACTTCTGGTACAGAGGGCCTTACCCAATAGACACACGAGGAAACGTCTTGTCACTAGTTTTTAACATTTTATCTGCCTGTTATTGCAGGTTTTTCTTAGCAGTGTAGCGATTTTTTATTGCTAATAATTTTTTGGGGAGCACTTTAGACCGTTCATCGGTTGATTCTTCAGCAACAACGCAAATTGTGTGGATGGCACAAACGCATTCTCTACAAGTATTAGCTCCAGTAGTTTATTGTGAACAAACGGTGCATTTCTCATCAAAGCGCAGTGGCTGGGGTCTGCGTGCTTATTTCACACTTGTTACCAAATTGTTATTTGATATCTGGGTTAGCTCTGTATTCACCTCAGAGAATTGAAACGTAGAGGCTGTATGATCTGCTTTATTTTGATCAAGGCCCTGTATGATTTTCTCCAAGTCTTCTTCAGTTTCGACGTTTTGCGTGAAATCATTTGGCAACGATAGGCCCACTTTCACTTTACATCCAAAAAGAGCCTCATAAGGAGTTTGCTTGATGCCACCGTGAAAAGTCCTGTTTTTCATGAGTTGCACAAATCTTATACCCTCACTCCTAGTGTGAATTATCATTGACTTGCATCCACATGGTCAGCATATTTTCTATGTCCTGTATCGCTCTTTCTACACTTCCCTGAGGAGTGCCTGGGTTTATCATGGACAATTTTTAAAGTAGGCCAATATGTTTCTAAGTTTTCAATAATTTTGTTGGAAGACTCTGCCATTGTCGGACTGCAGAATGGCAAAGGCACCCAGTAGAGTAAATATTATAATATACTTGTCTTTCTGACTGTAAAATGTTTGCTTTTCAGCGGGGTTCTTAAATAAAACAAAGCGGTAACACACACACACACACTATATTAACAATATAAACGAAATAACAATTTAAAACTAATTACAAACAATAAGAACATTTATGTATTTATACAAAATAATGCAAATCTGTATAAAAACAAATTTGTATCTGTATATGCATGGACACACAGTACGTATTTACCAGCTTTTGCTTCAACTACCAGACGCATGCGTTTCTGTGTAACCACTTTGTCAATGATAGATTTACGAAGCAAAAGACTGTAAGTACACTTGCGGTCAAGTAGTAAGTTTTGTCCTATCCGAAGACAACAGATAACCTCTTGCCATCTGACGGACAAAACCGACCACGCCGGTGCAAAGTGTTCTTCTCGAATAGCGAAGCTATTACTTGGCGTAGTATAGCAAAAAATAGATTGCATGTCGATGCGATAATTTTTGTCCGGTTTTGTCCGTCAGATGGCAAGAGGTTATCTGTTGTCTTCGGATAGGACAAAACTTACTACTTGACCGCAAGTGTACTTACAGTCTTTTGCTTCGTAAATCTATCATTGACAAAGTGGTTACACAGAAACGCATGCGTCTGGTAGTTGAAGCAAAAGCTGGTAAATACGTACTGTGTGTCCATGCATATACAGATACAAATTTGTTTTTATACAGATTTGTATTATTTTGTATCAAAGCTTGATGTGAATTATCGCATCGACATGCAATCTATTTTTTGCTATTTATGTATTTATATTTATGTAAGATTACTCGGCGATTATTTAGTATCGAATGCATAAAATCCCTCTCGACTGCTATTTATATTTACGGGAAAACTTCTAGCATGTTCGATCTCGCGATTCATCCACATATACGTTTTCTAGACGATTCTCGACGTGGGACATCATCGGACTCATCACAATATGTTCAATAAAGTATAAGCCACTTGTTCGACTAGTTTCGATTTGATTGGTCTTAATAGATCAAATTTTGTTAGGTGGCCTTGATAAACAAGTATAAATTTGTGTTCACCGTCGGGCTGGGACTGAAAATCTATCAAATCCACTTGGCACCTAGAGTTGAAGTCGCACGTTATAATAGATTTTACAAAAATACCCTTTTTCATACTCTTTTGGTTCTGTTAACATGGCTCACAAAGTTGAATATAGGTTTATATATCCTTACGTGTTATGTTTTTGTAGTGACTCCATACCTCTTTCATCATACGATCTCTTCCGCCGTGGCAAATTCTTATATGTAACTCGCTGTTACATACGTAGTAAGGTATATTGTTTCCAGTACCTTTAATCAGAAAAATAAACTTACTAATTTGGTCAATAGTAAGCACATCGTATCACGTATCGTATCGTATATTGTTTCCAGTACCTTTAATCAGAAAAATAAGCCTACTAATTTGGTCAATAGTAAGCACATCGTATCACCGTAGCCACCAATAATCCCAACAAGTCTTTCTTGCTGCTGCCGTAGTGACATCTTCCAACAACACTTTGTAACGTTGATCTTCAATATAAACGGTATTCTTAGCACTTGTTAAGTTTCTGGACGTTGCTAAATCGTTGTAAAATCGATCTTTCTTAAGCGTAACTGGGTCGCTATATCGAACGCACATGCGCAATAATTGTTTAAGCGACACTAACCGGCCTACGATCACGTGAGCGGATGACGAAAATAGGAACACCCCCACCACTTACCCCGCTGTAACCTACCGATATTCCGAATTTAACACTTTTCCGATTACTGTTTAATAAATGAATAGAATTCATAGAAAAAGTGTAATAAAATTTATTTTCCACATTTCTTGACCATTTTAGGCATATACATTTCCTAGGAAATCAATATAATGACGGATTACACACATTGCGGATAACATATATATATATATAATTCGAACCGGAAAATAAACATTCTAGGGCTTTAAAACGACATAATTTTATTAATTTTAATAAGAATTAAGACTATTTCTAGAAGATGCCATATTTAGATTAATTTATTTATTTACCGAAATATCAGTCTCAAATATCACAAATAATTAGATATTCCTGTATGTTAAGGTAACTGGAACTTCATTTTTGCGTCTATTGATATAAAGCTTATATATAATTATTATACCTTGAAGTCACTATTTATTACGTCATATTTTATAACACATTTAGCTAATTTATACTGCCATGAAATAATACATTTAATACTTGACTTTCTATTAAGATATTTTAAGTATATTTATTATTATTAATATTTTTAAAATGGTATTATTTTCCAAATTTAATAATTCAATATGTTAAAATAAAACACCTTACTTTTTCACAATATAAGTTTATTCAAAACGTACATTTCGTATACCATGCACTCATCATTATACTCTATTTTTAAAGTAGAGAGACGAATTTCTGAACAGACCACTTTGACAGTGAAATCTCATTGGTTGAAAGCAATTTAGCCTTGCTTTCAACCAATGAGATTTCACTGTCAAAGTGGTCTGTTCAGAAATTCGTCTCTCTACTTTAAAAATAGAGTATAGTAGCAACTGATTTCAATATTTACTTTTTTTCAAACATATTTGCCTCTTATACAATGTACTTATATTCTTCCATTAGGCATTTGTTGTTTGCAAATGTTACCTTTTTAGGGGATTTTTTTTTAAATTTTCTTCCTAGATTATTTGGGTTTTTCTAAATATAAATGCACTTAAGAAAATTATTCAGAAAACGACCAACAATCTTATTTCAATCTTATTTCATTATTTTGTGTGTCTGAGCTAAACTATTTCGTAGTTCCACTTACCTTACCAAAGTTCCTTTTATTAGTAATAACAAAGCCTCGAGTGGATGTCTTGTAAAATAGGTAGCTGTTTGTTGTCGTATTTGTATTTATTTTATGTATTAATAATGTAATTGTGATATATTCGGTGCTCAAATAAAAAACTAATTTTTCAATTATATTAAATCTAACACATTATTTATAAATAAATTAAAAATGTTATAAAAATATATATAACCAATAATTTATTAAAAAACTAATCCCATTTCATTTAAACTTTTTAATTAATATTTTTCTAGTATAACTCAACCAGTTTAACATTCTATTCAGAAACTGTATTCAGTTTGTATAGTACGTATTCTTTTTAAGTGAATAGTTAAGAATGTTTATTTTTTTTTGTAGTCTGTGTTAAAATAGTTGTCAATACCAGTTTCTGATAAATAATTGTAAATAATACTTTTATGTAGAAATAAATCATTTATAAATATCAATGTTTTATTTTATGATAGAAGTTGTAAATGCGGAAGCGGGTTGACTTATTCGCGCGATCGCTTAGAGTAGGCCGTGAAATAAAAAAAAATATTCATCACATTTTGACAACCGATGCTTTGTCTGTTTACTGTAAAAAGGGCCCTCCACACATCGTTCTTTTTACGCGGTTTTGAATGAACAGTTGAGACTGTTCGGTTAGAACCGAGAGTGTGGATGATTACAACCGACAGTTTAGCGCACGTTCCAAACTTCTGTCACTGACTGAAATTTTAACTGCGCGTGCCGACAGGTTCGTTCAAGTCTGTAGTGTGGATACCGACCAGTTCTACTTGTGATCGATTTTATTCAGTGTCGTACATAAGTATCGTGTTAAAAATGGCTGAAATAATGACATGTAGTAAAAAGTTTATATCTGAATTTATTGAAATATATAAAATTTTCCGTGTTTGTGGAAAATTAAATCAGCTGAATATAGCGATCGCATTAAAAAAAAATTAAGCATATGAACAACTTATAATTAAATTTCGAGAAGTTGATGCTACTGCCACAAAAGATTCAGTTAAGAAAAAAATTGATTCTTTACGGGGTTCTTTCCGAAAAGAAATGAAAAAAGTAAAAGACTCAAAAAGATCTGGCTCTGCAGCTTCTGAGGTATATGTACCACGCTTGTGGTATTTCGACCTTTTACTCTTCCTTGTTGATCAAGAAATTGCGCGTGAAAGTAAAACAAATATTGAAGATGATTCAAATGATGAATTCTCGCAGCAGGTAAGAAAACTAAAACAACATATAAGATGTAATATTTAATACCATGTACTAGTAGTAATAATATAAGTTATGTAAACTTTTCTTGCCATGATACTGATCCTTCGTTAACAAAATATCGCATGTAATTATCTCGAACTAATTTGGCTTTCTCTGTCGAACGTCTATTATGTCCGCGTTGTAAACCGAAAGTGTGTTCATTGGCTCTTAAACCATTAACTACATTTCCATTTTCGTAATCTTCGTAATCGACACATGCTGATGTAGTATAGGTGTCACTATGTTTTTTTCTTAAAAAATTATGCAAAATGCAGCATGCTAACACTACTTTTTCGATGTTGTCGATTTTTAAATTAATTGCAGTGTGAAATATTCTGAATTTAGCTACCATTATACCGAAAACATTTTCAATAATGCGGCGTGCCCTCGATAATCTATAATTAAATATTCTTCGTTCTCTGTTTAGTTCTCTTTGACTGAAGGGTTTCATAAAATCGGTTCTCAAAGAAAACGCTTCATCCCCAACAAACACATATGGAAGGGGCTCTTCGCTGCCTGCTGGTGCAGAAGGTTCAGGTAAATTTAGTCTGTTTTCAGTAAGCTTGCGATAAAATAACGTGTTATCTATGACACCTCCATCAGATATTCGACCGTTTGTGCCAAAATCGATCATGATGAATTCGTAATTAGCGTTACAAATAGCCATTAGTACTAAGCTATGTGAACCTTTATAATTATAATAGTAAGATCCACTATGTGCTGGGGCTACGATGTTAATGTGTTTTCCATCTACCGCTCCTACGCAATTGGGAAAATTCCAACTCTCTTGAAAAGCGCTTGCAATATTCTTCCATTCAGCTTTTGTTTGGGGAAACTGCAATTAACAAACGTTGTAATTATTTCTAATGAAATTTACTTGGCGATTTTTCGGCAGACTATGAAAATGTTTTTTTTTTATTTCAGGAAGAATCTCAGATTAATGATGAAATGCTAGTCAATATACCAACATCGAGTCAAACAAAGAGTACTATTATTGACTCTGAAATAGAACGACCAGTCTCTAGTGCTTCAAGTACCGCATCTAATTCTTCTAGTAAAAGAATTAAGCGTCCTCAGAAAATTAAAGCGGATGATATACTTTATAAAATTAGTACAAATTTAGATAAAGAAGAAGATAAATTTGATATCATAGGTAAAAATATTGCTTTTAAAATGAGGGATTTGCCTGAAGAAACAGCTTTTCTAGCAGAAAAAATGATAATGGATAATGGTAACTGGAAGCGAAATTTGACAATATAACGAGAAATACAAAACTTATTTTGCGCAATGGACATTCATTGCACGATAGTCGAAATATCACAGATACACAAACACCACCATTTCAACAATCACTTGAAGTGCTTTCTCCAGTATATATTCAAGATGTTATGAATAAATCTAACGGAACTGCTGCTACAAGATTTTATTCAGAAAATGGGAGAAAATTTAAACATTTAATATTTAATTCTTATGTTTGTAATACTTATGTACTTATTTAGTAAGCTTGTTTTAAATAAATAAATTGTAATAACATTTTATTGTGTTATCTTTAAATAATCCTTTTTTAACACCGCAAAAATAGCTTCACAAGTTTTGGGTATAATTTCACTTAAAGCTTGAGCCGATATAATAGTCGAAAATTTTAGATCAGCGTAGCTCCTTCCCGTAGCTAAAAATCTTAATGTGGCTGTTAGTCGCTCATGCGCAGAAATACTTCGTCTTAAATGGGTATTTTGTTTTTTTATTAATGGAGTTACTAAACGGAGAAGTTCAAAGTACGTATCTTCATCCATGCGTAGAAAATTGAACCAATCTCCAGATTCGAGTCTTAACTCATTTAAGACGTTTATGTGAGAATAATTCCGCCTTTTCATAAGCCAGTTTTTCATCCATTTAGAACGCTTTGTTTTTTTTTGCTTCATCAACATTAACGCTGTCACTGCCATAGTAAAAATTTTACGTTTCATTATTTACAACGTGTTTAACTGAACGCGAATAAACGAACAACTGATGTAATCTTGACAGCTTTCCGTTCCACAAGCAAAACTGAGCGTTCAAAACTGTTCATTCAAAACCGCGTAAAAAGAACGATGTGTGGAGGGCCCTTAAGTGTTTGATAAATTTGTGACATAGGGTGCTTCGTAGACAATTTTACAGGGACCTGCAGGGACGTATGACGTTTTTGAAACGCGTATAACAAAGTAACGTGCCTTCAAAAACTTTCCTCATTATAGTAGGCTGGTTTTTAAGTAATTAAGTTATCAAAAATTGGTGCACATGCGAAGGAAGCTTTAGAAAACTTCGAATTCTAACGGTTGTCATGCATAAATTCAAATTATAAACGCTTATACAGTCGACTCCCTCTAGTTAGGGCTCTCATGGTTCGGACGGCTTCTTGGAACGGAGTCATCTGCGCGTGGAAGAGTTTCTCACGGTAGAAATCAACAGGAATGAACGTGTCTATTTACAATGTTTAATAAACGTGACTGTTAATAAATAACCGCAGTTCAGTTTATGATTGCGTTCGCTTCGGATGTCCATAACTGTATTACGAATTCTATTCTTGTGTTTTTAGTAATTTTAAATGTGAGTTTTATTTTTATCAGCGAGTTTAATTGTAGTTAACTCTGATAATTTAGTTTCGTAAAAATTTTTTCGAAAATGAGTGAAAAACGGTAGCATACTACTGTAAAAGTGCAAGACAGACTTAAATATTTTACAACGTTTAGATAAGGGCGAAGCAGTGCAAAATATTTGTAGGTAATTTAATGTAGGGAAAAGTACAGTTTACGACTGGCGGAAAAACAGAAAATCGATCGAAGATTTTTGTATGCAAACTGAAACAGAATCAGTCCTTTCTACTCGCTCGACCTTGAAAAAACCACATCACGAACTCATTGATGAAGCATTATGGGTGTGGTTCATGCAGGAACGTAGAAGAGCGACTCCTATATGTGGACCGATTTTAAAAGAAAAAGCCATTATTCTTCATTCGAAACTTGAGAGAAAAGGAAACTTCTCAGCAAGCAATGGGTGGCTAACAAGATGGAAAATACGCCATGGAGTGTGTGGGGAGAAGCTCTTAGCAGACCAACCGTCAGAAACCGTGAAAAACTAACCCCAGAACAAGTGTACAATATCGATGAGACGGGGCTTAACTATAAACTTTTGCCAAAAAAAAAAAAAATGCCACTCAAGAAAAGTCTGCATTGGGCTTTAAAGTCAATAAATAAAGGATCACTGTCGCTTTATACTCAAACGCTTCCGGGACACACAAGATGCCTCTATTCGTGATTGGGACGTCTGCCAAACCCAGAGCGTTTAAAAACTTTGAACAGTTCTACCCTTCCAGTGTATTACAGGTCACAAAAGTCTGCCTGGATGGAGTGTTATTTGTTTAAGGAGTGGATCGTGACCAAATTCGTTCCGTGTGTAAAAGAACATTTGACATCTTTGAAATTGCCGATTACAGCAGTGCTTGTTCTTGATAATGCGCCTACGCATCCAGAGGAAGATCTCGAATGTGAAGGTCACAGTGGCATCAAGCTTTTGTATATGACACCTAATATCACAAGTATCTCACAGCCCATGGGCCAAGGTGTCATTGAATGTTTTAAGAGGAAATACCGAAAGAAGCTTCTCTCAGAAATTTTGGGTAAAATGGATGTTGATGACAGTCTCATCCAGACGCTTAAGACGATTAACATTAAGCACGTAATCTATATCGCTGCTAAATTTTATGATGAAATCCCGTCATCTACGTTTACTAAGTCGTGGAAAAAATTGTGGCCCGATGTTGAAAATCTCGTTGAGAAGAGCAAAGAAGACAACCCAAATGCAAGAGACTTAAATATTCATGCAACTGAACCTGATGATAACCAGTCAATTTTAAAGGATTTACAACGACTACCTGATTCTGCTAATATTAATGAGGATGCCGTTGTGGAATGGATTTCACGAGCAGATGATGAACTGGCTAATAAGATCTTGAATAATAACGAAATCGTCAAAGTAGTCCTTCGTCAAGAGGAAGAAAAAAAAAGAAGACGACAAAGGTGATAGTGAAGCGGAAAACGTGAAACGGCGTGGGAGAATTTTGACTCATGCTGAGGGGAGGACAAAACTGGAACTGGCAGCTAGCTATGTCGCGCAACAGGCTGTCGATGTTATGTTTATAAGGAAATGGCGTGATTATGCGTTTAAAAAAAACAGTTGAACTAAAAAAGCAGAAGAAAATAACATGCTTAGGCTCACTTATTTATTTTGACCAATTTTATGAATAATATGTACATATTGCTGTGGTTTTTTCTCTGCAGAAGCAAGAAAAAAATAGTAGAAGTATATTGAACATTATTTGAATAACATTGATGTAAAAATGTATTTTATTTTGTTGTGTGTCTTTTATTTCAGACTAATAACGATAAAAATTTAAATTGTAAATGATAAATTTTGTAATGTTTGATTTGATTCACGACTGTACGTTATCCAGGCCTAGATGGATGTTTGAAGTCGGCGCCAACCTGGAAGTCATAATTGTACTGAGATATATATATATTATCGCTATCTTGATTTGTTATATTAGGTGGGGAGGCCCTGGTGTTTCCTGGAAATCCATTTAGAGATAGAATAGTCTTTTTACAGATTGGTTGATTTTTTTGTTAATTAAATAAAACATCATTTTATTTCATTTTAATCTAGATAAGTACGGTGTGTGTTTTTGGTTGTGCGTTATTGTATATTTAAAATTCATTACGTAGATTTTTATGAGTATTTAAACTCATAAATTGATTTAATAAAAAAAAAACCTATCTGGATCTCTCGTATAATAGTTTTTGTGGCGTACGTGTACAAAACTAAAAATGTATGTATTCTAGTATTATATTTATATAGATATATTTGTAATAATATTGGTATTGAAATTGAAGCTTCTTTAAATTCATATAAAAATTTAATTTGTAATATTCTTGTAATCATTTGAAATATTAACAAAACGTATTAGTCTGTTTTTTTTTTAATATAGTTTTTGTTCAGTTCAGTTATCGTAATATTAGGAAGGTGGGAGTTTATATTTTGTCACAAGCTGGACATGCGCTTGGTTAATTTTGGTTGCGTGCGAAAAATAGTGAAAGTTCTATTTTTGACGTTTGAATTTTGAGGGGTTAAAGTAATTCTTGACAGCTAATAGAGTTTGTTTATATTTATTTAGATTTTGTTCGGAAGTTAACTAGAGTTTTTTTCCACTCTTGCGGTCATTATTTTGCAAGAGTTTTTTCTCTTTAAGACGTGATTTAGTCAATGCTCTGCTTTATATTTCATAAAGTAGTTTTTTTTTTTTTTTTTTATATTAATTATATGTTTGTGTTGTAAATGGTAGTTTTATTTCTTGAGTTTAATTTGTATTATTTCTATTTTTAAAAAACACGATTTTCGAAAGAAAAACCCTGACGAGTAGGAGCTCAAGGAAGGTGCCCACCAGATTGAGTTTAGTTCGGCGAGAATACCGTGGATTGTGAACATCAGTCAATAAGCAAATAATTAAAAGCACAATTCACTGCAATATGTGTTTTGTTGTTTCATAAAATAAATTTGTAGTTTTAATTTGTGGTGCGTTAAAATTTTATTTTTATTCCTGTTGTCTGGTGTCACGTTTGTTTATATCAACGTCACGAAAAATGTCGATTCAGCGAGTAGGTGGCAAAAAACTCATCTTTGGGTAAATACGCTTTAAAAACGTCGTAAAAGTTGATTTTTAATAATAGATACGCTATTATAGGTTGTACTTTACGTGTGTAAAACACCGCCGGATGGTCCTAAAGTTTTTTAATCTTGACGAGGGTCCAGTCCCGAAGTCTCCGGATTAGAGGGAGTCAAGTATTTCCTAAATTATTTTATTATAATGTTAAGAGTTACAACATAATAGCTATTTAAGTCACAAGGAATGTAAGGACGTATTAACATTTGAGGAAGGCAAAAGTCGAAACTTGTTGCCTGCCGAGAATGTTAATAGTGGATACGTTTCGTGTGATTTATTATAGTTTTCCTGCTGCCGTCAGAAATTAATCTATATTTTTCAGGAAATCGTTTTGGTTTGTCACCTGTCAGAATTAATTTTGATTTGAAACCCTTTTCGTGAATCGTGTTACCTGTGTTGCCATGTCATACAAATAGTTGACATTATAAACAAACCGAGATTATTGAAAATTGCATGAAATGCTGGAAATCAATTCGAAATATAGATTGATGAAATAGAAAAAATCGTAATTTTGTATATATTTCATAATAAAAATGTTCAGTTTTGATATTCCTAATTTTTACTCCAAATAAACTTTTGAACCAGAATTATGAGTTGTTCATTATTATCCTATGAATTTTCATAATAGTATTAAGTTCCGTTGTCAAAACGAAACTATAAACGAATGTTATAGTCGACTTACACGCTATGCTACTAGTGTTGCATCACTGATTTACATGATCGGCAGTAGGCAAATAGAAGCTGAGGCGAAGCCGAAGCTTGTTGCCTGCCAAGAATGTTAATAGTCGATACAGTTCGTGTGACTTATTATAGAAAATATTTTATATATACGCATAGCAAGCGCCAATTAAGTTGGCACGAGGAGGGGGTGCGCAGAAGCCGTTTTTAAAAACGTCCACCCCCACTACTCAAGTAATTGTCAGAATACATTTGTCATTGACGTTTGACAGACCATAATGTCTTTGCTAGGGGATCATAAAGTGATACACGCTCAGAGGTTAGAATTATCTGACATTTGATGTTAAACTAAATACAAATCTCCCCACTACTTTTAATCCTGCGCGAACTTACCCCTCCTCGCGCCAACTTAATTGGCGTTTGCTATACGTATGCTGTAAATTAACATCACACGACGTTACGATCTCAAAATCAGCATTTGAGGAATTATATTGTGATAAAGAAATGTTTCTGCTGGCCAACAAAAACCGTTGTTGCAACACAAAATTTTTAACAAATAACAGTGGCAGCTAACTAAATTAAGAATAACTTTAGTTATTTGGATATGGTTTAAAATAATTTTAGGACACCTGTATAAACTATGTAAATATGCTTTCTACATATTACGACGCTAATTTATTCAAATTTTTTATAGAAAAAAATTCGCCCTTAAGTAGGATTCGAACCCACGCGCATGGCTTGCCGGACCATCGCTTTAACCACTAAGCTATCAAAGGCAACGATTTCGAATCTTTGTGGGAATACCTTGAGTTACATCAAGGAAGCAGATATATATCTTACCTTACCTATCTTACCAGCCTTAGTAGGCTGTTTTGAAAATTTGTTGCATTTTTCGCAAAGTAATGTGAATGTAAATATGCTTTCTACATATTACGACGCTAATTTATTCCTTGATGTAACTTAAGGCCTTCCCACAAAGAATCGAAATCACTGCCTTTGATAGCTTAGTGGTTAAAGCGATTGTCCGGCAATCCACGCACGTGGGTTCGAATCCTACTTAAGGGCGAATTTTTTTCTATAAAAAATTTGAATAAATTAGCGTCGTAATATGTAGAAAGCATATTTACATTACTTCGAGAAAAATTCAACAAACCTGTATAAACTAATTTACCTTTTTTTGCGTATATAATTCCCGTACCATTTATAGCAAATAAAGACAAAATATCTGTATGCCATTTACGAAATATACCCAATTACCGTGTCGTCTTGGAATTGTGTATTTCTTTAACTCTCACCTAAGGGTAACAGCAACGTTGATAGAAACCAGAAACCCCCAGCGAAAGCATCGTTACCGGAAGAAAGACTGAGCGAACCAGGGCAGGCCACAAAGAGAAATAAGATTACAGTCATTATTTATTTTCTTTTCCCGACTGCCGGTGTAACAGAGAAATTAGCGCGAAATATTCGAAAATAATCAGATGGCGGTCGATAGTTTTACAACGGTACTTCATATCTCCATCTCTTTTCAATCATATATACCTCATTTTTTATATCTGCGCAAGTGCTATGGAAAAACGTAGTCTAGTAATTTTAACCAATTTTAATTACGACCCTTGACGAGCGAGATAAAATACTTATCAATATAAAAATGCCGATATAATAAAAAAACAATACAGAAAATGTACATAAAATGTAGAGTGAAGGGAAGGATTAATAATAAAATTAAGTACATGACCAAAGGTAATTTCTTGGGTTTGAAACTATACCCAATAAATGATATGTAATTATGTTTGCAATTAATATTAATTCCTTTCTTAGGTAATAATTTCAATAATAGAAAATAATAAATCTAAATTCACTTTTTAATATTTTATTGGTGAAAAAATATACAGATATATATTAAACTAACTAATAGATAACTTTAAAAAATTTTCTAAGTCACTGAAAATATCGCTTCGTTCACCGTGCTTATCTGTCCACATATTCTTAAGTATATTACACTCTTTTCCATTAGCTTTCGAATTCACCGATAATCTCAATGTTTTAATTTTACTATTTTCACTCAATTTCCAAGAATCATCACCGGTGTTAAAATATTTCAGTATATTTGGGCAACCTTCTAAATACAAGTTTCTTATCGGTGTGTCATGGTAAAGTAATTTTTGTAAGGATATTGCAGTTAAATCTGTATTATAAGACAGATTTAAAGTAGTAAAATGTTCAGCTCTTGATATTAACCTAGAAAAGTTAGATATTATCATTGACTAAATATGGAAATTGACAAATTTGAAGCTAAAATTGAAATATTATTGCCATAAACAAAAAATAGTCTACAATGTCACTCAAAACTGTAACAGCTGTCAGGCAGTGTGTGGAAAACAGTAATTTTATTAGGAAAATATTTACATTCCAATAAATAATAAAATATTCTATAAATACATTAAAAATTAAAAAACCACAAACCTGAAAATTCATATTTAAACGGAATAATTGTGGAATCTAGTGCAACTTATGCTATTTTATTAATAATAATACTCAAATAGTAACCGTTACATAATTTTGTCATTCGAAGAATTTTCGTCATCAAGAAAGAAGTATTTATTACTTACAAAAGTCGTGGCTCAATAAAAAAACATATTTTCAAAAATATTGACAAGATTAGAACATTAAGTTAAATTAGGCAATTGCAAAAGACATATCTACTATTATCTACTGAATTAAAGTTATTCAAAAAAAGTCAGCACCTTTAATTACCCACATTGTAAATGCTGATATATTCTAAAAAGGTATTTTGTGTGGATGAAACCCAGCGATTGCTATATAGTATTGCAGTATGTGAAAGTAGTTTTTTTTGTTTTAAACAAGATATGCAAAAATACTATGGTATGTACAGCATAAAACTGGATCAAAACGGAAGTATTAGGAACATCTACAGGTGTGATAGATGAGAATGATGACATCAAGACGAAGGGAGTTTTTTATGTTATCTACCTAGCTATGTAAACAATATGCTATCGTGACAATTTTCCTACGTCAAGTTTCTGATATTTTATAGTGTCATTTCCAAGTTTGGTTCGAATCACTTAACATTTGTTACTTTTACATTCGTTTAAAGAAGAGAAAATGAGTGATTTGAAGAAGAAGAATATTTATGAGAATAGTGGCAGCGTATGGAGAAAATAGCTCGTCCTATCTCCAAGTCAAATTTTGGTGTAGTAAGCAGTTCAAATGGGGCAGAGAATCCATTCATGATGGCCCAAAGTGTGAAAGACCTCTGGAAGCACGAACTGAAAAAATCATCAATAAAGTTGAAGATATGGTGTTGACTGACCGCCTAGTAAAAGTTTCAGTTATTGCTAGAGAAATAGGAATATCAGAAACGAGTGTTTTTAAAATTCTATCTGAAGATTTGGGAATGAGCAAAGTGTCGGCACAATGGATTCCCAGGCTGCTCAGTCCCAAACAAAAATTGTGTATACGACAAATTTGTGAAGAAAATTTGACTGTTTTATTTCAAGATGAAGACTTCTTAAATAGAATTGTAACTGAGAATTAAATATTTTGTTAATGCGTTTTGTTAAAATTATTTTATAAAATACGTTTTATCAGTATTGTGAATTGATATTTTCTAAATATTCACAAATCAAAACAAAGATAAGATTATCATCCATTTGTCATCGCTCTTCAACTTCAATCAAATGAAACCCATTCCACTTGGTAGGATAACCAAAATACTTACGAGCTAGTCATACGCTAGTGGAACGGCAATGACCACAATCGCGTACGTGGGGCTAGTGGAACACACCCCTAAAGGCATGGGTCGCCGTGAGTTCGACGTGATCAAGAACAATGACGTCATTTATGACGTATTCATCACGCCCACAACGACCGTGATCATTATGTGGAACGACTCACAAGACTCACACGAGTGTTTTGAGCGTTGTGCGTGCGTAGTGGAGCGCGCCCATATACACACTCCCTCACACATATACATACTTACACTCGACACACGTGTGTACAACAATACCGCATGGAACTGGGGTGAGAGAACGGCGGGGAGGTAAACAATACCCCACCCGTATACTAGGTAAGAGAGAAGGGACGATTATAGCGCCAGGCGTGTCTGTGCCAGTCTGATCAGATACGTTGGCGATAGATGTGCGTGTCTGTGCCCAGTCGTCGACGATAGATACGACAGAAATACGAGTACATACGCAATAAGTATATGTTACCACACCTACTCCTGATGTATAATTGCTTATCCAATCATACATATTGCTATGAACAGTGGTTTGCAGATTTAATGCGCCACCATCCACAACTAGTTTTCCCAACTAGGTTCCTCAGCCGGAGAATTTTCAAAAATGAGACTTCTAACTTCTCGGGTTCCAATCGGAAAGTCGTGACTGCTTCTACGAAATATACTAGGCGCCAGTGAAAAATTAACGATAATTTATATACTTATTTTTTTATGAGTTACTTATTTTTAATTAAACAGCAGTAAAAGTCAGAACACAAAATTAAACACAGGATAAAATTTAAACTGAATATTTAATACAAAAAATAAAAAAGAAAAAAAAAACTATCTTTATAAAGTATAAAGATTATGTATTTTACAATAATACATGAGGTAAAATATATTCACTGTAATATTGACAGCTGAGTGAATGAAAAAACTTCCTCTTAATTACTCCGATCAAACTTATCTAAAAATAATAAAGTTTATTTTTAATTTCTCCCCAGAGAACCACACTGTATAATCAAATTTGATACACGACAAAATTTACACATGCGCAAACTAACATGTACAAAAAAACCCTTTAATCCTCTCGAACAAACTTTTCAATTTATAATTATTACAAAGAAATGTTAATAATAATCTTTATTATTTATTTCTAATAATTAAGACAATTTCCTACTTGTTCCAAAACAATAGAACTACAATTAATATAATCTGATTTTTAAATTTATGTCGACATAAAAAAAATTATTCTACTTACAATTTGGAGACTTACGAGAACAGTTGTTTAATCTTTTAAAATCATCAAATTACGAGAATTAAAATCTCTAAAATATATCGGGAATTGAATATCAAAATACAAACAACTAATTAACACATTCAAATCAACCCGAACTAATTTAAATATATAATATATATATATTTCAATAAACACAACTGTCTCATTTAATAGCAAATCTTCGTCTCCAGAATTGGCCTATCGAACAGATCGAGCCCGAATAAAAAAAACAGTTTTTATATTCGCACATTTAAATTTAAATACATATCGGGTATACACATACATATATCCAAAAATAATGTACATTTATTTTTAATATTTTAAATATTTTAGAAAAATCCATAGCAATATGTGTATACCACACCTACTCCTGACGTATCATTGCTTATCCAATCATAAGTATGTGTATACTACACCTACTCCTGACCTATGCTTATCCAATCAAATGCTACACTATACATTCAATAAACATATCGGAGAAGTAAAGCGGCGGGGACGCGTCTTGCGCAGCAGTATCGTTTTCATACCTCGTTTACGCACGGTATATACAACAAATTAACACATGCGTTAATACCGATCAGTACACACAAACAAGTTACATAGTTTTACATTAATACAAAATATAGTCCACTATTATTAAAATGAAGTGTTTTATTTCAACATAATAAGTTCAAAGTGTTTATATCAAACATAATACCTTCTTAACGAAGTAAAAAAAGTAAATGTAAAAACAAATGCTATAACACATGCTAATGTTTAGCTCTATTGTTAATTTTTGTATGACGCTAGCGAAAGAAAGTTAATAGGTAGATGCATGGTATTATTAAACATAACCTGAAATTTAATATCCAATGTTACGCAAATTTGAAAAATTTATTTTAGGAGTTACGAAAATAACTGATTGTGAATATTGTTAAGCGCGAGAACAATAATTTTTGTTTGTTCTTGTTTCTTTTTCTTAAATATATGTATAGTTTAGTTATTTAGGATTAAATAATGTTCACTTACAAACTGAAGCCTGTATAAAGAAATTTTAATTATCATATTTAAATTGTAAAACTTCCCCTCTATTTTAAGAAGTGACATCCTTTATATTTGCAAGTTTATTACCTTTTTTTTATAAGACTATATCTACCTTACTTGATTATTTAATTATTGAACGAATTCAATACCCCGTTTTTAATCTCCCCAGCTATTCATAATTTCACCTTTCTCGCACCAATAAATTCCATTAAAAAGAAAATTTAATCTAAACTTTGTACTTAGGTTTAAGATTAGGACTTAATTAGCCTAGTTAAAAATGTATATTGCTAGACCCTTGTAGGGTATTATTGCTAGCAGGTATCATATACCAATAACTTCAAAATTCCCACGAATTATGTCGTCATCTGGCCGTACGACCGATATTGTTCGCATTATTAGTTATGTAATAGTTTATGGGTGTAATAGCAAATTTTGCCTGCTTGTAGAATTTTTGAAAACAGTAAGAACCAGAGTCGCATCCTAACAAAAGTAAGAACCAAAGTCTCATCCTAACAATAAGTAAGAAACGGTCTCATTCGAACCACAACACATAAGTAACGAGCAAGTGTTCAAACATTAATCCACAATTCAGTATATCAAACGTTGGATTCTATAAAGAACTATTATAGTTGAAAGTGCAATTTTATTATCCAACACAAAAGGACTGAAAACTCCAGCGCAAATCTTTACAAATATAACGAAATAATACAATAAATAGTGAACGAAAAAATTATAACAAAAGCTAAAGGAAAAGAGGCACGTACGACTACGGCAAAAGATGTCAAACACCAATTGACAATAACTATAATTCTCAGTATGCCAAATACCAAGCAAATTTCTAAAATTTGGCAAATGTCAGCTTCAATCATTAACGAATTAACGATATTCTATTCAAAGTATTAAAAAAAACAAAATTTACCTTAACAATTCATGTACTTCAGCGTCTATTACTTTGCATCTAGAAAAATTTAAAGATTGAAATTTCCAAAACATTGTATTGCTAGTTTCCAAGATTCTAACTGTTTCCACTAATAAGCCACCGTCTGCAACTTTATTATTAGACACGTTTAAAACTTGAAGATTAGTTGGTCTAATCCAAAATATAAACTTTAAAATATCCTCTTTGTCTAGTGAATTTTCACTAATATCGAATTCTTCTATGTAATCCAAGTACAGCTCGACATTTCTATTTTCGGAATTATCAAATATCGCCGATGTGAAGTCTACGTCAACAAGCTTTAAAGTATGCAGCTTTAGATCTCTCGTTATTAAAGCTAAATACTTCAGACTTTCATTTCCCATAGGATTGTAACTTAAATCTAAGTTGACTAGGTTCTCCAATATGCTTTTTTCAGACTTTGTAAAAACGTTTGCTATGTGATGTATACCATTACTACTTATAAGATTCTTGCTTAAATTAAGTGTTTTAAGATTTTCTAAAGAAGGTAAAGAAGAGCACAGTAACTCTAAATATTCATCTATCAAGCAATTTCCAGATAGATTTAAATGACATAAACTAGTTTGGTGGTTAATAGCAACACAAAAGGGTTTCAATGTATTGCCACGTAGATTACAATCAGAAAAATCCAATATTGTTGAAATGTCTTGTAGAGTTTGTGATATTCTAGTGTTTTCACCTGAAAATTAAAGATATTGGTATCGATTAAAGAGTTTTTTAAATTGTAATTTATAATATGCATTGATAAATCTTACAATCATAAGGTTAGGCGTATACTGACATACAGGTCAGTTCAGGACAGTACAGAGCAGTTCAGCACAGGATAAACAACCGGACAAACTTGGACGCACCTATCTCACCAGTATAAGGGGGAATTAGGAATTATATATGCTACAAAAATTTGTACTGGGTTGCACTGCGTTACATGTGTCGACTGTATCTCAGTATACGCTAGCCTAATAGTTGAATTTACAATTTTCTTTAAACACTTATTGTCTCTGAAAGTATTATTCTTAATGTTTGTATCACAAAACATCTGTGATACAATTTACACTATATTAGAGACTACTTTAATTAATGTTTTCGATTCCTTAAATTTTGCCCACAATTATAATTATAGGTTTTTCACGTTAATAGACGAGTCACGTCATAAACAGTTGCTTTGCGCCAAGGAACATTAAAATTACAATAATACCTAATAATCCTAGTAATTCTTTCGATTCAGTGAATATATTATGTTGCCAGAACTGAGCAAGGTTGGATTCTATCAAATGTCATTCGAATACATTGTTTACAACCAGTTTATGAAACCGGAACTTAATATTTATAAGTTCCGATTTCATTGTATTTATACATTGATATTATTAGAGAATGGATGCAATTTCCATAAAACGCAATCGGCAATTGGAATTGTGTATAACGTCGCTCAGTACATCCCGGCGTAATTCAATGAAGTATTTGTTTGACTTACTCGGCCACCTGGTCTCGCAGCGATAACAATGGACAACCCAGCTATTGTATTCGGAGAATATAGTGTTTTCAATGGTGTCGTGTACGTGGATAAAATACATAAGTTTATCGTACTTCGTAAGAGAAATAGCACGTACATTCCTTTTCTTTTCATTTAAGCAACATCTTCCAATTATTTTCACGTAAGTGTGCATAAAATTTCGTTATTTAATTTCGTTTATTTGGATCTAGAATATTCTTACTTTTTCAGGCAATGGAAGAGCGTCGAGAATGGCATCGTGAAATAATGGCGAGTTGGATTGAGGGCCATACTGTATGTACATTGCCAGTGATTCCGAAATTTATTGTGAAGTGTGTGAAACGTTATTGAAAAATTGCAATAAATCAACCGTAAAACGTCACGTAGGATCGTTAAAGCACGAAAAAAAATTGAACTCGTTGGAATCTCACAATTTTAACGAAGAACTCTGTGAAACTTTTATGGCAGCTAATATTCCATTATTTAAATTGAACAATCCAATTTTGAAGACATTTCTGAAAAAATATACTGGTCGAAATGTTCCTGATGAATCAACTTTACGCA
Organism: Melolontha melolontha; assembly: GCA_935421215.2. Lineage (NCBI taxonomy): Eukaryota > Metazoa > Arthropoda > Insecta > Coleoptera > Scarabaeidae > Melolontha > Melolontha melolontha. Next base: position 203,144,909 of record OW285235.1, on the reverse strand, counting down.
AATATTATGTTTCTAGGTGCTATACGAGAACAGCAGAACGCATTAGAAGCCATCTTTTAAATCAATACATATGGATAAGCGCCGACGAAACGGTGGATATGTTAGGACGCTGTGTGGTAAATGTTGTAGCTGGTGTACTACATCCAACTATTCCCTATAACTCATATGTAATAGCAACAAGTGTTATAAATAGATTTGGTGCGGAAACAGTTGCTGAAACCATTAAGGAGAATATGCAAAATTGCTTCATTCGGACGCCACATACAAAGAAAAAATACTTTTATTTGTCAGTGCTGCGTATATGTTAAAACAGGCAGACTATTGAAGAAAACATATCCTAATATGCTGCATATTACTTGTGTAGCACATGCTCTCCACAGAATCTGTGAATATATCAGAGACACTTTTCCGGAAGTTGATAGATTTGTATCAGCTTTTAAAAAAGTTTTCAGAAAAGCACCATTGAGAGTAGCTCTTTTCAGGGAAAAATTTCCATCTCTGTCACTGCCTCCCACTCCAGTAATAACTAGATGGGGAACATGGCTGAAAGCTACTAGTTATTATGCTGAGAATTTCGATAGTCTAAAACATTTCGTAACACTGCTAAAGGAGGATGCTAGAAGTATTGGTGAGTGCAAGGAGCTCACACAAATCCAAAATTTAAAAAATCAGTTGTACTTTCTTCACGAACACTTTGGAAAATTGCCAAAACTAATCACTTATTTTGAAAATCCAAATCTCAAATTAAATGACGGATTAACCACATTAGATGTGGCTGTTAATAATTTGAAAAGTATTCCAAGTGACTTCGGATGTGGCCTTCGGCAAAAGTTTGAAGCAATTCTTAATAGAAATCCAGATTTAATTACATTGCAGCAATTATGTACAGAGACAATTCCACAAAATCTAACGGCTAAATATGAAGAAATAAAAGAATATTTCCAGTATGCACCTATAACCAGTTGCGATGTAGAAAGGACATTTTCTATTTATAAGGATGTACTTAATTCAAAGAGAACAAAATTGACAGAAGAAAACCTTGAGAAACTATTGCTAGTCAATATTAATACTCCTTTCCTCAACTTGAACGACAAAATGAACAAATAAAAATGTTCCAATTATATAAATAAAATTAAAAACTTTAAAAATACAACTTTTCAACAAATAAATATGTATTTCGTAATTTTATAGATCACCACCCATTCGTTTTCCAATTATATAAATAAAACTAAATATTTTAGAAATACAGCTTTTCGCCGGTACTGCACTGGGCTTTGCGTCATGTGGTAAGCGTGTCCGTTCTTTAGATATTATATATAAGATGAGTTGTTTTCACAATTAAATAATGCCTAAACCTTAGGCAAACAAGCGAAAGAAATAATTCTATCATTGATTGGGTATTTCAAAAAAGACTATTCCTGCTATCTGCTGTTCGACAGGTAATGTGTACCTATTATTTATATTATAAACGTTCTAACGCTAATATTTTTTTTTATTACAGAGAGTAGCACGTGATTTAAATATTCATATTGCAGCAGTAAATAAAAATCATCTGCGTCAAAACAAGGGGTTGAACCATCTAGTCCAAAGCGAAAACGGACTAGAAATAAGCCTGTCGTAGATGTTGATAATTTTAATCAATGTTCAATTAGAAATACAGTATGACATGTATAAAACCAGTAAGTTTAAAGTATAATTTAGTACTTATATTTATAAAATTAATATTTCAGTTATACAGGGTGAGTCGTGAGGAATCGACCAAACTGTAGGAGTGTATTCTACAGGTAAAAGTAATGTAAAAAAACTCAAATGTTGCTATCCGATTTTTATTTGTTTTCGAGTTATAGCGTAATTAAAAATAAACAAAATTTCATACATTGAAGTTTTTGTATTTTATTGGTATTATCGTTCTTTATAATATATTTTCAAAAATACCGCCATTCATTTCAAAACATTTTTTACATCGTCTACCAAGGGCGCTGGTTGCGTTCCTGATTGCGTCAGGTTGATGTTTGATATTGTCAGCAGCATTCATAATCCGTTGAGTTAGTGCTTCACGAGTGTCCACTTTTACTTGATACACTTCATTTTTTAACCAGCCCCATAAACAATAATCGAGTGGCGTGAGGTCTGGAGACCTAGGAGGCCAACCAATGTGACTACCACGTCCAATCCAACTCCCTGGAAACCTTTCAGCCAAATGTTGCCTGACTGCACGAGCGTAATGTGCAGGCGCTCCATCGTGCTGGTAGAAGATTTGGATTCTGATGTTTATGGGAACATCCTCTAGCAGTCCGTGCAGTTCATTTTCTAAAAAATGTAAATAGGTGTCTCCCGTGAGGCGATTCTCAAAAATGTAAGGACCAATTAAAAAACCATCGATCATACCACACCACACGTTTACCGAAAATTTATGTTGAAAGTTACTTTCGACTGTTGCGTGTGGATTCTCGTCTGACCATACATGCTGGTTATGACAATTATTAATACCGTCACGGGTGAATGTCGCTTCATCCGTAAACAGTATACGCGATACAAAACGAGGATTATCATTTATCCATCGACAAAATTCCATACGTCTACGATTATCATTTCATTGTAGGTGCTGTACTCTTTGTACATGGTACGGACGTAAGCCATGCTCGTGGAGTGTTTTTATCACCCTTGTTTGTGGAATGCCCAATTGAATACTAAGTCTCCGTGAGCTGGTAGTTGCGTCTTCTTCTACTACATCCAGAATATCTTCTACTTCTTGTAATTGTTGTCGACTGCCTCGTTCAGATATTATGTTTACACTGGGAAGCTTTCCGGTCGCGCACAATGTGTTGAATACACTAATAAATACAGTTTTATTAGGATGTCTGTGATGTGGAAACCGTTCACGATATTCATTAGCAGCAGCTGTAGCATTCCCATCACAAAATCCATAAACAAACACCATATTAGCATATTCTAAATTAGAATAAGTGTGTGGCATTTTGGTTTGTTACACTATAGTCGTACAAACGTCAAGTCAATGTCACAATACCCGAACACAATGTTATAATTTACTCCAAGGTATAGGGAACATTTTTTATGATGGCAGCGCCCTCACTATATCAACGATGAACTAGAGGTAGTGACATTAGACGCATTAGGCATACAAACCACTCTACACTATTTCTCGACTGCTTTCAATGTCACTACCGCTAGTTCGGAAAACCACGAACAGGTAGCGCTTCAGCTAGGAAGACTTCCCTATAATGAATTGTTACCGGGGTTTCACTGTTTTTACGAATACATACATAAACATGGTATACTAAATCTACATTTTTAATTACGCTATAACTCGAAAACAAATAAAAATCGGATAACAACATTTGAGTTTTTTACATTACTTTCACCAGTAGAATACACTCCTTGAGTTTGGTCGATTCCTCACGACTCACCCTGTATATAATATATATATTATATATAATTACAGAACAGCATATTACTATTTCATCATTGAATAATTCCCTCAAAGAAAACGAACTTTTTATAATAAAATTTTTAGAATCAATCAGTTTATGCAGGCGTGTGTAACGTACGAACTACGAGGGTACCCTGAAATGTTCAAGGCCTGGCCGAAGAAGATACTGTTTTATTTTTCTACATAGTCAACTTTAAACTCTAAACACTTAGTCCAGTGATGCTCAAGCTTCTTTATACATTCTGTTTAGCAAAATTGTTCGAAGCTCTCAAAACAGGCATCAGTTTCAGACATTATCACGTTATTTGAACCAAATTTCTTTCCAGATAGCTATTTTTTCAAACTCGTTGCATATGGGAACAATTCATAAGAGGGAGAGCAAATATTTTTGCTCGTATGAATAGTGAAGGAATTGGTGTAATATCATGATGAAACAAAACTGTTCTCTTTGTCACATGTAGTCGTTTGCTTTTAATTTAAGTGCCTGATTGATTCAACAAGTCTGCAGAATACTCTTATGTGATGGTTGTCCCTTTCTCAAAATAGTAAGTACTACACAATAGGCATTTACGAAAATTGCACCGGTATTTGCGTTCGAAAATTGTTACCGGTTTAAAATGAACTGTTAGAAAATTATACCGGTGTAAGCGGTGCATGCACCCGGTTTCTATTTTTTGGATCGAAGTTGATCGTCGGTTCATATATTCGGTATATAAACATAACCTCTTACACCCAGTGTTGCCAGGTCGCTAAATCTGAGGGATTTTAAAAGCGGTTTAGCGACAAAAAATAATTTTTGGGATTAGCAACTCTTTTGGCTACTTTTACATTTACGTAATCATATTTATGGATACTTTTAAAAGACAAATAATCGTTTTTATTTACGTATATTCTAAGCTGCCTCTATTTTTATTTCATATTGCTTTAAAATTTTTAAAAGGCCAAACATGAACAGATGTAGGTTTTCAGTTAAAGATTTGTTTGAACTTGTGCAGAATAATATATATTTCATTTTATTTTTAAAAATACCTATTTTCATTTTATATTTTTAAGAAAAATTATTTTTAAAGAAAAAACATTATTTTATTTTATATACATTATTTTATGTTCAACTGTTTTAAAAAATATATAACGAGCCATCGAAAAAATTCATAATTAGAGTAGACTGTAAAATTGGGTTGGTACTTTAGGCACTTCCACATAATGACATTTATTATTTAACATTGAAACTATAAGTTTGTGTCAAATTTTTCAAAACTCTTATTAAGAAAATTAAATTTGTTTAGATGTAAATGGACAACTTCTGTAGTTATATGTAAATTTTGATTATGATTTCGATATTAAATAAATTATTTGTTTTCTTTTTTGTTGTAGTATCATTTCAATGCCATAACCTTTTTTTACAATGAAACCAAATGAAACTGTCAAGCATCAAGTAATGTGTTATTATGTGGAAGTGGCTAAAGTACCAACCCAATTTCACAGTCTACTCCAATTATGAATTTTTTCGATGGCTCGTTATATAAGTACAGGGTGCGGCAAAACAAACAGTGCAGTTTTGATGGGCTATTAAAAAAAAATGGCACAACTTACGAAAAAGTGGTTTATTCTGCTTGAGTCAGTACTACACCCCATTTTTTAAAGTTTTAAAGATCACATCAGCAAGATGATGTCCTCCAGAAGCGATGCACTGATGTAGGCGATTTCTGAAGTTTTCAACTGCGTTCTGGCACATATCGATCGGAATGGCGGCGATTTCCTCTGTAATACTGATCTTCAGTTCTTCCAAATTGTGAGGACGATGCTGAAAAACCTTTTCCTTGAGGTAGCCCCACAGGAAAAAATCACAAATACTCAAATCCGGTGATCTCGCCGGCCACCCCAGGTCGCCCCTCAGAGAGACGAGGCGCGCAGGGAACATCTGCCGCAGTTTTGTCATTGAAATCTGCGCTGTGTGGGCCGTAGCCCCGTCTTGTTGGAACCAAATATCTCCAAGGTCTTGTTCTGCAGCCAACCGTGCCAATTGTGGATCAAAAAATTTTTCGAGCATCGAAACATAACGCCGAGCGGTGACGGTTGTTGCACGCTCATCCTCCTCAAAAAAGTATGGTCCAATAACCCCAAATTTGGAAATGGCACACCATACAGTGACTTTCGGGGAGTGGAGAGGTCTCTCGTGAACTTGTCGTGGGTTCTTGTCCGACCAATAACGGAAATTCTGTTTGTTTACGGCTCTAGAGAGATGGAAGTGGGCTTCATCACTGCTGAAGAACGTTGACCTTGGTGGGATACGGTCTAACATTTCCTGGGCGCGATTCACACGGTTTTGAAAATCTGGAGGCATCAACTCCTGAACCAGCATTATCTTATAGGGATGGAAGAATAAATCTTTATGCAAAATCCTCCTTACAGAGCGGTCGGACATGTTTAATGCAGTTGCATGTCTCCGGGCAGAGCGTGTTGGTGATTGTTCAACAGCTGCTCTCACTAGAGCTACATTTTCGGGAGTTCTCACTGTTCTGGGCCTTCTCATACCCCAAAGCCTTTTTGTTGAACCAGTTTCTTCCAGCGCACGAACCCAACTCGCGATAACATTGCGGTGCAGAACGGGATCACGAAGTGGAATGTTAAAGTGCTGTCGGAAGGTCCGCTGAGTGATGATGAAAGACCGACCGCTTTCAAAAAACGTGCGAACGGCGAAGCCGCGATGCTCTCCGTTCCAAACCATTGCTGAAAAACACTGAAAACGGGGTGAGTTACCGGACACAATGAATCCCCTCCCAGGTTCCCATCCTCACCACAGCGGATGTAGTCGCCCATCGTAACTGCACTGTTTGTTTTGCCGCACCCTGTATATATTCAACTTTAGAAATCCATTTTTACTTTTTTTTTACTGCATTAAATTAAATCTGAGGGATTTTATTCTTATTTAGCGACTTTTATACTTGAGCTAGCTATTTTTCACGAACGAGAGTTGGCAACACAACCTCTATTCGGTTGTTGAAAATATGGAAATATCGTAAAGCAACATTCGTAACATAATTTTTTATCGAAACTCTTCTTTTTTTGTGTGAAAACTGATAATTTCTTGTAACAAAATCAGTTAATCTCATCATCTTCACTATTTAGTAGCCCAGTCACTATAGCAAGTACAGTTTCTTGGTACATTTTAATCGCGTTAGGGATCAAAATCCAAATTAGCTTGCAGCTGTAATAAAAGCGTTTTTATTTATAGGTTAGAAACTTTTATTCAATTTCACATATTTCAATTTCGGAAATTGGTTAACCCGATCCATTTACCGTCAATCAGCTGATTAACCGGTACATACCTGCCGGTGCAATTTTCGTAAACGCCTAATGTGCATTTCAAAAAATAATGGCCATTATTAGAGCTCTTGAGCCAGCTTCTACCCATTGTCTAGACTGGTGTTTTATCTCAGGTGTATAGTGATGGATCCAGATCTCATAAGTAGTTATGAAGCGGCGCAGAAATTCAAAGAGTTTAGTTTACAAAAGCTTCAAACATTGCTTTGAAATGTTCAATCTTTCACGTTTTTATTTGATTTTAGCGGCATTTCTCTGGGTAAGAGCTTTTTTATATGAAAATGTTCATATAAAATTTATCTTAACTGTTTATTCTACATTAAGGCAAGTTCGCCATCTATGCGTCAGGCCCAGAATAGTTTATTCCCAATTAATTTCAAATTAAATATGAATAGAAATATTTGTGAAAGTAGCACTATTATGCTTACACGCCAGACACTGTGAGATTGAAGATTTTCTATACCGGGTGTCCTTGAAAGTAAAAGACAACGTATTAAAAATGGAAAGATGTAATAATAATGAATCCAAAATATTTTCCCCAAATTGCCCCGCATACGTGAGGAAAATAATTACAAAAATATTTATAAAATATTTGTCCCGCCTTTGCATTTGAAGACCTGTGACCAGGCGCGGCTCGTGATGACGTATTTTGGTTTGCAGTACAATGATACGAGTGCCTCGTGTGTTTTCGGTGTTTACTAAGCAAACGTTACATTTAGTACACGAGAATACACGAAGCACTCGGATCATTGTACTGCAAACCAAAATACGTCATCACGAGCCGCGCCTGCCTGTGACCGACTATAAAGAGTAGGGATAGCGTTAAATAGCGAAAGAATTGTTTCCCGATTCAGTTTCGATCGTTACAAGTTTTCATCTCATTTTTAGTATGAGTAGTAGGTTTGTAAATTAATGTTAAGTTTGTGTAATATAAAATTTATTTAGGGCAAAAAAACCAGTCAAACTCAACAAAATAATAAAATAATCTCACGAAAGTAATCATACAGCTGAAAACGTGAAATGTGCGTAGAGTATACATCTTAATTTTTAACAATCCCCTTGAATGCATAAACAGCTGACTTCGTACGTAAATATATTGAGGTTATTGAAGCTTAGTACACAACAACGTTATCTTAGTGTTGTAGCTTTTATAACTTCGACGGCTGTTACGTATGTAATAACAACGTATGTATAATAGAGATTTATTATTTATAGACATTCTGAATTCATAGGCGGCACATAATACAATACGAATTCGCTTCATAATTGACTCATAATTTTTTGGATTCATATATATCAAGCGAGCCACAAAATTTGTATCCTAGGTAGGCCGCGAACAACTGAGATAGACATTATAAGTCACGTCTGAGCTTAGAGAATTGACGAAGTGTCTTTTGTAAATAGTCATAAGTCAAATTGACAAGTTACGATTTAACCTATTACTAATAGTACGAAATCTAGGTTAGATCACTTAAGCAATCTAAGACATAACTGATTTAATCCACTCCTTATACAATATAAAAATTAACCAACAGACTCATTGATAAAAATTACGATCAAGTTATATATTTTCAATATTTTCTTTATGTATTAATAACACTCCATTACTTGTTATTAACTCGATACTTTATATTTGAGCATATCCATTACTATTTATAAGGTAAAGTATCAGTTTCTTATATTAAAATTATATAACTGCACCTTTCCATTTTTCATATGCTATCTTTTTCTTTCAAGGACACCTGTATATTATTTTGAAGTAAATCTAGTCTATTTGATTTTCTTCCAATACTCTGGCTACTGACTTTAAGTAAAGACGCAAATGTTAGAGGAAGTATATTTTTTTAGACTCTGTTTTTTAATATAGACCTGACTATAGTAAATAAATTTAATTTGCAATAACATACCTATATTCATGACAGCACATGTTTCTTTATATCTTTCAGTTATAGGAGGCACGCTCAATTTTACAATTTTTGCAATAACTTCTTCAGCTTGTGTAGTATTCAAGGGGAAAAGTATACTTATACAATCATCTTCCCCTAAAACTGCTCCATTCTTTGTTTCCAACTCAAGAACTGGTTTCATATACTCTTTTCTACAAAAATTATACATCTAAATAAAATATACGAGGGGGTATTGATATATTCTTAGCCTACTATTGAAACAATTTAGAGCGGGGACTTAGAATATTTTATTATTCAACATAGTCTCCTCTTAAATAAATACACTTAGGCCCAGTTTTTCAATCGGAGGTAAACCGACCGTTAAAAGAAAACTGGAAGTTAATTGCAGAAATGCGTCTTTCAATCGGTGGTAACCGCCACATCTGTTGGTTAACTAGTAGTTTTGCTTACCGCCAAACCATCTTCCGGTAAACTCAGAGAACAGTTTGTAAACTACTGTAACTGCTGGTTAAATTCCTGAATTGATAGGTTAGTCTGTCAACAGAGGAGGACCAAATAATATTACCCGATTTAATCTTATTAACAATTATTTTTCGAGATTAAGACCATTGTAATGTGAAGTTGAACATTGTATAAAGGTCTGTTTAAGGAGCCTGTGTCCAACTTTACACATCTGCATCGAACCTACCTTTAAGATACAATACACCAATAAAAATTATTTCTACATTTTACTTGGGTGTTTATTATGAAAAATGCTTTCCTCAATACCTAAATGTTATAAACTAAAATTCTTAATACAAAAGTATTTTTAATAATATAAAAAAATATTATTAAAAATGGGGTGTGAAGAACACAATACAAGTTCATTTATTTATCCAACAGGGGCGTATTGAAAATCATGTAGAAATGTGAAATACGTATCTACGTCTTTGGAGAAGATACATTCAAAAAAACATAAATGAACTTGTATTGTGTTCTTCACACCCCATTTTTAATAATATTTTTTTATATTATTAAAAATACTTTTGTATTATACAAATTTAGTGAGGTTTACCCACTCAAGTATGTTTCAAATTATGTTGTTATATACACATTCGGCTCATGCCGACAAGTAGTGAAGACACGAGAATACAGTTTTTTATAGATACGGTGGTTACCGACTATAAGAAACACGTCTACTTCGGCTGTTATTATGTAGATAGCGTTGAATATTCCTTCACGCTCTGTCTGAATAATTTCGGCTAGATAGTAACGTAGTTATATTTGTTTGAATGTGTCTTCTCCAACAGGGGCGTATTGAGAATCATGTAGAAATGTGGAATACGTATCTACGTCTTTGGAGAAGATACATTCAAAAAAACATAAATGAACTTGTATTGTGTTCTTCACACCCCATTTTTAATAATATTTTTTTATATTATTAAAAATACTTTTGTATTATACAAATTTAGTGAGGTTTTACCCACTCAAGTATGTTTCAAATTATGTTGTTAAAATTCTTAAATCTTACAAAACTAAAATTAACTAAACTAGATTGTAACTTAAGTACCCTCATTGGCTGTTTTATTTATTAATTGCTGTTTTTTTAAGTCCTCATTTTCTATCTGCTTCCGAAGTAAGTAAGATCATTCGCAACTGATGTTCCTCCAAAAATTTCTCTTTTTGTAGTTTCACAAAGTCAACACTTGACAGCTAACGGCGACAGCAGCGGTCACTTTCCATAAAACTATGAACAGTATGTTTAATGCCTCTCGCACAGGTTAGCCAACCGTACATAGCAAGGGAGAAGCTACCAGTTAACTTACTGACATAAAGATTGAAATACACTTGCGAAGATTAACTGTAAGTTAACCAACAGTTGGAGGTAAACTTAACCTTCAGATTTACCTCCGATTGAAAAACTGGGCCTTAATACATCGATCCTGCAACGCCTTTAACCGTTCTAAAAAAAAAGATTCTTCTTGGTCTGCAAACCAGCCCTCCACAGCTTCTTTGTTACACAAAAATTAACGTCCTTTTAACCTTTTTTTCAATCGAGGGAACAGATAATAGTCTGAGGGGAATAAGTCTGGGAAATAGGGCGGGTGTTTCAGTAATTCGAACCCGATATCTCGAATTGTATTCACGGTAATTCGCGATTTGTGTGCAGAAGCATTGCCCTGCAAAAACAATACACCTTTCGCTAACTTGCCACGTCTTGTTTCCTCACTTTTCTCTGTCGGGGTGGTAAGTAATTTAGATAAGAATCTCCAGTGATGGCCTGACCTTTTTTTAGGTAATAGATCTTAATTATTCCACGGATATCCTAAAAAACTGAAGCAAGAACTTTTCCAGCGGATTTTTGAACTCGAACCTTCTTAGGTCTTGGAGAAGCGTGATGCTCCCACTCTATCAATTGTTGTTTTGTTTCTGGGAGGTAAAAATGGACCCATGTTTCATCTATAGTCACAAGACTATGATATAACGTATCCTTCCCCAGAGAAATGAAATATAAAATACGTATCTTCATCTCTGGAGAAGGATACGTTCACAAAAATATTGATAATGAACTTGTGTTGTGTTCTTCATACCAGATTTTTAATAATATTTTATTAACTGCTCAAAAAAATTAGAGGAACACTTTTTTATAACCTGCAATTTTTTAAATAAGAGGTCAAGGAAAATCAAATTTGGTATACTTCAACGGCATATATATATAACTAAAGAAAATTACAAAAACAATGTTACAACTCTTAGTTACTTCTAAGGTACGCTTAATAAATTAATAACGCAAAACAAAATGAAAACGACTGTCATAGTATCGATGAGAGTAGGGTTTTCTTTGGCTTGGTGAGGTTTAATACCGTGTATGCCCTCTACGAGCACGAATCACTTCCTCACACTTGCGTGGAATGCTTCGCACTAGTCTGCGAAGAGATTCTTGGGGTATGCTTTCTCATTTCTCAATCAGGGCTTGTGTCAGTTCCTGTATGGTTAGTGGTGGATTAGGGCGCTTGCGAACACGGCGGTCAAGCTGATCGCACACGTGTTCAATAGGATTCAGGTCAGGACTTAACGCCGGCCATTCCATGACCTGAATTCCACGTTCTTGTAAAAAGTTCATGATGATGCCGGCGGTATGAGGCCTTGCGTTATCCTGTATTAGGATGCAATTGGGACCGACGCCATATGCAACATCCTCCAAGACATTTTCGATGGAATTCATTGCATTTAGTCTATTAGGAACCACAACGAGATCAGTTCTGTTGTCTACACTGATTCCAGCCCAAACCATCACAGATCCAAGACCAAATCTATCCACTTCCTGTATAGAAGCGGCTGAGTAGCGTTCACCAGGACGTCTATATACACGTACTCGACCGTCGCAAACGAGTTAAACGAAATCTAGACTCGTCTGCAAACAGTATAGACGTCCAGTAACGAAGTTGACAATTTCTGTGATCTAGAGTAAACCTCATTCGCGCTGCTTTGTGATGCTACGTAAGGCGTGGTGCGCGGACAGGTCTTCTTGGTTTCAAATTCGTTTCTTTTAATCTGTTTCTAACAGTTTGATCAGATATTTCTATTCCATGTGCTCGTCTTAGGTCGTTTAGCAGGTTTCTTGCTGTGGCAATTCGCTTACGTAGAGAGGAAAGGACAAGATATCGGTCTTGATTTTGAGTAGTTTTTCGATTTCGACCGTCCAGTTCTTCTGACATATTGGCCAGTCACCCGAAACCGATTCCATAAACGTTTAATAACAGAAGGGGAAACTCCAAGGTCCCTGCTAACATGTCGAATAGAGTGGCCATGCTGAATAAGAGCGACAGCACGAGCAACTTGCACTTCACTAAGATGCCTCATTTTACTTCTAATCAACGAATATTGACAACTGAATTCTTTAGTAGGCTTTCATACGGCAATTCAAAGCATACTTGAAATTTTTTCCATTTTGATTTGCGATAATAATTTACATTTTTAAGTGTAACATAGAAGTAACTAAGAGTTGTAAAATTGTTTTTGAATTTTTTTTAGTTAAATATATGCCGTTAAAGCATACCAAATTTGATGTGCCTTGAGCTATTGTTTAAAATGTTACAGGTTTTGAAAAAAGTGTTTTTTTTTGAGTAGTGTATTATTAAAAATAGTTTTGTATTATACAAAATTGGTGAGGTTTTTGGCCACTCAAGTATGTTTCAAATTATTCTGTTACATAAGCATGCAGTTGATCAGTATAGAGTAGTGAAGACACAATAATACAGTTTCCAGAGATACGGCGGTGCCATCTGATGGAAACAGTTTGTTAGTTCTACAGTTATTATGTAGGCAGAGCTAGTTGTTTCGGTTGTTTGCTAATATGCAACGCTGAATGTACTTCTACACTTGGTCGTAGTAATTTCTGTGAGATAGCGAAGTTGTTTTTTTTTTGTGAATGTATCCTTCTCCAGCAGGGGCGTACTGACGAATCTGTAGAAAGATGAAATACGTATCTGCATCTCTGGAGAAGGATACGTTCATAAAAATATTAATACTGAACTTTTGACACGACTTTTAATAATATTTTATATTATTAAAAATACTTTTGTATTATACAAAATTGGTGAGGTTTTTGCCCACTCAAGTATATTTCAAATTATTATGAAACATATTCTTAAAAATGATTTTCTTAATTATCTAATGGAAATGACATTTTATGTTTTAAATTAAATTTGGAAGTAAATTTAAAGAAAATTACTAACGTATAGAACATAAGTTTTGACGAGGAATGTTACTACCAAAAATGGTCCAAACTAGTTACCACTGGGCTAGAAAAGATGCTCGTTTGTTAGTTATTATGGTGACATGCTAGATTTGTCAGCAATAGTTTTGGAAGATGTCATACAAGATTGAAATACGAAAGTCTATATATAGTTTAGTTACAACGAGTACCTAAACGCGAGATTGTTAACATTTTAAGAGACTAAAATATCGGACTGTCAACCATTTACCGCACAATTAAGGAATGTGAAGAAGGTATGCCATGCATGAATTTACCGAAAAGGGAACGACCTCCAGTTTTGGTCCCACATGAAGTAAACAGACTTATCCAATCTGCTCAAGACAGAGTTGGGACGTCTACGCGCACTTTAGGCCGTAGCTGTTGGCAGAATTTTGACTAAAAATGGATTAGAATATCGAAAAAGAAGGAAGTGTCCCAAATACACTGCAACCCAGCTAGAGAGAATTCCCAGATGCTGCCGAACATTAAGGCGTCAACATTTTATTGGCAACAGAGTTATTGCTTTAGACGATGAGAAATACTGCACATTATCCAATTCGGAAATAAAAGGTAACGATGGTTTTTACACGTCCAATATTGCAAATTGTCTTGATAACGTAAAATTCAAACCGAAAGCGAAATTTTCCGACAAGATTATGGTCTGGTACGCTATTTCTCAAGCAGAAATTTCAAGACCTTACGTTGGGAGAGTTATAGGTGAAGCTGTGGATCCAAACGTCTATATTCGCAAATGTCTATCTAAATTGATAAATTTCATTAATGCTCATCATCCAAATGATGATGTAATATTTTGGCGCGATCTGGTTTCATGCCATTATGCTAGAATCACTCAGAACTGGTTAACTGAACATAACGTGAATTATGTACCTAAGGAAGACAATTCTCCCAACATACCCAGGCGCGCCCCAGGAATTTTGGGCACTATAAGTTTATTACAAGGGTTGGGAAGCCCAAAATGAAGCACAGTTATGGGCCAGAATATTCCAGAAGATCCGAGAAGTGAATGTAAACGGTGTCCAGAGAATTCTACCAAAATTGCGCGCCACTAAGGACCATGGGCCCGTATCAGTTTTGTAAATTTAGTTTTGTTGTATAATAATTTCCCAATGTTTATGTTTTAATCAAATTTTTACTACTAATCGATTTTTACCTTTGATTTTTTCTCAAAACTTATGTTCCATGCTATTCCAACTAAATATTTAATAGTATATTAAACACATTTGCATTAGCATTAAAAGAATTAATAAAATCTTAATAAACTATTTTTTAAATTTTCTTACCTAGAATATCTTTTGGCTGCTTCTTCTGCTAACCATTTTATTGTCAGGTTATTTCTTTCAGCAAAAGAAAACGGTACTCTGTAGAGTTTATTCTGAATCCTAACATCAATAGACGACATTTCGTTAGATTCACTAGCAACTGTAATACTGCTCTCTCGTCTTTCTGTAATGCGCTCTTGTACAATAGGAGATTGAGTAGTAGAATCTGGTTCAGCTACTCTTTCTTCTTCCCTAAAATTGGTCAATTTCATCTGATATTTACGTTTTTGTGTTTGCCGGTGCTGAGTCGATGATATTTGAATATTAGTTAATTGGGGACTGGCGCTTCTATCTAACGTAACTCCAGCATTTAACAATGACATTTGTCGTTTTCGTTTTTTAGTTTTTATTCGAGAAGGTTCGCGGTTCTCTTTAAAATCTCTACCTATTCTATCAAAATCATTCAATTCACTGCATAAATCTTTTGTTGTTGATGTTAGTATATTAGATGTGAAAGAAACTCCTGCTGAAGTTCGAATACTCGATGTTGATGAAAAATCATTATTAAAAGGTTTCCTTCTTTTATTCCTACGCAGATCATCGTCTAGCCAATCATTTTCTTCTACTATCGCTGGTTGTTTTGATGTGCTTTGACTTGGAGCGTGCGATTTTTTAACATCAAAAACACGGTATCTTAGTTGTTTCATTACTTCCTGGTATTGTTCTGTAGATTTAGCTTCATTATCCAGACTATCTGTTTCACTTAAACTTGTATCAGTTGATTTTCCATCTACATCCATATTTTCCCCCTCACTGCTGCTACTACTTAAAAAATAATTCATATTCGTTTTTCTTTTATTTACCAATGGACGTCCTTCATGTTCTGTTACTAATGCTGTATTACTTGTATCCTCTTTAAAAATCGCATCCTTGTCATGGCCAGATCGTTTTAAAGCTTCCATCATGCGCTTAATTATTAATTCGTAATGGGTTTGATTAATAGGATCCAAATTAACAGTAGAACGCCATTTCTGTAAAATATGAAATGCAGTTTCGCCATCATCGTTTTTTGCAATGGTTGACGCGCCTTTATTTAATAAGTACTCTACCACGTCTAGATGTCCGTTTACAGCCGCATCATGTAAGGGAGTCATACCTATAACATGAAAACGCGTATTAGATTTTAATACAAGGAACCAAAACAGTTTTTGAAGGTTTAATTCAGTATTATACCGTGATGGGCAAATATGTGGAACCATGTAAATATCTGTTAAATTAAAAAATATATTGTAAAATACTATGTCTTTCTGGGTTCTTTTAAATAAAATTAACGGTAATTAAAAAACACTATATTAATAATAAATATACACTTAGGAACTAAAACTGCCTCTCTGTTAAGCGCCACTTATCGGTATTACAATATTGTAATAAAATTAGTGACGAACAGCCATCTTTGAAGTATTTTTAAAAATACAATGTTTTAAAAAAGTAACATACTAAAATTACACTTTTTTTAAATTGAATTTTTTACATTTTGGGATTCTCCAATCTAACACAATTTCAATAAACTATAACACTGTGATGACTCATCCAACGATACGTCACGTATCACGCCTCTGGCGCCATCTCGACAGATCTAGAAACGGAAAGATCGAGACTAAGAAATTGCGAGAGAGGTTCGACGGCCGACATATAATCCGTCGAGGAAGGGATTCGAATTCAATCCATACCAAATCATAACATAAATACATAAATGTTCTTATTGTTAGTAATTAGTTTTTAAATTGATATTCGTTTTTATTGTTAATATAGTGTGTGTTTAAGTTACCGTTAGTTTCATTTAGAACCCGCGAAAAGACAAATACATTACAGTGGTATTCAGGTGTGTGGTTATATATATAATAAATAACGGACTAAGTAGACAATTAACTGTTAATTAAATATTCATATAAATAAATATACGGTGCGAAAAGACGTTTATTTTAAATATCGTTATGGCGAATAGAGTGAAACTCACTGAATTAAAAGTGACTGATTTAAAATGAGAATTAGAGGAGAGGGATGAGAATACAACCGGCAAAAAGGCAATCCTCCAGCAACGACTTCGAGACGTATTGATCCAAGAAGGCGAAGATCAAGAGAATTATGCCTTTCAAGTTCCAGGCGGAAATGTTGACGTGAATTCGCTGTTGATGAATATGGAACAACGACTAATAGAGAATGTGCAAATTCAAATGCAACAAATGGAGCAGAAGTGCGAAAAATATGGAACAACAGCTGATAGACAATTCGCAAACCTTGGAACCGCGTCTGATAGATTCACAAAACTCAAATAGAACAGAAGAATCTGGACAATGTGAAAAGTTTGGAACAACGACTGATAGACAATTCGCAGACTTTTGAACAACGAATAATAGACAATTCGCAAACTCTGGAACAACGTCTAATAAATTCGTAAGTCCAGATGGAACAAAGAAACCGCTAGAATCCTCGAGAAAAATCTGGAAAAGAAATTACTAGAAAATTTAAGAAGCTTCGAAAAAAGTCTGGGAGAAATAGAGCAAAAACTGAAAATAATGGAAAAAAAGAATTCTGAAAATTCGAGAGCTTTGGAGAAAGTTCTAGAACAGCGACTAGCGGAAAACTCAGAAGCGTTAAAGGAAGAGGTTTTCATAGCTGTAGAGGAGAAAATTGGAGAACATTCTAGACTTTTAGAGGCAATAATTACTCAGATGAAATTACCTGTTACCATGAGCCATTCTGATCCCAAGCAGGTCAACGAAAAAGCTATACTGCAGCCCATTGAAATAAAAGAAGAACCTGTGACTATCTCGAAGACCAGAATCAAGCCACCAACCTTTAATGGAAAGACGTTGGGCGACTTACCTGACGCAATTCGAAGCAGCCGCAGAAGCAAACGCATGGTCTTCTGTCGAGAAGGCGACTGCTTTAATCATAGCATTGAGGGGTGATGTTAGTGATATTTTGCAGACATTACCCCCTGAAGAACGTAAAGATTATTCTCAACTCATTAAACGGTTGGAGATGAGATATGGCCATGCGCATTTGGAGCAAGTATACCATACCCAATTGAAGAACCGATCACAGAAGAAAGGCGAAAATCTTCAGGAATTTGAGGCAGATATTGCTCGTCTAGTTCGACTTGCATATCCGATGCGCCAGATAATTTCATGGAACACCTAGCTGTCCAGACATTCATAGATGGTCTCCGGGATATTGAAACGCAGCAAGCATTAAGGTAGGCAGGACCGAAAACCTTGATCGATGCTTTGGCGCACGCTCTAGAGTTTGAGGCTGCAAAACAAGCCTCTCAAAACCATGTTCGTGCCTGTACTGTTGACAAACAGGAAAATGAGGAGTTCAAGGAGCAATTGGTTAGTAGAGTCCTAAATCAGATCAAACCAAACAAAAGAGTACTGCGATGCTGGAATTGTGAAAAGATTGGTCACATTCGAAGTAAATGTGTGAAGGTGAAAAACTAAAGCGGGTCGATGAGCGGGGGCAATCATCGGTCCAACATCAGGAAGCCCCAACGACGCTTGGCCAAGTCGCATCCTTGCAACATCAAGCCAACGGCCTGGCCTGTATGTGGACGCTATTATGGAAGGAAGGATCTATGCTTGCTTGCTAGATACTGGATCGACGAAAACGATCGTGCGACCCGATTTGATTTCCAGAAATAAAAAGTATTTTCTAGCGTATGGAGACTTAAGACAGCTACTGGAGAAGCAGCTTCTGTGGCAGGTGAAGTAGATGTCAATTTTATCATAGAACCAACATCAATTCGACATCGTGTTCTCGTAGCTGACATAGAAGAATAATTTAAATATTCTGAAAGATGAAACCAAGCCTCATCAGAAAAGAAGCATTTGTCGAAAATGTCATTATTATTTGTTATTCAAAAACCATAGACAATACTGTGTTCTCGTAACAAAATCTACCTGTTTGAGTTCCGAAACAGCTTGAATTTTTGATGGAAACAACTTTAAATCCTTTTTTAAAATAGTATGACATGTTCCCACTGACAAATGAACTTGTGATAGTTTTGCAATTGATTTTTTAGGTGAATTGTCCATTCGACGTCGAATATCCTCTATGCAATTTGCTTTTCGTTTTCTAAGTGCTCCACCGCCAGATTTACGAGTTACTGCCCCTGTTTCACCAAATTTAATAGCACAAGTTTCAATATGCTTTTGCAGTTGTGCTTAAGTAACTGGCAGATTAGGATACTGTTGCCGGAAATCCTGTATGCACTGGTTAGTGGAATAAACCATTTTGTGGAAAATTCCAATTTATAATTTTTGGCCAGTTCTATAATAACTTTGAAATTTTAAATATTTTATGTTCTAACTCTAACATTATAATATTACAAATTAGAGTTTCAGAGAATTTGAAGAATTACTAAAACGGAAATTTCTAGAAGCTATGCATGCTATACACATGACATAGAAGAAAAAATTATTAATGACCCGTCTCAATTCTGGACTTTTCTTAATTCAAAACGCAACATGTCTAGAATTCCAAGTAATTTACATTTTAATAATCAGGAATATTCCAAACCACAAGCCATTGTTGACGCCTTCGCATCTACATTTGCAGTTTATCTTCCTAAAAACTCCGCAACATCGGAGTCACGTGAGTACGCATTAGTAGATAACTATTAGCATAACTATTATCGTCGTTCCTTGTGTTACACAGCATGATATCCTCGAGGCCATTGGGAAACTGAAGGATAAACATACTGCTGGAGACGATAATATCCCAACGTATTTGGTTAAGGACAGCACCAATGATTTTGTTCATCCACTCTCGAAACTCTTTAATTTAGCCATTAAAACATCTTCATTCCCATAAGCATGGAAAATCGCTAGAATTTGTCCTGTATTTAAAAAGGGTGATAACACTGACATCTCTAATTATAGGCCAATATATTTCTGTTTTTGCGAAAATCTTTGAATCCGTCCTGCACAAAATCATTAGTGCATTCATTAGTGCATTCGTCGACAAACGCGAATAATTTATTTAACGATGTTTTTATGTTCTTATGGAATTAATTATCTTATTTATGTATTGTTGTATTGTCACATAGTCAAAATTTTGTTGTCCCATTTTGGATTAATCTGTTGGGTAAAATAAATCATTATTATTATTAGAGCTGAGGATGTTTGCGGTATAACCATGGTTATATCATGTAACCATAGTAATTTACTATGGTTACATGATATAACCATGGTTATACCGCAAACATCCTCAGCTCTAATTATTATTATAAAATATTTTAGAAAATATAAGCGTTAAGCGTTTATAATTTGAAGTATGGCAACTGTCAGAATTTGAAGTTTTCTAAAGCTTTGCATGTGCGCCAATCTTTGATTACTCAATTACTTATAATGAGGAAAGTTTTTGAAGGCACGTTATCTAATTATAAACATTAGTAGAACATAATACGTAAACTTAAAATATTAAAATAAAAGTCTAGAGTAACTGAAAGTAAGGTCGATAATCTGGGAAACCTAGTATGTACTTATACAATATTGCAAAATATACAATCGTCCTTAAAGAACTGAGATTAATCACATCAAGAGAAGAAATAACATATGATTGCCTGGCATAGTTACAGACATTAAAACACTTATGGAGCTCTCTATGGGCATCGGAAGAGTCTTGAGAAATATAAAAATTATAAAAATATAAGAATATTATTAAATACATTTCCAATTCAGATTTATAGAAGTACGAGAGAACAACTTACCATTACAAAGTGTACCCCCTCTATCATTTATCGCGGCGCCTTTCTCAACCAACATTTTCACAATATCTAAATGTCCGCAAATACAAGCTTCATGTATGGGTAACCATCCACAATTATCTCTAACATTGACAGCATGTCCTTGCTTCAATAATTTTTGAACTAACACATAATTACCACCTATACAAGCCGTATGTAATGGGGTCTCGCCTTTATTGTTTTTTTTTATTATAAAACCCTTATTACGTTTTCTGGCTGTCCTAGATTTTTCTAACTGTTCAGTTTCATTTTCAGAAATATCTGAAAAATTAATCATTTTTTATTTAAACAAATTACTAAGGGATTTAGAAAATAAAATGCTCACCTGTGATGTCATCAATGTTTATATCGGCGCCTATATTTGGTGTGGTTTGTATATCGGTTCCATCACTTTCAGTATCTGATATATATCCGTTTAAATCCAAAGACTTCTGCAATTTCATAATCTTGCATTCTAAATTATATTTTTGTAAAAATTTTATGTATCTGGACAAAACTCTTCCTTCTAGCTGATTTTCTCCTACATCTTTGCATAGAGTTATTGCTTCTTCATAAATCCTTTCTATGTCATCACTCTTTTTGCTTGCGAGATCCATTGTTTCAGCAATACTTAAAAGTGAAGTGACACGCTCTTTAAGATGGTTTTTATTTATATCGCAATCTTTTTGAAAATACTCTAAAGCTTTATCATATTGTTCATTATCCGAATAGGTTTGAGCTAAACTAATGTAACATGGTCCCATACTTTCTTCTGGCTCATTATTACAAACAGCAGCTTCTAGCATTTTGTGGTAATATTCTATAGCTTTGGGAAAGTTTTTCAAATCGCAAGCTCCATCGCCCATTTTTTCATATAACTGCTTTCTAGTTCTATAGTCCGTTTCACTTGTTGTAAGTAGTTGATCTTCAGTGTAACACATTACTGCAACTAAGATAAAATATATGTAATATTCTTAAATTATACTTAAATTTGGAATAAATATTATATTTTTAACACTAGTTGGTCTAAATCGCCTGTGGTATAAAACAAATATAAGTTGTTGAACAATTAAAGTAGTTAATTGGGGTACATCAATTTCCTTCCTACCTTTCTCCTCGGGCATTTTAAAAATATTGCCATTTGTTTCATTACAGGCTCTTATGTGAAATTTTGTCAATACCTTAAGGAAAACCGACGATACATATATCTAAATAACATTAAATATTAGAAAGATTCATTCGAGTAACATCGCACCGGTGGCTCGTCCTAGCACGTATATATATTTTGTCAGTCACCGTCCGAACACCGTTCAGTTCGCTGGTTTACAGTAATAAATAATAATTTGTCACAAATAGTCATAAAGAAACCGTTTTACGACATAGTTCATAAATTGATAAAGCGATTTCCGGATTTAATGCACACTGGTAGTATAATAAAGTGTAAAGCATGTGTATACTGCTAATGTGTTCGAGGAAATTTCACTGCGAAAAACACGCAAATAGTGTAATGCATAATCGCAAAAAACATTTTTGTATAATTTATGTACCGTTTAAGTTAGTAGACAACGAATCATTTCGTTCATTTTGGGAGCACTGCGGTAAAGGAACGTTACCTAGCAGGAAAAGATTACTAAATATTCTACCATCTCTCGGTGATCGTATTGAACAATTGATTAAATCCGAGTTAAAAAATAATAAACTGTGGTTATCTGTGGACGAAACCACAGATTGTTAAAAAATTCGGTTATTAATGTTATGGTATGTACAATTGAACCACATCAATCATCACCTCCAGTTTTACTAGCTTGCAGAAGAGTACAACAATGTACTGCCGAAATAATTTCAGAGTTAGTGTTAAATACATTGAAAAAGTTTGAACTTTCAACAAACCAAGTATTAATGTTTGTGAGTGATGGTGCCGTAAACATTCTCTTTGTAGGCCGATCATTAAAAAAAATTGTGTTAACTTGTTACGTATTATGTAAAAAATCCATGCTTTATATCTGATGGCAGAAACCATTCGTAGATGTTATTCAGATGTAGATGCATTAATTGCAAGTACCATACGAGCAAAAATTATTTAGATAAGGGATGGCTATGGTTGGGAGGATCACTGTCTTTGATAGGTTCAGTTTGTTGTTACCAATTAAATGTCAGTTTTTATTTGAAGTAGTTTATGTTAGCTAATCAGCTTGTCAAAGAGAAACTGACATTCAATTCATGTCAAATAAAAATTCAAATCGAAAATGACATCCAACCAACATGTAGAACCAACAGGCTGAATCTGTCAAAGACAGTGATCCTCCCAACCAGGGCCATCGCTTATCTAAACAATTTTTACTCATATGGTACAAAGGCTGTGTTTCTCAAATCCCCTAAACGTGTCAGCCAATTTCACAAACTGTATCCCGATATTCCTGAACCACTACAGCCGATTCTTACACGTTGGGGGACATGGTTACAGGCAGCCTTTTACGATCATAAATATTTTGATGATACATATTAAGAACATGCTTTTTAAATCCCCGAAGAAGCTGCAGCTATCAAGAAAAGACAATAAAAATTTCAATAGTCAGGTTAAAACAGATTTAAAAGCTATCAGAAATCCTTCGTTGTGGTTTGTGCTTACATTTTTTAAGTGGTAGATAGATACACTGAATCTTTTTTGTTTTTAATATTTGTTAGCGATTATTATTTATCTATTAGTAATTCTAATAAAAACTGGTAAAACAATATTAATTCTATGATGTTGCTGCCGCAACTTAGTTATAATAGTATAGTTAGTTATTACTATTTTAGTATATTTTCATTAATATTCACAAAAAGAAAAATAATTATTTAAACTCACCTACTTTCAAAGTATGCTCTATATTTTCCACTTCTGCTTTATTTGGATTCTTTAATTTATATGCTTTAAGTAAAATATTTTTTGCACTATAAAAATCAGATAACTTAATCAATATTTCGGCCTTAGCGACTAGTGCTGTACAAGTTAAACTAATTTTATCTTGAAGTCTACCTAATAAATATAAAATTCTAATTACAACATCAACAAACAATTTAATACACACTTGCAACTTCTATAGCTAAATTATATTGATGTATGGCACTGCTGTAGTCTTCTTTTTTAGCATACAAAGATCCAAGAAACGTGTATCCTCTTTCTAATTGTTCAGAAATATCATGTTCTTTGCAAATGCCAATAGATTTTTGCACCAACTCTATACCTTTTTTATAATTGCCCATACATTCTTGTACGACCCCTAGATTTGCGAACAACCTTGCTATCATATCCATATGTTCTTGTTGACTTACACATGTTAATCTACAGAAAATACCCCATTTATATAAATAGTAACACATTTTTACTGCATATATAAATAGGTAATTTATAGTATTAAAAACACAAGATTATTTAAAGAATAAGATGGATTGTCATCAACTATTGTGAAATAATTACTATTTGGCGATAATAATTGTGTAGGATATGTTATAAATCCCTTATTAATTACAATATGTTCTATAGAGCCCTATAATAAGACATATGTTTATATATTGAATTGCAGTATAAAACCGAATATTAATTTTATTTTTATTGTTATTTCTAAGGAATTATCGCATTTTTAGTTATTTTAGGTAATTAGTTAATCTAATCAACTGTTAGTAATATTTCAATAACAATATATTAATTAACAATAAAATATTATAATTTAATTTACAATAAATTTTCTTTATAAAAATAATTCTATTAGTTTGAATTGGTAGTATTCAGTCATGTTTAAAAAAAATATATTTTCATATTTAAGTTTAATAGACCCTTTTGACAAAATTATATTTAATTTACATGTTATACATTTGTGATATTAGTGTGCTTTTATTTTAAAGAGGATACTGCAAATAAGAGTGTTAAAAAAATGACAATTTTTGAAGACATCTAAGGTTTAAGATAACACCAACTTCTTTGTATACTTATTAATTCATATTAAACTGTATAATGGTTAATAAAGTTTATTTCTTTAGTACTTATAAAATGTTACTCATAAATTAAAGTAAAAATAATAATAGGGATTATATTATATTTTGATAATTATTTGGTACCACATAGATATATTGGTAAGTAACAAATGATGAAAACAAATGACCTGCTTTTTATTAATATGCTAGCTCTCCCCTGCTATTTAAATTCATGGTATGAGTTTCCTAATTAAGATGTCTTCTCGTAGTATCATATCCCAGGCTACTTATACCCATGTCAGAAAACCTCCAGGATCTGTGGTAGGCTTACTAAATTAGTATTCATCTCCAAACAGCATCTAGTATCATCATTGAAGATAATCTATCGCCACTAGATATTCTATCAAAGCCTTTTCCTACATCAGATCAAATGTCTCGCAACTGGTAAAATTTAAATCCAAAAGATTCTATTATATTTTGCAGTAGACTGTTCAAAGAATTACTGAGTGGCCTTAGCCACCCAATGACCTGATATACAATTGTTCATTTGTGGGCCCTACTATCTCTTTTTTAACATTCACAACCATTCTGAAAACCAGGCTTGATGTCATGATAGATCAATTTCAATTTATATGGTAAGCGATTTAGTAAACTACAAACAAACTTCTCCTAAACTACTAATTCCGTCTCTCTGAAATTTGTTTAATTGACGATTTATCATCACTTAGAATGTGACATGTGGAAAGAACTGAAAATTTAAAGCACGTAAAGTACAACTTTTTAGTTCGTATAAAAATCCCGATTATTTTTTCAAAATTCTTTCCCATTACTATCTGATTCAGATTGAAATTCATGTGTAGTACTTAGAAGATATTGTTTGGGTACCAAACATCATTCTAGCTCATTTAGCATTAGCAGAGATGTATGTGAAGCTCTGCCGGACACAAGCTAGTGTACACTCATAAAATAAAAAAAAAATCAGAAACATATACAAAGCTAGAATATTATTGGTTAGTTTCAGTATAACTCCTTTTTTTTAATTCCGTTGCTATGCCTAGAATTTATAATAACTTTTGCTTTTTTTAACGATTTTAATTTTTCTTTTACATGGAATTTCTAACTGTAATGGAATTGTATTTTTTTATTAAGTGTTGCCATTAAAGTAAGAGCCCAATTTCGATTTTAAAATATGCGAGGTTTTGATAAAAGATACAGTAGACCCCCACTATTCTGTTTTTACTGCCACCACGACTGCAACCCCGCGAATAGTGGGGGATATAAGACAATTATTTTCATGAAAAATATTGACTATGAAGGATCTTTCATACTTTATTTCCAAATATGATTACCAAAACTTTAATATAATAAACCTTATTTTAGAAACTTAAAAAAAGGTATATAACCCTTTACCACAATTATTAATCGTATCCTAAATACGTATTTCGACAACTAAGTTGTCATCATCAGTAGGTAAAAACCACTAAAAAAAAGGTGTCGCACATGGGACACCTGTCTCTTTTCATTCTTAGAACCCTAAATAAAAAGGTCGTGGACGTTTCAAATTGGAGTAGAAGCAGATGTGGGTGCCGGTTTCCTTAAGAGAGGTAATTTTTTGTAGATCCTTTCGTTCGATATATTTGCATGTTTAAGTTTAGTGTATACGTGGTCGCCGGGTAAAGTTGTTGCGTAAGCAGTTGTTCTAACTTTACTGTGCCCCATGTGCGACACCTTGTTTAGTGGTTTTACCTACTGATGATGACAACTTAGTTGTCAAAATACGTATTTAGGATACGATTAATAATTGTGGTAAGGGGTTATATACCTTTTTTTTTAAGTTTTTACTTAACCACAGTCTCCAAAGACTTTTCTTATTTTAGAAAATATATTTAATTTTTGTGTTTACAAATTAAAACCTATGTAAAACAATTGTTATATACAAACCTTTCACAAACAGTTAAACTTTTCTGAAATGATTTCTCAGCCAAAGTTAATGCATTTCTATCAGATTTATCCAAATAGCTTGTTAAGTAGGTATGCCCAATTGTTGCAAGAGCTCTCTGTTCCTCTAACTTGTTGTTTTCTTCAATAGCAACTTTTAAATGAATTTCTTGATATTTTAAGGCTTTATTGTACTCTCTCAAGTGTGTATATGCTTCGCCAATCATTCTGTTTGAGCGGGCATAATCTATTGAATTTTTCATTTCTCTATATTTGTTAGCAGTAATTTCATATTCTTTAATGGCCATTTCATACCTACACTCTCTAAAATAGTATTCTGCTAAATCAATACATGTCGTTATCAACAACTGCTTATTATTGTCTGACACCGCTTTTCTCTTGCGCTTTAAAAGTTCTAGAATTAATAACAATATTTTAAACATTACACACAAAAACTATAATTAATTCTTACTTTGCTCTTCCATTTTAAAGTTTTAAAATAATGTTCATAAAATAAAGAACAAGCACAAAATTATGAATGTAAATAAATAAATAATAGCGGCAAAAAATGTCAAAAAATTACTAAAATGTCAAGTCTGTCAAAATGTTTAGAAGTTTTAGAGTGTGGCAAAACTGTTATATCGCAAAATAACTTTGTAGAAAAAACAAATGTCTATTAAATAACATCGGATAAGTAATTAAATAAAATAGAATATTTTGAAAAGTATACTCCTTCACTCAACGATTAGATATAGCAGAGCGCCATCTAAATCTGGTGGGGTAAACTAATCAAAAAAAAATGTGTGATGTCACACTAAAATTAAAAAATTTATATTTTTATGTTTGTTGGCTAGTGGAATCTATTAATTATTGTTATTTATTGAAATACTAATTTCAAAAAATAAGCGTGTATGTTTATTCAACGGGAGAGATTCACCCGTTGAATAAACATACAAGTTTCTCTCAAAATTGAAGTATACCAATCACATTAATAATTCTTAACATTAAACAATATTAAAATATTTCGTTATATAAATGTGATATATTAACACCTTTTCTATTTTAAAGAAAGCATTAATAGTAAGAAAAAATTATATTACATCCAAAAAATAAAAGGTAATATTTTAATGAAAAAAAAACTGTTATTATAAATGTATACATATATTAAATTTATTTGTAAAATTTATACAATTCCGTAATTTTTTCATTATTAGAGTTTATACTAAAACTTAACTTTCCTACTTAAATATTTATTATTTAATTTTTTATACATGAATATATACAACTTCATAAGTTTAAAGATTAAAGACCCAGAAATAAATGTTTCAATTTTTATTTTTCTGGGCTTCCTCTAGAAGAACACTTCTTTCCTGCAGATGTAATAAACGAAAATTAGGACGTTAGAGTTGATGGTGGTATTAGTGGTATATCAACTTTAGATTCAACATCTTCTGGTAAATCAAGTGGTATTTCCGATTCTAGTGAAAATAAATGTATATACATATATTATAAGCTGGATAATTATTTCATTATTATGAAGAGACATGCGAAAAAGAGAAATGTATATTAATTTAATAAAAATGGAATAAATAACAGTGCATTTGTGCTATAGTGTATTAATTACTTTAATAGTTAGGAAGTAAACTTATACAGGTATAAAAAATACTTGATAAGTGTTATAAGTTGCATGGTTCATACCATCACAGTTAATTTTAGAATTACTTTTCCTTTTTTGTTATAAACACTATTGTAATTATTATTTTAGTCAATTTAATCAATCTTGCCAGGTAAATGAAGAGTTGAAATCAGTTGGAATCACTCCAAGCTTCTTCAGTCCTTGCTGCAAAACTTCATTTTTGAAATGTTTTTCACATATCCTAAACTTGTTATGTCTACAACCCTTTATTTAAACTTATATATGTCTTCGGGACATATTTTCAAATTTTGCATTTCCAGTTGTACAAACATAGATTACCACTTTGAATTGATTGATTATATTTCATTCAGGCGCGGCTCCTGATGACGTATTTGGGAGTGCAAGTACAATGATGCGAGTGCTTCGTGTATTCTCGTGTACTAACTGTAACGTTTTCTTACTAAACACCGAAACACACGAGGCACTCGCATCATTGTACTTGCACTCCCAAATACGTCATCACGAGCCGCGCCTGAATTTTCATTGGTCGCTCATGCGTATGGCGCAATGATAGTAGGTATCTATTACATCACTTTATTTTTTGTAAAGTGAAATATGCAAAATCTAAAAATGGCAAGCTTACGTTTAAGCACAAAAAGGAAAGAAATTTGTCTTTTCGAGATTACATTTCGAATACAAATCGTGCGACAAAAGTCAGGAACAACATTAAGTATCACTTTATTCACGTTCCTTTTAATAAATCAATAACTTTAATATTTGCTTCAAATTTGTAGAAGGAATACATATGGTACCAAAAATAATTGTCTGAGATGCTTTCATTAAAGAAACACACTATCTAAACATATCTAAATGTAAAGATTGTGAGTCTTAGTAGTTTATTATATATGTTAGTAGAAGATGTAGATGCCAGCATTTTAAAGGCTTGTTTGATATGCATTGTTTCACACCTTCCATCCGGCTCTGGTTACTAAATAATAGAAGGAATAAAATCGACGGGTGTTGATGTTTCGTTATACAATTTTGATGATCATCTTCAGAACAATTGGAAATTTAAAATTATGTTAAGTATTTAAGAAACTTATAGGATTTATTTGAAATTCACACACATTTATACATGTAGAACAGAGTGATTAAATGTTAATTAAAATACTGTGTCATCATTTAGGCTATTAAGATTTTTGAATTCCATTTTTATATACAACATATGGCAAGTAATATCATTACAGATCATTTACAGAGAAAATAAAGTATTATTCATTTGCAATAAATTTAGTAGGTGTATGAGAATATATATTAATCAAACTTATAGAAAAATAGGTTAAATTTCTTAAAAAGTAATAACTTTTGGCATTATAAAAATAAAAATTAAATAAGTTCCATTATATAAATATTATACTTTTTCTATAGTATAGTCTGGATATAGTCTTCTTCAATCTTATTCTATGATATTATAATATGCAATGATAGAAAACGATAGTGTGTTATATACAGCGGTGTTCAAACGAAATCAAATTTATTCTATATATACAGATCCTGGCCAAAAAATAAGCTCCGCCAACCGATACGATAATTTTATGGAGACGATAAAGAAAATTAACAAACTACTAAATATACAAATTTATAGCAAAATTCACAAAAATGACGCTACAAATATTTGTGATTCCACCACTTATTTTAATAACATTTTCGTTAAAATGAAACGCAGAGTTTAAGAGTGAAATTTGAAATTTCACCATTTTATGATAGTTAAAACAACCAGAAATTGCATGAAATTTATCTATCGCCTACTACATCAGCGAGTATTTACATTCGCTCGTTTAAAAACAGTTTGACACGTGCTTCTGTCGTGATCAGTGATCACTCTATCTATTCATGAACAGGCCATAGTTATTAGTTGACTTGATTGGTCACAATTTGTGAATTTGTCTTAATCGATACAGCCAAAATTATTATATAACACTTCTATGCAATTAATAATGGTTTTTTTACTCAAGGATATAAAAATAAAAGTGATTTAATCTGAATTTTTCATATTCTTTCATCTAATTATCGTCAACATTTTTTTAAAATTATTATTTAGATCATTAGAATTTTAGGTATCTTGCCTAAATGTAAACGTCAAATATAAATATAACCTAAAGAAGCTGGTATAATCAAATAACTACAACACGTAGCAGTATTATTTTTCAAACACCAAGACAGGATTTAAAAAATGACATCTGCCTCTGTAAAATTCTTTATTTTTTATTAATTTTGTTTGGTAAATAACATGTTTTTTAGATGCCTTTATTAGATGATGATACAATTGCATTTGGAGAAGAAGACAATAATCTTGATAAGAAAGGAGAGTTAAGGTAATTTTAAAAAAGTTTAACCACATTTCTTACAATTCGTACACATATTTTCAGACATCCATACGTCACATCTTTTCATTTGCTATTTAGAGCAGGAGCAATAACGACATACATGCTTTGCGATTGGTTTAGTACTAGTTTTATTACTAGTTTTGTTGTTGTAGTATTACTGTTATCTATGGATTTTTGGACAGTAAAGAACATAACTGGTAGGTTAATGGTTGGTTTGAGATGGTGGAATTATGTTGATGATGATGGTAAATCACATTGGGTCTTCGAATCAAGAAAGGTTAAAGGAAATTTACTTTATTCAATAATATTCACTACTTTTGATAATTAATTTTGTGGCTATGTCTTATTTAGTAAATATATGAGGCCCATTTTTAGGGTCAAAATCAGAATAGAGTCAATGAAAGAGAGGCTAGAATTTTTTGGACAGCTTTGATATTGACACCATTGCTTTGGGGATTATTTTTTATTATAAGGTTAATTGGTTTGGATCTTAAATGGCTGGTAAGTATAAAAATATGTGAAACAGACTGTAATCAACATATTTTTCATGGTTAATAGATTACTTGTGTTGTTGATACCTTAATTATATAGTAAAGGCAATTTATTGTTTTGTTTCAGTTACTCGTTATAATAGCTCTTATTTTGAATTGTGCAAACCTTTATGGTTACATAAAGTGTAAGGTTGGCCAGTCAGAGAGTCTAGGGGCTATTACATCTGATTTTTTGAGAAAGCAGGTGTTGCAAGGGGCAGTATCAATAGTTTCAAGACAATCATCTGCACCAAATTCCAATCCGATGTCTGTTCCAACTAATACTGTTTGAGAGTTGAAATATTCTTTTAATGTAAATTATGTAAATGTATGTGATATTTTCTTATTTATCTTAATAAATAATAACATTTTGATTTAATTAAATAATTTAACAAATAAAAATTCATTTTTTGGTTGATATTCTCTGTAACTTTTCAGTATAACAATAACAATTTAGTTCTGGTATGAATCCTAAAAATGATTAATGTTGGAAAGCTTCTTTTTGTTCTGGGGTTTCTTAATTTATAATTATTAATAAATTAAGAACGTGCTTATTTATAAAATTAAAAAATTGTATAACCAAATGAGATAATTGTAGTGACTTTAAAAACAAATACATTTGACCAATTATTTCTTAACTAAATAGTTTTTACACAAAGTGGTCAACGATTTTTTTAAATTACGTCTATTTTCTGATGATTTATATATATATATATATATATACCGATCGTTTTGAGTTGTAAGATATTAAAAGCGGAGAGGAGGTCAAGGGAAGTACGTCCCCACCAATATTGTAGAGCACACCGCTTATTCAGATAACGACGAATGCTGTGTGCATATCATCGTGCGTCGTGTTGTGCTTGAAGACATTTCACAAACTATGATAATATGCAATGTAAAAACGTTTAATTTTAACAGTAGATTAACATAAGGCAACTTATTTTTTAAAACATCAAATTAAGTGGAAAAACTTCTCTAAATTAAAATGAAATAAAACTACGTACCATTTAAAACATAAAATTTATTTCGAGCTGAATATTATTATACGAAAAACTTAAATAAGACTTCTAAAAATTAAATAACAGGGCGTACTCTTTAAAATATAAATTAAACTCATTCTGAAAATATCTAAACAAATTAAAACTATAATAATAATTAATTTTATAAATTATAATTTATTAAATTAAGTGTTCGAATGCTTTCCCTTCTTGTATTAAACAGTAACCCATTCTATCGTAAAATTCTCTTCGAACGTTAGACAACAAACCGGGAGTAATATTTTGGCAAACCTCAATAATTTTTTGTCGTAATTCTGGCAAAGTTGTAGCTCGGTTATGACTATAAATTTTATTTTTAATATAACCCCAAAGGAAAAAGTCAAGAGGAGCCAAATCAGGGGATCTTGCAGGCCATCGAATGGTGCCCACTTTCGAAATTAATTTATTTGGGAATACATTTTGGAGATATTGCCGAACATCCCTATGCTCATGTGCAGGACACCCGTCATGTTGGAACCATACATTATTGATATTGTCTGAGACTTCTTCAAGACCTGGTATAACATGTTCTTGTAGCAGATTCAAATACCGTTGTCCATTCAAATTGCCGTTAATAAAAAATGGTCCTATAATGTCATTATTGTAAATACCCACCCAGATGTTTAATTTCTGTGGATATTGCGTACGAGTTTGAAGTACTCTGTGCTCATTGTCTCGAGACCAATATTGGCAAATACTTGGATTTTGTGCGCCATGAATAGTAAACGAGGACTCGTCCGTAAAACATATGTTTTCAATAAAATTATTTATCTCAATATTTTTATCGATTATAGTTTGACAGAACTCCATTCTACGAAAATAATCATCCTCAAAAATCTCTTGGTGGTTTTGATATTTATATGACCGATATTTGCTTTTTTTCAAAAACGCGTACGCAGTTGATTTACTAATATCTAATTCTTCGGCAATATCACGAAGAGATTTATTTTTATTTTCTTCCACAGAAGCACAAATTGCTACCTCCGTATCCTCATCGCGTGGCGGGTTATTACGTCTGCATCGATAGCAGTTAACGACACATCCGTAGGTTTTAAATTTGTTAATAACGCGGGATATAGTTGATATCGATGGCACAGGTCTGTTAGGAAAGGACAAAGGGAATAAGTTTTTAATCTCTTCATACGTGTTCCCTTGAAAATTCCAACTTATAATTTCAATTTTCTCATTTACTAAAAATAAATCCATTATGGACGTAGCGGCCTGTCCTTGTTATACACACTTCGATCCGATTGCTGTGAACTACTGACTGCAACTAACTGCGTATTGTGTCGCCTACTTGCGCTACTAGACCGTGGTATCTAGACTCATAGGTACGCGTCCCCACTTCTTTGCGAATTTTCATACCCCTTACCTCTTCCCGGCTTTATTTATCCTATTTGTCAAAACGATCGGTATATATATAGATATATATGTATATATATCAAGTAATTTTTAGGAATTCAACTGAATCATGATTAACAACAAAAAAATATATTCAGTAAATGAATTGTAAAGTAATTTTAAAATTCATTTGGTTCTGTAAGCCTTAGTTATCAAGGATTGTTGCATGGTGTTTGTTGTTCTAGATGGAAAGCTGCATGTATTAAAGAAGGATTATATAAGTAATATAAATAATTATTGATCCATAGCTATTCTATCAAACATTTCTAAGATTTTTGGGCAAATAATATACAAGTACCTTTACATCTATGTTAAATCTAAAATTTGTTTCATTTAGCATGTCTTCATAACGTTTAGTTAACTGTTTAGGTAGATAATTACTAATTTGGTATGCATTTCACAAGATATTTGTGACATATTGATTGATTGTGTCAGATATATGTTGTCTACACCAATTTCACTCATGCATTTAGTACCATTGACAACAATATATTAATGAAGAAGCCCCATACATTTGGATTGAATGAGAATTTTCTTTGTCTTATGACTTCTTATCTGCAAGGAAGAACTACTGTATATTATAATGGATTTAAACCCTCCAAATTTATTTCTTATACTGGTGTTCCTCAGGGCTCTAAATGAATGATCATGAGGCGTTGACTTAGGCCGACGACTTAAAGATATATATACGAATTAATGGATCAGATAACGCAATTCTTTTGCAGAATAACATTCAATTAATATGAAATTGGTGTTTGGAAAGCAATCAAAAAATTACGAGGGTGTATCAAATGTAAACCGGAAATCGTACCGATAGTGAGGTGAACAAAGACGGGCGTCTGAGGTTCACTGGCGGGGATGCCTAGAGGACTTTGCATTGCTATAGAACGACAGACTACCACGTGTTCAATGTCTGAGCGAGAAGTACCGTCGTCCGTTGCGCAACGTATTATAGTTAAATTTCTTGCGAAAGAAGACGTAAAAACATCAGAAATTTCGAGAAGACTTCAGGCACGGTTCGGGGATAATATACTTAAAAAGACACAAGTGTATTCATGGCACAAACGATTTTTAGAAGGGCGA
This sequence comes from Melolontha melolontha, assembly GCA_935421215.2. Classification (NCBI taxonomy): domain Eukaryota; kingdom Metazoa; phylum Arthropoda; class Insecta; order Coleoptera; family Scarabaeidae; genus Melolontha; species Melolontha melolontha. The sequence goes on along the minus strand of OW285235.1, from coordinate 203,110,455 downwards.
GAAGTAGTCGAAAATGAAGATGACCAAGAACCAGCGTGACAGAGGAGAACATTCGTACTGTTCGCAGATTTCTAGAGGACGACCGACGGTTAACAGTAGCTGAAATTACTTCTGAGGTGGGAATCAGCTTTGGCAGTGCTCAGACGATCATTACTGACGACCTCGGGTTTCGGAAAGTGTCCGGAAGGTAGGTACCTCGTCTTCTCACCAAAAATCAAAAACGGAATCGTATGGAAGTGTACCAACGGCATTTGAACCGCTACAGTCCAGACTTATCGCCCTGCGACTGCCACCTGTTTGGACCGATGAAGAAAGCTCTTGTGGGACAACGTTTTCATGACGATACTGCAGTTGAATATTTCGTGCGCTATTGGCTTATGGCACAACCATCTTCATTTTACTAAAACAGGATACCAAAATGACCCATCCATTGGGAAAAATGTGACACGATATCAGGAAATTACGTAGAAAAATAATTTGAAGCCTTTGTATTTTTATCATATCGTAATAAAGTTTTAAAATAGAATTCCGGTTTATATTTGATTCGCCCTCGTAATATAAGTAAGTGCTGTGTGGTTCGGTTTTCGCTAAAAAACGAACTTTTCGGTTTTAATTATAACATTAACAATGACCTTTTATCTTCTTGTATGACAGTCAAAGATTTAGAAGTGTTATTTGATAATGATCTAATCTTTGTCAACCATATTACTGATATCTGAAGATCTGCTTCCGCGACTTTTGATTTTTTGATCTGTAGTTTCAAATATTTTTCGAATATGGATACGATCAAATATCTCAATTGTTCGCTAATTTGAAGTAAATTGGAATATGCTACGATAAATTGGCATCCTATATACACTTGTCATAAGGTGCGAATGGAAAGTGTGCAGCGGCACGTTTTAAAGTTCCTGAGATGTAAGGCTATTGTGATTGTGGAGTATCCACCTAGACATACCGATTACAATAGTTTACTGTGTAATAATGCGATAGTTTTATTAGGTACTAGACGAGAAATCGCCAGTGTATGGTGTAGTATATAATAGGATAGACTGTTCATCTTTACTTGAAAGGATTTGCTTTACAGTGCCTCCAAGTGCCTCAATTTGCATCTCAAAACTCTGACTTTTGTTCATCTGATGTATAGGAGTAATGTTTTAGTTAAAAGTCGAGTTTCAGATTATGAAAAACACTAATAGATACTTTGATGACATTTTCTTTCATTCAAGGATTAAACTAGAATTTTGAATTTTCAAAGATTTTGATAATTGATTAGTGATTACACAGGTCTACAAAATTAAACTTTTTGACAGATGTTTTTATTTTGAAAACTGATTTTATATAATTTTGGTAGGCTGATTTCAAAAATTCTATGCATTTATTTGTATCAAAAAGTGGAAAAAATACTTTACTCAGTCTTTTTTAAGTGAAATCTTTGTCTTTTTGCCAGAAAGCTGCGTTGTCCGGACATTCGGTTGTATGTTTTTAAGGGCATATCCCGTTTTAACATCCAGCAGTAGTCCGCCATCATCGTTATGCTCCATCTGCCTTGGTATCGCCGTTCCATTTCCTTAATGTTTTGGTGAAACCTCTCTCCCTGTTCTTCGCTAACTGCTCCAAGATTTTCAGGAAAATAGTTCAAGTGTGAAAACAGAAAATGCACTTTCAAACTTATATTACAACCTAGACAATGAAAGTGTTGTAACATATTTTGAACAATATTTTCGTAGTTTTCGTCCTTAGAGTTCCCAAGAAACTTATCAATTACTTCTTTAAATGAAACCCAGGCGTTTTTCTCGACATTGGTCATTGTGTTTTGAAAATCCTTGTCTTTGCATAATGTTCTTATCTGCGGCCCAACAAAAATACCTTCTTTTAACTTGGCATCGGATGAGGCTGGAAATGTCTCGCACAAATATTTAAAACACTGTCCATTTTTGTCTAGGGCTTTAACAAACTGCTTCATCAAGCCAAGTTTGATATGGAGAGGAGGCAGTAAAACTTTTTTGGGGTCAACCAAGCTATCTCTTAATACATTTTTGCTACCAGGTGTAAGGCTTGTTCTAGAGGGCCATTCTATTTGAGTCCAATGTCTATCCCTTGCTCGACTATCCCACTCACAAATAAAGCATGGAAATTTTGTATAACCTCCTTGTTGTCCTAGTAGCATGCACAGCAATAAACAGGCGCCATTCTTCTTTTACATACGGCACATTTCCTAATTTTGAAATTAAGTCAGGAATATTGTTGCAATACACTAGCCGTCCGTCTTGAGTAAAATATTGACATAACTCTTTTTCGCTATCCCGGTAAAAGCTTGATGTGACGCCAGGTGCCAGTAAATGTTTCTCACGAAGTCGGGAGACTAACAATTCGGATGCATCCTTTGGAAGGTGCAAATCTCTAATTAAATCATTTAGTTCGCTCTGGTTAAACACTTCGGGCTCTCTGAAATCTGGTGTGAAATCTGAGTCATCTGGGTCGCAATTAGATTCCTCTGATTCTTACGATATGAGGTTTTCTAGTGCTTTTGGGGCGGTAGGTATCGCTACATCTGGTCCATGAGGAACTGGTCGAATAGCAGAGTCAAGATTGGGATACACAATTTGTTTCTTATTTTTTCTGTTGAATCCTTGAACATTACACGAACAAAAATAACAATCATCACTGTGATTTCTAGGCTCTCGCCATACCATAGGAACACCAAAGCTTAAACATTTCTTCCTACCTTTTTGCCAGTTTCTTAATTCTTCAACGCCAACGGAACAAACAGTATGAGGAGCCCAGGACTTGTCTTGGTCGCCAATTTTTACACCAAAATAAGCGTGGTATACATTTTTCACAAACGAAGTCATAGTTTGCCTCTGCTTTACTACGACATAACTACCACAGATATAACAAAAGTTATTCGGATTGTTCACACAATGTCTTCTTTCCATATTTATACGTTCTAGAACACTTAAAATACGCAACAACGAAGACAACAAGCGCGCGGACACAGTAGCACGACGACTAACACAACCAAACTGCACATAAGCAGGTTTCAACGTTGTATTGACGCTTCTGCGCCGACTCTGTTGCTTTGCTGAGAAATCTAATATTAGCCAGTGTTGCCAAATCACATTTAATTTCATAAAAATCAATTCATTTAAAAATCATGCTTAAGATGGAACAAACATATTCTTGTCATAGGTATGTATATTAATAAATTAACATTTTTAAGATATAGAGCGCTATAAAAAAAATTTACGTGATAGAGCAAAAATATGACGTTTTATGGAATAAGGGCCCCCAAACATATACAAATTACCAAACAGCTTTCAAACATCAAGATCACTGTGGACCTGTGTTATTAATTATTACTTATTCAATTTGTTGTGGTAAAAACTCACAAAATATTGATTATACATAGATATAATTATAGGGGGAAAATGAGTAAAACAGTTTTTGAACAGGAAAATATAAATTAGTAAATAAGAAACCTAAAAGTTGATGAGAAAAATAAATCATGTTCTATTTTCTACAATTTTAACTTCGATTTTTTTAGTGCTTTCTAGTAGCATTTTTTTTGTTGGCATAAGCGTTGCAATGTTCCTTGTATACCTGGCTTTAATTTATATTGATTAGTGGTTGAGCTTGTAAAAGATTCTATTGTACGTGGTATTTATTAGATGTGGATTGAAGTCAAAAGATATTGAGCAATTTTTATAATAAGAGAACGACACTGATACAGAAGAATATTAGAAAACTCATAACTAATTACAATTAACAGTATTTAAATAATCATTTCTGGAAATGGCGTAATTTGTACCTATTACTATATTACTAGTTATTCATACGTGTTATTTTTTAAATTAGGAAATGAATCTGCTTTTAACAATAATAAAAAAATGCTCTAGGTGAGGCTCGAACTCACAACCCCGGCATGGCTCACGACTACTGTCTTATAAGTACCGTGCGCTAACCAATTGCGCCACTAGAGCGATGAAAATAACTTTTTGTAATAGTATATAAAAACAAAAATTTCGTTCAATATTATTATTAGTATAAATTTATATTAAATGATTATAAAAGTATTTACATTTTATTTTATTGATATTAACTCAACAAAAATATTCTAAATAAGTAAAATAAAAAAGTATGTATTTAGGAATGTTGTGATATTAGCTACATTTAATATTAAATAATTTTGCATTCAACTTCAAAGAACAACATTTGACAACCTTACAAAGATGACGTTTATTTATTTGTCAAAAATAAAAACATTATAAATTGTATGTCCAACAAGTAGTTATATTTTAAATAATTATTGTATGTAACTGTATAATACATAAAATGTGGATTTTTTGAAGGTATGTTTAAATTACGTTTTAATTAAGTAAGATAGACAATTTTATATTTGTGGTACTTACTCTACGAAAATTGCCTTAATTTTCTGATAGGTATTAAAATGAGTTGGTTTGATGCATCTAGTTTTGCAACTATAGCAAAAACAGCATTGAAAGAGGCACAAAAGACTATTGATAAAGCATTAGACATAAGAGATGATGGTGGAAACTTTGTACCTGCAAATACACCAATTGATACAAATTCTGATGATTTTTTTGGTTCCTGGGGTATTACATCAAATTCTGTAACATCCAAGAAAAATAGTCCAGAAGCAATTACAAAAAGTCCTGTAAAATCCAATAAATCAGCTACAAGTATATGGGGTTCTTTTACTGGATCTTTTTTTGATACACCTAGGGAAAGTGACACAACTAAAGAATTTTTAGATAGTCTGGACGATTCAATTGATATAAATAATGATTTTAAAGAAAGCAAATTAGTTGTACAAGACAGTGAAGAAAATGATACTTCTCAAAAGTTATCAGATTCTGATGAATTAATGGGTGACCAAGATGTCAGTATTAAAGCCACACAGAATTTAGGAGTATCTTTTGGTAAAAAGTTACTGACAAAAAGGTTGTTAATATGGATTTATTATTTATGTTTATAGATGAAAGTGTTTTACTTCAGTCTAGTGAAAATGTAAAAAGAAGGGATAAGAACATTGTAAATAGCAATAGATTATCTATAATAAGCAGTGAAAGTGATAAAAAGAGTTCAGAAAGTGTCGAAGTATTAAGTAATACTGAATGTACTACTTCACCTGATTCTGATGCTTTGTCATTTGGACAATCAATATCAACAACTAGCTCTGGTAAAAAAAATATTTAAAGTTTAGCTTCTCCTAATAAAATAATCATTTTAGGTATGAAACCAACATCTGATTCAGTAGAAATTTTAATAGGAAGCTTAACTAGCCCCAGTTCTGTAGAAATATTGGAATCAGATAGTTTAAATAGCAGAAGAGAATCACAACATACTGATGAATTTATTTCACCTTTGGAGTCTCCAGAAGAAATTTCAAGGTTAGTATTTAGTATATGTCTAGTGACCTGTTCTTTGAAGCCATAATATATACAAATGTAGTTTATATTTAGTAGTAAAACTAATAATATATACAGTGAATCCCCGTTATTCGGGAAGGTTGCATTCCACGAAAACACCGCGAACATTGAATTCGCTTATACTGGGGTGCAAAAATAAAAGGTATGTATGTACGTAATTGACACAAATATATATACACACGTACATATTACCTGTAAGAGCCAAATACGACTTGTGAACTTTTAAAGAAATAAACGAACAAGGGAAATACCAAAACTTTAGGGGAACCACCCATACTAAACTGCGAATAACGAGCAATGACGGTAAAAACAGAATCGCGAATAGCGGCGGTTCACTGTATATTTTTACACATAATATGTGTGAAACATAAAAAAATATATTGCAATACATGTGCAATTATGTAAATTATTGAAGATAAATATTTGCGATTCTGCTTTTTCAAGAGCTTGCTTTGTCATGTTATGAGATTTATCTGGCACTACAATTAATTTTATTGTCTAACACAGAACTTTTTTAAAATTTAGAGTACATTAATTTACAACCTTTAAACCAAAAAAATCTGAACTACAGTTTACTCCTATGTTTGTTCTTGAAATCTTTAAATACATATATTCGTTTCGTTTTCTGTGATTATTAGAAAATTATATATTAAATAAATATTTTATACATTGGTATTTACAAATATCATCACACAAGATGAATATTTTCTTTAATAACTATTGCCACTATATTTTGTGCAACTCTGCCTCTACAATATTGTTTCCAAATATTGTGTGTCAAATTGAAATGTTAATTCATCTTAAAGAGACTGAAGATTTATTTTATTTAATACATAGCAATGTAGAAAAGTCATCTCCAGACAGTGTGGAAGTAATACCAGAAGAACATGAAGAGAACAGTATAGCAGAAGATACTATATCGTACACTTCGATATCTGAAAGTACAGCGGCAACTGTATTAGATTCGGCTCCTATGTTACACATACTTCATCAAAAAAACATGAAAGATCTATCTGCAAGGACCGATGAAAATGTTACTGACATGAGTAATTCTGAAAAAAATACAGAACCTATTACGAGGCCTCCAAGTCGATCAACTTTACATTTATCTCTCAACCAAGTAAATATGATCAGTACTCAACCGCAAAGTGTTAAACAAGATATTTCAAATTTACTTAAAACTTCTAATATTATCGATATACCAGAAACAGAAAAATTAGAGAGCCTTCAAGAATCTAACGATGAAGGTTCTCAGTCAGACAAAACATTAGTCGCTAGTGATAATGTCATGGACAGTAGCACAGACACCAGTACAACAACTGACAGCAACTTTAATTCAACATATTTAAAAACAATGTTGGCAGATGCAATGGTAGAAAAAAGTTCGGAAGTAGAAAATGACGATACAGATTTGTGTATTAAAGATTCAAATAGTAAAGAATCAAATATTGTATTATCACAAATTCCACCTAGGGAAACATCTCCATTAAGTTCAGAAAGTAGTAATATGGTGAAAATTGGTTCAGACCAAATGTCAGGGCATACTTCTGGGGATGAATTGGAAACTACTACTTCCTCTGACATTGAAATTATCTCTAGTCCTAATGGTGACTCTAGTAGTACACATAGTAGACACAGTCCCTCAAAAATACCAGCTGCAAGACACAAACCAGGTAACAATTTAAAGATATATTTTTTATTTTTAATGTACTGGTCTTATTTATTATTTATGAAGATTTCTTAGAAATATATTAAAAAAGGCCAACTTACATAGCTCATATCAAACTACATATTATTTTTTACCTACAAACGCATATACAGGGTGAGTCGTGAGGAATCGACCAAACTGTAGGAGTGTATTCTACAGGTGAAAGTAATGTAAAAAAACTCAAATGTTGCTATCCGATTTTTATTTGTTTTCGAGTTATAGCGTAATTAAAAATAAACAAAATTTCATACATTGAAGTTTTTGTATTTTATTGGTATTATCGTTCTTTATAAAATATTTTCAAAAATACCGCCATTCATTTCAAAACATTTTTTACATCGTCTACCAAGGGCGCTGGTTGCGTTCCTGATTGCGTCAGGTTGATGTTTGATATTGTCAGCAGCATTCATAATCCGTTGATTTAGTGCATCACGAGTGTCCACTTTTACTTGATACACTTCATTTTTTAACCAGCCCCATAAACAATAATCGAGTGGTGTGAGGTCTGGAGACCTAGGAGGCCAACCAATGTGACTACCACGTCCAATCCAACTACCTGGAAACCTTTCAGCCAATTGTTGCCTGACTGCACGAGCGTAATGTGCAGGCGCTCCATCGTGCTGGTAGAAGATTTGGATTCTGATGTTTATGGGAACATCCTCTAGCAGTCCGTGCAGTTCATTTTCTAAAAAATGTAAATAGGTGTCTCCCGTGAGGTGATTCTCAAAAATGTAAGGACCAATTAAAAAACCATCGATCATACCACACCACACGTTTACCGAAAATTTATGTTGAAAGTTACTTTCGACTGTTGCGTGTGGATTTTCATCTGACCATACATGCTGGTTATGACAATTATTAATACCGTCACGGGTGAATGTCGCTTCATCCGTAAACAGTATACGCGATACAAAACGAGGATTATCATTTAACCATCGATAAAATTCCATACGTCTACGATTATCATCTCGTTGTAGGTGCTGTATTCTTTGTACATGGTACGGACGTAAGCCATGCTCGTGGAGTGTTTTTATCACCCTTGTTTGTGGAATGCCCAATTGAATACTAATTCTCCGTGAGCTGGTAGTTGCGTCTTCTTCTACTACATCCAGAATATCTTCTACTTCTTGTAATTGTTATCGACTGCCTCGTTCAGATATTATGTTTACACTGGGAAGCTTTCCGGTCGCGCACAATGTGTTGAATACAGTAATAAATACAGTTTTATTAGGATGTCTGTGATGTGGAAACCGTTGACGATATTCATTAGCAGCAGCTGTAGCATTCCCATCACAAAATCCATAAACAAACACCATATTAGCATATTCTAAATTAGAATAAGTGTGTGGCATTTTAGTTTGTTACACTATAGTCGTACAAACGTCAAGTCAATGTCACAATACCCAATACAATGGTATAATTTACTCCAAGGATAGGGAACATTTTTTATGATGGCAGCGCCCTCACTATATCAACGATGAACTAGAGGTAGTGACATTAGACGCATTAGGCATACAAACCACTCTACACTATTTCTTGACTGCTTTCAATGTCACTACCGCTAGTTCGGAAAACCACGAACAGGTAGCGCTTCAGCTAGGAAGACTTCCCTATAATGAATTGCTACCGGGGTTTCACTGTTTTTACGAATACATACATAAACATGGTATACTAAATCTACATTTTTAATTACGCTATAACTCGAAAACAAATAAAAATCGGATGACATTTGAGTTTTTTTACATTACTTTCACCAGTAGAATACACTCCTTGAGTTTGGTCGATTCCTCACGACTCACCCTGTATATTTTCTATTTTTCAGTTCCTTATAGTTAATATTACGAGGGATGTCTTGTCTTTTTAGTGTTGTATATAGCCATAAAATCAAAACAGTGGATCGACTCAAAGTGCCTTTATTGCTTCTCAAAATATTTTCCACAAAAATTGATACACTTTTGTATTTGTTCAAACCAATTGTTAAAGCAGTTATTCCAGTCTTCAGTTGGGACAGTCAAAATTACTGTTTTGAAGCATCTGTTCTTCCGGCGACTGAAATTGTTCACAACGCATTCCATTCTTGATTTTTGGTCGTCGATAGGACTTGTGGCAAGGGAATTACAAGACTTTTTTAACACCCAAAATGACAACGCGCTCTGACTATTTCCTTACATTCAGTAAGTCCTCTGTAGTGAAATTAGCAGCTTGGAACTGTGTTGTAAGTGTAGCGAAGGGATTTCTGGGTAACAAGAAAGATGAGAACTATAAAACCTTCATAGATGAATTCTTAAAAGTCTACGAACTACTGAGATGCGCATGTCCTTAAAAATGCACTTGTTGCATTCGCATTTGGTTTTTTGGGTGAATTTGCATTGTAAACAATTTATAATTAGCCACTATAAAAAGGTTGTTGTTCTTCAAAGTTTTTAGTTCACAATCTTGCTTATATGAGGGATGTGTTTTTAGTGTTACATATAGTTAGATATGGCTTTTCAAAATTATTTCCACAAAAATTGATACACTTCGCATTTGTTCAAACCAATTGTTACAGCAGTTATTCCAGTCTTTAGTTGGGACAGTCAAAATTGCGGTTTTGAAGGTACCTGCTTCTCCGTCGAGGACGTAAAAAATCATTGGGGCTTAGGTCGAGACTATACGGAGGATGATCTAATAATTCGATATTTTGCTGCTCCAAAAAGTCAATTGTCTTTCGAGCTGTGGCCGAACTGGCATTGTCATGATGCAAGATGATTCGCCGTTGTGGGTTGGTTTGAAATAGCATGGCGATTATTTCCGACAAACGGTTGAGTACCAATTGTAGCAACATAACCTGATTTTGAGACAGACGTTGCGATCATCTTTTTGGACATACTTTACGAACGGATAACTTTTGTTGTATTCTCGTCATCTTGAAACACCTAATTCTATATCTATAATTCATCACCACTTACGATGCTATAGACGTTTTTTGAGTTTCCGTTATTGAACTGACTCAAAGTTTTGCAACACCAATTAACGCAGGCCTACTTTTGCTCTTTGGTTAGAACATGCAGAACCCAACGAGAAACTAATTTTCTCACATCCAGTTCATCATGTAGGATCATTTAGATTGTCATTGGATAGGTCTTTGAAATACCCATGCATGTCTCAATTGTACGATATGTCACATGTCTATCTTCCTTAATTAGGCGGAGCACAACATCGATGTTTTTCTGGGTGACTGCTGTTTTTGGCGGACTTCTCCTGGGATCGTCGCTGAAACTGGTGCGTAGAAGTTGGAATTCACAGTACCAACGTGAAACTTGTTTTTGAACAGCAGTCACCTAGAAAAACATCGATGCTATGTACCACCTGATTAAGGAAGATAGATATGTGACATATCGTGAAATGGGGATATTCCTGGGTACTTCAAAGACCCTGTCCTCGGACCTGTCCTGGGATAGTCGCTGATACTGATGCGTCTACGTTAGCATTCACAATACCAACATTAAATTGCCGATTGATGTGCTGTTTCATCTTCAAAAGTAAACCAACTCAGCAAGACATTGACATTGTTGTTGAGTTAATCTTTTTCGAAAGTTGTAAAAAATTATTGCGCGAAAATTTTCTCAACTCAGTTCCATTTTTCGGCCAACTTATAAACTTTAAAAATTAAAAATTCACTATGACTAAATCACTTGCTATATCTTGATGAAACTTTAAGGCGGCTTTACAAGGTCAAATAAATTCATGAATTTTGTGAACTTAAATTTATTGAAACGTGTAATACACAAAATTGTCATGATGAATTTCTTGACGACAATAAATTCATGAAGAAATTCACGTATTAGAACCAGCTCTAATTTTTCGTCAATTTTTTGGGGAATTATGGTTACATTTTGGCTTGAAATTTATTGCCAACTTTGGATGTAATGTAATAGTTATGTTATTAGAGGTTATTATAAGAATTAGAGGTTATATAGGTATTGGTGGTTATCGTTATAAAATAGAAAATAGATGAAGTGAAGATAGTAATGGCTTATAATAATTAGTTATCATTTTCACTGTATAAAAATCAACATACGTTTGACCTACTCAACTTATGAGTACAAACACAAACAGGTTGGTAGTAAGAAAAAATCACTATTTTATGGTTGGTATTAACTGGATGACTTCAATAAAATATTTGACCGTGTAATACAATATATTATCCGCCGTTCACGATTCGAAGACGTGCACGTCATCAGCATAATTTTCGGAATCACCAACACAAAAACAATAAACGAAGTATACTATTTATATCAACATCACTGCGAATGCATATTTATGTTAATGCGAATATTCAGTGTTGACACATATCGTTCTGTCATATTTTGCGTTTGTTTACTCTTGGTTTGCAATGCCGAAAGCGTTTTGCGGTCAATGTAAGGGTTAGTTCACACGGCAGTACACTGCACGTTTTTGACATTATTCTGTTTTAACCGAATAAACAGCGAGTAATTCACACGAGTCCATTTTCACTCGTAAAAAACGAATAGCCATTTTCACTCGTAAAAAACGAATAGCTGCAGTTTGCACACAGCGACCAGCATGTATTATAGATCCACGCGTCGTGGTACTTTTGTATTGGTATCTAAAACACCAGCGGCATCGCCGCAGGTATAATAGTAGAAGATTCATCCTTCAATCAAGAAGCAATGCGTACTAAAACATTTGAAAAAATTTACGAAAAGCTGATAAACGATGAACAATAGTTATTTATGCACCAAGGGCGTAATGGGTATTATATTGCTCCGAGGTCGACCTTAATTCAGCCCGAGGGATTAATGTCGACCGAGAGCAATATAATTGCCATAACGCCCAGTGGTTCATAAAAGACTTTATTTTTCACGAAGAATTAATTTCTTAAGCGGAAAATTCAAATTACATTGGAAAAATTCCGAGATTCCTGTCAACTGTCATGTCGTTGACAGTCGTTACGCATCTAGCATCCTTGAATCAACGATTTAACCTTAATTTTATTTTAAATGACAGTTGTTGACACTTTGAAGTTTTAAAGGTGTCAATGTTTAGATACTCTTAATTTTAATAAAGAATGCTAAAGTTTTGCTTCTTTATTTAGACTTTCTTAAAAATTCAAATTATTAGTTCTGTAAAATGTATATCCTTTCTTCTCGGGCCTTATTTATACTCACACAACATTAAAACTGTGAATTAATTACCGGAAGATATGAGCCATATCGCCCGGTTATAACGCCCACGGGCGATATGACGCTTGGTTTCTATTCGATAAAAAACGTGTCGCATCACGCCGTGTGAAAGAGATGGTATTATACTATGCGCTACTGCAAACCGGATACGTTTCAATTCATTCGATTGGGCTTGACAATCCGTTGAGTATTCGGTAGACGTCCTCAACCGTGTACGTTTATTTGCAATACAAACAACGTGTGAATGGTTCCAAACTCAATATGTGCGCTACTACTTATTCGATAATATTTATCCTGCGAAAAAACGTGCAGAGTATTGCCGTGTGAACTAACCCTAAGCGACTTATTGCATCCGCGATTGCAAACTGTGAAGCAGAACGCGATAATGATGGACCGTTGCTGCCTTTATCAGCTGTGACAGAAGTAAAATCGTATTTGTATTTTGCTATAATTTCATATTACATATTGCACTTATAACATAACCTAAATATTGCAAGTTTGACATAAGCGTTTACTACCCTAACCTTAAATATAAACAAATCGATTTTGCAAATGAATTCACAACAGTTTTGACATCATTGATGATGTGCACGTCTTCGAATCGTGAATGAATGAGTAAATTCATAAATTTCTTAGGTTAGCGAAAGATTCAGATTAATTTTGACACGTGACGTTTTATTACTGGCGCTCTCTGTAAGACTATATGCAACACTAAAAAGACATCGCTCGTATTTTAAGTTTAAAAGGCATTTCTTTAAATCTTAAAACTTTGAAGAAAAATATTGAATTTACATTCTTCTTTACATTTAAATTATCTATTTTGTTCTATACATATTCTTTGTCTGTCTGGTATAAACATTTTTTCCAACCTTTTTTAACTAAATATTTCATTATATATTTTTTGCTAATTGTAGGTGAACCTAATGTGGACAGCCTGCTAGGAAAAATGACGTTTAAAAAAATTAAAGGTCATAACCGTGAGTTGTCTGAAGCATCTAGTATTAGTGATGATTCAGAAATAGACAGATTAGTTAAGAGAATTGCCGAAGTCACGGAAATTTTAGAATCACGGGAAGCGAAATTGATAGAAATCAGTCGTAAATATGTTGAATTGCAAGAAGTTAACAATGATCTGAAGCAACAACTTAACATATTTAATGATAAACAAATTGATTCACCAGATTTATCTCAAGTTACAGAAGAATATACCCAAAGACTGTCAGCCTTAGAAAGAAAATTTCAACAAGCAATAAGAGAAAAAGATTCTTTAAGAAAACAGTTGGATCAGTGTAAGCAGGAAGCTACTCTTAAATTAAACAAAAGTGAAATGGACTCCATGCTATTAGAAAAAGATGAAGTAATTAAAGAATTAAGAGAAGAAGGGGAGAAATTATCCAAACAACAATTACAGCATTCTAATATAATTAAGAAATTACGAACTAAAGAGAAAGAACATGAAAATACAATTAAATATTTAAAAGATAATGTTGAGGATTTAACATCAGAAACGGAAAGATTGAAAAGATCTTTAACGGCAAAAGAAGATGTAGAACGCAGTCAGATAGAAGCCGTGCACCAACTTACGGCAAAAAATAAAAAGTTGGAAAACGAAGTCAATCAACTTAAAGGCAATCTGGACGATTTGACACAAAAACATGAAACAGTAAAGAAATCACTAGATGCTGCAAAAAAGGAGTTGGTAGATAAGAATAGGGCCAGTTCTGAATTATTAGCGCGAGAGCAATTACTTCAAAATCTTGAAAACCAAAAGCGAATGACTGAGTCTCAAAATGAAGAGGTTTGTTCAAATATTCTAACAAAGTTGTATGTCTTTATGTTTTTACTTTCTTGTTTTCATTTGATTATACTTGCAAAAAAAGGCAACGAAAATTATGTAAACCTGTTTCAGTAGTAGTCTCAATAGTAAAATAGATCCCTATGTACAGCTTGTGGACTGGGTACAGTACGGGAAAAAGGGATAATTGTGTGTGCAACCAACATAGCTGTAGTTCAATTACTATTGGGGTTATTAAAATTTTATGTAGGAGGGAAAATAATATTTCATGCGATTAACTTCTGTATTGAAATCAATATATGTAATTTAGAACCCATTACATAAACTTCTTAATCATATTCAATGCTGAATTTAATCAAACGAAACATTCTTTTTCTCCATACTCTATTTAATTCTTTTCCACCTTCTTGAATATCTTCAAAATATATCATAAAATATAAATTCAAATGAAAGTTACAAACAAACGTAATTCGTATATTTAGGATCTAAACCAGGGATGCACAGACTTATAGGGAACAGGGGCCATTCGGGAAAATTATAAGCCAAGGACGGGCCACTACAAAGAATACTTATTAACACAAATATTTTTATTTTTAAATATGTAGTATGAATTACTACAAATGATAAAAATAAAAGAACATTCAAAAATGTTTGCTGTAATCATGTAATCGTAATGTAATCTAATCATTTCAATGTAATATTTGATGTTTTATTATTTTGATGCATGACATTGCATTGACCTAACAATTTTGTTTATGTTTGACTCCACACGTAAAATTGCTTCCAGATTTTCATTTGCCAGACGGTTTCGATTTTTTGTTTTGTTAAGTTTCATCACTGAAAACGTTTGCTCACAAATATACGTCGATCCAAATCAGCTTGCGCATTTCAATGCATTTATCTCTAGCAACTCTTTATAAGCGGTTTTGTCAACGCAACGGTAAAAGTTGAGTAAATTAGCTGTATTGATTCCGGTCCATTTTCGGGTGAAATGTTGAAAGGATTGCCGAAAATGTCTAATAAAGGTTTAACTTTTTTGAAGTCTAGAAAACGATCATGAAAAGCTTGTATTAAAATATCAATTTTTTCAACATAAGCGAAATTGACATCAGTTTTATTGAATTTTTCAATAATTTTTTGTAGTTCGGAAAATAGCTGTAATTGGCTGAATTGATTTGTCTCCTGAAAAGACTCAATTTGCATTAAAAGGACGAAACATCAGAGTATAACTGCGAAATCAATTGATCCTTGCCTTGGAGTCACGTATTTAAGACATTCAAGTGATTTGTAATGTCTACAAGAAACGTCCTTTTTCTTTTCCACCAGAAATATTTTGATTTCTTCAATCAAGTTAAGAAACCGCTCTAGCGACAACCCACGACTAGCCACCTTACTTCATTGTCAAACAGGAGATCACCATATGCGCTTTCAATATCCTCGAGAAATTGTGTGAATTGTCGGTGATTGAGACCTCGTGATTTTATAAAGTTTACAGTAGGTATTACAACTTTCATCACATTTTCAAATCCCAATAATTTTGAACAGAGGGCCTTTTGATGTATAATGCAATGAAACTGCATTACTTCGTTGGTATCTATGGTTTTAGTTTGTAAATACTCTTTTAACATAGTTATTATCCCAGATTTACTTCCAACCATTGAAGGTGCTCCGTCAGTCGTAATTCCAGATAATTTCGTTAAATCCAAATCCATTATAAAACATTTTTCCAGAAGAGTTTTGAGCATGTCACTCCCCTTGGTTTGACTTGTTAAAGAACTCATACCAATCAATTCTTCACTCACTTCAAAATTTTGCATTACACCTCGTAAAAATATTAAGAGTTGAGCAGTGGAACTTACAGAGCCTTCATTATTTGTTGTAACATGATACATATGCAACCAACATTACAGATTGGTACTACTCCTATACAAATATTCCTAGTTCAAAATAGTTTGACAGATGTTTTTTAATTTTATTTTAATTGAAACGTAAGTAATTTCTTGGAATAATAAAAATAAATTTTAGTTGTATGTTTATTCAATTAAAACACTAGTGTTTATTATCATTTTAATAGCATAAATTATATTTACAGTTAATAATGAAAAAATTGTCAATTTTGCCTCTGTACAAACACATTTTATGAGGAGCTAACGTACTGAAAGCTTTTTCACAATAACATATTTATAATAAATGTTGGAAATGATGACCATTTTGTTGCAAACAAATATTCACCCTACGTTTTAAATTTTCAAAAACATTATACAGTACAAATCTCTTCCCTATAGTCACCTACAAACGTGTATTACGTATGTGTGCGTTCGAGATGCGAGGAGTGGGGACGCACATAGCATGTATGTATGTATGTACTGTAGATCAGTTTGGATGTAAGCAGTAAGCACATACATATTATAAACGTCGATGAATGTGGAACTACGTCAATAATAGGGACTTTATGTAATAATAAACACAAATAAGTGTGAACTTTTTGTAAGATTTTAATATTTTTAACGTTTAAAACAATGTCAGATATACCTATAACAATAACAATAAATAAAGCGGTAAATCATAATAACTTTTATGTTCTATACATAATAAATAAAACTAGAATTAAAAAAATAAAAAGTAAACTATTTAATGTATTGTATGCTCAAAACGGTCTCCTAATGCAAACAAGCAATGTCCTAATTTGTCATAAAAGTTTCTCTGAACATTTAAAATCGTTTGCGGTTGAATATTTAGGATAGATTCAACTATTTTCGCCCGTAATTATCGTTTCAAACGCAATGGTACGTTGAAAGTTAATTTGAAATACCCGTGCAATTTCTCTTATGCTGCGACCAAGATGATACTGTTTTACGACATATTTTTTTTGTTCAAGGGTAAAAATATCCATCGTGAATACGGACTATTCGCAAAAGTTGAGCAAACCATCCAACTTAACAAGTAAACTGTAACTAATGACATGTATGCATCGCTTCGTGCGTCCCCACTCCTCGCTTCTTGAACGCACACATACGTAATACACGTTTGTAGGTGACTATAGGGAAGAGATTTGTACTGTATAAATCATTCTGCATAATGTTATTTATTTCTTGCTGCTTCTAGTTCTTGTAAATTATGTAGTCTATTTCTATATATCCTATTTTTCAAATGTCCAAATAAGTAAAAATCAAGCGGAGTAAGATCGGGAGAACGGGGTGGCCATAAATTAAACAGTCTATCGTCGTAAAATTCTGTCAAATAGTGGTGTGTGTCTCTGGCCGTGTGAGCAGGTGCATTATCTTGTTGAAACCAGCCATTTTCTAATTCATCCTCATGCAGCTGATTAATAAATTCATTTAATATTCCTCGATATCTTGCTGCAGTAATGGTATCGTAAAAGAAAATTGGCCCAATAATTCTTCTTCTCGACATTCCCACCCATATTCCTACTTTTAAAGGATGTAATGATGTTTCTACTAGTTAGTGTGGATTTTCTGTGGCCCAAGATCTATAATTTTGTGAATTTACGTATCCTGTAAGATGTACCCATGCTTCGTCACTAAAAAAAGTTAAATCTAGGTGATCATCGTTCATTCGATTATTAAACCATTCACAAAATCTAATTCGCCTATCGTAATCGACTGGATGTAACTGATGAACAACAGTAACTTTATAAGGATGCATATGTATCTTTTTTGTTAATGCTTTGTGACATGTTCCAACTGAGAGACCTACAAGAACATTTTTTTGAATGTTAACTTTGTACAATTAAAAATAAATATGAAATACCTGTTTGCTGAGATAGTTTTTTAACTGATTTATGAGGGCTATGTTCTACTCGCTGCCGAATATCATCTACAACAGCTTCAGTTAATTTGGTGGGCCTCCCAGTCGATTTCCCTTTACAAATACAATGTTTATCCTCAAAACGATGTGTTATAATATGTCTACGATGTCGAAATGAATCATAATCAAAGTCAAAATCTGGGAAGCGTTGTATAAATTTATCTATACAACTTGGAAGCGAATAACTCCAATTGCCTTCGGCATCTTGTGTAGCACTTCTATAATGGGCCACTAAAATGAATGCATCTTGTTCGACGGTAAACGCCATTTTGGAGGTTATAACCTAAAATGAAATTATTTTATTTATACATACATTCAATGTTATTAATAGATAACTAACCTTCACAAAAGTTAGAATATCTTCAATAGCTCTTCAAAGAACTGACTTTTTTAACGCGAAATAAATATAAAATTAATGCAAAGAAAATCTAATTGACACAATACACAAAACGTACAAAACTATCATAACAAAACATTTGAGTTTAGGAACTTATTATGCAGGATTGCCAATCCTAATGTATGCAACCAATATTACAACACGTCACGTGGGTTACAACCTATTATGAAGGCACGGTATATCTGTAGATTCGTCGAGTGCTATAGAAAAATACTCAAAACTTTTCGATTTCGTAGCTAATTGCTCTTCTATATTAGCTGCTAATGTGGTAAGTCTTATTTGAACAGTCATCCGATTTAGTTGAATTTTCTCAAACCTCTTTGCATCTTTCGGACACACTTTTTATGCAGCGATATCTAAACACTGCTTAACAAACTCACTATCTTTAAAAGGCCGACAAGTTTTCGCTATTATTCGAGATATTTCAAAGCTAACTTCAGTAGCTGTTTCAGCATCTTGAATTGGTTTTGTAAACATAGCTTGCTAGCGTATTAGTTCCCTTTGTAAAGTGGAAATTTTTTTCGTTCAATTTTCGCCGGTTAATTTGGTAAAAGTATAATGCCTTTTCACATTATGTTCCTTCGGAATAGAAACACTACTCTTGCATATTAAACAGACACTTTTGTTATGCGATGAAATAAAAAAGTATTTTTTGGTCCAAATATCTTGAAACTGTCGATTTTCATCTTCAACTTCTTACGACTATGTTTTTTACTGGGGCCTGGTTTATCTATATCAAAATTGATATTATATTGTTATGTAGGTAGATGCCAAGTTCGAACGACGAAATATTTATTCTTCACAGATTACAATTCAAACAATATAACGTTTGCTTGTCCGTAGTTAAAACTTAACTGCCCCGATAGCGGGCGATGCATTGTGTTTATACGAGTTACCTAATATCGAGAACCTACCACATTGCTCGGGGATAATACCGACGTGTTTCGCGAATCTTCGAGTAATCTAGTTGGTTCGACAGATTTCTAGTATCGTAACAATATGCTTGGAACGACGAGAAGCATAGCTGTCTTACGTAGTAAACCTGAACAAGAAAGTAGTAGGTACTTAAAGATACATATCTTACTAACAATTACAAAAGTTAGAATAAAATAAAAAGTTAAGAAATATTGATTTGAATGGATTTTTACCTACTATTGTAGTTTTTCGAACAATTTTTAAAATTTGTGGCGGGCCGCATAAATATCGACAGTGGGCCGCATGCGGTATGTGCATCGCTGATCTATACGAACTCTTATGCCAGATGAATTTAATGAAATACAATAGTATTTTCAAAAATTGTATAGTTCGAGGTTTCAGAATATGACACTATCCAGATAATATTAATCTAAAAAATCTACAACTAATAATAACAAAAAAATAGTAAAACTATACACTTACTATTATTCTTAGTTCTTAATGCTACTTACACAAACAAACAATAAATCCAACGAAAGTTTGTAACTTTATAACATATAACACGGGCACGCAATTACAAAATTTAAATACGGCGAATACTAATCGATCAAGATAGCCAGCATTAAATTTTTCGTTAACATAGATATCACAAAAATTCCTACAATCAATTTGAAGTTCCTACCCCAGAACAACTTCTAAATGCAACACCCTTGTGATGTTTAAGTTGCATATCTAATTTCCTTCTCCCCACGTTGTTCGGATACCTTACCCCGCAAAATTATACTCAATGCCTCAGAATAATTCAAACATCTGCAATTTAGCTCATATTTGCAACAATTATGATTACATAAATAAAACACTCATTAGTCATTACTATATGGGAAATATATTCTTTATTATAAAAGGCGATTACATACATAAATTTTTAGTTACATGTTTTTAATATTAAAATAATAAATGTCACTCCTTGCTTAATGTAACATGTTTTGTATGTTATATTTGGCGTTTAATGACAACGGACGTGGTCGGTAGTTAGACCGCACCTACATTCGAATTCTATCCATTCGCTTAAATTTATAGAATTATCTGATAATTAAATATTTGCTTTCGTATAACAAAGAATCTTTATGACAAGAAATATTATGTAATAAAAGAGTATACTTATAGTGATCTGTTTCGTACATATTAGGTATAATATTTAGTAAAGTAAAAAAAGTAAATAAAAAGTAAGCGGAGCCTTAAATAAGAACATACGCTTGATACGAAGTTGCCAAACGTGGTTCTCGGTACTTTATAAGCAGTAAATGTGGTTTGATTTACGTCAGTATCAACAGTATGATGCCTGCCCAAAGAAAATGGCGGTTTGTTAGTAAATAGAATATTTTCAATAAGACTTCATTTAGATGGCATTTTTCTCTCATTATGTGACAAAATTCTATACGTTGATGGAAAATATTTTATAACGGGTTTCTTTTCAAAACATTACAGTTCATATCAAACTAATATCCAATTTGTTTGCCTATTTGGTTCGAATTTTCTTGTACAGAAGCACAAATTAGTAAATTACGACACAGAGAACGTCCCTGGTAGTAACGAGCCATCGAAAAAATTCATAATTGGAGTAGACTGTGAAATTGGGTTGGTACCTTAGCCACTTCCACATAATGACACATTACTTGATGCTTGACAGTTTCATTTGGTTTCATTGTAAAAAAAGGTTATGGCATTGAAATGATACTACAACAAAAAAGAAAACAAATAATTTATTTAATATCGAAATCATAATCAAAATTTACATATAGCTACAGAAGTTGTTGATAATGTTGTCCATTTGCATCTAAACAAATTTAATTTTCTTAATAAGAGTTTTGAAAAATTTGACACAAACTTATAGTTTCATTGTCAAATAATATATGTCATTATGTGGAAGTGGCTAAATACCAACCCAATTTCACAGTCTACTCCAATTATGAATTTTTTCGATGGCTCATTATAATTTTATTATCATTTTTTTTTGCTCAAGCCATTATAATATGAGGGTAACAACAATCTCCTTAGACAACTGCAGTTTAACTAGGAATTGAATGCTAAATAACTTTTGTTTTCTATCTATCTCCACTACTATGTTGAATCCTGTATGATCGTGTAATGTTGTTATATTGGGTGTCCGTTATTGTTTGAAGCTGACAGCATGTGTCAAATTTTGATTTGTATCACTGCACTTGATTTAGTCCGCAACAATTAAGATTAGGGTATGCGGTAATCACTTTTGGCGTAAATATAAAAAATTGTTTGATAAAGTCAAACACAGTACCTTTACTTTTCGAAATGTTTATTGCCAATATTTGCTAATTACAATTATTGGAATTGTTACACAAATTTTTGCAAAATTACAAGATATCGTTTCACATTGATTATATCATGGAAAAATATAGGCCCTATTTTCCTACGACGTGATATTCCTACCCAAATACCAACTTTTATGGGGTGTAGGTTTGCTTTTTTTTTAATTTAAAAGCCCCAAAAGGGGTTGAGCATTGAAACAAATTTTTTCTAATATTTAATTTATCTGTTCCGTAGATGAGCGTTCAGCGACACACTCCACGTTAGCCTGATCACTTTGTTCACGTAATTTTAGTACAACTTTCTAGGCACTTAGAACTTTCTAGGCACTGGCACTACACTATCGTGCGTTCAAAAAAAGCAGCCTCAGAGTGGCCCTGAAATTTTTAGGTATGTCGTAAATTAACTGCACCGTTCTGAATTGTTAAATGTTAATGTCATTAGTGTCATCTAATAAAACGATAACACAGCATTTTATTTATTCATGACAGGAAGATTATAACCTAGCAATGAACATTGCAATTTTGTAAAGCCGTCTGTCATTTAGATGTAACTGTCATTTAATAAATTCATATTAGTAAAGTTACGACATGCTTTTAGATGTTACTTAGAAATCATGGCTCACTAGAGGCAGTTTTTTTTTGAACGAACGATAGTTCGAACGGTTTTAGTCTCTTAAACTGCCGAACAAGTCCGTTGTTGTCGAGTAGCGAGATCACTTCGACATTTTCGTGGTTTTCCAACCTCTTCTAGTGTTTACCTGTAAACCTCTTGATTTCGTCTTCAACCTTGGGCATCTTCAGGTCGATATGGATGTCTTCATTTCGGATGAACTACGGCGCATTGATGATGCTTCGGAGTAGTTTATTCTGGAGCGTTTGAATGACTTTTATGTTTGTTTTTTTGGTGCATCCTCAGAGATGGATATGCCACAAGTCCATGCAGGCTTTAGTATTTGACTGTAAAGAAGCAGTTTGTTGTGAATGGACAACTCGGAATGACGTCCGAGAAGCCAATACATTTGTCTGAATTTGAGATTCAGTTGCTCAAGTTTCTTCTTAACATGTGTTTTCCAACTTAGCTTGACATCCAAAGTCATGCCCAGATACTTTGCTTCGTTGGCATGCGGGATTGTTTGCTGGTTGACTAACACTGGGATGTAGTCGTGTTTTTTGTTGGTGAAATTGATGTGTGTCGACTTCGCCTCGTTTAACTTGATGCGCCATTTGTCCAATTGGTGACATTGTTGACAGCTGTTTGTAGTTTATTTGTGGCTGATTCAATGTCTTTGTTAGTAGCGAGCAGCTACTCTCTCGGTCTGTGGGATGTCGGTGTACAACAGGTAAAGTACAGGTCCAAGGACGCTGCCCTGTGGTACTCCAGCAGAAATGTTCTTAAGTTTTGAATGGTCTTCGCCATGTTTGTCTCTGAAGTGCCGGTCAGATTTACATTATTGAAGAATTTTACTCATTTGTCGTGGCAAATATTGTTCTAGCTTGTATACCAGGCCCTGATGACACACTCTGTCGAATGCTTGAGCCACATCAAGGAATATCGTTGCACAGATTTTTTTTTCACAAACGTGAGGGTTTTCCGTTGCCCATGTCCTATAATTTTGACAATTTACATAACCTGATAAATGGAAGCAAGCCTCATTAGTAAAAAAGGTTAGATCTAATACGTTATTATTGTTTATATTATCATTAAACCAATTACAATATGTTCTTCATTGCAAATCATTAGAATATAATCGACGGATTACAGACACCTTGTATGGATGCATATGGGGGCTTTTCTTTAGCGCTTTTGGGCAACCTACGAAGAACAAAAAACAATGTTAACTTGCACAGTTCTGAAATTATCTACTAGCATACCTGTTTGTACTAATAACTTTCGTAATAACTTCGTTAGACTCTCTCTGAATGTTACAACTAGTTTAGTAACAAGTGAAGATCTTCCTGATGATTTTCCCTTACAGATACAGTTTTTTGTTTTAAAGTGATCCAATACTCTTCGTTTATGTTAAATGAACACATTATGAGCTATATTTGCATCGGGAAATGCTTGATTAAATTGGTCAATACATGATTCTGTAGAATATGTCCAGCTTCCGTCAGGATTCTGTATGGCACTCAAAAAATGGGCCATTAAGATAAAGGCGTCTTGCTCAGACGTAAACACCATTGCAAAATCGTTAATAAAATCAGAAATGCATGGTATTTTTAAACATAACCTGGAATTTAATAATATTTAATGTTACTTACGGAAATTTGGAAAATTTATTTTCGAAGTTATGAAAATAACTGATTGTGATAATGAAAAATTAATTGATACAAGAATGAACAGTGAAAGGTTATGGCAAAAGAAGTCAAACACCAATTGACAACAACTGTAATTCTCAGTGTGGCAAATACTAAGCAAATAAATTTCTACAGTTTTACAAACGTCAGCTTCAATCAATAACGGATACCCGATATAAGGCCTCACTTATACAGGGTGAGGCACATAAAGTGTTACAGAGCAATAGCACTCAAACGATTAATCATATTGAAAAATGTTTCAGACAAAAGTTTCAGTATTCGGGAAGGCGGTCATACTGGGCCACCCAGTTTTTTTATCGGTGTAGGCGTAGAAGCTACGTCAATGTCAACTCCAATTTTTTAAATGGAACCATGTATTTTCTTATCAATAACATTATTACAGATTTTAAGACGAATTCAGCGACCTACAACACAAGGTCATTCTAGTCACGCAAAGTATGAAAATAGTCGAAAAATCGAAAAATATCGGAATAATCAGCATCAAAGGATCCACTAACTTTGGTTTGGGTCTACCTACAGAAGATGCTCGAAGTGAGCACCCTCCGCTTGTAAGCAGTGGTTAATTCTCCGAGGAAACGACCGTCTAACGTTAGTCAACATTTGTGGTGTAATTTCGGTACATGCTCGGCGTATTCTTTCTCTCATGTCGTCAGGCGTGGTAGGTGCTTCCGCCATTACGTGTCCTTTGACAAAACCCCAGAAAAAGTAATCCATTAGTGTTAGATCTGGCGAACGAGGTGGCCAAGCAACAGTAGCGCCTCGTCCTATCCATTTTTCACCAAAAATCTCATTCATCACTTGTCTTGCACATAGAGCATAATGGGATGGTGCACCGTCGTGTTGCATCCACATGTTTATGCGAACTAGCAAGGGCACGTCTTCCAGTAATTCGGACAGTACGTTTTGCGGAAAGTTTGCGTAAACTTGCCCACTTAAGTGACCTTCAAAAAAATGTGGACCAATGACGCGATCGCCGACAATGCCGGCCCAACAATTAACGGACCACGGATGTTGATATCGTACAGTTCTCGTCCATCGAGGATTCGCATTTGCCCAGTAATGCATGTTATGTCTATTCACATTTCCCGTATTTGTGAAGTTAGCTTCGTCAGAAAAAAGCACATGACTCAAAAATGAAACATCCGTGTCCATTTTTCGACGAATCCAGTTACAGAAATTGACGCGATTTTGGAAATCATTGCCGTACAAATCCTGATGCGGTGACATACAATACGGATGTAATTTGTGTTGATGTAATATTCTTAATACAGATCGCCGACTAATTCCACTCTCTCTTTCTATTTGCCTGGTGCCCGCATGGGGTTTTTGTGCAGTAAAAGCTAAGATAGCAGCCGCATTTTCATCAACAATCGGTCGACGTTTGGCTCGTGTTTGTTTCATTGTACCGAAGCGACAGAAACGGCCAGCTAATCGCTTAAATGCAACGTGCGATTTTTGTTGTCTGTCCGGATAACGAGCCGCGTACAACTGCTCAGCGTTTCTGTAATGTTTGCGGCATTCCCCCAGCACGATTAACATATCAAAATATTCTTGATAATCGTTCATTTTCGCGATCCGATATACTCACAATAGAAGGTAATGCGTTACTAACTGACAGCCGTATGCGTTGACAGTTGATGCAGATTATTCCGATATTTTTCGATTTTTCGACTATTTTCATACTTTGCGTGACTAGAATGACCTTGTGTTGTAGGTCGCTGAATTCGTCTTAAAATCAGTAATAATGTTATTGAAAAGAAAATACATGGTTCCATTTAAAAAATTG
Organism: Melolontha melolontha; assembly: GCA_935421215.2. Lineage (NCBI taxonomy): Eukaryota > Metazoa > Arthropoda > Insecta > Coleoptera > Scarabaeidae > Melolontha > Melolontha melolontha. Next base: position 203,084,726 of record OW285235.1, on the reverse strand, counting down.
GAGTCGACATTGACGTAGCTTCTACGCCTACACCGATAAAAAAACTGGGTGTCCCAGTATGACCGCCTTCCCGAACACTAAAACTTTTGTCTGAAACATTTTTCGATATGATTAATCGTTTGAGTGCTATTGCTCTGTAACACTTTATGTGCCCCACCCGGTATATATAATGGCCAAATCACCCCATAGCGGGGCTTAGCAGCTTCGGGAAGCTTTCTAAATCCTCATTTTCGGGGTGGATCAGTCCCCCATGCTGCGGACTTCTTCTAGCCTATTTTCTTCCAGAGATTCCTATTCTTTGTCTTTTCCTGACAGTTGTTAACGCCTGCTCCTCGTAAATCTTCTACTACCTCCTCTAGCCATTTGGTCTACCTCTTCTCTTTTTTCCTCCCGGCTTCCAATTCAATAGCAGCTTGATTGTGGATTCTTCTTCTGCTCTTCAAACATGCCCCAGCCATTTTATTCTTTGCTTAAGGCCTCACTTACTGTATACGCAAAGCTTGATAATTCTATAAAATTCGAGAAATTGAAATTTTTATTTACTATAATTATCATGTAAAATTTGCTATCAAATTTTAGTGTTTTAGAATTTAAAACCTCATGCGTAATAATAACTCGTGGCCTGCCGATGCCCCTATAATTGTCGTTAAGTTGTGCGACACAAAGGCGTGGTTTATTATTATATTTTAATTTAAACTTTGTACAACTATCATAATTTTAGCGTCGTTTTATCATAGTTTAATCCATTTATGGACTTTAAATTATGTACAAGAAACTAACTTCCAGCAAACTAAAGTACTATTTTAAACTTTTATGTAGATAATAAACCAGCTGGAGGATTTGAGACTGAAGCTTAGGGAAACTGAACAAAATCATTCCAAGAAAGAACAATCATTGAGAATGGAAAATAATGAATTATTACGGCGATTAGAAGACGCGGAAAGGCGAAACGAAGAATTAGCGCAAACGACTATGGAAGTAAGTAAACCCCTAGTTCGACAGCTTGAATCTCTGCAGGCCACTTACAATATGAAGGTATCGAGTTTTGAACAATTCGAGCAAGGGATGTTGACGAAAATTAGTGCGTATTTTACGATTGTAATTTCGCAAACATGTTTGAATGTATCTGTATTATAGACGACCTTCAAAGTAGGATGCAAACATTAACAGATTTAGAGAGAACAGCACGGGAAGATTGCATTGCTTTGAAATCAAAATTGGTGAACGTAGAAACGCAATTGGGTGATTCACTTCGCGAAAAAGACATGTTAAAATTGCAAATGGACAGACTACAAACAGAACAGATGTTAAAAGAGCAGGATTTACGAAGGTTGTATAAATACTTTAATTCCAAAAAATGTGAATGCAAATAAGATTTTTTTCCATTTCAAAATGATTACTAAATTAATAATCAAGTTTGTTTGAGTAGTTTATTCCGCTGAATATTCATTATAATTTTTTTAATTTTTGAAAGAAAATGCAATGTTTCATTGGAAAAATAAAGTATAGTAGAATTTTTAACAAATTTTTTCCATTAATAATAGCTAATTCTTGTTTTGTGCTTCTTAGTGTGTTTCGATCTTAATAATATTTTGTTAAAATTATTTATTAAGAAATAAAATAAAAATTGTTATGCTACACAAAGTTTAGTCATATTTTCAAATGCTTCAAAATAATATGATATTTTAATTTAGATAAATTGCTATTATTATCAAATATTTGCTATTTTACCTTAAAATTATGTTTTCTATTATTTGTGTGTATTATGGCACCATGTATATGTGTGGTACATGTTCCTTTGTTTGTACTTTTTACACGAATGGCATTTTTTTAAAATGAGTGACTTTGGTCATCTGTGTCTTTTAAAACTCCTAACGAAAGACTTTTTGTGTATATTACCTTTTATCGTCTCCTTTCTGTTTTTTTTTTTAAATGTAAAAATAGATAAAAATCTAGTATTAATAGCTTTTTCTTGCAATTAGTTCCCATTTCAATTGTTGTGACTTTAAAATTTGAAAGTATATCTCTTTTCAAAACTATGCTGTGGCAATGATGTTGTTGCTTCTAATAATAATAATCTTTATTTCTAATGGGAAGTACAGGAAATTCAATAGCTAAAATTAACGTATCGAGAGAGTATATATGATTAGAGACATATCATAGACTTAAAATAACATTCGAGATCGTATAAATGTATCAAAATTAATATTACATAGGTGAGAAATAGAATTATAGTTCTTACAAATAACTGAAATGGGTGATTTTACCATTATATTGGTTCTACTTGAGGAACAATAAAAAAAGTTGTTTTGATGGTTATTAAATCGAGGCACAATAAAATTGATTTTATGCAACAAAGCAGGACAGTCAATATCGTTATGCAAGATTTTGTATAAAAATTTTACACTGCTTATATTTCGTCTAGGTACCAAGGGCGCTAAATGGAACCTGTTCAGCATTAGCGTAGGGTCAATGTGTCTGGCGGGATAAACTCCGTCCTCGACAAAGATCATATATTTTAAAAAACGTCTCTGAATTGACTCGACATTCTTAATATGTATATTGTAAATCGGATACCAGATGAGGGATGCGTATTCTAATTTAGACCTGACAAAAGCGCAATACAACGCTTTGAGGCAATCAGCACTGCCGAAATCCCTACAATTTCTGTATATGTATCCATAATTCTTGTAGGCAGAAGCTATTGTTTGATTGATATGCTGGACGAAATACAGTCTGCTGTCAAAGGTCACGCTCAGGTCCCTAATCTCGGCACAGCGGTCCCATATTTGACCATTAATTGTGTAGTAAAACATACATATTTCGTGCTTGCGACTAAACGTTACTACTCTGCACTTGTCTATGTTCAAGGTTAGATGATTGTCTCTACACCATTCTTCAATGTTAGAAACATCTGTCTGTAGCTTAAGACAATCCTCCGCGGTATTAACCTCACAGAATAGCTTCAGATCATCAGCAAATAGTAGATGCTCACAGGAGGCAACAGTTGATATATCGTTAATAAAAATCAAAAACAGCAATGGACCTAAATTCGAACCCTGCGGAACACCAGATGTTGGGCTAAATTCGGTAGATTTAGTATTACGATACTCAACATACTGTCTTCTTCCAAATAGATAAGATGAAAGAAGCATTATCAGCGCTGGCGAGAATCCCATATGTTGCAATTTCCCTAGAAGTCTGTAAATCACGTCTATCCAGACACTCCGAAATATACTGTGTGAGTAACGCGAGATTGGTGTTAGTAGATCGGTTCCGCATAAAACCATGCTGTGACGTTGTTATTAAGCTTTCACCTGAAAACTAGATTTTCTCATACAAAACTACTTCGAAAGTCTTGGCAAAATTGCATAATATTGAAATAGGTCTGTAATTTTTAACATCAGACGAATCACCCCTTTTAAAAATCGGACAGATAATAATGTTATATTTATGATTATACTGGTGCTCTTGAAATGAAAAGACAACGAATGAAAAATGAACACTAATCACATTAAAGGCATATTACAAAGAAGACACTGAATTTTGGAGCCATCATAATATAAGTCCGGCATTTCTGCTATAAAGTTTTTAACAGTGCCCATTTTGGTCGTTTTAACGACGTATCTAACCGCGACATTTTTAAAAAAACAAACATATAACTACGAAATACAATATGATCATTTATATTTACCCTCTAGCAAGCCATGAAATTATTTCTTGAAAATATCGTGTTGGTAGTGACAAATAAAATACATCTGTCATTATGTGTGTGTTCTGATAAATAAAACTCATCTGTCATTAATGTATTTATTAATTGACACTTAAAAAATGTTTACAATAAATCATAAAGTTTTCTGATCGAATCATACTTTAGGAATGGTGTAAAATTAGAAAATGGGGAATGGTCGTACTCCTTGCAGCCTTGTATAGAAGAATTTCGGGCAGAATTTCCAAATTTTCCAACAACATATGACAGTTTGCGGCAATTAATTCAAAAGTCAGTGGTTAAATTCCGTGAAACAGGGTCTGTGTCTCGAAAACCAGGTGCTGGTAGACCACTAAAGCGGACAGTTGAAAATATAGCAGATGTTGAGGGACGAATAAATCAATCACCTAAGAAATCGATTCGTAAGCTTTCACAACAAACACAACTGTCATATGGGACCTGCCAGAGAATCCTTAAAAAAGACTTACAAAAATTTCCATACAAATTTCATTGCGTGCAAGAGCTTTTACCAATCGGTCATGTAACCAGAGTTAATTACTGTCAGTGGTTTTTAGGTACGATTAATAACGATGACGTTCTTGACAAATCCTTCTGGTCCGATGAAGCATGGTTTCATTTATCAGGATATATAAATAAACAAACAATGCGCATCTGGTCTAGTAAAAATCCACATGAAATTCTTGAAACACACTTGCATTCACAAAAAATAGGCGTTTGGCTTGCTGTTTCTCGTAGACGAATTATTGGTCCAATATTCTGTAATAATACGATAAATGCAGAACGATATCGTAATAATTTATTGCTACCATTTGTAAATCGATTACATGATGATGAGCTCCGCGAGGAATATTTCCAGCAAGATAATGCAACAGCCCATAAGACAAGAGAAACGATGGAATTATTGCATGAATTCTTTGATAATCGAATAGTAGACTTTCCACCACGATCTCCGGATTTAACAATTATGGACTATTTCATTTATCCACATCTAAAAAATAGAGTATTTACGAATCGTCCACATACAATTGAAGAACTTACTAATGCTATCCGAAATGTCTGTGAGGAAATTACACCACATAATTTAAGGAATGCCTTCAATAATATGAGACGAAGAGTTGCGCTATGCATAGAAAATGAAGGAGCTCACTTTGAACATTTATTGTAGCTGTTTTTATTATTAAACTTTTTATTTTTTCAACTGAAATGTTTGTATGTAATTATTTGTCAAAATGACAAAATCTAATCTGTCATCAGTATAAAATATCCTATATCACACACACGCTGCAAAATAAGTTAACTTAAATTATGGTACCAACTTAAGTTTAAAAAAGAAAAATGGCATTGCCTTCTAGAGGGTAGAAATATATGATCATATGGTAGTACTTACGGCAGCATTCATGTATCAACAGATTTCGTATGTTGGCGTTATTAGCCAACTCTATTGAAAACACTGATTTTATATTTTAACGATGCGCTTGTATTAAATTTAATATATCTTTCTGTGCATATTATTTTGATATACTTATTAGCTATTGTTTTTTTCTTTTAATGAATAAGATGTCTAGAAACTGTTATTTTTCTTTTCTATTGTAAATTGTAATCTGGGATGGAATCAATTAGAAGTTTTCAAGTATAGTCATCAGTACAGTTGTTATTTTTCTCCACATTCCAGAGTCCTACTCAGTACAAGTTACTATGTATAAATGTGTTCAATATACATCGCGTTTTGTAAAGAAGGCGTATTATAATTCTATAAAAAACACACCTAAAATGGATGAAATCGGCAAAACGCTTGCACCATTAGTTTCTACATTTGTCTCGTAAGCAATGTTCGCCATGGTGAGGAAAAAGTTCTTATAATTTGAGAAAAATCGTTCGACATCTACGAATGTGACACACGCATAATTAACTTAATCTTTATAAATAGATAAAGGATCTGTGGATGCATCATCACAAATTTGTCCTAATCTAGTAAAATCAATACCTTTGTTCAAAACACTATCGAACTTTTCTACTACGCGAACGTTTTTTGCGTCGTCTATATTGTACAGTAATGTTTTCACTTCGTGCACTATTTCTACCGACTCCACTAACGACAACCGAGTATTTTTCAATAGCGCTTAACTTCAATACGCTTAACAAAAATATAAACATCTGACCCTCACGTACGACCTAACACAATGCATACAATGAACCTGCTTATCTTCAAATTCGCAATCTTTTGTAATTGGGCGCGCCTCGTTAAAAAAAAACTTTTCGCAAACATCTCGTACAATAAGTAATTTCTTTGTTAATACTTAAACCTTATCGGACTGTATATGTTAACAAAAATGCTGAGTTGTTTTATAAAACCCGATGTGTTTTGAAAACGTTCGTATGTATACCGATAGATTCGAGAAGTAGGAAATTTATAGCGGGACGGGGCAAAGAGGGTTATACCCCCACCAATGCTGCAGTAGAAGTTTAGCGGTGACAATGACTGTCACCGCTAAATGTCTACTGTCAAGACAGTCGCATATCTGCTGTGCTTGAGAATGCCAACGAAGTACGCATCTTTTATTTGTTTGTAATATATTGCGATGTCTAAACCAAAAAGTAATTTGTAATATTCTTAATAAACGTGTTTATTGTCAAAATAAAAATGAGAGATAAATTTTTTAAAACAAAATAAAATTAATTCTAGACATTATTTTTTTAATAAAATAAAATTCTCAATTAAATTAAATGTTCGAAGGTTTGTCCTCCTTGCAACAAACAAAATCTCATTCTATCGGAAAAAGCTCTTCTAACGTGAAATAATAAACAAGATGTATTGTTACAGCTTTGGTAAAGTTGTTGGTCTCTTATTCTTATAAATTTGACTTTTAATATATCCCCAAAAGAAGAAATTAAGTGCTGACAAATTTGACAGTCACTGTCACGCTAAACGTTCTACTACAGCATTGGTGGGGGTATAACCCTCTTTGCCCCGTTACCGCTTTACATTTCCTACTTCTCGAATCTATCGGTATATTAACTTATACTGAGATCCTGGAATATGGGGAAAATCTGACAACTCTAGTCATCAGTAAACACTGCCACTTGGGTAGGCAAGCAGCGACGTCACTGTGTTGGCTTTACTGAAATAAACGTACGCGTTATTTTAAAAAAAATGCTTTCCGTTCGAATTACACCTACGCGTATTCATAAATACATGTATAAACAACTTCATACTATCATAGCTGTTCATGTACTACATACATGTAGCGTACTAAGCGCTAGTAAAGTCTCCCGAACCTCTCGCTTGTCCCTCTGTGAGCCGACCGAGAATGGCAGTGTTTAGTCATCAGTCATCTATGTATTTTTTTTTAAATAGTAATTTTATTGAAAATGTGAGAAGTGAATAAACAAGGAAACGTTGTGTAGTATCACAGTGTTTTTAAATAATTTAAGAAAATAATAATTAAGGGCGAAAGGTCCGAAGAAACACAAAACAACAATTAGCAATTGTAAATCAAACTGTCAAAAACGCAATAAAGAAAAGAGTTTTTTTGCTATAAAAAAAATCTATATTTACATTTTATAAACTTAAAATGCCGCGATTGAACTAATTTTTTTGTTCAAAGTGTGTCGATCTATACTGTGTTTACGTTAAGAACATAGTAAAGGTGGCTGTGATATGCGTACGTATTACATAGGTTCAATAAATGTTTATTAGTTTATTGAGGTTATGAGTAAGTTACTTGTAGGTAAATTGCCTACTTGTCTTTTGTCTTTTATTACTTTTAAGAAGGTATTTGTTCTATGAACTATGAACTTTTATTCGTATATTAGATATATGCTTTTTTCTCGTGTAAATTTTGCTTCTCTTTTATCCATTCATGCCAGAAAATACTGCCCTATCTTTTCCAGTGCTATGTTCTTAACATAAATGAAGTACAGTTGATAAAATCTGTGCAGTTCGTACTGCCCAAAATGCGAACCGCAAATTGTACTATATCTCTTTCTAACACACATAAATATGCGCTCTAATACTGCACACGTTAGTTATTTTAAGGTACAGTAGTACCCCCATATCCGCGGGGGTTTGGTTCTGTGGTCTTCCGCGGATACTGAAAACCGCGGATAGTAGCGAACGCTTTATTTTCGAGTACAATATGAAATATGAAGTTAAGTTAAAACAATGAAACAAGAAAAAGTAAGTTATATAATATTTATTTAAAATAAATAAACAATAAATAAATAAATATTCTTGTGCTGTGGCACAAATAGAATTTAAGTTTAATAAATATATAAGTTCATACCTATGTACATATAGTACATATTTACATACACAACAAGAAAATATACAACAAGAAAAACTTTATCATCGTGAGCTACATATTCATTCATCTTCCTCCAAGTCCAAGTTAGTAGTCGATTGTTCACTTAGATCCGAAGCAAACGATGTTGATGGCTGTGCATTATCGATAGTTTTGTCGACTTTTTCATTGTTATTGGTAGTTGTCGTTTTTGTCTTTTCATTTCAATAAACAAATCCTCCAAAGGTTTCAAGGCTTCTGTTATAGTGCGAGTAATTTTTATACTGCGTTCCATTATTGGATCATATTCTACTATCTGTTCTTTTAATGTTTGAGCAGTTCGAAATATCGCTGAAAATTTTTCAAGCGTCCATGCTGGCGGTTCTTGTTGACCCTCATCCTCATCGTCACTCGCTTCTGGAGAAGATTTCTCAAGGTCTTCCAATTCCTCGTTGGTTAATACTTGATCCTCTCCGTTTATGTAATCACTGAGTTCCTCTTGGGTTATATCGTTAAATCCTTCTCCATCTATTTTCTGCGCTATGTTAAATATCGTTGTTAGATGTGAATTAATATCATGTGTGTCTGTGTCTTCAGAACTAAGAACGATGTCATTCCACAGATTTTTCCAACATGCTATTATCGTTTCTGACTTTAATTCCTCCATCGCTCCTTTGATAAATAGAATTGCGTCAGCAATTGTAAATGACTTCCAGCATTCCATGAGCCCGATATCAGAGCATTCGTTAGCCATTGTATACAGCATTTCGAAAACCTGTCGAATATATATGGCTTTAAAGCATCTAATGACACCTTGATCAAGGGGCTGAAGCAATGAGGTCGTGTTAGGTGGTAAAAAAGCACTTCAACATTTTTATCTTCTGTGCCTAGTGACACAGGATGCCCAGGAGCATTGTCTAGTATCAGCAGCACTTTAAATGATAATTCTTCCTTTTCCAAATATCTTTTTACTTCCGCAATAAAGCATTGATGAAACCATTGTGTAAATAGAATAGCCGTAACCCACGCCTTTCGATTTGATTGCTAAAACACAGGCAGGCAAGCTTTATCTTTGTATTTAAGAGCACGTGGATTCTGTGATCGGTAAACAAGTCCGGGTTTAATCATATGACCAGCTGCATTTGTACAAAATATCAAGGTAAGTCTATCCTTAATTGCTTTAAAGTGCAATCTTTGCACTCTTTGCACTGGTGCACTCTTTGCAGTCTTATGAATTATGAATATAAGTCCGTTGAGGCATTTTTTTCCACATAAGACCAGTCTCATCGCAGTTAAAAACTTGCTTAGGATGATAATTCTTTTCTGCAATAATTTGTTTCAATTTTTCTGGAAACAGGGCAGCAGCTACATGATCAGCCGACGCAGATTCCCCTGTCATTTTTATATTTTTTAGATTAAATCGAGTTTTAAATCTATACAGCCACCCCCTACTTGCTGTGAATGATTTTCCTTCCTATTCAGTATAATCTTGGGTCTGCATATCTTCATATAAAACCAACGCCTTTTGTTGTAGCACTTTGCCATCGATAGGAATATGTTTTCTTGTCATATCTTCCACCCATAAATTTAAGGCATTTTCTACCTTAAGTAACACTTTATTACGTATTGTGGTTGCAACTTTTGCAGTTTGGGGTGCACTAGAAAAACTAGCTCGAATCTTATCTTTGTTTTTAACACTTCTCGTATCGAAGATTCGTTTTTATTGTATATTTTAGCAACAGTTGCAATAGATTTTTTTTCTATTTCAATCATATTAATGATTTTTATTTTTTCACTAATAGTGAGCATTTCACGTTTTTTTTTTTGGTTTAGAAGCCATTTTAAAATGATTTTCAAATTTACTTGCTTTATTTAAAAACTATTGCAAGCACTGTCTTGTCCGACAATTCGAATAGTACTAAACTCATAGTTAACAGGAGCGTTTATATGTACAAGTCAAAGCGAGTGGCACCTTAAGCACGTTCCAACTTGTTTAACTTATCATAAGAGAGCGCCGAATTCAGGGGATGACTTTATTGATATAACGCGTTTTCTGCTCATCATAGGTAAATCGCGGATAACTGAAACCGCGGATACGGAGTCAGCGGATCGAGGTACTACTGTATTCTTATGCCTTAAATTTGATCATGTCTGCAAAGAAATACTTTATGAACTGTATAAGCGTATATTATTTCAAAATAACTTGGCAAATATATGAGGGTAGTCTAAAGTGTTCTCGACTTAATAGTGAAAATGGCAATCTGTTTTCAATAACATATTATTTTTCAACATAATCTCCTTTAATATTAATACATTTTATCCAGCAGTGTTTCAGTGCCATTATAGTGTTTCGCTGGAAATGCTGTAAAGTACCCGTCTACAGCTGAATCGCTTCTTGATTGGACCAAAATCGTTGACCAGTGAGGAAGATTTCGAGCTTTGGGAAGAGATGGAAGTCCGAGGGAGGGGAATAGGGTGGATGTTCCAGAACTTTATAGTGCAAATCCCTCCATTTTCCTATCGCCGAAACACTCTTGTGAGCAGGTGCATTGTCTTGACGGAAGATGCTATTTTTCTTCTGCAAGCCGGAACTGTTTTCATGAATTTTTACGTCTAGTTTCATTAGAAGATTAGAACAGTATTCCCCAGTAATTTTTTTACCTTTTTCAAGATATTCGATCAACAGAATTCCTTTCGCATCTCAAAACACTCACGCCCGCCGGTGGTATCGTCTTCGCCTTCTTCGGAGCTTAAGAACCAGCTTCTGTCTACTGTATGGACTGTTGTTTCCATTTTGGTGTGTAATGGTGAATCTATGTTTCATCCAGTGTTACATATCGAGGTAGAAAATGACTCTTGTTTTTCGTAAAACGCGCCAAGCTGATATCCACTAGGCACGCACAACGCTCTGAGTCCTGTGAGTCGCTCCACATAACAATCACGGTCGTTGTGGGCGTGCTGAAAAGTTGAAATGGTTGTTTATGATTATAAAAGTTCAATGATGGCGACCGAAACAATAATGTTGTATGATTCAGAGAAAGATTTACTTCTAGAAGTAAATGTATCTCCAGAAAATGTGCATTAGTGCCATCATTGCATTATTATTTGGATTGAACATTTTATTAATGCGTTTTATTAAAATTATTTTATAAAATACGTCTTATCACTATTTTGAATTGATATTTTCTAAATATTCACAAATCAAAACAAAGATTATCATCCATTTGTCATCGCTCTTAAACTTCCATCAAATGAAACCCATTCTACTTGGTAGGACAACTAAAATACATACAAGCTGGTCATACGCTAGTGGAACAGGAATGACTGCAATCACGAGCGTGAGCGTTGTGTAGAGCTAGTGGAACACAAACTTTGTATGCCGATCTTGCAAAGTCATATCGTTCGGATGTCTTTCACGTGGATCATCTTGGATGCTTTCACGGTCACGTTTAACTCGGTCGCTCATTTCTTCACGATGAAAATTGAAGGATGATAGTTACCGTCCATATTTACGATCCCTGATTGAATTTCGGTCGACGTTAAACCTTCATTTACGAAGTATTTGATCGCTTCACAATACTTGATTTTTTTTCCATTTCCAATTGCAGGTTTCGCAACTGGTTCAAACAACTGCGTACACTCAACTGCTGGCTGAAATGGCTTGTAATTTTTACATGGCATCTAGTAACAGTTGTACCAACATAAGGGAAAAAAATCATGCGAGTAGTGCTGCCATCTATGAGCGAGACCGAGAACATTTCAGATCACTTTCATATATTTTTTTTAAATCAATTAATCTAAACTATCTTTTCTATTTTCGTGTATAAATAAGCAAATTGCAAAAATATTTTAGTATTCAGATCCTATTGTAAATAAAGTATTTTTATCATTAATTACTATAATTATAATAGAATTGTAATCTTATTTCAGTCAAATAGATAAAATGCAAGAAGTTGTAAAAGCAGAACTAGAGACCAATGAAAATTTGAAGAAAGAAATTACTTCCCTGCAACACAAACTATCCATAGAGAAATTTACTAATGAAACCGAAAAAAGAAGATCGGTTAGTTTGCAAGTAAGTAAATCTTCAAGACTCTAATTTTTGGAATTTACAATTATTTTTTAGGAACAAATCCAAGAAAAGGTTGATTCAACACCTAATCCTGCTCAAACATCATATACTCCTGGTGATTCTTCTCCAACATTAAGTCTAGGAAGAGTATCACTCTCTGAATCACTTTCTAGTTCACTTTGGCTCCCTGTGAGTAAAATAGCTAGAAATAATCGTAAATAATTCAAATTTTGTTTATCATTTCCGTGGATTATATGTAGAGAGGTTCTTCAAGTAACATCGCACCGGCGGTTCGTCCTCGCGCGTACATATATTTTGGGACAACTTCTCTCGTTTAGAGCAATAAATTATTGCTGTTAAAAACCAAAGCGCACCGAAACCTATACAAGGTGTAAATTAAATACGTCGACGTTCGCTAATATATAATAGATATATAAGACAGCAATTCAAATTTACAAAAAAATGTTATTCTATCGAAACTTTAATTTTTGAGGATATACAGGGTCCGGCAACGAAGCGGGGACGGAAGATTACACGCGTATTTGAAAGTTAGTCAAATATTTAGTCATCGGATATCCTCCCGTACCATCAAGCGCACGTTTTAAAAATATTTTGTTTTATACAGGGTGTTCCAGATGGAAATGCCAGACTAAAGTTGCATTTTTTTTAATGGAACACCCTGTATATTAATAGATAAAATGATCCGCGCTTGAAAGCTGGTTACATCGATATAATGTTGTATGGGTCTAAAGTTGATAGTTTCTGTGTAAATAATTATTTTACTTGATAAATTGATACATTTCAGTTGGCTATTCTGCACGAGGAAAATCAAAAGATCCGAAGCCAATAGAATAGAATATTTTCTACTAGTATGCACTTTCGTTGCTACGTGAAATAAGTTCTGCAACTGCTCGAGTTATACAGGGTGTTCACAATTTCGCAAAATCGAAGAAATCTCGTAATTTTTAAATGGAACATCCTGTATATTTTTAGTTCATTGAAAAGCCCTTTTACTACGCTTTCTATTGATACCTCATTTGATGCACCTAGGATGGATTATTTGCTAATTATTTCTTTTTAGAGTTGAATTAATGAAAAACGCTTGTATTTTTAGTAGGTAATTTGCGCTTTTAAACCTTCTATAAGATCGGATATTCAACAAATTATCCATAAATGGTCTATAACAAGAAGAAACCCCATTAAGTACGAGAAACAGTTGATTTTCACTCAGCGATGAAAGCAAACATTAAATTAATATAAAGTAATGCAGCATTTTCAGTAGATTCACTGCCGATTAAGTTATCTGGTGTTAGTTTAATAAGAAATGTGCACTAATTAATTTATATTCTAATCTGGTGTCAGTTTTAAGCTTGTATACTTAATAAATAAGTTGTCAAACATTTCGTTCCATCTTACACAGTATTTCGTTCAATCTTTAAAAGAAATTGCTATAATGACTAATTTTAGTATTCAAGAAATGGTGAATATGATATTTATTCTTGGGGAGTGTACAAGAAATTGTCTCCTAGCAAGTAGAGTATATGCAGAGAGATTTCCAAACCTTGAAAGAAAGCCAAGACCGGAAGCATTTCAAAGGTTATTAGAGAGATTTACAGAAACTAGTAGTGTAACCTACAAGAAGAGAGAAATAAATAAGCCGGTAATCAATGAAAAAAGCGAATTGGCCGTATTATTAACAATACAGGAAAATCCACATATAAGTATAGACGGTATTTGAAAGGTAACAGCTATTGAAGATAGGAGCGTACGAAGAATTTTAAGAAGTCATAAGTATCATCCGTACTGTAATGACTTATCCGCTGACGCGAGATGCGTCATCCCTCTGGATGTTTTCGCGAGGCCTACGTGAAGGCTCGAGAAGGAGTATTCACCGATATAAAAGCCGCGTCGAAGAAGGGATGAACATTCATTGAATCCTACAGTCTCGCGAAGTACATAAATATAGTTACATAAATATAGAATACATAAATGTACTTATTGTTGTTAATAGTTAGTTTTAGATTATTATACGTTTTAATATTAATATAGTGTGTGTGTCTAAAGTTATTGTTAGTTTTATTTAAGAACCCTACAAGACAAACATTACAGTGGTATTCAGGTGTGGACTAAGTAATAAATAATAAACTAAGTAGACAATTAAGTGTTAATTAAGTATTCGTTTAAATAAATATACAGTGCGGAAAGACGTTATTTTAAATATCGTGATGGCTAATAGAATGAAACTGACAGAATTAAAAGTGTCCGATTTGAAACGAGAATTAGAAGAGAGGGATGAGGATACAACTGGCAAAAAGTCAATCCTCCAGCAACGGCTTCGCAATGTGTTGATCCAAGAAGGCGAGGATCCAGAGGATTATGTCTTTCAAGTTCCAGGCGGAGATGCTGACGTGAATTCGCTGTTGACGAAAATGGAACAACGATTAATAGAGAATGCGCAAATTCAAATGCAACAAATGGAGCAGAAGAACCTGGAAACTTCTGGAAACTTAGCGAAAACTCTAGAACAAAGACTAATAGATAATTCGCAAACCTTGGAACAGCGTCTAATAGATTCACAAACCCAAATGCAACAAATGGAACAGAAGAATCTGGATAGTGCTAAAAATATGGAACAGCGTCTAATAGAGTCACAAACTCAAATGCAACAAATGGAGCAGAAGAACCTGGAAACTTCTGGAAACTTAGCGAAAACTCTAGAACAAATGGAACAAAGAAACCTAGAAACCGCTAGAATCCTCGAGAAAAATCTGGAAAAGAAATTACTAGAAAATTCTAGAAACTTCGAAAAAGTTCTAGAACAGCGACTAGCGGAAAAATCAGAAGCGTTAAAAGAAGAGGTTTTCACAGCTGTAGAAGAGAAAATTGGAGAACATTCTAGACTTTTAGAGGCAATAATGATTGAGATGAAATTACCCGCTACCATGAGTCATTCTGATCCCAGGCAGGTCAACGAAGAAGTCATACCGCGGCCCATCGAAATAAAAGAAGAACTTGTGGCTATTTCAAGGACCAGAATCAAGCCACCAACCTTTGATGGAAAGACGTCATGGGCAACTTACCTGACGCAATTCGAAGCAGCCGCAGAAGCAAACGCATGGTCTTCTGCCGAGAAGGCGACTGCTTTAGTCATAGCATGGAGGGGTGATGCTAGTGATATTTTGCAGACATTGCCTCCTAAGGAACGTAAAGATTATTCTCAACTCATTAAACGCTTGGAGATGAGATATGGCCATGCGCATTTGGAGCAAGTATACCATACCCAACTGAAGAATCGATCACAGAAGAAAGGCGAGAATCTTCAGGAATTTGAGGCAGATATTGCTCGTCTAGTTCGACTTGCATATCCGATGGCACCAGATAATTTCATGGAACACCTAGCGGTCCAGACATTCATAGATGGTCTCCGGGATATTGATACGCAGCAAGCATTAAGGTTGGCAAGACCGAAAACCTCGATCGATGCTTTGGCGTACGCACTTGAATTTGAGACTGCAAGACAAGCCTCTTTGAACAATGCTCGTGGCTGTTCTGTCGACGAACAGGAAAATGAGGAGTTCATGGAGCAGGTGGTTAGTCAAGTCCTAAATCAGATCAAATCAAATAAAAGTGCGCGGCCATGCGGGAATTGTAGAAGAAACGGTCATATCCAGAATAAATGTGATAAAAGGACCAAGAAAGAATCCGCTGAGAATCCGAAAGTCCCAAGGACTGCCCAAATCGCATCCTTGCAAAATCAAACCAATGGCCTGTATGTGGATGCTATTATGGAAAGAAGAACCTATGCTTGCTTGCTAGATACTGGATCGACGAAAACCATTGTACGACCCGATTTAATATCCAGGAATAAAGAATTACTTTCTAGTAAATGGAGACTAAGGACAGCTACTGGAGAAGCAGCTTCTGTGGAAGGTGAAGTAGATGTCAATTTTGTCATAGGACCAACATCAGTCCGACATCGTGTTCTCGTAGCCGACATAGAAGAACAAGTAATCTTGGGATTAGACATCATGAACACCTACGGCTTCCAGTTAAACATGAAAGAAGGCACTTTAAAAATAAATAATGAGGAATTGTTTCTTCATGGGAAAAATTGTGGGAGTGTACAAGTAATTACTGCAGAGAATGTTGTCCTGGATGCAAGAAGTGAGACATTTTTGACGGCGTGTATGGAAGGTGATTATTTGGACGGAAATGTTACAATGTTGGAACCAAAGGCTGATGATGACGAGGTGGGCCGAGGAATAGTAGTTGCCAAAATGCTGGTTAAGACTCAGAAGACTGTACCGATAAGGGTAATGAATGTGAACCATTACCCTGTTTCATTAAAGAAGGGTACTATTCTGGGGTGGTGTTCGCCAGTGTCGGCCGTTGTTCATCGCATAGAAGCGAAGGAGAATGGATTCGTGCAGGTTCTTGAGAAATTGTCCAAGATAATCGACTCCGCCTGTCAAGGATTGAGCAAGAAGGAACAAAGTCAAGTTAAGGACCTAATCAAACATTATGAAGACGTCTTTGAAACTGAAACTGGTACGAAGGGCAGAACAAATATTGTAATGCACAAAATAAATACCGGCGATGCAAGTCCAATTCGACAAGGACCAAGAAGGTTACCACTAGCAAAACGTGAGGAAGCCAAGCAAATTATACAAGATATGGAAGGCCAAGGAGTAATTGAACCATCGAATAGTCCATGGGCTTCACCAGTGGTCCTTGTCAGGAAGAAGGATGGATCTACCAGATTCTGTGTGGACTATCGTCGTTTGAATAGTGTGACCAAAAAGGACAGCTATCCTCTCCCAAGGATAGACGATACGCTAGACACCTTGGCAGGAGCAAAATGGTTCTCCACTCTCGACTTAAAGAGCGGTTATTGGCAAGTGGGAATGGATCCCAATGACAAAGAGAAGACTGCCTTCAGTTTAGGTACAGGACTCTGGCAATTTACAGTCATGCCATTTGGACTGTGTAACGCCCCAGCTACTTTTGAGCGACTCATGGACACTGTACTGAGGGGATTGTTTTGGAATACCTGCCTGGTATATCTCGATGATGTGATTGTGGTAGGGAAGACCTTTGAAGATCACATGAAAAATTTGGAAGTAGTATTCCAGAGGTTGCGAGATGCCAACCTGAGATTAAGTCCAAAGAAGTGTCACCTTTTCCGCAAGGAGGTAAATTACCTTGGACATGTGGTTTCCGGAAAAGGAATTGCTGTGGATCCAGAAAAAGTAAAAGCTGTGGAAAAATGGCCGGTACCCAAAGACAAACATCAGCTAAGAAGCTTTTTGGGATTATGCACATATTATCGACGCTACGTTCCTGGATTCTCCAACATTGCAAAACCACTTACTCGCCTAACAGAAAATCGAGCATTCATTTGGAACAACGAATGCCAAGCGGCCTTTGAGTTGTTAAAAGGTACGTTGATCAGTGCACCCGTTTTGAACTATCCGCTGCCATCTGGGAGGTTTGTTTTGGATACGGATGCCAGTAACGTCGGGATTGGTGGCGTGCTCTCTCAAATCCAAGATGGACAAGAAAAGGTCATTGGATACTTCAGCAAGACCCTGTCCAAACCAGAGAGGAACTACTGCGTAACCAGGAGAGAACTATTGGCAGTAGTTAAGACCATTGAGCACTTTTACAAGTACCTGTATGGGCAGAAGTTCCTGATCCGCACTGATCATGCCGCCTTAAAGTGGCTCTTGCAATTTAAGAATCCAGAGGGTCAAGTAGCTAGATGGATTGAGAGGCTACAGGAGTACGACTTTGTCATTGAACACAGAGCAGGCCTCAAACATCAAAATGCAGATGCCCTTTCCAGAAGGCCCTGTCCAGAAGACTGTCGACATTGCAACGGGATCGAAGACAAATCAGCCAACGCTCTTCGAACCACCGTTGTTGATGACCAATGGCAACCTGACAATTTGCGCGCGGATCAAGAAGCTGATCCGGATCTTGCAGTCCTCAGGGCTTGGAAAAGAAATGGGCAAAGACCGACCTGGCAAGAAATTGCTCCCCATTCACGAGAATTGAAGTCATACTGGGCACAATGGGATTCTTTAACCAGAAGACGATCTCCTGAGACGTGAGGTCGAAAATCACGATGGAAGCGAGCGGAAGATGCAAATGGTGGTTCCCAAGAAAAGAATACCAGAGGTATTGCGAGAACTCCATAATGGTGCTTCTGGGGGACATTTTGGAGTCCATAAAACACTGGAGAAGGTGCGCCAGAGATTTTACTGGGTGAATTGTTCACGAGATGTGAAAGAATGGTGCCGAAAGTGTGCTAATTGCGCCGGAAGCAATGGTCCCCAGAGGCGTCGACGTGCACCCATGCGGCAATACAATGTAGGAAGCCCATTTGAAAGTATCGCCATAGACGCCGCCGGTCCTTTTCCAGAAAGCGACAAAGGAAATAAATACATAATAGTGGTCATGGATTACTTTACCAAATGGGTTGAAGCATATGCTCTACCAAATCAAGAAGCTGGAACTGTAGCAGACGTGATTGTGAAGGAGTTCGTCAGCCGTTTTGGTGTACCCTTGGAACTTCATTCCGATCAAGGGCGAAATTTTGAGTCCAGTCTATTCGAAAAGATGTGTGGACTTTTGGGCATACGGAAGACGAGAACAACTCCCTTGCATCCACAATCAGATGGGATGGTAGAGCGAATGAACAAGACCATGATCAGACACTTATCCAAAGTGGTCTCCGAACACCAGAGAGATTGGGACGAACATTTACCATTATTTCTAATGGCGTATCGAGCCTCCGTTCAAGAGACAACAGGCCAATCACCAGCCAACGTGCTATTCGGGAGGGAACTCCGATTGCCCTGTGATTTAAAGTTTGGGAGCAAGCCTGGTGATGATCTTGCCGGAGAAGATTATGTCAGCACGCTCAGACGACGACTAGATAATATCCATGAACAAGTCAGACATAATATCCAAGATGCTAGTGACAGAATGAAAGAGAGCTATGACATCAACGCCGAAAAGAGTGGTTACCATGAAGGCGATCGGGTTTGGTTGTATAATCCACAACGTCGACGGGGCCTATCTCCAAAACTTCAAACGAATTGGGAGGGGCCATACGAGGTGTTGAAGCGGATTAACGATGTAATATACCGCATCAGGCTAACACCTCACACTAAGCCAAGAGTCGTACATTTTAATCGATTAGCCCCATACTCTGGAGACAATGACGAAACCGTTGACTTGCGTCGATTGGATAGCCAATACCATGAACTAACCTTCGAAGACTTTATGCAAGAGTATTCTGGTTCGAGAAAAGCTCGATTTGGGGTAACCATCGAGAAACAGCAGGATTTGTTCACGGTGCCGCCAGACTACGCGCTTGCTCATTGCGTAGCCCGAGATCTACGAATGGCCAAAGGAATTGCCTGGGAGTTTAAAGAGAGATTTGGCAGAATCGAAAGGCTAAGGCAGCAGGGACCAGCAATTGGGAAGAGTCTCCAAATAATAAATGAAGGACAGCCCATATTTTATTTGGTCACGAAAGAACTGTCGAGCCTAAAGCCAACCTATCGAGCCTTATGGGAGGCCCTGACCCACTTACGCGAACAAATGTTACAGCAAGACATTCTGAAATTAGCAGTTCCAAAATTGGGTTGTGGATTGGACCGCCTGGACTGGAGAATTGTAAGGAGCATGTTGGAAGTAATCTTCCGACATACTGGTATGGAAATTCTGGTATGCAGTTACCAGCTTGAATATTCCTGTCCATCCAGGCAAGATAAGACCGTGGACTGTTATTTCGATATGACGTCGCAATGTAACAAAGGCCCTACCTGTCGATTTCGTCATCGTTTGAGGAGACCAAAGCATGACATGTTTCGGGACGAAACTTCATTTTTAAGAAGGGGGCAATGTAATGACTCATCCGCTGACGCGAGATGCGTCATCCCTCTGGATGTTTTCGCGAGGCCTACGTGAAGGCTCGAGAAGGAGTATTCACCGATATAAAAGCCGCGTCGAAGAAGGGATGAACATTCATTGAATCCTACAGTCTCGCGAAGTACATAAATATAGTTACATAAATATAGAATACATAAATGTACTTATTGTTGTTAATAGTTAGTTTTAGATTATTATACGTTTTAATATTAATATAGTGTGTGTGTCTAAAGTTATTGTTAGTTTTATTTAAGAACCCTAAAAGACAAACATTACAGTACCATATGGAATTAAATCAGGAATTGCATGGTGATGATTTCATTAAAATAACAGACTTTTGTGGTTGGTTGTTAAATAAAATGCGAGAAATGCCAAATATTTTAACAAGATTTTGTTTAGCGATGAGGCTACTTTCAAAAGTAATGGGGTGGTAAATAAAGATAACATGCATTATTATGCAACAGAAAACCCGCATTGGATACGTCATGTAGGCAATCAGAATAGATGGTCTCTTAACGTCTGGGGAGGTATACTTGGTCCATATATCATTGGGCCGTACTTTTTCGATGGAACCGTTACAGGCGATACGTATTTGGCATTTTTGCAGAACGAACTGCCTAATTTACTTGAGCATGTGGATGCTGACACCCGACAAATTTTCTGGTTGCAACACGATGGTGCACCTGCTTATTACAGCCTTAACGTTAGGGAGTTTCTAGGACGATGGAAGGAAGACAAATGGATAGGACGAGGTGGTCCAATCGCTTGGCCTCCACGAAGTCCAGATCTTACTGTCTTGGACTTCTACTTTTGGGGATATGTCAAGGCTCTAGTTTATGTGGAAGTTCCTACAACAAGGGAAAATATGATAGAACGCATAAGAGAGGCATTTAGAAATGTTCGCCAAGAAACATTACAGCATGTTCAATTCAACAGAATTTCACCAGGCGGCTTCATTTATGCATTGAGAGACATGGAAGGACATGTGAAAGTTTTCTTTGATTTATTTGCATTTACTATTTACATTTGCTTTATTTTTATTTACTCTGCTACTACTTTTGTTAATTAAATTTGATGTTGTGGTTAATAATTAGTATTTATTTAAAATAGTGCAAACTTTTAATACTACTCGTACTTGATTCTTTCCTACATGATTTCGATTTATGTTAAGCTAATTAGGTATGTATTGTTTCATATTAGGTATTCGTAAAATAGTTGGTTTTACAAAATTCTTTAAAATTCAAATTAATTAGTGCAAATTTTTTATTAAACTAACACCAGATAACTTAATCGGCAGTGAATCTATTGAAATTGCTATATTACTTTATATGCATTTAATGTTTGCTTTCACCGCTGAGTGAAAATCAACTGTTTCTCGTACTTAATGGGGTTTCTTCTTGTTATAGACCATTTATGGATAATTTGTTGAATATCCGATCTTACAGAAGGTTTAAAAGCGCAAATTAGCTACTAAAAATACAAGCATTTTTCATTAATTCAACTCTAAAAAGAAATAATAATAGAAAGCGTAGTAAAAGGGCTTTTCAATGAGCTAAAAATATACAGGGTGTTCCATTTAAAAATTACGAGATTTTTTCTATTTTGCGAAATTGTGTAGAATTGCAGAATTTATTTCACGTAGCAACGAAAGTGCATACTAGTAGAAAATATTCTATTCTATTGGTTTCGGATCTTTTGATTTTCCTTATGCAGAATAGCCAACTGAAATGTATCAATTTATCAAGTAAAATAATTATTTACACAAAACTATCAACTTTAGACCCATACAACATCATATCGATGTAACCAGCTTTCAAGCGCGGATCATTTTATCTATTAATATACAGGGTGTTCCATTTAAAAAAATGCAACTTTAGTCTGGCATTTCCATCTGGAACAGCCTGTATAAAACAAAATATTTTTAAAACGTGCGCTTGATGGTACGGAAAGATATCCGATGATTAAATATTTGACTAACTTTCAAATACGCGTGTAATCTTCCGTCCCCGCTTCGTTGCCGGACCCTGTATAGAAATTATATGTTTACATATTGTCGATTCAACAAACAACTAGGCATTTATTTGCTCAAGTTCACCAAGTTCACCCTTTACATTTCAATAATGTAATACGTGTTTGTGTGAAAAGTTTATAAACATGTATTCATTCATTTCTTAGATATAAATTTTCTTATGCATCAGCTGTTCTGTTATTTATTGGCTGACCTTTATAATATCCCGAAAAAAATGCAATATGGAGTTTCTGTAAATGTCTTATTATTAAATTCACGCGGAGAACTAATAAATTACATTTGTAATTTTTAATTGAACGTTCATTTTTTTTGTCTGTTCTATTTGCCTCTCTTTTAATGACAATTTCTTTGCTCTAAAAGGAGCAAAAGATGATGAAATCGGCCAACAAGGTGATGGCCAGTGTGTTTTAGGATGCACGCGGAATTATCTACATCGCTTACTTGGAAAATGGACAAACGATAAATGGAGAAAGTATTATGCAACGTTGTTGCATCGGCTGAGCGAAGAAATCAAGGAGAAAGGTCCTCATTTGGCAAAGAAAAAAAATTCTGCACCAAGACAATGCACGGGTGCACACTTGCGCAGTTTCGATGACGAAAATCATCGAATTACTGAAGCAGTGTTCTCAAGTGCCTGGACGTCCAACCCAAAACAGAGGAAGATCATCGAATTAAAATTAAAATTATTACAACATCCACCGTATTCGCCAGATTTGGCCCCCAGTGACTTTTTTATTTCCAAACTTGAAAAAATGGCTTGGTGGAAAACGTTTCACGTCAAACGAGGAGGTTATCGTCCAAATAGATGCCTATTTTGAGAACCTTTTGGACGGCTTAAAAAAGTTGGAGAAACTGGGAAAAGTGTATACAGCTAAAAAGAGACTATGTTGAAAAATAAAAAACAAATTCCGAAATAATTTGTTCTATCTTTTTCTAAGGAATTATTGAACCACCCTCGTACTTACGTGTTTTTCGCAATGAAATTTCCTTGAACACACACACTTTATACTTTATTGTAATCCCTTGGCAAATTTATGAGCTACATTCTAAAACGCTCTCTTTATGGCTATTTATGACATAAAATTATTATTTATCACTGTAAACCAGCGAAGTGCACTGAACGGTGTTTGGACGGCGACTGACAAAATATATATACGTGCGCTAGGACGAGCCGCCGGTGTGATGTTACTCGAATGAACCTCTCTAATTATATGCTACAGTATCTAATTGGTAGGGACCGGCGTACTATTCAAAATTTCTATTTTTAAATAGTTTTTAATTTTATTTATATAATTGGAAAACAAACGGGTACTGATCTATAAAATACGAAATACATTTTTATTTGTTCATTTCATAGTCCAAGTTGAGTAAAGGAGTATTAATATTAACTACCAATTCTCCTTTCTCAAGGCTCTCTTGTAAAATTTGTTCTCTTTGAATGATATACATCCTTGTAGATAGAAAACGTCCTTTCTACATCGCAACTGGTTATAGGTGCATACTGGAAATATTTTATTTCAGCCTATTTAGCAGTTAGATTTTCAGGCATTGTTCCCATACACAATTGCCGCAATGTTATTAAATCTGGATTTCTATTTAAAAAAACTGCGTCAAACTTTTGCCGAAGGCCACATCCGAAGTCACTTGGAATATATTTCAAATTATTAATAGCCACCCATCCATCATTTAATTTGAGATTTTGATTTTCAAAATAAGTGATTCGTTTTGGCAAATTTGCAAAGTGTTCTTGAAGAAAGTACAACTGATTTTTTATAGTTGGAATTTGTATTAGTTCCTTGCACTTAGAAATATTTCGAGCACTTAAACATGCTCTTTAAACATGTAACGAAATTTTGTAAACTATCGAAATTCTTTGCATAAAAACTAGTAGCTTCCAACCATGTCCCCAATCTAGTTATTACTGGAGAGGGAGGCAGTGACAAAGATGGAAGCTTTTCCCTGTAAAGAGCTACTGTCGATGGAGCTTTTCTGAAAATTTTTTTAAAAGCGGATGCAGGTCTATCATCTTCCGGAAAGGTGTCTCCGAGGAAACATATCCTAAGATGCTGTATATTACTTGTGTAGCACATGCTCTCGACAGAATCTTAATATATCAGATTCACCTTTCCGGAAGTTGATAGACTTGTATCCGCTTTTAAAAACGTTTTGAGAAAAGCACCATTGAGAGTAGTTCTTTACAGGGAAATACTTCCATCCTTGTCACTGCCTCCCTCTCCAGTAATAACTAGATGAGAAACATGGTTGGAATCTACTAGTTTTCATGCAGAGAATTTCGTTAGTTTACAAAATTTCGTTACATGTTTAAATGACGATACTCGAAGTATGTCTGAGTGCAAGGAACTAATACAAATTTCAAATTTAAAAAATCAGTTGGACTTTTTTCAGGAACACTGAAAATTTTTCAAAACTAATCACTTATTTTGAAAATCAAAATCTCAAATTAAATGATGGATTAACGACATTAGATGTGGCTATTAATAATTTGAAAAATATTCCAAGTGACTTCGGATGTGGCCTTCGGCAAAAGTTAGACGCAGTGTTTAATAGAAATCCAGATTTAATAACATTGCGGCACTTGTGTATGGGGACAATGACTCAAAATCTAACTGCTAAATACGCTGAAATAAAAAAGAATATTTCCAGTATGCACCTATAACCAGTTGCGATGTAGAAAGGGCGATTTTTATCTACAAGGATGTATTTCATTCAAAGAAAACAAATTTTACAGAAGGAGAACCTTGAGAAAGTATTGCTAGTTAATATTAATACTCCTTTACTCAACTTGAACTACAAAATGAACAAATAAAAATGAATTTCGTATTTTATAGATCACCACCCGTTTGTTTTCCAATTAACAGTAAAAACAATGAAAAAAAGAAACTAACTCACCGTACTTTAGTTATCTTACGGAATATAAACTAATAAATAAAATAAATTTTAAAAACTCCTCACGATTCTATCTACGCCGATGAAGAAAGGAATTTAAGTGTAATATTGAAGTAATTGCGTTACAATTCAACGATAAGAATTAGATGTGCGGTTAACCGAATGGTTAGTGCTGTTCAATAACTGTCTGTTGTACTTAGCGATATTATAGACTATATACCGGGTGTATTATGAAAAACCTTTGGGGCTGTAGCTTCCTTATATTTTATCTGATTTTAATGAATGATATGTCAAACTAAATCGTTTTTAAAGCACTGTAACCTGTTTTTTAAAAAAAAAAATTTTTAACATTTCGTTTTTGGCAGACAGTAGTAAATTTTTTTTTTTTAAATTGAACTACATATTTTTTTTTACTTATTCTAATAAACATTTATTTCCTGAAGACACTTCCCTTAAATTGAGTGACAAATTTATTATTATTAAAAAAAAACTACAAAATTTACAGAAATCAAGCTATCATATATTTTAATGAATCAAATGTTCGAAATTGGCCCCATTTTGTTCCAGACACATTTGACACCTTCTATTAACTCCAACTGCTGCGTTTAATATAAGATTTGGTGGTATTTCATGACATACTTGTACTATCCTTCTTACTAAATCATCTCTGGTATCAGGTGGAGTCAAATAGACATGATCTTGAATGTAAGACCACAGAAAGAAATCCAGTGGATTCAGATCTGGCGATCTAGCAGGCCATCGAATAGGTCCGTAAGTGCCCATCCATCTGACGCCAAAATAATTATTTATAAAATCAGTATTCATTCGTGCATTATGGGGTGTGGCACCGTCCGTTGGAACACCACCCTGTTTAACTCAGCAAGTGGCAACTCATCTAAATAACCGCCTAATTCATTGCGTAACAAATTATTATACTTTTCTTGGTTTAGATTACCCTCCACAAAAAAAGGCCCTACTACTCTATCGCCTAAAATGCCACACCATACATTTACACTGAACCAATTTTGAAAATTGTGTTGCATCACAACATGGTTATTTTCAGTGCTCCAATGGCGATGATTATTTCTGTTGAATACACCATTTTTCCCAAAAGTGCATTCATCTGACCACAACACACGACGATAAAAAATTGGATCTTCCCTTAGTTTATTCATGAAAACTGTGCAGAATTGAACCCTTCGTTGAGGGTCGTTTTCACCGAGAGCATGCACCTTCCGTGGTTTATAAGGAAAGAACTTGTGCTTCTTCAGAATGTACTGAACTGTAGAATGTAGAGCAAGACACTTAATTCTAAATTTTGATCTTGAATTCACGTGCGTTTATTTTCGGTTTTTTGAATGATCCAAAATTTCGTCAATTTCGCACGAGCCTTCCAAACTTATCGGCACTTGAACGCAGTCTGTCAGGAAAACGATTTCCATAAAGTCGCAAAGCAGCTGCAGAATTTGTTCCGCATTCAAAATATGCTTGAATCGCATCCACACATTCGCCATTATCCATTTCAATAACGAAATTTAGAAATAAATCGTTGAAAATGTTATAATGAATGTGTGACTTGACAGATGTCACAGCTCTCTTCGAAAATTTGGAATGCACTTTTATCGTTCAATATGACAGCTTGATTTTTAAATTTTTAAAATAAACACTGTAAATGTTGTTGTTGACCCACCGCTCGCTAATAACATTGGTTTGTAATCCTTTATGGGCTATATAGTATTGAATGTAAGTGATTTTAAAAGGTACACACATTTGCTGGTAATAAACTGAAATAGAGTATTTAAAATGCATTTAAGAAATCTCTGTGTTCGGAAAAACCAGAATAAATCGAACTAAAAAAAAACCTACAATTTCTGGATTTTTTTTCATACAAGGATATCGTTGTTTACAGTTTCATATTCAGAAAAAGTAATGTATTTGAATAAGGAAAAAAAAATATAGTGCAATTTAAAAAAACACAGTTTGCAGCTGTCTGTCAAAAACAAAGTGTAAAAAAAAATCAAAGCGGATCACGTTACAGTGTTTTTAAAACAATTTAGTTCGACGTATAATTTATTACATTCGGATAAAAAATAAAAAAGTTACAGCACGAAAGGTTTTTCATAATACACCCGGTATATGGTCCATAGTAATTTCGGCCTGATGCGCCCGGTCTCTACTAATTGGATAAACTAAAAAAAAATTGATCGCTAATCATAGTTTTTTTTTATACGCACTACTTCTGTTGAACTCTGTATGTACTTTAATTGTATTTTTTGCATCCTAGGATGAAGCTTTTGACACGAGTACAACTGGTAAATGCACGAATATGCTAGAAATGCAATACATTCAAGGTAATTTGAAGCAGCGCGAGGGTGAGGTTCAACAATTAATGTGGGAGTTAAATCGAAGAGAACACGAACGTACCATATTGAACTCTGAAATATCCAGTCTCCTTACCAAAGTTGAGAATTTAGAGAACAAAGCGACTGACATTGATGTTTTAAAATTACAATTCAACGAATTACAACAACAATATGATACATTATGCCAACTATATGGTGAAAAAGTCGAAGAAACAGAAGAATTGAAATTAGATTTATTGGATGTCAAGGAAATGTATAAATCTCAAATTGACGAACTATTGAAACAGAGCAAGGAATATAGTTGAAAGTTGATGAATTAGTAAGTAGGAAGTATGTATATGCAGTGGATTTTTATTTCGGAATCGGAAAAATGTAATTGAAAATATATATTATTACATTTCTATTCACCAATTTGTAGTCAATATACATTTAATAGTTTAGTCAATATAAAATAATACAGAGAATAATTTATATAAATCACGTAATTATAATTAAGATTATTTAATGATTGAGAGTACCTTTACCTAGATATTTAAGCCTTAAAAATGCCATAAATTTACATACATCAACTCAAATTTTTATATCATTGAAATTTAATGTTTAAAATATATCGGTAGATAATTTACAAGGAAAAGAATTGTTAGTATAACTGCTGGTCAGTAGTTTTAACATTACATGTATATGTATGTATATATAAACGTTCTTATTAGCATACAATATATTTTTATGATTCTTAATTAGGTGAACACTCATTCCCATGATCTATACGCGTATTAATATTCATCGTATTGCACGCTGGCTTAATACATAATTTGTAGGAATAGAAAAAGTTGGAAAGAATTATATTTTCTTCTGTATTATGACTTAAAATTGCAAATAAATTTAGAAACTTTTAGGGACAGTATTATAAACAATAATATTCCAGCAATTTAATTTATTCCATAGATTTGGGTATTATGAACACTAAATAAACATGTAAGCAAATAAATGTATCAAGTAATTTACACCCTAGAAAATCGTGGTTTTTAATTTTATTCTTTGATTAAATAAATATCATGTGTGGATTTAAGATAAACATAACCCTACAAAACAAATAACAAAAACAGAACCTATAAAATGTACTCTCGTGAGCAAAAAAAAACGGGACACTGTTTTTGCGTGGGTTTAAATTGTGGCTACTTAAGTGGATATCTTTACTCATAATAGTATGTCAGGAATTGTCAAAAATGTGTGTCTTAATTGACATTTATTAAACATTTTTAAAATAAATGTAAATAAAAATTAATAAAAACGATAGAGAAAGATTATTTATTAAATTAAAATAATTATCACATTAAAATAATTAGAATTTCATCATTCCACCGTTATTACTAACTGCATTTTGTAGACATTGAAGCAACAATATTTTGTACATTTATAGAAATTTGATGCCAAGCATTTTGAACAATCTCACAAAATTCTTCCTGGGTAGCAGCTCTACCTCATTAATCCCCATACATTTTCAATGGGATTTAGATAAGGACTGTAGGGTTGGAAATCTCAAGTTTAAATTTTATTCTCTTGTAACCATTGTGTTATAAGATAATGTTTCGTCTTCCTGCGTATTCGAAACTTTGTTACATCCGGGAATTATTTTCCGATTTAAATTATCCTCTTCCCTCCATTTTTTTATATATTCTTGCGGCTGAACTTTTACCAATATTAAATTGAACCAATACACTTCTTAATGATTTCCAATTTTTCAAACTAGTAACAAGTCTGGCTTTATCAGTTTTCGAAAGATGCGACATTTTCAATTTCGAATTAGCAACTATGATATATAATTTGACGTGCAGTTTTAAAATTAATCAAATATCGTCAAAATTACAACGCTAAAATATAAAGGAAATTGACATAACGATTTTGACACTGTCCCGATTTTTTTGCTCATGACAGTATATGTAGTCCGTTCGCAAAGTTCGAAAAAGTTTTTCATTTATATAGCAGCGGTCAGTTTCGCATCTACATACCGTCTTGGTTTAGATATGGCGAAAATTATACTTTACAAAATAATAAATCCGGAAGATTTTCCGTAAATGTTTGGGCTTGGATTTGTAAAGGATGCTTACATAGAACAAGGAAAATAGAATGGAAATTCTTGTATAAACAACAGTATTAAATTACACGCCATTAACGGATGTGCAGCGAACTAAAAGTGGATACTATAGGAATCTGGGATGTCCTTTTTACCCTGTACTATCGCGGCATTTAAAATCCGGACGATTAGATATTTATTTTCGCTATAATTAAGCATTGTAATTCGGTTTTTGTATAATTGAATTGTTGTGTAGATGACAGCATACTGACGTTTATCTGTAACCTCTCGCGGAAAATTATATTATACATTTTGTTATAAAATTATGTTACTGAGTGAATAAATGAAAGACAAGAATTTATTAATCAGAATACTACAATTATTTGATTGTAATTTTTAATACTTTATTTCAGCACCATCTATGTCTAACACCTCTTGTAAACGTCTAGGAATAGATGTTATGACATTATGTATAAATTCTAGTGACAGATCATTCCAAATATCATGTTTTTTTCGCAGACGCCCGATTTCTCAAGTCTGAATTTGTCTCAGCCGTTTTCTTGCTGTGTGGACACACTCGGGGAAATGTGTTGCGGTCACTGCATTTACTATTGTTTCGAACAGATCGTTTCTTATAAAATTAATAAGATTTTCATCCTCTTTGGGAGTTGACACACGGATACCACCGGAGCCTCGTTTTCTATTAATAACAGACAATCCTTTTTCTAGTAACGTAATTATTTAAGTTTTAGTTTGAATATTCTAATGTGGCACATTAACCTTATATTTTTACAAACCTGAATATGACACTGACAGATCTGTAAACAGAAGCAAATAGATATAAAAAAACCCATATTCAAACCAAACAAATTAAGTGTCCGATTTTTAAATGCCGCGATAGTACATTTCCTTAAAATCCCAGAAAAGTTAGAATTTATTTCACCAATTAATAATTTCGAATAAACATTTTTAATAATGTTATTATAGCAATGTAATAAACATTATTAACCCTTAACCCCGGAGGTGCGATATGCAGAACATAAACTTGGAGGTGTCGTCTGACAGACTACTATCGGTATTGGGTCATCAAACTCTAAAGTTCTTAAATATATTTTGTAACAGGTATTTCTGGATAATCTTTGAAGTATTGAGAATTACGTTATTGAGTAATTATTTAAAACACTTAACAGATTTACGATAACCAAGCCATCTCTTTTGAAGTATGCTTAAAATCGGGGGAAGTCAGATTTTTGAATAAAAAATGGCACTGTTAGAATTTTAATGTATTTATTACATAAAATATTGAAAAAGCTAAAAAAAAGTAATACATAGCAAAAGGTAAAAGTTTGAGATTTTCGGAGCAACTCACGCAGACGGACATCGTACACTGTAGACATACAGGCTTCTTGCATTTAAAGCATAGATATTTTATCATGCGTTTTTCTTTCTTAGACATAAATGATGCAATTTTCTTTTTTCTAGAACATCTTGATTGGAATCTACCTGCACGTGCTCGTCAAGAATTCGACGAATATTGTCCCTTATTTCCCGAGGTATAGGCTGCTCGTCTTTTCATGTGTTCTTCAAGTAGTTGTTTGGCTAACTGTTTTGCAAATGGTGATTTGTCTCTATAGCTTTGGTGCAAAATATATGCATTAACAATAGATATATCAATTATCCGGAAAAATATTGGCATAGGCCATCTACGCGTTCGACGACCTGTAGAGCTTTTGGCGCATTTTTCATCGGAGAATCAACACCACCTTTAGTCTTATTGTAGAATTCAATTATCTCCGGTTTGTTACTTTCAGGATCATTGAAGATTCTATTATGCATTGAAGAAATTAAAACGGTTACTTTAGCTTTATGAGTCACGTGAGAAACCATGGTAAAATTTTCCCTAAATCCATACATAGTACTTCCCACTTCTTTTTTGTTCGGTAAAAATTCACTGGGAATTTCCCTTTTATTTTTTTCTTAATGTGCCAATGTATGTAAGTCCTTTTGGAAAAAGTAACTCAGCAAGCTCTCCCGATGAGAACCACCTATCTGTCGTGATGTTGCGTTTGGTAGTAAATAAAAGTTTAGCAAGACGTATTACGGATTGTATTGGCTTAGAAAACTTTTTCTCTTCAGCTAAGACTCCAATACTATCACTGTCTGTGCTACAATATATATATGCATTGTACAACTAGCTTGTTTTGGCATCCGTAAGAACCATTATTTTTATTCTGTATTTGTCGGGTTTGTTAGGCATGCAGACTTTGAATGGACATCGTCCCCAGAAACTAACAAGCATTTTGTCAATACATGCATATAATCCAATTCCAGTCTTGACAATTTTGAATAAATTCTTCAAATATTTCTAATACTGCGGCTGCAGGATTTTCATTTTTGCGTCGATCACGATCTTCGGGATTGTCGAACCGTAGAAATGACAAAAGGACACCAAACCTTTCACGACTCATTACAGCCCTAAATATTTCCCTCCCGGTCTCATCAGTTGCGAATAATATTTCTAGATTTTCATGATCTGAATTGAAAATCGAGGTATACACAAGGCATCCGATAAAGGCTTTTAACTCAATAATATCAATATCTTTTAGTTCAGTCCTGTTTTGATTAGTGGACTCGGATCTTATTTTAGCAAGCCTTTTATTTGTCCAGTATATAATATTTGTCACTAAATAAAATCTGCCACACTGATAAAGGATCTGCTTGTGTTCCGATTCTTTGAGATTTGGTTTTCAGAACAGGTACTTTGATAACTATATTGTGTTGACGTGTACGGGATGATGGACGTACTTCAGTTTTACTCCATCTAAATCGATTTTTGGCATAAAATTATTTTATACGATTTATTAGCGGCTCATCATCTTCACTTTCATCACTACTGTCCGCTGATTGTTCGGAGACACCACCATGATCAGAGTTCTCGCAGTTCTCCTCGGGGACATTGTCAGGGTCACTAGAATCAGTGTCTACTTCGTCATACTACTTGTGAAGTGTTTCCTCATAATATAAATCACTCAAAGAACTCGTTTTCACGATCCGGTCATATTTGTGCAAAAACATTTACTACCGATTTTGTTACATATTCCCGAGCAGTCTGTTAGACTACTCCACGGGAGGATCTCTAAACAACTAACCTATTTCAAGTCTTAAACATCTGATATTTTGTATAATGGCCAACATCAATCACGTTTGGAATACATGAGGTGACAGCGTTGAGGGCGTTAACGTTTTTGAAAACTAAAGATATTACGTTTACAGATCGTCTCTCAGACGACACCTCCGGCGTTAACGGTTAAATGTTTATTTGAACACAACCATGCTTCGGCTTACTCTGCCACATATTTTACAACTATACTTTCACTTATTTTTAACATGCCCAACATAATCAAACATAACCAACCTTCATCCGTAAACACTTGCCTAAACACAAATCCGTAAATGATTTGTATGTATCGGTAATGTAGAAAATAGTTATACAGCCCTTACGTGGGTGTGCAGTGCACTATTAATATATATTTACAAAGTCTTTACTTTCCACCCCTTGGATTTTTAGGAATTTGCTGCAATGTCGATCGACGATTAAATTCGAGAAAGTATATGGACATCACATTAAATAATGTGGTGCTACCGTCTGTTAGCGGGAAATTTCCAACATGATAATTGCTTGGTGCATACTGCACATTGTGTAATTAATTATTTTGCTGAAAATAATATTGAAATTCTACCTTGGACTGCTAAAAGTCTCGACATAAATCCAATAGAAAATATCTTGGGAATTATGGTTAAAGTGATGCGAAACTCAAACAACGTGCCACGTAATAAAGTGTAGGACGTTATTGAAGCAATTTGAAAAAGTATGGCAGAAAATCCGCAATTAGCAATTATTTATTTTATACATTTTCATAATTTTATATATTTAAATCGTAATTTTCGTTGGGAAATATTTTTTTTTCCTGTTATCTATTATTTTGCTCGTTCCTAATAAAATTCTTACTGTTGAGTGGTTTTATTTTGAAGCGATGTAATCATTCAAATTTGACATATTATGTATGTATAGCCTATGAAGTCTATAAGTACAAGGTGAGCAAATAAGATTGAGGACAAGTTGAATTTCCCGCCAGTTTTTAATTCTTTTAAATTGGCCAACCTGTCATAACAACTCATAAGCGTCTCAACGAACATTTTTAAAGGGGTGCTAAAGGTACAATATTAAGAAAATATTTAATCCGTTAAGATTTTTGTAACACAACTGGAAAAATTCTGATTTAGCATACTTTTTATCAGAATAATTGAAACATACATGAGTAGGTAAACCCCACCAGCTTTGTATAATACAAAGGTATTTTTAATAATATAAAATATTATTAAAAACCTGGTGTGAAGAACACAAATACAGGTTCACTATTAATATTTTTGTGAACGTGTCCGAAAATATCTTTCCCCAGAGACGTAGATACGTATTTCACCTTTCTACAGGCTCATCGGTACGCCCCTGCTGGAGAAAGAATATTTCCAGACACATTCACAAAAAAGAACCACATCACCGTAATTATCCAGACCGGGCGTAGAAGTAAATTCAGCGCTGCCTGTTGTCAGACAACCGAAGTACCTCGCCCCGACCACATAACCCATGTGAAGTAACGACGCCTTTCCAAAGGTGGCACAGTCATCCCTCTAGAAACTGATTTTGTTTGTGTCTTCACTCACACTACGGACTAACCGCATGTGTAATGTATCAGAATAATTGAAACATACATGAGTAGGTAAACCCCACCAGCTTTGTATAATACAAAGGTATTTTTAATAATATAAAATATTATTAAAAGCCTGGTGTGAAGAACACAAATACAGGTTCACTATTAATATTTTTGTGAATACCTTTTTATTATACTTTTTATTGATAAAAAACATGAAAAATAGAGAAGTAGTATAAACCCAAATAAGAACTTTCTTCTTACATAAACCCCATAATCTTATGTTAAAACAATATTAAATTCAAATTTAATTAATTAAATATCCAAACAAAAAGAAATCTAATGGTGTCAAATCAGGTGATCGTGGTGGCCAGATTCCTCTACTGATTAGTCTTTCATCGTAAAATTGTTGCAAAATCTCCATAGTCGAATTAGCTATATGTGGTGGGGCGCTATCTTGCTGAAAATACTCATTCCTAAGTTCGTCATCATGTAATTCCTCTATAAATGGCTGTAATATGTTTGTTCGGTACCCTTCAGCATTTATTATGTCATTGAAAAAATATGGTCCAATTATTCTGCGCTGTGATAATGCAACCCGCACGCTTATAATGGATGCAGACCATATTTGACCATATTTGTGTGGATTATCTGTTGCCCATGTTCGATAATTCTGACTATTTTTGTAGCCTGACAAATGAAACCATGCTTCATCAAACATAAATGTTAGATTTAAAGTATCGTAATTATTCACTTGATTGTTAAACCATTCACAATATTGTATTCACAGTCCATGATCAATGGGTAATAACTGCTGCACAGCTGTCACTTTGTAGGGGTGCATATGTAGATTCTTTATCAAAGCTCTACGACAAGTTGAATAAGCGACACCTATAGAACAAATTTGGTATACAGTAAAATATAATTAAAGATGTTAGTGATATTGAAAGACACATCTTCAACTTTACTAAAATTAACTTTAATGTAGTAATATTAAATGAAAGTTTAGTGAAGGTTACCTGATTAAGCACTTAATTTTCTCATTGATTTAGTTGGACTTTGTCTATTCTCTGCCGTAAATCATTTACAGTTTCTTCGACAAGAACATTTGGTCGACCGGTTGATTTCTTTTTGCAAACACAATTATTATTTTCAAAGTGTAAAACAATTTGATCCTTGTGCTGGACAAATATTTTATATGGAATATGTAAATCAGGAAATGCTTCTTCAAACTGTTTAATACATGATTGTATCGAGTATGACCATGTTCCATCCTCGTTACGCACACCACTTTGATAATGAGCTTTCAAAATGAATGCCTTTTGCTCCTCGGATAAAGGCATGTTGTCTATAACAAATAAAAAGACAATAAGGAAGTACAATATAACCTCTAATGTTTTATTCTGAATTTTTACCTTTCTTTCGTCACAACTTCCCTGCTTGATTTGAAAAAACAGTTCTAATAAAATCTAACAAAAAAACTTATGCAGAAATTGAATGAAAAGCAGAATAAATTTATATTTATAACGACGCCAAACACGAGCCAACTATGCAATATGCCGAAATATGTTTTTCGAAGATTTACAATCACTTTGACCAACCTAAGATAACAAAAAAACAGCGGAATTTATTTATTTACTTATTGGCTCAGTCTGTATATTTGTTCCGTTTACACAACTAAAAGCTCTGATTTATGTTCATAAAAGTTATAGGGGTTTTATATGTCGCGCAGTGGCTTTCATATTATTTTCAAATAAATACAGTACGTTCACATTAATACTAATTATTTCAGGAGTGCCAACACAATCAGCATATTTTGATCGTATTGTATTAGTATATAATTTAAATTTTATTTAAAAGAGTTGCCATCATTTATCACATAGCATAAGCTCTAAAGTATACAAAATAGATTAATATTCTCCGATTAGTCATTTTACTTGATCATATGTTTTATAATACCCAAATTTAGTTTTACTCAACTATTATATTTATTCGACGAATTACTATTGTGAGATTGTTTTCCCTTGTATAATACTGGCTCCTGAAAGTACAAAAACATTGTTATCATTTTACAGCAACTAGATTTGGGTAAGTATATTTAAATCACATTTTGGTTAAATTTTACTGTTGCAAATTGCACACAAAAGTTCATTGTATACTTGTATGTATTTATTGTATGTTTATTTTGAAATAATTCTATCTGTAAAATTGTATTAAGAGTACTCAAAAAATACGCTTACTCAAAACGCATGACTGCTATAGTTATTCAATTGCGTTTTGGAAGTACACACAGCACTTTAGTAGATCACTGGTTATTCACATTTATGGAATCTATTATTGTATAAATGATTCAAATTAATATTTAGTCATTTTAGCCACTGACACTGCCAAATTATGAATACATGAATTACTTCTATAGTGGACTTAATCGGGGGTATTAATCGAGTTGTTTTGGTGTAGAAGTAATGGTGCAAAGATATAGAAAATGACCGGAATAAGATAAAAAATTAACGTTAATATTTATGATCTAACAGTGGATTATGCATGTCTGCGAGAAGATATTTTGTTTAGACTAAAATTACACGACTATTTTCATTGCACAATCGACAGTGCTGGTCTGACTAGACTATAGAAGACAAATCCAAAACTCTCGGGTTCGAATCCCTAATGGCCTCGAAAATGTATGTTGTTTTTCTTTGTAGCAGTTCCACTTAGGCTATTGCAAAATGACCGAGTAATAAACGGTCGATGCGTATCGCGTTACCGTCCGAATGGAGTTAGTCATAACCCATTTGCCCTATTATAAACTCATACAACTCCAGAGTTTATTATAGATACTTAATAGATAGTAATCACCATAACTGTTTCATTCAACTTTTAATATTCATTTACGTATAATTTATCAAGTTACACTAGTCTCAAAAAGAAAGTAATTATTTTATGGTGTCTTTACTGTATCTTAATCCCATTTACAATACATATGTATAGTATTTTTCATAATCTAAGAAAATAGCTTTGTGCCGTGTAAATACT
This sequence comes from Melolontha melolontha, assembly GCA_935421215.2. NCBI lineage: Eukaryota > Metazoa > Arthropoda > Insecta > Coleoptera > Scarabaeidae > Melolontha > Melolontha melolontha. Next base: position 203,047,588 of record OW285235.1, on the reverse strand, counting down.
TTAATAAGACACCATGCGCAAATACAAACGCTGATTATAATATCGGCATGGAAGCCAGAGGAGTATTAAGCCTCCTTGTATTTACCTAGACCCTCATCGTATGGTGCCTAATTAAAGTATTTGCAGGGCACAAAGCTATTTTCTTAGATTGTGAAAAATATTATACTTTATCCCATACTAAACTATGTACTATGTACATACTATAAAACGATCGTTAATGGAGTTTAACGAAATAGAATATACGAGGTGCTACCCAGAAATTCCCGAAATGTGAAAAAAAAACAATAAATTGTTCTTACAACTTATTCACTACCATCCCCTACTCTCCTTCCGCATGAATAAACCGATCTTAGCGACTTGTCTATGACTGAAAGTTGTACCGGAAATCTTTTCGTGTTCAACACTGGCTGCGATTTGGTCTGGATTTCCTCAATTGTCTCAAAGCGACGCCCCTTAAGCTTCAGTTTCAACTTCGGAAGCAGAAAGAAGTCACAAGGGGCAAGATCTCGGGAGTGGAGAGAGTGGTGGGGTAGTACTACCGTCTTTGTTGAAGCTAAAAACTGACGCACAAGTGATTGCTTGCACTTTTGCCACATTTTGTGGCGTGTTTTCCGTCGATGGACGATCGGAACGCTTATTATCATCAACCGACACATGTCAATTTTTAAAGCGGTTGTACCACTCATAACTTTGCGTATGGCCTAAAGTATCCTCACCAAACACTTGTTTAAACATCTTGAGATTTTCCGCTGTCGTTTTAGCAAGTTTGAAACAGAATTTGATGCTCGTTCTTTATTTTTCACATTAGACATTGTAGTGTCGCAGAATTACTGTTCTTCTTCTACTTATTTAAGATCTAGTTGATCTGTTAGTTCCGAGCCTGGCTATGTAAAATTTCCGAAGATGCGAATTGCCTGCTGTCTCTCCATCTCTGTGGTGGCCTTCAGATGGACGTTTGCCTGTTGCTCTAGCTTCTAATACGACGCGTGGTAGTCTATCGTCTGTCATCCTTTTTGCGTGGTTATACCACTCTCTTCTCCTCTTCCTTCCCCATCTCATTATATCTTGTACATCACACTGCTCCCTAAGGTCAACATTTCTTACGCGATCTCTTCTTGTTTTCCCGACTATCCTTAGTACTGAGATTTCTGCTACGCGCAGCATACTCTTGGTATTGCTGATATCCTCTCTTACTTCTATTCCACACGTCATTATCGGCCTCACGCATGTCTTGTATATTTTAATCTTACTCTCCCTTCGTATATAAGGGTTCGCCCATACAGTTTCCCTTAGGCAGCCCGATATTATAGCTGATTTGTTAATCTGGCCTCTTAAGTTCTTTGCCCGGCCATGAGCACTAGAAAATTGCATAACTAACTCTACCGGTTTGTTCTCTACTACCAGATTACATCTGAGTGATGTCCTTGCGATGGTCATGTTTTTCGTTTTTCGTTGGATATGTCCATATTGAGTTGCTGGCTGATTTGGTGGAATCTAAATAGCTGTCTCTGCAAGTCATTCTCATTTTCTGCAAGTATCACTGCATCGTCGGCATAACATATCATGCTGATTGCCTTATTATTCATCCTGTATCCCAAGTTTAAAGATGTCACTTCTGCTATTATTTTATCCATTATGAGGTTGAAGAGAAATGGGCTAAGACTATCCCCTTGTCTAATTCCTTCTGGTGTTGGGACGGTAGCTGTAGTGTTCTCTCCATCTTTGATCTGTATTCTGTTGGCCGTATTGAGGTTGTATATCGCTGTTACTATGTTAGCAGGCACCTCTTTTTCTTTTAGAATTCCGATGACATCCGTCAAAAAAGCAGACGAATGCCGATGTATTAAACTCTATCGCCTTTTGTTTAATTGATAATGAATATGGCGTCAGTTATCGAACAATTTTTTGAACCCTAGTTGTTCCTCTCTGTTTGTTATTTGCTACTCTAATTTGTTCTTGACCAGACTTGTAAACACCTTCATTGTTGAGCACAGTGGTGTTATTCTTTTCTTTTTTGTTTCTTTTTTTGTGAGTGGAAATTGTTACGCTGTTATGCCAATCCTTTGGTGTTTCCGCTGTGGTTAAAATTTTGTTAAACAGTACTGTCAGTTTTGCTGTGCAAGTTCTGGACCGCCGTATTTTAGAAGTTCGTTTGGTATATCGTGAATTTCAGGGATTTTTCTGTTCTTTAACCTTTTTAGTTTTGCTAGTGTTTCCGTTACTGAAACTGTCGCATTAGACGCTGTCTGATATTCTTCCGGTTCCTATATTTTTTTGGAATCGTACAATTTTCGTATTTCTCGCAGATATAAACACAAAAACTGTTTATCACTACTTAGTAAAGTACTGTTTGACAGACACTCATAAGTTCGCGTCTGGCCTAATGCATCCTCATCAAACCCTTGTTTAGGCATTTTGAGTTTCCGTTTTACCAAATTTGAAGCAGAATTCGATGCACGTTCTTTACTCTTTCACATCAGACATTGTAGTGACACAGAATAGCTCAAACACAACTCAACAAGTATAAACACAAAAACTGTTTATCACCACCTCGCAAAGTACTGTTTGACAGACTGATTTAGTATAGACGTAATTCACACCATCTAGCGCTATAGAGTTGTACTACCATCCTTTCGAGCCACATTCAAATTCCGTTTTTGAGTAGTACCTCGTACACTTGCGAAAACGTACAGCTCACTTGCGCTTTCAAATAATCGAATGAAATTTTATACTTTCATATATTTAGAAAAACATAATTTGCTGCGATAATATTACTAATCCAGTTCGGTCACTGATATCTTCGCAATACATTTCGACGTCAACAAAAAAAATCTTAGATGAATCTCAAATACGAGTCGGCTGGAAGAAAATAACTGAAAAGCTGTTGCCTTGAAATTATATGAGTACTCTTTTATTATGATCATTGAAAACAAATTATCTTCTGCCAAAATTTAAGTCTTAATTCATAGATGACTTAAAAGGTTAGTTATTCACTAAAAAATAATCTCTGATTTGGTTATTGGAAAATTGTGCGTTAACGTCAGGCTGCAAAAAAAATTTACTTACTATACCACAAATTATTAAATAATAATGCTCTAAAACCACGCATATCATACAAAATGAAAATAAATTATTGATAAATATAACATATGATCAAAAAGTTTTTGGATCGCTATTGCCGTGGAATTTACGGGATATCTACGAAATTATTTATTTCAATTAGTTTCGACATTTACTTGACAACTTTCAAGTCAGCTGGTTATAAATATCAGGTGTCCGTTTAATCCTGAAGCTGACAATTCCTGTCAAATTTTGGTTGTTAGCATTACTGCACTTGAGCTCGACCGCAACAATTGACATTAGCGTCCTATGCGGTAATCACTTTTGACGTAAACATAAAAATTGATAAAATCAAACACAATAACCTTACTTTCCGAAATGTTTATTGCTAATATTTGCTAATTACAATTATTTAAGAAAATGGGATAGATTGGCGCACGTTTGAAACAAGAAATGTGAATAATAAAAACTAACGGAAAATGAGCATGTACGATTATAGCAAACGATGTCAAACACCAATTGACAATAATTATAATTCTTAGTGTGGCAAATATAAAACAAAGAAATTCCCAAAATTTGACAGACGTCAGCTTCAGTATTAAACGGACACCGATATGCATAAAATGCAACTAATTACCATAACCTAAAATCTATTTTATTTGTGACTTCAAATGTGTACTTCAAAGTAAAGAAGTACAGAAGTAAATAATTCTGTAGATTGTTTTTACACTTCATGGCTATCGCTATCCAAAGACTTGTTGATCAAACGTTATATTTTATATTATTTTCATTGCTTCTGTTATCCCGGGCTGAAATCGCGTCCTAGAAACTGGTCCCTTCTTGGTCGACGTTTTATCCACTGTTATAAGAGACATCTTCTGGGCTGCTGTTGCTGTACTGAAACTGAGCGCCTGTTAGTTTAAGACGTAGTTATTTAGGAGCTGTTTTGGATCACTGGAGCGTCAGGGTTACGATTTAGTTTTTGAACTAGAAGGGCTTGTCAGGTATTTTGTAGAGGTTCGTCATCATTGTTGATATTATCGGGATGATCATTGGGATTCAGGCATTTTACGGTTAAAGTAATAGGGGTTGCGAGATAGAATCTGGGCAGATTGAAATTTAATTTGGTGTCCGGCTTCCAACCTATGTTCAGCCAGATAGATCCGCGTAGATCCGGATACGTGCTGCGCACTTACCACGCGCTTTGTCTGGTCTATATATATATATACTGCCACATAAGCATGGAATTCTGTAGACTTCAGGGGTTTCGAGATGTTTGTGGTCCTTAACAGAAAAGGTGGGCGATAATACGTTATGGGATTTAAAGATAGTTTTGATTTTATGTTTTGTAAGGATTTTGTAGACACGGTCTGTGACGCCTTGTATATAATGTAAATAGACTTTAAAAATGGCAGAAGTGTCATAAAGGGAACTGAAACTGGTAACCAGTGACTCGAAACAGCACCTATATAACCCCGTTCCAAACCAACAGGTTTTTTTAGATTCAATGCAGCAATAGCAGTAACAACCGCAAAGAAGTTTCTTGCAACAGTGGATGAAACTTCGACTAAGAAGCAACCAGTATCAAGGACCCAGTTCCACGCCGGAATTTCAGAAGCAACTACCGCGGAAGACTACAAGCGTTTTTTTATATTGTATTATTTGTAATTATTTTTAGTATTAGTTCTTAAGTTCCTTATGAGCCCTAAAGTATTGTCTTCACTTCTAAATCACTATGGGTAAGGTGAATAGTGTTTGTAATAGTTAAATTAAGTTGTCATAAGTTTTTTTTGTATATATTTAAGGAAAATATTTATGTATCCAAAGTACTTCAAGGCTTTTTTAAGTGTTCGTAATGTAAATAATGCAAAATTAAATAAGAACTTCTTATAACAGTTATTACAGTGCAATATGTGTGTAATTTTATCACATTCATTCATATATTATATTTATTAGTTTAATTTTAATTTATGGTTTTGTTGGTGAAATATAATACTATATATTGTCTATTTGAGGTAACCTTTTATTATATTATCAAAAAAAAAAATTATTACAACCAATTTCACAAGAAGTTATTCATAAATAATATAAATTATATTATTATTATTATCATTATTATTACGAAATTGTTCTATGGTTCATTAATGTTTTTATTATCCTCCATTGTTTCATATTAATTTTTTTACTATGGTAAAATAGAAAACATTCAATTTTTTGAACGAACTGTCAATCGTATAGTGAAATACAATTCTGGTATTATTGCATCATATTAATATCCTTCAAATAAAATTGCCATAAATTTTATACCTACTCGGCAAACTTAAATTGTATGATCATGTTTCACTGTGTATATATAGTGCGTATGTATTTATGATTAAGGTGCAGATACAGTTTTGAAATATTGCCTATATATAATTTGTACACTGTGATAATTCAGCTTAAATTGTTAATTAAAGAAGTAAATGTTTTACAATATTTCTTCTCTTTGTACAAATATTTTAATTTTATGTTTTTATGAAATATATGCAGTTATTGTTAGAATTTGTCTTATTTTAAAATTATATAAGAAAACTTAAAAATTATTATTATTGATTTAATTTTAATACTTTATAGTATAACCAAAACATTTTTAATAATATCAGAAAAATATTATTAAAAATCGGTTGTGGAGAACACAATACATGTACTTATTTCTGTGAAAATTGCTAACCAGATATGTATTTCCTCATTACAAATCTGAGAAACCTGCACAGGTGGTCATCAGAAGATCCCAAAGCTATATGCCCATCTAAATTTCAACATGAATTTTCTATTTACGTTTGGGCGGCCCTAATCGATGACTTGTTGATTGGTCCTGTCGTTCTTCCTGGGAGGTTAAATGCGGACAATTACCTTCAATTTCTTATTGACGAACTGTCAGGTCTTATAGAGGATGTCCCACTGAATGTTCGACGAAACATGTGGTTTCACATGGATGGAGCACCACCACATTTCGGAATTGCTGTCTGAAATTGGGTTAAAGTCAATTATCCAAGATGGATTGGTCGAGGTGGTCCTGTTGCATGCCCACCCAGATCACCCGATCTTAATCTCCTTGACTTTTATTTATGGGGGTACATGAAAAATTTAGTCTACGCGCAAGTTTCGAACACAAGAGAAGAGTTGTTGGATCGTATTCACCCGACTGCCGAGTAAATCCGACAAAACAAGGATGAAATTCGGATAAGTACTTCTTCTGTTGGCTTACGGGCACAAGCCTGCATTCAACATGGAGGTGGACATTTCGGAAATATTATTAATTGAACTTTTTTAAATAAAATCTGTTTTTGTTGACTTTAAGGATTACATTTTTTTTTTCATGATCTGACAATCAAATTCGTAATGTGTAACTTTGAAACAAATAAAAATGGATATACAAGTTTTGCGTTTTTGTTACTTGAAATGAAGTCTACTTTACACTCCTAAAATTTGAACATAACGATACGGGACAGCTTGTATATAAACGGCTGTCTTGTTTTACTTCCAATATTTTTTTAACCAATTCACATTCTTTTTGTTCATTTAAAACTATGAGAAGGATCATGGAGTAATTAATAAAACAACAATACACAGAAAATGCTTATATTATACCGACTATTACGAGAAAGAGGGGGAACAGTATCAAACCATTTAGTTATAAATTTATATTTTCTTCACCAACACAAAATTTGAAAAAAATATCAATGCAACAGACACAGATAAGTAAAGAAAATAGTTCTGAGGCAATGAGAGGCACGTTTGTTGCTATCCCCCGCACAAAAAAACAAAAACATTACAAACAATAGAGCATAAAAAATAAAAGTTAATATTCTAGAAAATAATATGGAAAAGGGAGTATAGAGTAATGAAATCGATTAGTTTACATAATAAATACCATAAAAATTAAATCTCTTCATTAATTCTTACATAAGATGATAGACCAAAATGTAATAATAATAGGGTGTTGTATTTAGTATTTTTAAGCATATGGTAGACATGAAATTTAACACGTATCTAGTAAAAATCATAAATGGACTACTTTTGACGCCAATAGAGTTTTATAAGATGGAAGTTTGGCATGCTATTTAATTTATTTAAATTACATTACAATGATTGACATTTGTTCGATATTTATGCTTACATCATAGTGTCGCTAGTTTCAACAAATTTGTGCAAAATATAAATGTTTTCGCACATATTAGGATGCCATAATTTCAACGTTCTTCATTCTACAATCACAAAAGATATATGAGGTTAAAACAGTAAAATTATATGTAAATTTTAACTTATTTATTTTTTTTCATTTTGGCCATTGTTTGCTATAATTTTATTATAACTTTTCAACTAATTTCTAAAACATGCAATTTTCACAGTTTTACAATTATATGAATAAGAAAATATAAATATAATTTATAAATTTCTAGGATTCCTAAAAATAAATTTTGTATCTATTTGTAATTTATGTATAAAAACAAAGGTAAATATTTTAAATAAAAATAAGCTAATGCCTTATCTATTTTATACTTTTTTTTACCTCAATAGCATATTTAATGTTTTCTTTTATCAGAAAAAAAAACAACAACATTAATTTTCTTAAAAACTCCAAAATTAGATGAAAAGGTAAGAATTACTATTTTCCCTGTTCGCCAAATAACAAGATGGAATTAAAGTATTTTATTTAAAAATGCATAAGTTGCTAAATTTGTACATTAAAAATGTGTACGTGGAAACTTGGAAATCAACAATGTAAATTAAGTTTACATTTAGCTTGATATTTTCAGAAATACCCCAAAGATTGTAATTAATTTTCCACATTTTATGATGACTAGGGACCACCATCTGGATTCGCAATGGCGTCAGTGCGAAATTTTTTCGAAATAAAAATGTAGGTTATTTATACAAATGCTTTTCGTTCGAAATACACCTACGCGTATTCATAAATATACAGGTAACCCCCGTATAACACGGCATTCCCACAACACGATTTCGCTCTAACACGCCTCGGGAATTAGAGAATATCCCCATATAACACGGCATTCTTACAACACTTTTCAGAACTAGGGAAATCCCATGTTCTTCGAGCGTTTCAGTTGTGTTAGATTTGTGTACGTTTACAGACTTAATGATAACATTTTACGTTCATTTTGTTCGTGGAGTTTAAAAGACCTTTTTATTTAATATATAATAGATAAATAAAAAGAATTGGATGTGTTATTGAAACTTTTTTTTAAAGAAACGTTAAACATTACTTGTTTGTATAGACCTGAACAATGCTTACCATAAATAAAAAAGCTCCCCTTCAAAGACATTTCATCTCACTGGAACAAAAAAATCACATTTTGGATAGTCTTAAAAAGGGGGAAAAAGTATTGAATGTTGCTAAAACCTTGAATTTAAATCAAGCTACCATCCGTACCATACACAAAAATGAACAGAAAGTTAGATCCTCCGTTATTGCATGTTGTTTCACCTCCGCAAATATGACAGCTCGTCCCAGAGCACTAATTCTTGTAAAAATGGAAAACACTCCTTAGTATTTGGATTGATGACTGCTCAAATAAAAACGAATCCCACTGGACACCAATGTTATTAAACATAAAGCCTTAAAAATTTACAACTTAAAGAAAAATGGAGAATCTGCTATTAACACCAATTTTGTTGCCAGTAAAGGTTGGTTTGACCGTTTTATAAAACATTTTTCATTGCAAAACATGAAAATACAAGGAGAGAGCGCCTCGGGTGATAGCGAAGCTGCTAAAACTTATCCAAAAGAGTTGAAACAAATTATTGAACAAGTTTTTAATGTCGATGAGAGTCTTTTAGTAGAAAAAGTGACCAAAATATGAAGAAATTTCTCCAGGTTTTAAGGTATCAAAGACAGTGTAACACCTATGTGCAGTAACGCCTCAGGTGATTACGTGGTTAAGATCCCTCAATCCTCGTGGGATGAAAAATCTTAATAAGAGCGCTTTATCGGTATATTCGACTGCAAATAAGAGCTTGGGCTACCACCGATTTATTTAAAAAATTGTTTTGTTCCAAGCGTAGAAAACTACTATAAGAAAGAAAAATTAGGTTTTAAAATTCTACTGATATTGGATAATGCACCAAGCCATCCCAAAGATTTTAGTCACCCAAATATTGAGATAATATTCCTACCGCCAAATACTACTTCAACAGTTAGATTAAGGAATTATAACTACATTTAAATCTCACTTGACTTTGCAATGGATTTTGAACAAAATTGAAGATGAATCTATCGAAGTCATGCAGGCATGGAAACATTTTACAATTTTGGATTGTATAAACCTCAACTTCATCCATCAAAGAATTAAAACATCAACATTGAATGCCTGCTGGAAAAATTATAATCAGAGGCGATTCAATATAGTAATTTAATTGGTCCAGCAGGTAACAGAATGGATGCAATAGAACTTGCTAGGTCTCTAAGAGGAAAAGGTTTTGACTACATGACTGGCGAAAGAAGAGAATGATGTAGAAAGTTTGTTGGAAATGGCATCTGGTATAAACCAAACTAATTCAGAGGATAATATTACTAATGAAAACAATAAAGTTCACGATTTTACTCTAAAAAGCATAAAGAAAGGCCTAGACTTAGCCGAACAATTGGAATTACATCCTTCCATTGAAAGAAGTACAAAATTTAAAAGAGACCTTCACAAATGCTTGGCTTAATACAACTAAATAACAGATATTTTGCAAAAAAATAGAGGATGAAACTAAAGATGCTGTTGAACAAAGAGTAGAAGATGGGGATATTTCGCCAAAAGGAAACGTCCTCGAGTGATAACCAGTAGTGATGAAGAAGACATTATGTAATACCTATGTACAACTTTTTATTAATTATTGCTTTAATAAATTTAAAAAAATATTAGATCTTTGCTGTGTTATAAGGAGATTACCTGTATTCATAAACAAACTTTGCACTATCAACGCTATTCATACATTACAGCACGCAAAGCGCTGGCGTTGGAGATCCGAGCGTAGCTCTAAACCTACCGAACTTCCACGACACTGTGACCGGACCAAAAATGGTGGTCTCTAGTGATGAATTAAAATATTCCTAAACAAAAAATTACATAAATAATAATCAACGCTTTTAAGGTGGTTTATTGTTAACTAGTTAATTTCAATTAAGTAATTTAAAAAATATATAAATTTAAAAAAGGTATATAACCCCTTACCACAATTATTAGTCGTATCCTAAATACGTATTTCGACAACTAAGTTGTCATCATCAGTAGGTAAAAACTACTAATTAAAAGTCGCACATGGGGCACAGTAAAGCAAGAGAAACGCTTCCGCACAACTACTATACACTGCATCCCCGTATAGACTAAATTTAACATGCCAATCTAAACTACGAGACAAACACTTACCTACTTAAGGAAAAGGTCTAAACATGTGTTAAATTGTCGAACAAAGGAACGGCAGACATTCATCTCTAAGGGGGGCGGCACTAACTTCGATTTTTAAAAACTACGATGACCCACTATTAAACTATAAAACACCTAATATTTTCACAAAACAATAGTATATTTAACTATATGTATATTTCATGTGCACTGCACACATCAGTAGTTATTATTTAAACGTATTATTTCGAGTACATGTATAGTAAAAATATCTATTTTGGGTAGGGGTGTAAAAATTTTTCAATTACAAATGGTTAAATAGTATGGTCGTATATTGTAAAAACTGAACTCTATGAAATTCTAAGAAGAACAAAATTGGGAAGGACCGTTACATATGAAAAAACAAGACATCTGACCGTGTTGAGTTATATTAAATAACAATCAAGTAACGTGAAAAGGATCTATGAATTATTAGATATTGTTGGTATATAATTTAAAAGTTAATTATAAATAGGTGACATGTCATTGTTAAGGAGGTAATTTTTGTATTTTTTCATGTGTATGGCTTCCCACATGTCTAAATTTCTGCTGTTACCCCCCCACCTACTTATGGTAATAAAAATGTGAATAGACAGCCATACACATGAAAAAATACAAAAATTACCTCCTTAACAATGACATGTCACCTATTTATAATTAACTTTTAAATTATATACCAACAATATCTAATAATTCATAGATCCTTTTCACGTTACTTGATTGTTATTTAATATAACTCAACACAGTCAGATGTCTTGTTTTTTCATATGTAACGGTCCTTCCCAATTTTGTCCTTCTTAGAATTTCAATAGAGTTCAGTTTTTACAATATACGACCATACTTTTTAACCATTTGTAATTGAAAAATTTTTACACCCCTACCCAAAATAGATATTTTTACTATACATGTACTCGAAATAATACGTTTAAATAATAACTACTGATGTGTGCAGTGCACATGAAATATACATATAGTTAAATATACTATTGTTTTGTGAAAATATTAGGAGTTTTATTTAAGTTTAATAGTGGGTCATCGTAGTTTTTAAAAATCGAAGTTAGTGCCGCCCCTCTTAGAGATGAATGTCTGCCGTTCCTTTGTTCGACAATTTAACACATGTTTAGACCCTTTCCTTAAGTAGGTAAGTGTTTGTCTCGTAGTTTAGATTGGCATGTTAAATTTAGTCTATACGGGGATGCAGTGTATAGTAGTTGTGCGGAAGCGTTTCTCTTGCTTTACTGTGCCCCATGTGCGACTTTTAATTAGTAGTTTTTACCTACTGATGATGACAACTTAGTTGTCGAAATACGTATTTATGATACGACTAATAATTGTGGTAAGGGGTTATATACCTTTTTAAAATTTTTATTTAACCACAGTCTCCATTGAAAGAATTTTAAAAAATATATAGTTTGGTATTTTATAACTGTTATGAAACAGTCGAATCAAAATCGAAAAATCATTTTTATTGTGTGCTAACTGTAACGGTTAACAAAATCATACAAAAATTTATCTATACAATAACTGTTGTTCCTCAGAAATAATTTAAAATTATTTAAAAATGATCGACTTAATAAATAAGACATTTAAAATATTAATCAGAATATGGATAACGTCACAAATAATTTAATAAAAATATGCATTTTTACCTCAAGTCTCTTAAAGAAATTTGAATAGTAGGACCTGAAATTTAAACACCCTATCAATACCGATTAACATTACACGTTCAGATGTTATCAGATATATATATATATATTTTGTGATTTATTTGTTTATGAAGGTAAAACTTCGGCCAACATTACAGCGGCCCTTGTCAATCTGACTAAACCGTCGACAATTTAAAATTAAAAGCAGCATTAACTTTTAAGTTTATCATTATCAGTAAGTACACGGTTAGTTTTACTGATATTGCAAAAATTTTGTTTCTTTGCATATCGTGTCTCTCGTCGAACACCCAGTTCCAATATATAATGGGAAATTTGGTGATATTACATTTTTAAAATTATATGCATGAAATCGAACGGAAATGTCTATTTTTAACGTAATGCATCCCGCCGATGATGATAGACAATCTTATATCTTTATTCCCAGATTATTTGTTATTGTAGTGTTGTTTTTGAATTTTTGCAAGAGCAATAAAACTAAGCGACTACGACCCAAGAACTATTAAAGTTATAGACGCTGCTGCTTGATTCATGACGCCCTTTTTGCACAACGGACGCTTGGTTGGTTTACTTTTACTGAAGAGAGATCCAGGCAGGACGACTGCTCCTTATATTTTTTCAAACCCACGGTGTCCAGCCCTCATATAGCAGGGCCAAGTTATCCAAACTGGTTGCTTCACGTATTACGTATTCAACCTAAAATATAATAATTATAGTATGTCTTTAAATATTAATCAATTCAATATCGACTATTGCTTAAATTAAGTTAAATTTGTACTGTGATTCGGTATATAACTTGTATATCTGGCGCCAAAGCATCACAAATGTTGTATTCTATGTATATTAACTTGTATAGCCGATTTGTATTTGTTTTTACGAATTAAATCACAATGGGAATTTGTAATATTTTTCTGTGAACTGTATATGTATTACTATAATGCAAGCGAAACCCGTACACGTTTGTGTCTCTCTTGAACGACTGTACTTAAATGTCTTTTCGATAACAGCGTTGCCTCTATGAACATATGCACCATTTTTATGTAGGCACATTAGTGATATCAAAAAAGTAACTATTCGTTACACGAGTGGACCTGAAGTAACGATTACCTATTTGAAAATGTAATAGTTACTTTCGTATTTAATTACTTTTGGTAGGTACATATCGTTACACTCGTATTTGATTACTTTCGGTACATATCGTTATATTCGTATTTGATCACTTTCGGTACATATCGTTTCGCTCGTATTTGATTACTTTCGGTACATATCGTTACGCTCGTATTTTATTACTTTCGGTACATATCGTTATATTCGTATTTGATTACTTTTAGTACATATCGTTACACACATATTCATTGATTATCTATACTCTATAGCATACTTCTCAAATATAGACATGCGAAATATAAACAAAATTAAACAATCCAATTTACTTGCGTATTTATAAAATTCAGATTTACAGAATGTGCAGCCAATTTAATTTATTATAAGTAAATATTTGCAAATAAATACAAAACTGTAACATGGACAAATACGATACACAATTGGGATTTAAAACGAGATCAGGAGTCTCAGAAATTTGGTTGGGGAAAGTTGTAAATAAATACTCTTTTAACTGTCTATTTTTAGTAAATACTTTTCGCCATTCAATTGGTGTCTTCATCAGGGTAAGGTAACGATAATTAAGTTGTACCTAATACAACATATTACCTATACAGGGTGTATATGAAATATTCCGACGTACGCTAATATATAATAGATACAGCAGACCAATTTTCATGTGGCCGGTGGGAGAATTTGTACGTGCGTAAGTAAGGGTCAGTGTTAGATAGAGACAGTATTCGGAAAAATGAAATGCAAACTCTTTGTGCGAGACGTGCATTGGGACGTAGTAAGGGATGCCAGACGTTCCCCTACCTATGAATTTCGTGCGTATCTCGAGGGCGGTACTTCTAACCGGCCACATGAAAATCGATCAGCTGTACTTAAGACAACAATTCAAACCTACAAAAAAAAATATCCAATCGAAACTTTAATTTTTGCGGAAATTTAGGAACACAAACTTTTCAAATACGCTCCTGCTTTCAGATTGAATCTAAATAAATAGAAATTATATGTTTTCGATCCAAGAAACAAATAGGCATTTATTTGTTCAAGTTCACCAAAAAATCCCCTTCACATTTCGGAAATGTAATAATAGGTACGTCTTTGTGTGAAAACATTTATAGACATTCATTCCTAAACTTTCTTGTGCACCAGCTGTTGTGTTGTTATTTATAAGTAGGTCAATGACCTGACCTTTGTAATATCCCGAAAAAAAAATACAATATCGAGTTTCTTCAAAAATTTTAAACGATATAAGAGTTTTGTGGTGATATGGAATTTGTAATTTAGTTGTCTTAATACATATTAAATTCACGTCCAAAAATAATAAATTACGTTTGTAATTTTAATTGAATGTTCATATTTTTCTTTCGGTGTTTTTTTTGCCTCTTTTTTTAATGACAATTTCTTTGCTATAAAAAGGGTAAATTTATGTGAAACAGATGGACTGCTTAAAGATGTTCAATGTGGTTGTTATTTACCTAAATACAAGCTTTTAACCGATCGGTAAACTTTCGAAGTATGTACGGCTCGGTCTTTACGGATATGGACCGCCGTTTAAAAAATACGTTACCAAAGATCGTCCTTCACGGCCACGGCCTTCATAACTTGGATGCAATGTATCGCGATCTCGCAATCTGTACACGGTTTGTAAAATTAAGTCATTTGCCTGGACATGGACATCTTCGGTTCGGAAACCGCACTTCATAAATACTTCTAGTAGCTCTAACATTTTCATCTGTTTCACCGTATAGTAAGATAATATCTGTTATTTCGTGATTTGAATAAGCGATACTTCACGGAAGTTAATAGTAGACTCACTTCTGATTTGCTGTATGTATTATCGCATCTACTACTCTCACCATTACGCTTCAGTAGGGGCAGCGCTGCAGTTATAAAGAAATACTAAATTTACCAGAGTCGGATCGAGCCGCGCGCATTTATTAAATATTTTTTTCTTCGATCTCGTTGAAGATAGAGTTTTCGTGCATTAGCATTTTATGCTTAATATTATTACAGCTATTTCATATTAAAGTATACAGCATATTTCGTTTACACCCTGTATATAGTGTCTATACAACAAAAATATACTTACAAATTGAACTAACGTGAGGAAAGGTTTTACGACAGCATATCTATAATAAGTAAAGTGCCAACAAATACAATAATGTTAAAAGATAAAGAGGTAAAACCTTTTTTTTATCCATCAACAGTCAACATCATTTTATTAGTTTATACTTTACCTGTTGTTACATGCTGTTGCAAAACGTTTATACAGTAAATATATTGTAACGTTTGTCTTTTCGGGTTCTTAAATAAAACTAACAATAACTTTAGACACACACACTATATTAATATTAAAACGTATAACAATATAAAACTAACTATTAACAACAATAAGTACATTTATGTATTTTATATTTATGTAACTATATTTATGTTTACTTCGCGAGACATCCCTTCGTCGACGCGGCTTTTATATCTGGTGAATATTTTTCTAGAGCGTTCACGTAGGCCTCGAGAAAACATCCAGAGGGATGACGCGCCTCGCATCATCGGATGAGTCATTACATTGCCCTCTTCTTAAAAAATGAAGTTTCGTCCCGAAACATGTCATGCTTTGGTCTCCTCAAACGATGACGAAATCGACAGGTAAGGGCCTTTGTTACATTGCGACGTCATATCGAAATAACAGTCCACGGTCTTATCTTGCCTGGATGGACAGGAATATTCAAGCTGGTAACTGCATACCAGAATTTCCATACCAGTATGTCGGAAGATTACTTCCAACATGCTCCTTACAATTCTCCAGTCCAGGCGGTCCAATCCACAACCCAATTTTGGAACTGCTAATTTCAGAATGTTTTGCTGTAACATTTGTTCGCGTAAGTGGGTCAGGGCCTCCCATAAGGCTTGATAGGTTGGCTTTAGGCTCGACAGTTCTTTCGTGACCAAATAAAATATGGGCTGTCCTTCATTTATTATTTGGAGACTCTTCCCAATTGCTGGTCCCTGCTGCCTTAGCTTTTCGATTCTGCCAAATCTCTCTTTAAATTCCCAGGCAATTCCTTTGGCCATTCGTAGATCTCGGGCTACGCAATGAGCAAGCGCGTAGTCTGGCGGCACCGTGAACAAATCCTGCTGTTTCTCGATGGTTACCCCAAATCGAGCTTTTCTCGAACCAGAATACTCTTGCATAAAGTCTTCGCAGGTTAGTTCATGGTATTGGCTATCCAATCGGCGCAAGTCAACGGTTTCGTCATTGTCTCCAGAGTATGGGGCTAATCGATTAAAATGTACGACTCTTGGCTTAGTGTGAGGTGTTCGCCTGATGCGGTATATTACATCGTTGATCCGCTTCAACACCTCGTATGGCCCCTCCCAATTCTTTTGAAGTTTTGGGGATAGGCCCCGTCGGCGTTGTGGATTATATAGCCAAATCCGATCGCCTTCATGGTAACCACTCTTCTCGGCGTTGATGTCATAGCTCTCCTTCATTCTGTCACTAGCATCTTGGATATTGTGTCTGACTTGTTCATGTATATTATCTAGTCGTCGTCTGAGCGTGCTGACATAATTTTCTCCGGCAAGATCTTCACCAGGCTTGCTCCCAAACATTAAATCACAGGGCAATCGGAGCTCCCTCCCGAATAGCACGTTGGCTGGTGATTGGCCTGTTGTCTCTTGAACGGAGGCCCGATACGCCATTAGAAATAATGGTAAATGTTCGTCCCAATCTCTCTGGTGTTCGGAGACCACTTTGGATAAGTGTCTGATCATGGTCTTGTTCATTCGCTCTACCATCCCATCTGATTGTGGATGCAAGGGAGTTGTTCTCGTCTTCCGTATGCCCAAAAGTCCACACATCTTTTCGAATAGACTGGACTCAAAATTCCGCCCTTGATCGGAATGAAGTTCCAAGGGTACACCAAAACGGCTGACTAACTCCTTCACAATCACGTCTGCTACAGTTCCAGCTTCTTGATTTGGTAGAGCATATGCTTCAACCCATTTGGTAAAGTAATCCATGACCACTATTATGTATTTATTTCCTTTGTCGCTTTCTGGAAAAGGACCGGCGGCGTCTATGGCGATCCTTTCAAATGGGCTTCCTACATTGTATTGCCGCATGGGTGCACGTCGACGCCTCTGGGGACCATTGCTTCCGGCGCAATTTGCACACTTTCGGCACCATTCTTTCACATCTCGTGAACAATTCACCCAGTAAAATCTCTGGCGCACCTTCTCCAGTGTTTTATGGACTCCAAAATGTCCCCCAGAAGCACCATTATGGAGTTCTCGCAATACCTCTGGTATTCTTTTCTTGGGAACCACCATTTGCATCTTGCGCTCACTTCCATCGTGATTTTCGACCTCACGTCTCAGGAGATCGTCATCCATGGTTAAGGAATCCCATTGTGCCCAGTATGACTTCAATTCTCGTGAATGGGGAGCAGTTTCTTGCCAGGTCGGTCTTTGCCCATTTCTTTTCCAAGCCCTGAGGACTGCAAGATCCGGATCAGCTTCTTGATCTGCGCGCAAATTGTCAGGTTGCCATTGGTCATCAACAATGGTGGTTCGAAGAGCGTTGGCCGATTTGTCTTCGATTCTGTTGCAATATCGACAGTCTTCTGGACAGGGCCTTCTGGAAAGGGCATCTGCATTTTGATGTTTGAGGCCTGCTCTGTGTTCAATGACAAAGTCATACTCCTGTAGCCTCTCAATCCATCTAGCTACTTGACCCTCTGGATTCTTAAATTGCAAGAGCCACTTTAAGGCGGCCTGATCAGTGCGGATCAGGAACTTCTGCCCATACAGGTACTTGTAAAAATGCTCAATCGTCTTAACTACTGCCAATAGTTCTCTCCTGGTTACGCAGTAGTTCCTCTCCGGTTTGGACAGGGTCTTGCTGAAGTATCCAATGACCTTTTCTTGTCCATCTTGGATTTGAGAGAGCACGCCACCAATCCCGACGTTACTGGCATCCGTATCCAAAACAAACCTCCCAGATGGCAGTGGATAGTTTAAAACAGGTGCACTGATCAACGTACCTTTTAACAACTCAAAGGCCGCTTGGCATTCGTTGTTCCAAATGAATGCTCGATTTTCTGTTAGGCGAGTAAGTGGTTTTGCAATGTTGGAGAATCCAGGAACGTAGCGTCGATAATATGTGCATAACCCCAAAAATCTTCTTAGCTGATGTTTGTCTTTGGGTACCGGCCATTTTTCCACAGCTTTTACTTTTTCGGGATCCACTGCAACTCCTTTTCTGGAAACCACATGTCCAAGGTAATTTACCTCCTTCCGGAAGAGGTGACACTTCTTTGGACTTAATCTCAGGTTGGCATCTCTCAACCTCTG
This sequence comes from Melolontha melolontha, assembly GCA_935421215.2. Taxonomy (NCBI): domain Eukaryota; kingdom Metazoa; phylum Arthropoda; class Insecta; order Coleoptera; family Scarabaeidae; genus Melolontha; species Melolontha melolontha. The sequence goes on along the minus strand of OW285235.1, from coordinate 203,028,966 downwards.
GAATACTACTTCCAAATTTTTCATGTGATCTTCAAAGGTCTTCCCTACCACAATCACATCATCGAGATATACCAGGCAGGTGTCCCAGGACAGTCCCCTCAGTACAGTGTCCATGAGTCGCTCAAAAGTAGCTGGGGCATTACATAGTCCAAATGGCATGACTGTAAATTGCCAGAAACCTGTACCTAAACTGAAGGCAGTCTTCTCTTTGTCATTGGGATCCATTCCCACTTGCCAATAACCGCTCTTTAAGTCGAGAGTGGAGAACCATTTTACTCCTGCCAAGGTGTCTAGCGTATCGTCTATTCTTGGGAGAGGATAGCTGTCCTTTTTGGTCACACTATTTAAACGACGATAGTCCACACAGAATCTGGTAGATCCATCCTTCTTCCTGACAAGGACCACTGGTGAAGCCCATGGACTATTCGATGGTTCAATTACTCCTTGGCCTTCCATATCTTGTATGATTTGCTTGGCTTCCTCACGTTTTGCCAGTGGTAACCTTCTTGGTCCTTGTCGAATTGGACTTGCATCGCCGGTATTTATTTTGTGCATTACAATATTGGTTCTTCCTTTCGTACCAGTTTCAGTTTCAAAGACGTCTTCATAATGTTTGATTAGGTCCGTAACTTGACTTTGTGCCTTCTTGCTCAATCCTTGACAGGCGGAGTCGATTATCTTGGACAATTTCTCAGAAACCTGCACGAATCCATTCTTCTTCGCCTCTATATGATGAACGACGGCCGACACTGGTGAACACCACCCCAAAATAGTACCCTTCTTCAATGAAACAGGGTAATGGTTCACATTCATTACCCTTATCGGTACAGTCTTCTGATTCTTAACCAGCATTTTGGCAACTACTATCCCTCGGCCCACCTCGTCATCATCAGCCTTTGGTTCCAACATTGTAACATTTCCGTCCAAATAATCACCTTCCATACACGCCGTCAAAAATGTCTCACTTCTTGCATCCAGAACAACATTCTCTGCAGTAATTACTTGTACATTTCCACAATCTTTCCCATGAAGAAACAATTCCTCATTATTTATTTGTAAAGTGCCTTGTTTCATATTTAACTGGAAGCCGTAGGTGTTCATGATGTCTAATCCCAAGATTATTTGTTCTTCTATGTCAGCTACGAGAACACGATGTCGGATTGATGTTGGTCCTATGATAAAGTTGACATCTACTTCACCTGCCACAGAAGCTGCTTCTCCTGTTGCTGTCCTTAGTCTCCATTTGCTAGAAAGTAATTCTTTATTCCTGGATATTAAATCGGGTCGTACAATGGTTTTCGTCGATCCAGTATCTAGCAAGCAAGCATAGGTTCTTCTTTCCATAATAGCATCCACATACAGGCCATTGGTTTGATTTTGCAAGGATGCGATTTGGGCAGTCCTTGGGACTTTCGGATTCTCAGCGGATTCTTTCTTGGTCCTTTTATCACATTTATTCTGGATATGACCGTTTCTTCTACAATTCCCGCATGGCCGCGCACTTTTATTTGATTTGATCTGATTTAGGACTCTACTAACCACCTGCTCCATGAACTCCTCATTTTCCTGCTTGTCAACAGTGCAGACACGAGCATGGTTCCGAGAGGCTTGTTTTGCAGTACCAAACTCAAGCGCGTGCGCCAAAGCATCGATCAAGGTTTTCGGTCTTGCCAACCTTAATGCTTGCTGCGTATCAATATCCCGGAGACCATCTATGAACGTCTGGACAGCTAGGTGTTCCATGAAATTATCTGGCGCCATCGGATATGCAAGTCGAACTAGACGAGCAATATCTGCCTCAAATTCCTGAAGATTCTCGCCTTTCTTCTGTGATCGATTCTTCAGTTGGGTATGGTATACTTGCTCCAAATGTGCATGGCCATATCTCATCTCCAAGCGTTTAATGAGTTGAGAATAATCTTTACGTTCCTCAGGAGGCAATGTCTATAAAATATCACTAGCATCACCCCTTAATGCTATGACTAAAGCAGTCGCCTTCTCGGCAGAAGACCATGCGTTTGCTTCTGCGGCCGCTTCGAATTGCGTCAGGTAAGTTGCCCATGACGTCTTTCCATCAAAGGTTGGCGGCTTGATTCTGGTCTTTGAAATAGCCACAAATTCTTCTTTTATTTCGATGGGCCGCGGTATGACTTCTTCGTTGACCTGCTTGGGATCAGAATGACTCGTGGTAGCGGGTAATTTCATCTCAATCATTATTGCCTCTAAAAGTCTAGAATGTTCTCCAATTTTCTCTTCTACAGCTATGAAAACCTCTTCTTTTAACGCTTCTGATTTTTCCGCTAATCGCTGTTCTAGAACTTTCTCCACTTGTTCCAGACTTTTTTCGAAGTTTCTAGAATTTTCTAGTAATTTCTTTTCCAGATTTTTCTCGAGGATTCTTGCGGTTTCTAGGTTTCTTTGTTCTAGAGTTTTTGCTAAGTTTCCAGGTTCTTCTGCTCCATTTGTTGCATTTGAGTTTGTGAATATATTAGACGCTGTTCCATATTTTTCGCACTATCCAGATTCTTCTGTTCCATTTGTTCTAGAGTTTTTGCTAAATTTCCAGAAGTTTCCAGGTTCTTCTGCTCCATTTGTTGTATTTGAGTTTGTGAATCTATTAGACGCTGTTCCAAGGTTTGCGAATTATCTATTAGTCTTTGTTCTAGAGTTTTCGCTAAGTTTCCAGAAGTTTCCAGGTTCTTCTGCTCCATTTGTTGCATTTGAATTTGCGCATTCTCTATTAATCGTTGTTCCATATTTTTCGCACTATCCAGATTATTCTGTTCCATTTGCTTCATTTGAATTAACAGCAAATTCACGTCAGCATCTCCGCCTGGAACTTGAAAGACATAATTCTCTGGATCCTCGCCTTCTTGGATCAACACATTGCGAAGCCGTTGCTGGAGGATCGACTTTTTGCCAGTTGTATCCTCATCCCTCTCTTCTAATTCTCGTTTTAACTCGAACACTTTTAATTCCGTCAGTTTCATTGTGTTGGCCATCACGATATTTAAAATAACGTCTTTCCGCACTGTATATTTATTTAAACGAATACTTAATTAACACTTAATTGTCTACTTAGTTTATTATTTATTAATTAGTCCACACCTGAATACCACTGTAACGTTTGTCTTTTCGGGTTCTTAAATAAAACTAACAATAACTTTAGACACACACACTATATTAATATTAAAACGTATAACAATATAAAACTAACTATTAACAACAATAAGTACATTTATGTATTTTATATTTATGTAACTATATTTATGTTTACTTCGTGAGACTTGGGTATCGAATGAATGTCCATACCTTCTTCGACGCGGCTTTTATATCTGGTGAATACTTTTCTAGAGCGTTCACGTAGGCCTCGAGAAAACATCCAGAGGGATGACGCGCCTCGCGTCATCGGATGAGTCATTACAATATTATAATACAATTTGGTAAAATTTATACAGTTCGTTTTAATATTTCCGCAAATTCAGTATATTCAGCAATTCTACGTATACCATTACTAATTCTGCGCGGTAAATAATACCGATTATTGATATAATAAGGTCAATAAGATGAATTTCGGCACCGAACGTTAAACTTGTACTGATGTAAAATGAATATCTATATAAATTAAAGTATCAAAGTAATCCAAATAATCAAAGTAACGAATACATTCAACGATTACTCAAGGTTTGAATAACGAATAGTAACGATTCCTTAAAAGTAATGAAAATCGACATCTCTAGGGTACGTGTTTTATCATACGAGGTTTCTTCCGAAATACAAAATATGTGCGAATTAATCTAACAATATTGTAAAGCTACACAATATAATACATCTTATACTATATCTATTAAGTCAAGCATACTACAAGATTATGTAATAAAATTAGTAAATATAACAAATAAATTTTCTAGCTACAGTTCTTTACAATGCATACTACTTTGTGAACAATTGTTGGGAACAATCGCTCATGTGCTAAATCATTGTTCACATTGTACGATAGTATTCAGGTGGTATATGAAATTTCCAGAGGAAATTTTAATTTAGAAGAAGAAGTTTAGAAGCTCACGACACTCCACATCGTCATTACCGAGGAGAGCATTGCTCCATGCCTTAACCGACGGGCAGATATAGAATGTGGTAGAAATTCTTTTGAATGGTTGTGAAAATTGCAAAACTTTTGTAGTTGCCTTTGTATTATAATAAACACAACAAAAAGTACTAGTCGAAATATTAAACAAATTGTAAGGAATTATTTTAGAATTTAAATTTGCCGTCATAAGATTGGGGAGGGGGTGGCAAGGAGGAAAGAAGAATATAAAATTGTATACGAACGCGAGAGTTTTAATTTAGTAAAGCCAACCCAACAATTTTATCAGGTGTGGGGTATCGATAAGAAAGATCCAGGTACGGCACATGCACACAGCTTATTGTAAGATAAAGTTTGGTCTGTTGGAGAGATTGAACGAAATAATGGAGGATGACGCGAATGTTGCGATGGATATTATATGTTCAAAACTACAATTACCAGACAGTGCACAGAAGTGGGGAAAATATGAAACACGTAGATGCGCTAAGCAGAACTTATAACTTTTTAGTAATACAAGAAAGTACCGCATAAGCGACGCTAGCATTACATCAAGATAGGATCAACAGATAAATGAGATAAGAAAACGACCAGAATTAATTGAATTACCCCAGTTTGAGTTAAAAAACGGACTGGTTTATACGAGGTCTGACCAATAAGTAATGAGACTGATTTTTTAGCCGCGCTTGTGGTAACACTGCGAACCTGAAACTTTAGTCGGTTAATCTCCCATCCCTCCTCTATCGATACATGTGCGCGCGCCTTTCGTACGTTCGTTAGTACTCTAGCTGTGTTGAGCTTGCGACAACGTGTTTGTAAAGCGTGTCACGAATATGGAACGATGTAATATTGAACAGCGGTACGCGATTAAATTTTGCGTTAAACTCGGCGATTCTGTTATGGAAATGTACGATAAATTAGTCAAGTGTTCGGTGATGAAGCCCTGAGTCGTGCTCAGGTGTTTCGATGGCATAAAGATTTTAAAAATGGTCGTGAGAGCGTCGGGGATGAACCGCAAAGTGGGAGGCCGGTTGAAGCTCGAACTGACAACAATGTTCAGCGTGTGCGCACCCTCGTGCATCAAGATCGGCGGCTAACCATTCGAATGTTGGCTGATGAACTTAATTTGAAACGAGAAACCGTCAGAAAAATTCATCATAACAATGCACCATGCCATCGTGCCTTCAGTGTGTCGCAGTTTTTGACCTCTAAAAATATCGCAGTGTTGCCGCAAGCGCCCTATTCGCCGGATATGTCACCCTGTGACTTCTTTTTGTTCCCCCAAACAAAATTGGGCGTGAAAGGAACGCATTTTGGGTCCATAACTGACATCCAGACCGCCGTGACGAGGGTACTCCAGGGCATTCCAGTCGAAGCCTTCCAGAAATATTACGAAAGCTGGAAGAAACGTTGGAACCAGTGTGTAGTTGTGGGAGGGGAGTACTTTGAAGGGGATCACATCAATGTACCTTAATTTTTAAATATACGTATTTTCTGGACTTAGTCTCATTACTTATTGGTCAGACCTCGTAGGAAGACGCATAAAAATGAAAATATCTTATTTTACGTACCATCAAAATGGAGGAAATTATAATCAGACAAAACCATGAAATGCTATGTCATACAGCAACAGTTAAAGTATTGAAAGTGTTGCAAAGGATTTATTGGTTTCCAAATAGGAGATCAAAAATCGCAGACTACATATCAAGGTGTTTAATAGTATATTATACTATAAGGGAGAGAAATTCGTTATTTTGGCAGAGGTGCAATTTGAAGCCCGAGGGCTACAATGCACCGAGGACAAAATAGCATCTCTCCCGAATGGTATATACTATTTTTTCCACGGTCTCATTAACTTAAAAACACATATTTTGTCATTATGAAGTAAGTAGCACCAGAATTATTGTATTCGGATTTGAGCATTTATTTAGTAGTCGTTGAGTTATTGTCATAACTACAAAATAAACAAACATGAATCACAAACGTTCTCCATAATGTAAACTCCCTTGGGAGCATTATACTCCCTTGGGAATAATCGACTACTTCTGTTTTAATTTTGATGTCATAGAAACTGATTTCTACTCCCGACCGTGGAAAAAATGTATTACATATACTCCTAATTCTGAAAAGGAAGAGGGAAAATTACACCCAATACAGAATTTGCCATTTAGAACATTACACATAGATAAAGCATTTGAGGAATTATTTTGATCGATATAGTCTACCAAAAATAGTAATCTTCGATCAAGGTTTAAGTTCCAAAGTCAATGTGTTTAAAGAGTTTATGGAAGATAACTTTGTACAACATATTACGGTATTGCAACGGTGCCGAGAGCTAATGGTTAGGTGGAAAGGGTAAACCGCACTTTGGTACCAATGTTATCGAAAATGGGAGAACCAGATAAATGGGATAAACAAGTGGGTTGAGTCGAGTTTGCTTTGAACAACATTATTTCAAGAGTGACGAAAGAGACATCAAGTAAGTTGTTTGGTACAAATCAACGTGGCGACGTTTCCGATTGGTTGAGTGAAATTTTGGAGCAAGAAGAACGAACTGTCAAGATTTTGGAAGATATTCGTGAGAGCTGAACAAATGATGAATAGAGAGCAAGAACACGAACGTGAGAAATTTGACAAAAGACATAAAGTACCACGAAAATACCAAGTAAGCGATTGATTGAATAATGATTGTGAATGTTGTTACACAATACCTGGTAATAAAAAAACTAATACATACCACAATATAGAGGACCATACACAATTTCCAAAATTTTGTAACATGACCGATATGTATTAGAGGATATAGAAGGCCATCAAGTGTCACAAATTTCATTTCTTGGAAGCTTCATATACACTACATAAGAAGCTTTCAGAATTCGACCTTATCCTTATTGATTGACTCCATTTTGATTATTGTTAGTTTTAGGGTAGAGTATTACGTAAAATAGTATTTAAGAGTTGTTTGAAGTAAAGGTGAGTTCACCTTTAATTGTTAGGATGGTCGAATTGTAGGGTATTATTTTAGAATTTAACCATAAGATTAGGGAAGTGGTTGTAAGGAGGAGAGAAGAACAGAAAGTTATACGAACTGTTAACGTTTATATTATTTAATTAGTGTTAATCCTCCTGGTTTGAAGGAATTTTCGGATTGTGTTTGATCGAAATATATGTTTTGAATAATACAATAGTTTGAATTAACACTAATATATTTACAAGGTAATTATTAATAAATTGAATCTTAAATAATCATTAAATCATTAAACAAATGTATGAATCTGGTCTAAATAGTAAAGACCGAGAAACTGGCTAATACTTTATATTCTTGAAGTGAGATCGCTGAGATCTGGGTTGGAACTGAATATTGTTTCTACAATGAAAATTTTGTTCCCGCCAGTTACAAGGGAGGGAGAAAAAAACAACTAAATAATTATAATAATTGCGATGCAAATATTTTACTACTTCAAGGAAAGGTATATGATGTAGTTTACCAACGTCATAAACAGATTAAAATAAACAATATACACATGAACCCTTAATTGTAATACTGGCAAATAAAATAAATACTAAATACAAACATACAATTGTTACAGGTATTGAATGGCAATATACCGAGTACGTAAATTACAATAAACAGGAAGTGGGCTAGAGATAAAGAACAGTATTCTAAGAATACAGGAAAAATGCAATTAAACCGTAATCTCTAAAAATTATCGTCAAAATATGAATATACGAGGGTGGATCAATAAATACCCGTGTTGGGAAAGAAGACGCAAGTTTTTCACAAATTTTTTATTTATTTTTCAACGTAATCACCTTTTAGTACAATACACTTTTCCCAACGTTTCTGCCATTTCTTTAACCCCTCCAAAAAATACGATTTGTCAAACTCTGCAAAATACGCTTCTGTCTCGACGATAACCTCCTCGTTTGAGCTAAATCTTTTTCCCCCGAGTCACGTTTTCATGTTGGGGAACAGAAAGAAGTCGCAGGGAGCCAAGTCAGGCGAGTACGGTGGGTGCGGCAGCAATTCGTAGTGCAGTTCATGCAACTTTGCCGCGACAATTCTGGATGAATGTGCTGGTGCATTATCGTGGTGAAACAGCACTTTTTTCTTAGCCAAATGGGGCCGTGTCTCCTTAAATTTTATATCGAATCGGTCCAATAATTCACTGTAGTACTGCCCCGTGACCGTTCTTCCTTTCTGCAAAAAGTCCATGAGGATTATTCCGTTGGAATCCCAAAAAATCGTGGCCATGACCTTTCCGGCCGATGGGACCGTCTTTGCCTTCTTCGGAGCAGATTCACCCCGAAAAATCCATTGTTTTGACTGTCGCTTGGACTCTGGCGTATAATAATAGATCCAGGTTTCATCAACGGTGACGACTCGACGCAAAAACTCCTGCGAATTTCTCTTAAAGAGGTCCAAACACTGCTTCGACATTGACAACCGTATCCGCTTGTTGTCCACCGTAAGCAATCGCGGCACCCATCGGGCCGACACCTTTCTCACCGATAACTTATCATGTAAAATATTAATTGCCGTTCCGTACGACACGCCTACGGCCTCTGCTACTTCGCGCACTTTCGTTCGGCGATCAGCGAGAATCATGTCGTGGACCTTTTCAACGATTTCCTCGGTAACCACGTCTGCCGGGCGGCCTGGGCGCTCCTCATCAAAAACAGATGTACGGCCACGTTTAAATTCGTTGAACCAATATCTTACGGTTGCCATAGATGGTGAAGGGTCCCCATAGACAGCATCCAACTTCGCTTTTATTTCTTCGCATGTTTTTCCATCCAAAAATAAAAAGCAGAATTACGGATCGATTTTTCCATTTTATCGAGAAACACGAAACACGTGTGATACAACTAGCTGCCAAATAAAAACTAACCTATGAATCAGTCTGAAATTTATTATGGTGTTGTCTGACAGATGGTAGTACACGGTGGCAATGCCAACTTCCCTCAGCAGCGCCACTTGTCTTCAAACACGGGTACTTACTGATCTTCCCTCGTATTGTAACATTTAATATCATAAATGCAATAAATGAAATATAACAATAAAACTATGCTGTTATATAGGTTTACATCTGCAAATGAACGAATTTACAAGAAGGTTATACCTGTATTGAATAAAGACTTTTATGACCGTAGGAAACAAGACAATGCATAAGCAATATAATGCCTGACCACTTAAAATAATTAACAAATTAGATATTTGGGAAACTCCAAGACCTTTCTTTACATTTACAAATAGTATAAAATTAAAACCTATACGTAAAATAAATGCAACTAAATCTATTTGATTATAGGCAAATAAAACTGAAATACAAATTAATACAAATCTATATGGACCAATTAGAATGCGGGAGTTTTAAATTAGAAAAGCCAAGCCGACAATATTTTTGTTTTTTTTTGTTTGCATTTAATGAAAGCGAAAATAATATAGTTATATAGTTTCATATTGCAATTGTAAGATAAAAACTTGTTCTTTAATATTCATTCTTTATACAAATAAGAACTCACCTGTTCTTGATTTGTGTATTTTCTCCCTGGATCCGGATCTCTACCTTCCAACTTCTGCCGAACCCTACGCCAAACACCCACTGCGTATGCATTTCTTTGCTGACCCTTTGTCATACTCTCCTGTTTCTGTGGTATACTTCTGACCGGACTAAGTGATATTCCATCCTGTCGTATCAATGAATATCTTGTTGTCTTCACATCGGATTCTTCTTTACTAATTAAATTTATCAGGTCATCGTAAATTTGTGCCGTGTTCTCTTTCAGGTAATAAAAATGCTTTAGGCATTCTTCTATGTCATCCTTGGTAACATCCGTCTTCATTTTGGCAAATATAATGGTAAAAGTATCAATATATTTTTTATATTCAATCACAAAGTTCTGCGCTTTTGGTGCATATTCCTCAATTTTGGTTAAGGACTTTATTAAACTCTTAAAATCGGTCATTAATTTACAATGCTGATTATAAAGAGGTTTAATCTTATCCATATTTATCAATATTTCATCAATAATTAATATTTTATTTGCTTTTAGGTCTTCCATTTCGTTTTGAGTTCCAGTTATTATATCTGATATCTTTTCTGATACTATAGACAACCACTTTGGATTATTTATTAAATCCGGCGTGTATAATTTCATAATGTTCTCTTCTACTTCACTCACGTTCTCCAACTTTATGTTATTAAACGTGCATGCAATACGCCATTTCTCACAACTACTCAAGAAATGCTGATCAAATGTTTTCGAATCGACAGAATGACTTCGTAGCAATTCATGTTGTAAAATTGTATTGCACGTCGTTAACACGATATTTGTTATTTGGGATTCTGTTTTAAATTTCTTTTCTCTTTCAGAAAGGGCAGTTTCAAAAGATGTTAATACAGTATTTAAATCTGGATTTGCTCCCGCGGCCCACTTCAGCCTTTGAGCGACACTGCTTACAGATGGTTTTTGTTGTTCTTGCATCTCTAATATTTTAATTTGAATGGCGTTTAAAGCAGTAGATTCATTTTGTAAATCGACAATAAATTTACTTCTGTTACTTATACTGTTAGAATGATACCAGTTATTTTGTTGGTTTAAAAGATCTTCGAACATCCAGCTGCATGTAGTTATTTGGTGTTGAATTCTGATCAAAGATGATTGTAACAATGCTAAATTTTGTTCAATTTTTTTGGGTTCTTGCATTCTTTCCCATGCTGTTTTGAGATTTGTTTCTAGACTAGAAGCCTGAGCAAGTATATTTTGAGTAAAAATTCCATGCTTTAAAAAGGAACTCCATCCTTTATGACTTAATTCATCTAAGGGCACCTTATTTTCAGCTCCAATATCTTTTTGCTCTATTTCATTAGCAACATCCAAACCTAAATCTTCCAATAAAGAGCATATTGCATAAGCTATAGTTTCTGTTGTTATACCCAAAAATTGTCGATTTATATAATCTGCTATAAACTTCCTGACAGGTTTTATGATATGTTCGTCGTTGTATACTGTACTCGTGCTAAAATCTTTGAACGGCTGGCACATTTCCAAACAAATATTGAAAAAACCCGAAATAGTTTGGATGCGTTTAATTAAAAATATATCATCTAGTATAAGTTTTACTCTTGAATTAAATATAGGCCCAGCAAGACTCTTTGCTTCCTTAACTTGATCCAATTTCTTCCATGACGTGGGTACGTCTAAATTACCAAGCACGTTAATGAGATTGTTATATTCCAGATTTATTTTTTGGAAAAGTCCATTAAAACCCATTAGTAGCATTTTTCCTGGACTAAGCACTTCACCGCCTGAATGTAGGAGTGCCTCATATTTTATTTTCAAGTTGTTCAGCTTTTCTAGTTTGCAATCTCCTGTTGACTGTAAAAAAATATATATAATAAATTACGTATACAGTTCATCCGAATTTATACCGTTGTTTTTAAGTAAAATTTAAATACTATGCATTGGGATATTAGTGTACAAGGGTCGGTCTTAGTTTAAATTTGTATGTATTACAAAGTCACTAAATAATTACTTCGAATAATAAAATTCTAATGCATAGTGTACCTGCACATACGTAATAAAATTCCACAAATATTTTTTAAATGTTTAGTGAATATCAAATTATATATTCAATATCCCTATTTTATAAAATAGTGGTAATATGTACGCTTGAATACGGTTCTGTGTGGTTATCTATATGCCGACTACCTACACTCGAAATTCCAGGTACTTGGGTTGGCTTAAATTATTTGCTGCTTATATAGTCAACGGTATATATCCGGATACACTATACATATATGCCGTGCGGCAAATATACCAAACCAATTTTGTTTGTAATAAAAAATAATTCAGCGCAACTAAAATTACTAAAACATTTGAAATTATTTATGGAAAACAACATCGAGTAAATGACCGTCACTACAAGCCAGACAATGACCAACTCTACTTTGAGCGTGCAGCATAATGTTTCCATTATTCCCTGCCATTCGCAAGACTTTGGGTGGATCGACTAAGGGATTACATACACGCTTGTCATCAAAACATAACATTAAGATTTTAGCTGACGTTAATCGCTTAACAGCTTCAACAAGTCAAGATTCTGAAAATCTGAACACAGCACCGCCGCCAGCTAAACGAAAGTTAGAAGATTATTTTACTAAAAGTGCCGACGATAGCCTGGATAATGTTTTGGCAAGAATGATTGCATTAGATGGATTTCGATTCAGTGTATTCAAACTTCAGACGATTTGAGAAAATTACTCTTGGCGAAATACACGGATTTACCAAAATCAGCTGTCACAATTCGAAAGCGTGTTATTAATTACAGTGAAAAAATCAGAAAGCAAGTAACTACAGAATTAAAACATTTGAAAAGAGCAGGTGAAAGAGTTAGTCAATCTTTCGACGAGTGGACATCAACGTCCAATAAACGATACATGGCTGTCAACGTTCATTCATATAAAAAAATTTGGAGCTTCGGGACTCGTTCCTATTCATGGAAGTAAGACGGCTGAAAATTGTCTTCGTATATTGAAAGAGCGTCTAAGTAAATTTGATATTTCCGTGGAAACTGATATCGTAGCTACTGTAACCGATGGACCGAACGTTATGATAAAGGTGGGACGACAGCTTGTTTGCACTGAACAACAACTGTGTCTCGCACATGGTATCAATTTGGCCGTCTATGATGTGCTTTATAAAATAAAAAATTATTTTCAAGACAGGTAAGACAGCTCTACACCTCAGACCCAGATGATACTATAAATGAACCAGCTGTGACTGCTGATTATATAAACGATAGCGATGATGATGACAATTTAGAAGACTTAGACTGGCCAGAATCAGGTTTAATCTTAATTTCACAAAATGAACTTGCGCGAGAACACATACAAGAGTTAACGAAAGATGAAAACATTAATGAGCTGATAAAGAAAATCCGCAAAGTTGTAGTGTATTTCAAAAGATCACCATTGAAAAATGAAACAGTAATTCAAAAATATGTGAAGATTGAACATGAAAAAGAGCTGTCACTTCTTTTGGACTGTAAAACCAGGTGGAATAGTCTTTTAACCATGCTGGAACGATTTTCTCTTTTAAAAACCTGCATTCAAAAAGCTCTTATAGAACTCAATCATCCAATCCGTTTAGAAGATGTTGATTTTGACTTGGTAAATAAAATTGTTGATGTGCCGACCCCAATTAAATTAACAGTAGAAGCAATCTGTCGACGAGATGCTAATTTATGCACAGCTGATGCCGCTTTGAAATTTCTTATAAAACAATTATCTAGCAAAAATCAGCACTCGCCAATAAAATGAAAATATCCTTAGTGGAACGTATAAAGTAACGACGAAATGAAGACTTAACTGGTGTGTTGAATTATTTACAAAATCCACGAAAAGATGATGAAAATCAGTTACTATCGTATTTGGAATGGCTTGACTTATTTCCAGTTCCTACACAGGCTTTAGTGAGGGCGCAAATAAAGAGTATTGTTAAAAGACTAAATAGTCAAGATGACACGGAAGAGGAAGAAAGGTCAGGATCACAAACAGATGATGAGCCAAGGCAACAAACCTCCCAACCACAATTGACACTAAAGGAAAAGTTACAGCTGGAAATTAATAAGAGCATGGAATCCCCAGATCCTGAAGTACAAAATGAATTAATTGGTAAATAGTATTAGATGCGAAATTAGCCTGTTCGAAAATGGAGGAGTTCGTGGATATCACTTAGAATTAGCATATAAATATCTATTGTCTATTCCTCCAACCAGTGTAGAACCTGAGCGAGCGTTTTTAGCTGCTGCTTATGTTGGCAATAAACTACGAAGCAGGCTTGGAAATCAAACATTGGATGCTTTGGTATTTCTGCGATTATATTTTCGATATTCTAAATAGTTTTTTATATTGTCTTTCTTGTTCCCTATTTTAGTATACAGGCTGATTCATTTTCGGCCCTCACCATGGGGATCTCTCTTATTATTGGAGATAGAGTATAGGTTTAAATTTGGCAAAGTTGTTAAATCTTGTGTTTGTTATAAATCCGCAAAGAAAATAGACCTGCGACAAATGACCTTCGTTATTTAAAAAAAAAAACGCGAAAACCCAATTTTCTTCTTTTACCTGTAGCACCTACATTTGGCCTTGTAGAGAAAAAATGAAAACACATCCTTTTGGCCATTTCTAAACCTCTATCCAGTGGTGTACTCTAAATTTTTATACGACGTTTCGTTTCTTTCTGGCCATCATCAACTATCTAATTTCTTATAGGCGCCATATTGGATTTAGACATCTTTAGAGAGAGTTTTTTTTCTGATTTCAACCATGTACGACATGCTGACTAAAGTTTTTGACATTAGGTTTTATTTGAAAGAATAAATTATAAGATTAACTAAGGTAGCCTTTGGAATTTCAATCAGTCAAACATTTCATTTATTGTTCATTAGTAATACAAAAATGTCATACACTAACGAAGAGAAACGAGATATGTTTTTTTTTTCTTCGAAACGAAATTCAACAGTAGCGAGTACAAGATAACAAAAACATTAATAAAAATACATATAAAAGTAAACAATAAACAATTACATACAGTAAATGTTTAATTATCTGGCCATCTTCGGTAATGCACAATTGGGCACGCCTTCTGGCATTTTGTACTGTCCTTTGTATAGTTCTTCTAGGAACTGCATCGAAGGTATTCTGAAGTCTGTCTCGTAATTCTTCAATGTTTTGTGGCGCATCTACTTTATAAATATTATTTTTAACATATCCCCATAAAAAAAAATCTAGCGGACTTAAATCAGGTGATCTCGCAGGCCATTCAACAACTCCCCTATTTCCAATCCAACGGTTTGCAAACTCTTGATTTAAGAAATTTCTAACAACAGCTGCATTGTGTGCTGGTGCGCCATCTTGTTGCCACCATAAATATTGTAATTTATTTAATGGGATATTGTCGTCAAGATAGTCAGATACGTATGTACGTACAGCAGACCAATTGTGATGTGGCCGGTTAGAAGTACCGCCCTCGAGATGCGCACGAAATTCATAGGTAGGGGAACCTCTGGCATCCCTTATTATCCCTTACTACATCCCAATGCACATCTCGCACAAAGTGTTTGCATTTCATTTTTCCGAATACTGTCTCTATCTAACACTCACCCTTACTTGACGCACGTACAGATTCTCCCACCGGCCACATCAAAATCGGTCTGCTGTAAAATGTTGAAATATCTTTCTCCATTTAAATGTTCTTCATACATAACTGGTCCTAAGAGACGATTTGCCAAAATACCCATCCAAACGTTTATTCCAAAACGATGTTGTGGTCTTCTAGCCCTGTTTTGTCGGGGATTTTGTACTGCCCAATAGTGCTCCGTATTTCTGTTGAACATTTTGCTTAAAAAATTTTCGTCATTTTCTATCCTTCCCATTAACCAATTACAATATTCTAGCCTTCTCAAATTATCTCCAGGCAGTAAAGAGTGACGTAACATGGATCCTGTATGGTTTAAACCTACTTTTATGTAAAGTTCTCCAAACTCTGGACTGGCACAAATTTAATTCTGACGCTACTTCGCGTGTAGAAATTGATGGATTATTATTTATCTATAAAAATACAAGATTAACATGAAATTTGAAAACACGCTTTTAATTTACCATTTGTAAAATATCTTGTCGATTTTCATTTAAATTCCTGTTGTCTTGACCATTACGCGGTTTAGTAAACGATCCATTCTAGAAAGAGATCTAGAAAAATGGTACGATGAGGCTGTTGTCGTTCTGGATATAATTGTAGATATCTTGTACTCGCTACTGTTGAATTTCGGTTCAAAGAATAAAAAATACTTATCATATCTCGTTTCTCTTCGTTAGTGTATGACATTTTTGTATTATTAATGAACAATAAATGAAATGTGTGACAGATTGAAATTCCATGGCTACCTTATTTAATCTTATAATTTATTCTTTCAAATAAAACCTAATGTCAAAAACTTCAGTCAGCATGTGGTACATGGTTGAAATCAGAAAATCTGAAGATGTCTAAATCCAATATGGCGCCTATAAGAAATTAGATAGTTGATGATGGACAGAAAGAATCGAAACGTCGTATAAAAATTTAGAGTACACCACTGGATAGAGGTTTAGAAATGGCCGCAAGGATGTGTTTTTATTTTTTCTCTACAAGGCCAAATGTCGGTGCTACAGGTAAAAGAAGAAAATGGGGTTTTCGCGTTTTTTTTTTAAATAACGAAGGACATTTGTCACAGGTCTATTTTCTTTACGGATTTATAACGAACACAAAATTTAACAACTTTGCCAAATTTAAACCTATACTCTATCTCCAGTAATAAGCGAGATCCCCATGGTGAGGGCCGAAAATGAATCAGCCTGTATTGTGTCGTGTAACAATATCAATAAATAATTTTTAAGAAATTATTTAAGTTTTTTTTTCGTTTGAGTCCAATTAGAAACAACATAGTCTAATCCCGGGATTACGCTTAAAAAATCCCGTAATCCCGGGATTGAAAAACATGCTCGGGATTGTATTCTCTAAACATAAGGCTATCACTGATTCCCAAAAGATCGTAAAACACAAAGATGCTTTGAACAGCTTCAATATATTATGTCTACAATACGCAGAAGAAAATATCGCTAAAATTAATAAAATAGTAGCCTTGAGGCGCTTAATAGAGGAGGTAACAACTAAAATCTTTAAAAAAACTATATGTAAACAAAAATTACACATTTTTGGAATTAAATAGTATAGACATCATCACAATGTTTATGTTCCTTGTTATCTGTTCTAATGTTTATGTTTCTTATTACCTATTTATAATGATCTGTTCTTTTATTATAATTTTATTGATAATTAAGTGTAATTGAAAATAATGTTATTTATTTTCTAATAAATGAATTTGATTATACGGATTAATGTCTGGATTAATTAATCCGGATAATCAAAAATGTACTGTAATTACATCTTTCCATTTTTCATGTCTTTTTATTTCAAGGGCACCTGTATATCCGCTCTAATAGGACTTTATCAAAGAATATGATTAATTTATTGATCTTTTGTGGGTACTTTTCAACCTAGCACCAGTTTAGTTCTGAATAGAAGTTAAAATATGTCTACAACTGCTTGTTCTACCACTTAGTACAATTAGAATTGTTTAGTAACTTTTCTACTATAAAATCTTTTACTTACGCAAATGTCCATTTCCATTACAGTATACTTCAAATTATTCTCCAAATGGTTTATTATATCTGAAAGCGGCTCTCCAACATCAGTAATAATTGATTGCAATTCATTAACTATCTTCATAACACTAGTATCATCGCTTTGTATTTTCTTAATGGATTCCGGTAGAATTATAGTATGGAAATTATAATTCAATTCTTGGAGACTTTTGTACATGTTATTAGCCGATTTTAATCCATTTAATATTTGCGTAAACATTACACTTTCAACTTTACATTCGGGTTTCAATTGTAAATAACTCAATAATTCCATAGCTTTATTACTATTAGAAGTTAAATCGTCTAAAAGCCATACACTATCTCTGGTTGCGATTTTATGCCAATCGCCACGTCTAGAAGCGGCAGCTTCTAGAGTTAAGAAACTCTGGTTTAATAGTAATAGTTCACTAACAATGACAAATTCGTATGCGTTACACGAGCCCTTTTCTTGTTTAAGAAAATTAATCATACTTGTTTTGGCATCATTATAATTTCCTTCAAAAATTTTGGCAGTTTCTTCAGTATGCACTTTCTTCAAATCATCGTATAATTTCGCAAGTTGTTGAGCCATATCATTGTACAATATATTTAATTGATAAACAAATTTAAAAGTATTTTTTAAAGATGTCTCGTACTTATTTTCCAAGAATTGACAGAATTCTTGAAACACAACGTCACAAGAAGCAATGCTTTTCGTATCTTGAAGAAATTTACACCATTTTGGGAAACAATATATCCTGTGCTTCTCCAAGAAAATAGGTGGGCATTGATGGATAATCATAGCATATTCCTGTATTAACTGTACACATTTAATTGTCGAAACAATTTGTTGTTGGGCTAACTGTTCAATATCTTTCTCAGATTGTTCGCATTGAGTTATCATACTAGACTGGCCCGCATTTTGTAAAAATTCTTTTACTATATCGAAAACTTTGATGTTCTCCATGTCGAAACTAGCATTCAATTCCATGGACCATTGTGTAAACTGCTGTCCATCCAAGAGCCTTAATGCTTCAGCATATCTTTGAACTCTCATGTCACAATCTTTAACTATATTTTCGAGATCTTTTTTCGCGTTGTTTATCGCATCCTGCGTTTTCTTGTATGACTCGTATCGTGTAGGTAAAGAATAGAGAGGATGTTTACATATACCATTCGCTTCCGCCTCCTTCACTAATGCCATTTGTTGGTGCAAATCTTGTAAAAGTTCTTCAACGTCGGTAAATTTCTTGGATTCGTTCAAATACTTTTTCAGCAATTCAAGTATTTCCGGAGCCTCTTCAAGTATCTTCTCCCTGTAATACAAAATTAATAACTTATTTTGGAATTTGAAATTTCAAAAAATGGATCGGTTAATGATTGTGGATACTTTCTCTCTTTGTCTACAATTATAAGCAAGTTGCAAAAAAAAACTAACAAAGGATATCGATGAAGGGAGTAGACATTTTAAATCGATTCACGTTAATGAAAGTAAACTTGGTTGGTTATTTTAAAGGATTATCAAACGATACTGCTAACATTACAAAACCGGCTATTCAAGAACTTGGTAGATCATTTCACATCCGCCTTATTCTTTTGATCTTGTCCCGTCAGATTTCCATCTCTATCAAACAACCTTCGAGGAATAACCTTTAATAACGATGCCGCTCTTCAAAACGTGACTTGACGACTTCTTCACTTCCAAACCAGCGGATTTATTCAAGCGTGTTGTCGATAAATTGCGAGATCGATGGGAGACGATCATAAATAATTGAGGGAAATATATTATTGATTAGTTCAAGTATCTTGTTTGTTGAAAAATTAATCATTCTGAGTTCAATAAAAACGCTATGAACTTATGCATTAACTCAATATATTAACTGTTTTTATCTATCATCCTCTATTAAGTTCATTTAATGTTAAACATTTATTGATAATTATTGAGACCAGAATATTACAAGATGTCAAAATTATCTTGGTTACTCATTATACGTTAGATACAAAATTATTTTTGAACATGAATATCTATTTTGTTGCAATGACTAAATGTGAAAGATATGCCGTTGTGTGTGCGCGATTGCCAGATCTTCAGTTTCTTTAGCATTTGCATATAGTGAACATTCCATTGATTCCTCAGTATTTGACATATCCCTTATTGAAACGTTCTCGACCAATAGTCTAAAGCAGTGTTTTTCAACCTGTGGGTCGCGACCCCCTGGGGGGTCGCGAAGCCTCTGTAGGGGGGTCGCGAGAGGTCGAGAGAACTCAGTAAAAAAATCAATAAATTTTAAAAAGGTAAATATATTAAAAAAAAAAAGTTAACAAAATGATACTCGTTATGTTATTTATACAAACACTAACAAAAAATAAAATCTTCGAGTACTCGTTCATTTTAATGTGAAGGTTGCGCTTGAGTTTGTTCAATCAATTTCTCCCATCGTGGATCCGTTTTTGAAACTTAAAGTATTAAATCGTTTTCCAAATTTAAGCGATTTCTTAGTTTACTTTTTATTTGGGCCATTGATGAAAATGCCAACTCGCACAAGTACGAGGTAGAAAATGGAATCAAACACTTCAAAGCCTCGGTTGTTAATTCCGGGCATTGTTTTTCTTTTTAACCAAAAGGTATCCAAATTTCCAGACTTGAATTCCAAGTGTAACATCCCATCGGCAGATAATTCCAGCAGATTCTCTTGGAGCTTAGTTGATAAATTTGCCTCATTTATAGCTGCATTTAAAAACGGATTTAAGATCCATGTTTGCCCAGTGTTATCCGATATCTCTTGCACTGAGAAGTAATGACACAATTCTTTCTTCAAATTATTAACACCATTTTCATACCAGATATATATGAGTTGATGTTTATCTCGCTTCCGACTTCTTCAATGAAAGACTGTGTCGACGAAAATGAATCAAAGTTGTTTTGATTTATAAATGATGACCACAATTCAATTTTTTTTATAAAGCCATGGAGTTTGTCTTTTGCTGTAATGACATTTTCATCCCGCCCTTGAAGACTTTTATTCAAGTTATTTAAATGCTCAAATAAGTCAGAAAGAAAAGATAATTTCAAAAGGAATTCCGGGTCAGAAATGAATTCAGAGTAATGTGACTTGGCTTGTTGTAAATATACTAATAGTTCAGCGCGAAGTTCCATAACTCTGGTCAGTACTTTGCCTTTTGATAACCACCTTACTTCTGTATGGTAAAGCAAATTGCGGTGTAGTGCCCCCATATCTTCACAAATGATTAGAAACAATCGAGTCTGCAACGCTTTTCCTTTAATAGAATTTACAATGTTAATAATAATATTTAGAACTTGACTGTATTCTTGTGGCAAAGTTTTGGCTGCAAGAGCTTGGCGATGGAGAAAGCAATGCATCCAAACAAGCGTTTGGCATCTGTTCTTTCAGTCTAGCAATAAATCCACTCTTCGCACCAGTCATGGCTTTTGCTCCGTCACTACAAATAGCAATGCATTTTTGTGCCCAATCGATATTCATATCTTGCGTAGCTTCAAGGAACGTGTCATGCAAGCACTGACCTGTAGTATTTTTGGGTAGTGCCTTGCAAAATAGTATTTCTTCCATTAATATTTCATTGAATTCAACACGCACAAAAGCTACAAACTGCGCACAACCTGCAATATCCGTTGATTCATCAAATTGCAAGGACACAAAAGAACTTTTCTTAATTTTGACTTGATGACTTGATCACGAACGTCAGTCGCCATATTGCTTATCCTGCGTTGAATGGTATTGTCAGAGAGATATATACTTTTGAGCTTTTCGACCTCTTGCTTGCCAAACATAATCTCTGCTATATCTAAAGCCGCTGGTAAAATCAAATTTTCGGCAATACTGTGAGGTTTTCCTGCTTTAGCCACACGAAAAGCTACTCGATAACTAGCGAGCAACGCTTTCTCATTTAGGTTGGACATTTGTCCTATAGCAGTTTTTTTTATGTTCAAGAGCTTTTAATTTTCGCTCAAAAAATTCCACGGGTTTATTTTATCCATTAGGATGTTTTCTGTTTAGGTGGCGTACTAACTTCGATGGCTTCATGCTTTCTCTTGACAAAGTTTCAAAGCAAATTACGCACTGCGGTTTATTCTCAATCACAGTAAACCCAAATTTCAAATCGTCATAAAGACGTTTCTTCTTTATTCCACTACTGCCGCTAGACTTAGACGTTGATGGTTCTGATGATCTCTTCAGGAATTTATCCATTTTCAATTATATCAAACAACTCAAATAAATACGTAAAACAAGTGATTCGCGCTCTTCAAACAACTAAACAGCAGACGACACGACCACTTGTTTCGCGGTCTTGCACTCAACTGTCGTGGCCGCGGTCGACCGCCCTATTTATAGGCCAGCGCATTCTAGCGAGAATCATCTCGAAGCGTAACGAAACGTCCCGAAACTTGTGGACCTTTAGTGCGGGCCGTGGAGCGCGCGGGGGACTACCAGCGCCATCCGTTGGTAACACTCGGAACCTGTACTAGTTCCGAGTGTTCCCAACAGATGGCGCTGGGAGTCTCGGCCCTAACAATATGTTTGTAACGGGTGTTCAGAAACATTCGAAGTCAAGTGGGCTCTGAATAAAAAATCGTATATCTTTACTTAAGTATCTGATTTGTAATAATTATTAAATGTCAACTGTTGTCTGTCAAAAATCAATCTATCTCAGACATGACTTCATATTTTCAAGGACTACTTTGACTTTGAATGTTTCTGAACACCCGTTATTTGTTTGTTAGTTATCAATTGGCCACGTATTCGATTTAAAATTTTGTACGTACTTAATTGTATATTTATATCCGAATCCTAATAACGCAAACGCCTAAAATTTTTGTATGGATTAAATATTTTTAACATACTAGAAAAAAAAGGGTCGGGGGTCGAGAAATATTTTTTGATACTAGGGGGGTCGTGTCATGAAAAGGGTTGAAAAACACTGGTCTAAAGCCTTGTACACACTGCAGCCGCAACATGTAGCGCAACGTGTAAAGCAACAAATAATGCAACATGTGTGGACGTGCGTTGCATGTTACAGTGCGTGTTGCAGATATTGCGCGCATCTGATCCGTCGGTTGTCGGTTTTTCGTACGAAACACAAAGGGATTCTCGGTTGCAGTTTGGACGAGCATATGAAAAATTGGTGAGTGTGTACATATTGCGCGCACGTGCAACATCGAATTTCTATAAATTTGTCTAGATATACGTTATTAAAAATGGCAATATCACCAGAAAACTCATTATCAGAATAATGGGATGAAGAAAAATCCCTATTGCTCATTTAATTATATTAGCAGAAAAAACTTTTATGAAGTCCCTCAAATATAAATTATAAAAAAGTAGCCTAAAAGCGGTTGCGTGGAATGATATCGGCAAACGTATGGGTACGATGGGAGAGATTTGTAAAAATAAAACGATTAGTCTCTTATCATATTTTAGTCGCGAAAAAGTCAAAATATATTGGTTCTTCACCATCTTCGTGGATTCCTGTCAATGGTTAATTCATGTATGAACATATAAGCTCCGCACGCTACGGCTAGATGATGATAATAATAATTATAACTAAAGTAACACTCCATGTTGATACAGTGCTCGCGATCCACTAGTGTAAATCAGTACAAATGCGTTGAAAGTAGGTTGCGCTGTCTATATCAAACCGTCCACATTATGTTACAGGTTGCACTGCACGTTGCGGCTGCAATGTGTACAAGGCTTAAGAGCCCGGGACGCAACCCATTCTTATAAAAAAAGCAGTATGAAATGTGTACGTGAATAAGTCTTGGTAGTGACCGTATACGAAACGCCTGGTCTGTCAGGCCGCATTTAGCCGGAAGGTAAACCAATCAAATTGTTTATATATTTTAGATTCCTTTACTTATGAATAGAGACTGGACCTATCAGGCCGAAATTACGATGGACCGTATAAATAGTCTATAACATCGCTAAGTACAACACGCAGTTATTGAATAGCACTATCATTCGGTTAACCGCACATCTGGTTTTTGTTGTTGAATTGTGACGCAAATACTTCAATATTATAGTGAGATTCCTTTCTTCATGGGCGTAGATAGAAGAGGGATTTTTATAATTTATTTTATTTATTAGTTTATATTTCGTAAGATAAATAAAGTACGGTGAGTAAGTTTCTTTTTTTAATTGTTTTAACTGTTAATTACATCGTAATTTTTGTGATAGATCCTGTTTAATATCGTTTCATCGAATCTACTTCTCCCAATTATATTGACGTAAGTGTCGCAGTTAATTTCTTTAAATTTCAATAATTTACGCATACATTTGTAATTTTCATTTATTTAAATCTAGAACATTGTTTAAGTTACTTTTTCAGATATGACATGGAACAACGTCGAAAATGGCATCGTGAAATAATGACCAGTTGGATTAAGGGTCATACTGACTATATGTCCATTGCCAGTGATTTCGAAATTTATTGCACAGTCTGTAAAATATCGTTAAAAAATTCCAAGAAATCGTACGTGAAACGTCACTTAGCATCGCAAACACACACACAGATATTAGACCCGTTGGAATCAAGCAATTTTAACGAAGAACTGTGTGAAACTTTAATGGCGGCAAATATTCCATTAAATAAACTTAACAATCCCACCTTCAAAACATTTCTCCAAAAATATACTGGTCAAAATGTTACTGATGAATCCACCTTACGTAAATATTATGTTTCTAAGTGCTACACGAAAGCAGTAGAACGCATTAGAATCAGTACCTATAGATAAATGCTGACGAAACTGTCGATATACCGGGTGCGGCAATAGTGTGTCGGCGGAGCTTAGCATGAAAACTAATAAAGTTGTAACAATGAAATTTTACGTACACATGTAGTATGCTACAGTGCATTTTCGAATTTTATTTATATATTTACAGGGTGTTCCAAATTTCCGCAACCACTTTCAATTTTTTTTTTTTAAATAGGTTGCTATACTTTCTTGTTATTATGATGATAGCCACCCAAATTATCTTTGCAATGATATATGACAATGTGCACTTACAACTGCTAGTTTTGGTTTTATTGCAAATTTTGTTAAAATCTTGACAGTTGCAGCGTCTAACATTTTAAGTTTTAGCCTGAAAATGGGTGCAGTGCCTCACGTAACTTTTTTGTTACCAATTTATGGACTAACACGTTATATGTTTTGAGGGTGAACAACGTGACAACATATACAGAGTGTTAAATATGTCGTGCCAAAGTTATCGAAGTTTAATGGCTATTTTCTCTTTTTTTTTAAATTGAACCTATAATTTTTTTATTAGTCAGCAAATTCCTTGTAAAATTGCCGTTAAAATGGTACCAATAACACAGTACTTATTTATAGTATTTTCGAAGTTATAACCCTTTAATGGGATATACCTATGTTTATAATATTCAATATGCGGTGCTGCATCTAATAGTTGGGTGGTTGCCCTGAAATGATATTAAGCAAAAATTGCTGTGTAACCAAACGTCAAATATCTACTTAAAATTTCCATATAAAGTGTTTTTCAATAGTTTCTCTTTACTGTAATCGCGTTTAATTGCTATAATTTAAGTTCGGCTAGTTAATTATCAATTTCCGTTTGTTCGTTATTAATTGCTATCTTGTTGTCAGTTATATCGTTTTGTTGTCATTATTTTTTATTTCCATGCCGTAATAGTTTTTAGTTGTGTTTCTTTAGAATGAATTTTTCGAAGGAGGAGCTAATAGACATGGTATTTGTTCTTGGCGCTAGCAATAGAAATCCACTTTTAGCATCAAGAACATAAGCTAAGGAGTATCCTCACCGAAGAGCACCAGGTATTAAGACGTTTGAAAATTTGTTGGCAAGGTTTCTTCGGACGGGTTCAGTGAATTATGTCAAACATGAAAGAACTAAGTCTATGATTACAGAAGATAATGAAGTGACAGTCGTCCTGTCCGTTGTGGAAAATCCGCGCGTATCTACAAGGATAATTTCGAAAGAACACGGGATAGAAGTCACTGCTGTAAGAAGGATTTTAAAAAAACATAAATTTCACCCTCACAAAATTCAAAATCATCAAGGCTTATTACAAACGGATTTTGAAAGGAGACTTGTTTACTGTGAATGGCTACTTTTCCAATTACGACAAGATCTAACTTTTCTAGATCATGTGTTTTTCACACATGAAGCAACATTTGCTAATTGTGGAATAACAAAAAGAAAAAATTCTCACTATTATGACACTAGAAACCCTCATTTTGTGTAACCCATTTTATACCAACAAAAATGGAGTGTTAACACCTAGGGAGGCATCATAGGAAACACTATTGTAGGTCCATTCTTTTTTAATAATACTTTAAATTGTGAAATCTACACAAATTTCCTACAAAATAATTTACCATTGCTGTTAGAAGACCTACCAGATAACGTCATAAGGAGATTGTGGTACCAACATGATGGTGCACCTGCACATTACGGTGCTGCTGCAAGAACACATTTAGATAGGGTATTCACCAATAGGTGGATTGGGAGAGGAAGCTTTATAAGCTGGCCACCGCGGTCACCAGATCTAACCCCTTGTGATTTTTCTGTGGCCTACTGTAAAAAATATAGTTTACGAAACACCTCCTACAACGGCAGAGAACATGCAGCAACGAATCAGAAACGCTTTTCTTCAAGTAAGTGAAAACAACATGGCTCAAAATGTCGATGCAGAGGCGATTAAGAGCATGTGTAGAGCAGAATGGAAATATATTTGAACACATTTCAAATTAATTTTGTTTTATTATTGAAAAATTACAAAATGTAATTCTAAAACTAATAATAAAGAATTAAGAAACAGGTGTTTGTAAAAGTTACATTGTTTGATATCATTTCATGGCCAACCAACTATTAGATGCACCGCATATTGAATATTATAAACATAGGTATATCCCATTAAAGGGTTATAACTTCGAAAATACTAGAAATAAGTACTATGTTATTGGTACCATTTTAACGGCAATTTTACAAGGAATTTGCTGACTAATAAAAAAATTATAGGTTCAATTTTAAAAAAAAGAGAAAATAGCCTTTAAACTTCGATAACTTTGGCACGACATATTTAAAACTCTGTATATGTTGTCACGTTGTTCACCCTCAAACCATATAACGTGTTAGTCTATAAATTGGTAACAAAAAAGTTACGTGAGGCACTGCACTCATTTTCAGGCTAAGACTTAAAATGTTAGACGCTGCAACTGTCAAGATTTTAACAAAATTTACAATAAAACCAAAACTAACAGTTGTAAGTGCAATTGTCATATATCATTGCAAAGATAATTTGGGTGGCTATCATCATAATAACAAGAAAGTATAGCAATCTATTTAAAAAAAAAAAATTGAAAGTGGTTGCGGAAATTTGGAACACCCTGTAAATATATAAATAAAATTAGAAAATGCACTGTAGCATACTACATGTGTACGTAAAATTTCATTGTTACAACTTTATTAGTTTTCATGCTAAGCTCCGCCGACACACTATTGCCGCACCCGGTATTAGGACGCTGTGTGGTAAATGTTGTAGCTTGTGTACTACACCCAACTATACAGGGTGTTTCAAGATTAAATAAATAAATTAAAATTTGGGCTCAGGGCACTAAAATAAAAGAAAAATTTCCTATAAAACTGTATCCGAAAACGCTTCGTTAAATAGCTACAGTCCTTCAAAGATAAGGGTCTAAATCTAGTTTCTATTTTTTTCTTAAATTTTGAAACAGATACAAAACTCATACTTGGTAATTGTGACCAGCTAAGGAAATAACTTCTTACAAGTAATTTGTCGATCATCCCCAATTATTACGAAGTGGTAAAGTCAGTCACCCCTACTGTATTTTGCATTGAAATTTTTTTTCGTGTGGAATTTTGTAAAATAAAAATTAAAATGGTTAAGCGAGATTCATTTAGAGACTTTGTAAGTTAGACGTGAAAGCTGGTTGCAACTAGACGGCTGCCCTGCCCATTATGCTAGGAACACGCGACAATGGCTAAATGTACACTAGTCTGGACGATGGATTGGTCGTGGAGGACCAATCGCTTGGCCTGCACGGTCGCCAGATCTAACGCAGTTAGATTTTTTCGCAGGGGATGCCATCAAGCAAAAAGTGTACGAACAACCGGTGGATAACGTTGAGACATTAAGAAATAGAGTTGTTCAAGCTTGTACAGAAGTGACTATCGAACAGTGTCGATCGGCAATTCGTTCAGTGATCACAAGATGCAACGCCTGCCTGCGAACTGGGGGAAATATTTTCGAACAAATTCTTTAAACTTTTACGTTCTTATTATGTATTCCGTTTTTCACGTTTGCTGATTTTACAAAAAAAATGATTTGTTAAAAGTCATTTCGTTAGCTGGTCACAATTACCAAATATGAGTTTTGTATCTGTTTCAAAATTTGAGAAACACTATAAAAACTTGAATTGGACTCTTATCTTTGAAGGACTGTAACTATTTATCACATTACAGCTTCATAGGAAGTTTTTCTCTTATTTTGGTGCCCTGAACCCAAATTTATTTTTTTTATTATATAATCCTGAAACAACCTGTATATGTAATAGCAACAAAAGTTATAAATACAGTTGATGCGGAAACAGTAGCTAAAACCATTTACGAGAATATGCACCAAATGCTTCATTCGTACGACAGGAAAAAAAAATACTTTTATTTGTCAGTGACAGTGCTGCATATATGTTAAACAGGCAGACTATTAAAGGAAACATATCCTAATATGCTGCATATTACTTGTGTAGCACATGCTCTACACAGAATCTGTGAATATATCAGAGACACCTTTCCAGAAGTTGATAGACATGTATCCGCTTTTAAAAAAGTTTTTAGAAAAGCACCATTGAGAGTAGCTCTTTACAGAGAAAAACTTCCATCTTTGTCACTGCCTCCCTCTCCAGTAATAACTAGATGGGGGACACGGTTGGAAGCTACTAGTTTTTATGCAGAGAATTTCGATAGTTTACAAAATTTCGTTACATGGTTAAATGACGATGCTCGAAGTATTTCCGAGTGCAAGGAACTAATACAAATTCCAAATTTAAAAAATCAGTTGTACTTTCTTCAGGAACACTTTGGAAATTTGCCAAAACTAATCAGTTATTTTGATAATCAAAATCTCAAATTGAATAATGGATTAACCACATTAGATGTGGCTATTAATAATTTGAAAAATATTCCAAGTGACTTCGGATGTGGCCTTCGGCAAGAGTTAGACGCAGTTTTTAATAGAATTCCAGATTTAATAATATTCCATCAATTGTGTATGGGGGCAATGCCTCAAAATCTAACTGCTAAATACGCTGAAATAAAATAATATTTCCAGTATGCACCTATAACCAGTTGCGATGTAGAAAGGACGTTTTCTATTACGAGGATGTATTTCATCCAAAGAGAACCTTGAAAAAGTATTGCATTAATAATATTAATACTCCTTTACATAACTTGAACTACAAAATAAACAAATAAAAATGTATTTCGTATTTTATAGATCACCACCCGTTTGTTTTCCAATTAACAGTTAAAACAATGAAAACTAACTCACCGTACTTTATCTTACGAAATATAAATAAAATAAATTATAAAACACCTCACCCTTCTAACTACGCCCATGAAGAAAGGAAATTAACTATGATATTGAAGTAGTTGCGTCACAATTCAACGACAAAAAACAGATGTGAGGTTAACCGAATGAATAGTATCCTAATTTCGGCCTGATACGTCCGGTCTCTAATTATTATAAATCGCATGATATTTTCGTTATATTAATAGCTATAAAAATGTTTAAATAGATTTAGAATAAATACAATAAAAAGACGTAAAATTAAAAAAAATATTTCTTTATGGCACACTGTAAATATAATAACAGAAAATAATTTCGTTTATGATAACTTTACAACACTTTCGTCACTTGTTATCAGTCATAAAATGAACTCATAGTATTAATTAAAAACTAAAATATTTTGTGATATAAATTATTATCGAAGCACCTGTACAATTTTTGCTGCATAAACTGAGAGTAGCGGCAATGCTATTGAGATATAAATTAATTAATAAGAATTGCGTATATTATAATTTATAAGCGGTTCAATTTACTGAAAAAGAAAAAATTTGTTCTTTCATTTGTGAATACCCGAATGCAATTAATTACATTACATAACATAAAGTTAATAAAAATAGAAGACTATTATTAATACGATAGGGCAATTAAAATACACAGATCCAATGAGTTTTGTGATGTAATATTTTTTACATATAAGTTATTACGAAATATTTTTACTAAAGGTTAATTGATTCCATTGAGATTATCCGGTAATAAAATCGATTTTCTAATTGTATACGTCAATCAGACGATACGTTATTATTAAACTATAAATAACAATTTTTTTGTCAAAATTTCGTTTATTACTTTTTATGCGGTTCGTAGTAATATGTATTTTTAATACAAGTGTCCTTGAAAGAAAGAGACAACGTATGAAAAATGGAAAGATGTAATTATATAGAATACGACTCCAAAATATTTTCCCAAAATTCCCTCTCATACGCGAAAAAAAAAAGAAATGTATTTATAAAGTATTTGTCCCGCCTCTGTCTTTAAAGAAGTGCAACCGACTATAACATAAAAAGAGTAGGTACCCCTACTTTTTATGTTATAGTCGATCGGCTTTAAGTACATGTGTGCGTGCGATATGACTTATATTTACGTGTTCGATTAAAGGTAGATTGTTACCAAATTGGATATGAAATGCTTCGTAGAGCACCCATCTTACATCTTCTTTTAATAATGCACATGCATACAAACTAAAAGTATTAATTTTTAACCGCTGGGTTGTTTAAACAATGATATCATAATATTGACAGCTGTTACTTATGTAACACACACTGTAACGTTGGTGTGTAAGTTCAATAGATAAGACATTCTGAATTCATAGGCGGCACATACTACAATTTTCAGCGGGCTTTTAATTTTGGGGTTCGCGCCGAAATTGACTTAATTTTTTTGGATTCATGTTCTATATAATTGCATCTTTCCTTTTTTAATGCGTTGTCTCTTTTTTCAAGGACACTCTGCATATCTATATACCTAAAAGTTGTTCCACACGCGCTTCATAAAACACGTGTCTGTAATATAAGCACAACAAAATTCTGATAAAAATGAATCGTCTTTCTGTGATTGGTTACCTCGAAAGAAACTATAGTCAACAAAAAAAGAACATGTTATAGGAGGAAATATCACAAAATAACGAGACTGGTGCTGTAGTAAAAATGAGAAACATTTATTTTGAAAACTTCAACAACTATCCGTCAAGCTATTCTCCATTCTGTGTAATACACTTGACCCATCGTTTTATCCACTTGTCATAAACATCTTAAAAAACATTTTTTGAGTCTATTTAGTATACCCATCACCGCCTTGTTGAACTCTAAATTCGACTCAATTTTCAACCTCTAAATTCTTTCTTGACTTCAAGAAACAAATGGAAGTCACATGGAGCAAGGTCAAGTGATTAGGGAAGGTGAACCATAATTTCTACCTCCAATTCTTCAAGTATTCGTTGACGAATCGCTGATCTGTGGGCCGGAGCATTGTCGTGATGCAGGATCCAACCGATGTCTTGATAAAGCAGCCGTTTTTTCTATAATTTTGCAAGTATATAAGAATAGTACACTCCAGTTACTTTATGTTCTCTAGGTTTAATGTGATCATAACGCCCCATTTATCAAACAAATTAAGTGCATCACTTTACCGGCGCTTTTCACAATTTTCGCCTTTTGCGGTTTTGGACTGCCTTTGTGTTCCCATTGCATACTTTGAGACTTTAATGCAATGTCGTAATAATAAAACCAACTCTCGTCACATGTAACCACATTGTTTAAAAACTGTGGATTATGTTGCAGTTGCCTTTTCCACTGCCACAAATTGTCACTCGATTGGTTTTTTGTTCATCGGCATCACTTTTGGAATCCATTTTGCCGCGACCTTTCGATATCCTAAAATATGAATAATTTTTTAAGTGGAACCATAAGACAAATTAACACTGTCAGAAATTCGATATTTGCTAATCCGACCGTTTTGTATCAAATCGTTAATTTCTGCAATTTGTGAATCAATCCGTGCAGTTGGTAGTCGCCCGTGTTGAGGATCATCTTCCACTGATTCACAACCGTCTTTGAATGTCTTATGCCACTCAAATAGTCTGCATCGTGATAAACTATCATCTGGGTATGCAATTTTAATTATTTAATAAGTTTCAGTTGGAGTTTTATCCAACCAAACACAAAATTTGATTATTTTTTTCTTGGGTACGACAAACACTGACAATTCAGTAATTAATTTGTAATAAAAGTCAAAAGTTAAATCAAAGCCTACTTAAAGATAAGTACATTAGAGATGGGGCTTTCATGTTCTATTACTTCTTTCACAACTAGTACAAATCCTAGTTGTGAGAGAAGTTATAGCACCAGTCTCGTTATATTTTGATATACTCTCGTATAGCGTAATGCATAATAGTTAGTAGAGTTCTTAAATTGGAGTTGTTTATGAGTAAGTTTAGAAAGTTGTGTGATTACAAGCACCTTAAACGCTGAACAACTATTAAAATTATATCAAAAATGTCTTCTAAGAACAACGACAGTGAATAATAATCTGGAATATATTTACAAGAAGATAACGATCCCAAAACACTGCTAATGAATTAATTGGCTTTTCTATTTTCTGAATTCTATCCAACTGAGAATTTTTGGGATCTTATGGATGAGATCTTCAGTTGTATTTTATGGTTCGGACAATATTTTTACGGTAATTTCTACCATTCTCAAAAAAAGATCTTATTCAACTAAATGCACACAGAGGTACAACTTATTATGTATTGTATAAGTGTATACAGAGTGAGTTTTTTCTGATGTTTAGTATGGGGATCTCGGAAAGTAGCGGAGACGATTAAATGGGGAAAGAATTGCAGTTTTACGAGCTCAGTTTAATGAGCTTTTTGTTTGTTGGAAAAAATGCAAGGCTAACTAGATACAGTAGAAACTCGATTCTTGCTCGCAATGAAAACCGGGCTCGGTGCAAATTTTGAGGTTGTTGCAAGTACCGAAATTTTTCATACAATTAAATTAAAAAGCGTTTATATACGAGGTGCATTCAAGTTCTAAGGCCTCCGATTTTTTTTCTCCAGACTGGAAAGAGATAGAAGCATGTGCATTGTTTTAAAATGAGCGTGCGTTCGTTTTCAATACGTCACAGAGATGGCAGCACTGTACGGCAGATGGAATTGTAGCGGCAGCGTCGAGAATGAGAACTGTTTTAGATACTTAAAATGGCTACGTTTTCCTTACTTGAACAGCGTGCAAACATTCGTTTTCTGAATTTGCGTGGTGTGACACAAATGAAATTCATCGACAGTTGAAGCAGACATGTGGTGATGGAGTTATGGATGTGTCGAAAGTGCGTTCGTGGGTGCGACAGTTTAATTAAGGCAGAACATTGTGTGACAACAAACCGAAACAACCTCGGGCTCGCACAAGCCGGTCTGACGACATAATCGAGAAAGTGGAGAGACTTGTTTTGGGGGATCGCCGAATGACAGTTGAACAGATCGCCTCCAGTGTTAGCATTTCCGTGGGTTCTGTGCACACAATCCTGCATGACGACCTGAAAATGCGAAGAGTGTCTTCCAGGTAGGTGCCACGAATGCTGACGGACGACCACAAGGCTGCTCGTGTGGCATGTCGCCAAGCAATGTTGACGCGCAACCAAGGCATGAATGGGACTTTCTTTTCGTCGATTGTGACAATGGATGAGACGTGGATGCCATTTTTCAATCCAGAAACAAAGCGCCAGTCAGCTCAATGGAAGCACACAGATTCACCGCCACCAAAAAAATTTCGGGTAACCGCCAGTGCTGAAAAAATGATGGTGTCCATGTTCTGGGACAGTGAGGACGTAATCCTTACCGATTGTGTTCCAAAGGGCACTACGGTGACAGGTGCATCCTACGAAAATGTTTTGAAGAACAAGTTCCTTCCTGCACTGCAACAAAAACGTCCGGGATAGGCTGCGCGTGTGCTGTTTCACCAAGACAACGCACCCACACATCGGGCTAACGTTACGCAACAGTTTCTTCGTGAAAACAACTTTGAAGTGATTTCTCATGCTCCCTACTCACCTGACCGGGTTCCTAGTGACTTTTGGCTGTTTCCAACAATGAAAGACACTGTCCGTGGCCGCACATTCACCAGCCGTGCTGCTATTGCTTCAGCGATTTTCCAGTGGTCGAAACAGACTCCTAAAGAAGCATTCGCCGCGGACATGGAATCATGGCGTCGACGTTGTGAAAAATGTGTACGTCTGCAGGGAGATTACGTCGAGAAGTAACACCAGTTTCATAGTTTTCGGGTGAGTAGTTAGTTAGAAAAAAAATCGGAGGCCTTAGAACTTGAATGCACCTCGTAGATCTTTTCAGCACAGCATTTATTTTTTTTTCTAATTCCGTTCAATACACTTGTAAAGTTTTAAGTATTTACATTTTTTATGTAATATTAAAAAAAATTTCAATTCGTGTTTGTTTTGTGCAGACTTGTTTATGTGCAGACTTGTTTACTCAGTACTGCGCTGCCTCTAAGCCTCTGGAGTGTCATAACATCCTCTAAGGAAGCATTGTTTTGCTCTGCCCATTCCAAGCAAATATTAAATGCTGATATCCTCCGATGTAATTTTTTTCAAATTAAGCACCACGTCACTAACTTCTTCACCGACAACTTCGTCATCATCGATACAGTATTCTTCATTTAAAGCTGTAGTACCTGTAGTGTTCTCAGTAATCCATTGCTCGATTTGAAGCAAAGTTGTAATATTTTGAAAATTAGATGCATCATCAACTAGCTGTAAACGTAGCTCTGAAAGAGGAATGATATCTTCATTATCCCACTCAGATGTTTTTTCCAACAATTTTTGAAACGAAGTCCGAATAGAAGTTTCCTTAAGGACATTCCATGCACTAGCTAAAAAGCATATTGCGTCTTTCAGATTAATGTTTCGCAGAGACTCATCAATAGTTTGTCCACGACCGACAATATGACTTAAAAGGCTTTTCTTGTAGCTGAGCTTGGTAAGCCTTATAACATTCTGATCATGGGTTGTATTAGAGAGGTGCAATTTGGAGGAAAGCACATCACCGATATTTGGCCATCATGGCTCGCCAACTCGCCATCTTTTGGGTGGCATGGAGCATTATTCATGAGCAGAAGTGCTTTCTGGGGTAGGTTTTTGCTACGAAGAAACTCTTACACATGTTTTAAAAGAAATCTTACATTGAAAAAAAAAATTTTTACGAAAAATTTACGTACTTCTGGTAAAAATGTTTTGTGGAACCATTCTTCAAACAAAGCCAATGTCATCCAACCACTTTTGTTTCCTTTGTAGACAACAGGAATATCAGCTAAATTTTTTAATGAACGTGGGTTCGCCGATTTCCCAATAACCATTAATTTAACTCTATGATTTCCGGCAGCATTAGTACATGCGAGAAAAGTTAACCTTTCTTTGCTTATTTTATGACCTGGTGCCGAGGTTTCTTTTGAACGCACAAGAGTTTTATCAGATAAAAGTTTCCAAAATAATGCAGACTCATCAGCATTGTATATCTGCTCCTTTGATAAACCAACATCAACAATTTTCTTGTTGAATTTATCCAAAAACGGATTGATAGAATCACTCTTGTTCGACATTTTTTCTCCACATATTTTGAGCCTTCGGATTCCATGTCTTTTTTTTAAAGTTCGCAGCCCAACCATTGCTGGCGTTGAAGTCACCTGGATTTTCCTGGATTTTTTCATGGGCTAACTTAGCTTTCTCCTTCAGCATGTCACTTGATATTGGTAAGTTTTTTGCTCTTTGATTTGCAAACCAATTGAACAAGGATTTTTCCATTTTCGGAAACTCGAAGACCTTGAGCGTCTTTCTTTTACCTCGGCCGAATTCAGATTGTGTGATAAACTTCTTTATGAATGTTTCATTTTTCTTGATACGTGTTATTGTTGTTCTATGCACGTGAAAAATATTAGCTATTGCTTTGATAGAATAGCCCGCATTTAATTTATTTAAAACATCAGCTTTTTCTTTTATTTTAAGCACTGTAAAATTCTTCTATGCCATTTTGCAACCAAATCACGCACAATTCAATTCTAGACTGATATAAAATTCAAATTGTCATCTGTTTCATACTACGGCGGGACTTCCCTGAACTTTATTCAATTCAAAACTCGAAATACATGCATGTATTGTGTACGTGGCTAACAAACAAACAAACAAATCTACACTTAGAAACGCATGTGAAAAAAAATGTTGCAAGTATGGAGGTCAAATTTTCGAATGTTGCAAGTACTGAGAACGTAATGAAAAAATTTTTCGTAAGAATCGAGGCGTGCAAGTAGCGAGTATGTGCAAGAATCGAGTTACCACTGTATATCGCAAAAATGTTTTTTTTTTTGCTATTTTGTCCAGCGCCTATATCTCTGTTATTATTGACTTTAGCAAAAATGTGTAAAGGAGAAAGTTATAAGAAATTATGTGCTTAATAATAGTGTATAACCGAATTTTTCATTTAAGCTATATTTTTTGTGTCCTGACACAAACTTGTGTTTTTTCTAATGACTTTATAAAAAAAAGGCCTTTCGACGTTTCAAATAATGTACCACTTGACATAGTTATTATTATAAATAAACGAATTATGGACGTTTCTTTCTTTTAATTTTCGAACTGCTCTAGTAGTATGCTATGAAAACAATGAATTATTGTCAATTGAGGTTTCGTCAAATAGCAATATGAATTTTTCTAATCAGGAAAAGCGTGATATGATTGAGTGTTACATTTTGGCCCATAAAAATGCCTTACAAGTATTTCGAACAAAATTTTGATCGTCACCAGCCGTCTTCTACCTACCTTTAAGAGACTCTATAATTTTGGAGAGTATGGTTCTTTTTGTAAGTTAATAATAACAGAGATATAGGCGTCGGACAAAATACGAAAAAATCATTTTTGCGATATATCTAGTTAACCATGCATTTTTTCAAAAAAAACAAATAAAACTGCAATTCTTTCCCCATTTAATTGTCTCTCTATCTCCGCTAGTTTCCGAGATCTCCATGCTAAACATCGGAAAAAACTCACCTTCTATATGTAATTGCCTGTCTGGGTATAGTAGTTACTCTGACCATTTTATGATTGTGTCTATTATTGGGGTGTTTAAAAATTCTTTCTGTGTTTTCGTTCTTAAAAATTTATTTTTTTATTTCTAAAATTTTTAGAAATCCAGTTTTTTCCTTTATTTACATTGTACAGTAATTTGTAGCTTTCTACAAGGCGTCTCGTATTGCTATGTTC
The DNA here is from genome assembly GCA_935421215.2 of Melolontha melolontha. NCBI lineage: Eukaryota > Metazoa > Arthropoda > Insecta > Coleoptera > Scarabaeidae > Melolontha > Melolontha melolontha. The sequence continues at coordinate 202,992,231 of OW285235.1, read as the reverse complement.
AAATTTTAGCAGTGTAAAGTACTTCGTTTCAAGTATCAAAAACGCAAAACCTGTACATCCATTTTTATTTGTTTCAAAGTTACAGATCTATGAATGTGATTGTCAGATCATGAAAAAAAAAATGTAATCCTGAAGTCAATACAAGCTGATTTTATTTAAAAAAGTTATACGATTCAATAACAGGCCTGTGATTGTTAACGTCGCATAATAAAATGTTATCCTAAAATAAATAAACACGTGTCGTAGTGCATACAGCAAATTCTTTGGAGATCTACAAAAAAGAGTACTGGAAATTGATTTATGATAAAGAAGGTTCTTACTTATTTCGTAACTGCTGAACCATGAATATCATACAATAAACAAATATTCAGATGACTGTTAACGTTGCATTTTTTAATAAAGGATTACATTACGTTTCAGTTCATACAACAGCTTATTAGTGAGTGGACACGATTTCTTTATTCAAAATGCCTTACCGATTTTATTCTCAAGAGTATGCGGACATGCATTTTGTGTATGGCTACTGTAACGGCAGTGCACGTCAAGCAGTTATTGAATACCAACATCGGTTTCCCGATAGCCGCATTCCTCATTACAAAACGTTTCTGGAAGTACACAGACAATTTCGGAAATGCGGGCTGCGTGATTATCTTTTCGACCGAGGAGTAAATTTGCCAGCAGACTTAGAGGAAGAAGCAGTAGCTATCGTTACAAGGGATCCAACTCTCAGTGTACGTCGAATCGCTAGATAACTAGGAGTGCCACGAACGACAGTTTGGCGAATTTTAAAACGTGAGGGCTTATATCCATATCACTATCGCAGGGGACACGGTTTGCTTGATGCAGACCACTATGCTCGTCTAGTTTATTCTACTTGGATATTAAGACAGTCACGGCTTCATTTTAATTTCTGCAGAACAGTTCTTTGGACAGATGAATCTACGTTCACGAGAAATGGTACTACAAATCCGAGAAACCTGCACAGGTGGTCATCAGAAAATCCCAAAGCTATACGCCCATCTAAATTTCAACATGAATTTTCTATTAAAGTTTGGGCGGCCCTAATCCATGACTTGTTGATTGGTCCTGTTGTTCTTCCTGGGAGGTTAAATGCTGACAATTACCTTCAATTTCTTATTGACGAACTGCCAGGTCTTTTAGAGGATGTTCCACTGAATGTGCGACGAGACATGTGGTTTCACATGGATGGGGCACCACCACATTTCGGAATTGTTGTCCGAAATTGGGTTAACGTCAATTATTCAATATGGATTGGTCGAGGTGGTCCTGTGGCATGGTCACCCAGATCATCCGATCTTAATCCCTTTGATTATTATTTATGGGGGTACATGAAAAATTTAGTCTACGCGCAAGTGTCGAACACAAGAGAAAAGTTGTTGGATCGTACTCACTTGGCTGCCGAGCAAATTCGACAAAACAAGTATGAAATTCGGATAAGTACTTCTTCTGTTGGCTTACGGGCACAAGCCTGCATTCAACAAGGAGGTGGACATTTCGAAAATATTATTAATTGAACTTTTTTAAATAAAATAAGTTTTTATTGACTTTGGGATTACATTTTTTTTCATGATCTGACAATCACATTCATAGATCTGTAACTTTGAAACAAATAAAAATGGATATACAAGTTTTGCGTTTTTGTTACTTGAAATGAAGTCTACTTTACACTCCTAAAATTTGAACATAACGATACGGGACAGCTTGTATAACAGATTTTCCACCAAATCCAAAATAAAACTGGAGATTGCATAGCTTTTGAATAACAAAATCTAAGGAGTTTTCAAATCGATTTAATCTTTCCTAGTCAATTTCGTATCATGAATATTTGAAGATGTAGAAAAAATCTAAATTATGCATTTACATAAATACAAAACGATAAAATTAACTGTGTCGACTACAATTTTCAAATAGTTTTTGTGTTACCCGTAGCTAAAAACGCCCATAGATTGTGTCGTAGTCTTTTAATAAACCCTACCTATTTATTTTCCAATCCATTTTAACTTCGGTACACCTAACATTGAACATAGATAAAGTTACTTCTTTCTCTAAATCCTTGCGTGTCTGTCTATTTGTTGAATTATCAGGTACTCCGCCAAAGATAGTACCCGCTAGACCTTCAATTCCAAGAGTCCAATCCACCAATGGATCATAAACGAATGCTTCGAGAAGAGTCAATAATGTTTCGCGACCTTTCTTCATCGTCTTTAATACGTTCTCACATGCCATTCTGAATATGCCCTAGAAATAGAAACGGTAAATTAGAACATTAAATAAAATAAAATAAAGTTGTTAACAAATTATTATAAATTATTGGAAATATGTATGTTACTACCAAAACAAGACTGTTTAATTGATTGACTGCATTTTATTGTTTGAATTCAAAACATTATTTTGAATTATTATTCTATATATTGTAAGATTAGTAATCAGATGGTGCAAGGTCAAGGTTGGGTAGAACAAACCAGCCAAACTCTAATGTTTTTTCCTGCGTTAGTTTTATTTACTCTACGGGATTTTGCGTCGTAATGAAGGAAAACAGCATTTTTCCTAATTTCCGAATGCAGTTCGATGGACGTATAAATTTACATTAAGTGTTTCATTGCGAATTAATACAAATATGTTAAAACATATCTGTACACATGAAGATACACAACCTATTTAACTAAATGTCACTTCAACTACACACACATGCGTTTCGATCTAGTGATCTCGTCAGCAGTCGCGGCTCGTGATGACGTAAAACGTGGGCACCTGCACGGATGAGGTAGTTTCGAACAATTTCGATCGCACCTACTCGCTTTTCTGTATATATGAAAGCTTAAACGAAGCAGTCTCATCCGTGCAGGTGCCCACGTTTTACGCCATCAAGAGCCGCGACCGCTCGTCAGTGCAGATTCACGAAGTGACGTCTTAAGATTCGCTGCCGCAATAAAAGCACAACCTTATCCCGTCAACTGAAAAAAGATATCTCATGATATCTAACGGACAAGAGGGGCTCACCAGTTTCTCTCTACTACACAATTGCTCGATTATACAATTATACGTGTTTCTTTCTCCCCTATGACGGCGTAGCCATTCGAGAGAAAGCGCTGATACTGGTGAGCCTTTCTTGTCCGTCAAATGTCACGAGATATCTTTCGTCAGCTATTAATTTTAGCTTTAGCTACTTTAGCTTTTATTGCGGGAGCGAATGTTAAGACGTCACTTCGTAAATCTGTACTGACGAGATCATTAGATCAAAACGCATGTGTCTGCAGTTGAAGTGACCTTTGATTAAATATGGTTGTGTATGTCCATGTGTATAGATACAGATACGTTTAAGCATATTTGTATTAATTTGTATATGTGTTTACACATTGATATGCTATTTCTTGGTGTTTCATTGCGATTTAAAAAATCCGAAGTAAATAATACAATGATTCCACCACACAAATAACAATATTATACTTCTATGAAGCTTTATTAGATTTATCCTCGTCAATTCACTTATTTTTACATTGAACATTGTCGTACATGACCCATTTTTTATCAACTGGTATGATATGTTTAAGAAAGAGCTAATTTCTCTGTTTGCCGTTTCTCGCAATACCCTTCGTTCATCTCTTCAACTCTTCAAGTATTTTTCTGTGGATTATCTGGGTTTATCTTCCAACCACGTATCTTCAGAATTAATTTTAGCAAACCAATTACGCACTTGGTAACCAGTTATGGCTTCTTCACCATAAACATGGAGATATCTTATTAGATATGTGTCGAATATGTCCACGCACTTTTTGACAAACGGCGATAGAAATTATAAGGAGATAAATCAGGACTATAAGTTCACGTTTTTCGCCTTGAAATATTCAATATTTTGACCAGCTGTGTGAGAGCTCGTATTAATCATGATGAAGGACGGAACACTTCTATCAAATTATGCAGAATCCAACGAGCACAAAGCTTTTACACAGCTAAATGTTTATGCAAGATCTTCTTTAGTTATTTCATGTTAATGTCTATGGATGGCTCAATCTTACAGTGCACCATATGCCGCTCTATCATTTCTCTTACTGCATTGATATTTGTTGCAACAACAGAAGTTAATAGACAACCTTCACGAAATTTATCACTAAAAATTTTACGCTCACGCTTGAATTCTTTAAACAGTGCTATTTGATGGTGCTTTCTCTATAACAGTCAAATGAAGTCGGTCGATGCATTATTATTGAGTTAACTCACATAGAAAAATCGAACAAAATTACTGTTCGAAATTTCATTTTTTCACAAGATTCTTTTTTTGAAGCAAATGCACAAATGAAATTAGTATGCCCTTTTTAATTGTCAATGTTTTTTAATTTACAAAATGTCAATTTTTGTTTATTTGTTTTTTTTTACGCATTTGTTATGCATAAGAAAAATGACGATGTTTTAAAGAGAGACTATGGCATCATAAGTAAGGGGATCGATATTTATATATAAGGCAATTAGCAGCTTTGTTTATAAGTTGTATGTAACGAATTTGATGAAATGTAAAGGCATAAGCAATGCTATATTAGTAAAGGATCTTCTAGAATTTTTGATATACACTCTTAGTTTTGTATAGGGACAAAGAAAAAAAGGGGTGAAAGATACATATGGGTAATGCGTTCATACAAAAAATCGCCCTGTCGTAGTTAATATACAGGCGGCAATACAGGAATTTACCGCCACAAACAACGCTGAAATTTACATTTAATATGGATATAGTCTTTGCTGTGGTCAGGTGCGTTCGCAATGGCATTCTAAATTGCGCACATTAATTACAAATGTTCCATAGAGTTGTCGATATATTCGAAATAAAGGCTATTATGATTGATATCCACAAAAAAAAACATGACCATAAAAAGACTATATGTGCGGCTGACTCTATTGCATAATGTTTTGGTAAACAAACATTCAGTATTATTATGAATAGTAAAGTTATTGTTAGACCGTTATCTTCTAACAATAGTCTAGGAATTTTATTAATTTTTTTTAATAAAGCGATGAACTTAATTACAGCTGTATTTTTGTAAATATAGAATAAATAAAGATCTGGATCGACTTTAAATACAATTTGGCCCTAAATTTTTGATGGATTACAAAGAAATTCCTTTTTTTATTTTCGGTTAGACATTTATACGTATTCTTCAGATTCGCATAGTAACTCTATACAGTTTTTTTCTGTTCATGTAAATTTTATCGTTTGCATTTCATAAAGCAGTTTTAAAGTTATTTTGAAGTATTGCAAAGGATTTATTCAAAAATAAAAATAAATTGAGAAAAGGCATCTTTTCTGTAAACGTTTCAAGACAATAGGAAAAACAGTTACTGATTTCAAAATATATAAACAATTACTGTTAATACTATTATTATTATATGTATTATACTCGTAATATTAGATTTTATCAAATCGTTTTAAACAAATTTGTTAAGAAAATATTTTTAAGTATTCCGTTATTTAATATATTGCTTAATTTGTTGATAATTGCTTAGCTACAAATGGCAATGTAAATCTGTTTGTTTAACATTAATATATATTTCATATTAACATTCAATTAAATCTTTTATTTTTTCGGTAGTCGAATAATCTCTAAAACAGAGGTGAATCCTATGTAGATTAGATGAAGATCAATCCATCATCATGTACTGATAAGGTTTTTTTTTTATCTATCTACTATAATGAAAACAATGTAAACAGAATTTGAGCTGCAGGCCAAATATTTTGCAAACGAAATAATAGAGTTAAGAGGTACGCTTGCGCAAACATGAATGTATGTATAAGCAGCGTACTTAATAATTACTTTAGCTTAATTCTTTAACACTACTATAAATTAAGGTATGCTTTTTTGGTTTTTAATAAGAAATTAATCAAACGATTAATTTTTATATTGCGAACTCCTAAACTATTAATTCGTAAATGCACAAATCGGTAACTTTAGTTAATTTTCTTGAATACATTGTTATATTATAACTTCTTAAATGTTGCAATCTAAATATAATCTTTCTTGAAATCGCGTGATAATAACGGAAATTTATCATAAGTAAAAATACAAGAGCTTTTTTTTTATCGGATAAATTTCTCTTTGTAACGAAATTATTTTGCCAATCAGTAATTTGACGAGAAAAACTTACATGAAAAAATCGCGAGACGATAGTCGAGCGATTTTTTCTAATGTAAGTTTTTCGAGCGAAATTACTGATTGGAAAAATATTGAGTTAAAAAGAAATTTATCCGATTGAAAGAAAAGCTCGAGTGTTTTTTGGCAAGATAAATTAACGACATGAATAAAACTTTTTAAATTGTCTCCATATTGACGATTTTGTATTTCTTGTGTTTTGCAGTATTGATCTTTTGATATTTGTTGAAATTTCCCCAAACCGACTCGTATTTTACGTTCAACGATACTTAATAGTTATTACCTGTCAGCTGCCAAAATAAATTAAGTGATGCAGGGCTACTAGATATGTAACAGGAAGAAGCATTTTTATCGGAGGAAGAAGCATTTTTATCGGTGATAAAAAGCTATGTAGGTTTTTATCGCTGTCAAAGTGACAAAAATGTCACCCGCATATGGACATTTTTATATAGGAGTTAATTTATCATAAGTAAAAACACAAGAGCTTTTTTTTTATCGGATAAATTTCTCTTTGTAACGAAATTATTTTGCCAATCAGTAATTTGACGAGAAAAACTTACATGAAAAAATCGCGAGACCGAAAGGTCGAGCGATTTTTTCTAATGTAAGTTTTTCGAGCGAAATTACTGATTGGAAAAATATTGAGTTAACAAGAAATTTTTCCGATTGAAAGAAAAGCTCGAGTGTTTTTTGGCAAGATAAATTAACGACATGAATAAAAATTTTATAAATTGTCTCCATATTGACGATTTTGTATTTCTTGTGTATTGCGGTATTGATCTTTTGATATTTGTTGAAATTTCCCCAAACCGACTCGTACATTTTACGTTCAACGATACTTAATAGTTATTACCTGTCAGCTGCCAAAATAAATTAAGTGATGCAGGGCTACTAGATATGTAACAGGAAGAAGCATTTTTATCGGAGGAAGAAGCATTTTTATCGGTGATAAAAAGCTATGTAGGTTTTTATCGCTGTCAAAGTGACAAAAATGTCACCCGCAAATGGACATTTTTATATAGGAGTTAATTTATCAAAATTAAATAGGAAACATATACACAAACTAAGTTCCGATTGGTTATAGAAACTCCAAGAACTTTATTTATTAATTTTTTTTAATTATAATTTGCCTAGATGTAACTATAGTAAAACCAGTTAAGATTGACCGGCGGGAAATTTGCGAACACTATCGCCACACACCCTACCTTCCGCGTCCATGATGTACACTCTTGTCAACAATTTCTATATGTCAATAGTTATCATTAATATTCTTATTACTTTTCGTTTTTTAGTTTATGTTATCATTTTATTTAATACTTCACCCATTAACAACAATTATTATAAGAGCTATATCATCTACTATCTTTCATTTAGGTGAGTAATATAATAATACAAAGGTATTTTTAATAATATAAAATATTATTAAAAATCTGGTGTGAAGAACACAAATACAGGTTCACTATTAATATTTTTTGTGAACGTGTCCGAACATATCCCTCCCCAGAGAAGTAGATACGTATTTCGCCTTTCTACAGGCTCATCGGTACGCCCCTGCTGGAGAAAGGATATCTTCAGACACATTCACAAAAAAGAACCACATCGCCATATCACAGAAATTATCCAGACCGAGCGTAGAAGTAAATTCAGCGCTGCCTGTTGTCAGACAGCCGAAGTACCTCGCCCTGTCGACATAACCAATACGAACCAACGACGCCCTTCCAAAGGTGGCACAGCCATCTCTCTAGAAACTGAATTTTGTTTGTGTCTTCACTCATACTACGTACTAACCGCATGTGTAATGTATCAGAATAATTGAAACATACATGAGTAGGTAAACTCCAGCAGTTTTGTATAATACAAAGGTATTTTTAATAATATAAAATATTATTAAAAATCTGGTGTGAAGAACACAAATACAGGTTTACTATTAATATTTTTAGGTGAACGTGTCCGAACATATCCCTCTCCAGAGACGTAGATACGTATTTCGCCTTTCTACAGGCTCATCGGTACGCCCCTGCTGGATTTATTTTATATTATTAAAAATACCTTTGTATTATACAAAACTGGTGGGGTTTACCTACTCATGTATGTTTCAATTATTCTGAGTAATATAATATACTTTTAACATTTACAACATTAATAAATAAAGAATATTGTTTTAATATGTTAAAGTTAATATGGCTAAAAGGAATCAGAGAATAATGAAGTCCTCACTTTATTACAGAATATCATTAAATTCTGCGAGGAGGAAAAAGCTGCAAACGCATTAACTTTTACTGTTGACAAGATTATCGCGTAGCAGCTATGACAGGAAAATCTGAGAAAATAATTCGACGAATTAAAGTAAAGATACCTAGAGTTGATAAATCACAATTGCCACAGCTAGAACCTCAACGTTCGACAAATGTTTGTGCACCTCAAGAACGTTCTCATCGTAAGGAGTGAGCCACAAAAAAAGTTTTCAGAGTATGCCATGGATTAAATCAGTTATGTCTTAGATTGTTTAAGTGATCTAACCTAGATTTCGTACTATTAGTAATAGGTTAAATCGCAACTTGTTAATTTGACTTATGATTATTTACAAATGACACTTCGTCAATTCTCTAAACTCAGACGTGACTTATACGAGTATGTCTATCTCAGTCGTTCACGGCCTACCTAGGATACACATTTTGTGGCTCGCTTGATATTATCGTTGATGACATGTATAACAATTAACTAAAACCTCCAACTTTTGTTGAGATGTGTACTTCGAAATAAAATACATTCTCTATATACAGTCGATAAAACTATGCCCACACTAGATATTTTGCATGGATTTATGGTACAAAAAACACAGTTTAATGGCTGCAAAAAACATTGTGAAAGCTTCTGATAGATATAGCTGATAGATATATGGAAACTTAATCTAATAGAAAATTATTGATGGAACGTTTTGATATTGCAGCATGGAGAGCTCCTTATCTAGGTTTTCTGAAGGATAATGATGACTAGGTACCGGACAAGAAAGGCCGATGACCCATCGCCCACGAGCGTACTTGAAAATTTGTATGTTAAATGAGTTTTTAATTTTATTTATATAATTGGAAAACAAACGGGTGGTGATCTATAAAATATGAAATACATTTTTATTTGTTCATTTTGTAGTTCAAGTTGAGTAAAGAAATATTAATATTAATAAATAGCAATACTTTCTCAAGGTTCTCTTCTGTAAAATGTGTTCTCTTTGAATGAAATACGTCCTTGTAGATAGAAGACGTCCTTTCTATATCGCAACTGGTTATAGGTGCATACTGGAAATATTCTTTTATTTCAGCATATTTAGCAGTTAAATTTTGAGGCATTGTCCCCATACACAATTGCCGCAATGTTATTAAATCTGGATTTCTATTAAAAACTGTGTCTAACTTTTGCCAAAGGCCACATCCGAAGTCATTTGGAATATATTTCAAATTATTAATAGCCACATCTAATGTGGTTAATCCATCATTTAATTTGAGATTTTGATTTTCAAAATAAGTGATTAGTTTTGGCAAATTTCCAAAGTGTTCCTGAAGAAAATATAACTGATTTTTTAAATTTGGAATTTGTAATAGTTCCTTGCACTCAGAAATACCTCCAGCATCGTTATTTAAACGTGTAACGAAATTTTGTAAACTATCGAAAGTCTCTGCGTAAAAACTAGTAGCTTCCAACCATGTTCCCCATCTAGTTATTACTGGAGAGGGAGGCAGTGCCAAAGATGGAAGTTTTTCGCTGTAAAGAGCAACTCTCGATAGTGCTTTTCTGAAAACTTTTTTAAAAGCGAATACAAGTCTATCAACTTCCGGAAAGGTGTCTCTGAGGAAACATATGCTGCATATTATTTGTGTAGCACATGCTCTCCATAGAATCTGTGAAAATATCAAAAGTTTTATAGTACGCGCTTCTGTTGGAGTGTTGGCCTACTCCTTTCACGATTTGCATTTATTAAAAAAAAGGTTTGTTCCATCGTGATACTCACTTTCTCATTCCTCCGCTATGGCAGCCGCTAAATTTGTCTGGAATTAGGATACGAATTGTCGTTCCATTCACCATATTTGGGTTCGAGTAATTTTTTATTGTTTCCAAAAGTATATTTTTTATTCTAAAATAATTATTCGTATGTACAGCGTTTAACTTGAAAGTAACCTAATACATAAAAGTATTTAAAATTGTCTTCGCACAAGGTATACACCTATCGTACGTTCCCGGAGGGGAAGCTCACGTATTCCTGGAAAACTATTTTATAGAAATGCTTGGCTTGACAAACCACAAGCCATTGTAGACGCATTTGCCAGTAATTTCTCGGAAATGTTCTCGACCGCCAATATTGTTGACTCTCCCACTCTAAAATCTCAATGTCAGCCGTTTTCTCTCTGTCGCATTACTGAACATACTATTTCCAGCATAATGGCTACTTTTCCTGATAGGTTTACCTCTGGTGATGATGGCATTCCCAGCTTCCTGATCAGGGACACCAAATTTGTTCTATCAGCACCACTAACCAAAATTATAAACCTAGCACTGCAGACATCATCCTTCCCCGATAGATGGAAGTGCGGCCGTATTGTTCCTGCATTCAAGAAGGGTGATAGCAGACATATTTCAAACTACAGACCGATTTCGCTCTTATCAAACTTTGCAAAAATTTTCGAACAAGTTTTGTTTGATGCTATTTACTTCAATACCCATTCATATATCACACAGCACCAGCATGGTTTTATGAAAGGTCGGTCTACTACTACAAATCTAGCTTGCTTTACGCAATATACGAATGAAGTCTTGGACAGTAGGGGTCAAGTGGATGTTGTTTATATGGATTATTCACATGCTTTTGATAGCATCAACCATATGTTGCTACTTCAAAAACTTGATAGCTTTGGCTTATCTTCGAATTTATACATGTTGTTGGGATCTTATTTATCTAATCGATATAATTATGTGTTTTATAATGGTTATAAATCGTACACCTTTGCAGTGGCTTCTGGAGTACCGCAGGGTTCTAACTTGGGACCTTTGCTTTTCTCATTATATATGAATAACCTTTTTCCACTGTTAAGATGTCAGGCGCTAGCTTACACAGACGACATCAAACTATTTTCTGATATCGCCAAACCAGGTGATGCTATTGGCTTGCAGCATGATGTTAGCATTCTTGTGGAGTGGTCTCAGAGGAATGAATTGTCTTTGAATATCGACAAGTGTGTGGTGATGTCATTCTCCAGGAAGAACGCACCAGTCTTATCACGTTATTTTATAAATAATCAGCAGTTGAATAACACAAACTCGGTAAGGGACCTGGGAGTGACGTTTGATCCGGAGCTATCTTTTAATGATCACATTGTGGGCATCTGCCACTCGTCTTCGAGAGCATTGGGCTTCCTCATTAGAGCCTCGGGGTGCTTCAGCAGCATCTCCTTGCTAAAATCTTTGTATTTCACTCTTATAGTTCCGAAACTCGAGTATGCGTCTATTGTTTGGTATCCCTTCTACATCTCGCAACAGTTTCCAGTTGAACGTATACAGCGCCGATTTGTAAAATACCTCTTCTTCAAATCTAATCGTGTATATCCTGACTGGAACACTTCCTATGAAGAACTGCTTCGACTCTATGGGGCTCAGTCTTTGACTGTTCGTCGAGTTAACTACAGCGCAAGGTTTCTTCATAATCTTCTCCACAATAAACTTGATTGTGCCGCGCTGTTGTCTAGGGTCAGATTCAATGTGCCTAGTGTTAGTACCCGTAACCCTGTTACTTTCTTGCTGTCGACTCCAAGGACGAATCTACTGATGAGACCACCGATATTCCACATGATGAGGAATGCTGAAGCATATTATAGTGACATATTCATTGGAGAGGTGGACACTAAGGATATGTGAACCTTGACATCATAATTATCGGTATTACTTATTTGTTATATATCAAAATTATTTTAGTTATGTAATAATTTAACATAGTATGTGTATTCATACATCTAATTTGTGTACTTATTGCTCTGTAATTGGGATTACCTGTTGGGCAAATAAATAAATATTATTATTATTATTATTAGAATAATTAACAATTTTAAATAAATTATCTTATTTTTCAATAAAATGTATTTAATTTAAGATTCATGTATGAATAAAAATTCAGAAATATTTGACATTAAAAATTTTTTTCTCTCCATGGCAAAGTGATTTAAGAATTAAGCTATTGTTTGTAAGTAAATACTTCACTGGTGTATAACTGGTTGTCTACTATGCCACGTATGCATTGACTTTTCTTTTTTTAGAATTACACATAAGGAGATGTATGTGTAATATTGTGTAATGATAAAAAATAACCCGGTATATTTGTGCAAAATGGCAAATCACTGCGTTAATTTTAGGAAAATTTTATGAAAATGTTTGTGCATTAAATTGCACTAATTAATTGAAAAATTGGATTCGCATGTAACACATGCAAAATACTTTTTCCGACGACCACAATGTAAAAAGAACAAATTCGCATGATTTACTAGCACTGAAAATTGCAAATTGCATTGTATCCCCAAAACTGTGTTGAAAAGTTATCTTGTAACTAAAACTGTGCTGAAAAGTTCAAAAGGGCCAATTAGAATCGTCGCAGAACCGTGTGCAAAGTAACAGACGTGCCAACCTACTAATCATAAAATAACAAATAGGAAACTGTCAAATGAATGACTCTCAAATGTCAAATTGTTGTTATGAATAGAGCTGAGGATGTTTGCGGTATAACCATGGTTATATCATGTAACCATAGTAAATTACTATGGTTATATGATATAACCATGGTTATACCGCAAACATCCTCAGCTCTAGTTATGAAATACATCATATATCATTATTTTGTGAATCATTCTTTTATTTTCATTGAAATTAATTCTTGTCACTAAGCGGTCGTCGGAAAAGTATAGTGTACAACACGTGCTGAAAATATTTCACACTCGTGTAATTAAACCACTCGCCTACGGCTCGTGGCTCAAACTTCATGCTCGTGTGAAATATCCTATTTTCAGCACTAGTTGTACAATATACTATTTATAAACGTTTCCAATGTTGGCCATATGATAAACACAGCACATAGTTTTCATCCAACATTATTGAAAAAACGAAAGAATTATAATGAATGTTAATATTTCTAGCTATATAACACAGCAAGATTCAATAGCCGCAAAAAATATATATACATATATAAAAAAGCCATTAGTTTTCAAGGCTTCAATTACATAATCAGCAACATATTTGCTTATAATACAATTCAAAAGAATAAAAATACCGACGTATTTTATCTAATTGCCGACACTAATAATAAAACACAATCGAAATACATAATTGAACATTTTTCTGTGTATTCCGAATTCGCTCTGAATGTGATTATATTGCATAATATAGCAATCTATATTCTTTCGTGTTATGCTAATGACTAATGAAAATATATTATCTTCTACTGGAAGAAAATAGTACGAAAACTTTCCTCAATGGTTTCTGTTAAAATTATGATAATTTTAAGTATACGATCTGGTGAGAATGAATTATGATTGGAGAGGTTCATTCAAGTAACATCGAACGGACGCGCTTATAAGCAGTGATGGGCAAATGTGTGGAACCATGTAAATATCTGTTAAATTAAAAGGATATTGTAATACAATTTTAGACACGGAAATTAGGGATGAAGAACCATAATTTCAAGTATTTTTTAAATATATGTGTTAAAAAAAGGTGTTAATGTACTAAAGTTATACTTTTTTAATTTAACGTCAATTTCGCTTATGAAAAAATTGATATTTTAATACAAGCTTTTCATGATCGCTTTCCAGACTACAAAAAAGTTAAATCTCTATTAGACATTTTCAGCAATCCTTTCAACATTTCACCCGAAAATACACCGGAATCAATACAGCTGGAATTGATAGACATGCAAAATGATGGCAATTTACGAAGTTTAATAGCATTTTTTTACATTTTAGGATCCACCTCGATAACACGATTTCAACAAACTATAGGTAAAACTTGGGGTTTAAAGTATTTAGCTTGAGATTTACATGCAAACGAAAATCAGAATTTTTATACTTATTTAATATTGATCTCTAGGTATTTTCAAAATCATAAGTATTACTTAATACTTAGATATGATCCTTTAAATAAAACCCTTTTTCTATTTTGCGTTCGTAATGAACTCATGACACCCAAAATAGTATCGAAATGAGTTTCATTTCGATACGCTTTTTTGCATTTTTCAATGTTGGCGTTGTTCGAACACAGATGTCAATATCTTATTGCTGTCATTTAATTTTAAGAATTTACCTAAGTACATTTAACAGAATGATATACGTAGAAAAGAATGCTACACAACCAACGTATATTGAATACAATTGACAAGATATTGCTACCTACGCGCGCAGGCGTCTGAAGATGGTCAAAACAATACGAAACCAGTAGTCGTATCGCAGAATAGTCTGGGAGCTTCTATTAATCGTGTATGCCCTTAGTCAGTGGAGACAGGTGTGGATGACTAAAATAAAAGATGGTAGGTAGCGCCACTCAGCTTTCTTACGGAAGCTCAATCTGAAAACGGAGCAAAGGGATTGGCGGTATCGGTCATTCCAAACTGTTTACGCTCTGCGATCTTATCTGCAAAAATATGCGACACTTCAAACTACGCAGAATTACGTAAATCTTATCACCCTCAAAAGTGTAAACAAAAGCACTGGGAAAAATCCCAACTGCCCTTGGTCCCAGGCCGTGAACGAATGTCATACCCTGCATTTCCAACATCGCCAGTAGTCGGGAGGGGGCGATATCGTGAGAAACATCAACACAGATGGAGACAACGTACTCGTGAGAAAAAAACTTGAAGCAATTCCTGACGTAAATGAGAATACAGGACGATAAATATAAAAATGATGAAATTCAAATCGTAGCAGCTATTTAGATGTACGGGATGAAACTTAAAGCGAACCTCTACAATATATAAAATGAAATTTAAGGTGTAACAAAATATTAGCTTCAATGTCACTCATGTTCATATTTTTAAATAAAATATCAAGTAAAATTGTAACAAACTGAACTTCTAAGATCGGAAAAAGTGTGGTTTAAATATAACAGTGTAGATTGGCGACTACAAGAAGATAACGATCCAAATCATCGAAGTAAACTGGGAGCAGAAGGCTGTAAATGGTATTACATCAAAGGATTAGCCTTCGCAGTCCCCAGACCTCTAGCTAATTGAAAACATTTAGCCTCTCATGAAGCAGAAACTTTGTATATAAAATTTCCCAATTATTTCACAATATACGAGATCGATTCGTAAAAGTAAGTTCCGCTTGCTTATTTAAAAAAAACAATACATGAAGAGGTTCTTATTATATGCAACGTAAAGCTACTACTGTCAGCTATTTTTCTATATAGTTGGCATTAAGATCGAGAGATTTGTCAGTGATGAACCAGCTTTTTAATGCCCTCTTCATAAAACTCTGCCGCCAGTGAATTAAGCCATGCTGCTACACTATCTCGCAGTGTTTATTGCGGTTCCTTGTTCTACTAGAAGTACGCCTTTCTTGTCCCAAAAGACAATGACTGTGACTTTTCTCGCAGAAAAAGTTTGGCGGCACTTTAAAGGTTTCCTCGTAGGCGAGTTAGAGCGACCCTACTGCATTGTCTGTCTTTTCAACGTTTCAACGTTGGCATAGGCGAGCCAAATATTATCACCTGTTACGATATGCCTGAGGAAATCTTCACCTTCAACATCGTAACGTGTCAGAAAAGTTAGTGCCGATCCCATTCTCTTTGTTTTATGGTCTTCGATACGTTTTGGCACCCATCGTGAACAAAATTTGTGATAATCTAAATGTTCAGTAATAACCTTCTACAAAACTGTACGCGAAATTTGACGGAAAAGGCACTTAATTCTGTGATTGTGAATCGCCGATTTCCACGAGTTTCTTCTTCAACATTACCCACAAGTTCGTTCGTCATAACACTTGCTATTCCACTACATTCTTCATCATGAGCATTAGTTTATCCTTCTTGAAAGATACAGCACCATCTTCTAACCATACTATAACTATATGACATTTTCACTGTAATCAAAACAAAATTCACGATGAATCTCAGCAGCCTTCATGTTCCTTGCACACAGAAATTGTATAGCAACACGCAATTCAGTCAATTGCAGCAGCCATTTTAAACGACCAAAATAGTACGAAAGAATGTTCGAACGATTCTTTGACTAGCACTGCCAGGCTCACATTAAACCACACTACACCGTAGCGCTGCGATCGCGCCGATATTCCCACACCTGTGTTCACTAGGAGGAAATGGAACTTACTTTACGAATCGCCCTCGTATAAGATATAATGCTCATTACCTACGGAATTATGTGAAAAATTTGGTCTCAAGTATGGGAAATTGCTGTGCGCCTACTTTTGAAAATAACTGGACTGGACGTCATATTAAATATTAACAAGTTAGCTTTGGTAGACATATTGGCATGTGTTTCTTGTTATACAGGCTGTTGATGAAATGATATTTCTTCTGAAATGACAAATGAATGACAAGGGAAAGATATATGACATGTTCAAATAATACTATAGATTCGGGTATGAAGCTGTCTGAATACAATACCATTAACCAATAAATCTTAAATTATATCGACTTGATTAAACATAACTTAGAATTGATCGATATTGCTATTATTTTGCATGCGACTGTATATGTATACATTAACATAATTCAATCTTTACCTTTTTAATTTAAGAACTACCTCTAAAAGGATTGTTTATATATTATTTAACAGCAAATATTATTTGTTTTAGCTCCTAGTTTCAAAACTCTAGAATAGAAATATAGAAATAATATTTGTTTGTTCAATCGTATACTTAACAATATTTACAACAAATAAGGAAGCTTATATGTGACCTTAACATTATAGCTTTAATTACTACTTGCGTAAAAAGTTTATTTGATTATCTATTAATACGCGAAATTCCACTGCAAATTAATATTGTATAAAAATAATATTTTATTAAAGTGTTATCCTTTCATATTGTACTTAATATACGTAATTATATACATGGCCTATTTATATACTCCGCAAAAAAATGATGGAATCACATTATCTATGCAAAGTAAATCTTTGTTTTGGTTTTATGACATTGTCACGGAGTTCAATTTAATTTTTTTTTCT
The DNA here is from genome assembly GCA_935421215.2 of Melolontha melolontha. Taxonomy (NCBI): domain Eukaryota; kingdom Metazoa; phylum Arthropoda; class Insecta; order Coleoptera; family Scarabaeidae; genus Melolontha; species Melolontha melolontha. The sequence goes on along the minus strand of OW285235.1, from coordinate 202,974,861 downwards.
AATTTCGTGAGCTTTAGGTGCTTTACATCTTCTCATTTCGTTCAAAAATTGATAAGTTTAAAGTTAAAGTTTTTTCTTTCAACATTTAACACCTGTTTCCATGTAGAACCCTCTTGCCTGGTTTGGTAAAGATGATGATTCGCAATGCACGTAATTTGAGTCACGAAGAAATTGTCCAAGGCATTTCGTTAATTAACGATGGTAGGAGTTAAAGATACTTTGGTAGGGTGTTGAGTGCCCGATAAACGACAATTTCGAAACTGGTGCGCAAGAATAGCGAAATTGGAGGATATAACAGGAGACCAGGACAAGATAGGAAACGGTCAACTACGGTCATAGACGATCGCTTTTTGCCACTTACAGCCTTGCGAATAAGGCATTGCATTGCAAAACAGATAAAATACGAGCTGCTTACCGTTCGAAATGTAAATGTTACGTGTCAGACGGTAAGGAATCGACTTAAAGAATAAGGAATACATGCAAGAATACTGGCCAAAGGCTCCATACTCATTAGAGAACGCCGAGTTCACAGACTACAATTGCGAGAGATCATCTAGTATTCTGTTCACGGACGATTACCTGTTCTTATCAGACAGACGCCTGCCAGTATATAGACGAGATGGTGAACGCTTCAGTCAGTGCAACTTCAGGAAAACAACAAATTTCGGAGGTGGTTCTATTATGATATGGGGAGGTGTATCTTCCGAGGCTAAAACAGAGTTGGAAGTTGTTCATAAACAGATAGATACATTAGGATTATCTTAGAGCCATTTGTGGTTCCATTTGGACCTTACATAGTCCCTAATTTCCGTTTAATGCATGATAACGCTCGCCCCCATATCGCCAACATTGTACAAAATTACCTAAATGAGGTTGACATACGTGTTTTGGAGTGGCCAGCTAGAAGCCCGGACATGAATCCAATAGAGCATGTCTGGGATCACATTGGGTGGGCACTACGAACCAGACAAGTTCCACCAAGAATACTAGAAGAGCTAGAACCAGCAGTCACTGAAGAATGGAACCAGGTAGGTCAAGACTACATCAGAGGTCTTATTGAGTCTTTGCCTAGGCGGATAGCAGCCGTAATACGGGCCCGAGGCGGAAATACTCGTTATTAGTTCAAGTTACCGTTAATTAAATTCTTTGCATTGGCGTGAGTTTTTCAATTGTTGTTGATCAAGTGGCGGTCTTTGGTTTTCACTTTGCATTTTGTTCTAGTTTTAATATGTTTGTGTACTACTTATAGAATATAAAATTTGGAAAAAATAAAAAAAATTCAAAAAAAATTGAGTGATTCCATAATTCTTTTGCGGAGTGTACAATATATCTTTATAAATGACATCAAGACAACTCTCCAAACAGAAATATTTTGTTTAGATAAATACAGTGCATAGCACTTTGATAAAGCGTAATTTCAAGTTCAGAAATATTATCTTAAACAATAAAAAGTCAAATGTTTCTTTAAGATAGAAAATTAATTTGGAAAACAGTAACCAGTTCGGCAAACTTTCTACTAATTTCTGGCACTTTCTTAACGAGTTATACCAGTTTTCAAAACACACCACGAATCATCAAAGCAGGTGGAGGTTTTTTATAGTACGTTTGGAATCGTTATTCAAATCCACGTTGTCGGAGGAAATGAATCCGTATAAAGTTCTGTTATATTTTCGAAAATATGCTAAATAAACTGATCTATTCGATTACGAATACTGAATAAAAACCCGCCACGACATACAACCTCATACCATAGTGCTTGTCATTCCATGTTCCATTATTTTTGTAGTGTACAAAAATAAAAGTTTTTATTATGGAACATTGAATGTATTTTCTTCTACCATATGATCATATATTTCTACCCTCTAGAAGGCAATGACATTTTTCTTTTTTAAACTTAAGTTGGTACCATAATTTAAGTTAACTTATTTTGCAGCGTGTGTGTGATATAGGTTATTTTATACTGATGACAGATTAGGTTTTGTCATTTTGACAAATAATTACATACAAACGTTTCAGTTGAAAAAATAAAAAGGTTAATAATAATAAAAACAGCTACAATAAATGTTCAAAGTGAGCTCCTTCATTTTCTATGCATAGCGCAACTCTTCGTCTCATATTATTGAAGGCATTCCTTAAATTATGTGGTGTAATTTCCTCACAGACATTTCGGATAGCATTAGTAAGTTCTTCAATTGTATGTGGACGATTCGTAAATACTCTATTTTTTAGATGTGGATAAATGAAATAGTCCATAATTGTTAAATCCGGAGATCGTGGTGGAAAGTCTACTATTCGATTATCAAAGAATTCATGCAATAATTCCATCGTTTCTCTTGTCTTATGGGCTGTTGCATTATCTTGCTGGAAATATCCCTCGAAGAGCTCATCATCATGTAATTGATTTACAAATGGTAGCAATAAATTATTACGATATCGTTCTGCATTTATCGTATTATTAAAGAATATTGGACCAATAATCCGTCTACGAGAAACAGCAAGCCAAACGCCTATTTTTTGTGAATGCAAGCGTGTTTCAAGAATTTCATGTGGATTTTCACTAGACCAGATGCGAATTGTTTGTTTATTTATATATCCTGATAAATGAAACCATGCTTCATCGGACCAGAAGGATTTGTCAAGAACGTCATCGTTATTAATCGTACCTAAGAACCACTGACAGTAATTAACTCTGGTTACATGATCGATTGGTAAAAGCTCTTGCATGCAATGAAATTTGTATGGAAATTTTTGTAAGTCTTTTTTAAGGATTCTCTGGCAGGTCCCATATGACAGTTGTGTTTGTTGTGAAAGCTTACGAATCGATTTCTTAGGTGATTGATTTATTCGTCCCTCAACATCTGCTACATTTTCAACTGTCCGCTTTAGTGGTCTACCAGCACCTGGTTTTCGAGACACAGACCCTGTTTCACGGAATTTAACCACTGACTTTTGAATTAATTGCCGCAAACTGTCATATGCTGTTGGAAAATTTGGAAATTCTGCCCGAAATTCTTCTATACAAGGCTGCAAGAAGTACGACCATTCTCCATTTTCTAATTTTACACCATTCCTAAAGTATGATTCGATCAGAAAAACTTTATGATTTATTGTAAACATTTTTAAGTGTCAATTAATAAATACATTAATGACAGATGAGTTTTATTTATCAGAACATACACATAATGACAGATGTATTTTATTTGTCACTACCAACACGATATTTTCAAGAAATAATTTCATGGCTTGCTAGAGGGTAAATATAAATGATCATATTGTATTACATAGTAATCGATTATACTGCTTTCATTCGCCCATAATATAGATTTTTAAAGTAAAGTGTTTCTATATGCATTTTTACAAATTGTAATCTTTTTTGTGGGGTTTTCTTGAATGTAAACAGTTTTCTTAGAATGTATCCATGTAACTTAACTTCATTAAGACGACGTCGGATTGTTCTTATAGATATATGTATGTATTAATATTCAATTGTGTATTCAACCATTTGATATTTGAATTTCTCCGTAAAAACAATTTTTCTGGCTTAGCTTGGTGATGAAGTTGTCCTGTTTTGCGGATCCTAGGCTTTCGTTTATTCTCTATGGTTTTTCGGTGTTAACATAATTTATTGTTTTTTTAATACAAATTCACGAACTTAAATAATTGTATAATTTCTATTTTTTTATACGAGGTGCTATCCAAAAATTCCCAGCATTTGAATGTGGCGGGCGAAAGGATGATAGTACAGCTCTATAGCGCTAGATGGTGTGAACTGCGTCTATATTAAGTCAGTCTGTCAAACGGTACTTTGCTAGGTGGTAACAAACAGTTTTTGTGTTTATATTTGTTGAGTTGTGTTTGAGTTATTCTGCGACACTACAATGTCTGATGTGAAAGAGCAAAGAACGTGCACCAAATTCTGCTTAAAACTTGGTAAAACGGCAGCGGTAACTCTCAAAATGTTTAAACAAGAATTTGGTGAGGATGCATTAGGCCAGAGTGGCACGACCGCTTTAAAAATAGATGATGTCGGTTGATGATGATGATGAGGATGAGCGTCCCGGTCGTCCACCGACGGAAAACATGCCACGAAATCTGGCAAAAGTGCGTGATATTATCCTGTAAGATCGAAAGAGAACAATCCATTGCAACATTGTCGGCTTGTTGTACGGCATTTGCCTGCGTATTCTGTCCGGCGAACTCGACATGCAGCGTATCGCTGCAAAGTTTATGCCAAGATTACTGAGCATTAAGCAAAAACGGCACCGTGTTCAAGAAACTATCAAAAGGGGTGCAAACTTCAGTACCAGAATCATTATTGGCGACGAATCATGAGTGTACTAATAACGATCCAGAAACAAAGTAGCAGTCGTCGCAGTGGAAGACGCCATCGCCTCCACGACCAAAGAAAGCACGGCAAGTTCGAAGCAACGTGAAGTCGAAGTTGATTTGCTTCTTTAACGGTGATAGCATCATACCCAAAGAATTTCTCCAACCAGGTGAAATAGTTAATGAACGATTTTATTGCGATGTTCTTCAGCGACTAAGAGAAAACATTCGACGCAAGCGACCTGCAAGTTTGAAGCAGAATTTGATCCACGTTCTTAGGTTCTTTCACATCAAATATTGTAGTGTTTCAGAATAACTCTAAACACAACTTAACAAATATCAACAAAAAAACTATGTCACCACCTAGCAAAGTACCGTTTGACAGACTGACTTGGTATAGACGTAGCTCACACCATCTACCGCTATAGAACTGTACTACTATCACTTTGCGCGCCACATTAAAATTCCAGGAATTTCTCGGTAGCAGCTTGTAAACGAGCATTGTTCGGAAATTGCGGGGCCTGACATAGAGATGGCGCGAATTCGCTGGGATCTTCTTTATCATTCTGTAGAATCATCCTTTAATAGGTTAAATATGACAGTACAGAGCGATCTGTCAATTAGCCAGATTTTGACAGTACGCCAAAGTAAACGTCTCGTGTGATTTTGTAATAATGAAAAAAACTGAGTTGAGAGCAGTGATAAAGTACTTTAATTTGAAAGGCTTAACACCAACCAAAATCAAAGCAGAGCTGGGTTCAACACAATTATAATCCGCTCCTTCGCACGTTTTCATCGTAATCAGAAGCATTTTGTATGTCGTTTCATTACCGTCGATAAAACCTGGGTCTACCATTACACTCCCAAAATCAAAGAATAATCCAAACAATGGACAAAAAATAGCTCTCCGGCACCAAAGAAGGCAAAAACGGTTTTGTCCGCAGGAAAGGTTATGGCAACTGTTTTTTTTTTTTATTCTCATGGGATTATCTTGGTCGAATACTTAGAAAAGGGGAAAACTATATTACGCCAATTTGTTGCCACAATTAAGCAAAAATTTGAATTAGTGCCTCATTTGCCCTATTTTCCCAGATTTGGCTCCCAGATATCATCATCTCTCCATTCCTGAAAAAATGTCTCGGCGGTAAGAGATTTTCGTCTAATTTGGGTAATCGCTGCTGTGAATAGCTATTTCAAGGACTTGGATTCATCGACCTACAGTGAAGGCATTAATAATTTGGAAAATCGTTGGAATAAGTGCGTTGAGCGAGCAGAAGACTATATTTAAAAATATTTTTTTTTTGTCAACAAAACTTACGTTTTCTTTGTTAAGCCACGTAGTTTCCGAACCACCCTCGTATATACTTGCACACCTAGTTGTTTAGAAATATTTCTAGTTTCATATAATATATAAAACATAATTACAGCTTGCGCTTATTGCAATTCAAACTCTATTAATTTCACTAATTTATTAGAAATATATATTTAACAATTTGAAAGAAACATTATTGATCACTCTGATCACGCACAAGATCTCTTTTGTATGACGAAAAATGTAAAAATTCATTGTGCTTAGATGAGTAAACTAGCGACCGAAGATTAGTTGTCGATTACGCACAGCACATGTGAAAGCGGTTATCTATCCTGCAAACACATTTTCATTCAGTGTTAGTAACGCATTGACCGCGGTCAGTATTCGCGAAATCGTCAAAAAATGAGTTTCGGAAAATATCTTAAACACATAATCAGAGTATTTATATACATTACTGTTAAATGAAAGTGTTTCCGTGACAGACAATATGTCACTTCCGCCAGCTATAGCAATCCTTTTCGTGGCAGACGTAATTTTAATGTTAACAACTATTTCCGGAAACTTACTGACTGTATTTGGCATCATACTGTGCAGAAAATTATCGGAAGTGGTTTCAAATTATTTCATCTTCAGTTTAGCTTTAAGTGATCTCATGGTGGGTGTTACTATTCCGTACCATTTCTTATTTTCCGTTGGAATTCAAATTGATACGAACAAACGAACGTGCATGTTAAGATTTATGTTAGTGATATTCGCATGTTCTAGTTCTATATACAATTTATTAGCTATAGCGGCGGACCGTTATGTTGCTGTGGTACATCCACTACATTATAACAAGTACATGAACAAGAAAGCTGTCAGCTGTATTATTATTTTTGGTTGGATTATCACTTTTATTGGGGCCACAATTATATTGTATTGGAACGACTGGCATGATGGAGAAATTTGTAGCCTTAATCATATAGTTCCCAAAGGATACCTATTGTATATTCTGACACCTATGTTTGTCTCGGTATGGTTAGCTATGTTAATAGTATATTTGAAAATATGGCGAATAGCTTCTGTACATGCCAAAAGGATTAAAAAAGAAGCTCCTAACAAAAACTTGTATGTTAGTGATTCAAAATCAGTGCAGGTAATAAAATAACAAATCAAATAATAAAATAAGTGTATACGAAAAATTACAATTGTGACCAAATATTACTTTGGGTTGGCGGTGTGCTAGTAATAATATAACTCAATTATTCAATATTGCCGACATATTACAAATGAATTAAATTTATTTAGTGTATAAACAAGAGTATTGCTTTTTTTTTGTTAAACATAGTGTTAGAATTTATTCATTGACAAAAAAAAATTTGACAATAATATTGATGACATTTATTTGCAACAAAAAACTCCCTGTAAATTGTACTTTAATAATTTTTTTGGCCATTGGCTATTGAAGTTTCATTGACATTAACTGACCGCCGACTAAAAAATAAAATAATATTTGATCGCCCTATATTTATTGCCTATTATGTAAAGGGGGGTTAGATATATTTACATTTTATCCTTTTTCAAAACAATTATTTTCGTTAATTTTTATATTTAACTTATAAGATTCAGAAAAGTTATTTTACATAATCCTGCATACATATATATTATTAAGTGTAAGAAATCAATAAATTTTAATTTCACTCTTGACTGTTAATTCTCAGTTAATCTTTTATTTAAAATACTTTGACCGGTAAAGTCATAATGAAATTTATTAATTAATTAATGATGAGGGTATTATTATTTTACAATATATATATATATATATATATATATATATATATATATATATATATATATATATATATATATATATATATATATATATATATATATATATATATATATATAAAGATAATTATTTCGTGACCTTTGTATGTTATGGTAAATTCAATTTGTTGGCGAATTAAGGTCTGGTTTTACTTCAAAATGTATATATTTAAAACAATCCATGTAGGATTGTTTTAAATATATACATTTTGAAGTAAAACCAGACCTTAAATCGCCAACAAATTGAATTTACTTATATATATAAACACCTATAATTACTCTTAAGGTAAAGAGAAGAATGCAATATGTCAGTAATCAATTTGTATATGAAATCCGTCGAAATTCGAAGGCAATACTAATTTATTTTGACATTAGTGGAGAGAAATTATAGATACGATACGATAAGAACTAAACTGCGCTGATCAACTGGAATAAGAACTTCGAATTAATTACCTATACATTTCTTTCTGTCTTGAAACAGGCACGTTCCTATATTTAAGTCAAATTGTAACATGTGCGAGTAAAGGATATTCATTAGAGCTATTTATCAATAGCGCGCTTGGTTCAAGTAAAGATATGTAGTCGCACTTACGCTGAGCTAAAGTTTATTCTGGCGTAATAGTTCGTTTGAGTCACACCTTTGCACGCTATACGTTTTTCCAAAATAAATTATTATTCACCTAAAGAAAAATGGCAGGTGGTAAAATATTGTAACGGAAATTCCTTGGCGGAGGGTCGCGATTTGTTTTCGGTACAATTTTTGGATAGACCGATTCCAAATGTAGCTACAATGCGTCACACAATTTGCCAACTTGAAAGCAACTTTACGTTATTAAATAGTAAGAATGGAAATGATCACGAAATTTTATTAATACTTTAGAAATAGAGATATGCGCTTTGGTAGAATCAAAACCGACATTATCATCGCGACAAATTACAGCACGCAAATTATGAAAATACATATTTGCAAAATTTAAAAATATCAATCATTTAAATATAGTAATTCACACAAAATTAATGCTCAAGAGAATCCAAGAACGTAGAGTCGATAATACGTGCAAAATCCCAAAAAGCTTCTTAGCCGATGTTTCTCTTTGGGTACAGGCCATTTTTCCACAGCTCTTCCTTTTTTGGATCCACAGGAACTCCTTTTCCAGAAACCGCATGTCCAAAGTAATTTACCTCTTTGCGGAAAAGGTAACACTTACTTCCAAATTTTTCATGTGATCTTCAAATGTCTTTCCTACCACAATCACAACATCAAGATATACCAAGCAGGTATTACAAGACAGTCCCCTCAGTACAGTATCCATGAGTCGCTCAAAAGTAGCTGGGGCGCTACATAATCCGAATGGAATGACTGTAAACTGGCAAAGTCCCGTGCCTAAACTGAAGGTCAAAACAGTTTTCTTTTTGTCATTGGGGTGCATTCTCACTTGCCAATAGCCGCTCTTCAAGTCGATAGTAGAGAACCATTTTTCTCATGCCAAGGTGTCTAGTGTATCGTCTATTCTTGGGAGAGGATAACTGTCCTTTTTGGTCACACTATTCAGACGACAATAGTCCACACAAAATCTGGTAGATCCATCCTTCTTCCTTACAAAGACCACTAGTGAAGCCTATGGACTATTCGAAGGTTCAATTACTCCTTGGCTTTCCATATCTTGTTGCAGTTCTGTGAAATTATGACTGATAAATGTAGGTAATACAGACCCACAGTTTAAAAAAAATATATAGTATTTATAGACGAATCGTCACGGTAGACATAATCCAGCTATTACCGGGTATTGGCCTCGGATAAATATAAGAAAAAATTATTTTTAGGTCCATTTATTACAAACAGGGCTGCGGTATTTAGAATTATGAAAAAATCAAATTATTCCTGCGATTCTGCGATGCAATAACTAATATTGAAGACGTTACTAACAAGATAGCTGACCAGTTCATAATATCCACACAGCACAAACCTTTTTAAACAATACATTTAAAAATTGTTACGGAACACATGACCTAATCTTATCCTGTACGGTTACTTGACTTATCACCAAATGATTCTTTTCTTTGGAAATATTTATAAAATTTAATATACAGCAATCAAATACCGCGACCCATTAATTTAGAAGAATTACAAGCAAAAACTGGACAGTTATCTCAAAGAGTTACGGCAAAAACATTAAGTAATATTAGAACGTCGTTTTATTTATAATTGTCTGGGGTTTTGCTTAGCACAAGAAGCTCTTTGAGCACTTAATTTAAAATTAAGTTAACTTTTTTTTATTTGATTATTAGAAATTATTTATTTGTTTATTATGTATAGCAGTATTATTTTGTTACACAATTTGCAATGTTATTAGATTTTAGTTCATATATAGAGTAGATATAATTTTACGATAAAGCACTCATCTTAATATTACCGCAAAATTGCTTCCAGGCAATCAACCTTTTAATCTGTTTTTCAGTGTTGTATTGTATATTTTTATAAGGCATTTCGTAATCGCATATCAATCTTACGTACAATTCTATTTATATTTTGTAGTGTACAGTTGCGTGTTAGATGTGTAGATGTTAAAACGGTAGCCAGTCGCCTCTGTATTGAATGTATTAAATTTCGTGCAAATCCTTCCTCAATGTCGTCATGCGTCTTGAATAAGAGTTACTAATTCGCCTTTGTTTCTTGGTCTTACATTATCTTCATATATGTCTTTGACTAATTACCCCAAACATTTTCCATTGAATTGAGATAGGGACTTCTTGATGGCCAAGGTAACACGTTAACGTTATTATGATTTAGCCATTCTTGAACAACCCGTGATTTGTGAGTAGGGGAATTATCATATATTCATTACACCGTTAGGGTACAAATTTTCTACTGATGGTAGCATTATATTTTCCAAAATATTAACATATACTTTAAATTCCAACAAATACCTGCTCCTCGATAACAAATCCATCCCTACATATTTGAAGAGAAGCGTGCACCACTTTGTATATTTTGGGGTATTGTTCGACACAGCAACTATTTCTTGGTCTGCACATACGTACACGTCCATTGTTAAAGGACTGAAACACCTTTTCATTAGAAAATATGACCCGTTTCCAAAAGTCATTGTTTTCATTTAAGAATTCTCGTGCATATACAATCTTTTATTGATTGTTTTCCACTGATAAATATAGTTTTCGTGCAGCAGAATAATTGGATATTTTACTGCATTTTCTACGGGATTTTCTCTAAGAAAATTAAAAAGTGCAGCGTATTCATTTGCCGTTGTGCATCTTTTTTTTAACCTGTACCCTCTTTCCACTTTACAACATGTTTTTCATTCCAACGTTTCTGATCCTTCCTATTGGGCTGTTGCTAACACCAAATTTTGTTCCTATCTGATGATATGACCATCTATTTTTTTACCCCTTTATTATTCTTGCTCGTGTATTTTCATTAACGTGCTTATAACAAGTGTTCATTTGAAAAGTCAATCTAGTTTACTTTGAAATTTTGATAGAATAAGACGCAAATATATTAGTATGTGTTTGTTGTTCCGTAAACGTAAATCCAAATGACATTTGATAATGTCAATCACAAATATCAGTTAGTGCATAAAATAATCGTGCGTCAATTCTGGTTTAAATAAATTGCTTCTCAGTTTTAAAATGGCTTTCACTTTAGAACATAATATTTTTTTAGTCCAGGCTTATTTTCGAAATGGTAATAAAATTGATGGTTTATGGGTTTATTCAGTTCAAGATTGCATGGTAGAATTTCAAGTTGAGTTTCCACATTTTGTAATAGATTATATACAATTTAAGAATACTTTGGATAGAACTTTAAAACTTTTTTCTGAAACTGGTAGTCTCTTAAGAAAATCAGGCAGCGGAGCAGTTAAGAAACGTACACCTCAAGTTGTCAATCATGTTGAAGAACTAATGGAAAATGAACCAAAAACATCTGTTCGACATTTGAGTCAACAAATAAACCTTTCTGTTGGTACAACTCACAAGTTATTAAAAAAGATATGTATGCAACTTTATCCGTGTCACATCAGTACAAGAATTGTTAGAAATTGATTACCCACGTAGACTACAGTTTTGTAGTTGGTTTGTAAATATGAACAATAATGGAGAACTTTCGCAAAGAGTCATCTTTACTGATGAAGCATCGTTTTATAAAACGGGATACCTAAATTCACAAAATACAAGAATTTGGAGTAGTGAAAATCCACATGTAATTAATGAAGAATCGCTACATCCAGAGAAAATTGGTGTTTGGGCAGCGATAAGCCAAAGGCGAATCATTGGACCAATATTTTTTCAGGCAACGTTAAATGCTCAAAGGTACCGTACGGAAATTTTACAACCATTTGTCAATCAGTTGCATGATGATGAACTGTACTGCAGAATCTTTGGATTATTTAAGAGAATTTTTTGATGAGCGTATAATTAGTCGAAATACTGAAATTGCCTGGCCTGCACGTTCATGCGATTTAACACCTTGCGACTTCTTTTTGTGGCCTTATCTAAAAAATAACATATTTCGAACACCTATATTGAATTTGAATGATATGCTACAGAGAATCGAACAGAAATGCATGGAAATTAATAACAATCCAGTAATGTTGCAGAATATCATCAGAAATTTTGAACGGAGGATTTTAAAGTGCATTGATCTTGAAGGACAACATTTTCAACATTTGTTATAGTTTTCAATAAATACCTATTATTTGTTATTTATTTGTATGTATGAAACTGTCAAAATATACGACTTCGTAGGTTAAGTAGTAAATTTTAATTTACGACATACTTCAAAATGTTCTCAGTAAATCACATGCTACTAGATTGACTTTTCAAATGAACACTTGTTACATGGCTTAACTACTATTAATTATTGACAACAAATTGACATGACAATTAATAACTGCTAAAAAGTACGTCCAACTTACAATACTAAAATAACATACCCGTTAAATACTAATTTGCAAAATTTAACCAACTTTTTATTTTATTATTAATTATTTTATTACTCATAGTCATAATAATAACGATCCTATAAAAATCAATTTCAATGCGTAAATATTACAATTTTAACAGTCGATTTTTTAGACAAACCGAATCATTCAATTGCATTCACAAAAACGTGTCTACAGACGTTCAATATATCTGGATCAGATGAAATAAATGTAAAATAATTAAAGATAAAACATAGATATTTTTTAATGTCTAATAGAATAGTTAATAGCACATTTATTAGTGAATTCGATCATTATAAATTATTTTCTAATTTTGCACGGTTGACCGCAGTCCAATGGACCATTAAAATAGTGTTCGCTTTTCAAACTGCATGTATAAAACGAAATATAACATACTGTAATCCCGAAAATGCAAATAGTTTCAGGCATAAATCATTTTTTAATTTTCTCAATCCACTTGTTTTAGATTAACTACAATAAAATTCACTTTACTATCCAAACAACAGACACAAACAACAGAGGTTTTTTGTATATACTCAATAAATTCTCAATACTGCACTATCTAATTTGCGGCCACCTCTATGAATGTATTTTGCAATTTTAATGTGTCTCAATTAATGGTATATTAATTTGTGTGATTAGTGCTATGTATATAAACATATATGTACATACAGAAGATAACTAACAAATGTAAATAAACACTACAGATAATTATGTGTTCTTTTCATAAATAATTATTTTCACATATTTCCGAACCACATATTATTTTTAATTTATTAAACCATCGAAACTATATATTAAAAAAAGATAAAATAGAAACATAAAAATTTGGGAACGGGAACATGCTAATGAAAAGTATACATTTTGTTATCCATGTCCACCCATATAACACTACTTTAATTGTACAAAGAATAGTAAAAACTTATTTTTAAGTAGCTAGTATGTGTGTTTTCTAAAATTTAATTCAATTTTTGGAGACCAAATTAGTAAATACAAGGTACTTTCCAGGACATAAATATAAATTATTTTGCAATATTACATCTTCCTGAATGTACGAGGGATGTTTTTTTAGTCTTGCATATAATCTCATAGAGGGCGCCAGTAATAGGTCTGTGAAGTTGGCACCTCCACATGTGAATTTTTTGGAAAATAATGCGGTTTTCGTGTGCCCATGTTTGCCCAGGGAAAAGTTTCGTTTGCTCACCCTCCCAAAAATTGTTTATGTGAAAAAACATTTTTTGGTGAAAAAACCAAAAGAAAAAAATCAACGCTTTTCACCCTATATTGTTTGCCCTAGAAAAATTTTCGCTTGCCCACCCTCCAAAAATTAATTAAAAAAAAATTTTTACATGTTCCAAAAACAAATTCGTTTGTCCATTTCTCGAATTCGATTGCCCACCTTTATTTCTATTGTAAAAAAATATTTAAACAATAATAAAATGGAAAATACCCATTTACAAAATTTTTATTGATATGAATAAAGCATGGACAAACGAATTGAACAGATTGACAAACAGTCTATAAAATGTTGTAATCAGTAATTGGGCGAACAAATTCTCCAATTGTAGCTGACATCGAAGAGGATGAGTATGGAAAGGAATTCCGTCAATACTTAAATAAGAAAGGCTATAAAATGTTGGAAAAGTTATATTGCATATCAGTCTTCAAAAATAGTATAATCTCTACATATTAATTTCAAAAGCGAAATACATTTAAATCACATTTCTCAATGTCACATTATTTTACATCGACGATATAAGATATCGTACATGAGTGTCGAGGAATAATTATCTTTATTTTGTTCATTGCAATTTAGACATTCTTACAATCGTATTGTACGAATATTTATCATAATATTCCACAAAGACGAATAGAGTTCTCCATTTCCCTTATTATTGTTCTGTCCCGATAAAAAATACTTTTTAACAATATTGAATGTTTTTTTTTTCCACCCTCTTTTTCTTCAATATCTTGAATTCAAATTTTCACGTATAATAAATTTTCAGTTGTACCTTTTTTTTTTGGATGGGCTTAGGTATCCTATTCAGATCATCTTTCTCGATCCACGTCCCTGTTACGCTCCTGCAATGTGTGCTGGCTTGTGGCAAACGATACCTCCTAGAATATCTGATAGTGGAATTTCATTGTTGTTATACTTGGACTTAATCGTTAAAAATATTTGTGTGTCTATAAAAAGATATGAACCCCTCCTTTATTGTTATTTTTGTTTGAGACGAGCATCTTGTTTCTCTTTCCCATCCTCGAGTTTCTGGTGAAGAAATATGTTTAAATACGTCCCAAAGATTAATCCTCTACCATAACAATCAAGAAAGCTGTTATCAGTTTTAAATATTATTGATAGAAGTTCACTCCTGAAATTATATAATGAAGAGCTGATCCCTTCATTCGCATATTTAATGACGAATGAAAGAATAAGCATCTCCGAATTTGAATCTATAAAATTTTTGAAACTTGTGTAATTGCGATAGCAATGGGCTAATATTTCGATTATCGAGTCAAAAGCGCACGTATTTTGAACATAAACTCTGTTTGCACCTATCAATGCAGGATTGCACTTATTTCCATTTTGTAGGACCTCACATTTGCGCTTTCGCAGAAGTTACATAGTACATAGTACAGATTTATTTATGAAAATGGTCACAATTATTTACGCAGAGGTGTTCTGCGGTTTGTGTTTTGATTATGAGTCTGGATAATTGAATAATAATTTGTATTTTTATTGCTATCCATCCACGATAAAATTGATTTTCATAGTGATGTTAGAATTTTTCTGATTAATTATTTTTCAAATATTCTTACAAAAAAAATAAAGGGTGGGCAAGATGGTAAACGAAATAGCCATTATATCATGAAAAATCATCATTTGTTATAAACATATATCTCTCATGTATTCACCTATACATCGTGAATGGTGTTTTTTCAATTTTATTATTGTTTAAATATTTTTTACAATAAAAATAAAGGTGTTTTTAAACGAATTTGTTTTTGGAACATGTAAACAAAAATTCGAAAACAGTTTTTCTTCTCATAAAAAATTGTTGGTGGGTGGGCAAACGAAAATTTTTGCTGGGCAATCCTGGACTAACGTTGGACGACAAATGATATACAGTAAAATAACTTGAACTACGAAAGCCTATTGATAGGGGAAGATAGTGGGAGGTAAAATTAAATGTATCCATTTTAGTATTGTCAACTTTTTATATGACAGGAATGTCAGTGGTTATGTGAAATACTTTAGTGAACCATCAAACTTTATCCTAATGGAATACACAATTAATGAAAAAGTGCAAATTATAAAGTGGTTTTATGGAGGCCACACACTTTCATCAATTGTAAATATTTGGAGAACTACCTTCATTAATAGTCCTGTTCCATGTTTAAATATATTTCATCGAATTAAGGAAAATTTTGAAAAATACGGATGTCTCTCCCTCTTTACATAAAAAGCCCGCACATGATAATGCGGATCGGGATATCATGATATGCGCTACTGTTGAAGAAAATGAATACCAAACGTTAGGCCAAATTAGTGAAAGTGTCGATGTCTCCCGTGAAACTGTTAGAAAAGTATTAAAGAAGAATAAATACCGTTCGTATCATGTACAAAAAGTAAATGAAATATTTCCTCGAGATCATTATAACCGAGTTCAGTTCTGTTTGGATATAATTGAGAAATGTGGTGTGGATGAAAATTTTATTTCTAATATTCTCTTTACTGACGAAATCTTCATTTATTTTACACGTTCGACATAATCCTATGTTAATAAGGTATTGGTCAAAAGACAATAAACATAAATCGTATACAGCTCATACACAATACCCACAGAAATTGAATGTTTGGATTGGAATGTTAGGGGACAATATAATTGGTCCATTTTTTATAAACGGCGTGTTAAATTCACAAAAATATTTACAATTGCTGCAATATGACATTATTCCTTTTATCCAGAACATACCCAATATTGAAATAGGAAGTATTTGGTATCAGCAAGACGGATGTCCTGCACATAACAGTGCAATTGTGCGTCAATTCTTAAGAAATACCTTTGGAAATAGAATTATTTCTCTAGGCGGTACAATTGAATGGACGGCCAGATCACCAGATTTGTCCCCTAATGATTTTTTCTTGTGGGAGTATCTAAAGTCAAAAATTTACGGTTTCGAACATCAACGGTCAAATAATTTAGATGAACTACGTCAAAAAATAAGAAATTTCTTAGCATCGATTACGCCCGATATGCTGGCAAATGTTAGACGTGGTTTTTATGATGGGGTAGCGTATTGTTTAGAAATTCAAGGTGCACGATTCGAACACGTAATTAATTAAAAGTATTGTTTATTAAAGTTGTATTATGATAATAAATTTTATTTTGTTGGACTTATTTTTTATTTGACGGTTTTGCAATTAGTATGCAATACAATTTCAGTTTTCCCATAATATAAACTTAATTTAACAAACTCTACACGTTTATATTAAAAAACATATTATAAGTAACTAAATAAGCTAAATGAATACATTTAATTTTACCTCCCACCACCCTCTCCTATCAATAGGCTTTCGTAGTTCAAGTTGTTATACTGTATAGTGAAAAAAGTTGAATTTTGGTTTTTTCACCAAAACTTTTTCCATATAAATATTTTTGGTGGGTGGGCATAGGAAAATTTTCGCTGGGCAATCCTGGACTAACGTTGGACAAATGATATATCGTGAAAAAAGTAGAATTTTAGAATTTTGGTTTTTTCACCCAAAAACTTTTTTTCATAAGTAAAAACACAAGAGCTTTTTTTTTATCGGATAAATTTCTCTTTGTAACGAAATTATTTTGCCAATCAGTAATTTGACGAGAAAAACTTACATGAAAAAATCGCGAGACGATAGTCGAGCGATTTTTTCTAATGTAAGTTTTTCGAGCGAAATTACTGATTGGAAAAATATTGAGTTAAAAAGAAATTTATCCGATTGAAAGAAAAGCTCGAGTGTTTTTTGGCAAGATAAATTAACGACATGAATAAAACTTTTTAAATTGTCTCCATATTGACGATTTTGTATTTCTTGTGTTTTGCAGTATTGATCTTTTGATATTTGTTGAAATTTCCCCAAACCGACTCGTATTTTACGTTCAACGATACTTAATAGTTATTACCTGTCAGCTGCCAAAATAAATTAAGTGATGCAGGGCTACTAGATATGTAACAGGAAGAAGCATTTTTATCGGAGGAAGAAGCATTTTTATCGGTGATAAAAAGCTATGTAGGTTTTTATCGCTGTCAAAGTGACAAAAATGTCACCCGCATATGGACATTTTTATATAGGAGTTAATTTATCCATATAAATATTTTTGGTGGGTGGGCAAAGGAAAATTTTCGCTGGGCAATACTGAACTAACGTTGGACAAACCATATATCTTGAAAAAAGTTGAATCTTCGAATTTTGGTTTTTTTACCAAAAAATTCTTTTTTACATAAATAATTTTTGGAGGGTGGGCAAACGAAACTTTTCCCTGGGGATACATGGGCAAACGATGGGCAAACAAATGCCGTATTGCTTTCCAAACAATTCACATGTGGAGGTGCCAACTTCACAGACCTGCCAGTAATAAAATGTTAATTGTCAAAATTAATCTAATCTTTCGTTAACCTAAATAAAGAAACGACAAGTGATTTAAAACCAGTGAATTTTTAAAGTTTATAAGTTGGCCGAAAAATGGAATTGAGTCGAAACAATTTTCGCGTAATAATTTTTACAACTTTCGGAGAGGAGTAACTCAACAAGAATATCTGGCTGAGTTGGTTTCTGTTTTTGAAGACGAAGACGAATGATACTGTGAATTCCAACGTGGACGCACCAGTATCAACGACGATCCCAAGACAGCTCCGCCAAGAATAACAGTCACCCAGAAAAACATCGATGCTGTGCGTCGCCTGATTAAGGAAAATAAACATATGAAATTGAGACATCCATGGATATTTCTAATACCTCAGTTCAAAGGATTCTACATGATGAACTGAGTGTGAGAAAATTCGTTTCCCGTTGAATTCCGCATCCTTCCGAAAAACTTTGAGCCGGTTCAGTAACGGAAATTCAAAAAACGTTTGTAGTATTGTGAATGGCGATGAAAGATTTATTCCTATGAAATCGAAAATAAACGTCAGTCTTGGTGTTTCAAGACGAAAAGAACAGTAATCCGTTGGCGAAGGGTGTCGAAAAAGATGGTCGCGACGTTTGTCTCAAAATCAGGTCATGTTGCAACAATTCCTTTGCAAGATCGAACGGATTGGTACGAAATCCTTTATTAGCTAGAAATAATCGTCGTGCTCCGAGAGACCAACTCACAACGGCGAATCATCCCGCATCATGATAATGCGAGTTCGCACACAGCTCGAAAGACAATTAAGTTTTTGGGACAGCAAAATTATTAGATCAGTCCCCGTATAGTCCCGACCTAAGTCGACGATTTCAGTCGCCGAACCAAGCAGTAGAACTTCAAAACGGCAATTTTGACTGTTCCAAATGAAGATTGGTTTAACAACTGGTTTGAACGATGGCAGAAGTGTATAAATTTTTGTGGAAAATATTTTGAAAAGCAATAAAGCACTTTGAGTCGATCCACTGTATGACTTTATGGCTATATACAACATAAAAAAGACATCCCTCGTATACTGTTTATTTAAGGGGTTTTTAAGGCATTGCGAATGTATGAATGAACACGTAGAATGCTAAAATCGGTAAATAATTCATGATTTTTATAAATCACCGGACTAGCATACAAAACGTTTGCGGATACAGCCTTAAAACAAGAATGTTTGTTGGTTTTACGAATTCAAAGAGAACTAAACATCATCCCATTTTTTGCCTTTTTTTAATAGCCTTTCACATGTCCTCTAATAGAGAAATGCAAACTTAAATATATTAATTAAATATTAGAAACTGAAAATATAGCAATTGCTCGCGATGTTGTATATAAACTACATTTAGCAATTACCCTGATTAACGCAGGGAGAGTAAAGAGTTCTTGTTTTAAGGTTGGACAGTAATGATTAATAATAAATGGATGTTTTCTTGGAAAAAAAGTGACCGGAGTCTATTTCGATGCAATCAATTATGTTATCCATGTTGTAATAAGTCAGACACAATGTCAAAAAAAATTATTATTGAATAGTAAAATGAAAATATTTTCAGAATACGAGGTGCATTCAAGTTCTAAGGCCTCCGATTTTTTTTCTCCACACTGGAAAGAGATAGAAGCATGTGCATTGTTTTAAAATGAGCGTGCGTTTGTTGTTAGTACGTCAAAGAGATGGCAGCACTGTACGGCAGATGGAATTGTAGCGGCAGCGTCGAGAATGAGAACTGTTTTAGATACTTAAAATGGCTGCGTTTTCCTTACTTGAACAGCGTGCAATCATTCGTTTTCTGAATTTGCGTGGTGTGCCTCTAGTGTCAGCATTTCAGTGAGTTCTGTGCACACAATCCTGCATGACGACCTGAAAATGCGAAAAGTGTCCTCCAGGTGGGTGCCACGAATGCTGACGGACGACCACAAGGCTGCTCGTGTGGCATGTTGCCAATCAATGTTGACGCGCAACCAAGGCATGAATGGGACTTTCTTTTCGTCGATTGTGACAATGGATGAGACGTGGATGCCATTTTTCAATCAAGAAACAAAGTGCCAGTCAGCTCAATGGAAGCACACAGATTCACCGCCACCAAAAAAAATTTGGGTAGTCGCCAGTGCTGAAAAAATGATGGTGTCCATGTTCTGGGACAGTGAAGGCGTAATCCTTACCCATTGTGTTCCAAAGGGCACTACGGTAACAGGTGCATCCTACGAAAATGTTTTGAAGAACAAGTTCCTTCCTGCACTGCAACAAAAACGTCCGGGTAGGCGGCGCGTGTGCTGTTTCACTAAGACAACGCACCCGCACATCGGGCTAACGTTACGCAACAGTTTCTTCGTGAAAACAACTTTGAAGTGATTTCTCATGCTCCCTACTCACCTGACCTGGCTCCTAGTGACTTTTGGCTGTTTCCAACAATGAAAGACACTGTCCGTGGCCGCACATTCACCAGCCGTGCTGCTATTGCTTAAGCGATTTTCCAGTGGTCGAAACAGACTCCTAAAGAAGCCTTCGCCGCGGCCATGGAATCATGGCGTCGACGTTGTGAAAAATGTGTACGTCTGCAGGGAGATTGCGTCGAGAAGTGACACCAGTTTCATAGTTTTCGGGTGGGTAGTTAGTTAGAAAAAAAAATCGGAGGCCTTAGAACTTGAATGCACCTCGTACATGAGGAATATCAGGAGTGAGCCACAAAAAAGTTTTCAGAGTATGCTATTGATTAAATCAGTTATGTCTTAGATTAATTAAGTGATCTAACCTACATTTCGTACTATTAGTAATAGGTTAAATCGTCACTTGTCAATTTATTGCCGAATATCTACCGGAGGAATCAACGATTAATTCAATAAGATACTGCAAAACTTACTATCCCTAAAAAATCATATCGGTAGAGTAAGGCGGAAAGAACGATTTTTTTTGCACCACGCCAGGCCGCATTGCAGGAACGAAACGAGGATAGTGATGAGGATAGTGATTCACGTTAGTTTTGTACCCTCCGTACAGTCTTGATTTGGCACCACCAGATTTTTTGTTGTTCTCAAAGTTGAAGCAGGTGTGTTGAAAGATTGAAAGGTTAACTATAACTAATATTTTTCATCAGATTCTGCAGTTCGAGCTATTATTCGCAATTGATTCAACAGTAGACAAAAAAAAAATGTTATGGCCGAAATGAAGAAATGGATTCATCGCTTGGAGAAATATGTTGCATTAAATGAGATTTATAGTTCCGTTCAAATTCTAATAATAAGACAATGAGTATAAACAGATCTAATATATAATTAGTTACAGTTGAAAGTGTAAAAATATAGTATTTAAATTACATTATCTAACCACCTTGTAAATAATATTTTTTCTGATGAAGACGATAAATGTTGAAACGTTAAAATGAGTATTTTTATTTGATGAATAGTTATCAAACCGAATTGCGAGAAAATATTTTCTTTTCATCACTAGAAACAGTTTTTGAGTTTAAACAACTTTTCTTGTCATTTCACGTCTAATAGATTTTTTTCGATAACTTGCAAATGCGTATAATAAACGTAACAAATTGAAATGTTTACACTTCATTACACAGTACTATAAACTAAAGAGAAAAAAATTAATTTTATATTTATGTTATAGCTAATTCTTTGGAGCTAAGTGAAAGTTAGATTAAAGGGGTAACTATTTTACGTTTGTATATTTTGCAATCTATTTTGGTACACATCAAAAACACATTTGCGTATCTTTATTTACATCGGCATTTCTTTCGATTTTTTTTTAATTGGTAATTAATAAATCCACATATTGTGTCAATACTCAATATTTTCCTTAAAAAACATATAGATAATGCATATTTATATTAATAAAAATATAGATCACCTTCAAAACACATAAATTAGACTGTTACATTAATTTATAAAGAAGATGTGTAGACGTAAACAAGCGAAGGAAAAGGAAAAGAAATTTGATGATGATGATAATAATAATAATAATATAATAATAATAATAATAATAATATTAACAAAAATAAATATTCTCATTAATTTCGAAAATTACCAATTTTTGCTGTTCGAACTACAAAGCTCTTGTCTTGCATTTATCCAAAAAATGTTGAAAATTATGTTGAGATAGATATGATTCTAAAGTGACAAATACAATCTATTATTCTATCTATTCTACTCCTCACTCATTTTGGTATCTACTTAAGTATTGCAATACACACTTTTGTACTTCAGCCTAAACAGTAAACTACTTAAAAAATTAGTTAAATATTTTGAAAATATTAACTTGTAATTGGAAAATCAAAACAAATGGCATTCTCTCAGATTTCAGAAACTATTTCAGGACATTTGGAAAGGACATGTTAAAACCTTATGTTTGAAACCATTTAAAACATATAGTCACATTGAGACGGCGCAATTTTTAAGAAAATTGTGGCTGAATGTAGTCGGACATTGTTATGCAGTAAAACAATGTTGGAACTGAGAAGACCTGGCCTTTTATTATTTACAGTTCTTCACAGTGTTTGCAGCGTACCACACTAGCAGCTGCGTTTATTTTAGTTTCTTACTGCATGAAACCCACTTTGCAAAAGCAAAGTCGTGTAGCTTGGCTCCCCCATTGAAAAGTTAGAATTAATTGGTACGCGGTACCAAAATTAGTCATTTCCATAACCGCGAAAAAGTTTTCTGAATTTTATTCTACGGACAACAGTCCTACCTACTGCAGTGATGACGATTTGATGGAAACTCTTGGACGTTAACACAAGCCCGAAGAATGGCGATTGTTCATTGATGTATGTAAATTTATTTGCAAAGCAGTTCTCTTGCGAAATGGCAATGCATTGCCTTCAGTTTCCATTGTCTATTCAATTCAAAACTATGAAATATTTTTCAAGAGCATAGACTATAAACGACACGAGTAGAAAATCTGGAATGCAACTGGGATTTACAAAATACAATCGCTTTTTTTGCGAGTGGGACAGTCGTGCTAAATTGCACCATTATATTATAAAAAGTTGGCCAAGAAGAGAGATAGTTGTGGGAGAAAAGATTATATGAAAGCTTTGTGGATAGAAACAATATCTACTTGCCCCTTTCACATATAAAGGGGCAAATAGCCGTGACTAAACATTGGTCGGCTATGTAGAGTATTGATGGGGCTGACATCGAATTTTGTAAAATGCATGGATTGTGAGGGAAGAAGTTTTCAGCATGTAAAAAAAAAATTTCCAAAAATTATCTAAGCTAAGATAAAAGAGGGCATATTTATGAGTGTCCAATTTCGGCAATTAGTGAATGGATGTGGTTCTACAAGGAAAAGAAAAAGTGGCATGGAATTGTTTGAAATTACTGTTTAGTCAGATTAGTTTTGGTTACTGATTTGATAAAACCCTAATATATGGTTACACAAAAATGAGTTTTATTTACATTTTCTAATATTAAATTCACCTAATTACTTTAGCGTTTTATTTCGAAATTTTCTCTGAAAGTGTACGAGCTTAGGGAAAAATCAAAAGCAAATTTGGATTCAGCATAAAAAATGATTCAAGATCAGCCATTTGTAACTACGGACCGGAAAAGAAGTTTTAATTTGTTAATTAGTATTATTGATTGTACTTTGCTATACAATTCTTCAAAAACTTACTAATTATTTAGAAATTTTAGAAGAAGCCAATTTAAGCTAATGATGTATCACTATTTCCAGCGGATTTTATGGACATACGTATAATTATCGCTTCATTAGTTTATTAAACTTGTGTATAATATGTGCAAGAAATCAAAACGTATTCTTCTGTGATTTAATGCGAAAACAAAATATAACTGAAAGTGTACAGCAAAGTGAAACGATAAAAAAAAGTTGTTGGCCATTTATTAACAATGGACATTCCTCCTACTTTCAATAAACCTTTAATGGCGCTACACCATGAGAAACTATGAAAAGCTGCCAATTTTCTGAACTCTAATGTGGGAACTAAATAATCTAATTTCGGGACTAATACTATAAACTAATGATTTACAGCTTCATTATCAACGTAATGAAGCAGATTGTAAACATACGACTGAAAAAATGAGTCACATTATCAACACTTAATTATTGCAAAAATAATTTCGACTAAAGTCTTGCAAATTATTAAAAATAACACAATATAAATTGTACAGTTACAGTGGGATAAAACAAACCTCCTTGAATTTAAAATGTGTGCAAATGTATATAAATTTATTTCAGAACTAATTTACAAATAGCTTAATTATTGCATTTGAATTTTAAGTCAAGATATTGGCTATTTTAGAATGCCACCCTCTGCTCGAACAAGAAACCAAACTTTTGATGGAAATTTAAAACCTATGCCAATTATAATTGTTCGAACAATATATTAATTAATATATTCTTCCCCAGTTTCGTTTGGCACGTTCGATTAATTCGTTTAAAGTATTTTTTATATCGATACCGTTGAAGTTTGTTATCTCTTTCGCTTGAATGTTTTCAATGGTGTTACATATATAATTTTTCTTTATCGGCAAAAACGTAGAAACAAGAGAAAGATGACAGAAGGTCGCGAATTTGGCGAATAGGAGTGATCTATTATACACTGCTCAAGATAAGTAGACGAACACAAATTTAACACTGCAATATTTTTTAATTAAAAGAGAGACATAATTATCAACTTTGGCATATAAAATTTTCAACATTATTTAACAAGATTTTAATAATAACAAATATGCTTTAATTTAACAATTTTCATGTACAATAAAGAAACAATTAAGAATACTTCCAAAATCAAAATGTATTTTATTATTTAAAATTATTAAAAATTATGTTTAGACCCGAATATCCAGATTTAATATCGTATGTGCCCCTCCGTTAGCATTAATTACAGCTTAGTTTCGTCGAGGCATGCTGCGGATATAGCATCTTAACATGTCTTGTGGTAAATTTTGCCATTCTTCTACAGAAATTTTGGCTAACTCCTGAAGAGTATGAGGTGCAACTTTCTGATCTTCCTATCAAGTGAATCCCAAACATGTGCGATAGGATTCAAGTTTAGACTAACGGCCATCCACTCCATCATTTGGATTTCTTGTTCTCGAAGAAAATTTTTCGTCAAATTTGCTGTTTGAATTCGACAGTTATCCTGCTGGAAGATAAAACCATCACCAAAATTGTTGGCAAATAGTACAACATATTGTTGAAGGACCATTTTTAACATAATTCTGTGCATTGAGACGTTAAAGAGCAACAACCAAGTACGACCATCTATGCTGATTCCACCTCATATCATAACTGATTCTGATCCAATCGATCCACTTCCTGTATACACTCTGCAGTGTATCTCTCTCCAGGACGTCTGTACACTCGTACACGACCATCGCAATGATTTAAAGTAAACCGGGATTCACCACTGAAAAGTACAGATCTCCAATGTCGAAGTTGCCATTCCACATGTTCGCGAGCAAAGTTTAGACGGATCTGTCTGTGATCCCTGGTCGAGCGAAGAGCTCGCACAGGCCTCCAAGAAGTCAAATTTGCTTGTTTAAGTCTTCTAATCGTTTAACCAGAGATTGCTATACCGGTAGAATTTCGAAGTAAGTTTTGTAATTCACGAGCGGTGGAAGTTCGACGGCGAAGGCAAGAATTGATGATGTAACGGTCATTCCGATGACTAGTTTTTCTGTTACGTCCTTGTCCAATTCTCCTAGAGTATCTGCCCGTTTCTTGATACCTATGCCATGCTCGGCAGATAATCGATGGACTAGTTTGCAGTTGATAGGCGATATATAGCGTAGATCGACCATCTTCAAGTAAAGCAACCGCTCTCGCGATTTCAATTTCACTTAAATAAGGCATTTTAATCTTAGAACTAAATTAACACTCAAAATTGACGTTTAAAATGTCAAAAAGTAACATAAAAAGTTTTGATTGTTTGCTTAAGGAACAAAAATCATTTTATTTTAGGTAGTGTTTTACATTTGAACATCTAATGAGCAAAAAAAAATGTATCAACGTAATTTTCTTTTGTGCTTAGCTAAAACATTTCAGACAATAATAAAAACATGAAAAAAAATCGTCTTCTAATCACAGAAAAGTTACAGGTGTTCAAAGTAGTGTTCTGCTAATTTTGTTGAGCAGTCTATAAACTTGTTTTGTTTTAACTCTCTCAAAGCTAAACAATTAGTTACAGCATTGTCGTGCAAGAATGATTAGCTACTTGCGCCGCGATATTCACACAGTACATTACGAATTCTCCAATCAATCATTTCAAAACTTAAGTCTGTGTAAATAATGCCCTTGAAATCATAAAACAAATTAGCATTTGCTTTAACTTTGACTTTTCCAAGCGACTTTTTTCGAATACTCCTTTTCTTGTGTTTTCCATTCAGCACTATGAAGCTTTGTTGCGAGCTCATGCTCACAATACCACGGATCGTCATCAGGAACGATTGTTTCTAGGAAGTTTGCGTTCCTACGAGAAGTTTCGATAAGGTCTTTATAGTTCTTAAGTCGATATATTTTTTGGTCGTTGAATTCAATTCGATTCGAGCAAGGCTCAACTACGATATCACTCTCGCCATTACTGGTAAGTGAATATGAGCTGATCAAGAATGTCCACATTTCCTGAAAAGTATAGAGCAGGTGAAGGCAAGTTTCCAAGTTTTCTAATTTGCGATGCCAGATTTGTTTTTATCAAACCTCTAATACAAATTTGTCAATTTGTATTAAAGTTGATATGTGGAAGAGATCAAGACTTATGCCGGTATAAAGAGGGAGATGCTTCAGTGCTAAGCAATTATAGACCAATTGCTATTTTGTCGAACTTTGCAAAACTTCTTAACATATCATATACCAGGGCCACGCTATATATTTTGAAATGCCACGAAACTAGAGAAGAACTGACAACACTGCATTTCCAAATAACACCATCCTTAAGTAGTAAACTCTGACTGTTAGTTGAGTCGTTGCTGTCATAGAGCAAACGTGGTAGATACGATTTGTTATCGAAACAAGGACTTATCAAGAGAACATGTACGCGCAATGATCTACTACGATTTTAAGGTCGGTTTAAGTGAGCAACAAAGTCTTGAACGATTGCAACTTGCATTTGTGATGAAAGTCCTTCACGTGCAACTGTGTTTCGCTGGTATAGCGAATTTAAAAGAGGACGGATATCGCTTGGTGATGAGGAACATGCTGGTAGGCCCTGTTCTTCAGTTACCGCTGGAAATATTGAGAGAGTGAGACGTATGCTCGACGAAGATCCAAGATGCACCTATCAAGCGATTGAGGCAACTCTTGGTGTATATTCCGCAACAGTAAATTTAATTTTACATGATCATCTTCGGATGAAAAAAATTGTTACTCGCTGGGTGCCGCACACGCTTAATGATTTCCAAAAAGCAGAGTGAGGGAAACGTTAAAAATGTTAAATAATGGTGGACATCGCATTTTATCAAAAATAGTAACAGGTGATGAAACTTACATCCGATTTTACGATATTCCTACCCGCCAGGAGAACTGTGTATTGATCCACGAAGATGCTCCAACACCAACAATGGCCAAAAAGCAAAGGACTGTCAAGAAAGTTATGTACGCTGTTTCCTTCCGTAGTACCGAATTAGTAGAAGCAATCAAGCTGGAAAATCAACGTACAGTCACAGCAAACTGGTACCCCACAAAATGTTTACCTGCAGTTCTTGAGTCAGTCAACATTCGCGGGTTAATGTTGCAACACGACAATGCATTCTCCACAGTGCACAGCAGACAGTTGATTTTTACGTGAAAATAAGGTAAAAGTCATTGAACATCCACCCTATTCACCTGATTTGGTCATGTGTGACATCTGGTTGTTCTTTAACCTAAAGAAACATTTACGTGGTCGATGTTTCACGACAGAGGATAGATAGATGAAGCAATTCATCTATTTTTTAAGAGTATTCCAAAAGATGACTGGATTCAAGCTTTTACATTGTGGAAACTTCGGTTACAAAAGTGCATTGATGCAGGAGGTGATTATTTTGAACATAAATAAAGTCATTTTCGTAAAAAAACTTGTAGTTTTCTTGTATCTCAAAATATATAGCGTGACCCTCGTGTCAACGCATTTTACATAACGTTAAATCTCATTTGTCCGCAATCCAGCACAGATTTATGCAATATTGATGTTCGGGTCTTATAGAAAAATGTCAATATTTTGTCTGTGGTGTCAAATAAATAACTTGAAATTTAACATTAACAATTGCCATGTCATTACGTACACTAGAAAAGGTGCAGTTATAGAAACGATGCAGCTATATCATCCGAGTATCATATTGATGGAAGTTCTATCTACGTTTTACACGTTTAAGGATCGTGGAGTGGTTTTCGATCCACACTTGAGCTTTAAGAATCATATTGAATATGTCTTACACTAACATCTAATCGTTTGGAATTTTTTATACGTAACTCTAGATAATTTAGTAATATTACGAGACTCTGAAGACCATATATTTCGCGTTTGTTATAAGATGCATGGGATATTCCTCTACAGTATGGTTCCCAATTATTTGTGCCATTAATTAAAAATTGAAAAGATGCAGCGGCCATTGTTTAATTATATTTCATTTAAAGCTGACAGCTGGTATCCTACTAGAGGTATCGATTTTAACTTTTTACTAGAGCGTCATGCTTTTCAATCCCTCCTTAATCGCAGGCAAGGACATATGTAAATATTTTTGTGGAAACTGGTAAATGGGATTATTACCTGCATCGATTTATTATCTAAACTGGACTTCCATGTTCCGAATCGCCCAATTAGATATATTTCAACATTTGTTACCGACACTGAAGACTAATCATCTATTTATAACATGTATAAATTCGCTGCCGTTCATTGTACAGATATTTTTCATAATTTTAGATGAGACTGAAAAATGTATGTGGGTGTAATAAAATGTAATTATTTTTGTATTACGCTAAGTTTAAATTTATAACTCAGCATATACTCAATATAAACTTTTTATTTTATCCAGTAATTTGTATTTACTGTTTGGCAAAAAAATATTATTAGTATTAATATTGAAGATTATTTTTATAACAAAGTAATTTTAATCACACTTGAGTGGAGGTTGTAACGTACTGTTTAGAGGTAAACACCTGAGGAAGCCACTGTGTTGGCGAAACAATTGTCGTTTTACGAGTAATGATTAAAAGTGAAGATTAAAACTGTAGTTTTATTTCTATTCTTAATACAGTTTCTGCGAGTTGCGGTTGTAGCCGTCAGATGGACTGGTTTTTCACTTGTTATGAAGACAGTGATGGTTGTTTTAGCATTCGTGATGTTGACATCAGTTAATGAGCAGCGCTGAATGTGATTCTACGCGCTGTCTTAATAACTTTTGCAATATGGTTAGAGTATTATTACGGTGAAAGTATCTCTCCAGTGGTGGGCACTGATGATTTTGTAGTAAGATGAAACATGTGTCTGCGTATGTGTAGAGATACTTTCACGCTTATATGAATTTGAATATTTAATATTATTCAAAATATTTTTGATTGTTTATATCATTGGCAAGTACAATATAGTTTGTTGTACATATTTGTTTCATGGCCAATGTATTTGTTGTACTTACAATGTGTTGTCAATATCAATAGTGGATATATATTATATTGAAAACATTAGCCTCCATAAATTTTGAGAGTATTTCTGCTTACAATGTAATATAAGGTACTAGAAAAATCGAATCATTCAACTCCCATCTACACATACAGTACTGGAGCAATGCATACATTACTTATTACTTATACATTTTTATTTCTTTAGTATACATGTTGAAAATATGTGTCATTGCGCTGTAGTGTAGTCAAATCTGCGTATGAACAGTGTCATAACGGGTACGCAGATGCAATCACAGTTATGGGTGGGTCTGTACCGCTGAACACTTTCTTATTTAACATTTCCCATTGGTAGGCGCCTGGTGGTATAAGATCAGGGGAATGTGATAGATAGTTGAAATCAGTCCCCTGGGATGACTCGTCCTTGAAAAGTGTCCTGCACCACTGCTAT
The DNA here is from genome assembly GCA_935421215.2 of Melolontha melolontha. NCBI lineage: Eukaryota > Metazoa > Arthropoda > Insecta > Coleoptera > Scarabaeidae > Melolontha > Melolontha melolontha. Next base: position 202,944,794 of record OW285235.1, on the reverse strand, counting down.
AGACTGATGAGCGGTGTGGCTGGTCGGCCCGTCCTGTTGAAACCACTATCTCTCCACACGGAAGTTCCGGCCACGATAAAATCTTCTGATATCCCGAATAAATGACCTGAGCACCATGTTTCTATAACGTTTCTGGGTAACAGTAAGAGGTATACCATCATCATCCTCAATGAAATACAAACCAAGCGCACCGTGTACTGACAGTACACATCATATCGTCCCACGCTCACTATGTAGCGGTTTCTGGACGATAACGCCTAGTCTCTTAAAACCAAGGAAGCGAGTTCTTTGCTTATTGATATAACCCCCCAAGTCAGTGTGACTTTCGTCAAAGAACCACACATTACGCAAAAAATCTGGATTCTCGTACACCATAGCCAAAATTCGTCCAAAATACACAACCCTGGCATGCATATCTTGGTTTGTCAATCGTTGTCCAACCTGAATTCGGTACGGAAATCCATCCCTACATCTTCAAACAATCGCCGAAGCGACTTCAAAGACATTCGTCGAAGACTTCGCTCAGGTGACTTCAAAAACCTGATTGACAACACGTCCATGATTCTCATTTGTTCTCACAGTTACGGGCCAACCAGAATCTCCCTTCTGTTGACACAATACACTACCAGTATCAATAGAAAGCATAACTGCATTGTTTGATGCCGTTTTATGAAATTGTTCGTGATATTGTTCCGCCACTAATTTCGAACTCGGCTGATAGGTGTTTCCGTACGAGCGAATTAGACAATTGTTACAAGATATGAAATTCAATGGTGAAGACCGTACATAATACAAAAGAGTGAACATTGAAATGAAAGAACTTGTATGTACTACAATTAATAACTGATTTTGTGAAAATACATGTTTGACATGTTTATCTTGAACTGCAGCAGCGCATACAACTCCAACGTAGATGAACAACTTCTATTTAATAGACGAGAATGAAGACAAGTGATTTTTCAGATTAGGAAGCATAAATTAATCATTAGGGGCTAACCCCAGTGAGTAATGTGTATGTGGTAGAAATTTGTAACGGACATTAAATACTTTTGCTCGTGCTATTAGTAATGATGACGTAATGAATGAGCTGATACAATGTACTAATGAAACAAAATTTTCTTTCTTTGCAAAATACATATAGTCATTTGCCTTTTGAGTGTCAAACTTGTCCAGTAATGCCGCATAATATTCCTTTCTGTAATGATTCTCTCTTTATCAAGATAATTAACGAGTACCACACCATGAACAAAAAAACAAGAACAGTAATTACCTTCCCAACTGTAGAACTGTTCTTTCTTTCTTTGGAACACTTGAATTAGCTTTTAATCGTTATCTAGAATTATAGGCTGTTGTTTTGTATACAATTCTAGTTATGTATAGCCCCAATTCAAAAAATAGCGGCCCAATGTTCACGTAGTAACGTTTCTTTATTGGAGTCCGGCCCTGTCGCAGTTAAATACACGAGCGGCAATACGGGCTTCCATCTCTAATTCATCAGTAATTCTCTCTACCGAGGAATTATATTGTTCTATCGATATTTGTCAGTAACTCCACAAGTTAAAAAAAAATGATATGTAAATAATTCCATACAAATAATTAAAAATCCGGTATCTATCCCATTGGACACGCTACATAAACCTTTTTGTTTTATGACGTTTTTTGTTTTATTATTAACATAATTTTATTTAAAAAAAAGTTTAACGTTCAAACTAGTTAACTATAATTTCATTAATTAAAATGCGCCATGGGCTTGTCGACATATTCAACGTAAAGATTATTATTGATATCCACAGAAAAACATCGCAATAAAAACACCGTATGCGCGGCCATAAATGTTTTGATAAGAAAACAGCATTCATTCACTATTCTTATGAATAGGACTTACGAGTATGTTACGTATCGTCTAACCAATGTCTAGGAATTTCATCGTTTTTTTTGCAGGTCAATGAATTTGAATTACTGTTGTATTTTGTTTAATATAGAATGAACAAAAATATGAAGCGACTTTAACTACATTTTGGCCCTAAAAATTTGGAAATTTTTGATGAATTACAAATAAATTTCTGTTTTGATTTCCAGTTAGACATTTATACGTATTCTTCAGATCCGCATAGCTTTTTCGCTATTCAACGGTAACCCTGTATAAGTAAATAAAGTAATAATACCGTCGATATTCAATAATAAAAATATTTATTAAAACATGCATGTAATGCTGATTATTTTAACAGCTGATGCAGCCTTAGCAACGTTAATAATGTTTATATTATTACTAACAACTCTCTATTCTTGACACGGTGAAAAGCTCTCGTAGATAAATTGAAACATTAAGCTCATTTGATTGATACAAATTTAATAAATGTCAAGCATATAATGAAAATATAATTATGTAGTGGATTAAGTGAAATCACTGTTCTTTTAGAGATACCAGTCTAAGCTTTATCCAAAATAAATATTATACTTGAACTGCTCCTGTCATAATAAAAGCTCCCAAACAATTTTGAGTGATCTTAGATACAAGCTATAAAATTCAATGGAACATTCCATTTATTATAAATACGCAACACATAATATTTAATATTTTTCTTTAATGTTGAATATTATAACTGAATATTATTCATATTCCTAAATCATCTTAAGAGATCTTTAAAATTATGCAAAAGTTTATATTAATTTATAAATCATTTAAGAATATGTTTTTACAAAATTCGGCAAAATGTTTTTAATAATATTTTATGAAAGTCAAAGAATTCAGACGGTTTATTTTATTATTATTTATTTTTCTTTTAAAACTCTCCATATTATTTTTATATGAACGTAACGGGTTGGCCATTTAATGTTGCGGTTTTAAAAATCGCGCTATTCCCTTGTATATATATAAATTAATATAATATATATTTTTTACTCTAGAGGGCCAAGCGCGGTTTACAATAAATATATGAAAAATTTGCCTTGTCAGTTTTCAAGATGGCGTCGTATCCAACGGAAGTGCGTGTGGAATTAATAAAATATTATTATAGAAATGGGGAATCTTTTGCAGCTACGGCAAGACACTTGCGTACTCTATTCGGGAGAAATAACGCACCAACGGAAAACACTATAAAAAGGTAAGGAAAAAAAGATAAATTTAGAAAAGTAACAAAGTATTCGTTATCGTGTTTCCATGTCTACTAATCCGACAATATCTTAGGATTGTAGTGAAATTTGAAGCAACAGCATCTGCGGCAGACGAAAGATCAACTGTTAGAGAACGTCAAAAGACCATCCGGGTACCGGAAACCATAGAACGAGTACGGGAGCACTTTACAGCTCAACCTTCAACATCGACCTCAAGAACTTGAAATACCCCGTACAACACTAAGGCGGATCCTAAAGCAAGATCTAAAGATGAAAGCATACAAAATCCAGATCGATCAGCCGTTGAGACCGTTTGATATGGAGCGACGCTACAATTTTGCGAACGAAATCATCGAACGCATTGAAAATGGCAGCATGGCATTGGAACAAGTGTGGTGGTCGGATGAGTCACATTTCTATGTATTCGGTTATGTGAATAAGCAAAATTGGAGACATTGGGGGACAGAAAATCCACATCTAGCAATTGTTCGTCCTCTTCACCCTCGACGGTTGACTGTATGGTGTGCTATCTCGTCGGCAGGAATTATCGGTCCCGTGATTGTCAATGGAACCGTTACTTCGCAAAAATATTGTGAAATGCTTAATGAGTCTTTTATTCCCGTGGCGCATGGATTAAATATGGTGGAGAATGCATGGTTTATGCAAGACGGGGCTCGTCCGCATCGCACGGAAGAAGTTTTCAACATTCTTGAAGAACATTTCGGTAACAGAATCATTGGTCTTGACGCTCAACAGTATACAGGCGGAGGGATAACATGGCCACCATATAGTCCAGACCTCAATCCTTGCGATTTCTACCTGTGGGGATCATTAAGAGATACGGTATATCGCGATGGTATAGACACCCTGGATAACCTCGAAATGGCAATACGGCAGCGAATAGAAGCGATACCGTACGCCACACTTCAGGCAGTTTGTGGAGAATTTGAGAAGAGGCTGCGAAATGTTATCGTTGCTCGAGGCTCTCACTTCGAAAACCTGATTTATTAAACCGCAGATCTTGTTGTTTAATTGCACAAATAAATCATTTTTTTAAATTAATGTTTTGTATGTTTAATATGACTTCAAAAACCGCAACCTTAAATGGCCAACCCTGTATGAAGTGTTATAGCAAAATCCACGAAGCAATTCATTTTCATCATCAACCAAAAATAATGACGTCTGTATTTAATCGGAAATACATTATATGTATATAATAGTAATTGTAGGACTATTTCCATGAATAATATTAATTAAAAATTATAATTTTCGTGTCATTTCAACTAGTTTTATTAAGGATATTAACATTAGATGTTGGTCATCGTGAAAAAACGTTTACATGATACTGTTGAATCATTTGACAGTGTTAGGTTGTCAAAATACTGAATTTGAAAATGTAGTTTTATTTATGCAAATCAATTAAATTTTCGCGAAGTGATGTGAATGAAATAAATGCTTTTTACATATACGACGCTAATTATTCGAATTGTTTCCTGAAAAAAAAATCGCCCTTATCCAGGTGCGTGGTCCGGCAAACCAAAGGACGTAGGTTCGAATCCTGCATAAGGGTGAATTTTTTTTTTCAGGCAAAAATTCGAATAATTAGCGTCGTATATGTAGTATTTATTTTATTCACATCATTTTGCAAAAATGTAATTTATTTGCACAAATTTGCCAACTACGGGTACAGTATAATATCTGTTTCTTAATGCAATTCAAGACATTCCCGACGATTCGAACTTCAGTCCCTTAATAGCTTAATGGTTAAGAGCGTGGTCCGGCAAACCAAAGGACGTAGGTTCGAATCCTGCATAAGGTTGAGTTTCCTTTTTTTCAAATTCGAATAATTAGCGTTGTAGTTTTATTTACTTATAGTCACAAAATACATTCATATTTGTTAAGAACTTCTTAACCAGTATCGACCTGAATAGCGACGAGCGAATATATTGATCACAGTGATTATTCACAGTGAATCCTTAATCACCGTTTTCACTGTTTCGTTTAGCACGCCAATCACAGTGATTACAGTTTTATATTATTCGCTTCGTGTTTCACCATTCACCGTTTAGAATATTTCAACATTAGCATTCACCGTTTAGAATCGTACACTTCCGTAAATTAATACATGTTTCACCATTCACAGTTTAGAATCGCTAACTTACGTATACAAAGACAAATAATTACAGGCTTAATTTATTAATTGATTTTATTTTAAGTGTAATATAATGATCGCTATCGTAAATGTGACTATTAAATACTATTAAATAAAGCACTTCAAATTGAGAATATTCATACTTATGTAATAATATACCGAAAATCTCAAATTATCATTGCAATCATTCTTTATTTTAATAATAATTAGAGAACGGACACGCTTACCACATGACGCAAAGCCCAGTGCAGTACTGGCGAAAGGCTGTATTTCTAAAATATTTAATTTTATTTATATAATTGGAAAACGAACGGGTGGTGATCTATAAAATTACGAAATACATATTTATTTGTTGAAAAGTTGTATTTATAAAGTTTTTAATTTTATTTATATAATTGGAAAACAAACGGGTGGTGATCTATAAAATTACGAAATACATATGTATTTGTTGAAAAGTTGTATTTTTAAAGTTTTTAATTTTATTTCTATAATTGGAACATTTTTATTTGTTAATTTTGTCGTTCAAGTTGAGTAAAGGAGTATTAATATTGACTAGCAATAGTTTCTCAAGGTTTTCTTCTGTCAATTTTGTTCTCTTTGAATTAAGTACATCCTTATAAATAGAAAACGTCCTTTCTACATCGCAACTGGTTATAGGTGCATACTGGAAATATTCTTTTATTTCTTCATATTTAGCCGTTAGATTTTGTGGAATTGTCTCCATACATAATTGCTGCAATGTAATTAAATCTGGATTTCTATTAAGAATTGCTTCAAACTTTTGCCGAAGCCCACATCCGAAGTCACTTGGAATACTTTTCAAATTATTAACAGCCACATCTAATGTGGTTAATCCGTCATTTAATTTGAGATTTCGATTTTCAAAATAAGTGATTAGTTTTGGCAATTTTCCAAAGTGTTCGTAAAGAAAGTACAACTGATTTTTTAAATTTGGGATTTGTGTGAGCTCCTTGCACTCACCAATACTTCTAGCATCCTCCTTTAGCAGTGTTACGAAATGTTTTAGACTATCGAAATTCTCAGCATAATAACTAGTAGCTTCCAGCCATGTTCCCCATCTAGTTATTACTGGAATAGGAGGCAGTGACAGAGATGGAAATTTTTCCCTGAAAAGAGCTACTCTCAATGGTGTTTTTCTGAAAACTTTTTTAAAAGCTGATACAAGTCTATCAACTCCCGGAAAAGTGTCTCTGATATATTCACAGATTCTGTGGAGAGAATGTGCTACACAAGTAATATGCAGCATATTAGGATATGTTTTCTTCAATAGTCTGCCTGTTTTTAACATATACGCAGCACTATCACTGACAAATAAAAGTATTTTTTCTTTGTACGTGGCGTCCGAATGAAGCATTTTTTGCATATTCTCCTTAATGGTTTCAGCAACTGTTTCCGCATCAACTCTATTTATAACACTTGTTGCTATTACATACGAGTTATAGGGAATAGTTGGATGTAGTACACCAGCTACAACATTTACCACACAGCGTCCTAACATATCCACCGTTTCGTCGGCGCTTATCCATATGTATTGATTTAAAAGATGGCCTCTAATGCGTTCTACTGTTCTCATATAGCACCTAGAAACATAATATTTGCGTAAAGTTGATTCATCAGGAACATTTCGACCAGTATATTTTTTCACAAATATTTTTAAAGTGGGATTGCTAAGTTTATTTAATCGAATATCAGCCGCCATAAAAGTTTTTCAGAGTTCAGATGTGTTTGAGATCCTAAGTGACGAATTTTTGACGATATTTTACGGATTTTGTAATAAATTTCGGAATCACTGACAATGGACATACAATCAGTATGACCGTCAATCCAACTCGCCATTGTTTTACAATGCCGTTCTCGACATTCTTCCATATCATGTCTGAAAAAGTAACTTAAACAATGCTCTAGATCTAAATAAATGAAAACTAAAAATGTGTGCGTAAGTTATTGAAACTGAACGAAATTCAATGCACACTCTTACGTCGAAATAATTGGTAGAAATAGATTCAATCAAACGATATTAAACAGGATCTATCACAAAAATTACGATGTAATTAACAGTTAAAACTATGAAAACAAGAAACTTACACACAGCACTTTATTTATCTTACGAAATATAAACTAATAAATAAAATACATTATAAAAACCCCGCTTCTATCTACGCTCATGAAAACACTTTAAAAAACACTATATTCTCCGAATACAATAGCTGGCTTGTCCATTGTTATCGCGGCGAGACCAGGTGTCCGAGTAAGTCACACAAATACTTCATTGAATTACGCCGGGACGTACTGAGCGACGTTATACACAATTCCAATTGCCGATTGCGTTTTATGGAAATTGCGTCCGTTCTCTACTCATAACACAAAATTATCTAGTAAATAATTCCTATCCTCTCAATATTTGTGAATAGGGCAATATTTTCATATAAACAAGGTTGATTATTTTCACCGAGACTACGATAAACAGTTCTAAGCTGAATGAATCTTTTATAATGAGAATATCACCATTCACTATTAAAGAAACAACTACTCTTTTCACCGATCACTCTTTAAAAATATACTACATTTTTACAAAGCAAACGGTGAACGGTGAAGCACTCATTTATTGTTAACGGTGATTACAATCACTGTTAAGAATCACTGCTCTTTTGAAATCACCCCTGTGAATGTAAATTCACTATAAGATCATCTCTAGATCTGAAGGAGATTATTTTTTCATGAACATCACCACCGGGTACGTGTCTTGGGTTCGTCATTATGACTCCGAAAACGAGCGTCAGTTAATGGAATATAGTCACCATGATTCCCCACGTGTACAAAAATTCGAAAGTTTCATCAGCGCGGAACATCATGGTCACTATTTTCTGGGATGCAAAGAGAGTCATTCATACCGACTATCTGCCGAAGGGATCAACGATTAATCAATAAGATACTGGAAAACTTTACGATTACTAAGGAATCGTATCCGCAAATGCACCACAAGAGCGCCAGACCCCATTGCAGCAACTAAACGATGAATTCAATGACGGGTGTGAAATTTATATTTATATATTTATATTTATATGTTTCGCATCCTTCGTACAGTCCTGATGTGGCACCTTCAGATTTCTGATTGCTCCCAAGTGTAAGAGGACATTGAAAGGTCAATATTTTTCATCAGAAAAAGCTGAAGCTCAAGCTGCTGTTCACAATTGGATCCACAGTAAACAAGAAAGTAAAGAAATGGATTCAGCGTTTGGAAAAATGTACTGCACTAAATGGCGATTATGTGAAAAATAATTATGTACGTTAGTAGTATAATAAATCATGTTGAGACTTGTCTCATTATTTTGTCCTTTCTTATTTTTATTTTATAGAGCTGGAGACCTTATACATCAATCCGCGCTCGTACTAAATTATGCACAGACTGCATTTTGAAATATTATCATGCGACCAAAGCAATTCCAAGTTTATCAACTTTCCAAGTGCTTCCGGTCATATTTTTAACGACAAATCGATTATTATTAATACATCTCTTTGTAGAAACAAATGTTTAATTTCATTTCTCAAAAACAACTCATTAGAAGCCAATACAAGTGCTCGCGAAATTCAGCGTAAATCACGAATTAAAACTGTTTTTCTTTATCATAATAATTGTGAATGTGGACTAAAAGAAAAAGCACGTCGTATACGTTTTGTTGTTATTTCAATAAATTTATATTTACATTTTTTTAAACAAATTTATTATAGCAACAATTTAATTTTTGAATCTAATCCATATATATATATACATATATACATATATATATACATATATATATATATATATATATATATATATATATATATATATATAATAACTTCGTGACCTTGGTATGATATGGTAAACCCAATCAGTAGGCGATTAAAGGTCTGTACATTACTTCAAAATATACGTATTTAAAAAACTCTACATGTTTCGGCTGTATACGCCTTTTTCAAGAGAATACAAAATATGAATGACAGGATATAAATGTCAAGTAATTAAGTAGCTATGGTTTAAATTATTCAAAGATACATTCTAGTAATAATAATAAATCATGCCTTAGTATTCCAAAAAATAGATAACAAGGTGTGAAAATATGTGTTGTTCGCTGCTAGCAATTTGTGTCTCCTTCTGGGTATGAACTTGTGTGTTGGTTGCTGCTGGCAGCTTGCGTCTCTCTATGGGTGTGTGGTTTTGTGTGAGAGCGTAAGTGTAGGGTTTTGTATGTCGGTGCGTTCGTGCGTGTGTTTAGTGATCGGTCGCATGAATTTAGAGAGGTCGGATAACCAGCCGTTGCGTAGGGCCGCCAACCCTTTCCCGACAACTTCTTTACAATTCCGTGCAGTACTTCGACGGTCTGACCCCCGCCCCAACGCATAAGTGTGACCATCGTCGACCGAGGTAGCCACTAAGAGTGTTCCCTTAGTTGCGATGAGCAACCCCGTACAGGTGCGCTTCGCCTGTCTGCGCCTTGCCTCGTTGGGGCGGGGGTCAGACCGTCGAAGTACTGCACGGAATTGTAAAGAAGTTGTCGGGAAAGGGTTGGCGGCCCTACGCAACGGCTGGTTATCCGACCTCTCTAAATTCATGCGACCGATCACTAAACACACGCACGAACGCACCGACATACAAAACCCTACACTTACGCTCTCACACAAAACCACACACCCATAGAGAGACGCAAGCTGCCAGCAGCAACCAACACACAAGTTCATACCCAGAAGCAGACACAAATTGCTAGCAGCGAACAACACATATTTTCACACCTTGTTATCTATTTTTTGGAATACTAAGGCATGATTTATTATTATTACTAGAATGTATCTTTGAATAATTTAAACCATAGCAACTTAATTACTTGACATTTATATCCTGTCATTCATATTTTGTATTCTCTTGAAAAAGGCGTATACAGCCGAAACATGTAGAGTTTTTTAAATACATATATTTTGAAGTAATGTACAGACCTTTAATCGCCTACTGATTGGGTTTACCATATATATATATACACATATATATATATATATACATATATATATATATACACACCTATATATATATATATATATATATATATATATATATATATATATATATATATACAGTCGACACTGTTTATAGTGAAACTCTATATAGTCAAAAACTCTTTATAGTGAAATTTTTTCAAGCCCTAGAATATTTTAATGAAGTTTCATGTAAAAAGCCCTGCATAAAGTGAATCTGTAAAATAGTAACACTCTATATAATAAAACATTTACCGGAATTTCATGTATAAATTTATATACATTTATTGAGATTTTAGCCACTTTCCCATTTCTACCTAACATTAGCACGAACTCCATTTTTATAACGCATTGTTTTGAAAAGGTTCTTAACGCGTTCATAACGCTAAATCAGGTACAATAGATTTCTGTGAGAATCCCGGGGAAAACCCATTTTATATACCGTATGAACGCCGGGGAGTGATTGATCTACCACAATGTAGTAAGACGAAGACGAATAGCGAGTTTATGTGGTTAGGGTTGAGAGAGTATATTCAATCTGTTCTACTGTCTAACTGTACGGGCGTTCCATTTCTTTATCCAACACATTCTACATACGATCTAAGTACGAATCAAATAATCTCTCTCTAACACATTGAATATTCCTATCAGTCGCTCATTGTGTTCAAGCAAGGCGAATATACTTGCAGTTGGCCAGTCATTACTTATATATCCATCGATCGCACGACGTTGACACGGTATATGTAGTCGAGGCCTAGATTACATATGTAATTCGCAAACAGGTTCAGTTTGTTTTTGTTTAAGAATCAGTTAAGATATCCAAGCAAGTGTATTTAAGTTTAGCTGAAAAAATTAAAGTTTTGGAGGAAGCTGATAATGGCTGCAAAAAAATTGATGTTGCTGCAAAATTCGGTGTTTATCCCAGTTGCGCCTCTCTGATAATAAAAAGTCGCGAAAGTATCATTAAGAAAACGAATGTTCCAAGCAGTCGAAAACGAGTACGGGTGTGTTCTCACGAGAATGTAAATGAAGCAGTTTTACGATGGTTTCAAGTGGCCCGTACGCATCAAAACGTACCAATATCGGGAAATTTAATAAAGCATAAGGCTCTACAATTTGCTAAAGAATTTCACTGCGTTAATTAAGCTAGTGAAGGGTGGTTGAGTGCCTGGAAGACTCGCAATGCAATTGTTTTCAAGACGGTGTCCGCGAGAGTGCAAAAGAGTGACATTTGGACTTAAACTGTTTTAAAAAGTGTATTGAAAAAGTACGAGCCAAAAAACGTTTTCAATTGTGATGAAACCGGTTTGTTTTTTAAATGTTTGCCAAACAAAACTTTTGCTTTTAATAGTGATAAATGTTTTGGTGTTAAAACAAGTAAAGAAAGGGTGACACTGATGGTTGGAGCAAACATCAATGGCTCAGAAAAACTGAAATTATTGCTGATAGGTAAAAGCAAAAATCCCCGTTGTTTAAAAGGAGTTAAATCTCTGGAGTTAGATTACGCCAGTAATAACAAGGCATGGATGACTTCTGAGATTTTCGAAATATGGATCAAAGAACTGGACACGAAAATGAAAAGCCAAAAGCGAAAGATTGCGATGTTTATATACAATTGTCCTGCACAGCCAGTTACTGTAAGTAAAAAATTAACGAATATTGAACTGATCTTTTTCCACCATACACGACCTCCAAATTGCAACCTATGGACCAGCGTATTATAAAAAACATAAAACATCATTACCGAAACAGAATTGTCCACAAAATTGTTAACGCGATTGATAACAACCTTCCAGTCCAAAAATTTATTACCCTTAAAGAGTGTATAACCGAAGTTGCTAAAGTATGGAGTGAACATGTTTCTCAGAAAACAATCAAAAACTGCTTTTCTAAAGCAGGTTTTACTGAAAAAATTGACGAATGAGAAGAAGACGAAATGGATCTCGCTACCTTAAGAAAACAATGGGGTATTCTACAAAAAACTGCTACCGTCGACGCAGATTTTTTACTTGAAGATTTCTTAGAAATCGACAATGATGTTGGCACGACAGATCTCCCAACTGACTAAGACATTAATAACCACACATTAATAAACAGAACGTGTGTTATTGATGCCCCAACTACCCTAGAGAACACCACCTAAAACGCTTACTTTGCCCAAAATCTACTAATTTCTGCCTGAGGAACAATTAGACTATATTTTTTTAATCAGCGAGAGACAATCACAGCTGAGGTGTATTGCCAAATGATCGACGAGTTTTTATTGCCGCAACTGCAACATTTTTCCGGGTACAATAACAGAACGCAATTCCAGCAAGACAATGCCACTTTACATACAGCTAGGGTCTCGATGGTGAAGCTGACAGCAATTTCTTTGAGTAAATGATTTAGCAAGTACGAAGACATACCCTGGCACCTCGCTCGTCCGACCTTACACCATGCGACTTTTTTTGTGGTGCTACCATAAATCGAAGGTTTACAATAACAATACTCGAACAATTCAGGTCTGACAAGAAAATATCCGTAATTGCATAATAAAAAACGAGCGTCATTTGAACGACATTGTTTTTAACAAATTCCTACCTATAATTTGCATAAATAAAAGAATCAATACATTAATACATTTTTTTAAACTTCCTTTTAACCTTGAAAATTTTCCGCTGGACACCTTTAGCATTATTACAGTTAGTAAAAATATCGTAAATGACAAAGCTGTTTTACGTGCATATACCTTATGAGTTGGAACATGGAGCTTGCTTTCTACTATAAACATCAATCAAAAGATTTTTTGCTATGTTATAGTAATAATAATATACTAAGAATAAATCCACAAAAAATTGTGTTTTCACGGATATCTCACATAATAAATATTTTACTAGAGCATGCACTGCAAAAATATTAAGCGCACTAGATCGGAAGTAATCAATTTTGTAGCCGTCAGTAATTAGTTACTCTCATTCCATAAATCATATAGCCTCTTCACAATTAAAAATACGTCTAAAAATGAGGGATTAAAAAATAAAAATACAACATCCTATTTCATTTTGCAATTAGTCTATTAGCAGCACCTTCTTAATAATATTTTTTCATAGATAAAAACGAAACTCTATTTAGATGAAGCACGCTTTTAACAAAGTAAACAAAATAAATTTGTTTCCGTAATTATGAAAATTTAAATAGCCCAGTTGTAAAATACATATTCTTTTTCTAATAGAAATAAAAATATGTATACACTGTGTCCAAGATAAGAATGAATCGCATGGGGATCTCGGAAACGGTAAGAGGTACAAAGTTGTTTAAATAGGAAGAAAGTTGCGCACCTTGGTGGCATTTTACATGGCATTTACTTAAATTATGTTTTTTGTTTTTTGAGATATTTGGGAAAATGTGTTCTTTTTTAATTTTTGTTTTCATTTTCATTTTTTTTCTGGCTTTATTTTACAAGTTATCGAAAAATAAATGACTCTTCTTCATTGGCACTTGTAAAACTACATCTTGTTACAGTTTTAGTGCGACGTTTCGGTTTTGAGAGACCCTCATCAACTTATTTTCTTTTATATGGACGGAGAAAAAAGTATCTGATGGCATTTTTCATTGCGAATTCAACGGTGTATCACACATTATACTTTAAAAATTACTTTTTGCTGAAAAAGTTAATTTATTAATTTTTTGGTATTTTTTGTTGTAGTCTTCCCTAGTGAAAATGATGAACAGAGACCGGACACATCGGGTTGAAATGACGTCGTTATTACGACGGGCAATATAAATAGTCTACAACATCTGTAAGTAACGGGTGTTCATTTGAAAAGTCAATCTAGTAGCATGTGATTTACTGAGAACATTTTGAAGTATGTCGTAAATTAAAATTTACTACTTAAGCTACGAAGTCGTATATTTTGACAGTTTCATACATACAAATAAATAACAAATGTGATTGACATTATCAAATGTCATTTGGATTTACGTTTACGGAACAACAAACACATACTAATATATATGCGTCTTATTCTATCAAAATTTCAAAGTAACCTAGATTGACTTTTCAAATGAACACACGTTACATCACGCAGTTATCAATTGAATGCACTATTGATCTGAATAGCGCGCACATCTGTTTTCATCGAGAATTGCGACGTTTTTTGTTGATATTTATAATTATATTTCTGTTTTCATGAGCGTAGATAGAAGCGGGGTTTTTATAATTTATTTTATTTATTAGTTTATATTTCGTAAGATAAATAAAGTGCTGTGAGTTAGTTTCTTGTTTTCATAGTTTTAACTGTTACACTGTAATTACATCGTAATTTTTGTGATAGATCCTGTTTAATATCGTTTGATTGAATCTACTTCTCCCAATTATTTCGACGTAAGTGTGCATTGAATTTCGTTCAGTTTCAATAACTTACGCATACATTTTTAGTTTTCATTTATTTAGATCTAGAGCATTGTTTAAGTTACTTTTTCAGATATGATATGGAAGAATGTCGAGAACGGCATCGTAAAACAATGGCGAGTTGGATTGACGGTCATACTGATTGTATCTCCATTGTCAGTGATTTCGAAATTTATTGCAAAATTTGTAAAATATCGTTAAAAAATTCCATGAAATCGCACGTACAACGTCACTTAGCATCGCAAACACATGCACAGAAATTGGAACCGTTGGAATCTGACAATTTTAAAGAAAGAACTCTGTGAAACTTTTATGGCGGCTAATATTCCGTTAAATAAACCTAACAATTTCACTTTCAAAATATTTCTCCAAAAATATACTGGTCGAAATGTTCCTGATAAATTCCTCTGTGAAACTTTTATGGCGGCCAATATTCCATTAAATAAACTTAACAATCCCACTTTAAAAATATTTCTTCAAAAATATACTGGTCGAAATGTTCCTGATGAATCCACCTTACGCAAATATGTTTCTAAGTGCTACACGAAAGCAGTAGAACGCATTAGAAGCCATCTTTCAAATCAGTACCTCTGCATAAGTGCCGACGAAACTGTCGATATATTATGACGCTGTGTGGTAAATGTTGTAGCTGGTGGACTACATCCAACTATTCCATATAACGCATATGTAATAGCAACAAAAGTTATAAATACAATTGATGCGGAAACAGTTGCTAAAATCATTAACGAGAATATTCAAAAAATACTTCATTCGGACGACAGGTACAAAGAAAAAGTTGTTTTATTTACTGCATATATGTTAAAAACAGGCAGACTATTAAAGGAAACATATTCTAATATGCTGCATATTACTTGTGTAGCACATGCTCTCCACAAAATCTGTGAATATATCAGAGACACCTTTCCAGAAGTTGATAGACTTGTATCCGCTTTTAAAAAAGTTTTCAAAAAAGCACCATTGAGAGTAGCTCTTTACAGGAAAAAACTGCCATCTTTGTTACTGCCTCCCTCTCCATTAATATCTAGATGAGGGACATGGTTGGAAGCTGCTAGTTTTATGCAGAGAATTTCGATAGTTTACAAAATTTCGTTGCATGTTTAAATGACGATGCTCGGAGTATTTCTGAGTGCAAGGAACCGTTGCACAAACTCCACATTTAAAAAATCAATTGTACTTTCTTCAGGAACACTTTGGAAATTTGCCAAAACTAATCACTTAGTTTGAAAATCGAAATCTCAAATTAAATGATGGTTTAACGACATTAGATGTGGCTATTAATAATTTGAAAATTATTCCAAGTGACTTCGGATGTGGCCTTCGGCAAAAGTTAGAAGCAGTGTTTAATAGAAATCCAGATTTAATAACATTGCGGCAATTGTGTATGGGGACAATGACACAACATCTAACTGCAAAATACGCGGAAATAAAAGAATATTTCCAGTATGCACCTATAACCAGTTGCGATGTAAAAAGGGCGTTTTCTATTTACAAGGATGTATTTCATTCAAGGAGAACAAATTTTACAGAAGAGAACCTTGAGAAAGTATTGCTAGTAAATATTAATACTCCTTTACTCAACTTGAACTACAAAATGAACAAATAAAAATGTATTTCGTATTTTGTAGCCGAATATATACCCATTTTATTATTATAAGTATAATTATATAAATAAAATTAAAAACTTTAAAAATACAAATGTTCAATAGTACACTCCTGGGCGATGAGTCATTAACCTCTCGTGTCCGGTCTCTAATGATGAAACACAATCTAAAATAGTATTTTGACAAATGCGTATTGTGATGACTCATCTAACAATACGTCATGTATAATACCTCTCGCGCGTTCTCGGCTAATCTAGAAACAGAAAGACCCAGACTAAGAGAAATCGAGACGGTCGGTGGCCCATATATATAAGCCGTCGTAGAAGGGATTTGGATACCATTACATACAGAATCATCGCGGATTAAAGTTACATAAATATAAATACATAAATGTGCTTATTGTTAGTAGTTAGTTTTTATATTGTTATACGTTTTATTATTAATATAGTGTGTGTCTAAAGTTATCGATAGTTTTATTTAAGAACCCGAAGAGACAAACTTTACAGTATTTATTATTTTATAAATTGCATGTGTATTTTACAATTCTGAACTCACAACAGATGTCCAATTGTATCTGGGTAGGCGGTACAAAACAACGATTTATTATTTTACAACAATTTTGACGTTAATACTTGTTACTTGTGTTACTTCTTCTGAAGAAACGTTTTACTGTATCGTTGTTACTGTTTTCATTGCTTGTTATTGCTGTTTATTATTTTTGTTGTTAGTTATTATTTGTTGCACGCTGTTTTACTGAATTACCTTTACAGTTTAATTTACTTTTGAACATGGAGAGGGAACGATTTAACAGTGAAGAAAAATATGATATACTGACATGCCATATTCTGTGCCACCGAAATTCTGTGAATGCCCAGGCTATGTACTTTAATAGATTTTCACAAAGAAGGCGACCAAGTAAATCCATTTTTAGACGTTTATGTTACAATTTAAAAGAATACGGTTAATTTAAGACACCTGTGAACTCTCGACATAAACATTCAAAGGAAGAAACTCAAAATAATATTTTACAAGCAGTTGTTGCAAACCCTGAAATATCTACTCGACAAATAGAAGATTATACGGGAGAAGCTAAATCCACTCCTCACTTTATTTTACGCAAAAACAAATTTCACCCCTATAAATTTCGAATTTGCCAAGGTCTTACACCAGGGGACGACGAGAGGCGTAGACATTTTCATGAGTGGTACGTGTGAAGAAGACTTCAAATTCCCTTTTAAAATTATATGGTCCGATGACAGTATGGTTACCAACAATGGAATCTTCAACCGTCGCAATACACACTACTGGGCTCAAGAAAATCCTCGTGTTAAAAAATATCCTGATATCAGCATCGTTTTGAATTCAATATGTGGTGTGTGGAATTCTAGGTATAAAAATACTCGGTCTTATTATTTATTATAACTCTTTAAATGCGACACGATATCTTTATTTATTGCAAAATGATTTAGAAGACAGTTTTAGACGATTACCTTTGGCAGTGGTTAATAACTGTTGGTTTCAACAAGACGGTGCAAGACGGTTAGTGAGTATCTTTCTCAGCGGTTTCCCAGAATGTGGATTGGAACTACCAACGAAGTGTCCTGCCCAGCTCGATCTCCGGACTTAACCCCACTGGACTTCTTCCTTTGGGGTTACATTAAAAACCAAGTTTATCGGCATTCTTTTAAAAATTAGCAACCATTGTTAGATTCTGTAACGGCACCAGAAATGTTACAGGATGTTTTGCATTCTACAGTTGGAAAATCATACTTATGTTTGGAAAGCAACGGCAATCTATTTGAAACATTTGTCGTGAGTTCAGAATTGTAAAATACACATGCAATTTATAAAATAATAAATATGTATGTATTTCGCAAAACACTAATTTAGATTGTGTTCCAACATTTTCATTAAAACATTGTATTTGGTCCAATTAACTTACCTAGGCTACCTGCCATAGCGCGTTATTATCACTAGGGAAGAACTACCAAAAACAAATTAGCATATCGATGCGAGAGCTCGCATCAAGCTTTGCTACAAAATAATACAAGTCTGTATAAAAACAAATCTGTGTCTCTATACATGGAGTCACAGTACGTATTTACCAGCGTTTGCTTCAACCACCAGAGGAGGGTTTACGAAGACAAACGACTATAGTACACATTCTGGTCAAGTAGCAGATTTTGTTCTATCAGATGACACCAGATAACCTCGTGACATCTGACGGACAAAACACACTACGCCGAAGAAATCACTTTCATGATTTCTTCTCGAATAGCTAAGCATGCGAAACGCATGCGTCTGGTGGTTGAAGCAAACGCTGGTAAATACGTACTGTGTGTCCACGTATACAGATACAGATTTGTTTTTATACAGATTTGTATTATTTTGTAGGGAAGAACTACTAAAAATGATAAATTTACTTTTTCAGAACAAAGTAATTTCGAAAACATAATATGTGATACACCATTGAATTCGTAATGAAAAATGCCATCAGATACAGGTTGTACTTTTTTTCCGTCCATATAAAAAATAAAGTTAATGATGGTTTCTATTTTTCGATAACCTGTAAAATAAAGTCAGAAAAAAACCAAAAATTAAAAAAAAAACATTTTCCTAAATATCTCAAAACAAATAATTGAATTACGTAAATGCCATGTAAAAGGTCACTAAAATACGCCACTTTTTTCCTATTTAAACAACTTTGTATCTCTTACTGTTCCCGAGATCCCCATGCAGTTTATTCTTATCTTGGACAGAGTGTATATGTGGTAAAACTACAAATATTAAAACGCTATTTTAAATATATTTCTAAGTTATTTTTGTGTCACTAAAAAATTAATTTCTTTTTTAGGTGGTCATGCTAATTTTGGGCTGTTTCTCTCTCTGCTGGTTACCTTACTTTGTCGCCATAATATATCTCAAACTCTTAGGTGATATATCTCCAATTTTATATGAAGTAACCTTCACGATGGCCATGATGAACTCTTGTATGAACCCTATAATCTATGCGTGGAAAAATTCAAACTTTAGGAAAGCCTTCTGGAGTATGATGCATTGTAAATCGCCCAATCTAAAAGGATCAGCAGATGATTATGTAACGAATCATACACCAATATACAATGTTACGAGACCGACAATAACTAGCAATGGAAAATCAGATTCTACTAGTAATCAAACAGAAATCGAAATGTATGATGGAAAAAGTCACAGTGAAGATTGGGATCAAGAGAGTACAGATAACACAGTTATCACTACAGCATCGTCCATAGTAACTAGAGATATCCAAAACTATATTTAATGCAAAAGTGTTACGTTTTAAAATATTAGTTGAGCAACGCGAAATGTCAACTAAATGATTAAAAATATTTGTAAGACTGTGCTGCTAAGATGTGGATTCTTTTTATTTAATTTAGTTATACTTAATGGAGGGATATCGATGAAATCCCAGACAGTTCGGATTGCTCAAACTATATATTATAAATATAATAATAGAATTCAAGAATGTAATATCAAAATAAAAATTGTATAACTATCCAAATTTATTTCTCTAAGGTTAACATACCGATATTGACAAACAAATTTAAAAAAATTGCATATATTTTTTTTATTAAACTGTAATTATTAATTAAAATACCTTCTATGTAATAATATGTAAAATTTTTACTTATACATAAAATACTTATCCCAAAATTATTGTTCACGAATAAGTTGTTACAACTGGATATTACGTATGTAAGACGTAATATTCAGTAATGCATAGAAAACTTTCCTATTACTTTTTGAGTGTTCAAATTCTACAATACATTTAATGTTTTTGCAATATCGTGATAACTTGGTAAAAAGGCTTCTTTCTCATCATCCTCAATGTCACATATTATTTTTTGAGCTTGTTTCTGGTTTTATTTTTTAAGCGAACGTCTAAATAACGAAATTTAACTTCGTTTTACTTCTTTAAAGTTAGACAACAAACAGTTTAGGCACTTAAGTATAATGCTGATTGTATCCTTAAATAAATCTCTCATTTCCGTTCTGTCATTCCGTGTCCTCCATATAAAGCACTATCTTTCCCAAGTGTGTGGATCCAATAGGTCCTTGCAAAAATGCTTCTATCTGTCCTTTAAGTTCCTCACAAGTATTTCACATCTCCTAAACCAAGGTACACTAGACATGCCCATGTTGTATAGATATTCCTTGGAAAGATAGTGTCCGATTATCAAGCTGGTAATGATCTTAATTCTTTTTTTTATAATATCTCTTATAAGAACTTGGCATCTAGCTCTCCTAATAGTGCCTTAGTATGAAACTGACCTTCTATCGACTTACGATTTCTTTTCATGCTCCGTTTTAGCCCTGAATTGACTATCCATCTATCTAATTCTTTGGATTGGATGCCGCCAGGTACCTGAGCACAATGCGCTTTGTACCACTCCTAATAGATCTCTCAGTTCCACTCTGTTAGTATTATGTGCTCGATAAGAGCCACTATCCTCCTCAGAGGATATTTGAGTACCCTCGTAGGAGCCAATAGATCCCTTCCGAAATGTTTATGTCTGAGTCCTTTCAGTTCCTCACATGAATGCATATTACATGAAGGCTACTTTCCTCTAGTTTTTCACATCTCCTACACAAGAAGTTGCTGACCAAGCTCCCTGAATTGACTATATCACATCCTTCGGACGTACATCAGTTCGTCGGCTGCCTAGTTTCTTTAATATAGTCACGTCCTAGCATCTATATCGATGGTACAGTATTGTCTTGTACCAGTCTATTGAGGTGCCAATTTATTAAAGACTGCTTTGCAGCATTTGACTAGTTCCGACCTGGTAATAGAGTTCATAATGGCTTTTATACATGTCTGACTATCAACAATTATGTTCAGTCTTCTTTCTTCATTTTCATAACAATGATTTTTTTAAAGCATTCATTGAAGTAAACATTCCAATTAACGTTTTCTTCGTATAAAATAAATTAAATCTTAATTATTAAGTTCTGTGTAAATAATTTTCTTCATTAAATTCAGATAATTTGCTCAAATCAGCATGCAAGCAAAAGTTATGGTTATTTGGAACGCATACATGTAGTTGGAAAGAAAAATTTTGTAAAAAATGGTTTCTGAATTCACTTTTGAAAGTTTACGAGCAAAATCTTTCGTTTCTGCAATTACAATACCTATCTCAGACAATCAATTACTGATTATCCTATTAACAAGGATAGTTATTTGGTTTGTTTAAAGCTTTATCTCTAACACATTCTTCTTCCTCAAATTTCCTGGCATGATCTGATAAAATGGTCTTTTCATTGGAACTTTTCTATTAACAAAACAAATACTGCTAAGCCAATCGGGAGATAACGTACCTACCCACGTTTTAAACGTAACCAGATTTTCTTCCCTTTTCTTAACAATTTCGATTTTAATTTTTTTTCTATGGAGAATAACCATTTATGTTTCTGTTTTTTTTTTTATCAATATATTGTTATATTACTTTTTTCTGTAAGTGATTATCATTTACACTTTTCTGAAGCAACTACACTCTTCGGAACTTTCCCAAGTTTTATATAATCTCCACAAAAACAAGTATATACACTATAAACGTAATATATTTTCAGTTTTAAGTGTGTAAGGGAATCATTGTTACAACAACGTATTTTATAAATTTGTCTGTACACGTTTATATGTTTCTTAACAGAATTAGAACTTTATACCGCACAGCCAACAATGCGTTGCAAAAGCATTATGGTATATTCCAAAAAGAGAGAGACAAATTTCTGAACAGACCCAAGTGACAGTTGTTTCTTATGGGGCCAGAGCAAGGCAAAATAACACCGTAGAACATTCGCTTTTTACCATCAATTGTCAAATATTTTGACATCTTTATATCACGTTTGGGTTTCTAAAGTTTTGTTATCATATTATTAAATTATTATCATTATTATATTACTTTAACTATTCTGCGGTGTAGATTAGTTCTTTTGATAGCTTCGATTTGAAGTTTAATAGATTATGTAAGCAATTAGTAATAAGAGAATTTCAGTTCTTGTAAAATTATAATTTTGTAGCTGTTGATTTCAAATATGGATGCAGAACCCCACTACTGCTGCTAAAAGCACAAATGTGTGTTCTCCTCCAATGAAGCAAGAGAAAGCAAGTCATTTGAGTAGTGCTGAAAAGCAAACAGCAATAAATGCTTATAAACAACTTGTGACGGATACACCCGACATGAGAAAAGGTGACATGATTAAGCAAATTTCTCAAGTACTAGGTAACTTCATAGAGTGCAACATATTATATGTTGCATTTTATACCGCCTAATTCTGAGCAAACGCAACGATGCGAATGTATGAATATTTCTCTCGCTTCGAATACAAATCCCCTGAACGCGTTTAGCCAATCACAAAACAGTCTGTCGCGCAACGATTTGACAATTAATGTCACAAATTAGTGTCACCACTGTCAGAAACGCAGAAAAATATTTAGAGCTACTTCAAAGACAAATTCTTCCTACTATTCAGCAGCTACCAGATATAGATTTACGAACCATATACTTCCAACAAGATGGTTGTCCCGCTCACAACTCGTTGGCTGTTCGAAACTATTTATCAGAACAATTTCCTAACCGGTGGATTGGAACTCATTCATATTAGCTGGCCACCACGTTCTCCAGATTTATCTCCACTGGATTTCTTTTACTGGGGTTATTTAAAACAACAAATTTATGGTGCAGAGAACGTTAGACCAACGAACTTGGACCAGTTGCGGCACAAAATTTAGGAGGCTTCGAACACTATTAGGCCCGAAATGTTAGACAATGTCCGAATTAATTTCTGTGACAGATTGGGATATTGTCTAGCTAAAGAAGGGGCTAACTTTGAATCTTTTATTTAAGGGCAGTGCATTTTTGAAGAAAATTAAGTTTATATTTTCAAAAGTAAATAGTTGCCTACCGTTATTAATAATAATTAATTTCTCATAATGAACAATTTATTTTATTATTTGTAAGAGTCAATTTTTCTTTACCTTAGTAGAATTTAATTTAGTTTATATTTATTTCTGAAGTTTATTTAGTTTTCTATGAATAGTTTTTGTGACCTTTATTATTAAAATTTAATTTATTATAACTCTTGATGCCTTATTTGCTATTTTCTAAACCGCTTATTAATAATTTCATTACGCTTTGTGTGACCATCGTCAGTATAACGTATTGCAATCTATTTATTATAAAATCATTACAATAACACAGGACTAAACAATTTATAGTCCTTTAATAGTAATTTGGTAATCAGATAATTTTTCTTACGCGGCTCCATAATATGTAAGTATGTATGACATATGACATCGATGTTGACACGCCTACAGCATTCAGGGGAATTCTATTTGGAGCGGGAGAAATATTCATACATTCGCATCGTTGCGTTTGCTCAGAATTAGGCGGTATATGTTACATACTGTCGTGAGCAAAAAAATCGGGACAGTGTCAAAATCGTTATGTCAATTTCCTTTATTTTTTAGCATTGTAATTTTGACATTTGATTAATTTTCAAACTGTACGTCAGATTATCTTGCATAGTGGCTAATTCAAAATTGAAAATGCCGCATTTTTCGAAAACTGATAAAGTCAGACTTGTTACTAGTTTGGAAAATCATTAAGAACCTTATCGGTTCAATTTAATATTGGTAAAAGTTCAGCCGCAAGAATATATAAAAAATGGAGGGAAGAGTATAATTTAAATCGGAAAATAGGTCCCGGACGTAACAAAATTTCAAAGCCGCAGGAAGACGAAACAATAGTTACTGAGATTAGGTACAACCCTTTCAAAGCATTAAAGGAAGCTATAAGAACAACGCAATTTCCTGTCTCATCTTGTAACACACCGGTTACAAGGGAATGAAATTTAAACTTGAGATTTCCCGCCCTACAGTCTTTATCTCAAATCCCAATGTATGGGGATTAATGAGATATAGCTGTTACCCACGAAGAATTTAGGGAGATTTTTCAAAATGCTTGGCATCAAATTCCTATAATATTGTTGTACAAAATATCGTCGCTTCAATGTCTACAAGATTAGATGAAGTTATAAATAATAACGGTGGAATGACGAAATACTAATTATTTTAATTATATTCTTTCTCTATCGTTTTTTGTAATTTTTATTAATATATAACTTTAAAATGTTTAATAAATGTCAAAGAAACATACATTTTTGACAATTCCTGACTTACTGTTATAAGTAAAGATAGCCACTTAAGTAGTCACAATTTAAACCCACGCAGAAACAGTGTCCCGTTTTTTTTTGCTTACGACAGTATATAACATATCCCCGTCTTACAAGATATTATTGTAGGAATTCTGGTAGACAAAGCTGCTGTTCGTCAAATTGTTCACAACATGCTTCGACAAAATGAACTGCCCACGCTGGCTCAAATAAATAATAGCAGTGAACTGCCAAATATGAGTCGCTCAACATTGTACCGCTTAATGAAGCAACTAAATTTTAAGTAAGAATATTTATAGTAGGTATATTTATATATCTAAATATAACTGTGCTAAATATTACAGATACCTTGAACGTGGCAGAAACAGTGTTCTTACTGAGAGAGATGATATCGTAAGATGGAGACGACAATATCTGAAAGATATTTCATTCTACAGATCCCAGAACCCCAGAGACTAATTGTCTATTTAGATGAAACCTGGTTGAATAAGGGCCATACAGTGCAGAAGATATGCATGGACACAAGTGTTTTAAGCCATAGTCAGGCCTTTGTGGAAGAACTTACAACAGGATTAAAAAATCCGTCTGGTAAGGAATGTCGCCTGATAATATTAAATACATACTGGCAGTTCGGATAGTTTCATCGAAAATGGCTTGTTACTGTTTGAAAGGAAGAACACCTCTGATTATCATGAGGAAATGAATGCCACAGTGTTTGAGGATTGGTTCTCTAATATATTACCTTATCTACCAGAGAATGCTATCGTAGTGATGGATAATGCACCGCATCATAGCCGCAAGGCTGAAAAGACACCAACAACATTGTGGAGAAAAGCAGACATACAAAATTGGTTACGATATAAGGGGATACAGTATGAGGAGGATATGGTTAGAGTAGAATTGTTGAATTTAGTAAATATGGACAAAATTAAATACAATTCATATATAATCGATGAAATTGCGTAGTCAAAAAACAAGACTTCTTCGTTTACCTCCATACCACTGCGAGCTGAATCCGATTGAACTTGTGTGGGCACAAATAAAAAATGAGGTAGCTGCAAAAAATGAACTTTTAAATTAAATGAAGTTAAACAACTTTTACATAATGCTATCAATAATGTAACTGCAACAACTTGGCAAAAATACATAAATCATGTTATTAAAGAAGAAGCTCAGATGAAAGATATTGACGGAATTATCGATGAAGTTATAGAACCATTCATAATTTCTCTTGGAGAGGACAGTGGTAGTGATGATTCCATTTCTTCACCAACGTCAGACTGAATTCAACAATCTTCAAATAGTTTAAAAAATAAGATATTTTTGTTATTAACTTGTTAATCTGTTTTAATTGGAATTAATTGTCAAACACTGTTACAGTCGTAGAATTTAAGCTATTTCCTACTGTATTGCATATTATGTATTACGTACAATGTTTATCAGTAAGAACATGTACTATTTAACCTTTTTTTTTTTCAACAAATAAATGAAATAACATGTGTTTTTTAGACAAATTTACTTATTTTCATGTGTTGTAATTACTACATTTACCATTCTGCTGTCTTAACTGTGGATTTATCTCTGAACAATCCATATACAATTTAATTAGCTACAGATTTCATATTTCAGACAGATTTTCAGATTTAAATTTACCGCGTAAAATTAATATCTAGGTTGTAATTAGGGATGGGGGGTCTGTGCAAAAATTTGTCTCTCTCTTTTTGGAATATACCATATCTATAACGGAGGTCTACTGTATATTCTTAGGCCAAGAGCATTTATTTGATGCTATATAATATGATATATATATTGATGTTTACGTGTAAAAATACTTGTAAATTGTTAAACGTTACAATTTTCTACTGTTAGTGTTGTATTAGAGTGTAAAATTAGATATTTAAGTAAAAGTATTAATAAAGTTCAAGTTACAAATAATACCTACTATGAATTGCTGAAGTTATTCACATTCAAAAGTCTAAAACTATATGTACTTAAAAATGTTGGTCCATATACTAAGAGTTCAGATCTGAAAATGTTTATTACGCTAGTCCATAAATTTTTAATTTTTGTTTTGTGCAAAGGTTACATATTGGAATTTTTATGTAACTACAAATCTTACTTATAGTAGTTTATTTGAAGTTGTAAATACTTCTGTAATTAAAGTTGATTAAAAACCTATAAATCACAATTGCTAATAAATTTTATTTTCTCAAAAGAATTATAACAAAATAATTAGCAATATTTAATAATACCTTAACTACTCAAGTGGTGCTAAAAGTAGTTATTGTTTATGGAGAAAATGAAGCTTAATGTAACTTATAGTCTTTAGTAAATGAATGAGTTTGAATATGCCTTTCTTTAAATAAGTAGGCAATTTTTGTTCATTTTACCCTGCTACTAATTAAGTGGTGTAAATGGATAATTTTGAACATGGTGCAGTGATGAAGTATTTTTTAAAGAAAGGCATGTCCTTTATCGAAATCAATAATGATATGCGAGAAACAGTGAGTGAGGGTTGTCCTTCGCATACAACCGTCAGAAAATGGGGAAATAAATCTAGCATGGCAGGAGCAGTTGAGAAGATGATCCCGCAGTGGATGGCCGGAAACGACTACAAATCCAGAAATGGTGGATAAAATCCATGATTTGTTGCTACATGACCGGTGATTAAAGGCGTTAAAAATAAGCAGAGAGGCAGTGGGCATTTCAAAGGAATGGGCGCTTTAGTTTTGGACGAAGAACTTGAAATTAGAAACCTTTCAACAAAATGGGCGCCGCGTTTACTGACGACGGAACAAAGACGTCTTTGCTGTCAAATATCGATGAATAACTTAGATTTTTGCGCCGATCTGTTACTAGTAACGAAACATAGGTTAATTATTATACACGCGAATCTAAAGAAGACTCGGAGATGTGGACCAAACGTGGAGAACCAACTCCAAAGAAGGCCAAGACAGTTTTATCGGCGATTATGGACGATTGTTTTTCAGGGTTAGAAGAAAATCATTTTCGAGGCGGAATAAAGGTGCTTGTACACAGATGTACCTAATGTGTCAAATTAAGAGGAGATTATGTAGAAAATAAAGTTTATTTAAATTATTCCTTTATTTCTGTACGTTCGCGCAAATTAATCAACCCGCCCTCGTATATTAAAATATACGAAAATTTGAACAAAAACTACTTAAACTATGCTCAACAGCAAATATCAACTATGATAAGAGTTTTGTAAAAAAACTGGATATAATTGTAAAATTAGTGAAAAAACATATAGGATTGGCAACAACAAGTCGTCAACATTGCCGAAAATAATTGAAAACTGCTTTCCAAACCAGACAGGCTTCAATTATTCAGTTACAAAATATTGTAATATCAGAACGAACATTTGACCTAGATCTAAGCTACATGCCGCAGATGTCAAATACGAACATTCAGTAAAGGAAACACAATTAGCAATAAAAATTAAAAATAAAAAGCATTCAAAATAGATGGGATAGGTAATATACAGCGATGAATGTTGCCTGAAAGCTTTTAGACAAACTCCACAACAGTAGGTGAAAAGAAAAATCGTCAAAGCAGTTTGTTGAAAGTTGTGCAAAGAAAATCGCGGAAGACCATAATACAACAATGGTTTTGTCTTGTATTATATACGACTAAATTCGTTCTACTTCTACAAAGGAGTAAGTTCAATACATTAAAAGCGTTTTGATACTTATGAGGGGGCGTCTTTATCTTCCCGGACTATGCAGGAAAACAAAAGACTAGAGAATCAATAAAAAATTATTTTTCAATATAGTTTCCTTGTTTTTGAAAACAGGTATTATATCGTTTCAATAACATCTTTAATCCATCGTAAAAATATTGTTGATCTGCAAAATGGTTTCCTGCAGTTCCTATAAGTTTGCCATCGTCTCTAAATTTCGCCCCCTAAGGGTTTTTTTGAGATTCGGAAACAAAAAGTAGTCACTGGGAGCCAAATCTGGACTATAAGGCGAGTATTGAATTTGAGTAGCTTGACTTTCACTTTAATAGAATCTCTGAGACGATGCTTACATCATACTCTCCATTTCCCGAACTATCATTATTCAGATAATCAATCAGCAAAAAAAAAAAAACAGTTGCCATTATTTTTTTCTGCAGAAGAGGTGACTTGAGCCTCTAACATGCCACAGCATCGACTCTTCTTTCGATCGATTCTGGATCATATAACATCACTACATAGATGTAGAACGGTCGTTTTTAGCATTAAAAAACATTGTTTAATTGGCTGAAACAACTGTGGAAACATATCTAATGATTGAAATATTTAACAGATGTTATCACACTTGCGACTTCACAGAAGACTCTTAAAACGATAAGTGTTTTAGCACGTTTTATAATTTACTTCTTACTATTTATTTTATGTCAACTTTTAAGCGTCCGTCCTTTTGCATTTCCACTGCTCTATTTATCAGTTAGCGTTAGATCAACCATTAATAATGTTACAATATTTTGTTCTTTTTTTATTAGTGTCAATTAAACAGAACAGTAGTGGCTTATAACTTTTCACTCTAAAGAGAGGATGTATCACAAACAATTAAATATGAACAGAGTGAGAAGAATGGTAAAAAAAATTATTTGGAACTGTATATAAATAACATTGCAAAAAGTTATTTAAAAGAAAGAAAAGCGAAAGACATTTTAAGAGTTGTGGAACAAAAAATGCAAATCTATTAAATTGCTACAAGACAATTTTAATCGCAAAGTATGAAAAACGGCAATGGAGACTACATAGATAGTCATAGCAGGCGACTACCCTAGTAAATTAAAAGAAGAGCTCGAATTTCTAAAGGATTAATTACCGCAAAATAGAGAATATTAAGATGGAACCAAGTTTATATATTTTTTTTGTATATTATTGTATGAAACTTATAAATAGTAGAAAATATAAAATGTGTATGTATTTATTAAAATTGATACAAAAGCAATTCTCGTATTTTATTTTCTGTTGCAATTAAATTGCGATTTCCATGCAATTAAAATTATGAAGAGTACTTACAAAAAAGTACTCATCACTCAAGAATACTAACAATTTCAAAACTTAAATGTTCTACAACATTTAATTTAACAAAAGAAATGCTTATGTTTAGGTAACATTTTTATTCAAATTTTAAGGAGAATTTATGACCGTCTCTTAAATTTGAACCGCAAACATATTTAAAAATGCAGCAGGAATACAACCAAACTTACACGAATGCAAAAATTAATATCTAAACACACTAAAATATGAATACAAATATGTTAATAACATATCTGTATGTATATACACCGTGTACGGAAAGTATGGAATATGGTGAATGGTACTTAAACAAGTAATTTTATGAAAAAATCCTTAAACGCGTCGATTTTGTTTTCTACATTTATTTGTTTTTGAACGATGACTTCACCTTTTGTTTTCTGGGGGACAGAACTTATTTTTTTTCCACAATTTTGAGAGGCCCTTCGATTGTCTGGATGACAGCATAAAATGTTTGATATCTTGCATAGGGGGATTTTCGAGAAATAATTGATTACAAGTTTAGGACCAATTTTATTGAGGAACATGAAAGAAACTTAAATTGGAACTAAATTAACATTCAAAAAAAAACAGCATATGCTATTTTTTTGGTGTATTGAGCCATCTGGCTACAAGTTAACAATTATCTCTCCTAAAAGCGGCTTATCAGTTCGTGAGAAAACGCTATTATCGGCGGATCTTTCTTGTTCGTCAGATGTCACGAGATATCTCTTATAAGCTGACGATATAAGATTGTGCTTATCTTGCGGGAGCGAATCTAAAGACGTCACTTCATAACTGCACTAAAGAGATCGTTAGATCGAAACACATGTGTCCGTATGTTGAAGTGACCATTGGTGACCATACGTTGTGTATGTCCGTGTATAGATACAATTATGTTATTAAGATATTTGTATTAATTTGTATACACAAATATTTGATGTATTTACACATCGATATGCTATTTTTTGGTACGCTAAAATATGTTTTGAATTACTAAAAATGAAATAGTTTATGCTTATATACAGCAATCCTCTGAAGTAATGAGAGACCTTGTTTATGTATAGACAACATGAATTATATTATATCTATCTGATATTCTATCAATTTTCACTGAACGTAAAGGCTTAGCTTTGCTAATGGTCTGCAATTTGTGTTGTCTATACGTAAACAAGGTGTCTCATTACTTCATTGATTTGGTAGTCAGGCAAACGATGTAAAAGTATTTGCTATTTTCGTAGTACTTGGATTGAAATAGTATTAATTAATTCAAAATAATTGAAATATTTCGCAAACTCTATATTATTATAGAATATTCTAAAAACTTGCAATGTGAACTTTATAACGACCTCAAAATATTAACAACAAATAAATGCTTAAAATTTAATCATTTTTTTTAATAAACGGTGGTCGTTCAACAAATGATTTCAGATCCTAATATCAATACGAGAAATACAAAAATAATTATTTGAATGTAACCTCGATCCTGAGTAAGCCAAGAATACGAAAACTGTAGAAAGAGTTAATTTTCTCAGTGGCTTGTTACCAAGATAAGTAACGTTTACAGATAGCGGTGCTCTATGGTCCAACACCAAAAGAAACCAAATTGTGAGCCAATATTTACAGGATACTATCCACTAGCATTGAAAGCTATCAACTTTTCTCGATTTATTAACCCTTTGTGTCCTGTTGGGACTTGTGAGTCCCGTATTTTTAAAATTGTATAATATTTACATAAATCCATAAAAACCACTTTTGCATTGACGGGTTATCACCGGGCCACTTACTGTGGCAACAGGTGTCGCTAGTTGTCAGTAAATTTCATTTTAACCGTTCCGATTAAAAGGGATACATCAAGAAATTTGAAATTTATCAAGGAAAGAATGAAGTGACTCGAGAAAAATTTGCACAATTTGGACTAGGAGAAAGAGTCGTTCTTTCTCTATCAGAGACTTATTGGGGAAAACACAGAATAGTGTATTTTGATCATTATTTTACCTCGGTAAAGTTATTAGAAAAATTAAAATATGAAAATACGCTGGCTTGTGGAACAGTGAGACAGACAAGAGACGGTCTACCAAAAAATCTGCAAACAGATAAAAGCATGAAAAGAGGAGATTGCGATAACAGAGTTTCTAGTATGGACATAACATAGTTTAAGTGGTATGATAACAGAGTCGTTCATATGCTGTCAAATTTCCATAGCACAGAATTTACCACAGTTCGGCGACTACAAAAAGATGGGACGCAACAAAATGTAAATTGCCCAAAAATTATTGTGGATTATAATCAATACATGGGGGGTGTTGATCATGCTGATCGTTTACGACAAGCTTATGCTGTTAACAGACGTTCAAAGAAATGGTGGCACCGGATTTTTTTGGTTTACTAGATTTAGTATTTGTCAACAGTTACATCATTTACAAAACAATGCATCCAGAAGAGAATGTGTCTCTCTTAGAATTTAGACGTGGAGTAAGTCTAGGACTTATGACTAGTTCTCTCAATTCAAATACTTGCCAAAAATGTTTGATTCGCGGTGAAAGTGGTAGCCCAAGATCGAGTCCACGTTCTGGTAGTCCAAACAGCAGTCGCCTTAGTCCTGCACCAACAAAACGAAGAAAATACAACTATAGTGTAAGCAACGATGTTCGACTAAGTAATCGAGGAAGTCCCTGGCCAATTTTTACCAATATCGAAGAAGGTGTGAACAATGCTCATCAATGGCAATAGAGTCGCGTCCTCACTCCAAGTGCTTAACTTGTGGAGTATATTTATGTTGCAACGAGAGAAAAAATTGTTTTTGGGATTATCACAGCATGTCCGAAAATTAATGTATTGTTACTACACATTTATTAATAATTTTTTATATAACATTGCTCTAACAGATGTATCACATAAAATAATATTTTAAACAAAATATTTTTTTGTAAATCAACCAAATTTTATTATCTTTAGCTTTGACGGGACTTCAAAGTCCCGATAGCCCCCTCCAAGTATTTTAAGAAAAAAAATTCTAAAAAAATTCAGGGACTTGTTTTACATCATAAGCAAACATATCATACTTAACATTTCTGGTAAATCTAAAAATTTAATATGCCATTAAAGGTTTATCGAAAAATATTGCCTCGGTTATTTAAATAAGTAGTTGAAATAGAAGGTAATTTGTGAATAGTAAAATAAAAAGAAAAATAGGTATGTAACGTTTTTCTAATCTAATAAATTGATACAATCTTAAGTGATAACACTCATTTCAAGTAAAAAAATAAATTATCAAAATCATTTACCTTTGAACACAATTTTGTAAAGTCAGTGTAATCAAAATACTTATGTTCATAAAATAAAAGATTTATTAAATCAAAAATTAAGATTCAAATGCATAATTTTAAACTGGCAAACGTCTGAGATTTGTCGTTCAGCTCCGAAGCCATGTATTCATAATTGATTTCTAGAAAACTTAGTATTGAAGTATGGGTTAGTATACAAATAATACAAGGGTGGTTTGATGGGAGAGTGACTTTTCATAAGTTGGCACCACTGTCGCAATAATGACTGTATTGCTAACTTCAGCTATCTTTTAGACGTCTACTGTCAAAATTTCATGCAGATCTGTCAGTTAGTTTACATTTGGCAGACGTTTAAAGTAAACAAGTTATTATATTATTTAAAAATGGATAAAAAGGAATTTCGTGTGTTAATAAAACATTACTTTTTACGCGGAAAGAACATTAAAGACACTGAAGAAAAGTTACATAAGTATTATGGTAAATCTGCTCCTTCGCATGGAATGATTTGCAAGTGGTTTGCTGCCTTTAAAACTGGTCATATGACCACGGATGATGCTGAACGTCCTGGGCCTTCAGAAACCGTAACTACTGAAGAAATGATAGCTAAGGTCCGTGCTATTGTAAAAAATGACCGCCGAGTGAAAGTGCGCGAGATAGTTAATGCTGTAAACATTTCAACCGAACGGGTCCACAATATTCTACACGAACATTTACATTTAAAAAAATTAACCGCAAGGTGGGTGCCGCGTTTGCTAACTGCAGAGCAAATGCGCACTCGTGCATCAATTTCCAGCGACTGTTTACTTTTGTTAAAACGTAATCCAACAGAATTTTTTCGTCGGTATGTCACCGTAGATGAAACCTGGATACATCACTATACGCCAGAGGCCAAAATACAATCAAAACAATGGACTTCTCCAGAAGAACGTGCTCCAAAAAAGGCAAAAACGGTTTTTTCAGCCAATAAGGTTATGGCTACCATTTTTTGGGATTGCCAAGGCGTAATTTTTATTGATTACTTACAGAAGAGAAGCACAATAACTGGCCAATATTATGCTAATTTACTGACGCTTTTCGATACGGAACTAAAGAAAAAACGACCTCGTTTATTTAAAAAGAAAATTTTGTTCCATCAAGATAACGCACCCTCTCATTCGTCCGCGATTGCATCCGCTAAATTCAAAGAATTGGGTTACGAATTGCTGCCGCATCCACCATATTCACCAGATCTGGCTCCGTCGGACTTCTTCTTGTTCCCAAATTTGAAAAAATGGCTTGGTGGAAAAAGATTCGGCACAAATGAGGATGTGATAGCCGAAACGAATGCATATTTTGACGAGTTTCCAAAAGATTACTTTTTTGGTAGTTTAAAATAATTGGAAAGCCGCTGGATTAAGTGTGTGGAATTGCAAGGGAACTATGTTGAAAAATAAAATATATTTTTACCCCTAAACAACTTTTTCATTGAAAAGTCACTCTCCCATCAACCAACCCTCGTATATCCAATAGTTAACATTATAATAATAGTATGTATAATAATCAAGTAATATTTTGATATAATATTACAATTCTAACACCTGATGACCATGAGGAGGAACAAAACAACCGGAACAAGATCACATTATAAACAATTTAAGTCTACAGTATTTTGTCAAGTATTTGTATGTCCTTCAACTAAATTATGTAAATATTTACACGCAAAAATAAACTCTTAAAACAATTCTGTCACATTACAAATATTACGTGAAGCTGGACTTCTTACATATTAGATTGAGTGAAAAAAATATGTAATTGCTTAAGTATAAATCGATAAAAACATGAACAGTAATATAAAAATTTCGAAAACAACAATAAAACTAGATATGTATTAGTGTGACAAGCGCGGAGAAGTTCCTGTTCCTTGTCATACAATCGAATGTTTTCACTATGGTTTATATAAGTTGCTCAGACTGATTTAGATAAACACAGTTAAGTCAATTTTTAAGTTATTCTGCCTAATCATATTAGGATGACTATTCATTTAATGGAAAATCACTATTATATATGTTAATGCTAACAATAATGAAGAAATCACAAAATCAATGGTTCGATAACTATTTACTCAAAATAAATTGCAATTGTTTCGCTACAATGTACCGAAACAATTATTATTTTGAATAAATACGAGGGCAAGCTGAAATTATTGAGAATAAAAAAACACGGTTAATATTTTTTAGGATTTTATTTTAAATATGCTCAAAGTAATTCCCTTCAGCAATGATACACTTGACCAATCTTTCTTTCCACTGCTTAAAAGCTCCCAACCATCTTCTTTCGGAATAGCTTCGAAATAAGCATGAACTACGGTATCAATCTCTTCTTTAGACGAAAACCTTCTACCCCGCAAATTGCGTTTAAACCCAAAAATAGTCAAAAGTAACACACTGCTAAATCAAGTGAGTATGCGGATGTTCTATTAATTTTATATTTTTTCTATCCAAAAACTGGAGAGTTAAAACTGCCGTATGGAACGATGTATTATCATGGTGGAGCATAATTTCCTTGTCTGGAACTCTACTGAACACTTCAGACAAACATTGACTGTCTTTTGTCCATCTAGATCATTGATTCCCAAAGTGGTCCAGGTGGACCCACAAGGGTCTACGTGGGCGTGACAAAAAAAATGGGGGTTCACAATTCGTAAGCGTAGGTCCACGAAAATTTATCTGGTTGATAGTAAAGAACTAAAATGTTGGCTTGAGTTCACCTATCAATGTAGGCAGATAATATTTTAAGAAGCTCAGCGACTGTTACTTGTAAAAACTTGCATATTCTATATTCAGTACAACGTGTTGAGACTTGCAAAGCGCTGCCGCCGTCCGCAATGCTTGTTCAGACGTGCAAAGGGACGAAGTACGACTTGTGGTGTGTATGCTTGCAATCTTGCATGAACTTGTTTGATTCTTCACCAATATAAATACGAATGCCACGGATAAACGTTACTCATTTGTTTCCCGAAGTTCGAAAAGAAAAGTAAAGTAAATTGAATCGATGTTAGTGTTTGCCACTGTCGGAAAAGTAAGTACTTACCTGCTTATTTGTTATACATACTTTTATTTTATTTATTATTTATCTACATATTTATTTTACAATTTATTGTGCACGTAAGTAAACAAAAAGTGGACAAATTACAAAAAAATACGTAGGTACAAAAGGTGAGGCTTATTCCTAAAAGAAATCTCTTCCAACCCACCTACGATAGGAGATATATTTATGTTGTAATAAGTATATTTGTAATGTTTGCGTGTAGTAGGTACGTATTAAAAATTAAATACTGAACAGAGCCATTATTAGATACTTCCATAAAAGAACAGAAAGCCGAGAAAGGTTGAACTTCTTGTCCCTACTTTATTAGTAATTTTTTTATGACCCGACTGTGTGGTGGTTCACTAATAATTAAATATATTTTCATAAATTGTACGTGTCTTTATATACTACATACTCGTAACGTGCATCAAAGTAATAAATAAATAATTAAAATCGCGAAGTTTTGATATCAAAATATTATATACAAGTATTTTCTATCGAATTTACAGAAATATATCAAAATATAATTAATGAAAAAATGTTTTACATTACATTAAAATCGGTTCAGCCGATTTTATGAAACTCAATTATTGATCTTAGCGATTTATTGCTTTTAATAATTAGAATCAGTTTGCCGCCGGTACTTTGCTTATTTCATTGCAATAATCAATTAATCCTGTTAAAATAGCCATAACCTGTTAAGACCGCCTTAAGATTACTACAACAAAGTTTTTTTTTTATTTACAGGTAGGTAACTGATACGAAACATGGCTGAATCTAAGAAGAAATGTCGACAGTACAGTGTTGATTATTTAAAATTTGGTTTTCTTCCATCAAAGGCAGACAAGCGATTGCCCATATGCCTTTTATGCAACAAAGTTTTGAGCAATGACTCTATGAAACTATCGAAGCTCGAAGATCACCTAAGAAGGTGTCATCCTGTTAAAATATGTAAAGATTTGAAATATTTTCAAACATTGAAGGAAAAATATGAAAAGAGACCCACCGTGCACAGTATGTTCGCTTCAACGTCGTAAAGTAACGATGATGGCTTGCGGGCATCTTACAATATCTCATTACTTATAGCGAAATCTGGAAAATCGCACACCATTGGAGAACAGTTAATTTTACCCGCTGTTGAAGAGGTTTTAAAAACTGTTCTGCACAAATCTCCATTTGACATACTCAAAAGAATTCCTTTGAGTAACAACACTGTACAAAGACGTATCGATGAAATGAGCTCTGATATTGAAAGTTTCTTGTGTAATTATCTGCAAAGAACTCATTTTTCTATTCAACTGGACGAGTCAACTTTACCTGGTAATGAAGCATTATTATTGGCACATGTTCGATTTGTTATGGACGAAGAAATTCATGAAGGGCTACTATTCGCGAAAACTTTGGAGACGGACACCAAAGGTGAATCAATATTTAATGTCCTGAGTGATTTTTTTAAGGAAAAATCAATTCCATTCACAAACGTTATTTCGGTGGCAACAGATGGAGCTCCTGCCATGGCCGGACGATGTCGTGGGTTTATAAGCCATCTTAAAAGATTTATACCAGAGGTAACTGCAATTCACTGTGTCATCCACCGACAACACCTAGTAGCGAAAAATTTGAGTGCTAAATTGCACCAATCGCTTCAATTTGTAATTAATGCAGTTAACAAAATAAGAAGCAATGCATTGAATACGCGTTTATTTGCACAATTGTGCGATGAAAATGATGAAGACTTCCAACGATTGCTCTTACATACTGAAGTACGCTGGTTGTCGAAAGGTGCATGTTTAACAAGATTTTTCTCACTTTTTGAATCAGTTTTAGAGTTTCTGGAAAGTAAAGATCCAGATTTAAAAGAAAACCTGATCAATTAATTTGACAGATTTGTTAAAAAAATTTAATGACATTAACTTACAATTACAAGGGGACAGCCTCAATTTAATAAAAACAAAGGGTGTAATTTCAGCTTTTCTTGGAAAATTGAAATTTATGAAGCAAAATATTAGTCGGCGCGAATTTTCCCAGTTTTCAAACTTGTCACAGGTAGAATGCCTTGATGAGGATATTCACACATACGTTCAACATTTAATTGCCCTGCATGATGACTTTAAAATCAGATTTGAAGATATTCTGACGATGGAAATACCACCATGGATCATAAATCCACTTGATGAAACGGAAGTGGAGAATGTGATATTACAAGAGGAGCTACTCGAGCTTAGCACTAATGAGGAACTGAAGGTGAAATTTAAAAGAGGGTATCAAACATTTTGGCTGCAGGCAGAAATACCCGAAAAATATCGTAGACTGTGGGGAATTGCGAGAAAGCTTTTGATAGCGTTTCCCTCGTCATATCTTGTCGAGAAAAATTTTAGTGTCGTTACAAACCTTTTAACAAAAAAAAAAGGAGCAGATTGAATATCACAGAACGGGGAGATTTGCGGATATTCCTAACAAAACTGAAGCCAAATATTGATAATTTGCTGTCAATCCATCAAGTATATCCCTCCCACTAAAATTATGACTATTTTGTGATTGTCATTGTAGAAGTTACGTTACGTTATTAATATTTAATTTTAATTATATTACGACTGTTATCATATTACAATGTAATATGATAACAATAATAATTAATAGTGTAATAATTACATATTTGAATAAATACAACACAAGGAAATATACTATTTTTATTTTTATTTTTACCACTCCGAATGGGGAGTTTTCTAAATAAAAGATGTGAGAATTGATTGGTTTCTTGTGCTGTGAGTAGATGTCAAAGGAGTAAAGTTGGATGGAATCACTTTTTTGATTGGTTAACTTTACTTTTTTGACATCCACTCACAGCACAATCAATTAATTAATTAACCAATAACTCAGCCGCAACGCAAATTTCCATAGTTAGATCTAATCTTCACATTTTTTGTCGAGTTTTGGGAATATGGTAGAAATGTAGTTGGAGGGGGTCCACCGGAACCAGCAAAACTTTCAAAGTGGTCTATGAGAAAAAAAAGATTGGGAGCCTCTGATCTAGATTAATTGCATTTACTAAGCCCGTACTTCTGATGAATACCGCACACATAACCTTTTTCATAGTTCGCTGCTTCTTAGTCATTGTAGGAGTTTCCTCATTTTCGTGAATCCATACACGACTCTCTTGGCAGGTGGGAAGGTCGAAAAAGGGAATATAAGTTTTGTTGCCCGTCACTATTTGTGAAAAAATTTGGTACCCGCCATTATTTAAAAAATTTAAAGCTTCATGGCAAATTCTTACACGCTCTGCTTTTTGGAAGTCAGAAAGGTAATGCACCACAAAACGATTTAACACTTTTTTTAAATGCAGGTGATTTTAAACAGCTGAGGATCCAATCTTGAGTTGATGTTCTATTACCGCATAAGTGGCTTTATTGTCCTCTTCAAGTATGTTTTTAACAGCAGCAATGTTTTTATCGGTAATAGCCGTAGGTCCTTTTTGATGCTGAACAGAATTTCTTTCGCGTTCAAATTCCTTATACCATCGGTAAATTGTGGCCAAGGAAGGCGCTTGTTCACTAAAAACTGAATCTAAATTCTCTTCTTTGCACTCATGAGCGTTTAAACCTCTTTTAAAATCATAATAAATTATGATTCGAAAGTGCTCTCTGGTTAATTCCATTTTTTTTTACTTTTAAAAAATAAGTAGGTGAGTTATAACGAATGTAACATCAACAACAAAGTGTGAAATGACAGATAAAGAGTTGCTCTAAATAAACACTGTATGATTGTTTTTTACAGTCTACTAGATTTTCTTATTCTCAATCAATTCAGTTTATCCCTCGTAGTTAGCTATCGAACTTTTTTTATTATTTCTTTATTATGATTAATATTCAAATAGTAAAAGTCAATTTCATTCTATTTTTCATACTAACAAGTTTCTTGAAGCAGTAAAGAAATCTATTTAAAGCATTTATTTAAGAAAATCGACGTATTTTTATGTTATAACCAAGCGTATCACAAAAATGTACTTAGTGTTTATGGTTAAAACCCATTTAAACGTATTGCAAATGTTAGTTTTTAAGTCTGGAATTCTGCAATATTTCTTCTTATGGGATGTATTTTGGTATGAAAATATTCCATTCAAAATTTAAAGATAGCTTTTTGTATAAAATTTCAATATATTTTTTTTTGTCAAAATATTGCTTCCTATAAATAAACATTTTGATTATTAAATATTAAATACTGGTAATTTATTTAAAACTAGCTGAAACCATCAATGCTTTGCTATTACTAGATTTGAGTATATATAGATTAATTGAACACAATAGAAAGTTTGATATCAACGATTGTATTTAGTTAAAATTAGATATTTACATATATATATATATATATATATATATATATGTATATATACGAGGGAAGATCAGTAAGTACCCGTGTTTGAAGACAGGTGGCGCTGCTGAGGGAAGTTGGCATTACCGTCGTGTACTACCATCTGTCAGACAACACCATAATAAATTTCAGACTAATTCATAGGTTAGTTTTTATTTGGCAGCCAGTTGTATCACACGTGTTTCGTGTTTCTCGATAAAATGGAAAAAGAGCAATATCGATCCGTAATTCGCTTTTTATTTTTGGATGGAAAAACATGCGAAGAAATAAAAGCGAAGTTGGATGCTGTCTATGGGGACCCTTCACCATCTATGACAACCGTAAGATATTGGTTCAACGAATTTAAACGTGGTCGTACATCTGTTTTTGATGAGGAGCGCCCAGGCCGCCCGGCAGACGTGGTTACCGAGGAAATCGTTGAAAAGGTCCACGACATGATTCTCGCTGATCGCCGAACGAAAGTGCGCGAAGTACCAGAAGCCGTAGGCGTGTCGTACGGAACGGCAATTAATATTTTACATGATAAGTTATCGGTGAGAAAGGTGTCGGCCCGATGGGTGCCGCGATTGCTTACGGTGGACAACAAGCGGATACGGTTGTCAATGTCGAAGCAGTGTTTGGACCTTTTTAAGAGAAATTCGCAGGAGTTTTTGCGTCGAGTCGTCACCGTTGATGAAACCTGGATCCATTATTATACGCCAGAGTCCAAGCGACAGTCAAAACAATGGATTTTTCGGGGTGAATCTGCTCCGAAGAAGGCAAAGACGGTCCCATCGGCCGGAAAGGTCATGGCCACGATTTTTTGGGATTCCAACGGAATAATCCTCATGGACTTTTTGCAGAAAGGAAGAACGGTCACGGGGCAGTACTACAGTGAATTATTGGACCGATTCGATATAAAATTGAAGGAGACACGGCCCCATTTGGCTAAGAAAAAAGTGCTGTTTCACCACGATAATGCACAGCACATTCATCCAGAATTGTCGCGGCAAAGTTGCATGAACTGCACTACGAATTGCTGCCGCACCCACCGTACTCGCCTGACTTGGCTCCCTGCGACATCTTTCTGTTCCCCAACATGAAAACGTGGCTCGGGGGAAAAAGAGTCAGCTCAAACGAGGAGGTTATCGTCGAGACAGAAGCGTATTTTGCAGAGTTTGACAAATCGTATTTTTTTGAGGGGTTAAAGAAATGGCAGAAACGTTGGGAAAAGTGTATTGTACTAAAAGGTGATTACGTTGAAAAATAAATAAAAAATTTGTGAAAAACTTGCGTCTTCTTTCCTAACACGGGTATTTATTGATCCACCCTCGTATATATATATATATATATATATATATGGTAAACCTAATCAGTAGGCGATTAAAGGTAGGTTTACCATATCATACCAAGGTCACGAAGTTATTATATATATATATATATATATATATATTACTATTTTTGTGTTTTGGAATACATAAATTGTAATTACTGTTGTATTCAACTTTAAGTTCACTGCAATGCTCTTGTACAATGTTTTTGGTGATTCTATTTGGCATATATACAAACAAATCCCTAGGTTTTCCTATGCGTGAGCAATGGTGAGCATGCAACGTATAATTGTCCATGCGAACTTCAATGTGAGAAGTACTGTCTCGTGGCGCCATCCACATTCAAATAATAGTACTGCTACTATTGAAATTATATTATTAGGCCACTAAATTTCTTTCTACTGGTCAGATCGAGGATTTCAATATCTTTAAACCTTCTCTGGTCAACGCGAATCATTTTGCAGGAAACCGCGTGTAAATCAAGTCTATAAAGGTCAAAGAAATTCATGAATTTATTCTTGAAGAAGTTCATGAATTTATTGAAAATGCATGCTTGTATTACACTATCATATATTTTATTTAAGTTAATTAGTTAATGCCAACCATGAAATAGTGACTTTTACTTACTACCAACCTGTTCGTGTTTATACTCATATATTTAGTAGGTTATGTCAAGTGTATGACAGCGTTTTTAAGCATTTTTTTTTACAAATGTTCACTTGATCTATGAAAACCTTAACCTCTAATAACCTACAACAATTATAAGTTTCACATTGACATCGCTTGATGACGCCAAAGTTGGAAGACTTTTAAACCGAAACAACGTAACCAGTATTCCCCAAAAACTTGATGAAAAATTAGCTGGTTCTAATTCGGCAATTTCTTCATGAATTTATTGTTGTCAATAAATTCACGACAATTTTGTGTATTACACGCATGAGTAAATTCAAGGTCACAAAATTCATGAATTTCTTTAACCATGCAAAGCCGGCTTAACGGACACACATGCGAACATTGACTATATCTATATACAACTATGGGTAACGTGGAGCGCCAGTCTACGGACGGCTATCCCAAAAATAAAAATTGGGATGTTTAGAGGACCCTTAGGGAACAAATTTTTCCTAATAAATTTTCTGGTGCTGGGACACCGTTATTCTAAAAAAAAATAAAATACATTAAAAATGAACACTAACCTTTAACGTTACGTTTTCGCTCAAATACACATCAA
The DNA here is from genome assembly GCA_935421215.2 of Melolontha melolontha. Lineage (NCBI taxonomy): Eukaryota > Metazoa > Arthropoda > Insecta > Coleoptera > Scarabaeidae > Melolontha > Melolontha melolontha. Next base: position 202,901,977 of record OW285235.1, on the reverse strand, counting down.
ACATCTATTTATTGACCATTATATCGTATTCTTGATTTATACTAATGCTATTTACATTTTTGTTTTCTGTTTATTAGCCTTAATCAATCGTTAATTGTGTAAATAAACGCAATTGGAAATTAGGCTATCAAATCGAATGATTATGTCAGCTGATGTAAACAAAGGTTTGCTACAGAACCACCAACCTATTTATGGAAAAATTTTACTGTTTCTATGCATTTCTGTGTTATACCTGAACAGTAAAATTAATATTTGTTACACAAGAGTTGGTGATGCGGTAGTAAACTTTTGTTTACATCAGTTGACTTAATCATTCGATTTGACAGCCAAATTTCCAATTGCGTTTATTTACACAATTAACGATTAATTGTGGCGAATATACAGAAAATATAAATGTAAGTGGCATTAGTATAAATCAAGAGTACCATATAATGGCAAGAAAAAAGATGTTTCATGTGTATTTGGACGAAAACGTAACATTAGAGGTTAGTGTTCATTTTGAAAGTATTTTTTTTTTTTTAGAATACCGGTGCCTCAGCGCCAAAAACTTTATTAGGATAAATTGATTTTCTAGGGGGTCCACTAAACGCCCCAATTTTTATTTTTGGGATAGCCGTCCGTAGAACTGGCGCTCGACGTATCCTACAAATCAAACAAATTATTTTGTCTGACTAAAGTATTTATCATCTTATTCTACTAAAAAGTTCACTAAGCTAAGAATATAACATAAATTTGAAATATAATTTATAATTTAGAGTTTGCACACTTTGCACCACATTTTGAATAAGATTTTTTATTTACTTCAAAACATGTATGTAAACAAGTTCTGACAATATGGTTAATATCTAGTATTATTAACAAATCTGAACACGAGATGTCACATCAACAGAAAATTGCATTTCTTAGGCCTTATTACATTACTGACTGAACTAAATAAGTTAATAAGCATAACTACGTATACTGTTTAGTTTTCTTATGTTTTAAAACATATTTCATAAATGTACATACCTCAATTCCTGTTACTCCTAAAGCATCACGGATATTTGGTGTCAATCTAAACGGCACCTTTTCCGGAACTCGAAGTGCTTTGCCTTTCTCGAAACACACATTATAGTCTATATGCACTACATCACCACTTGTTAAGTCTATAAGCACATTATCCAAATGTCTATCACCCAAACCAATTATATAGCCAATGATACTCATAACAGCAACCGAATAGGAATACCGTCGAACCACCTGCCACCACGTAGCTGCGTTAATTGCATGACACCATAGTTCATTAGCCAATAAATTACTTGGGGTTTCTTTCATCAGTTCTTCTAGTACTTGTTTTAAAACTACCAGAGGCCACTCCTTTCTGTTATCTAAATTTTTCACACCATGTTCTTGCAGTAGAGGATTTAATTTATTATAATATAGCTCAGATGGTCGTAACACAATAGTATTGGAAGTATTCCCGCTTTTTGCATTTTGTTTGCTAGCCTCCCTATGTTGCCAACGTTTATATAACGCAAAAACTGGCGTTGTTCCGTCAACCCAACTGATAAGGCCGGATCTTGGTCCAAGAGGAATCACAGAGTAATATCTAGCTCTGTATAAATTAGCTTCAGTTTCGTCTGTCGTTCGAGCCATCATTGTGTTCGTTATTGTTAAAAATTGCATTATTCGTTCGTCCAAATGTAAGTCTTCCAATCCTTTAAATAGGTATGTGTACGTTTGCCCATCGGAGCCGGAAAACATTAACTTTTTCGGTTTTGTTTTCGTGGGCAAGATGGAGACGTGATTAGATAGATGCGATATAGTAACTCTGGTTCTTGACGAACTAGTTAGTCCCGGCATTGATATAACTGTGTCTCGCATATTGGCTAAAACGGGGCTTATTTCTTGCATCTTTAATGAATACGAAGTTTTCTTGTGTGCTTTCTGTTGAAATCTTGTTTGAAGCTCCTTCAGTAGCTGCCATGATTCTTGAGGTTTGTCGGTATTCTCAGGATTTTTAAGTCTTTTTAAGGTATCTATAATGAGGTCTAAATATTGCTCCTGGAAATTCTTTTCATGAGGCGTTTCTGGCTCAATACTCGTAATATCATGTAATTGTTCCAGAATGAAAATTATAGGTTTAATTATAATCCTGTGCTTTTCAGTAATAAGAGACATCTTTTCCTCACAAGATAAATGTGGATTCATATAAACTTTTTCTATTTCCAATTCTAGTTGTTGTTGTCGCTTGTTAATCTCACTGTGATGTTGTGCTAAAGTACCTAGCCATAACTCGTCCCATAACAATATTATTCTCCTTAATTCCTTGACTAACAATTGAACTTCGTTAATAGTTTCTGGAGCCTGCTTACTTAAAGTATCTACCATAGACTTAAAGCATGACTGCAAAACATTTTTAGAATCATCAGTTTCACTATCGTAGGCATCATCGATCTCATCTTCTGTATCTACATTGTTATCATTATTTTGAGAAAGGCAGTCTTTGGGCAAAGATATATCTGAAAAATCGAATTTTACTCCGCCCTCTAGAGCACCAACAACAGCTGGAAACATAATCAGATGTGGAGCATCAACTGCAACTCGACAAAGCAATTCTGACACTCGCTGACGAACGTAATTTTCCGGATGATTTAAACGTGAAAATAATTGAGGTATTATAACTTTCCATGGATGGGTCGGTGTTTTCGCCAAACCTTCTTCAAGGACGGTTTGCAACTCTAAAGCATGTTTCACTATTAATCGTAAAAGTCTCAGGGTTACTGTCACAGTATTCGATTCAGTACTCTTGGTAATATTTTCAGAATTTGTTGCTAAATGCAAATATCTAAAATAGGCTTCTGCACTAAGTTCATAGTATGCATAAACTCTCTTATGAATATTGCGCCAAATTTGTACTAAATCTTGTAGTTCACTTTCAAGTGTGTTTGATAAAATCGGTATGCTTTGCAATTGGCAACGTATCATTGCAGATGTATTAATATCCATAGAATCGATATCTTCTTCGTCAATGGCTACTCGTGTTTGAGATAAAATTAAGTATACTCTTTTTAAATCTTCTTGGGTGGCACTATTTGGTAATATACTTTGAATAGTTTGTTGATCTTCTGCTGTTAGAACATTCGTTAATTCCGCACTGCTGTCAACCATTTTCCTACCCCAACGATAGCACCAAGTTCCAAAAGCATTCCAGGATTTGGCTAAACCTTGATTACACTGCTGAACACTAAATTGTAATAATTTTCCAATAGCCATTTCTGTAATTGGTATGATATTGGTCATTTCTATTGTTGGTATTTCAGGTAAAACGGTTAAGAATTTTCCCAAAGGACTGTGTAACTCTGTTATTGATACCTGTTCATTAGCTTGTAACCAGTTTGCTAATTTTAAAAGAATTTTGCTGCTTATGTGACGTAATTCAACACCACCAAATCTATCTGCACATTTCGATATAGACGTTGATGCCATTGCACACAGATTGAATGTTAGTTGCCTACATTCCGGATCAACATAAAGTAACTTTACCATTTCTTGTACAGCCTTTGCGGTATCTAGGGACCACATAGTAAGTTCTGGTATTTTTTTCATAAGAGAATTTGCCATATTAAGTAATTTGCTTCCTTCATAAACATCATTTAAAAATACCATATCTTTAGCTTGTAGAAATTCGTGTAATTGATTTGACCCCAAAATGTAGTTCTTCTCTTTCCTGGCCCTCTTGATCACATTTAATCTTAAATTGCAACAAAATAAACTGAAACCTTGGTTTTGTAATTTGGCGAAATATTCTGACCACCAAAGTATCTTGGACAAAACGCATGAATCTATTTTGTCGATTTCATTTTCGAAATTTTCCGACACCAAAAATATATTACTAACAGGTATATTATTGATTATATTCTTAAGCGCATGAATGACATAATTTATCACGCAATAGTTTTGTAAATATTCTGACGGAAGAGACAATAATTCATCCTGCATAACTGAATGAACTCTATCTAAAGTATTATCTAATAGAGATAGAGTTATTTCTTTATCTTCATTAGCTATGTTCAATGCAGAATTGTATACATCACGTTCGGTTTGATATATAATATCGTATGTACTCCACGACTTTAATGTCTTTTCTTCGTCCCACGTACATAATTCATTGAAAGCTTGATTGTTTTCCATATCGTACAGTTTTTGAATACAGTTAAGGTCTACGGAATTAAATAAATATTTATTCGTATCACTTGGTAAAAGAGCGGGAAATTCACTTTTCCATTGAATGATTTCAAACCAATTGTTAATATGTTTGTAACAATTAATTATTTGATCAGAAATGTAGCACTTTATTAGGGGTGGTAAATTAGAGTCACTATGAAGAATACTCTTGTAACCTTCTGCAGCATTTTCGAATCTTCTACATGCTTGATCGGCACTGTACTTTATCCAAATATAATCTTGAGATGATGACATTCTTTGACAATAAATATAGAGACCTTGCAAGGCATCATATTCGCGCATATTTAGTAATGCCAAAGTAATGTACATTACCGCATATTTAAACTCTGTTGAATTTGCTTTTTCTGAATCAATCAAATCCTTCAATAACAATTGTCCATGTTTTAGTGTTAAAGCTGGTTGTCCTGCGTGTAATGATAATTGTATTAATGTAGTTCTAACTCTAAAAAACCATTCCTTACAAGTAGAAGAATTCGTAGAGAAAAATGTTCGCATCGGTTTAGCTGGTTGGGATATTGCAAATGCAGTCCCTTCTGAGGCATTATATATGCAAATTTCTAAATGATACATGAATTGTAAGAGAAGTCGCACTTGATTTTGTTTATGGTTCGTATTGTCAAGGCTTTCGTCATTGTCTTTTTCAGTTTTTACAAGTTCCTTCAAAAGATTTTTCATGCTAGTTTCAAAATTTGTGAAAGTTTCATTTGGTTTTCCTAAAGGTGTTCTCAATTTTGTGTTAACACAGAATTGTGCAGCTTCCCAGGTTACCCAATTGTTTAAAACTGACTTGTTTTGTAACGCCAGAGCTCTAAAGTCCTCAGTATTTTTCTGATTTTCTGATTCTAAAGGCCAGCAAAATTTAAATATCTCTGTTAACCAATTCCGTTCAACACCAACATCTTTAAGTAATGTGGTCATAAACAATTTAAATTGATAAGGAACTATTTCTCCATAGATTGATCCAAAAATATGCATGTGTTGTGCTAAAGTAACTGTATGAATATTATATGATTTCAATGAACTACACTCATGCTTAGCTCTATCAATCGTGTACATTTTTCCAAACTCCATAATAGCAATATCCCATGGTATGTGAACTGATAACCTAGTATAACTATTTCTAACTTCCTCATCATTTGAAGTCATATGTAAAATACATAACTCATTAACTTTCAATAAATATGAATTTGTCCAAGATAATTGCTTGTTGCTTAATAATTTATCCAAATTCTGACACACAGTTAAAATAATGCTTTCGTTTTTAGAAAATCCACATGTTAAAGTGACATCTGCTAATTTTTTGAATTCTTTTGTCTGATAGAAAACTTCTAGATATGGTTCTGAATAAACAAGAACATCTTCAAACCAACGTAAAAGTAACAGAATTGCTTCTTCACTAGGTTCAGTTATTAGGGTATCATGAAGTACATTCAATACAATTGTAAAGTTACCAGAATTCGGTGATTTACCTACATCATCCATATTTAAGCTTTCTGGTAATCCAAGATGGCCTATAATATTTAATTTATCAGTGACTAAACTGCTACTAGATATAAAATAGTTATAGCATTTACAATGAGAGAATAATAGGTAAAGCAAACTATATTGTAATATTGGATACATTTTGGATAGTTTTTCATTGTATGGTTCCAGTAAAACTCCCAATAATTCTAATATACTAGGTTTCAATGCCCACATTCCAATTATTGACCCACTAACGTTAGCTAATTGTGATAAACATCTAAACAAAAATAATATTGTATTTTCTGCATTATCATATGTGCACGATACTTCTTTAAATGGATTACTTTGGCATAAAGGTTGAATATCTGGAAGCATATATCGGTAAACTAATTCCAAATCACCTAAGATGTATTTATATGCTTCTTGAAGTAATGGTATATTTTTCAAATTCAACAAAGATTGATATACATATACTGTAGCCTCTTGAACATCAGTATATAATGACTGCCTTAATTTAATTATCTCTGAAGATGGACCAAGCAGTTTTGGTATCAATTCCATGGGCAAATTAGCTGATAGTTCTTTAATGACTTTCGATATCATAATCATCATTGAAATGATTGTAGCATTCGAAAACTCATTTGTTAATGCGAGTTCTAAATCGACCAATGACAAAATTGCATTATTCAAGAAAGCAGGTTTGGTAAATGCAACTGATAATAATATCGAAATACAATCATTACTGGCTATTGTTAAATTATCAGGAACGAATAATTCCAAAGCATCATTTAAAGTTACAATGATTGTTCTTAAACAGTTTGTAACAAAACTTATAGTGATTTGTTCATTATTGGGATTAAAAGCATCACCCAAACATTTTAGTACGGTATTGAGTGCCAAAATAAAGACTGTCAATCGCTCTACAGTATTGTCTTCACGTTTGGATAAATCACTGCTGTAACTTTCAATATCCTCCATGAAATGTAAAATCAATGTAACAGAAAACTCAATATTAATTTGAAAGTATCTTGAAAGTTTTTGCATACATTTTGATATAAATTCAATATTTGATAGAAGTTGAGTATGATCAACATGCCAACCTATTAAAAGATCAACAGTATCTTTAAATAATGGATAAAAATCATTAGGATATAAATCAATCAAATTTACTAAATCTTCTAGTCCTGTCTTGAAAACATCTACATTATCTGTTGTCTCAATAGTTTTAACTATACACTTCATTAAAGAAGCTGAATGTTTGGCTAAAACAGGTTTCTTTCTCTCAAAACAGAGTGTTTCTTGTAAAGCTTTCATGAATAAGTGGATCATGTTATCATTATGGAAATTTTCTTTAGAAAATAACCAACTTTGAAATCTTTCAAAATCATTTTCCTGGCCCAAAATATAGCCCATACGACCCAATGCACGAGCAGCTTGATATTTAGCCAAAGGTCCAGGAGCAATTCTTAAAATTTCCAACATCGACTCTCTCAAAATATGAAAAGCCTTTCTAATATATAATGCATTGTCTGGAATCAATAGAACTTCTAGCAATTTTTTTGATATGGTAAGTGAATTATCTTGATCCTCCTCGTTATTAAGTCTTCTAAGTAATTTGGATATTCTTGTGTCTTCAGGTAAATTAAATTTTATTTCTACCTTCTTATCAGTTTCATAAAATTTTGATTGATGGTACATACCTGAATTTTTGCTCAATGAATCTTGATATTTACGGCTAATAATGTACACGCCTCCATCAGAAAAATCTCTGTCATTTCTTCGAGAGGCCATAGCACCTCGTCCCCTATACCCACGTCTTTCCATATTTCTATTTGGCTTAAACTCTCCACGGCGCGGTTTTGCACCTCTGTTACGTCCATCGAAATAGTTGGACACTTGGTACCTTCTATTGGAATCTCCTGTAGCTTCTCCATCGATACTTTCAATATCCAAACTATCATCAAGATTGTTGTCTTGGTAATCAGAGCTTTTGCTAGCTTTTAGCTTGTGTGAAGAATTATTCGATATCATTACTTAACTTACATATCGATAACATATAATAATTAAGCATGAGGTTAAATGCTTATTTGTGTTCTCGCTTAAACAAAGAGATTATAATATTTTACGTTTTATCACACAAAAATCACAAATATGTATCTGTCACACATTTAAGATACGGTCCAAATCTCATATCAACTTAGAAAAGATAAAATTACTGTGAAGTTGTCGACTAATTATTATAATTCGTTAACCCTGTAAATTACTTACGTATTTCTTTTCTTTCTTCTAAAAATGGAAATATTCTATTTGAATTAAAACTTCTTATTTATTATTTAAAGATGTGCCAAAATTTTATGACGATTTTATGGTGATATTCATTTTTATATATTATTATTTCTATCGGCAACACTGTGTAATTTTTGTTGACAACCATAAAATACACAATCTGCTTGATACCCATTGACACCTGTTATTGCTTATTAAAAAATGCACAGGTAGCTGTTGCTAAACAGCATAGTATCAGTATAAAATCTTAAATTCAGTTCTAATTTACATATAATTAACATTAAAGTAAATGAAGTTCTTTAAATCAATCTAAAAAAAAACTATTCATAAAGTCAACTGTCCTAGCATTAAAAGTATTTAGAATTAAATTTCAATGTTAATATAAAGTGAAACACTTTTTTTTTGTTTTAGGTAGGTGTAATCTGTCTTAAGAAATATATTTCTTTGCAACCGAGACCTTATTGTTAAAAATGACAGAAGCGAAAAATATTTGTGTTGTGGTATTAGGTGATATTGGACGAAGTCCTAGAATGCAATATCATAGTTTATCTTTAGCAGAACATGGATGTAAGGTGGATATTGTATGTTATAGAGAAACAAAACCTTTAGACAACTTAACAGTCAAGACACAAGTTAATTTTCATTATTTGCCACCATATCCAGATCTAATATTACCAAGAATTTTGAATTATATATTTAAAACTCTGTGGCAGATAGTTACTTTAATGTTTGTTTTATTTATTATTAGAAAACCAAAAATATTACTTGTGCAAAATCCTCCAGCCGTACCATCAATATTTGTATGTTGGTTATTTTGTAGTATTTTGAAAATTCAATATGTCATTGATTGGCACAACTACGCCTTCAGTATAATGGCCTTAAACATTGGCAAAAATCATGTACTTGTCAAGATAACAAAAGCAATTGAAGTTTTTATTGGTAAAAGAGCAGCTCATAATTTTTGTGTTACTAAAGAGATGCAGAAAGACTTAAAAAATACTTGGAATATAAAGTAAGTGGGAAAAAAAACAAATTGGATTCACCACATTATGATCCAAAATAAGTAAAATGTAATTATATGTTTGTGTTTTATGCTATATATTTTATTGCATAAGGTTCCTTAATCTGCATATTGCACTCTTTTAGTGCTACAACATTATATGATAGACCACCAGAAATATTCCAACCTATTTCTACCACACAAAAACATGATTTATTAAAACGCTTATCAAAAAATTACCAAATATTTAAAGGTGAAAATGATGAATGCACAGTTTTAACAGATATAAAAAATGGAAATATTGTACTTAAAGCAAACAGACCAGTAATTGTTGTATCTAGTACAAGTTGGACAGAAGATGAAGATTTTTCTATATTATTAAAATCTTTACAAGGTTTGTCTTAATACTCTGTGAATGTTTTGAGTAAAATTTATCTTATAGAGTATGAAGAACACATTAATAATGGCAATGAACAAAAATTACCACATCTGATATGTATTATATCAGGAAAAGGACCTTTAAAAGAATTATATTGCCAAAAAATGAAAGAGAGGAAGTGGGATTATGTTACATTTGTAACACCATGGTTAGATCCAGAAGATTATCCATTATTATTGGCAGCTGCAGATTTAGGTGTTTGCCTTCATACGAGCTCCAGTGGCCTTGATTTACCTATGAAAGTTGTAGATATGTTTGGTTGTGGTGTGCCAGTATGCGCACATAATTTTAGATGGTAAAGTTATTTATAAATATATTGCTTATTCTCTATATTTCGCAGGAATATGTCCATAATATGAAACATAAATATCAGTTACACCTATATCGTTCAAATTCAACTGAACTTAAAACTTGAAGTTCATCTTTCCGTTTTTCAGTAAATTCATTGAACTGGATCAGTTGAATTTAAAAAGCAATTATTTTGTAAATGATTGCAATAATAATATTATGATGAAACTAGAGTTTTTTCGTTCCGTAAGATTGGCATCCTTTAATATTCATAACCTTAGATTCGAACATGTGCTGAACAATTGCTTATGCATAGTTAAGTAATGGTTAACAGGCAAAACATATATTTCATAGAAGGAACATTTACCATTTACATCGACAATGTAGCACTGATAAATTCATGGTCTCCATTTAATATCTAAAGATAAGTGAATCATATAAAAAAGTTTTATTTATATTTCAAAATTAGAATAAATAGAATAAACTGTTCCCAACGCATTATCAAGCCCTTGTTTTGGATATTATCATGAACTTTTTGAAAATCAATTGCAGCTTGTACTAGCGGCAATATCTCTTGTGTCTCACCTAAGCTATGTAGCAAAGCAGATGCAACTAACGAGCGTTCAACTAAATTTTACCTCGAAGTTGCCCATGGAAATTATACGTATATCTTAGCTTTTTACTTAAGTTCTTAATATTAATTTTGTTGGTTATGAACTATTTGAATGACATGATAAATGTCAAAATAATAAAATTAAAATATTTAACTAAATGAGATACGTTTATTTGCAACAAACAAGTAACATTTTATAAAAATTGTTGAAAGTGGCCACCACCTTGTTCGAGACATTTCTAACATCTTCTTCTAATGAGGGAGAAAACGTTTTGTAGTAGCATATCGTCGATTTCGTTAATTATTTCAGCAATTCTGATCTGAAGGTCTGCAAGATCAGGTATCTGTACCCAAAAAATTGAGTTCTTTAAAAAGGCCACAGAAAAAAATCACAGGGGTTAACATCACAAGATCTTGGTGGAAATTCATGTTCGATGTTTAAACTTATCAACCGATTTTGATAAATTTCCGTATCATATTAATTGTTTCACAAGCTGTGTGTACTCTAGCTCCGTATTGTTGAAAGTAACCCTGATTTATTTCTTCTTCATTAAGCTGTTCAATAAATGTCATAATAATTTCTTGTCGATACCTTTCTCCTTTAAAGAAAATACGGCCAATGATTTTCCTTCGACTAATCGCACACCATACACCAATTTTCTGTGGATGAACAACATAACAGTCATGCGGTTTCTTAGTATTCCACATCCTTATATTTTGTGAGTTAACATATCCATTCAGATAAAACCATGATTCATCTGAGAAAAATTTTGTCAAGAATGTCATTATCAAAATTATTTAAGAACTACTGACAAAATGTTGTTCTTCTAGGATAGTCAATTTCTTTGATTTCTTGATAATAGGCCATGCGATATGGAAATAAATGTAAGTCTTTTTTCAAAATTGTATGACAAGTGCCAATTGAAACACCCACTCGTGGAGAGAATACTCGTATGGATGTTCCTGGTGTATCATTCATAATTTGCGTTACATCGTCAACTAGCTCTTCCGTACATTTTTCGGACGGCCACTGTCTTCTTTCCGTATAACACTCTCTGTTTCTCTGAAAACCTTAGTGCAATATTTAACTGTGTACCAAAAACTATCAAAATCAAAGACGAAGTTTGGAAACATATTTCTAAATTCCTCTAAGCATTCTTCAAGAAAATAGTGCCATTGTCCGTTAATATTACGTCCGTTCCAAAAATAAGATTCAACCATGAATGATTTGTGTTGAACAGTGAAAACCATTTTAAATCAATTTTAAATTACAAAGCAATTTCAAAAAGCTCCAACTAAGTATACATCAGAATAAATAGTCTGTCAAATTGACAACTCATGCAAATGTAAATAGTACAAGTTACGACAAACATTTTTATTGTCATGGACTACTAGAGGTAAAATTTATTTGAACGCTTTTTATATTTCAATGTATTTCATAGGCATCTGTAAACGAGTATCAGAAACTAAAACAGGAAGTTTTCACTTCAATTACTTGTCGAAATATGGGAATTATATAAATTTTCTGCAGTGTTATCGAATTTAAAAGGGATGTTAATAAGAAGTTTCGATTTATATTGCCATTATCTCCTAATAAAAAGTTATTTTTAAATCTTTTTTTTTCAAAATTTTCTGAAATATATGAATTGCTAAATATATGGTAGTCATGTGCTGATCCAGGTCAGGCAACTATATCCTGAATTTTTAATTTGTGATTTCAAACTGTTTAAATATTTAATGAAAAATATCCTTTCCTATTCATAAATACGAGGGTGTATTAGTATATTCTTAGCTTACTATTGAAATTGAAACAATTTGAAGTTAGTACTTCGAATATTTTATTATTCAATATAGTCAACTCTTAAATTAATACACTTAATACAGCGATCCTGCAACGCCATTAACCGTTTCAAAAAAAAAACATTCTTTTCGGTCTGCAAACCAGCCCCCTCCACAGCTTCTATTACCTCTTCGTTACACTAAAATTGATGTCCTTTTAAACTTTCTTTCAATTGAGGGAACAGAGTCTGAGGGGGCTAAATCTAGGGAATAGGGCGGGTGTTCCAGTAATTCGAACCCTAGATCCCGAATTGTATTCATGGTAATGCGCGATTTGTGTGCAGCGGTATTGCCCGCAAAGCAACACATCTTTCGCTAACATGCCACATCTCGTTTCCTCAATTTTCTCTCTCAGGGTGGTTAGTATTTTAGAATAAGAATCTCCAGTGATAGTCTGACCCCCTTTTAGGTAATCGATCATAATTATTCCACGGATATCCCAAAAAACTGAAACAAGAACTTTTCCAGCGGATTTTTAACTCGAAACTTCTTAGGCCCTGGAGAACCAGGATGCTTCCACTCCATTGATTGTTGTTTTGTTTCTGAGTCGTAAAAATGGACCCGTGTTTCATCCATAGTCGCAAGGCGGTTCAAAATATCTGGATCTCCTTCAAAACGGGCACAGATAACCGTCTCTCTTGATCGTTTGTGTTCGGCGTTCTAGCATTTAGGAATCCATTTTGCAGAAATTTTCTTCATATCTAAATCGACGTGAACTATATGATGGACGCGTTCATATTAATAATTGTTTATTTGCCCAATAAGTTCATACCTAGTAATAGGACAAAAACTGTGTAATAGATACAAACATATGACAAAACAGAAAAAAAGAAAAATATAATTGTTAATTTACAGATAGACATAAATAAACAAAAACAGTGCATTGATACATTATGTGACAGTCATGAAATACTTATAAGAACACATACCGTGAGTTTTTTTTATCACTGAACATAACACATGAATACACCTATGTTCAGTTTTAAAATAAATGCTTCAATCCATGGGAATGTTATGCAACCAACATTGCGAGTGTCATCACTTGTCGTAATAAGGCATTTTAGTTGTCAGCGTCGACAAAGTGTGAAAATAATTTATTTAACATTTAACTTACATAGGCGATATTAAAATGAATTTTATGATAAATTGAAAAAAGTTTGTTTTTATTTATAATTATTTAAGTTTTTAATAAATCTTCGAAATGTCCAGCTTCACATTCCATACAATATGCGAGTCGATTATGAAATTCCTGCAAAAAGTATGTTAAAAAATCCGAATTTTAAATACAGACGTCTTCGAAATATTAAACTGTTGTGCTATTTTACTTAATGGTATTAGGGGCATTCTTCAATGTAACATAACAATTTAATTTTAGGTTTTCTGAATGAATGTGGGGGGTAATTTTATTTCTGTGTGTATTTATTATGCAGCCATCAGAATCAAATTTCCTAGTAATCGCCTGAATTGGTCGGATACATGGTATGGGCCTGTCAAGATATTTTATAGAAAACAGATCCTGCACTTTCCTTAAACTGTTTCCAGCTTTATACCAGTTTCAAATTTCTATTTTTTCATCTTTTATATACTTTTTTTTTAATATTTAAAATATCATTTCTTTCATGCACATTACTGACATTGATTTTGACATTTGTCGAAATACATAATTGAGCAATGTGATCGAGCGATAAAAAAAACTCATGGTATGTAAACTAATGTAATGATTTCAGCAGTAAATATGTCGCTAGATTGCATCAGCATTCCGCATTATATGATGTACAGGTGATTTCATTAGTAAGTTGGTCCTCGGAGTGCTGAAGTTGAATGTATTCGTATAACGAGTATTAACTGAAGATACATTAAATCGAACAGAAGATAATACTCTGGCGCAGTCAATACTATTGCCAACAAGTTTAAATAGATAACGAGCAGTTTGTTCAATCCTCCGATCAGTGAGTATCCGGAACCCAAAACGTAGCATCAGTTCATCATAGGAAACATTTCTATCCAGGTACACTCCAGATTTTTAAAAGTCAAGAATTTCAAAAACATCCGCTGTACACGTTCAACAGGAAGTTGCTGCGCTATATAATGAGGGAATCAAATAACAGACTCATATTCCAATTTAGGAAGAACAAACATATGAAATCTTTAGTGCCTCAGCAGTGTTTCAGCCCAATTCGGCGGTCTGATGATATCATATCATGAACTGCGTCAATATTTTCGAGGGTGGACACCGAAATTAGTCTAGGAAGACTAATTTCGGTGTCCAGAAGATGAGAAGTGACCAGGAGGTCACTTCTCATCTTCAACGAAAAGTTTTCCTCTTTTGAATGTCGCAATAATATTTTTGACAGTCGCATATGATGTGCATTGATCGCCAAGTGTGTTAAGCATATCTTCGTAAATTTCCTTACCTCTTCACCTCTCAACCTCTTCAAATACAAGTTTTTGATGATGGCTTAATACTCCAATTTATCGATTATCACAATTGCATTCGACATGCTGTCTTTTAAAATTTACTGCACAGCAATACTTCAACTTCTTGAAGACTTTACAGTGACCTAGGCTAACTAGATATCAATACCCCCTCGTACTTATGGATTATTCCCTTATTAAAAAAAAACATTAAATAAATAATCATGAATTGTAATGTGTTTTGTAAGACCTTTTTTTCAATAGGGAGAAACTCTGATATTATGACAGTTAATTTGACATACCGCCATTTTATTCAGTATTGTTTGACATTTCATAATGCAAAGACTTACACTCGAACAGCGTTTACAAACTGGAAATTTATTTTCAAAATCAAAATCAGTGTCAGTAAAAAATGTTCACAGAGCGTTTCGTCCAATTCACGGCATACATCATGGGCCAACACTGAGACAAAAAGCTCAATTGAAAAATCTCGCACTAAATTTACTCTTTTGGACTCACGTCCACCAACGAGATTGCATAGAGTACACACTGAAGAAAATATCATCGCCGTTGAGGCAAGAACTTGGCCTGTGCCCATCGTCTTTGTGGAAGATCTTGCGCAAGGATCTTGGCTTACATACCTACAAGATTAAATTGGTGCAAGAATTGAAGCCAACCGACCATCATTCTCAACGTCAGTTCAGTAATTGGACGCATGAAAAGTTGGAAATCGATCCACTGTTTTACCGTCAAATTGTGTTCAGTGATGAGTAGAGTGAACCAATCCGGAGCGATATTGGTAAATATTTCATATAAAAGCCGAAAAACTCCAATAATTTATCAATTAATATATAGATATATATATACTGTCGTGAGCAAAAAAAACGGGACACTGTTTTTGCGTGGGTT
Organism: Melolontha melolontha; assembly: GCA_935421215.2. Classification (NCBI taxonomy): domain Eukaryota; kingdom Metazoa; phylum Arthropoda; class Insecta; order Coleoptera; family Scarabaeidae; genus Melolontha; species Melolontha melolontha. Next base: position 202,886,497 of record OW285235.1, on the reverse strand, counting down.
TAAATTGTGACTACTTAAGTGGTTATCTTTACTCATAATAGTAAGTCAGGAATTGTCAAAAATGTATTTTCATTGACATTTATTAAATATTTTTACAATATATACTAATAAAAATTACTAAAAACGATAGAGAAAGAATATAATTAAAATAATTGTATTTCGTCATTCCACCGTTATTATTTATAACTTCATCTAATCTTGTAGACATTGAAGCGATGATATTTTGTACAACATTTATAGGAATTTGATGCCAAGCATTTTAAACAACCTCCCAAAATTCTTCCTGGATAACAGCTATATCTCATTAATCCCCATACATTGAGATTTAGATAAAGACTGTAGGGCGGGAAATATCAAGTTTAAATTTCATTCTCTTGTAACCATTGTGTTACAAAATGAGACAGGAAATTGTATTGTTCTTATAGCTTCCTTTAATGTTTTGAAAGGGTTGTGACTAATCTCAGTAACTATTGTTTCGTCTTCCTGCGGGTTTGAAATTTTGTTACTTTCGGGACCTATTTTCCGATTTAAATTATCCTCTTCTCTCCATTTTATATATATTCTTGCGGCTGAACTTTTACCAATATTAAATTGAACCGATTCGATACAGTTCTTAATGATTTTCCAAACTAGTAACAGGTTTGACTTTATCAGTTTTCGAAAAATGCGGTATTTTTAATTAGCCACAATGATAGATAATCTGACGTACAGTTTGAAAATTAATCAAATGTCAAAATTACAATGCTAAAAAATAAGGGAAATTGACATTACGATTTTGACACTGTCCCGATTTTTTTGCTCACGACAGTATATATACCGTGTGCACAACGTCGAGCGATCGATGGATATATAAGTAATGACTGGCCAACTGCAAGTGGGAGGGGCTACATACGTTAAACTCCTACAGGGCGTATTTAATTGTGGTGAACCAAGAAAGCGTTATGGTTGTTTATTAATAAATGATGTATCAAAATAAATATTCCAAATTAAATTGTTTTACAAACTACAAAATTATTTGTAGTATATTATTTATGGTTAATGTACGAATTTGGATATTTTATCCGACTACACCGTTGCTTTTCGCACTATTAGTCATATGCCGGCTGTCAACGTCCCTACTATAACGGATACTTTTGTTTATGTCTCTTCGGCCATAATACTTTAAATTTAACATTTAAATTTAAATAAAATGATATAATATAGTTGAAAGTATCATAAAATACAATTCGCCGTAAAGTGCAGAGTTTTTGTTTACTGCATAATAATAATTCTAATTCTATTTTCATCGCTAAATATTCAATGATAAGTTTCATCATAGCTTTGTGGCTTGAACTTAAAAAATTCTTATTCAAATGAAAACACATAAATAATATAAAATTATGAAACAAAACCGTAACTCTTATTGAAAAAAATTAAAATAAAAAGTATTCTGTAATAGCATAAAATTTCAAAACAATAACGATTCTTGCAAGAATATAAATAAAGTGTTTACCAGTATAAATAAATTGTTTCCTTAAATAAACTACCTATAAAATATTAAATTTAACTAAAATACCTTTATTGGTAATAAATATTAATTATTAAATAAAAGAACATTCTAAAAAGAAAAACTAATTATTTAGTAAATGCTCAAATAAACCACCCTCTTGAGCCGAGCAGTAACCCAATCGGTTATAAAAATTACGACGGACATTTGTTAGCATTTCTATACGTACTCTCCCTACGGATGACAAGGAGCAACTGAATGACCAGTCGCAAGCTTGCTTGAACACTTTGAGCAACTGATAGGAATATTCAATGTGTTAGAGAGAGATTATTTGATTCGTACTTAGATCGTATGTAGAATGTGTTGGATAAAGAAAGGGAACGCCCGTACAGTTAGACAGTAGAACAGACTGAATATACTCTCTCAACCCTAACCACATAAACTCGCTATTCGTCTTCGTCTTACTACATTGTGGTAGATCAATCACTCCCGGGCGTTCATACGGTATATCAATTTATATACATATATATATATATATATATATATTAAAAATAATAGTGACTGTGACACAGTCACTTACAATATTCGAACCAGTGCGTTGTCGGTCCTTAATAAAAAAAGGTCTCGGATGTCCCCGATAACACATGTTGCACAGAATGCGTGTTTTTGAAACCCAAAAAAAACGTTACTTGAAAAAGACTGAATAATAATAAAAGTCGACACGTCGTAGAATAGAACATCAAAATTCAATAAAAGGTCGCTAAACCAATAAAAAGTATTATTTTTAATATTAAGACACGGCCAATCAAATAAATACGAAAAATAAAATTCTTATAAACACACAATATATATATATATATATATATATATATATATATGTATATATATATATATATATATATATATATATATATATATAAATTGATAAATTATTGGAGTTTTTCGGCTTTTATATGAAATATTTACCAATATCGCTCCGGATTGGTCCACTCTAGTGATGAGGTTCACTTTTGGCTCAGTAAGTAGCTTTCTGAATAAGCAAAATTGCCGCATTGGGAGCGACACTAATTACAGGTGACTCATCAACTACCGATGTACCCCGAAAATGCACTGTTTGATGCGGTTTGTGGGCCGGAGGCATAATCGGGCCATACTTCTTCAGAAACGAAGAAAACCGAACTGTCAATGGCGACCGGTATAGAGCGGTTAAGCCATGCCCAACGTTTTTTTGTTCCCAAAAGTACGTGAACATGGTCTGAAAGACTTTTGGTTTCAGCAGGATGGTGATACATGCCATACTGCCCACGAAACAATCGATTTATTGAAGGAAGTGTTCGGTGATAAGATTATCTCCAGAAATGGACCTGTACACTGGCCTCTAATATCATGTGATTTGACGCCTTTAGACTATTTTCTGTGGGGCTATTTGAAGTATTTGGTCTACGAGAACAAGCCGACAACTATTGCAGCCTTAGAAACCCGCATCGAGCACACTATTCATGACATAGGGCCTCAAATGCCCGAAAAAGTAGTTGAAAATTGGTGCTCAATGATAACGTACCTCAGTTGCTCCCGTGGTAGCCCTATGCCTGAAATCATTTTCCATCACTAATGTCAGGAAACTATCTACAGATTAAAGAAAAAAATTCTCATTTCACCGACACCTTTGTTTTTTATTTCAATTTATAACCCTACACCTCTTAAAAAACATACTTTATATGCAACTGTCAATTTTTCCTGGTTACAATTACATCTCTTACTCTATAAATTGTTATTATTACTAATTTTTTCATTAATTTGAAGTATTTTGCATTGTTAGAAATGCGAGTGGCCGCTTAAGCTTGCTATTGCAGAAAAATCCTTCGTATTTATTAGCAGTTGATTTATGAACACCTAAATTAAATCCCCTGATAGTATTCAAAAAAACATCCGATAGCGTAATATCGCAGCCTTAGAAAAAACAATATAATATATGTAATATTGAAAGTACAAAGTTTCCTCAAACCAGTATTATTTTTTTTTTGTGAAAATAAAATTGTTTATTGTCTCAATTGGAATGAAATATCCAGTCTTTTGCAAAACAGATTTTACTTTGTGTCTACAAATTTATGCTATACACTTTTATAACATTTAGAACAATGTGGACTTCTTTATATACAGCAAAATACTTTTAATTCTGTGCTAAGTACACTGATACTGATTACTTATGTATCACATATTAATTACTGTAATTTCAGTTTAAACGAGTTAGTAAAACACAATGAAAATGGATTTGTATTTAACAATTCTGAAGAACTAAGTAAGCAACTACAAAGTTGGTTTGAAAACTTCCCCAATAACCCGGATCAGGCAAAGTTGAAAGAAAAATTTAAGAAAAACTTACAAGACTATCAAGATTTACGTTGGAAGGAAAACTGGGAATTGGTGGCATACAGTATATTCCGTTAATTATTTTACTAAACACAAAATGAGATACTTTTCATTTATTTTTTTGTATTATATAATTTTTTTGGCTTACAATCTAGAAATTATGTTAATATAATAACTTTTGTTTAATAAACAATATAAAAAGCTATACTAACAAACGTTCAATTTCTTGTTGAATAGTCTGTATTTGTGGTTTCAATTGTGAACCTTCATTAATTGTGACACTGCAAGCAATAACTGATCGAGGCACTCCACATGCTCTGCCTAATGCTTGTTTTGACCTTACGAAAACATAAGGTACATTTTTATCTTCACATAGCAAAGGCAGATGTAATAATATTTCAAGGGGTTCAGCGTCCGCCGCCATAACAATAAATTCAGCAATGCCACGGTTCAATGTTTTGGTTACTTCATTAGCACCCTTTCGTAATTGCTTATAGTTCATTGCTTGCTGTACTAAATTAAGTATTTTCGTAGTCAAAGTCGCTTCCGCTAGAGGGTAAGCCTTAGGGTTTACTTCTTCAGCCTGAAGAAAACAAATATTCTAAGAGTGATCGACATTAGAAAATGATCTTCTTACCATATTAAATGTTTTCAATAACCTCTCGGCGATATCTTCGCGTCACTGAGGATTATATGTATAATATATTTTGCGTGTAGCTATAGAAAATGTTTATGTAGTTGATAAGTAATACTAATAACAAAACGTTATAACACAGACAACCGGTGTAACAATGCACGTTGTAACTACGTTCAAATAGTTAGGTTAGAATAGAATGCAAATAATCTTGTGCTTTCTATCACCAAACATAAAAATATAAAAGTAACTATTACAAGAAATTATTCTGTACTAATTTCACTGTAACAATTTTGTACAGGCAATGTAGTCTTAAAAATAAGATAAGGCCAAAAAGCAAAACAAAATGCCTCTTTCTGTACAAAACGTTATGTTTCAGGTAAGCAAGGAAAATACAAATAAATTGCAAATTAAAGCCTCAATACATTTTGAATTCTATATTTACTGTCATCTGTCATTTCAGAATTAACTGATTCTTTATTCTTAAATTCACGTTCTTATAATATGCGATATTTACAGAATGCAGTGGAACCTATGCAGGTCGATGCTCCTCCAGAGGATAATGATAACAATGAAGAAGAAACTTATATAGTAGAAAACCCAACTCTAGACCTAGAAGTTTATGCCAACAGTTACACTGGTTTAGCAAAATTGTATCGATTAATATATATCATAGATCACTGCCCTTCTTTAAGGCTTGAAGCTTTAAAAATGGCCATTTCTTATGTTATGACTACTTACAATGTGAATTTATATCAGGTACTACATCAAAAGTTGGCTGAAGTTACAAGTAATTCTAGTATACCAGATGTTGCTGCACAATCAACATCCCAGGATGTTCCAACAATAGATAGTCTATGGATAGAAACTCGATCAAAAAAGGCTGCCCTTAAATTAGAAAAGTTAGATAATGATTTGAAAAATTACAAATCTAATTCAATTAAAGAAAGTATAAGGAGAGGGCATGATGATCTTGGTGATCATTATTTAGACTGTGGTGATTTATCTAATGCCTTAAAATGTTATTCCAGATCAAGAGATTATTGTACAAGTGGAAAACATGTAGTTAATATGTGTGTTAATGTTATAAAGGTATCTGTATATTTGCAAAATTGGTCACATGTTCTTAGCTATGTTTCTAAAGCAGAAAATACTCCAGATTTTATGGAATCTCAAGCTAAGGATGCTAATTTACAAACATCTACTAAATTAAAATGTGCAGCTGGTTTAGCTGAATTAGCAACTAAAAAATATAAATCTGCAGCAAAACATTTTCTTCAAGCAAACTTGGATCATTGTGATTTTGCTGAATTAATGTCTGCTAACAATGTTGCAATGTATGGTGGTCTTTGTGCGTTAGCAACGTTTGATAGGCATGAACTACAAAAAAATGTTATATTTAGTAGTTCCTTCAAATTGTTCTTAGAATTAGAACCTCAGTTACGTGATATAATATTTAAGTTTTATGAATCAAAGTATGCATCATGTTTGAAGTTATTGGATGAAATTAAAGACAACTTACTTTTGGATATGTATATTGCACCTCATGTGAATACCCTTTATACTCAAATAAGAAACCGAGCATTAATACAATATTTTAGTCCATACTTATCTGCTGACATGCACAAAATGGCAACTGCTTTCAATAGAACTGTATCTGCATTAGAAGATGAACTTATGCAATTAATATTAGAAGGACAGATTCAGGCACGTATAGATTCCCATAATAAGATATTATTTGCAAAAGATGTTGATCAGAGAAGTACAACTTTTGAGAAAAGCCTACAAATGGGAAAGGAATACCAAAGACGTACACGTATGCTAATACTAAGAGCTGCAGTTTTAAAAAATAAAATACATGTTAAGGTAATGTATTTTCTGTTGTTAAGTATTAAGCTTTTGTAATTTAAATCAATGTAATTTCATTTTTCCTGATTTTTCTTAAAAATTTCCATTTACCCACTAGTAAATGCTATATATGAGTATACGTAACTGAAATATAAATTTCAATAATTTTCTCAATCATTATATTCAACTATGAAATCATTTGCTTATTCTTTTTGTAGTAATATGTTAAACACATGATCAAGTGGGCAAATTATGACACTCAAACCTATAAATAGTAGTGAATTAATTATAAAAGTAATTGTATATACTATGCTAGTAAAATAGAAGACTTTATTGTATTTAATTTAATTGAATAAGTTATGTATAGCTGCAATGTAAATAATATCCAAGAATGTACTAATTTTGGAAAAAGATGATCATTCCAATTTGTGCAGTTATTGACTCAAACTCTTATACTTCAGATTATATTACAATGTTAAATCTTCAATATCAATCCACCAATATTCCAGGTGAGTTACCATACCTACCTTAATTGAGTTAATGTAGTTCATTAGTGTCACTTAAGTTTTTGGGATTTGTAAAGTATATTTATATGTATATATATATATATATAAAGTATATGTATATATATATATATATATATATATATATATAAAGTATATGTATATATATATATATATATATATATAAAGTATATGTATATATATATATATACAGCTATTTTCAACACAAACAAAGCAAGCCAAATTTCGGAGAATTGTGTTCTTTGAATATCCTAATGTTTTAATTAAACATCACTCTCACGTATTTTTGCTATATTAATTTTCGATTTGTTGAAGTAACCTGGTAAAAAGTTACTTTTTTTTTCAATTTATGTTTCCCCCTTTAAGTTTATACTCAAAGTTGTTCCTTTTTAGGCCCTTAACAAGTTACACTACTTTTTATCCAATAACTTTTACTTCCCTTATACTTAACATAAGCCAAGTTTTTCTCTAATGCAACAAAATTCTTCTAGTTTTACACTTATAACTTGCAACATGTTCTATAAAAGTCATTCGTCTAATATCTTTACAGCTTCTTCAGAAGTTCTACAGAGCTTTAATTTGAACAATTATTATTTACTACATGTAAGCAAAGTCACCTTTCTATCTTTAATTGCTAAGTGTTAGTTTGTGTTGATAATTTGAAAATATGATATTATGTATTTGCATTCCAAGAAATCAGTTACAAAACATTTTTATTTGCTTTTGGAAGTATTGTTCATTTTTTTAAGTAACAACTTTCATTGATCAGAGCAAACCCCATTCTTCGCAACAAGTCTAAATTAATTACTGCTTAGATAATTTTTTCTTTCCATCAACTTTAGAAAACTGCTAAAAAAACCTACAGCACCTATTGTAAAAATGTAACTGAACTTTTAAATATGAAAAATTGTAAAAGTGGAGCATAAAAAATACAAAATATTGTACTGTGTGCAATTCGATAAAACCAGAACATTTGAAAGAGGTTTTTAGTGTCTTAGAGTCCAGATACTAAAAAATATAGCGTTTACTGTATGGAATAATCAACATTACTTCTCTTCCATCATAGTTACTATAAAATTGGAGTAATCGCAAAAAAAATCAAATTTTATACTTCTATGTTATTTATCACAAGTTCATCATGTAATCATTTAAGTTCAGTTAAGAAACAATAAATGAAAAAGCTTCCTCAGTGCTAAAAAGGAATTTGATTTCATAGATAAAACCTTTATGAAATTAGAACATTAACTTCCTTGTTGTGGATTTTGTGCGCCATTGCATGAACGTTCATAAAATGTTTCCCTTCAATTTGATAGTTTGTTGATGTAATTTAACCTGGATAACATACAATATGAAAATATATAAAACTTAACAGTCAGGCGCGGCTCGTGATGACGTATTTGTGAGTGCAAGTACAATGATGCGAGTGCCTCGTGTGTTTTCGGTGTTTACTAAGAAAACGTTACAGTTAGTACACGAGAATACACGAAGCACTCGCATCATTGTACTTGCTCTCCCAAATACGTCATCACGAGCCGCGCCTGCTTAACAGTATGCAAATTAAATTAGTCATTATTACTTATACCAATTTCGACATTAAATTTACAGAACTTACCATTCTCTGTAAGCCTTCGTTGGAAATGTTATAATATTCCTAATATTTTTATTTATCAAAATTGTTCTGCAAACTCAATTATTGTAATCTAACGTATTTGATCATACAGAATATATAGAGAACAATTCAAGGTGTATGTATAGAACCTAGCGGGAACTAGTATTGGATTTTATTATAGTAACTAAAAATTCCTCAACCAGATAAAATATAAATCTATATTTGGGAAGAAGTAAATTAAAAAATGTAACCATTACAATTCCATATTTAGTATCGACAAACAACTAATATATTATTTACAAAAACTTTTTAAGAACTTATTGCAAATAAGTTGCTAAACATTCTCAAATACATACGGCAAGTAAAATAACTTTACCGCACATTTACAATATAAGTTATAAGATACAATATTTGCAGAATGAAACAATAATTTTCATAAACAACGAACTATCAACTAATAATTTTAGTTATTACTAATAATTTCAGTAAATTATCTTTGTTACATTTAACCAAACGGAATCTCAATTAATATACACTTTGGATAAAGATGAATTAAAGCAGATTAACTAACGGGCCTTTATTAATGTTATTTTAATACTATGGTTTGACTCAAAATCCGTTCATTACGTCTTAATATGTCTTTACATAAAAAAATTAGACCAAATTTAAGAAGAAGTATCTTTAAAGAATATAGTATAATTTTGTGACATCTATATATATACATATATATTTAGTGTTAATAAGAATTAAAATTTATTTCTTATTTATTTTATTGGCCGTGTGCATAATATTAAAATAATAAGCTTTTTTTTTTGGTTTAGCGACCTTTATTGAAATTCAATTTATTTAACTAAACGACCGAAACGAGATTGATGGACTTTCAAAACTGTATTATCCGCTCATTAAACAATAGAAGACAAACCCACCCACACAAAAAAACAAAAAAAAAATTTTTCCCATTGTAAACACACTGTATTTTCCCAAACACATGGCCTGACCAAACAAATTTTAAAACGAAATAATATAAAAAAATTTCATTTCTATAACAAGACATTTAGTTACACTTAAGATTCCGAGATACGCTGTCGGACCCTGTAGTGAAGGGTCGACATGTTTCCGACCATGCATATTGCACTGGGCATGTGTTTCAACACGAAATAAATTGGTGAGTTTTGTATCCTTTAAATTTTAACTTTCTTTACTCTAATCATTATTTTAATTTTAATTCATTCATATAATGTAAATATAATTCTTACCTTTCGTTTGTAATTTTTTTTTAGTTCTAAATCTCTTGAAAAAGACTTAATTATATACAAAAAAAGTCGAAACGTCTTTAGTTAAATAAATTTAATTTCAATAAAGGTCGCTAAACCAAAAAAAAAAAAAAACTTATTATTTTAATATATATATATATATATATAATACTTTGTCAGCTTTTAAAAAGCCATAATTTCATGGATTCCATCTTTTTGAAAGCAAGCTTTCGTCGCCAAGGGTTCAACAACAATCTGTAGATAATTTTACCATATTTCTCATATTTTAACAAACGCAAATAGAAAATAGCAAATGTATGTTGTCACAAACTTTCAAAACGAAGTGGTCAAATCTTTAGCATACAAGTGCTCAAAAGGCGCTAAGTAGATCAAAAATTGACTCATTTCTTTTGCACTTTCAAGACGTGATTTTTTGTGGAAATTAATTAACTGTAATTTTGAAACACTCTTGAAATAATGTATTTTAATATTATATGCGCAAAAATATTTTGAATATGATTTCATGTATTCTTTTTTTACCTAAGAATAACCTATTCCTTTTCTAAGTCAGATAAAGTTTTAAAATAAGCCTAAACTGAATACTAAATATATATTATTATTTTTCAGAGTCCACAAAGAGAAACCACTGGACAAACAAGCGAGATAACAGTAGCTCCTGGAACAAGTACTGTTTTAACAGCAAGAAACTGAAATTTATTGTGGCTGTACTATATAGTTGTAGTATTTAATTTGAAAATAATCCTTACATAATTTGCTATATATAATTTTCCATGAACATTATTTATGTATATAATTTGCTTTTCATTAAAAATAGGTAATTAAAAGTTAAAACACTTTATTTATTCCATTATCTAATTCAACATAGCAGTTGGATTTTAATAATATCCAAAGTTTAAAGAAGTGAAGAGTATTTATATATTGTAAGAGATTATTTGATCTGTTCATCTTACTTAATCAATTAATTGCAAATAAATTGGTTTTACACATTATTTAGAGAACACAATGTAAAATACTGTTAATATAACTGCCAATGTATTTCCAAAATAATTTTAATAAAGTAATTTTAAATATGTATTAACTACGATTCAGTTAAAGAATTGTTTACTGCACATAAAAAGTTTTTGCAAAATTGTAAAATATTTTGTAAGCTAGTAAATGAAATTTATATTTAGTAACTTTAGGAAGAGTTTAAAAAAACAGAATTATCAGAATTTTTAGAGTGTCATTTTAACTTAAAAAAGGTATATAACCCCTTACCACAATTATTAATCGTATCCTAAATACGTATTTCGACAACTAAGTTGTCATCATCAGTAGGTAAAAACCACTAATTAAAAAGTCGCACATGGGGCACAGTAAAGCGAGAGAACCGCTTAACGCAATAACTACTTTACACCGCGTCCACGTATGAGTCTATACGTGGACGCGGTGTAAAGTAGTTATTGCGTTAAGCGGTTCTCTCGCTTTACTGTGCCCCATGTGCGACTTTTTAATTAGTGGTTTTTACCTACTGATGATGACAACTTAGTTGTCGAAATACGTATTTAGGATACGATTAATAATTGTGGTAAGGGGTTATATACCTTTTTTAAGTTTTTTACTTAACCACAGTCTCCAAAGAAGGAATTGTCATTTCAAGTTACAAGAAAAGTTCAAAAATAACGAAAAAAGTAAAAATACAACTATTATATTCTAGAAGTTTATACGGCATCGTGAACGTCGTAATATATACAAAACCTTAAATAGGTACCGCATTTAGTATTTTTATTAAGAACTGAAGCTTCGACAAATAATTTTAGTCAGAAGGGAAAGTAAATTTATTTTTGAATTAAATAGTACACAAATGTTCGAAAATGAATAACTATAGTTGGATATTGAGGTGGTTGTGTAATTTGTTAAGGTATATTATTGTAAAGTCAAATATCTAAAATTATGTGAAGCAGGGTTGCCAGATCTACCGATTTGTTGGTAGTTCTACCGATTTTACACAACTTTTACTGATTTATGATAAGATTCTACCGAAAAATTAGCCATAAATTATTTTCACTAATGGTTTTGTTTTTATACTTATTTAAAAGCCTACCAACATTTATTTATAGCGTAATTTATTGCACTTTAATTATTTAACCAGCGCTCTCTATTTACTATTGCGGCATTTAAAATCCGGACGCTTCGACTTTTCGATTAAAGACTTTTTATATACCAAATGAGGAAATTAGAGCTATTTTGAGAAATTATATTTTATTTAGTACACTTTTATGTTTTTTTCCTAAACTAGTTATTATTTGTTATGGTTACTATTTTTTATTTAATAAATCTTTCTTGCTGTTAGATTCTTTGAATCAATCGAATTTTTAAGCAATCTACCAAAAATATCGTTTTACCGATAAAGCGTGCTGATCATTCTATGATTGCTTGAATACAAATGATTTTACTTTTTTTTCAAATTATTAACATACTTTCAATGTACGTGTCCCTAAAATATGAATTCAGTTTAATGCAAAGTATATTAGAATACGAAGTTCCTTAACAAAATTTTAAAAGAAAAGCATATTTTTTAAGTATTATTTTGTACTAAATTTCGTTTTTCTACATCCAAAAATTTATTGGAATATTACAATATTTTCTAATGTAACTTTCATTTATAATTTTCATTGAAAACAATTTGTAGGGTCACTGAATCACAGTACTCATGAACAATTTTTTATTATCACGAAAATCATATTTTATAAAAGAACTATTTTTAGAATGGAGTATGTTTTACATCACATATATAAGTGCAATATATATTTTATGATCATAGTTTCGAATTTAAAACATAACAATATATTCAGCACATAAACTTAAATATTTATTTTTAAATGTTAAAAAATATATAAAAGCATTAATTTTCCTCATCTTCTTCAGCTAAATGGGCCAATATTAATTGTTTTGTAGCTTGTCCATATTTTATACTTTTATTTTTCTTTTCTTTCTTAATTTTTTGACCCACTACATATTCTGGCATTACTACTTTTGAACTTTTAAATGTTTGTTTCTGTTCAGCATTGTCAATATTAGCAATAAGTGCTGATTTTTGGAAAGTGATTTTATTGGAAAATTTAGCTATGTCATTCACTCTTGAGTTTCGTTTTTCTAATTCCTTCAAAAATGCAAGAGCTGCTTTTGTGTTGCCTTTTTCAGATATATCTTCATCTTTAACATCATTTAATGAATATTTCGTCCACTTATGAGGATTTTTCTTAAAATCGGGCATTTTACGCGTTGGTAAACATTTTCTGATTGGGACCTCAGGTCTTTTAAAAATACTTTCTTTTCCTCTGAGGCATTTAAGAGATTGATCTGGATTTATATACGCTTCATTTCTTCTTTCTTCTGAGGGAGATATCTTTTGTTGGGGTAATACAACATTTACCTTATTAAGTTCATCAAAAATGTTTTTCTGTTTATCATTAAAACTTTGATGAGCACTTGTCAACTGAAAAAGATGCTCTTGATTCATTGTTTACATAAATTTATGTAATACAATCACATTATAAATAATAAATGTAATAACAAACTGTTCGAAAAATGAAATTAACAAGTAGTTAGTATTGGTAGTATAATAATACTTCAAAAAAAAAATAGTAATTGACTCGCGTAATTAACGGTTTTGACAATTTTGACAATTCCCCAAAAATCCTAAAAGTGTCATACAAGTGAGCAAACTTAAAAAAAAGTACGCAGTTGGCAGTACCATACTTAAATTGACTTAAATATTCATATACAGTGGGATTCAAATATGCTGATGGTCATCGCAATAGACTGGTTTACAACTTTTTCAAAAGCGGTAGCATTTTGAAACTAAAATCCGAAAAGATATTCGGAATAAAATAGAAATTAATCCAAAGAAGTTTTTGAAAATTATATACTCACATGCATCCATAATACACCCTTACAAATACAATTTTTAGTTTCAAAGCGGCGAATAACCCTATCTTTATGTTGCGCAAATATTTTATATGAAACAATATGGTTAGGATAATTTTCCCGAAATTGATTCAGGCAAGATTGCAATGAATATGACCATTCACCGTCTTCTCTAAGAGTCCCACTACGGTAATGTGCTTTTAGAATAAAAGCATTTTGCTCGTCCGTAAATGGCATGCTGCTACAATACTTAAAAAATAAAAGCAATAATTTTAATTGTATTGATTAGAGGTTTCTATTAAACTTACCTAAATAACGGAAAATATAGAATAATAGTTCTGATAAGAACAGTTTTTTTTATGTAAATGCAAATGAAATATCGAAAATAAAAGTAGGGAAATAATATGAAAATACGAGAACCAAACAAATATATGAACGAACGTCACTGCGATTTTGTTAGATGTACCACAAAAACTACGGCGTAAATTTGAACTGTCTTGAGACATTTACAATCGCACTGTATAAAGTATATGTTTTACATCACATTGCAAACATGGCTTTGAACAACGATAAAATTATCTTCACTGATTACTGATTAATGATAGTTTAAACTATGAGTCTGTAATCTTTTGTTATAAGAGGGCCACACATTTTATGCGCGAATCAGTGTGGGCCACGTCATAACTTTGTATGCAAATATTTTAAAATTTTTAAAGAAAACAATCTGTAGTACATTTTTAATCACATTTATTGTAGTTTTACGTATATTAAATACTGAAGACTTGAGTTCTTCCTGTTTACATATTTAAAAGACATTGTATTCAAAACTGACTTCATAATTTAGATAAATTGGAAACAGCAATTAAATTTTTTTTAAATATCTTTGAAGAGATGTTGAGGAACGTTTTAATAATACGAGCATATTTTACAATGCATAATATTTTAGGTGTCCAATACGTTGGTTTTTTTTTAATCTTTAATACAGGGCTGTACTATTTTGCAAACAATAAATTGAATATCATTTTTTAAAATATGAATTATTTATTATGACTTTTAATAAAAGTATATAATATAAATTATTAAATTAACAATTGAGTAAAATATAGTAGATCGAATTCAAGCCACGCTCAGCTTATCGAATTTTACACCAGACTAGTATATTTTACTTTTGCTACCCTGTTGCTTCTTGTTTACGTACCGTCATCTGTATTATTAAATCTACAATACATATCTGTTTTTTTTAGATTTTATATTATTAGCTGTTATATTTTGCACAACAAAGTTATAGCTCAATTTAAATAATGACTTATCAGATTGTAATAAAATATTAAAAATATTCCAACATAACCCAAATATAAACGTCAACATGCACAGTACTGTGGTAGAAAACTTGTGTTCTCAAATTTTTTGATCATCTGACAGCGTCTTGAATTGATCTCACATTACATGTAGTGACAGAGTTAATGTCATCATCACCATCTATCAGAAATTACAAATTAAGAAAAGTTAATGTCATCATCACCATCTATCAGAAATTACAAATTAAGAAAGTTAAATAATATAGCCAATATAAATATTCTATTGCCAAATGTATACTCACTCGGTATATTGAAAATTCTATAGATTTGGCAACACTTATGATACACGATGTGGAATAACTGGTAATGTAGGAAATTTCATGTTTATAGTGACACCAGCATTTATATAGGAGATTACACAATTTAGGTTATCCTATATAATTGTCAAAAGAGCACCAACCACTATGGGATATTATATGACAGCAGTTTATTGAAGCATAACAGATATGTGCAATTTAATTAAATAAGTATTATTTCACAGTTTATTACAACTACTCCAAAGAGATTCAAATAATATGTCAAGATTGGGTATCTGACATGAAAGAACATTTACTTGTTTTGTCATATTGTATTCTTGGATGTTATCTTTATATCTTAATTATTTCTTAAGAATCTAATATTAATTTGAAAAACACCTAAAAATATCTAATTTGTTGTTAAATAAAGAATATATATATATATTTATTAAAAATGCAGAATAGCACACCTCGAGAAAATCACGCTCATCCAGTGATGATGAGCGTTAGAGAAAAAGAAAAATATATTGAAAATTTTCAATTTCCTTATTGTGATGAATCAACAAAATATGAAAAAGTTGCTAAAATAGGCCAAGGAACTTTTGGGTAAGCTAAAAAATATTTATGATGAATATAAAATTTGCTTAAATTTTCAGCGAGGTTTTCAAAGCTAGGGACAAAAGTAATGCTAAAAAATTTGTGGCTTTAAAGAAGGTGTTGATGGATAATGAAAAGGAAGGGGTAAATGGTTTTAAGCTCTTTCAAATACTTAAATGCTGTATTGTTTATTTTAGTTTCCAATTACTGCTCTTAGAGAAATACGAATCTTACAATTGCTTAAACATGAAAATGTTATTAACTTAATAGAAATTTGCAGAACAAAGGCATCTCAGAACAATAGATATCGATCAACATTTTATTTGGTATTTGATTTCTGTGAACATGACCTTGCTGGTTTATTATCAAATGTTAATGTTAAATTTAGCTTAGGGGAAATTAAGAAAGTTATGCAACAACTACTAAATGGCTTATACTATATACATAGTAATAAAATTTTACACAGAGATATGAAAGCGGCAAATGTACTAATCACCAAAAATGGTGTTTTGAGACTAGCAGATTTTGGATTAGCTCGTGCATTTAGTGCTAATAAAACTGGAGTACCGAACAGGTGTGTACACTATTTTTTTTAATATATATGTATAACATTTTTCAATTTACTCTTTGATAGATTCACAAATCGAGTTGTAACATTATGGTATCGACCTCCAGAGTTACTTTTAGGTGAACGCAATTATGGTCCACCTGTAGATCTTTGGGGAGCAGGTTGTATAATGGCTGAAATGTGGACTCGTTCTCCTATTATGCAAGGAAATAGTGAACAGCAACAATTAACTTTAATTTCACAATTATGTGGGTCAATAACACCAGCTATTTGGCCAGGTGTAGAAAATTTAGATCTTTATAAGAAAATGGAGTTGCCTCAACAACAAAAAAGAAAGGTAAAAAAATAAAAAACATTTTGCAATCCTTATATTTTAAGGTGCATCTGATTTCAATTCCTAAAATTTCGTTTTTAAGTGCTTACACTTAAAAACATGGTTTTTAATAATTGAATTTAAATTTTAAGTGCTTATATAAAAGTAAACAAGATTTTATTACTTTAGTTGTCGAAGATTGATAATAACTTCCATGTATTACTGATTTATGAATTTCTATAAAGTTGAAACACCTAATAGTTGCCCCAACCACCAATCATAGGCATTTATATCGGTTCGCTAAAGCCGAAGTTCGTTATAGGAAAAATAATAAATACTTGTACAATAACTATATTAAACAAAATACATACTACATAAATACTACATAAATACTACAAAAAGATACAAATGTTCATATTATGGATTAAACAAAAAAATATAGATATATAATACATATGTGAATGGACTGACCCAATACTGATATGTATGTACATATTTGTCATCATAATATGTATGTAATACATATTATTTAAGTACAGTATGTGCTAGATAATCAGTTATTTTGCTTTGTATGTGAACATCCGTAATGCATATTTTATCTACGTATGTTTCTACTTTTGCCAAGCCACACAAAACATCTTCTGGTGCTCCACGAGACTGCAAAAACTGACGAATGTCATTCAGCTTTTGTGTAGCGCTGTTATATTGATTGGCATAGCCTCTTGTATTGCTTCGTCATCGCTGCTAACACTTTCATAATGTTCTTCCGTTGTATAACTACTTTTTGCTCTGGAAATAATTTCACTATCATTTAAAAAGTCTGATGTCACGAGATTATCACCTAGAGTCACATAGTCCTCTGTAATTGTAACATTTGGCGACACTTGTTCCTCGTTTGAAGTTTGTTTAATTAACCAGTCCGTTAATAAAAGTTCGTCTTCCGAATCGAACTCCTCCATACTTGCTTCAGGATAAAATCCTGCATGTCTATAGCAGTTTCTTATTGTTTGAGCGGAGACCTTTTGCCAAGATTGGTGAATTAAGTTTATCCCGTCGAGTAATGTAATTTTAAAATCTATTCCGGCGTCCATATTTTGCACTACCTTCAACAAAAGTGATTGACGGTAACATTTTTTAACAGCATGTATAATGCCCTGATCCAAAGGTTGAAGTTTTGAACTAGTGTTCGGTGGCATGAATACTACTTTGATGTATCTTAAATGTTCAATATTGGGATGGGCGGGGCAGTTATCTACCTGCAATATAATTTTACGTTTCTTTTTAGTTAGTTCCTCATCCCATTTACGAATGTATTCGATAAAATTTCAGATGTCATCCAAGCATTTGAATTGGCTTTATAATCAACTGGCAGCCTAACCACATTCTTAAAGCAACGAGGATTTTTTGATTTTCTTATAATAAGTAGTTTTCGTTTATCTTTTCCCGACATGTTTGTACATAAAAGAGCGGTTATTCTTTCTTTTTTATAAGAAAGAAGGAAATAACGAAGAAAACAAAAATCACAGTATATAACGCGTTGTTCAAACCAATAACGACGTAAGGATGCGAAAGCTGGATACTTAATAAACATATGAAGAGCAGACTACAAGCCGTAGAAATGAAATACCTAAGAGCGGTGAAAGGAGTTAGTAGAAGGGACAAAATAAGAAATGAAGTAATAAGACAAGAATTAAATGTACAACCCATAATGGAAGAAATCGCAAAACAACAACTAAGGTGGTTCGGTCATGTAGTAAGAATGGAAGAAGAAAGACAGACTAAAAGAGTATGGCTAGCAAGAACAACGCAGAAGAAAACAAGAGGAAGACCACAAAAAACGTGGGACAAGGTCATAGTGGAAAATTTAAAGAAAAGAGGAGTAACGTTGTACGAAGGGAAGAGAATAGCGAGAAACAAAAAGGAATGGGCAAGATTTATATATCAGGAATAGTCATATAAGCAAAATGTAAATAGCTTGACACCCGAGGGGTAAACAAGCTTATAGATTATAATAATAATAATAATATTCTTTCTTTGATAATTTGCCTCCTTTGCACTGCTCTCCTTTAAATTTTAAGGTTCTGTCAGGTGTTAATTTATAAAAAAGACCTGTATCGCCCGCGTTGTAGATGTCATCTTCGCTAAAATCTTTTCAAATTTGCGGCCAAACTGTGGTAATCCAGTTGCTGACCACGTTGTTATCTACTGATGCCACTTCACCAACAATTTTCCCACTAGATATGTTATGACGTACTTTCCATCTGTCTATCCAACTTTCACTGCACACAAATTCACCGTGAATTTTGTTTCCAAACTCTTCTGCTTTTGTTTTTAAAATTGCTCCACTTATAGTTACGTTGTTTAGTCTCTGTTGAGTGAACCACTTTAAAAGTGCTTGATCTACGTCATTATAGTGAGATTTCCGCATCTTCTTTACTTTTGCGTTTGTACTTTCAAATGCTTTAAGTAGTTCATTTCTGTTTTTCCATATTGTACCAACAGTAGATTTACTGAGATTTCTTTCACGGTAAACGTCTTTCTGTTTTTTTCCACTTTGTATATCATAAATTATTTGACACTTATCTTTAAGTGCAAAAGATTTTCGCTTTCGCACTAAATTATCCATTTTATTTGCAAACATCCGTCCGCTGTGAATAACTTCAATGATTTTTTCAATAATAAATTGATTGCAGAAATAATATCGATCGCGGCGCAAACAATGCAAGGGAAATAATACGGGTATTCCCCAGTTCCCAGACAGATAACGCTTCATTTTGTGGCGCGAAGTTCGCTATAGACGAAACTATACTCGTTCGTTATATCCGAAGGATCGTAAAATACGGGTTCGTTATAACGGATGTTTTTTAACATTGTTTAAATGGGAACCCGGACGGGACTTTCGATATGGTTCGTTAATACCGAAGATTCGTTACAACCAGGGACGTTAAGTTACAACCGACTTCTACTGTATAATGTAAATTTTAGTAAATGATTAATTTTAATGAGAAGTAAAAATGGTTACCACCCAACATTGTGTTTATAATAGATTTCTTCAAGAAATTTTGAAAACAATCTAGTGTGTAACATCTTGAAAAGTTTTTCAAAAGTTTTAAAGTAAAGTTTCGCGATTTTTATGTTAGCTTTATTGACAACTAAGTTACCGAAATACGTATTTAAGATACTAATATCGATGTGCTAAGTCCTGGTTCCATAATTATACCCTTAACGGAGAATTATCTAATTGTGTATTAAAGTTAATGCTGTCATTAACAGTCCATTAAAATATTTGAGTTTCATAATAGTTGGGGACCAGTTTGTTTGTTAATGCAGCAATTAAAGTTATGTTGACGACCCTGAATTCATTTCCCCTAACTTTTTGACATGTTTTAAGTTACCTGTGTTTACATTTCTTTCACCTGTTTTGAAAATTAACCTAACTAATATATATTTGAAAAGTAAATTATTTTCCCTGCAAATAAGGGATAAATAAACTGTAATGATTCTGCAAAACGAGTTCGTGCAATTTTAACAATAAACATGATTTTAAAGTTTAAAGCTTTGTTATGTTTTTAAAGATTTGACAATCAGATTCTTTCAATTCTTATAACAAGGAACTTAAATAAAAGAACAAATTAAGTTGAATCTAACGAGTAATAGTAAAAACTACATCAATGATGAAACTTGTTTGTCTTTTACTTGACATTACAGTGAAGAATATGAAAAGATAAGTGTGCCATAAACATTATGAAATATGTTAATATAGGTCTTTCACGATAACAGACGAGACACGTGATAAACAGTTACTTCGGAACAAGTAACATTTAAATTACCATAATACCTAATAATCCTAGTTTTTCTCTCTATTAAGTGAATATATTATTTACCATTATTATATATAACGAGCGTTC
The DNA here is from genome assembly GCA_935421215.2 of Melolontha melolontha. Lineage (NCBI taxonomy): Eukaryota > Metazoa > Arthropoda > Insecta > Coleoptera > Scarabaeidae > Melolontha > Melolontha melolontha. The sequence continues at coordinate 202,865,863 of OW285235.1, read as the reverse complement.
AACTAAATTTTACCTCGAAGTTGCCCATGGAAATTATACGTATATCTTAGCTTTTTACTTAAGTTCTTAATATTAATTTTGTTGGTTATGAACTATTTGAATGACATGATAAATGTCAAAATAATAAAATTAAAATATTTAACTAAATGAGATACGTTTATTTGCAACAAACAAGTAACATTTTATAAAAATTGTTGAAAGTGGCCACCACCTTGTTCGAGACATTTCTAACATCTTCTTCTAATGAAGGAGAAAACGTTTTGTAGTAGCATATCGTCGATTTCGTTAATTATTTCAGCAATTCTGATCTGAAGATCTGCAAGATCAGGTATCTGTACCCAAAAAATTGAGTTCTTTAAAAAGGCCACAGAAAAAAATCACAGGGGTTAACATCACAAGATCTTGGTGGAAATTCATGTTCGATGTTTAAACTTATCAACCGATTTTGATAAATTTCCGTATCATATTAATTGTTTCACAAGCTGTGTGCACTCTAGCTCCGTATTGTTGAAAGTAACCCTGATTTATTTCTTCTTCATTAAGCTGTTCAATAAATGTCATAATAATTTCTTGTCGATACCTTTCTCCTTTAAAGAAAATACGGCCAATGATTTTCCTTCGACTAATCGCACACCATACACCAATTTTCTGTGGATGAACAACATAACAGTCATGCGGTTTCTTAGTATTCCACATCCTTATATTTTGTGAGTTAACATATCCATTCAAATAAAACCATGATTCATCTGAGAAAAATTTTGTCAAGAATGTCATTATCAAAATTATTTAAGAACCACTGACAAAATGTTCTTCTAGGATAGTCAATTTCTTTGATTTCTTGATAATAGGCCATGCGATATGGAAATAAATGTAAGTCTTTTTTCAAAATTGTATGACAAGTGCCAATTGAAACACCCACTCGTGGAGAGAATACTCGTATGGATGTTCCTGGTGTATCATTCATAATTTGCGTTACATCGTCAACTAGCTCTTCCGTACATTTTTTCGGACGGCCACTGTCTTCTTTCCGTATAACACTCTCTGTTTCTCTGAAAACCTTAGTGCAATATTTAACTGTGTACCAAAAACTATCAAAATCAAAGACGAAGTTTGGAAACATATTTCTAAATTCCTCTAAGCATTCTTCAAGAAAATAGTGCCATTGTCCGTTAATATTACGTCCGTTCCAAAAATAAGATTCAACCATGAATGATTTGTGTTGAACAGTGAAAACCATTTTAAATTACAAAGCAATTTCAAAAAGCTCCAACTAAGTATACATCAGAATAAATAGTCTGTCAAATTGACAACTGATGCAAATGTAAATAGTACAAGTTACGACAAACATTTTTATTGTCATGGACTACTAGAGGTAAAATTTATTTGAACGCTTTTTATAATAGTAATAATATATTAGTTACCAGAACTGGGCATAGTTGTCAGCTTGGATTCTGTCAACTGTCATTCGAATAAGTTGTTTATAATGAGTTCATATTTACAAGTTCCTCCCTATTTTATTTATAAAACGATGTTATATATAACCTCAGTTATTTTCACAACTAAATCATGCCTATATATAATATAGTATATATAATAACAACATAAAGCATATTAGTAGGAGTTGTGAATATTTTAAAGTGACATAAACCTCACATCATAGATTATTTACTAACAGCTGGCACAAAGCAATGTAGATTTATCAACCCTGTTTTGTAACTATTTATCACGTGTCTCGTCTGTTATCATGAAAGACCTATATAAAGAGCAGTGATATATTTTAAGGAAATTATTTTTTTAAAGTAAATATACATATAATCTAAGTCATAAAAATATTAATTAAATTATAATGCAATATCTACAATTGAGCAAAGTGCTCGTTTATTAAAAATTGTCGATAATGCCTGGCATTACATTATTAACAATATGTTCAACATTTTCATCATATAGATCTTCAATATTAACCACCTCCTCTTCATGATATAAATCATTCATATCTATTACAATGTTGTGCAACACTGCAGTAACAACAATAACATGCATCATACGGTCCACATGTTGTCACAGCCTCACCCTCAAAATTGGGTATCGACATTTCTACATACCATACTGCCTCTCTACAACATTTCTTGTTCTTATTATCGACTTGCTATACAAATTTTCTGCTGGTATTCTTGTTTCTTGTAATTTAGCTGTAATTAATATCCATCATCACCTACTAAAATATAACTTCCAAAAGTACCATATTCAAATTTTCTTTTTAAACTACTACTGTTAAAAATTGTTTAATCATGAGTTGCTCCGGAGCAACGTGCAACAATATTTCTAATTTAGCATCACTAACAGTTTGCACATTTAATCTGAATTTTTCAGCACCATCACCACCAAGTGAATCAATTTTTGTCAACATACAATCTATTGCTCCTATTACCCTGGGAAACCTAGCTATGGCATAAAATTTCTCTGCAGCTCTTTCCATTTCCATAGCAGTCTCATACATATTAATGTAACGAGCACTTAGGGAAGCAATGGCTGTGGAAACTCGTTTTATTATTTGGCATGCCGATGCTTTTGATACCCCCATAAAATCTGCTACAGCTATCTGCATATTACCATAGGCGTAGTATCTAAATGTTAATAATAACTAGAGAACGGACATTCTTACCACATGACTATATTCTCCGAATACAATAGCTGGGTTGTTCATTTTTACCGGGTGGCCGAGTAAGTCAAACAAATACTTCATTGAATTACGCCGGGATGTACTGAGCCACGTTATACACAATTCCAATTGCCGATTGCGTTTTATGGAATATATTCTCCGAATACAATAGCTGGGTTGTCCATTGTTATCGCTGCGACCAGGTGGCCAAGTAAGTCAAACAAATACTTCATTGAATTACGCCGGCATGTACTGAGCGACGTTATACACAATTCCAATTGCCGATTGCGTTTTATGGAAATTGCATCCGTTCTCTAATAATAACTGTTGCATTGGCTGTATGGATCCACCTCTATAAAGCATCTTATGAGATAATAGCTATTTGTATCCCTTTTAATTAGAGGTTCAATTTCCTGTAACAAGGCTTGAACGGTTTCCTTCGTTAATCGGAAACGATCAAAAAATTATTTTCCATTAAAACTAGCTAAATAATCTCTTCTTTCTTTATATACTTTTCTTCTTCTAAATTAAATATATTCATCCTCAGGTGAACTTAAACTTGAAGAGCTTCGACGATACATATTAAAAAATGTGTCAAAGTAAACTCTAAACACGCAATAATAGACTCAAAAAATGACACTTGAAAAAGTGAACAAAATAGAGGTTAACTTAAATAGGCCATTAAATCTTAACTGTTCATTTTCGTGTCATTAGTAAGGATCGGCGAAATATATTTTGTCCGGCTCACTGAAATAGTATAGTACGAGTACGGTATCTCACTCTCGTATTCGTTAATAGCAAGTGAATATCAATGTCGCTCGAAAAATGCTGGACACAATACCATATAGATGTAACCTTACGCCGGCGCAAACTTGTCTTACTTTACCTATTAGAAGCACTGATATAGGCGTTGTACAGCAAAAAATCATTTGAATTAAATATAGTGAAATAGACACTAGAAAGAAACAAAGAAATGAAAATAGAGAACGCAAAGTCGAAATAACGTGCACTCTCAACAAGAGTATTTTCAGCACTAAGAGAAAAATTGTATTTAGCAAGCGGTAAATATTATGTACCGCTATCGACGCTTTTTGTATATACTACCGCTATGGAATAATGATGTCAAAATATGTTTTGCCGATCTCTCTAGTCATTAGTACTAATGGAGAATGAAAATGTAATTGCGGATTATGAAACTGATATTTGTGTTTTAATTTAGAATTATAGTTAATCCTCCCATTAATTCCATTATGAAACCGAGCCTAAGGGGTTTTAGATCTTTTCTAAAGTTTTTACTCAGCCAAAGCCTCAAATTTCATAGCATTTTTTATTTGAAAAAGATGAATATTTCGTCGAAATATTTTATGCATACAAATCGTATTTTAGTGCTCATACTTGCCTTTTTCGGCATAGTCTCTTTCGTCCGTCAGATGTCACTAGATTATATAGTGCTACCTGATAGGACGAAATTTGCTATGTCTTGTAGGCGATTTAAGCTTTAATTACAAATCATTCTCACTGCGCCTTCTGATCGAGCAGTACCACAGCTGAGAGAACATACGACGAAATATCGTCAAGCGAAGCCGGAAGAAATGGCCGGGCGAATTATCACATTAACAAAATTAATAGTGAATCCCAACATGATTGAACTCTGGCCACCTGAATTAGTTCAACAAACGCAATCAATAATTGATGAAACACACAGCGAAAATGGCATACAACAACTACTACAGACATCACCGAGTTTCTTCGCAGTAGACCCGGATCAACCGAAAATACAAGTCAGGATAACAGAAAACAATACCGAACAGCCCAAAGAAGAAAAAAAACAACGCCGAACACAGAACAAGAAACAACCTGAAAACAAAACTGATGACTTTATATACCCGAAATTTACAAAGAAGCCGAAAACAGACGAAACAACTATGCCGATCGAAACAAAAAATTCATACGACGCCCTCGGAACCAAAACCGAGGAAAAAATGGAAGAAGAAACAACAGAATTCACCCCACAGCCATCAACATCAGACAGCACACCCAGGGTAAGTGACAAAACAAACACCACACAAAACACAAACACCGAAACACGCAAAACACACAAAATCGCACCAATCATAATAACAGACAAAGACAAATGGGCACATATACGACAAATACTTAAAACACATAACATTAACACCGTACAAAACAAACTTGTGAAACCTGGCATTCACATCGAACCGAAAACTGACGAAGACTACCGAAAACTTAAACACATACTCGACAATGAACAAATACAATTTTACACTTTTCAACTGAGAAGCGAAAAGACACTAAAGGTAGTTATGCGTGGCATTCCTACCTTTATCACAGACACTGACATCACCGACGACTTGACTGACCAAGGATACCTGACAATAAAAATAAAACGCATGAACGGCAAACACGGAATACCAGCACCACTTGTACTAATAGAACTGACGAGACAATACAAATCAATTTACAACATACACGACTGCTGCGGACTCACAATTAAAATCGTACCACTAAACAAACGGACAGACATAATACAATGCCACAAATGTCAGACATTTGGACACCACCAAAAAAACTGTAACATAACACTACAAATGCATGAAATGCGGAGACGAACACTCAACACACCTATGTACAAAACCCAAAACAACCCTACCAAAGTGTGCAAACTGCGGTGGTCCTCACTTATCCACTTTCCTTAACTGTCCTAACAATCCAAACAACCCTGTAAACAAAACCACACCTAAACCCGAATACATACTAGCACCACCACCAACAACGAACCCATGGACACAAAAACAAAGAAACACAACACCTAACACAACTGACGAACTAGCATTGCCTTAGGTAATATGCTAATAACATTACACTCCACAAACGCAACAACAGAACAGATACAATACTTCGTAACGCAAACACAGAAAATAATCACACTCTACAACAACAAACATTAAACACACACATGACTGAAACGCAAAAAACCGATGACCAGTGACTTAAACGCAAAAAGCGACAAACACACAGACTACACATACGCAAGACAGGACCGCACAAAAACACACAACACACGATTATTTATATTAGACACAAACACGTCACAACCCTGGGAAATACGAAACAATGGAGTGGAAATGGAAGCAACTCCGACCACAACAAAATTCAAGTCTCATATAAAAAAAGCTTTAATTACTTCACTAACTTAACTGATGAGTATGACGCCTAATAGTAGATGGCAGAAACACGTGTCTTAAGCAGAAGTAATTGCTGTAAAATACGAGGTGTATTGTCCATGTGTACAGTTACAGATATGTATATTGCATGTCTGTTTCATTTGTAACAAATGCGTAATACGTGCTTAACGTATTGATATACTTAAACCTTTTTTTCTCATACTTTTCGTTAAATCTAATATAAATGAATTTATTACAAATTTGTGAATGTTAAACTTAGCTGGCAGGTGGTGATTTATTGACACAAACATTATTGTGACATTTTCATTTAATATTTCATGAGTTTAACAAAAGGGACACTTCAAAAAAAATGTGGCGTTTTGAAGTTAATGGTTTGATTTGAACACGTCTTTGAAAAATAACACTAAAGATTTTTGAACAGTGATCTCTTGGAATTTTTGGTGTGGATTAAGCTGGCAAGGATGTTCTGATGAGCTGATGAATTTTTATTTAACAGAAATTGATGTTTATTAGCTGTTGTACTGCTACTAATACACCATTATAAATTTCATATATTTCTACATGTATTTATTGAACAATGTCCCTTGAAGGTGTATTACAGCAAATTTGACGTTAAATTTGTAAATGTCGTCTTCCGTTTTGGGTTGGACGCCAGAACGTCCAGGCATTTGAGCACACTGCTCTTTGTACTAAATTTTTGCATGTATTTCTACATGTAAAAATTTAACGGAACAGATCCTGTCCTATTTTTCATTCACGTGTACTTCTAGTGAATTCTAGGGATTATAGTTTTTGAAATTGGAAATATGCAGATGTTGGCATTACGACATTAGCATATATCATATGGTTTGGTTTTTGTCACAGTTTTTTTTTTAATCTATTAAATTATCTATTAAATCTATAAAATAAAATCTATAAAATTAAAAAAAAAATCTATTAAATCTATTAACGCTAGGGGATAAATTTGTTTAAAGTCTTCTTCCGTAAAAGGCATTACTTGCCAATAATATTTACTAATTCTAACAGAAAAAATATCGTTTTCCGGAAATACATCGACATTTGACGTTACTAAAACCGGAGTTTTGTCAATGATCACCTGATTTTCATATTTTACGTTAGCGGGACAATTATCGCCACTAAAAAGCATTTTGATAGTATCCAAATTTTCACGAGTGAAATTGGGCTCATCCCATAACAAAATCCTTTTGTCTGTGCAATCATTTAAAGGAAAGTTATCGTTGCGATTAAAATTCCGAATTTGTCCAACAGATATGAAAAAATTTGAAACAAATCTTATGAAATAAGTTTTACAACTACTGGCGGGACCCACAATAAGAAACGTATTTTTTTCCCCGTTTTGTTTACAAATAGTTAAATATAAATTTTGTAAAAATTGAATTCTCAAATCTAAATCGGGTATTTGAAATGTTAAAATAAATTGGATACGTTCCAAGGATTCTTGTTTCGAATAATAATAATCCGTTATGAATTGTGACGTACATGCAAAAAAAGGAGTATGTTCTTCATACATTTCTACAAAATTTTCGAATGTTTTATGTTTTAATTCGCGAGACCAAGTACTAAAAACAGTTTGCAATTGAGAGTTATTACGTCCAAAAAATTTAAAGTCACTGTTTAACCAATGAATTGACAAAATCGAATTATTAATGGGTGTGATAGCCAGGGTCTTCACCAATTCATATAACGCTTCCTCTTGACCGATGTTTGGACGTCGGGGTGACTCATGGAATGTTGATGTACTGCCTGAATCAGAGAAGTCGTTAATTCTGCGATTCGGTTGTCGGTTGTTTGTGGCACAACAAATTTCAAATCCTGTAATAAAAATTTAATTATAAAATTGTCCGATCTGGTACAGATTAGAAAACGTGCATTTTAATATTAAATTTCTATTACCTGAATCACTTTCGTCCATAATTTTTCTGGAGCGACAGTCACGGCATCCGCAAAACGATACACCTTCAACTGGCAATAGTACTTCCCCATTTTCTCCGGGTAAGTATAGATATTGGATTGTTCTTGGGAATGCAGACAAGTAGAACAAGATATTTCTCGTATATTCTGGTGTGATGAAAGGGCTCGCGACCCGTCTATAATTGGTTCGAATACATCCATCGAATATCCTGCAACGGCATGATCTGTTTGACCATGAACATGCGTGGATGACATGGAAATGGGTCCTATCTTCAATTTCTTCGACGTGTTTAGATATGAGGAGGAACCGTCGGTTTCGCTGTTCGTTTTGCTGGCGCATAAGCCAGTTAGATATTTGGAAACCGCCATAAAATCTTGATGAATCATGTACGGTATGCAAGAGGGATTTGTTTCGAAATATTTCACTAAATTGGTCCAATCTACAGATGCGCCGTTGTCCTTGTCCCGCAGTAGTAGGTAGGTTTGACGTATAAACTTCAAGAATTCCTGGATCGATTCCTCCACCGAGTTCAAAGGGTAATTCAGGATATCGTGAATGACTGGCATGTAGATTTGGAGTAGAGTCACCAAGTGGATCCATCGTTCTTGTTGCTCGGTTATATGTGTCACGGAAGACACTTCTGTATCTGACATAGCTTATTCGACTTGAAATAGAGGGTTGTTTGGATTTTCTTGATCTGCAACATAATCATAAATACGTAAAACATCTGCAAATGCTTCTTGAAAATCGAGATTCATATCGGGATCACTCATTGAACATTCCTCACAAGATTGAGAAAGAATTATTTTTCTAACATCTTTGCCACAAACTGGACAAAGATATTCTTCCCGTTCTCTTCCATTGTTGGACATATGTGTTTCTATCGGAGCATTTACAAATATTAATGCGGATAAGCGATATTCTTTTCCTTTATAGTTATATTTGAAAGGTACATCTTTTAAACATTTCGGGTGAAAATATATATAATTTTCACAATCAATGTTGGAAACATCTTCGTGACAACAATAACCCCATATATCGTTATGATTTAGCCAACAAAATTCTGTTAACGTATCTTCCGTTATATCATCGATACCTAACATTTTTTCCAAATCTTTCAATATTTCCACACCTTCCATTAATTCTTTTTCCCATGCAGGATTGGTTAAAAATTGAATATCCATAATAACTTACCTTATATACACTTGACAAATACTAAACTTGAATGATTCTCTCCGGAAAACTAGCTCCTTATATATCAATCGATCAGAGGAAAAAGTCTCGCGTCAACAACGATACGCGACTACTAATATTTTATTTAATATCTTGGCGACGACCATCCGACCTCCTTTCACTTTCAATGGGCACTTGCCCCGATCCATGGTTACCGGCAGCGCCATGGTTACCGGATCGGCAAGTGGCCACTAAAGTGAAAGGAGGTCGGAGTCGTCGCCAAGATATTAAATAAAATATTAGTACCATTGTTTATTATGGTACTATTAAATTCATTCATTTTTTTACAAGTCTTTAATAAATTTAAAAAGAGAACACAAGAGAAATTATTTCAAGTTACTCCAGGTATACCAATATGTTTTATTGTCTACCAAGAACAAAATGTCATTCTCCTTTGTCATCTTTGAATCTAAATATTATCGTGCATTGTGCCAACAAACGCCTAAATTTTTACATGTATTTCTATGATGATGTATTACAGCCTTAAAATGCTTTCGTTTTGGCCAATTTTTAAAGGATTAGCTGCGTGTACATGCGTTCAAATGTAGCTGTCACCGACAAACACATATAGAAGCTATATGTTTCTTCTAAGTACTTCATAACATAGCATCAAGAAACATCTGGTCAATTATTGAAAGTCACTGCCACAGGCTGTACACACAATTTTTTTTAACTGGTTTATAAAAACAGTTTGAATAATGGTGAGGTTTTACCCATTCAAGTATGTTTCGGTTTATAATGGGCAATGACCGGATTTAGTCATATTACCCCCAAAAAAAAGCAGAAGAAAGAAGTTGAAAACGGCAACTCGTTTTGATTTTTGAAGTTTCCAAATGATAATTTTTTGGACTTTTTTCATCTGGTGACTGCTATTCAACAGTTTATTTCTAGATCACATTGAATACACCATGTCCCATTATCAGTTGCAATTGATTTTAGGAAGTTTTCGTCTTCGAGCTTCCCTAATAAGTCTTTGCAATATCCAATGCGGTACAATTTTTGAAAATCTGAGATCGAGGTGGAACTGACTTTGGATTTAGCTTACGAAGACTAAGTTTTTAAGTTAAAGTTAACCATACATCTTCTTCTTCTAGTTATGGCTTGGGCGCCAGCACGTCCAGACACTGGAGTATAGTACTCTTTGTACCACCCTCAATAGATCTCTCAGTTCCACTCTGTCAGTCTTGTGTCTTCAATAAAAGTAACTATCCTCCTCAGGGGAGTTTGAGAACCCTCATAGGATCCAATAGATCTTTTTTGAAATGTTTCTGTCTTGAGTCCTTTCAGTTCCTCACAAGTACATATTATATGAAGGCTAGTTTCCTCCTATTTTTCACATTTCCTACACCAAGCGAATGCTGTACAGATGCGTCCTTCAAGGACAATGTCCGGTTATTAAGCCCGTAATAATTTTATTTTTTTTTTGTTATTACGAATTAGGTTGGCTGAAAGCCTAGTGTCCAGCTTCCTTAGTAGTGTTTTAGTATGGCGGTGACCTTCTGTTAGCCTCTATTTCTTTTTATGTTCTCTTTCTAGCCATAACCAACTCTCCCTTCTAGCGGAATCCTTGGCAATTCCACGTACAGGTTCTGGTCCTCTGACGTCCTTTTCAGTTCCTTTTTTGGTCAGTTCATCTCATTGCCCTTAATTCCCTCATGTCCTGGCACCCATATCAGTGACAATATTGTCTTGTGCCAGTCTATTGAGGAGCCGTTTACAATGTTTCACTAGTTCAGACCTAGGATTTATAATGGTTTTAATAGCTACCTGACTACCAGTCATAATGTTGATAATTTTTATTTACGCAGCAGGCTTCCCAAATTTTCTCGGCGCATTGTAATAAATCCGCGTACCAGGTGCTGGTACCCCATTTGCCCTAGCGACTTTTTGCCTGTTCCCTGGTCGGTATAGCAATGTTCAGCTTAGCTGTAAACATAATCTCAGGTGCCATACTGTCCGCCGGCATTTGTAATGTCGGCTTTCTCAGTATAGTTCCTGTGGTATCTGTATGGCTCGCTACAATCTTATTAGAACACCATACGCCATTAGCCTTCGCAGCCATGGCCTCTGTTTGCACAAATAGTTCCAACGTAGAGAGACCCGCGATAGCTTTCACGGAAGCGGTTCCCGTGCTATTCATAGCCCCCGTTATTTCCAATAGAGCCTGTCGCTGGAGAGTCGTGAAGAGCCCTTCCAACGATGTCAACTCCGCCCTCCTCCACCAGACAACTGCCCCGTAGTAATCGTTGGTCTTACTACTACTGTATACAACCAGTGTACCACACTTGATTTTAGTCCTAAGGTCTTACCAACAGCTCTTCTGCATCTTCACAAAAACTGCGTCGCCCTGTCCGCTACATTGACTAGGTGCCTTCACTTCATTAATTAGTCCTAACTCTTGTCCGAATAGCCTTATGCTACCCAGATCATTTAGTTTTCTCATGTTGATAAAAGGTACCAACTTTTTTTTTTTGATTGACAATGATCCCGCCCGAAGGCACCGAAGGCCACAATTTGCAGAGCATTTCGCATGATGCTCGTCATTGTCCCCGGGAATTTCCCCTGGGACACAATTACAATATCATCGGCAACCCCCATGCGTCCATATTCCCTGGTCTTTTAATGTCCTGATGAGATTTTTCCACTACTAGACTCCATAGTAACGCTGACAATACCCCTCCCTGAGGAGTTGTTTTGCATTTGGGCATGTACCACTTTGCTACGCAGCATGTTGTGGTAATTGTCTTAACCATACATATTTCTTGTTTAATGTTTTGGAAAATGTACTAGTACGATCAGCTTTTACACAGCGTTAAATATTTCTGGGCGCGAAATTGATTATTTTATAATAAAAAGTTTGTCAGCGCAAGAAACACTTACAAAAGTATAGCATATCCGTGTGAAACACATCAAGCTTATACAAAATTAATACGAATAAACATAAAACAAATCGGTATTTGTACACATGGACATGCACGACGTATTTAACCAGTAGTAACTTCAACCGCAGACACATGCATTTATATCTAAGCGATGTCATGTGAAGTGACGTCCCCCTTATAATGGCATAGCCATTCGAAAGGAAACCGCTTTTATCGGTGGGTCTCTTTTGTCTGTTAGATGCCATGAGATATCTATATTGTCATCTGACGGGATAAAATTGTTATTACTTGCAAAAGCGAACCTTTGAACGCTACTTCGCAACCCCCCCTAGTAAGCTGAACTTTGCGAAAGTAAAATGTTGCGAAATCATCCTGATATTATTTATTTTGAATTCTTAAACACTTAACGCAGATTTATATTTGTATCAACTCAGTGTCAATACTGCCCTTCACTCACCAATAGGAAAAATACTCTCCTTCATGACAGCGGAAGACCGCATACAATACGAGTAACGTAGAAAAAGTTTTAAAAGCTTGGCAAGTCTGTTCTACCCCATCCGCCATATCGCCTGATGTTACACCATCTGATTATTAACTTTTTCGATTACTAAGATACTGTAATGCCTTAAAATTTATCTAAAGACAACCAAATTGAGATTTTATTAAAAACTTTTACCCGAATTATGTTCCAGACATCAACAAATCTATATATATAAAAGAGAGTGGCGTTAGTTACTACGCTTATAACTCAAGAACGCCTGTACCGATTTCGAAGATTCGCACCAATTCGGACTGGTCCCCGGCCAAACAAGAATAATCCCCAAGAAAATTCCCGAATTATCCCGGAAAAAAAAATTATCAAGAAAATTCATTTTCCCATATATTTTGTAGGGAGTGATTTTACTACGCTTATAACTCAAGAACGCCTGGACCGATTTCGAAGATTCGCACCAATTCGGATTGGTCTCCGGCCAAACAAGAATAATACCCAAGAAAATTCCCGAATTATCGCGGAAAAAAAAATTATCAAAAAAATTCATTTTCCCATACATTTTGTAGGGAGTGATTTTACTACGCTTATAACTCAAGAACGCCTGGACCGATTTTGAAGATTCGCACCAATTCGAACTGGTCGGACTGGTCTCCGGCCAAACAAGAAGAATACCCAAGAAAATTCCCGAATTATCCCGAAAAAAAAAATTATCAAGAAAATTCATTTTCCCAAACATTTTGTAGGGAGTGATTTTACTACGCTTATAACTCAAGAACGTCTGGACCGATTTCGAAGATTCGCACAAATTCGGATTGGTCTCCGGACAAACAAGAATAATACCCAAGAAAATTCCCGAATTATCCCGGAAAAAAACATTATCAAGAAAATTCATTTTCCCATATATTTTGTAGGGAGTGATTTTACTACGCTTATAACTCAAGAACTCCTGGACCGATTTCGAAGATTCGCACCAATTCGGATTGGTCTCCGGCCAAACAAGAATAATACCCAAGAAAATTCCCGAATTATCGCGGAAAAAAAAATTATCAAGAAAATTCATTTTCCCATACATTTTGTAGGGAGTGATTTTACTACGCCATCTTCATGATAGATGACGAAGTCTGCGGGTCAGCTATTTAAATATAAATAAAATTTGAAGGCAAAACAACGTTTGCCGGGTCAGCTAGTTACCTTATAAATGGAAATAAATATTTGCAAATGTCAAAGCATATAATTTATTTTATCGATAAATAAAAAATTATTTTTCACTGAACCTGATATATTTCGCTTTTATTTATACTAGTGTTATCAACTAGAACAAGATAATGTTCAAAATAGAATATTATATTTTATTATAATTTTTTTTTAGGTTAAGGAAAGGTTAAAGTACTATCTCAAAGATCCGTACGCATGCGACCTTTTAGACAAACTATTAATATTAGATCCATCGAAAAGAACTGATTCCGATACCGCTTTGAACCATGACTTCTTTTGGACCGATCCTATGCCGTGTGATCTGGGAAAAATGCTTGCTAATCACACTCAAAGCATGTTCGAATATTTAGCTCCACCACGACGACCAACGCAGCACTTGAGAGCCCACCATCAATTACCTGGAGCTCGACCAACAACATCAACTGTTCAAGATAATGGATATCAAGATAGAGTGTTTTAGGGATATAGAAAATTAATTCGGATGGGTGCCAATATAACTCTTGGAAAGACTGCTCAGTAAGTTTAAAGTACAATTGACGATATTAAAAATGATAAATAATTAAGTAAACCAGGATTTGAACTCAGTTTAATATATTCAATCTAGTGAACTACTTACTAGACCATCACGGCCTTTGTACCTACAAGTTTAATAAATAAATAATAAGAAATAAATAAAATAAATATCCCAAGATTAGTAAATGTATAAGGTTGCCTTAAGGTTGCATCGTAACTAATGACGATAGCCATTGCGCGTCATCGGGAGTGCCCATGCGTATCCTGTCTAGTTAACTAGTTGTCAAATTACCGGTCTAGATTGATGTTTGTAGAGTTCGTAGCGTTGTTTTGTTAGCGTTATTTGACTATTTACAAGTGTTTAACATTATAGTGAGAGGTAAAACGTGTACATATTTCTATATGGTGCAGCTATTAAACTAGGCAAAAGGCATGGATTATCAAACAGTAAAAACATTGAAAAAATTTTAAAAAATTGTGAATTAAAGTAATGTATTAACTCAATAAATACTCAACCCAAATAATATCTTGATATCCAGTTAGTATTTGTATTTGTGAACCCATTTTTTTAGACATTGAAAACCTTTAATTAACTCCATAATAACAGTTTATTGAAATAACTGGGTTGTGACAGTAAAATACTAAATTAATTAATATGTGATGGTGTTTCACTGAGTCAACCACCTTCATTTCCTTTATAATTTATAAGCGCATTTTTAGGCAAAAATATTTACAATAAAAACTTTTTACTCCCATGAGTACACCAATAACTAGTAGTCATTAACCATTATTTAAAGCAATATTTTGAAATAAAGGACGACATGCTTTGTGTAAGTATATGTGATTAGATCGTACATAAACTAATCGTTTTGTCTAAAGAAAACAGTGATTTACTTTCGATTTATACCTATTTAACTAATGATAAAATTAAAGTCAAAATCATTTTAATTTGAATGGGTACGCTGAGTGAAGCTTTCCCGCGTAAGAATATTATTGGTGGAGAGTTACAAGGCAACCTTATACATTTACTAACCTTGGTGATATCCATTCAGTAATGTACCAGGTGGGCAATACTAAGTGTCCGTAGATGGCAATAAAATATTTAGATTGGCGTCAATGAAATATTGGCTATATTGTTTACCGTTCACTGCATTTGTCATTTCTGACTGGTTTCTGTCAGATGGTGATGGCGCATTAACCCGTCATAATAAGGTATGCAAGTTGTTCAATTGACAATTCAATAAGAAGGCATTTTATAATAACATGCCTTCAAAAATTTTACACATTATAGTAGACTGTTTTTTTAGTAATTAAGTAATCAAAGATTAGTGCACATGCGAACCTTTAGAAAACTTCAAATTCTGACAGTTGTCATACATAAATTCAAATTATAAACGCTTATATTTTTTAAATTATTTTATTATAATGCTAGAGTTATAACATAAAATATTTATTATTCAAAGCTACTATAGAACTCGCCTAAAATTAAAAAATTGAGATTGGGTTTATTCCACTAATCAGTGCTTTCAGGATTACCAGCAACAGTATCCTAATCGACCAGTTAGTTACGCACAACTGCAAAAACATATTCAAGATTGCGCTATTAAATTTGGTGAAACAGGGGCAATAACTCGTAAACCTGGCGGTGGAGCACCTAGAAAACAAACAGCAAATTGCATAGAGGGTTTGACATCGAATGGATAACTTACCCAAAAAATTAATTTGCAAAACTATCACAACGAGTTCATTTGTCAGTGGGAACATGTTATACTGTTTTAAAAAAGGACCTAAGGTTGTTTCCATTTGAATTTCAAGCAGTTTCAAAACTAGAAACAGGTAGATTTTGTTACGAGAATACAGTATTGTCTATGATTTTTGAATAACATAAATAATAATGACATTCTCGACAAATGCTTCTTTTCGGATGAGGCTTGGTTCCATCTTTCTGGCTATTTAAATAAGCAAAATATGAGAATTTTGTCTGCAGAAAACCCTCATGAATTTGTGAAAATTACTCCACAAAAAATAGGCATCTGGCTAGCAGTTTCAAGAAGACGAATTATTGGACTTATATTTTTTAATCAAACCATAACTCCTGAAAGACATCGAAATGAATTATTAGAGCCGTTTATTAATTAACTTCATGATGATGAACTTACGGAAAGATATTTCCAGCAAGATAATGCACAAATCTCGAGAAGCAATAGCTTTTTTGCAAGAATTATTAATTTTCATATTTAAAGAATACCATTTTCAAGAGCAGACAACACACAATCAAAAAGCTTCGTAATACTATTGTGAATTCTTGTGCTGACATAACCCAAGAAATCCTAATGAATGGCTTTGAAAGCATGAAGCGTAGAGTTCTACTTTGTCTTCAAAATAATGGACAACATTTTCAACATTTGCTTTAGTATTATTTTCTTTTAATTTTGACCATTGTAATAAAAAATTTTTGAAAAACTAAATTACTAATTGTTACATACATTTACATGACACAACCAACTATCAACATTATACATTTGTGACAGATTATGTGTAACCAATCATTAAACAAAGCATGGCCGTCTCTCATGACGAAAGTTTTTGAAGACACTTTATATACTTTTAATAAGATACAGTAGAATCCGCTTATAATGGATTTCAGGGGACTAAGCAAAACAGTCCATTATAGGCGAGTGTTCATCTCATCAGAATAATTACTACATAATAAAATTTATGTATTTCCACGTTTTTATTAAAAAAAGATAATTCTATAGGATATACATATCTCTATATAAGATAACTCTGACCTACATAATTTGTATATAATACATGAGGACGAAAATACAAACAAAAAACTTATTGTAATATGTACATGTATGTTACATACATAGTAGTAGGTATCTATGTACGTACACACATGTTTGTGTACATATTTAACATTACATGTTTTGAAAAAAGTTGGTCAGTTTTGTTTGAATCCACGGTTTTTCCAGATAATCTTTATTTAGAATAAGTTTCAACTTTATTTAGTATTGATATAGTGTCAGTGTTATTCTCTTTTTGCTGAAAATAACACTGCAATTTTCTAATAGAAGTTATTGCGTCTTCAGTTGTTATCGCAGTTTCCTCCCCTTCTAGTCCTTTTTCATCTTCCATGTGTTCTTCCTCCTGTGGTTCCTCCATTGCTTGCTGAACTAAATCAACATCCGATAATTGTTCCGTAACTTCTAAATTTTCATCAATGCTCACATATTCGTCAAACTTGCTTAGAACCATTAGGTTACTGATGTTGACCAGTTCACTCAAGGGTATATCATCTTCTGCATCGAAATCCATTGCTTCAGGATTATAATTTACTAGACCAGCATGACGATAGCAGTTCCTAATTGTTTCTGAAGAAACACTTTTTCATGCAACGCTTAACAAATTCACAGCATCTAAAAGAGTTACAGCTCTTGTAACACCTTTTTCCTGAAGTGCCATAATTTGCGTCAACATTTGTTTTCTATAAACTTGTTTCAGAGACCGAATGACACCTTGGTCCATAGGTTGCAACACTGACGTAGCATTAGATGGAAAGAAATGTAGCTTAATGTTATGAAGTTCAACATTTGGATGAGCAGGACAGTTATCAACCAGCAATAATATTTTGCGTCTTTGTTGTGTAAGCTCTCTGTCCCATTTCTTCAAATAATCAATAAAGATTTGTGAAGTCATCCATGCTTTTTTATTAGCACAATAATCTACAGGTAATGTTTTTACATTTTTAAAACATCTAGGGTTTAGAAACTTTCCTAAAAGAGAACAGACAGGTATGAAGTAGGTACAGGTTACATTATTGTAAAAAGACCTATACACTTACCAATAATAAATAGTTTTCGTTTTTCAGTACCGGAAGCATTAGCACAAACCATCGCTGTTATCCTTTCTTTTGACATTTTACCCCCTGCACAGGTTTCCCCTTTTATTTTATAGGTCTTATCTGGCCTCATTCGGTAGAAAATCCCTGTTTTATCAGCATTAAAAACGTCATCCAAGGAGTAATCTTTACTTATAGCAGGCCAAACTTTAGAAATCCAATTATCAGTTACATTTCTGTCCACTGAAGCTGACTCACCACAAACTTTTCCAAAAACAATATTGTGTCTTTTTTTAAATTTATCAAGCCACCCTGAACTGCATTTAAAATCATCTTGAATCATTCTTCCGAATTCCTCAGCTTTCATTTGTAGCATTGGGCCACTTACGGGAAAATTATTCGCTCTTGTTTGCAAGAACCA
The DNA here is from genome assembly GCA_935421215.2 of Melolontha melolontha. Classification (NCBI taxonomy): domain Eukaryota; kingdom Metazoa; phylum Arthropoda; class Insecta; order Coleoptera; family Scarabaeidae; genus Melolontha; species Melolontha melolontha. The sequence continues at coordinate 202,847,464 of OW285235.1, read as the reverse complement.
TTGAAATAACAAGTCATCTACTTGCGGGTGTGTAGAAGACCGCATTTTCTTCTTTTTATCACTGATTTTCCAATTACAATTTTTTATTTTGTCGCGGTTCTTCCATATGTTCGAAACAGTAGATTTCTTCAGCTTCATGGTCGTACAAATATCTGCTTGGGTCATTCCTTTCTCAATTTCACTTATTATCGTAAACTTTTCATGCATTGTAAAGGCACGTTTTTTACCTTTTTCAGGCATTTTCACGACCAAATCTTTGCAGCGAGGCACACTTGTCAATCCCCTAACATACACTGGAAGAGCGACATCAGTTCGCGCGTCTCAGCTTCTGTTCGATTGCGTCATATAATTGGGGAAAGTACCCAATCGCTCCGAATTTAGGTTCATTATAAGCGAAAATCTATTATAAGCGATGTTCATTTCAACCGAGGATTTTACACGTGTTTGTGCCGGGACTTTAAAAAAGTGTACATTATAGCAGGGTTTCCATTATAATCGAGTTCATTATAGGTGGATTCCACTGTATTTCAACAAATTAATTTCAGTTTATTATTTGCAAAATAATACAGTGGTACCTTTGTATTATACAAAACTGGTGGGGTTTACCTACTCATGTATGTTTCAATTATTCTGATAAATAATACAGTATTGTATTAATTACAAACAGCATGTTTATTTAAAATAATGATTATACACCTGACTTGTCACAAAGATTTAAAAAAACAATGTATTGCACACTATTTTGCACTATAAGAGATAATTAAAATGACCAAGACAGATACCTACGTCTTCTCATACTATTAAAAACGTTAAGAATTAAGAAATACTGAAAAACAAGCCAATCAACGGGAGGAAACGTACAGACGGCGTTTCGTTCTGGTTGGGACTTTTCAAGTGAGAATTAATGAATATTAAATCACATTCTTACATGTAAATGTCGACTTATATGATGCGTTCGTAACTACAATCCGACAAACTAAGTTTGTACCAGTATGCAGAACACACCCTTTCGCGACAACGAACTTCCTGGTAATTAGGTTAATTAAGAATTAAGAAATACTGAAGAAACAAGCCAATCAATGGGAGGAAACGTACAGACGGCGTTTCGTTCTGGTTGGAACTTTTCAATGCACGGTATTCCTCGAAGACGGACATTGCTTTTTCATTTCTATAGTTTCTGTATATATAGTTAACATTTGGAACTTACTGCAAGTGAAAATTAATGAATATTAAATCACATTCTTACATGTAAATGTCGACTTATATGATGCGTTCGTAACTACAATCCGACAAACTAAGTTTGTACCAGTATGCAGAACACACCCTTTCGCGACAACGAACTTCCTGTTAATTAGGTTAATTAAGAATTAAGAAATACTGAAAAAACAAGCTAATCAACGGGAGGAAACGTACAGACGGCGTTTCGTTCTGGTTGGAACTTTTCAATGCACGGTATTCCTCGAAGACGGACATTGCTTTTTCATTTCTATAGTTTCTGTATATATAGTTAACATTTGGAACTTACTGCTAGTGAGAATTAATGAATATTAAATCACATTCTTACATGTAAATGTCGACTTATATGATGCGTTCGTAACTACAATCCGACAAACTAAGTTTGTACCAGTATGCAGAACACACCCTTTCGCGACAACGAACTTCCTGGTAATTAGGTTAATTAAGAATTAAGAAATACTGAAAAAACAAGCCAATCAACGGGAGGAAACGTACAGACGGCGTTTCGTTCTGGTTGGAACTTTTCAATGCACGGTATTCCTCGAAGACGGACATTGCTTTTTCATTTCTATAGTTTCTGTATATATAGTTAACATTTGGAACTTACTGCTAGTGAGAATTAATGAATATTAAATCACATTCTTACATGTAAATGTCGACTTATATGATGCGTTCGTAACTACAATCCGACAAACTAAGTTTGTACCAGTATGCAGAACACACCCTTTCGCGACAACGAACTTACTGGTAATTAGGTTAATTAAGAATTAAGAAATACTGAAAAAACAAGCCAATCAATGGGAGGAAACGTACAGACGGCGTTTCGTTCTGGTTGGAACTTTTCAATGCACGGTATTCCTCGAAGACGGACATTGCTTTTTCATTTCTATAGTTTCTGTATATATAGTTAACATTTGGAACTTACTGCAAGTGAGAATTAATGAATATTAAATCACATTCTTACATGTTTCTTAATTCTTAATTAACCTAATTACCAGGAAGTTCGTTGTCGCGAAAGGGTGTGTTCTGCATACTGGTACAAACTTAGTTTGTCGGATTGTAGTTATGAACGCACCACATAAGTCGACATTTACATGTAAGAATGAGATTTAATATTCATTAATTCTCACTTGCAGTAAGTTCCAAATATTAAAAACGTTGTTTAACATCTCTGTAGAGATATTATTTACAGCTTCTTTAATCGTAGCTTCCAATTCATCTTAATTATGAAGTGGTTTTGACATACAATATCCTTTAAACAAGAAGGAATCTAAATGTATTAGGTCTGGTGAATTAGGCGGCCCTAAACGAATATTTATGTCTAATCATAAAATTTCCAAATAATTGTAGTTTTTGCAGTACGTGGTAAATTCCCATCTTGTTGGAAACCCATTTCCTATTTTACCATGCAATTGATGCTGCTCTTAAAACGTTTGTCTATAACGATCAGCATTTATCGTATCAGTAAATAAAATAGGTTTTTTAATCTATATACTGCTAATTTCAATGCCAATTTTAATCGAATGAAGGTAGGTTTCAAGTAAATTGTCTGTAGACCAAATACGGTAGATCTGTATGTTGAAATAACCTGACAAGTGAGAACAAGCTTCATCAGAGAAAAAGGAAATTTAAATCCAGGCGCGGCTCGTGATGACGTACTGTTGGGGCACGTACAATGATGCGAGTGCTTCATATATTCTCGTGTACTAACTGTAGCGTTTTCTTAGTAAACACCGAAAACACACGAGGCACTCGCATCATTGTACGTGCCTCTACAGTACGTCATTTCGAGCCGCGCCTGTTTAAATCCACAACCTGCATAATTAAAAGTATTGTTAAACCAAGCACAATAATTTTATTGGTGCTCAAGATCTTGTTCAGATAAATGATGTAAAACAGATACTTTATGCGCATGCAACAAAATATAGCAAAATCATATTTTGTTTCCTATTATATATAGTACCTGTTTGAATGAATAATTTTCTATGAGATTTGATTAGACTAATTTCTATTCCATTCCAAATATCTTTTACAATATTATCTGTTAACACTTTTGGTGTCTTCAGATTTTCGTTTCAAAATGCTACCGGCTTCCAAAAATCTGTGATCCAGCCTGTTGCAATGACGTTAAAAATGCATCGAGGGCTACGTCCTTAGGATCTTCTGCTGAAAACTGCTGAAGCCATGCTCGTAGAGTATTAAGTCCATGTCCCATTTTCATTATGAATGCCACTTCGAAAGTGGGTCATTTTAATAAAGGTGCCTTGTTGCGCATTATTCTTAATATCCTTATAAAGCCAGATTTTTTAAAAAGAACAGAGAGTAAAAGAGGTATATGAACTTTCTATTTAATAATTTATATAATAATTGAAGTACATAATTGTCATAAAAATAGGAAGTATAACAGATACATATAGGTGCAAACACAATTTTTACAATTAAAAAAAACGAAGATCAATCATATAAAATCACTGATAATAACACAGATAGTGCCACTGAACACTTTAGCACAAAAATGTTGGGGACATTATATATTTTAACTACTTAAAACGATTTTTAAACGTTTATGTAAGACGAAGCTCCTGTCAGTCAGCGAAATCTGTTGGGCAGGGAAAAAATTATTGCCACACAATAGCAATTCTCTGTATCAAAATCCTATAAAAACCGTCAGGTGTAACTTAAAAAACATTATCTATGAATTTAAAATCCTGTAGTTGAAACTTTTATGTTATTGTTTAGTGGCATTCAGAACAAACAATAATAGTATATTATACTATAAGGGAGAGAAATGCGTTATTTTGGCAGAGGTGCAATTTGAAGCCCGAGGGCGAAGCCCGAGGGCTACAATGCACCGAGGACAAAATAGCATCTCTCCCGAATGGTATATACTATTTTTTCCACGGTCTCATTAACTTAAAAGCACATATTTTGTCATTATGAAGTAAGTAGCACCAGAATTATTGTATTCGGATTTGAGCATTTATTTAGTAGTCGTTGAGTTATTGTCATAACTACAAAATAAACAAACAAAAAGAATTGTCAAATTAAGGTGCTAGTTTGGTTTAGTTTAAAGTTTGTTTAGTGCACAATGAATAATTGTGATTATAACAACATCGATGTTAAATGCCGATCGGAGTTGTAAAGTCCGATAAGTGACACATTAATTTCGATCTAGCTTTATTGTATCTGTTTGTTTTATTTATTTAAGAGCTGCATGAGTATGTATATGTATAATATATGTATACGTTCTCCATAATGTAAACTCCCTTGGGTGCATTATACTCCCTTGGGAATAATCGACTACTTCTGTTTTAATTTTGATGTCATAGAAACTGATTTCTACTCCCGACCGTGGAAAAACTATCTAAATTCATTAAAAATAATAAAGATAAAATCCCCAAATATCAACAGGCAAATATCAGGAGTCTATATGTTGAAGTGTAGCGACTGCCCTATGGTTTATATTCGAACTGGAAGAACTTTTGAGAAAAGGATGTCAACACATCCTCCACATCACTGGAGCATCTAAGATCGTTTAGATTGGGAAAAAATAATTAGTCGTATGCAAACCACCTTCTAGAAGAAAAATATAAATTTAGTCACAACGCTAAGAAATAAGTAATTAAACTTCTAGTTTCAAAAATTCTTTTATTGTAAATACCACTACAGTATTGTTTCGCCATACAATGGCTTCAACAGGTGGATGAAATACTGAATATATGCAATACAAGTTTGAATATTTATGTGAAAATTATTGGGGAAATGGTGGTGAAAAAATTTTTACAATCTTAAATTTAGTAGAGGGGAGTTGTTTAAATCTAGTTGGTCATTTAAAGCTAATCCTAAACTATTGTATCTATTAATTTCTAAGTTTTCTAACAGGTTAAGTTTTTTACTTTTTTCTTGAATGTGTAAAATTTTGAAATCTAACGTGTGTTAATTAATTACTTATTTCTTAGCGTTATAATGAAGTTTCAACAAGTATTTCCTTCGTCAGTTAACTATTTAGTCACAACTTAGATTTCTTACATGTAGAAGATAAAGGAACAAAAGTAAACTTATTATAATCTCTAAAAATTAATAAAAATAGAGCTTCTAATAATTTATTAAATTACCATTTTTCATAATAAATTGTATTCTTTAGAGTTTTTCATAATATACTTTACACGACATATGATTCATAATTAGTATACCTGGGGGAGGTCTTCATAATTTGCGCCTTATTGTATAGATACACAGTTCATAAAGTATAAGTTTTCAGTTCGTACTGCCCAAGTGTGAACCGCAAATTGTACTTTATCTCTTTCTAACACACATGAATACGCGCTGTAATACTACACACGTTTGTCATTTTAAGTTAAGACGTACGTCTTTGAAATATTACATTAAATAAAAAGGATAAGTTGTCCAGGAGATAGTCTTATGATATTCGGCTTGCTGTCAAATTATTTCAATATTGTTGTTCATTAACTTTGTTTCCGGTATTCTGACTTCTAGGTTAAACATTGTTCTAATTTGAATATTTAGTTTGTCATCAAAAGTTACAAAATCTCTTCTTTTGAGAACAATACTAATAGATAATAAATATTAATATCAATTAGTGGCAATAAGTACGATTATCACTTTGACATTTCTAACCTATTTATTTTACAGAATATTTCTTAGATGCCTGGTAAAGATTATAATTATAAATAACATATAATTTGTTCGAATATAAAAGTAATAATTTCCGCATAGTTTTCTTGGAGAGAATATATTTATACAAAACTAGAAAAGAAACATTACTTTTGAACTATTCATGTTTCTTTCTACTTTACTCATTATTATTTTGACATGTAGGTTATGTATATGCTGTTTTCGGTTATATTGCAAGTAACATACTAAAGTTTTGACAATATTGCAAAAGATGACGTTTATATTTTATGATGACAAACGGTTATTTCCGTTATTGAATATTGATTTCATTTGACTCTGCAGTACTGATTTGAATCACATGCTTTGAATTTGACCTTGAACTGAAAACTTATACTATATGAACTATACCTACCTACCCGTAATACGAGGGACACCTTTTATATTTTTACAATCGACCACTAGATGGTGCTTTTGACATATTGCTATGAATTGTGGTGTTGATTGAAAATCTGAATTGGCCCACAATACACAACAGCTTGCTCGGTTTAACTCAAGTCGGTTCAGCCTTCCTGGAGCTCTTGTATCTTCAGGTTACCCACAAGTGGGTATGAGTTAAATAAAAATGGTATTAGAAATAATAATCACATTAACAACACAACATTTATTAATTTTAAAAAATAAAAAAAGAAAAAAAATTCGACTTTATAGAGTATAAAGAAGTGCTAAAGCAACAATAGAGCAATAGCGTGAGGAAAACTTGTATAATAATTACTGGCATACAAGGAAAAAAAACCTCACGTGACCGCGGACTAAATTAAAACTAATTAAATAGTTAGAAAACTTTCAAACGTCAGACAGAAAAATAACTGTAAGCGCGCATATCACTGACAGGATCATGCGCTGAATAAACATGATCTATATTCCCTCCAAGAACACTGACCTTCAAATTTCTACGAACAAAGGAAGCAAAAACTAATAAAAAACTGAAATGTTGCAAATTTTCCTTGCTACTTATTTTACTACAAATATACATTAAATAAAATTAATAAATTTTCGAGCTCATATCATGCACAAATATCTTAAAGAAATAAATATAAATATACTTGCAAATGCACACGTACATTAATTAATGTGGTCGTCGCACATCACTCAAAAAAATACTTAAAGAGAGATTTCAGATAGATCGCACAAAATCAAAATTTACAAGTATTCAAAACTCGTAATAAATCGAAAATTACTGTAAACATACAAAAGATCACAACTAAGAACACAAACCGAAATTAACTATAATACTTTGAATAAAGAGGAGGTCCTTATTCAAAAAAAATTAACTCGACCTATCTATCTAAAGGATAAGAAATCTCTAAATCTCCTATTCGGAAATAAAATATAGCCATGCGTATAACATAAATCAAAAGACCGTCTATAGTCCTTTTACGATAACAGACGAGGCACGTCATCAACATACGTCATGTTTGCGTCACGCACTCTTGCCAAATCTTTTGTTTACATCTATCACAGAGGTTATGTATTAAAAATAAGTTGACATGTAATCCGCGTTGACAGTTACGTAGGTCTTGTTCATACTTAGGAAATAACGATAATATACATACTTTTAAAACAATTAGATAAACCTAACGCCTCTCATTCTAACTATAGTTTTATGTACGTGGTAAATTATAACTGACAATTAGCATAATTGAGACATGTTATTAACAGCAATTAAGCTATCGAAATAAAATAGAAATACGTTTATTTCAATAAATATTATTATCAGTATACACAATAAATTGACATTATAATAAAGAAAAGCAAATTTAATATAACATGATATAAATGACAAACATAATTTTTATTCAAAATCGCTGTCATCGGTTGAGCTTTCTTCTGCGCAAGTTTTAATACTCTAAAAATATATTAATTATTAGAATTACCTCTCTTACTGCTTTCAACGGCAATAGCGTGGCATTGTTATCGCGTTCTTTCTCGAAATACGAGATTAAAGACGCAATGAGCGCTTTTGATTGCCTGCTTAGTGGCTTAGGCATGTTTTATTGGTTATTAAAGGAACCGTTGTTTTAATACAATACGAATAATACGACGAAACTGGATAAAAGGGACACGAAAACTAAAGAACAAACTGCGAACTAATGAAATGCAAATAATACCACAAAACTGAATAAAAGGGACACGAAAAATACAGAACAACAAATGGCGCACAAGTGACAGATACGAATGACAGTAGCGAAAATAGAAGTTGGCAACGTTACGCAGGATAGGAACGTTTGCAAAGAAGAAATCTCTAGATATACGATAGTGAAAGACAGTTCTTTTTGGGTTTAGTATTGTATAGGTAGGTAATTCTGAAGTTTCCGGTTATGACGTGCCTCGTCTGTTATCGTAAAAGGACTATATGGGCGATACACTTCCGTCGGTGCAGAAACTGCATACATCAAGACCACGTTCGGACATCATATAGGCGTGGACATAAAATCAAGCTAGACAATTTAAAATAAAATATACACAATATAAATTTTAAATCAAATATTAAAGATCAATAATATTCCTGTAATTAAATGTACATAATTATCAATAGTCTTTTAATGTTTCTTTGATTTTTTTCTTCGGGGAAAAATCCATGACAATATGTAATCACTATATTCTTAACGTTTGACATTTGTCAATGAGAAATCCGCGATAGCTTAGAAATTGAGTCAGTAGTTTGTTGACACTGACAGTTTTAAGACGGTGAGTTTGTAAAATAATGGAGATTACTCGTGAAGGTTTTCGTTGGATGATTTTTTTACGATTATAAAAAAGGCCTAACTCCACAAGAATGCATTATATCGCTCCGGTCAACTTATGGCAATGAAACACCATCAGAGAAGACAGTTTACAATTGCTTTGAAGAATTTCATCATGGTCGTGCCTTAGTAAGTGATGAAACACGTAAAGGTCGACCAAAATCTGTTATAATTCCAAAAAACATCGATGCTGGGCGGAAAATGATAGAACACGATCGACATGTGACTTACAGTGAGGTAGAGGCCTCTTTTGGCATATTGCAGACTGCAATTCATTCGATTTTACATGAACATTTATTTGTATAGAAAATATGATCCAGGTAGATTCCACATAACTTGACCGAAGCATAGAAAGCAGCTTGTGTCAATTGGTGTAAGGAGATGCGCAAAAAATTCGACGTAGGATCCGCAAAATCCGTATAAAACATTGTCACAGGTGACGAAACATGGATATATGCGTATGAGCCGGGAACCAAGCAACAATCTACTGTATGGGTGTTCCAAGACGAACCGAACCCCACAAAAGTTGTTCGTGCAAGGAGCACATCCAAGAAAATGATCGCTTGTTTCTTCGGCTGTACAGGATACATCGCAACAATTCCTTTAGAGGATCGAGAAACTGTTAACGCTGAATGGTAGGTATACAGTAATTTGTTTGCAAAAAGTTATAGACGAAATTAGGAAGAACAACCGAAAACGTCATATTATTCTTCATTACGATAATGCGAGTTCCCATACAGCACGTCTAACAGTTGTCTATTTGAAAGAGAAGTGTTGAAATAATGTCTCATTGTCCATATTCACCTGACTTATCGCTGAATGATTTCTTTCCGTTCCCAACTGTGAAACAAAAAATGCGTGGACAGCGATTTTCAACACCTCAAGAAGCAGTTGAAGCGTTTGAAAACCATGTTTCTGAGATACAACCTTCAGAGTGGAAAAAATGTTTGGAGAACTGGTTCGTACGCATCCAAAAGTGTATAGACCATAAAGGCGAATATTTTAAAAAATAGTAAAATAGTTTGTTTCCCAAAAATTTTGTTTCCTTCCTAGATTTTGTAAAAATATAAAAGGTCACCTGTATTGTATACATTTCTAATGAAGCCACTGTAGCGAGCGAAACAATTGTCAAATTTTATATACCTACATTAAACAGTGTTGTTATTTAATAGTAAATAGGTTTATTTTTATATATCACATGAAGTTTCTTCCTGAAAAAGGATTTTATGCAGTGATACTAATTCGATTGCACAGAATTGTAATATTGGAGATTAAATTTCGATTAATTCTCATTTAATTGATCTTCACGTGTTTTACTTTGTTTTTGTTTTAGGTGACGTGTTCAGTATATCATTCGGCAAGTCTGAATAAATTTTACCCCAACTTTTACATTTCCAAAACTTACCTAAGAGCAACATAAATAAGTGTGTATATGTAAAATTGTTCTTTCCCGATAGACTATTGAAGAATTAATTATTTTTAATTAATTTTAGTAATTTTCGGCATGTATTCCATACAGCACAACAAACGATTTCTGGCGCATGGAAGGGAGAGAGAATGTGAGCTTGTTTTAATGCAATAGGACATGATATATTAAATTCCGTAATTTATAGGATACATATGATATACTGACAAATACACTCAACACAATTATTTCCACAATTTGTTTCATTCCAAATTTTCTAATTGCACATTCAGTATTTGAGCGCCAATAATCGTTTATTGAGTTGTGATTAGATAGATATTTTATATTATTTCGAAGAAGTATAGTCTGGAAATTATTATTTTTGTAAATCATTTCTGATAATTTTATAAATTTTCTTTATACTTGTACATAAATATTATTTTCGTCGATATTTGTTTCAACATTAAATTTAATTGAGTATAAAATAGTGATTAAAAAATTTTATTGAAATTTATTGATATTATTTGTACAATCATTTTTTTGCTAATTGAAATAATAGAAATTGAACGTTTTATTATTTCAGAGAGTTAATATTAAAATATATAGTCGTAATAGTTACAAAAAATGTACAGGTATGTATACCATATATCTGTATTGGATATTCCTTCCTTTAATTTTAAAACGATTAAACATCATAAGATTAAAAGGAATGAATTTATCTAACTATTTAGATAGGTAGTTTATTTATTTTATTATTATATAAGGCAATATTTTGATTGACATATTAAATTATATGTTCATACTCCAAATAAAAATGATTGTAATTATTTTTGTGTTATTATTTAATTTTAAAACACTAATTTGGATTGTAGTTTCTATTTTCTCTTTTAATTTCTATTTTATAGTATTATAGACATTTATGCTTAGACGTTTTCTGGATGCTATATCTTTATTAAAGTAACAATTGAACAAAAACACTATTTAAAAAGGTATATAGCCCCTTATCACAATTAATAATCGTATCCTAAATACGTATTTCGACAACTAAATTGTCATCATCAGTAGGTGAAACCACAAATCAAAGTGTCGCACATGGGTCACAGTAAAGCTAGCACATCTGATCACGCAACAACTTTACAGGGCGTCCACGTATACACTGACTTAAAAATAAAAATATATCGACTAAAAATTACCTCTCTTAAGGAAACGGCAACCACATGTGTTTATTCTCTCTCTGCCTGTCTTCAACCTTTCTACCTCTTTTCTAAGAATGAAAAGAGACAACTATAAGGAATCGGACCCTTATCTACATTAATGGTGTTTCCTTTATTTTTAACGATATGAATGCTTTCATATGCGTCAAAATCTCGAGGATTATTAATGGCTTTGACAAGCTTTAACCAGTGGTGCCCAGTGAGTTATGAAAGAGAGTGGACACAAAAAAAAACTTAGTGTTTTTTGTACATAAAATCCATTCTCCTAATCTTTGAATTAGCCTCGTAACGCCAATTCATAAGCTCCGCAAAATATACACATAATTAACCGGCGCAAAATATAACGATCTTTTCCACATCTTCGTTGTACTTAATTTTATGTCGCAAATAAGCACTGTCTAACTGTTCACGTATGTCCACTTTGCCTAGAACACTAAAATCCACGCATGCATTCATGTGAGAAACGGTATTTTCGTGTTTCTTTGCCCTTTCTGCGATATACTTTAAATCGTTCAACCCTTGTTTATTCCACACACTAACCTCTTTCTTATAAATTAAGCAGGTAAAACAAAATAGTTTATTTGTTAGTGGTAGATAGAAAATTCATGTTTTTTAGTTGTGTGTGTTATAGTGAGATCTCACTATAACACACAACTAAAAAACATGAATTTTCTATCTACCACAAACCTACACATACAGACACAACTATACACGCACATTTGTTTCACCCTATTACACATAAATTATCTGCTTATCAATCAATGCTTCACAGACTAATTAACGTCCCGTTGAGTAAAGAAAACTTCGATATAGAATTAAATAGAATACACGTTATAGCGCTAAATAACGGTTTCACCATAAATTTAATTAATAATATTCTAAAAAAAAAAAACTACAGAAATCTAAAACGATATCTTCAATCTACCCCACAGTAAAAAACAATAGAACATTTAGTTATAATTCTATCACATACATCGGTACAATTTCAAATAAAGTAGGAAACTTAATCAAAACAAGTAAAGAAGAGACCATTTCATTCAAAACTAACAATTCCTTACAAAACGCTATAAAAAACAACAAAGATAAAACGGACAATAGATTAAACTCAGGGGTTTACAAGTTGACATGCGAAGATTGTAAAAAAGTGTATGTCGGACAGACAGGACGGACATTTGATATTAGAATGAAAGAACATGAAAGAAGCCACAGAGACAAGAAGACAGACTCAAGTTTCGCTAATCATTGCCTAGAACATAATCACAAATTCAACACTAATTTTAAAACTTTGCATGTTCTAGATAAAAGTAAAAAACTTAATATGTTAGAAAGTTTAGAAATTAACAAATATAATAAATTAGGTATAATTTTAAATGACCAACTAGACATAAATAACTCCCACCTACTAAACTTAAAACTCATACATGTCCACCCCCTCTTAGAATGAGATTAGTTCTGTACTTTGTATTGATATATATATATATATATATATATAAGATCTAATTGATAATTTGAATTAGTATTTTCATCCACCTGATGAAGCCACAGTGTGGTGAAACATATGTAGTGTGTTAACATATATATTATTTTGAAACTATACAACTGTGTTTTATTATATCTATAAACTTCTATCATTAATAATAAACACGTGGAGTTCACAGCGAAAACTATACAATCATAATAAACGCAAGACGTTAACTGGAGTCGAGCGATTTTGTGCCCCAAAACGACGGATAAAAACATAAGGCGAAGATAAGCGGAACCGACCGATCCATTATCGGAATAGGTACATCTGAAATCATGCCCCGGAACATAGTTTTGAGCGTTTATGCGCTAGTATCTGTGGTGCGGAAGGAAACTTTGATACCATCGTTATAAAAATACGTAAAAATAATAAAATACAATAATGCACTGAATTACATGCGAATTTCTTTCTGTGTTTATCTTGGTGGTTGGGTGGGCACGTGCCCTTTAGTACCAGCCGCCACTGGTTTTAACCCTTTAATCGACATATTGTATCGTGTATTTAAAGAATGATTGACAACGTTAGATTTTTCGGGTCTATTGAATTTAATATGTGATATGTGTTCTTTAAACCTAGTTATTATTGATCGTTTCGTTTGGCCTATATATATAAAATTACAATCATCGCAATTAATTTCGTATATATAGCAAGCGCCAGATAAGTTGGCGAGTGGAGGGGTAAGTTCGCGCAGGATTAGAAGTATTGGGGAAATTTGTATTTAGTTTTACATCAATTTGCAAGATACCTTAGGCGGCGTAAACCACACATCTATCACTTAATAAATTAATAATTTATTAGAGTAAAATATATAACGTGGAAGTTTATAAAAATGGCTTCTGCGCACCCCCTCTTGCCATCTTATTTGGTGCTTGCCATACATGATTTCAAATTCAAATTAACTTTATCTTTGATATTCCCTAGGAGACTTTTGATGGTATTTTCGGACCGAAAGGCAACTTGGAGGCCTCGTTCTTTAACAACTCTATTAATGTTTTTCGTGATAGGTGGTATTGTAAACACATGTACTTTTTCTCCTGATTACTTTGAGATACCAAACTTGTGGATTTGCGGCTTGTCTTTTTTAATTTAGTTTTTCTAATTAATTTACTGATTATTTCTATGTCAAAGCCATTATACTTTGCGATGTTTTTAATGAAATCTAGTTCTATTTCATATCTTTCTTTTGTTAACGGAAAATTTAGTAAGCGATTGACTAAGAAATTAAATGAAGCTGTCTTATGTTGAAAACTATGATTTGAATCCGCGAACATTGGTTTCTTTCCGGAAAATATCGATTTCTATTTTATGTTTATTTCTAATAACTAATGTATCTAAAAATGGTATCCTATCATTGTTTTTATTTTCCACTGTGAATTTAATAGTCGGAAATTTCAAATTTAACTGATTAACGAACATGTCTAATGCGCATTTCCGTGTATCAAAAATCGCGAGAATGTCATCTACGTACTAGGGAAATATTTAGCGTTATTTTTAAATTCTACTTCAAATTGACTCGTGAATAAATTAGCTATGAAAGGAGATAGGCAGTTACCCATTGTTGTGCCTTGTTTGTGTTTGTGTTCATAAAATTTTTCTCGTACTTGGAAACAATTTTGCGTCATGCACAGAGTTGTCAATCTCATGTATTCTTTTATTTTTGAAGGTTCAATGTTAATTCTTATGGAGCAAGTCTTCTAAATATTTCATAGTCTCTGGAATAGGTACCGAAGGGAATAATGACGTTACATCGAATGAAACTAAAATTTCCCCGGCTTCCAGTTCACAATCTTTAATTAATTGAACAAATTTTAAGGAATTACTGACAAACTTTCTGGTTTTATGGGTAAACCCATTTGGAACCATTGTACCATGGAACCATTGGACCATTGGAACCATGGTAACCATTTGGAAATCAAATAAGTGGGTGAGTTAATACATGAAACGATAGGTCTCACCGAGTTACCTGGTTTATGTATCTTCGGCAAACAACACATTCTTGGTACTAAATGATTACTAACATTTAATTTATACTTGTGGGTAGAAGTTATTAAAATTGGACATTTCTTTAACGTGTCTTTTGTGTCATTAATCATTTTAGGTAACGGATTTTCTTTTAATTTCTACATACGGACCTTCGGCAATTAAATTTTTAACTCTTTGAAAATAGTCGATTTTGTTCATAATTACTAACTTGTTCACTTTATCTGCTTTTGGGTAAAACAGTCCTTAGATCTAAGAGTTTTAATGATTCTTTATTAACCGACTTCTGTTTGTGCTGCTGTAAATTTTTATCGATTTGGGTTTTACAAGCTTCTTGAATGAAGTTTTTTGGCCCTTGTTCAAAATAATTAATCGAAGTTTCGATGCTTGCAATCACCTGTTTTATAGGAATCTGACGGCTTGGCAAACAGTATTTTAAACCTTTGTTTAACAGATCTATTTCTACATCACTAAAATTCTCGGATGATTGATTGATCACTAGTGTTTCTTTTATAGGAATTCTATTAATATACTTTTTTGGTGGACATAACTTTCTGAATTTGTTATTTAGTTTTAAACAAGGCCTGTATCGTACAGTAAAAACACTATTATTAAAAAAAATAACTTGACCAAGACATTAATAATTTGTAACACTTTGTTCGAAAATAAAATAAATGGCGCATTAATAATATATTTACAAATTGAATTTAAGGGACTAGGTTGGGTTGATTAATTCGCGCGATCGCACAGAAACAAAGGAATAATTTAAATAAACAAACTTTATTTTTCTACATAGTCTCCTCTTAAATTCAATATACAGGCTGGCCCAAAATGACCGAAGGGGTTTGAGTTCATTATAACTTCTTATTTAAGACATAATTATTAAATTTTTATAATTTTAAATACAGTATATTAATGGAGAATATTTTTAATTTATTTATGAAAAATTATATCTCGCAAGTGGTGGCCATTTTCTGCTTCGCATTTCGTGCTCTTTCCAAAACATTTTCCATAACCTTTCGCAAAACTTCAGGTGTTATGTTGTTGATTTCGTCGCGTATATTATTTTTTAATTGCTGTATGGTTCGAGGCTTATTAATATGGACTTTTCCATTCAAATAACCCCAAAGGAAACAGTCTGAAGCGGTTAAATCCGGTGAACGCGGAGGCCAATTAAAATCGCTTGTACGGGAAATAATTCGTTCACCAAAGATGTCGCGTAAAAGAGCCATTGTGTCCCTCGCAGTGTGCGCTGTGGCTCCATCCTGTTGGAACCATACTTGCGCATGGTTTTCCACGGCTGGCCTTAAAAAATTTTCCAACATTGTCCGATATCTAACACCAGTGATGGAAACGGCGACACCGTGTTCATTTTCAAAAAAATATGGGCCAATTATCCTTTCCGACGAAACACCGCACCAAACGGTACACTTAGGTGGGTGTAATTCTCGCTGTTGAACTACTCTTGGATTTTCCGTAGCCCATATCCTGCAGTTTTGCCTATTAACGAACCCATTTAATTGGAAATGGGCTTCGTCGCTCATAATTAAATTATGAATAAAATCATGATTTTCTTCTGCTTTTTGACGAAAATAAATTGCATAATCAAGTCGTTGCTGGTAATCTGTCGGTTTCAATTGTTGGACAAGCTGAATTTTGTATGGAAACATTCTTATTGTATGCAAAATTCTCTGCAGCGACCCTCTTGAGAGGCCAAGTTGTGTCGAACGTCTCCTGGTTGATGTTTCTCCATCTTCCCGAATACTCTCCTGTACCCGTTCAATATTGTCATCCGTGTGCACCGTTCGTCGTCTGCCGGCACCAGGAAGGTTCCTTACTGACCCTTGTTCTCGAAAATTTGCAACCAGACGGTTTATTGTTGACTCTGAGGGTCCAACCCGCACATTAAAATAACGAAGATATGCACGCTGAGTCAAAACAATGGATCGTTGATTTGAGAAATAAAGTTCAACGATTTTGGCACGTTGTTAAATTGTGTACTGTCCCATTTTAAATTCCCCAAGTCTTCTTTACAAAATACTGAAAACAAAAAAAAAATTATAATAAAAAAGTTATAAGGAATTAAAATCCCTTCGGTCATTTTGGGTCAGCCCTGTATTTGATTCATCTGTGTTAAAGCTTTTTTATTCTCGAAAGTGATTTTCCTCTAACCCTGCAAAATAATCGTCCACTGTTGAAGTTAGTTCTTCATTTGTGCAGAATTTGTTGCCTCCGACAAAATCTTTTAATTTAGGGAATAGACGAGAGTCAGATGACTCTGACTCTAGATGACTAGGTTTGGTGAATATGGGGAGTACGGTACTAATTCGAACTTTAATTCTTCAATTTTTTTTTTGCAGCAACTGTACTGGAATGCACAGGTGCATTATCATGGCGAAAGAGCACTTTTTCCTTTGTCAGTCCTGGGCGCTTTTCAGCGATAGCTATCTTCAAACGATCTACAAGATTTGCGCAATATTCGCCGTTTACGGTCTTGGTCTTCTTTAGAGTTGGTTCTCCACGTTTGTTTAGATTCGAATGTATAATAATAAACCCATATTTCCTCCCAAGTAACAAATCGGCGAAAAAAATCTGTTATGTTGCGTTTAAGAATTTTTAAATTATTCATTGATATTTAACAGCGAACACGTTTTTGTTCTGTCATTAGTAAACGTGGCACCCATCTTGCCGAAAGATTTCTCATATCAAGTTCTTCGTGTAAAATATAAAGCACCCTTTCCTTTGAAATGCCGATTGCCTCCGCTATTTCTAAAGCTTTCAATTGTTGTTCACTTAGCAACAAATCATGGACTTCATCCACTATTTCCTGATTTGTAACCGTTTTCGGTCGCCCACTGCGAGGATCATCTTCCAAGCTCCTCTTGCCACGCTTAAATTCCTTTCCCCATTTTCTGACGGTTGTATCCGAAGGGCAACCCTCTCCCAGTGTATCTCGCATATCATCATAGATTTCAGTAAAGGACATGTTCTTCTTAAAAGCTACTTAATCACTAGAGTCCGCAAAGAGGGGCAAGTTTCAGTGCAGTGCGGAGAACGTGGAGGAGCCTAGCGGCCGTATCAAGGCGAGCGTTCAGTAACGTTTACGTACTCGCATCATTTATGTTTGTGACACTTTCATGAGTGAGCAGAGGCGATGCGGACGCATGAATGTTTACACATCAAATAATGATAAAAAATGTAATATATAACGTGCTGAAACACTTAGAGCCTCCGCACACGGGTCGATTGGTAATCGAAGTGGACGCGTCTCGAAGTCGAAGCGATTCTCCCACCTTTCAACTTCGTACGTAAGTGAATGAGGATCCACCAACGGATCGAAGTGTGGTCGATTCGTAATCGGTGCGTTTGCGTCTCGATCGTCGCTCGAAGCGTGCGACCTGCAGCGAACGGGAAATCTCGAGAGTGACGAGCATATCGTACGGTGGATTTGGATTTTTTTACATTATAATTTCATAATCTATGTATAATATTGTACTTATTATTATTATATATATATTATATATATATATATATATATATATATATATATATATCTACCGTACTATAGAGCGTCTATACAAAAACATTCCCACTGAGCGCCGCCGTATATAGAGGCTGTATATCGAAAAACTGTTTTAATGGACAACCGAACACCCAGACCCATGTAGCGGCAGAGGGAGCATCCTCAACAATTGACCGTTATATTTAGACTGCTTACTCAGGTTTATCGTAGTTGATATCAAGTCGATCACAATCGTTTCTTTGAAATTTTTTGCTGCTTTGTTTATTATTTAACTTTAGAAATTTAGGTGAACATAATTTTTCTATTCCTATGGTTTTCGTTTATGTAGATAATGTAACAGGTCCATAAATTTATATTAATGTATTAAAGTACTGTTTAAACTCAAAACTGCAGATAATAGGGAGCAATGTAAATTAAATTACTCATATTTTAAACAAGTGAAAACCCTGAGTCTGTTTTTTTGCATCCGATCGTATTTATATTTTTAATATATGCAATTACATAAATTGTGCTAAACCATTGCAGTGGAGGTACTTGAAACTTAATTTTCATATATGTAATAAATAATTACTAAGTTACGTTTCATATAATTTAAAGTTTTTTATCCACCAGATGAAGCCATTGTATGGCGAAAAAATGGTTGTGGTTTACAATAAAAATTATTTGAAACTTAACTTTGTAATTATTTATTATATAAATTGTACTCATTACAGCCCAATACGTTCACAATTATATTGTGACTTTGTGCAATTTTTTATTATGTTCTGCATTATTTTTGAACAGAATGATGCAAAAAAGAAATAGAAAATAAAGTTCTGGAATAAAAACACAAATGCTATAACTATTTTTATTTTAATAATATTAATATAAAAGTAGACAGTTTAATAGTTATAATATTAATTTTTAGAATACTTATTATAAACGTATGCTTTAACCGTAGTCCATGTTCTGCCCTTAAAAAGTTTCGGATACCTTTCCATCAACTTTATGACCTCTTCTTTCTTCGGCGCAATTTTATTTCGAATATTTTTCATAAAATACTTTTCTGTTACTTGTTTCTCTTCTTCACTCCATCCCTTTCTCACAATTTTCTGCTTCCTTGTATACTGAGAGGTTCCAATTTCATTTTTTGTACTTGTTTGATGTTCATGATGCTCAACATTAACATCATCATTGTCAGTTCCACTCTCTACCCCACCAGTTCATTATCAACCTCAATTTGATCTAAATTTTTACCTTTATTTTATCAAACTCATTTTCTTGAGAGATAAGCAAAAGTTTTGAAAATTTTGATGCTAGGACGATAGCACGAGTACGTTGACTACACTGGTTCATATTTCTTATCTTACAATTAGTTTCGTTCTGGATGCTCGGTGTTCAACACAGAAATTGTGCTCCAATGAAAAGAAATGCACCAAGTAGGGAATTCCCTTTTACGCGTAACAGAATACCGCATTGTTAGAAACTTGTATAGGTCATGACTAATAACAGAAGTTTACACTAGCGATAAGAAGGGAGGGAGGGGCTTTAGTTACAAGAAAATAGTAGGCGCTCTGTTGAACGCTAAAATGGTTTATGTCTGAGTCAAAATATATTTGATGAATAGAGGCGCTCGGCTGACCGCTGAAACAATTTTTTTGTATATGATATACATCTGACCGCTGGCAGCGACTAGTGATGGCACTTCCGTGAACTATTTTTATACAAGCATCACAAAAATGTGCATGTGAACGTCCCCGAGATTTTTATGCCAAAAGCTGGTATGGACATCTAGGATTGCAGTGGCAAATTTACAGAGGCTTGCCACCGAGCGACCGTCTATCGGACGCTCGGTGACACCGGACGCTCCGTGTGATTGAAATTTTACATAGGAAGACGCTCAGTTGTACCATATATATATATATATATATATATATATATATATATATATATATATATATAATAACTTCGTGACCTTGGTATGATATGGTAAACCTAATCAGTAGGCGATTAAAGGTCTGTATATTACTTCAAAATATATGTATTTAAAAAACTCTACATGTTTCGGCTGTATACGCCTTTTTCAAGAGAATACAAAATACGAATTATTTCGTATTTTGTATTCTCTTGAAAAAGGCGTATACAGCCGAAACATGTAGAGTTTTTTAAATACATATATTTTGAAGTAATATACAGACCTTTAATCGCCTACTGATTAGGTTTACCATATATATATATATATATATATATATATATATATATATATATATATATATATATATATATTGTTATATATGTTATATATATATATATATTGTTATATTACGAGCTTTAATATATTGAATAAAATGTTAATTACTGTTATAACTGCCCCAAAACGTTGGGCTCTAAATGAGATGTTACGAATATGTTGATAAATAAAATTGTTTCTACGTACGGTATAATAAAATGAATGAATGTCATAAAAAAAAAGTCATGTAAAATTCAAATTGGGCTCATTCAATACTTATCTGTTTTATTATCTTCGGCTAGCTTCTTTTTCTCTTCAGGGCTAAGGTAGGTTCACTTCCTTCCACTTTTACTTTATTTACGTAATTTATTAAGTTAGGAACGGAACAATATCTCAAGTATATTACAAAAAAAACAAAGTAAAATATTGACAATTAACTTTATTAGGGATAAAAGATTTTGCAAAGTTTGAGAAATTTATATTAATAATTTCGTGACACACAAGTAATATTAAGTGAGACACACTCGACGGTTGGTATTCGTACAGTATAATAATATGGCGTAAGACAGGTGCAATAATGTGTTGTCTTAGTAAAATAGTTTATAACAGTGACATGGCATCAAATTTTACAAATACAAATAGTAGATGCCAATATTTAAATAAGTTGACTAAAGATTACAGTGGTAAAATATCGGTGAAAGTAATATAAATAGTTAGTTATGGAATAACAAAGTAAAGTTCTAGAAATGTACATGCGCAAGAAAAAAATGGCGCGGGAAATTTTGTTAAAATTAGCAAAAACCTGGATCTTCGTATATAACCTCCGTTGCTTCTTGCGCCTGTGTTCTGGAGACGTCTTCACAACGGGAAACGGGAGAATGTTTCTGCTACGGTCCCTCGGGATCACTTGAAATTTGTTGAAATCTCCAAGTCCGACTGCGTCTTGAGCGAATGACCGATTTCGATCGTCAACGATGTTGGTCAAGCTACGGTGAGATTTTTATGGCGGTAAAAACTTTAAAAATTCGTAAATCTCGGACTATTTGGTCGGCGGCTGTTAAATTTTGTCCACAGGTGGTTGGTAGGTAGGTGTAACGTTTTGTAATATTAAAAATCTCTTGCACTTAATAATTTCGCTTAATTATTTTAATTATTACGGAGCACAAAAAAACGTGACCTCTCACTGTGACGACTAATTACCGACGCTTGCTTTTTCATTTGTTTTTAATTGCATAACTTTCCGCTAAATCGCCCCATTCTTTACTTGCATTAAATTTGTTAATATTATTAAATTAGACAATTTTACAGTATAAAACAGTTTAAAAAATTACAATTTGATTTATAAAATGATTTTGGTTGAATAACATATGTTTTATGTGTTTACAAACACTCCGTCAATATAGGTTTATTCTCGGGTTATTGCACCGTTGAAATTGTGGGCGGGGCTTACTCGTTCAAATGCATTTGAAAATAAATACGTTACATTTGTTTGAATAAACACGCGTTAAATATGTATTTGAAAGAAAAATGAATATAAACATTATAATAAAAAAAATTAGAAAAATAAGTTAATAATTTCTAGGTAAATTTGTCGTCAAAATAACGTATTTATTCTTTGAATCGATCTTTCCCCTTCTTAATATTAAAGTACAAAGTAGATATAAACATTATGGTATAAATATTAAGGTTACATATATTCTTTGTTTCTTTCAGAGAAAGAATCCTTCTTGCAATGCCTCAATTTCCCCCTTGATTAAAAGATAGAAACTTATTGAGAGCTTTTAATCAACCGTATCTAGGAGTAAGACAGAAATATATAAATGCAGTATAGTGATCTGATGAAAATTTAATAAATGTGTGTGTTCACGTTAAAAATATTTCAAATTCTATAAGTAGTTCTTTATATTATTCTAGTTAATAATTCCCTATTTAGTAATTGTCATTAAATGGTTAAAGTTAATTGTTTTATTTTGTTTGTTCGGGTTCTTTTGTTTGAGAACCCCTTTTTAATATTAAGTAGTTATTTTCTTCTTTCTTTTTTATTTTATTTCTTATTTAATAATAATATGATTAATTTAATTAGCCTAGTCTAAATGTAAACTTGTGATTAATATAGATTATATAATATAGTACTGTAGTACTTGTTATTGTTTTACGGACTATAACATGCTTGGCTGGTTTGTTCTGAAAGTTATTTCGGCTCGTTATGTATATTTATATAAAAAAATACTTTATTATTTTTTTTTAAGTGTGGTAGTCTTGTAACATAGTTATGTGGTATCTACCTTTAATGTAATTTGGTTCGGGTTCAAAAAGTTCGTAGGTGTTGTTACCAATGATTCTCTTAATCGTATAGGGACCTTGGTAAGCTTTCAGTAGCTTTCCCATTATTTTGTTTTTTAAATCTGTTACTCTTAATCTCTTAACTATAACTTGGTCTCCTACATTGTAAGTTTTATACTTCTTAATTGCCGTATTTCTCTTTTCCTCCCATTTTCGCTTTCTTAGTGATAATCTTTCTCTGACTTCTTGTAAACGGTTACGTAAATTTATATGCTCAGAATCAGTCCATGGTCGTTGTGGTGGTTGTCCTGTGAATAAAGTTATTGGGCAGTGATTATGCACTGTGCTAGGTGTATTGTTTATAGTAAATTCTATCTGTGGTAACAGTCTGGCCCATTTTCTGTGATTTTCGTCCAGTAATATACGTAAATATTTTATCGTTTCGCGTATATATCGCTCGGTAGGATTTCCTTGTGGGTAGCGGATTGATGTATAGACGGAGTGGATGTCGTGTGAATGTAAGAACTCCTTGTAGCGATCGTTAGTGAAATAGGTAGCGTTGTCCGAAAGTATTGTTTGTGGTTTTCCATACTGTGCGAAGTAGTCCACTAAAGCTTGTAAAACGGTGTTGGTATCGCATTTCTGCGTAGGTATGAGTTTGATGAACTTAGAAAATATATCACATATTACCAAAATGTGGCGATAACCTTTAGTGCTAGGAATAAGGTTTGATAGAAAATCAATTGATATTAACTCTAGTCTATCATATGCAGTTATATTGTGGCTTATGTTGGTGTTAGTGAAAGTTTTATCTTTGGTTATTTCGCAGAGTCGACATTGTTTTACCACGCTGTTTATTATTCGTTCGTCATTTATACAGTAGAAAGCTTCTCTGTAGAGTAACCAGCATTTTCGTGCACCTATGTGTGTGTATCTTCGGTGTATATATTCTGTTATTTCTCTGGTGTGTTGTTCGTTTGTGACGTATACAGTAGTTCTTCCTATTTGTTTTACTATGAATCGGTCCCTGATTGATATACCTTTATATTCACCTACAGTTCTTAAATGTTGTCTTATTTCATCGAAGTCTGGGCTTGATTGTATTTGTAAGATTTTTGTTTTTGAGAAAATGCCTCTCCTTTGTAGATTTATTAAGTTGATGCAAATATTCTGCCTCTTTACGTCCCCCTCCTGTCTCGTGAGTGCATCGGCCGTTACCATTTCTTTTCCAGGTTTATATTTTATTGTAAACTCGTACTGTTGTATTAACAAAGTCCAACGATAAATGCGACTGTTATTAAGTTTGCAGCTCATGATGTTGACTAAAGCTTTGTGATCCGTTTCTAATACGAATGACTTTCCTATCAAATAATATCTGAGTTTCGTTAACGCAAATACGATAGCAAGCATTTCCTTCTCGGAAATCGTGTATCGAGTCTCGCATGTTTTCAACGTGCGTGATATAAAATAAATAGGGATTTCTTGATCGTCTTTCATTTGTACTAGCTCTGCTGCAATTGTCTTGTGTGAAGCATCTGTTCGCACAACAAACGGTAGAGTAAAGTCTGGGTGGTGTAAACGGAGATTTTCTACAAAGTTCTCTTTTAAAGTTGTGAAGCATAATTCGCATTCAGCCGTCCAGTTCCATTTCTTCCCCTTTTTGATTAGTTCCAACAAGGGTAATGTTTTCTCGCTATAGTTTGAGACAAATTTCCTATAATAGTTTAACACTCCTAAAAAACTTCTTAACGTTTTTAAATTCTTCGGTCTCGCATACTCCTGAATGATATCTAACCGTGTCGGGTCTAATAAAATGTTGTTCTGATTAATCACATATCCTAGATAGTTAATCTCATGTCTAAAGAATTGACATTTCGCTAAGTTAAGTTTCATACCATGCGTTCTTAAGGTGTTCAGAATAATGTTAATATGTTGTAGGTGTTGTACCACAGTTTCGGAAAATATAATAATGTCGTCTAGGTAATGTAAAGCGAATTCATCATATCTGTCTAGTATACGATGCAGAAAACGTATCAGAGCGGCTGGTGATGTCTTTAAACCAAATGGACATACTCTAAACTGATATACTATTCCATTCACTAAGAAACCACAGTATTTTCTGGATTCTGGTTCTAAGTTTATTAACCAAAAAGCATTCTTTAAGTCTAATTTACTATAAATTTGTTTACTTCCGCATTTTGTTAATAAGATGTCTATGTTTTGCGGCATTTCGAATTCTGGCTTAATTCGTTTGTTCAGAGCTCTCGCGTCTAAGCATATTCTTAACGATAGGTCCTTCTTTTGAACTATTACAATGGGATTAATAAAGTATGTGTTCGATCTCTCTATAATTCCGGATTGTTCTAATCTCTCTAATTCTAAACTAACTTTCTGTTGATAGTGGTACGGAATAGGGTAATTCTTACTTATTAATGGGCAGTCATTGTCAATATTAATTGGATGTTCATATCCTTTTGCGAAAACAATATCGTTATTAATTAAAGTGATGTTTTCGTTTAAAATGTTAATTAATTGTGGTACGATGTTTGAATATGGTATTTCCTGTTTATCAATTATGTTCGTTATATCATTCTTATCATTTATAATGTCAGTTGTCTGTAAATCCTCCTTAATCTTTACTTCCTCTTCGCCCTCGTAACTATCTCGCGTTCCTAACAAATCTGGCCTATTTCTCACTCCTATATATTCATTATTTATAATATTATCATTTCCAACTCTATCAATAAACCTTTCTTCAGCTCTCCTATAGTACGGTACATTATATTCTAATAAATTATTTATTACAACTGCTAAAACTTCTTTCTTATAAGTATTATATTCTTGCACTTCCTCTACGGACAAATGTTTATTAAATATTAAATTGTTCTTTCCAATTGATAAAATACCCTTTTCAAAATTCAATATCATTTTCAACCTGTTGATATTATCTATACCCAATATACAGTCATATTGTAACTTCTCTATTACGTAACAGTGAATTAAATAACCGATTTCGTTTATTCTTATTGCGGTATTGAGTTGCTTTGTGACAGTACCCATCTTCTTTCCATTCGCAGTAACTATGTCGGTACCCTTGGTTTGAACAACGTGTTGTTCGTATCCCTTTATTTGTTTTGCGAGATCTTCTCTAACTAATGTAATCTCGGCTCCGGTGTCGATTAAACAATTTAATTTTATGTTGCTGAATTGTAAAATAATAATGGGTAGAGAATGTACTTCATTTACGGCGTCCCCTGCGTCTTCTATGTTTAAGAATTCCTCTGGCGATTGGTAGAATTTTATATTTTGTAACTTCCAGAGCATGTTATAGCCGTTATCATTATTTAATTTTGTTGGTTTGACGGTCCGGGTGTTGGGTTCAGATACGGATCGTCTTGTAAAATTGGAGTTTTTTTTTGTAGCCCCTCTATGTTCGTTCTGTCAGGTGATAGCGATCGATGTCGCCGGTAAGCATTATTACCTGGACCTCTTCCTCTACTTGCGTAGTGATTTATTCCGCGTCTCGATTGGTGCGTTGGTGCGCGCTGCGTGTTATAAGTATCATTAT
Organism: Melolontha melolontha; assembly: GCA_935421215.2. Taxonomy (NCBI): domain Eukaryota; kingdom Metazoa; phylum Arthropoda; class Insecta; order Coleoptera; family Scarabaeidae; genus Melolontha; species Melolontha melolontha. The sequence continues at coordinate 202,821,085 of OW285235.1, read as the reverse complement.
TGTTGGGTCTGTTATTGTTATAGTTATTATTTGCCGAGTTATTCTGATAATTGTTCGGATACGGTCGGTTATACGCATGTTGTGTATTCGGTCGATTCTGATTGTTATAATTATTATGAGGATGATTATTGTAGTTGTTATTGTTTTGGTTGTATGGTCGAGAGGTTCCTGGTTGATAACGATTGTTTTGAGCATAATTATTGGTATTGTTATTGTTAGAATAGTTGTTAAAGCGTGGTATGGGGTTGGGAATGTAGTTCGGTGCTTGTGGGTTCCTAGTGTTGTTCGTCCGATTATTAGGCTGCTGTTGTTGGTTGGTTTCAGCGAAATCGTCCAGTCTTCGGAGTATCTCGATTAGGGAGTCCATGTCAGTGACCTTCTGACAGATAATCGCCTGAGTATCCGTGAAAATAAAATGGTTTAACAATAGGCGCGCGATCATTGATTCACTCATGTCGCTGATGTGCTTGCACTGGTTGTATACGCGAGATGCATACATCTCCCTCGTCACTTGTCCCAATCTAAATTTCCCTGTTAACAAACGAACTTTGGCCCTGTTCTGCTGGTTTTCGTCCCAGTAGTTCTTCGTAAATAACACAACAAATTGATCTAAAGAATGGCAATGTTCCTCTATCCTTTGAAACCATTCTTGTGCGCTATTCCGCAATGTTGCTCGCACTACTTCGATCCGGTGTTTCTCGTCCATCACGTCCTCTAAATACCGTAGTATCCCATTTAAATACGCCATGGGGTGTACTCTAGTCATATCTCCGTCAAAATGTTGTAAGTTTTCGATTTTTATTATCGAATTACCTGTATTTATGTTATGTATAGGTACTGTGTACGTTCTAAGTTTATTTTCTAGTTGGTGTAAGTTATGCTGCGTTTCATTGTAATTTTCGGTTTGTACAGTTTTGATATTATCTAGATTTAAGTTCACCGCCTGTATCTCTTGATTATGTATTTCTTTATTTTCGTTAATTTGTGTAGTAAGTTCGCGTCTTAGATGTTGGGTCTGTTCCTCATTGATTTGATTATATGTTGTTAATTTTGTATCTAACGTACAATTATTTTCGAGTATTATTTTATTTAAGTCTTTGTGTAGTTCTTTGTTCGCTGTATTAATCTTCGATTCAGTTATTTCGTAAATTTGTGTGGTTGAAGTTTCTAGTTGTTGTGTCCACTGTAAATTTTGTGATTTAACGGTCTCATCTAGTTTTAGGAGATACTTCAATTCATTTTGTTCCATGGCCTTTTGTGTTGCGGTGATTTCTGCCATTTGTACGTCGATGTCCCCCTTAAATGTATTAAGTTTCATTTCTATGTTTGTGTTGTTTAATTCTATTTTCTCATTTATGTTGATTAGGTTAACTTCTAATCTCGTCGTAAGTTCGTTATTTAGGTTATTTAAATCTTGTTTTAGTTCGCTATTATTAGTATCTAATTTGTTATTAAGGTCTTTATTGGCAGTGTTCATGTCTTGATTATTAGTATCTAATTTGGTATATATATCTTGTTTTAATTCTTGGTTATTAGTATCTATTTTGTTGTTAGTGTTATCTAACTTGGTATTTAAATCTTGCATCTGTGTCATTAACATGTTAAACATGTCCATGAATTTACTGTCAGGCGAAACACTGGCCTCTCCGGAAACGGACGTTTGCGGTACTGTAATGTCCCCCTGGTCACACCGGTCTTCTTCCACTGCGTCTTTCGGGGTCTTAGCTCTGTGTCTTGTATCCATTTTAGAGTATATTTAATTAGTTTGTAAATTATATTAGTATTAGTGCAGGTAGATGTAATTATATTGTAAATATGTTGGTTGTAAAATGTTGTTGTTTGTAATGTTATTAGATTTAATTTACACACTTAAATGCAATGACAAATAACAAAAATATATGTATATAAAAGAAATATGAATCTGCACTTTAATATTTCCCTGTAACAACCTTTGAATATCTTACCGATGGTCTCGAATACAGCAATCCCCTGAAATGCAAAACCGTGCTCTCTCTCTGAAGTTCCACAAAGACAAAATAACAAATACATAAACAAATAGTACAATATGGTAAATGCGAATACAACGGTTCTCCTTGTTTTTATTTTTACTTTTTATTAATTTATTGATTCTTTGTGCCACGAAACTTTGTTACTTGAGAAAGTGTTCCTTCTTAATATATTTAACAATAGAGTGACTGTTTTATTGAGGTGTGGAGTAGAAGTACGCCCCAAACGTTAGGGTGCCATTTGTTATATTACGAGCTTTAATATATTGAATAAAATGTTAATTACTGTTATAACTGCCCCAAAACGTTGGGCTCTAAATGAGATGTTACGAATATGTTGATAAATAAAATTGTTTCTACGTACGGTATAATAAAAGAATGAATGTCATAAAAAAAAAAGTCATGTAAAATTCAAATTGGGCTCATTCAATACTTATCTGTTTTATTATCTTCGGCTAGCTTCTTTTTCTCTTCAGGGCTAAGGTAGGTTCACTTCCTTCCACTTTTACTTTATTTACGTAATTTATTAAGTTAGGAACGGAACAATATCTCAAGTATATTACAAAAAAAACAAAGTAAAATATTGACAATTAACTTTATTAGGGATAAAAGATTTTGCAAAGTTTGAGAAATTTATATTAATAATTTCGTGACACACAAGTAATATTAAGTGAGACACACTCGACGGTTGGTATTCGTACAGTATAATAATATGGTGTAAGACAGGTGCAATAATGTGTTGTCTTAGTAAAATAGTTTATAACAGTGACATGGCATCAAGTTTTACAAATACAAATAGTAGATGCCAATATTTAAATAAGTTGACTAAAGATTACAGTGGTAAAATATCGGTGAAAGTAATATAAATAGTTAGTTATGGAATAACAAAGTAAAGTTCTAGAAATGTACATGCGCAAGAAAAAAATGGCGCGGGAAATTTTGTTAAAATTAGCAAAAACCTGGATCTTCGTATATAACCTCCGTTGCTTCTTGCGCCTGTGTTCTGGAGACGTCTTCACAACGGGAAACGGGAGAATGTTTCTGCTACGGTCCCTCGGGATCACTTGAAATTTGTTGAAATCTCCAAGTCCGACTGCGTCTTGAGCGAATGACCGATTTCGATCGTCAACGATGTTGGTCAAGCTACGGTGAGATTTTTATGGCGGTAAAAACTTTAAAAATTCGTAAATCTCGGACTATTTGGTCGGCGGCTGTTAAATTTTGTCCACAGGTGGTTGGTAGGTAGGTGTAACGTTTTGTAATATTAAAAATCTCTTGCACTTAATAATTTCGCTTAATTATTTTAATTATTACGGAGCACAAAAAAACGTGACCTCTCACTGTGACGACTAATTACCGACGCTTGCTTTTTCATTTGTTTTTAATTGCATAACTTTCCGCTAAATCGCCCCATTCTTTACTTGCATTAAATTTGTTAATATTATTAAATTAGACAATTTTACAGTATAAAACAGTTTAAAAAATTACAATTTGATTTATAAAATGATTTTGGTTGAATAACATATGTTTTATGTGTTTACAAACACTCCGTCAATATAGGTTTATTCTCGGGTTATTGCACCGTTGAAATTGTGGGCGGGGCTTACTCGTTCAAATGCATTTGAAAATAAATACGTTACATTTGTTTGAATAAACACGCGTTAAATATGTATTTGAAAGAAAAATGAATATAAACATTATAATAAAAAAAATTAGAAAAATAAGTTAATAATTTCTAGGTAAATTTGTCGTCAAAATAACGTATTTATTCTTTGAATCGATCTTTCCCCTTCTTAATATTAAAGTACAAAGTAGATATAAACATTATGGTATAAATATTAAGGTTACATATATTCTTTATTTCTTTCAGAGAAAGAATCCTTCTTGCAATGCCTCAATATATATATATAATAATATATATATATATATAATATATATATTATATACATTATTATTATTGTACAAATTATTTCCCCATATATGATCTACATACAGTGTGTTTCACTTTTCATGGGGACACCTAAATAACTTTTTTATTTTGAAAGCGATCAATATAAAATTTTTATCAGTTGTGCAAGCCATAACAATACACCTTTTTGTGTGATTTGAGTTTTTATAAAGCCAATATCTAGCCAACTATAATTAAAATAAAAAGTACTGTTTCAAGTAAAGTCATGCTAGCGATTAAGATAGAGCAAAAAGTATTAGTAAAAGTTTTTACAAATAACTCAAGAACCCCTAATACCAAATTTCGCGGAAAAATTTTCATTTTTTAATTCTTCTACATTTTTATGCTATCAGTAGATAATTGTTTGTTATTGCAATAATAAGAGTGCCATGAAGCAAGAAAATAGCAACTGAAGTATAGCAAACGCCAATTAAGTTGGCGCGAGGAGGGGTAAGTTCGCGCAGGATTAGAAGTAGTGGGGAGATTTGTATTTGGTTTTACATCAAATGTCAGATAATTCCAACCTCTGAGCGTATATCACTTTATGATCCCCTAGCAAATACATTATGTTCCGTCAAACGTCAATGACAAATGTATTCTGACAATTACTTGAGTAGTGGGGGTACACGTTTTTAAAAACATTTTCTGCGCACCCCCTCCTCGCGCCAACTTAATTGGCGTTTGCTATAAACTGTTGTGAATTGATGTTTGAACTGACAAATTATTTTTTTGTTTCATATAATTCTATTCTATAGAATGCTAAAAATTTTGCATCATTCACTTGCAATTCTTTTGCCGCTACAAATAAACGGCAATGAAAATTCCGTTCTATGTACGGATGCATCCAAACTCTCCGTTTTCTTCTTTTTATCCGACGGTAATAATAAAACATAACAGCATCTTCCTCGTCACTTGAATCACTCATTACAACGGAGTTGAGACAAATATTAAAATCACAGGAGGAATTTAAAAACTTTTATTATAAAGATAAAATCAATCACTATACAAATATAAATATTCTGTGAACTAGCTTACAGCACAAAGTTACGGTAGAATGGTTACAAAAATGACTACGCCTAATAAAACTTTTTAACGTAAATAATACTAAAGAGGGCGGGTAATATAGTTTGTGTATAGATGAAGAAAGCAGACGAGAAAAATCGAGCCGTGTGCGGATGGACAGAATTTGCCGTGCAGTTCGCGCGTGACGCGTGTAACGCTTCGACTTCGAGACGCGTCCACTTCGATTACCAATCGACCCGTGTGCGGAGGCTCTTACTGTTTTAAAAAGCTTCCATGAAATCACAAACTGGGTGGCATCTATTAAATATTTGAATCATTAAATATGTTTTCACACTTGTTTCAGTCAATTGAGTACGGCGTGCGGAATAAATATTTTTCAATGATGAAAACGACCGTTCCACATCGAGTGATGTTATATTTGCAAATTTAAAGTAATCCTTGTGACAAATTAATGGATCTTTCGACGTACCTTCACAAATTTGTCTTAGTTTGAGAAAATCTGAATCCGTGTCAATAACACTTTTTTTGTATTACACATTCATTTTTTTCGCCTTCCGCCACACATAGGTGTGAGTGAACATCATCCGCAATATGAACAGAATCCACAAACGACATCAAACCATTTTGTAATTTTTCAATTCCTTCCGCTAATCCATATTATAGTAGTTCTTGCGAATAGTTTCTAAATTACGTTTTACCTGACTATCTTGAAACATTTTCTGGCTTTTCTTGATAGCTTCAGCCTGTCTCGGATCGAATTATAAAACTACCTTCTTTCCATCATCAAAATGTTCGCAGTAGTAAAACGCAACCTCTAGCTATGTTCCCCAACGCATAGTAATCGGCTGTGGTGGTTCAGGCACTTTGGGATACAGATCGTGAAATTTGTTGTACATTTTGGGGACTTTAGAAACACTGCCTTCATATGAGCTATTAAAGCATTTACTAGTGGATAACATTTAGGGATCAATTGCGCCACAAGTTTAAAGTTGGATTTTACATGTTACATGTAACTGATTGCCACTCTCTTCTTTAAGAGGTCGGCCTAAGGAAAGCATGTTAGCGGCACCGTCACTCTCAAACATTAAAAGTTGGTTTGTTGAAACTTGAAATTTGTTCAATGCGCTCAACACAACTTTTAAAATTTCATCGCTAGTACATTTTGCAACTCTTTTGGAAGCAAGTAACATAAATGATTACGGTTCAAATTCTTCCATTGTACGTACCATTACATTCACCACATAATTTTTTTGTCGATCGGTTGTTTCGTCCACACATAACCACAATTTTTTATGTTTCAATTCCGCTTTAATTCTTCTTTCAACATAGTCACGAGCAGATGGCATAACGTTTCTTATCGATGTCCGACTTGGTAATGTATAATCCGAATACTTGCTCCAGAAGGAGACGAATGCTTTTTGGTCTAGCAAAGTGAACGGTAGATTACATATAATAGAACAAACACCTATATCAAATGTTAATTGTTCGCTGTATTGTTTGCCACGGATTGCAGAACAGTGTTTTATACTTTTTAGGTGGCGTTCACACTTTCACCTGGTGGTACACGTCAAATAGTCGTCACACCTTACACATTTAATTCTATCGCCTTCGTATTCTAAATCCGGCATACTCGCTAATACGTTTTCTAATTTCTTCGAAATACGCCGTTACCGAAACGTACCTACATGCGACAGTATGTGTGTACTGATATGCACTCACAACGACCAGTGGAATAATACTGAACAAGTGTGCTTTGATACGGACACTTGAGTTTCCGTGCCGAGCGCTTCTTCCCTTTACGTTGCTCTGAAAATTGACCCTCTTTACCGAGTCTATTAATCACTGTACGATATTCAAAATGATCCCTTTACACATAATTAGTAGCAGGGTAAAATTAAAAAGATTGCCTACGAGACACTTTGTCACAAATTTATCAAACACTAACAGTAAACTGACAAAGTATCGGTTGTCAAAATGTGATGTGTATTTTTTTTTAATTCGCGACCTACTCTTGGCGATCACGAAAGTTGAAAGTACTGACATTTGATTAGTGGCGTCCTAGTATGCAAAACATAAAAGACATCCCTAGTAACCACAAAATTGACTTTATTCAAACGATAATTTTATGCCATTATTGTTTGGATATTATTTCGGGCATATCTGCGTCGCGGTTGGCTCGATTGAAACGCAATCTGGAAATTTTGGACCATTTCTTGTGTCGCGCGACAGGGCGTGATGATCACGCGAGCTTCCACGAGCTGGATCTTGTAAGCTCGTAAAATCTTCCATAAAGTGGATGTACAAAGCTCAAAATTGCTGCATAGACTTATTTGGGCCATCCCCAACACTGCGCTCTACAGCAGCAATAGCTTTTTCGGTGCGGGCTGTACGACGTCTCTGCGGATGCATATTATCATCTAGAGCAGCGTTTCTTAAACTGTTCCGCGGAACCCCGGAGTTCCGTGGAGATCACTCAGGGGTTCCGCGAAAGTTACGTGCTTTTTTTATAACATTCAAGGAAGTAACATAAAAAAAGTAATAAAAATTTAACGGCACAACTAAATTCCACTTACTAATCTGGATAGTCGGTGCAAATGCGACAGTCCGACGTCGCGAATTGTAATGGCGCCGTCGGGACAATTTTTTGTATTTAAAAGCAACCGCCCTGGTATAATCACGGGAAATCCCGGTATCGGTGATTCCCCGGCTCAATTCTTTATTGATCATTACTAGAGTGGACCAATTCGGAGCGAAAGCAGAGGCGTGACTAACGAATTGGTTCACGCATGCGAATGATGATAGCGGTATTTTTTCTGTACGCTCCTTCAACATTATTAAATACACAGAATACACTTTCCTGCTGCTATTATACGTGTACACACGATGACCGTGAACAACATACTAAGTAATCGTATGTGCGATGGGGCACGCGGGAACCAATTCGTTAGTCACGCCTCTGCTTTCGCTCCGGATTGGTCCACTCTAATCATTACACTGCGAGTATCCGGGCATAATAGTCACTTGCCGATCTGTGTCTTATAAATAAAGTGATTGAAAATTAAAATAAAGTGTTTGAAAGATAAATAAACTGATAAACTGTCTAAAAACTGTGTTAAAACTTAGAAATTGTAATTGTTTGTGTTTAATATTTCACTGTTAAAAAGAATATCAACGTAAGTAACCTTTAAACTTTATTCGGTCTTAGGGGGAGTTCTCATTTTTTGAATAAAAACACGACGATTTTTAATAATTTTTTTAAAGAGGATTGTTTTTTTATATATAGAAACTTTTTTTAATGCGTTACGCATATCTTTGCAAAAACAAATTGTGTTTTAATTTGCCTCTGTAGCAGAGGACGTTAAGGTTGACGCCCGAAAAACGAGATACCAAACGGTAGCAAAGATTACTTCTGTTGAGTAAAATAGGATCTTTTCAAAAAATTAAAAATTATAAGAATGGCGCGCATTTTACTAAAAATTTGAAAAAACGACCTTTTTAGATTAGGAAAAGTGGAATTAAAACTGAAATATAGCATTTTAATCAAAGATCCTAGTTTGCCCACTGGGGTACACGTTTACAAACATAATACAAAAAGATCTAGATCTAGATTCGTCAATTAGCGTCTGAGAAATACTTTGTTACCGATTTCAGAAACATCATTTTGGGAAAAATTTGCTTAAATTTTATACGAGTGATGTATACAGCTTGTATACAAGTGATACATAAAGCTATAACTTTTATACGGAACCGAGTACTTATTCTAGACACATATAGCATTAAGACAATAAAAGAAAAAAAAACTTTTTTAATTAAAAAATGAGAACTCTCTCTTAAAAGGTAACTGGTGCTGTTATTTTTGTCTTAAAACCATTTTCGATATTTTGTTGCAGGATGGAGAGGTGGCTTAAAAGAAGGCACTTTAAAGCGTTCTGCTGCAGAACTTGACTCTTCTGTTTCGGACCCAGCAACTAGCTCTTTTGCTAAAGATAACTGTGGTAATAATAAGTGATGCAACTCAAATCGCCACAAACGAAATTAGACCAGTAATGGCTTCTACAAGTAATAAACCCAGAGCAGTTACTAAAAAACTAAGGAAATATGATGAAAGTTATATATGTTTAGGATTCATGAACGATAATGATAATCCTCAGTGTGTTATATGCAACAAAGTTCTACCAAATAGCTCTATGGCTCCAGCTAAAATGCGTCGTCATTTAGAATCTGTTCATGGCGAGCTTAAAGAAAAAAATATTGAATTCTTCATTTGGAAGCGTGACGAACTTTTAAAATTAAAAACGGTTATGGTTCAAACCACAAAAACGGTGAATGAAAAAGCAAGTGAGGCTTCTTACTTAGTCAGCTATCTGATAGCTCAACGCGGTGAAGCATACTCAATTGCGGAAAATCTTATTAAACCTTCATGTATGGAGATGGTAAAATGTGTGTTAGGTGAAAAATCAGCAAAAGAAATGGCTAAGATTCCACTTTCGAATGACACGGTAGCTCAGCGCATCAGAGATTTAGCAGCCAATATAAAGAATGAACTTACTTTTCGTCTCAAATCATGCAAATTTTCATTACAAATTGATGACTCAACCGATGTATCTGGACTCGCAATATTAATTGTAATCGTTAGATATCAGCACGAAAACGCATTATTGGAAGATCTTCTTTTATGCAAATCTCTACCAACACGTACTACTGGAGTCGAAATATTTGGTCTTCTAAATTCTTTTCTTGAAGAGAATAAAATACCATGGGACAACTGTATTGATATCTGTACCGATGGAGCAAAGGCCATGAGTGGCATAATTAATGGGGCTGTACAGCTTATTAAAAATATAGCTAAAAACTGTTCTAGTAGCCATAGTAGCCATCTCGACCGCTAAATAATCGTTTATTCAAAATACTCTGTGAGGAGATTGGAAGTGTACATACATCTCTTCTTTTACATACTGAAGTCAGATGGTTATTTCGAGGAAAGATACTAACCCGTTTTCTTGAGTTACGGGACGAGGTGCGTGCTTTTTTTTAGAACACAATTTTGAATTGAAAGGTCGATTATTTGATAGAAATTGGTTACTTAAAATTGCCTATTTAAGCGACATTTTTACAAAGATAAATGAACTTAACTTAACCCTCCAGGACAAACAAGTACATAAATGTATTTATTGCCCACGAAAAAATTCTTGCTTTCAAGAAAAAAATAGAATTTTGGACAATTTGTATGCGCTCCAACGAGTTTGATTGTTTCCCAAAAATAAAAGGCTTTTTAGAAGAAGAAGGGGTTGAAATGGCAGAGGCATTTATTGAAGAAATTATTCAACATCTGAAAGGATTGAGTGAAGCTTTTAATAAGTATTTTCCAAATGAACAGCAGATTAAATATCAAAATGAATTGTGGATTAAAAACCCATTTATTTTCAATGCACGACCTTCGACCATGTCAACGGAAGAATACGAAACTTTTATTGAAATGACATCTGATTCGTCATTGCAAAATAAATTTAAATTAATGCCATTAACGGAATTCTGGTGCAGTATAAAAGATGAATATCCTCAATTGTCGCAAAAGGCTGTGTTGGTGCATTTACCATTTGGTATATGTGCGAAACGGGGTTCTCAGCTTATTGGTCGACAAAAACTAAATACCGGAACAGACTTGATGCCGAACCTGACATAAGAATTCAACTTTCATCAATTAAGCCTAATATTAAGTATATTTGTGATAATAAAAAGCAATATCACTCATCCCATTAAAATTAAATTTTAAAAGTCCTGTAAATGTAAATTTAAGTTGTTTTAAGAACTTTTCTGTTAATTTTTGAATGACTTTTTGAAGAAAATAAATATTTTTTGAAATAATTGTCATTTTTGTTGCATATAATCCATTTACAGAATGTTACATTAAAAGCATACTATTGAAACAAACCAGGGGTTCCACAATAAAAGTGACTACTAAAAAGGGTTACTTATCGAAAAGATTAAGAAACGCTGATCTAGAGTATGCTTGGTGCGAAAATGTTTCATGGTTGCCAAAATAACTTGCTCCGATGCACGATTATGTCGACCGTAAAATGGATATAGCGCATGGTAAGTTTCGTGAAATAAACCACGTTTTTCAAAATAAATTTGCAATTTGTTCTGGTGTAAGTCTGCTCATTTTGTAATGGCAAAACGTACTGAATACGCTTTATTAGTGCTACGTCACACCGCCATTTTTGTTGTGGTAGGCAAAGGTCGTGAATCCAAATCATAAGAATTAGCTAGTGTTGAACTTTTTATTAACGTAAAAAGCGTTAGTTTTTAGAGGTGGCAAGTATCTTATCACCAAAAGGAGCGAATTTCCAAACAATTGGCTGTATAATATGTACCTATGTAAATCATCTTTGTTTTCAGGAAGAATTGACTTTAGTGTAGAGGTTACGTTCCAAGACATACTTTAAAATTGCTCTCATAGAGGTAAAATGTCCTTTTAAATATAGAAGTATATCATTTAAATAAAATAAAATTAAAAAACCCTTACCACAATAGAATTTAATGATTCTAAATACGTATTTCTACAACTGTGTGTTAAACTAGAAGACGTTCAGAACAATCCTTCTGTGAGTGTTTTTGTGCGTTCATGTGTTACACTGTTTTTTCTACTGAAGATGACAACTTTGTTGTAGAAATACGTATTTAGAATCATTAAATTCTATTGTGGTAACGGTTTTTTAATTTTATTTTATTTACTTATAAGCCACAGTCTCCGATTTGTAAGTATATCATTTGGTTAAATTTGAAATATTTTTGCCTAACTCCATTGCATATATATCCTGAATATATATTAATTAAATATATGAAAGGTTTGTAATAATAATGTGGACCATAAAAGTATCACTAAAAAGCACTTAATTGCTAATGCGCCTCAGATAACTCACATTAGTTTAATTGCGAATTAATAAATTAAACAATGCGAGTTGTCTGAAGGTGTATTAGCAATTAAGAGTTTTTTAGTACTAATTTCTTACATCCAAGTCTTTTTATCAATATAGAATATGCAAATAAAAAATACTTATTTTAAACTTTACAGTTCAATTGTACATGAAATTTCAAAAAATTTTCAATAACTAAGCCAATTATATGTTAAATATTAAAGGAATAAAAAAAACAACCACAAACAAGAAATAATTTATTCTAGCTCAGGAAAATATTGTTCAACCTCTTTAACGAGAGGATACTGGAAATTTGTCAGTGCTGCTACAGTTTGACATACATCTGAATGCGGTAACAATGAAGTTGGAATAAAATTTAAAATATACGAGTATACCTTAAGTCTTCGTATTGCACGTTCTACATGTACCCTTGCACGAACTATGCTCTCGGTTTGTTTCACCTGTTCTGGAGTAAACTCGGCTGTGGTTACAAATGGTGAAATGTTAACATTAACCCGCGATTACAATGTTTGCAATCAGAGGCCCAACACATAACCATATTGCTAGAAATATTTATTCACTATCTTCGTTTCAAATGTAATCAACTTTCTTACATAATTTTAAGTTATCTATTACATTTTCACTTATCATTGGTCTAAATGTCTTCCTACAGATATTAAACACATTCTACAATGATTCTTAATTTACTACAATAACTTACTTCACGCTTCGTAATGTTAATTCTAGCAATATAACCTCAACACTAAGGTTATTTAACCGAAAATTATCCAAAGTAAAGATTGTTTCCACAAGCATTATATAGCCTATTGTTTGGAAATTCGTTCGTTTTGGTAATAAGATACTTACCACTTCTAAAAACGAACGCTTTTTATGTTAATAAAAAATAAAAAGTTCAACACTAGCTAATTCTTTTGGAGAAAATATTTGTTTGGATTCACGACTTTTGCATACCACAACAAAAACGGCGTCGTCACGTCAGACTAATAGAGTGTATAGAAATCAGCTGTGAATTAGCAAAATGGTTGTCACTTAAAAATCAAGCCTCTAAAAAAACACCCATTATAATCATACTGGTGTCAAGCAGTCCAACTACTTAAGTTGACTAGTGAAACTGAGTGTAGGAGCCTATAGAAAACATACGCAGGTCATAAGTCTGACCAGATCACGTATTACAAACACATATACTAACATTGACGTCCTACGAAGAAATAAAATCAAAAAAGTCCATTTTGGCCATCAATTTTGTCATATGAACGTTGATTAAGTGCAGCTAGAATTGAAAAAATATAGAAACATTTTATATACGCACGATATTATAATAGGAGGAAATAAATAGACGTAATAGAGTAATGGGAAATAACTTACGCACTTAACATTTAATTGCATTGTTGAAAATTTTATTATATTGTTAAGGGCTTGGCATGAAGTATTGGGAAAATATCAGTACATAATGAAAACAATACATTTATATTATAACGCAAGCTTTGTGTTGTCGTTTTGTTCTTTTCATAACATAATTACGTTTCTTTTGAAATCTTTTAAATATCCAATCAACTGATTTATAAACATCTGAGGCAGCGTGCTGAAATTCTCTTAGTGAAGACATTACATTCCTATTAGAAGATATTGATATTTTTGTTTTATTTGCTATTTGAATTTGTCTTAATTCATTTATACGCCTTTCTTGTAATATTGCCAATGCTAATTGTTGATTTGATTCATGTTGTCCTTCCTGGTAATAATTTGGTCGCAGTAATTCGTTTTTCATTGCCATGTGATTTCGCTCATTTATTGCACCATTTTGATTTATAATTTGAGTTTCATTTCGTGCAAATATTGTTCCTTGCGACCTTGTTTCCATATTAGAATGGTTAAAACTATTATTGGGTAGTGTCGATATCGGCAACCCTTGATTTGATTTCAAAGTTCGGTTTTCCAACCAATCATTTACTTTAAATATTTCCTCCATCAATTGGTTTGTATTTCTTGGTAGTATTTTTGATTTATTCTTACTAATTGCTTCCTTGTAATGACCGTCACTTGCATGTGATGTACAGTATAGCCAGTCTCTATTTTCATGTACTGGACGATGTATATTCTCATTTTTATTCAAGTCAATTTCCTCCATTAAGTTACTTATATTACATATTGGCATAATTTTTGATTTAGTCTTACTTTTTGCTTCCAGTTCACGCGATACAGAGACTGTTCTGCCTCTGTTTTCATATATCGAACGATGTCTTCTATCTAATCCTTTGCCATCAGTTGTAGTTGTAATAATTGTTTCATTAGAAGGTAGAAATTGTGGCGGTGATTTGATAGAAGTCGAGTTTTTATTAGACTTGTCTCCATCTCTACCTAAAGGTACAAAATTCGTTTTATGTATTTTTGATGGAGTTGCATCGCCGTCGACTATTTTGACAATTTTGTGTTGGAATTTACTGTAAGGTATAGGTGGCGGTTTCATCGAACGTGATTCTTCATCTGACTCACTTTTATCTTCGCTTACCTCATCTTGAAGAAATGTGTATCCATGTGCTTTTAAACACATTGTATAAAAATCCAAATCGTCTTTGCTCGTCATTCCTGTAATGAAAATATCGATTAAATTATTATGTAGTTACAAGTTCAGTAAGTAATTAGTAGTGGTACTTATAAACACTTGATAAAATATTGTTTCTATTAATCACGAAATTAATGGGAATATAACGATAAAATCATAAACTCATAGCCATTATTTGAAATTATTAAATTATTTTCTTTTGTGTGTAGTTGGTTTAAGTGAACATTGTTCTATCTTTTGTGAATAGACCTACTTATATTAATATTCGCCTCATGCTATAAAGAGTATTTTTTAATATACGATAATTTAAATCAGGCTTTTGGTTTCCATAATTACGGGATAAATATAAATGTATATAGGCTTTGACACTTCCATTTGTCATATTGCGTCAAATTAATTTGTCATACTTGACTGACAGATATAGATCGAAATATGCCCGCGCATTTAGATTTGTTAAGTAAGGCTGGCATTATAGGAAAATTTGAAGATAACTGGTCAATTAGAGCAGTTGCACAGAAATTTGGCATCAATAAATCTACTGTGCTAAAAATTTAGAAACGGTGGGAGGAGGAACGAACAGTTTTGAGAAGACGTGGTTCTGCTCATCCACGAATATCGACACACGAAGAAGACGCGCTGCTTTTGCGGCATTTGAAGGAAAACTCTTTTAATATCGTTAATAATGCTAAAATTGCAGTACATTTTCCTGGATTACGATCCACAGCTAGTCGGAAAATTCAAGAATCAGACTTGAAAAGCTGTGTGACGGTTAAAAAATTATCGCTGAAAGAAGTTCACAAACAAGCTCGACTATTATTTCCCTTAAATCATGTTTATAGGGAATTGCCTTTTTGCCAAAATGTCATATTCACCGATGAAAAGCTATTTCAATCTACATATAATGGTCGTATACGTATGTATAGACCGCCGCATGCACGATTTAATGAACAGTGATGCTGCTTTCAATAACTGACATTTGCTTTCACTAACTGACATATGCTATCAAAACTGACATGAGCTTTCAAAACTGACTTCTGCTTTCAGCTTGACATCTACATTCAATAACTGACATCTGATTCATTAACACTGTTACTTTATAATGCATTTCTATATGGCTTGCACCTGGGTCTATTGTGGCCTAGTGGTAAAGGCGACAGCCCGGATAGCTGTAGACTTGGGTTCGAGTCCCAACGTAGACCATATTTTTCAAATAAAAAATTTTCGTATGATTTGCTTTGTAATTTGTAGACAGCAATGTTTACATCCCCACTTACTCTGCAATTACATACATTCTAATTTAATATTTGTAAATATTTCATATAAAAAAAAAGCCGAAAAACTCCAATAATTTATCAAATGTTATATTTAATGAACGGCTAAGAAATTATCTAAACACTCATATAGCTATGGAGTAATAATTAGCATTTTCAAACATTCAAAATCTCACATCTGCTCTCAAAATACTGACATCTACTTTCAGTAACTCACATCTAATTTCAAAATAGGCATCTGCTTTCTAATCTGACGTTTGCTTTCATAACTAACACCTGCTTTCAAAACAGACATCTGCTTTCAATAACTGACATTTGCTTTCACTAACTGACATCTGCTATCAAAACTGACATGAGCTTTCAAAACTGACTTCTGCTTTCAGCTTGACATCTACATTCAATAACTGACATCTGATTCATTAACACTGTTACTTTAAAATGCATTTCTATATGGCTTGAACCTGGGTCTATTGTGGCCTAGTGGTAAAGGCGACAGCCCGGATAGCTGTAGACTTGGGTTCGGTCCCAACGTAGACCATATCTTTCAAATAAAAAAATTTCGTATGATTTGCTTTGTAATTTGTAGACAGCAATGTTTACATCCCCACTTACTCTGCAATTACATACATTCTAATTTAATATTTGTAAATATTTCATATAAAAAAAAAAAGCCGAAAAACTCCAATAATTTATCAAATGTTATATTTAATGAACGGCTAAGAAATTATCTAAACACTCATATAGCTATGGAGTAATAATTAGTATTTTCAAACATGCAAAATCTGACATCTGCTCTCAAAATACTGACATCTACTTTCAGTAACGCACATCTAATTTCAAAATAGGCATCTGCTTTCTAATCTGACGTTTGCCTTCATAACTGACACCTGCTTTCAAAACAGACATCTGCTTTCAATAACTGACATTTGCTTTCACTAACTGACATCTGCCTTCACTAACTGACATCTGCCTTCAAAACTGACATGAGCTTTCAAAACTGACTTCTGCTTTCAGCTTGACATCTACATTCAATAACTGACATCTGATTCATTAACACTGTTACTTTATAATGCATTTCTATATGGCTTGAACCTGGGTCTATTGTGGCCTAGTGGTAAAGGCGACAGCCCGGATAGCTGTAGACTTGGGTTCGAGTCCCAACGTAGACAATATTTTTCAAATAAAAAAATTTCGTATGATTTGCTTTGTAATTTGTAGACAGCAATGTTTACATCCCCACTTACTCTGCAATTACATACATTCTAATTTAATATTTGTAAATATTTCATATAAAAAAAAAGCCGAAAAACTCCAATAATTTATCAAATGTTATATATATATATATATATATATATATATATATATATATATATATATATATATATCCAATACAAAGGAGTAGACGATTCAACGTAAATGTAAGGACAGTTATAAGGGGCTAGGAGTTTGTTACAAAGTAGACGGGCGATTCAATGCTGACAACTATAGCCATATATTAGAAAATGTAATGCTACCGTCTGTTCGACAATTATATCCGGAAAATTTTATTCACCAACATGATAATTAGCCTGTATATACAGCTAATGTTGTTAGAACATAGCTATATAACAATAAAATTGAAACGTTACCGTGGCCAGCTAACAGACCAGATTTGAACCCCATTGAGAATATTTGGGGATTATAAACTAAAAAATTATATTCTCAAAATATTTATTTTTTTAATGTGAATCACCTTTGGGACTCTATAGAAAATGCTTGGGAAGAATTAACGGGAGATGAAAATTACATGCAGCAATTAGCAAACTCAATGCCCCATCGATTGAACAGAGTCATTGAAGTAAATGGGGGTATGACGAAATATTAATGTTTTCTTGTAATATTTATTTTTGTTTGTATTTTATTTTTCATGTTAAATATTAAACAATTATGTCATGTAGTAAATTTTCTTTATACGCATACCTACTTAAGATCATACCAAAAATTACTAACTTATGAATAGAATCAAGCATTTTGACAACTAATGTCAATAATGAAGGCATTACTTAACCTATTAAATATGGGAAAAATAAGCCGTTTTCACAGTGATAAAATAATGCCAGAATGAGCAATAAAACGTGTACGCCAATTTATTGCACAGAACTGTACATTGTCGAAATTCATTTATTTACTTTATTTTAACAAAAACTTGTTTACATGAAAGCAGGTATCTCGAAAATTTTGATCTTAAATAGGAACCCGTATATTTTATTACAGATTCGAATTTTACTGGAAAAAGTACCTAGGATTTGAAACACTTTTTTCAATTCATGATAGATGGCGCTGTAATCGATTAAATTAATTTTTCAATTTCTTGCACTGAGAACCTATGCATACGATTCTGCAATTGACATTGTTTCGTAAACATAGAATAAACAAAAATATGGACCGACTTTAACAACATTTTTACCCTAAAAACTTTGTAAATTTTCTATTAATTACAAAGAAATTCCTTTTTTGATTTTCAATTTGACACTTATACTCTTATACTCTTATATTCTTCAAATTCGCAAGCTTTGGCGCTATTCAGTGGAAACCCTATATAAAATATATATCTACATAACAAGTGTTCATTTGAAAAGTCAATCTAGTAGCGTGTGATTTACTGAGAACATTTTGAAGTATGTCGTAAATTAAAATTTACTACTTAACCTACGAAGTCCTATATTTTGACAGTTTCATACATACAAATAAATAACAAATAATAGGTATTTATTGAAAACTATAACAAATGTTGAAAATGTTGTCCTTCAAGATCAATGCACTTTAAAATCCTCCGTTCAAAATTTCTGATGATATTCTGCAACATTACTGGATTGTTATTAATTTCCATGCATTTCTGTTCGATTCTCTGTAGCATATCATTCAAATTCAATATAGGTGTTCGAAATATGTTATTTTTTAGATAAGGCCACAAAAAGAAGTCGCAAGGTGTTAAATCGCATGAACGTGCAGGCCAGGCAATTTCAGTATCTCGACTAATTATACGCTCATCAACAAATTCTCTTAAATAATCCAAAGATTCTGCAGTACTGTGACAAGGTGCTCCGTCTTGTTGGAAATATGCGTTTTGAAGTTCATCATCATGCAACTGATTGACAAATGGTTGTAAAATTTCCGTACGGTACCTTTGAGCAGTTAACGTTCCCTGAAAAAATATTGGTCCAATGATTCGCCTTTGGCTTATCGCTGCCCAAACGCCAATTTTTCATATTTTCTACCTTTTTTTGATACACTAATTTTACTTATCATATATTTCATCCTTAAAGAAATACTATCGATAGTGAGTGAAAAATATCGATTGTGTAAATCCTCGATTTACACAGCCGACTTGATGATTTGATATTTTACATGGCTGAATTTTTTTCAAGGTTTTGAACACCGAACTTTACGATACTCCAAAGTGCCTGGTACATCTAAAAGCGATCCTATAGACCGTTCTTCTACATATTACAGGATATTCAGCTTTTTATGTTCTGTTAACACGTGATTGTTTTTTTTGTGGGAATTTAGAAAACAACCATCTTCTTTGAATTTGTTAAAAATATTTAAAAAATTGTCTTCGCACAAGGTATATGCATGTTACGATAATTAACTGTTTTAAATAAATTATCTATTTTTCAATAAAATGTATTTAAGATTCATATATGAATGAAAATTCAGAAATATTTGACATTAAAATATTTTTTTCTCTCCATGGCAAACTAATTTAAGAATTAAGCTATTGTTTGTGCGTAAATACTTCACTGGTGTATAACTGGTTGCCTACTATGTCACCTATGCATTGACTTTTCTTTTTTTAGAATTGCACATAGGGAGATGTATGTGTAATGATAAAAAAAAGAACACAGTGGTATTTACAGTGAAAACGAGCGAGGTAGGAATATATAGCAATAGGTGAATATAGTGGCGATGTAAGTTGGTTGGTCGCAAGATAGGTCGACTGTCACGTTCACTTATATCAGTTGTGTTATGTTGAAGTCTGTTAAATTGATTAATCGCGCCCCACTTACTTCTCCTATCGTAAAGCGCCAATCACATAATTTTGTATATTCGCAGTAAGCGCGTTTTTCTCTACGAACAACCCCTAAAGAATGAAAAGGTTGATTGTACATACATAAGTATGAAAAAAAGCTTGTATCAACTTGAGTACGGAAATGCTTCTTAAGGGATCTACCGCACTTTATAGATGGCGTCACAAAACTGGTTTTTGGTCAATTAGTCTTGAACTATATTTAATTTACTACATTTAAATTTGGTACATTATTTACAAATGATAATTTATACTTTCTATGTTTATTGGCCAGTGACTATCGCATACAGTTTTGGAGAGGTATCAGGGGCCCTATATATTCTTGATACTAACGAAGGACCGACTTTAACTACATTTTGGCCCTAAAAATTGGGAAATTTTTGATGAATTACAAAGAAATTCCTTTTTTGATTTTCAGTTAGACATTTATACGTATTCTGCAGATTCGCGTAACTTTGGCCCTATTCAGGAGTAACCCTGTACATACTTGTTACTGATCATTAAATACCGCCATTCTCAGTCAGCCCACAGAGGCGCGGACAAGCAAGAGGTTGGGGAGGTTCACGTTACTAGCGCTTCGCGTACTATATGTATGTAGTACATGAATATCTGTGATAGTGTGAAGTTGTTTATAGACGGATTTTCGAATACGCGTAGGTGTAATTCTAACGGAAAGCATTTTTCTAAATAACGCGCATTTTATTTTAGTAAAACCCACGCAGCGACGCCGCTGCTTACTCACCTAAGTGGCGGTGTTTACTCATCATCGTCATACACTATTTTGGCATTTGATGTTGTTATTACTTATACAGGGTGTCCAGAAACTCTCCTGACAAACGAAGACCGGAGATTCCTCTGATAATTTTAAGACAATTAAACCCAAATTCACCTAGTCCGAAAATACTTCCTAAGGGAGCTAGAGTTCTTTGAAGATGGCGCCTTGTATTTATTTTTTTTTAAATTCCTCCAGAACGCTTCTATTTAGAAAAACAAAAACTGGTATGCTTATTTATCCTCCAGAGTTGAATCGATTCCATCAATTGCGAATTTCTAGTACCGGTCATAGGCGTCCGTTTTGGGTAGGTCAACGGTTATTTTAAGGCATAACTTTTTTGTCTTTAACTTTTAAGCATTTGTGACACTAGATTATTAAATTTTCAGGTATTCCAGTACTAAAAGGTACTCTTACTTTAAGTCGGTAGGATACACCGTTTTCTAGAAAAATCGATTTGTAAATTTTTCGTTTTTTCTTCATTAAAGTTCAATTTATTATGTACATACCTACTTATTTTTTGCGACGAAGTTGGCTTGGACTAATAAGGCATGGATGAAAATTAATTTAATAAATTAAAAACAAATTATTTATTACAATGGAACCAAACTAACAAAAAAAGAACAAGTATCAAAGGTAGATTGTTACAAAAGTTGCTCGATGTGATGACCATTAGTCTCTATGCATAAGTTTACCCTTTTGCTTAGAGAACGCCGAATTCTTGCAAAAATTTCAAAGTTATTTCTAAATTCGTTGCAAGCATCTTGTATCCTTAGCCAGAGTTGTGCGCGATTTTGTATCGGAACAGAATAAACAAATGCTTTTATGTATCCCCAAACACAATAATCGCAAGGATTCAAATCCGGCGACCTTGCTGACCAAGCAACTGGACCGCCTCTTCCAATCCAATGGTCTTCGTAGTTATTATCTAGAAAGTCTCGTACATTCCTGCTAAAGTGGGCCGGACAGCCGTCCTGTAGAAACCATAAGTTTTGCCGAATATTTAAACGCACCTCGTCTAACAAATCAGGTAAAATATTTTGCAGGAAATGTAAGTAATCAGCACCATTTAAACGAGCAGGTAATTCCACAGGTCCAAGTAGATAATCGTCAACTACTCCTATCCAGACGTTTATGCTAAACCTATGCTGATGCTTAAATTCTTGAACAACGTGGGGATTGTCACCAACGTACGAATAATAATGTGCATTATGTACATTAAAAATTCCATTTTTTGAGAATGTAGCTTCGTCACCAAACAAAATGTTCCTGAAGAAATCTTCATCTTGATTTTTCTGATTTTGTAACCATCTAGCGAATTCTACGCGAGCAGGAAAATCTCCTTCTAGCAGTGCTTGCACCTTTGTAAAATGAAAAGGATATAAATTTTCTTTGTGTAAGATATTTCCTACGGAAGATTTTGAAATTGTGGGGTACGTGGCAGATAGTCTTCGAACGCTAATTTCTGGATTTTCCTCAACTTCCATTAAAATAACATCTTCATGTTCTGCTGTTTACATCATTATGTCTCCCTGTTTCATTATTTTTTGGGACCACTGAACCTGTTTCTCTTAATCGTTGATGAAGAGCTGTAAATGTTGAGTGAGTGGGATGCTGACGATTGGGAAATTTTTCAGCGTATCTACGTTGCGCCGCTCGAGCGTTACACCTCATTTCGCCATAAACTAAATGCATATCGGCGTATTCCTCATTAGTAAAAACCATTTTTTTTTTAAATTGAAATCGTTGTGTTTGAATAACACAAAGTAAAAAATGAAAAGATAAACTTCGCGAACTGACAACAATTTGACAATGAAAAACTAGGTTTTACTTCTGTTGGCAGTTCAGAGCTAACTATTGCAAAAAATAAAAAATTGAACTTTAATGAAGAAAAACCGAAAAATTTACAAATCGATTTTTCTAGAAAACGGTGTATCCTACCGACTTAAAGTAAGAGTACCTTTTAGTACTGGAATACCTGAAAATCTAGTGTCACAAATGCTTAAAAGTTAAAGACAAAAAAGTTATGCCTTAAAATAACCGTTGACCTACCCAAAACGGACGCCTATGACCGGTACTAGAAATTCGCAATTGATGGAATCAATTCATCTCTGGAGGATAAATAAGCATACCAGTTTTTGTTTTTCTAAATAGAAGCGTTCTGGAGGAATTAAAAAAAAAATAAATACAAGGCGCCATCTTCAAAGAACTCTAGCTCCCTTAGGAAGCATTTTCGGACTAGGTGAATTTGGGTTTAATTGTCTTAAAATTATCTGAGGAATCTCCGGTCTTCGTTTGTCAGGAGAGTTTCTGGACACCTGTATATGTTTACTATTATTGCAATTTAGTGAATAGTTAAATATGAATCAGATTCTAAAGAAATCTAATCGTATTTAGTATATTTTACAGAACAGTTCCATTCCAAAGGAAAGCTCAATTATAATTAAAACAAGATAGATTTTAGAATTAAAAAAAAATTCTGACAATAAGTCAAACACGTGCGCATAATAGATTGCTTAATAAAAGATATGATAAATATGAGTGGATATGGTATTATCTTGTGAAGAATTTAAAAAATATTTTTACAGGCTCTATTGGAAAATTACAAATAAGACTTCATATACAAAGAAGTTAATAATATACATTTTATTTATCCGTGTCGTCCTATCAAAAAAGATCATAAGCTGCAAATAATCATAATGTTTACTTTACAACAACAATTTAATTTTAAACAGTCATAATTTATAATTAGTAATACACACCTGCTTGTGCATAATTGAATAAATAAAACTTTAAAAAATTAAAACATTTTTATATAAAACTAATAAAAGATGAAAGACTAAGTACAAAACAACACTTAATTACACGTGATGATAAATGTAACTGATATCACTCATACTAAGCGTTATAGATTATGAAAGGAATCGATAATTCGTATGATATTCTTATCAATCACTGTCCGCATTGGAAGTGAATATAGCTCATACTGTATTAATTCAAAGAATTAAGCTTTAGGTCCAAAGTTCAGTTCTTCATTAATTCAAAATCATAAATTACAATGCAACAAGTTATAGTTTATAATTGCAGGTTATTGTGGAATTAAAAGGGTGACTTTGCAATGTCAGCAGCCACGTAACTAGACTTAATTTTTTGGGAGGGCACAGAGTGGGCACCTGACAATTAAAAAAGAGCACATACATTTAATTAAATTTGAC
The DNA here is from genome assembly GCA_935421215.2 of Melolontha melolontha. NCBI lineage: Eukaryota > Metazoa > Arthropoda > Insecta > Coleoptera > Scarabaeidae > Melolontha > Melolontha melolontha. The sequence goes on along the minus strand of OW285235.1, from coordinate 202,797,280 downwards.
AAGTTTCTATTGTGAAGGGTAAATAAATATAATAGTGTAAGATATACTTATTTAAGTATTCCAGTTTTTTTTTGCACGCGACTGTCTATATGTAGTATAACCTACAAAAAAATCCCACTTACCCCCTTAATGAAGTATAATCCTCTTATTGTTGTGAGCAGCATCAAAATAGTTAATTACAAGATTTTTATTTAAAGATTTGGAATTTCTTTTACAATGTTTATAATTGCTAAATCACTTACGCGTCGCGTTCTTGTCCCACTTTATTTCTCATATAATTTTTTAGGCAGCGTAAGCAAGAAAATGTACATCCACACCCCGCGCTTGAAACCAGCACAGTAACTGTTATGGAAACAATTTTGAATGTTACTGGAAACACTACCTAATTTGTATTTTTTTTTAAGTCTAGAAGCTGTAATATATTTTCCACCTGAATGTTGTTTTCTTTTTCATAATTCGGTATTACATTCTTGAGGATTTTAAATTCTTGCATTAACTGTATCTATTTTATAACGAGTTACAAATGTTTCAACTTACTCAAAATTTAAAAAGTTCTTATTCTGCGGATATAAAACATCAATGCCGCTTAATATTTCTGAATTACAGTAGAGTTGCGATTTAGTGAACTCCGGTTCGAATGAACTACCCGCTCCAATGAACGACCAAAATTTTACATTACGTCGCGATATAACGAACATTGAAAAGCTCCGATACATTGAACAATACTTAACCATAAAAACGCATGTTTAATGTCGGGACTTTCCCTAAATATATACCTAAACGTATTTCAATCTACAAATAGCACTCGCCGAATAACGTTAGCAGTGTCATTTTGATTTATAATCTTATATAAACTTGTAAAGTAGTGGTTGCAGTGAGTTGTGTTAGTATTAATGTTTGTTCTTATATTACATAAGTAAGTACAGGCTGGCCCAAAATGACCGAAGGGGTTTTAATTCCTTATAACTTTTTTATTATAATTTTTTTTTTTTTTTGATTTCAGTATTTTGTAAAGAAGACTTGGGGAATTTAAAATGGAACAGTACACAATTGAACAACGTGCCAAAATCGTTGAACTTTATTTCTCAAATCAACGATCCATTGTTTTGACTCAGCGTGCATATCGTCGTTATTTTAATGTGCGGGTTGGACCATCAGAGTCAACAATAAACCGTCTGGTTGCAAATTTTCGAGAACAAGGGGTAGTAAGGAACCTTCCTGGTGCCGGCAGGCGACGAACGGTGCACACGGATGACAATATTGAACGGGTACAGGAGAGTATTCGGGAAGATGGAGAAACATCAACCAGGAGACGTTCGACACAACTTGGCCTCTCAAGAGGGTCGCTGCAGAGAATTTTGCATACAATAAGATTTCCATACAAAATTCAGCTTGTCCAACAATGGAAACCGACAGATTACCAGCAACGACTTGATTATGCAATTTATTTTCGTCAAAAAGCTGGAGAAAATCATGATTTTATTCGTTAATAGGCAAAACTGCAGGATATGGGCTACGGAAAATCCAAGAGTAGTTCAACAGCGAGAATTACACCCACTTAAGTGTACCGTTTGGTGCGGTGTTTCGTCGGAAAAGATAATTGGCCCATTTTTTTTTTAAATGAACACGGTGTCGCCGTTTCCATCACTGGTGTTAGATATCGGACAATGTTGGAAAATTTTTTAAGGCCAGCCGTGGAAAACCATCCGCAAGTATGGTTCTAACAGGTTGGAGCCACAGCGCACACTGCGAGGGACACAATGGCTCTTTTACGCGACATCTTTGGTGAACGAATTATTTCCCGTACAAGCGATTTTAATTGGCCTCCGCGTTCACCGGATTTAACCGCTTCAGACTGTTTCCTTTGTGGTTATTTGAAAGGAAAAGTCTATATTAATAAGCCTGGAACCATACAGCAATTAAAAAATAATATACGCGACGAAATCAACAACATAACACCTGAAGTTTTGCGAAAGGTTATGGAAAATGTTTTGGAAAGAGCACGAATATGCGAAGCAGAAAATGGCCACCACTTGCGAGATATCATTTTTCATAATTAAATTAAAAATATTCTCCATTAATATACTGTATTTAAAATTTTAAAAAATTAATAATTATGTCTTAAATAAGAAGTTACAATGAACTCAAACCCCTTCGGTTTTGGGCCACCCTGTACCAGTGGCGGCTGGCGCATAAGCGCTGCAGTGCTGCAGAGCTCCCAAAAAATTGGGCGGGCGAACCTGTATTAGTTATAACTAGTTTTCTTTTACATAATTTTTCCGACATTTCTGATGTTTATAAAAGCGTAACATATTGTTGTGAAAATTCTCCCCCTGTATATCAAAAAATTTGCATATTTTTCTACATCACCTGTAGAGGACATCAAACCCTGCAATTTGACACCTCAATTATCAAAATCCGATCAGTAGAAGCCGAGATATTCGCTTCCGACACACCAACGCCGGTTATATCGTATATACTATATTATCAAATATACAATAGGCGACCAGTGGAATAACCAACCTAATTCGCGCGATCGCTCACTTGTTCCTTATCTGGTCCACACGAACGTGCTCTGAGCGCTCTTTCCAACACCCGCGCGCACCCCGCTACCCCCGTGACTGTCTAAAACCAATGCATGATTTTACCAGGCAATATTCGCTGCATTCATTCCAGCGCAGAGGTCATATGAATCGGTATAGGTATTTAATATTTTCTTTTCGCGTGTTGTTTACTGTGCGGCGAGTGTAACGTAAAAACAATAATATTGTGCGCGTGCTTGTTTGTTTTTGTGTATTGTTGACAATTTATATAAACTCTGTGTATTATGGAGGTGGTCTTTAATTTAATTAATGTGAAGAGATTCTTTAAATATTCATTCGAAGAAAAGATAAAATTAAAAGCAAGTGGTAGGCCATTAGTAGATATCACTATTGAAAAAACGTGTAAGTAGAGGGAAAAATTATACACGTAAATTTAGTAGCGATATTTATTCAAAAAACGAATGGATTTGTGGATGCAACAAAAAAAATGCTTTATATTGTTTTCCCTGTTTACTTTTTGGTGGCGATAAAGCTTGGACGGAAATAGGGGTCACGGATCTAGAGCACTTGAGTTTGAAAATAAAAAGACATGAGAATTCTAAAAGCCATCTTCATAACTGTATGGAATTTGCGTTACTAGTGTCTACTAGTAATATTAGTCAACTAATATTATGGCTCAACTAGATTCTGCTTATTGGGTAAATATACAGAGACATAATGAAAATGTGTCAAAGAATCGTTATATTTTATAAAAAATTATTAATTGTATAAAATTTTGTGGAGCTTTTGAATTGGCCCTTCGGGGACATGATGAGAGCGATACTTCCGAGAATCCGGGGATATTTCGTGGACTTATTAATTTTTCGGCTGAATTAGATGCAACTCTAAGTGAGCACCTAAAAAATTGTTCGGTATTTAAAGGCACTTCCAAAGAAATACAGAATGATCTGTTACAGTGCATACTTGAAGTCTGCCAAGAATAAATAATTGAGGAAATTAATAATTCTCCGTTTTTGGCGATCATGGCGGACGAAACAACGAATGTTGCTGCAAAAACTGAAATGGTAGTTATTTTTAGATATGTTCGTGATGGTGAGCCAATTGAACGTTTTTGGAACTACGTCATTCCTGAAAAATGTGATGCAGAAACACTTAGCAAAACAATTTTAAGTGTCATAGATGCTTTAATTCAAAATTCACCTAACAAACTGATTGCACAGAGTTACGATGGAGCAGCGGTGATGAGCGGACAACTCGCAGGCGTTCAAGCATTGATTAAAAAAAGTACCCTTTTGCGCACTATGTACATTGTACATAGTGCATATTACATATGTACATTCTGCAAATTCGCAAGTACGTGTATTTTTTGGAAATCTACAAGACATTCCCGGCTTTTTTAATAATTCACCCCAACGAGTAGAAGTGTTAAACAAGATTGTAAACAGAAGGATCCCCCACGGCGCTACAACCCCTTGGAATTTTAATATCAGGACCATTAATGTTGTGTACGAAAATAGGGCCTCTCTCATTGAGTGTATGGAAGAAATAGAAGAACAATTCTCCAACAACACAGTCTGTAGTGCAGCCGCCTCTATTCGCCGTACATTAAATGATCCGATCTTCAATTTTTGGCTGACTTTTTTCCATATGTAGATATCCTGTTTAATCAATTGCAGCAAAGAAAAGTTGAACCCACTCTAGTAAAAGACGCTATCGAAAATTTTGAACGCAGTATAGGCCAAGTTCGAAATAATATTGACAACATCATAAGTGAAGCATCAGATTTAATAAGCGATGAGCCACCACCAGAAAAACGCAAACGTCCAAATAACAGCAGATTTAATCATCGAATTTCGGCTTTAGAGGTGTGTGATGTTATTCTAAATTGTGCAAAAGATCGATTTCATTTTAAAAAGCATCTAGTAGTGGCATCACTTTTTTTTCGGAATGCTTTGGAGAGTATTGCAGTAAATTTCCTGAGGACAAACTCACTTCCGCATGCTCCTATTATCCCACCCTTGATAAAGAAAGATTACGAACTGAATTGTCTGTTATTTACTCAAGAACTGATTGTAGATCTTTAAAAGGCGCACTACCTCTTCTAAAATTTTTAATAAAAAACAATCTGGGAGATACGTTGAAGGAGACTAGAAAATTATTAGAAATTGTAATAACAACTCCCATGACAACATCAGAGGCCGAACGATGCTTTTCAACACTAAATCGAATTAAGACGTTTCTCAGAAATTCAATGACCGAAGATCGTTTAACATCTCTTTCCATGCTATCTACCGAAAAAAAGTTTATCTCCGAAATAGACAATTTTAATGACAAAGTGATAACAAAATTTGCAAATCGAAAAGAACGTAGAATAGATTTAATTTATAAGAAATAATTTGTTAGTAAAGTAGTGCTTAGTGACTCTTATTTTTTTGTGTGACAATTGGCAATCGTTCCAGAAATCCATTACTTCAGTGCGGAAGGCGAAGAAAGCACGATAAGATCGATGGGAGACAACCTCTTACTGCCCGTGCAAGGTAAATTTTTTTGTAAAACTTGCAGAACACCTTAAAATTTTTAGCACGAGCCGCCACTGCCCTGTACATACATATTGCTATGAATTGTGGTTTATATATTTACTGCACCACCATCCACAACTAACCTACCCAACTAGGATACTCAGCCGGTTGATTTCCAAAAATGGGACAGCTTTTTTCTCAGGGTTCCAATCGGAAATACGTGGTCTTCTACAAAATTTTTAAGGCGCCAGTAAAAGAATTCACTTTAAGTACGTTTATATATTCTGAGTTACTTTTTTAATTAATTCAGTAGTAAAGTCATATCGAGAATAAAACACAGGATAAAATTTAAATGAATATTTAATACAAAAAAATCAAAAAAAGAAAAAAAAACTATCTTTATAGAGTATAAAGATTGTGTAATATACAAATTACAAAGAGGTAAAACAATCCACTGAATATGACCGCTACGTGAATTAAAACTTCCTCTAATGACTTCCGATCAAACTTAATTTAAAAAATAATAAAGTTTATTTTTAATTTCTCCTCAGAGAACCAAACTGTATAAACTTGAAAACACGATCAAAATCTACCACATGCGCGCTCACATGTAACAAAAAGTTCCCTTGATTTCCAAACGAATAAAATTTCACAGTAATAATTTTTTTTACATAGAAATTTTAAAAATATTCTTTATCATTTAATTCTTCTAATAATAATTCTCTTAATAACAATATAGAAAACAATATAAATATCTTATAATATTAATCAAAATTTTTATGATATCATAAAATTAAAAACAAACTTACAGTTTTTAAGGAGACCCACAAGACACGTTGTTAAATCTTAAAACATCAAAATTACGAGAATAGCAACTCTCTAACAATATACGGGAATTGAATAAAAAATACATCAACCAATTAACACAATCAAAACCCGAATTTAATTAAATATATAAATCTATATATTTTTTTGAGAAATACAACGTTCTTGTGTATAGGTACAGCAGACCGATTTTCATGTGGCCGGTGGGAGAATTTGTGCGTCACGAACACGTGCGTCAAGTAAGGGTCAGTGTTAGATAGAGACAGTATTCGGAAAAATGAAATGCAAACTCTTTGTGCGAGTCGTGCATTGGGACGTAGTAAGGGATAAATTCAGAAAATCACATTGTTGAACATGTTTATAATGGTTTGTATTTCACTAAATTAATGCAAATAGAAGTAAAATAAAACGCATAGTTTCATGTAACATGTTTAATTAAAATGTCTTACCTTACCTACTAGCTAATAGCGTACTAACATCACATTAAGGGGATGACTGAACAAGATTGTTAGCTACACTTAACGGTAGAAAGGCTTAGGATTAAGTAAAACTAATTTGGATAATTAACTGAATTATTGGCAAATAATGTTTATGCTAATCTCTTTCTCATTATTCTCATTGTAAACTTTCTATATGTACAAAAGAACAGTATATTCTTCAACGAGCGTAGGCGAGTGTTGTAATAACATTATTTAGTAGTCGTGGAGAAAAGAATATTATTAATACTAATATTATTGGAAATAACAATGAAAATAATAATTACAATAAGAAATAATACATAACTACTCAAAAATAATTATAGGAGAAAACAATAATGAACAATAACTAAGTTTCAAAAAAATTAGAGTAAATTATATATATAATTATATAAAAAGTTATGCAGAATCACTATCACTGACTTCCTCTTCGCTCTCCGATTCAGAGTCTTCACCCAAATTAATAATGAACTGGACTGTAACTTCGTCTATGAGAGGTTCCGCTTCCAAAAACTTTTGCTCCCACTTTATCGCGTGGTCACAACATTTATTCCATTCAGCAGCACTAAATTCATCAAAAAAGTTATCACATAACTGTTGAACATATCTAATAGTGAATGATACATTTTTTGTGCCACATATTGTTTAAGAGATGCCCATACTAACTCAATCGGATTTAAATCTGGGTGGTATGGCGGTAATCGCAAAACACTATGGCCACGTTGTGTTAACATTTCATCTATCTCGAACGTTTTAAATGTTGGCTTATGTACTTTAATAATATTATATAAATCGGGCTTGAGCATGTTATTGTCGAAGTAAATATTTTTAGACCTTAACCAGTCTATCATAACTGATTTCCTGCTATTAGAATTCGGTGGTTTATCTTTTTGGACATTATGATAAGGAGCATTGTCAATTACTAGGACAGAGTTTGGAGGCAGGTTTGGAATCAATTTTTGTAACAACCATTTTTTGTAATTTTCATAATTAATCTCGTGATGATAATCTCCCGTTGTGGTATTAGACTTAAAAATCAATTTAGCATTCGGAATGAATCCCGTCTCGCAGCCAGCATTAACAAAATTAGTCTTAGACCTTTTGATATAGGCCTTGCTAATCCTTGATTGGAATTGTCACTCCAACAAGTAGCCACGGTATGAGAACTGTGGATGTAAGTTTCATCCATATATATAATCGGTCTTTTTTTTTTAATTTCTGTAACTTTGAATGGTACGCAAATAAGACACTCTTAACTGACGAACGTCGTGCTTTTCCATTAACAACTTTCTGTTGGTTTTTGTTTTTCTCCAACGAAAGCCCATATCTTTTACTACTTTCCGAAGAGAATCTATTCCTCCAGTGTATCCTGTTTCTTTAAATTTTCTTGGAATGTTTGGCATTGTAGGCACAATTTTGTCAACAGTAAAGGTATTTAAAATTGTTCTACGCAGCACACCTTTATCTGCATCGTCTAAGTCGGTTTTGAGATTGGTTTTTTTTTTAATTTTTCTTTGGCGATGTAAAAGATGAACCGGCACCTGCGTTTATTTCACTTTTTTCTTTAACAATCCGTCTAATACTTCTCTCAGAAACACCCGTTGCGGCAATAACGCGTTCATATAACTGATCCAGTGGAATTTTGAGAACCCCTGAAGTTTTTCCTTCTTGCATATATTAAATACATTTGAGATCACTTCACGAGTTTGACTGTGTAAAACACATTTATTTAATTTACTTTTAAACTCCATTACTCACTACCTTAATACGGCACTGCACTACTGTGTTTATCGCTTAAAACGATGTAAAACACTGAATGCCAGAGGTTCCCCTACCTATGAATTTCGTGCGCATCTCGAGGGCGATACTTCTAACCGGCCACATGAAAATCGGTCTGTTGTATAACTTAGTCTGCCCCTCAACATCACCCACAATCGCTTTCACATAAAACCGACCTTCAAAAATACAAGTTTTTGCTCACGCAGTTTAAAACACATTTTCAAAAATATACACTACAATTCAAAAATAATTGTACATTCATTTTAAACATTTTAAATATTATTTAGAGAAAAATCCATAGCAATATGTAATAAGCATTTTAGTGAAATAGGTTATTATTTGAAATGTCGCAAAGAAAACATTTAAAATTGGACAAAAACCTTGAAATACTTGAATCTTAAAAAAAGGAAACACAGTAACAGAACTAGCGAAGAATTATGGAGTACCTAGCAAAGTCTACTATATGAGAGAGTTACAAAAATATTTGCGGGTCTAGGTAAAATGAAAACTTTAAAAATGTCTACCTATGCAAAGATGGAAAAAGACTTATAGAAATGGTTTCTTAAATTAAGAGAAAGAAATGTTCCAGTAAGTCGAATTATGTTACAGGAAAAAGCAAAAGTTCTATAAAAAAAATTATGAAACATAGTCGTTTACTGCCACTTGGTTGAATAGATTTAGACAACGCCATGGAATACGACTTTTAACAATATCGGGCGAAAAATTATCATTTCATTCAGAGTTGGTAGATCCATTTAAACAAAAACTAAAACATAAAATTGAAGAGCTTGCCGTATTGCCAGATCAAATATATAATGCTGACGAATCGGATCTTTATTGGAAGCTTTTACCGGACTGCACCGGGCAGAAAAATTGCAAAGCAAAGAATTACATTCCTATTGTGCACGATTACAACGGGAAATCATAAACTGAAGCCTTTGGTGATAGGCAAATCTAAAAACCCAAGATGCTTTCGGAATTTCAACGGTCCCGTTTATTTTAAAAGTTTCAAAACGTTGTATCTACACTTTTTTCAAAGAAATACAGGCAAATATCTGGGCAGTTCATCTAGAATAGCAAATTCGTTTAAATTCGCTGGGTTTTTGTGAAGAAAATAGGCGCTTTTGTAATGATATAAATTTTGAATGAATAGCGAATCCTGATACGAAAACATAGAGTTTCTAGTGTGCCAAAAAATTGTCCTGCTGGTAAATTCTTACATACGTCCAAAACTATCAAATTCAGTCTCTGTGGTTAAAACAATGTGCATACACAGTTTCTTCTACCTCGTCACGGAATAGCTTTTGTACACTATTAAACCGCCCATTCATCACATTTGCACCATCGTAAGTTTGGGCAATACAGTTTTTGAAACCGATTTTGCAAAAAGCTAATGATTTCTTAAGAATAAAAGCGAATGCGCGTCCAAATTCTCGGCAGCTCTAAAACCAATGAAGCGTTCGTAAATGACACCATCAAAATAGTATCGTAATACGATGGATAACTGCTCAGTTTTGCGAATATCTCTTGTGTCGTCACAAATAACTGCAAAATATTTGGCGTCTCTAACTTCTGCACTAATCTATTGAATTAACTTGTGATAAATTGACAAAATTTCATTTTGTATAAGTGGGCTAATATATTTCGCATTGTGTGGCAATTCTTCGTTTATTTTTTCCGAACCAATTCCTTATGCTCAGCAATTAAATATAATAATTCCAAAAAATTACCTCTGTTCAAGACTGTATGCACCTTCTTTATTACCACGTTGAGCTATGTATTGCGTTGCAATAAACAACAAAATATCTGCTATTACACATACACATAGGTCCAGCCCGCTACGGGCCATACGCAACAATATACGTATGGAACGTAATGCGATGTGGCAACGTATGTACGAGAGCAATAGATTGCCCGTCATTCGTATCTAGCTGTGCAAACGTAAAGGTTGCAACAGTTGCAAGTTAAACTGTTTAGAATTTTCGAGACAATAACCCCTAGAAATCTCGAGGGAGTGAGGCGGGAGTTTTACAATAGGCTCGGCTATTGTTTGGGGAGAGAGGGCGGTATTTTCGAATCCTATATTTAGTGACTTTCTTAGAATTAAAATTTATTTTGCACAATTATTGATTTTTTTACTTTTATCTTTTAGAAAACGTTATTGTTTTTTTATTACTTAAAATTACTTTTCCGTAGCAGCTAAGAATACAATAATAATAACTTGGAGATATAACGACCTTATTATATCTGAAACAAATGTGCAAATTACGTATACAGAACGAATATGCAAACGACTATATCCTTGCGCGGTTTAAGTCTTACTAAATTCATAACTCTGCAATGTATGGTAATGTAAGCTACTGAGCGTAGAGGGGATTCGCTGTTGCCACTTATTGCTGGGTATGGCCCGTTGAGAGCTAGTCCTATCGGTATATACGTTCTATTTTCATTTACCAAATTCAAATGTGCCGTATTTATTATAGTTGCAACACTCTCAGAATTTTCTTTATTACTTAAACTTTTATAACTTACCCATTTAACTTCATTATTTTTATGCCCTACACTTTTTCCGTGTTTCCTACAACCTGCATCCTTTTCTAAAGCTCGATACCAATTTTTAAATCCACACAAATGTTGATTCCTCGCAATCGATTTTGGTGGAAAAATGTCTACACGGGAAACAACAGGCTGCATCCATCAGAACGCTATATTCTAACCATAGAAAATTTCTAGGAAATCACTAGGTACAAAATAATACAAATCTGTATAAAAACAAATTTGTATCTGTATATGCATTTACCAGCTTTTGCTTCAACTACCAAGACGCATGCGTTTCTGTGTAACCACTTTGTCAATGATAGGTATACAGATTTGTATTATTTTGTATCAAAGCTTGATGTGAATTGTCGCATCGACATGCAATTTGTTTTTGTTATACTACGCCACCTGGCGACGAGTTAATGGACTCACAGTAATATGCGTATTTTTTTTTCTTCTTTTCGAGTAATAGCTTAGCTATTCGAGAAGAAACACTTTGCACCGGCGTGGTCGGTTTTGTCCGTCAGATGGCATGAGGTTATCTGATGTCTTCGGATAGGACAAAACTTGCTACATGACCGCAAGTGTACCTACAGTCTTTTGTCTTCGTAAACCTATCATTGACAAAGTGGTTACACAGAAACGCATGCGTCTGGTAGTTGAAGCAAAAGCTGGTAAATACGTACTGTGTGTCCATGCATATACAGATACAAATTTGTTTTTATGCAGATTTGTATTATTTTGTATCAAAGCTTGATGTGAATTGTCGCATCGATATGCAATTTGTTTTTGAATCACTAGGTATTTGATAAAATTTTATTCACTTAACATTTTTTTGCAATACTTTCTGTTCGGTACAGTGAGGGAGTAGAAATTTAATATTTACAAAGAAATAAATTTCTGAAAATTTTTGGGCATTTCAATATCACGATAAAAACAACCTCGTGGTATCTTACGAATAAGTGGTTTTATAAAATGGAAAAATTAATCTTAAAAAGCAGTAGTGGGAAATTTTTGTAGGTAATAAATATGTTACTTTTTCTTAAACAATCACAATAACTTTTGGACTGTTATCTGACAGCATCATTACTGGAATTAAAGAGAAGAAGGGAAGACATTATGCAACAAACTTTTGGAATCTATTAAGGCAAGGCTATTTTCATATGAAGGACGATTAGTTACTAGAGTAGCAACTGTTTTAGAGCCTCGATTTAAAAGGGAAGGTCTTCGTATTACTGAAAATGCTACTGGGGAGTGGGGCTACTTCTTATCTAAAATAAGAAATGTTTAATATTATGAAGAAAATAGATCCTGAAAATAAAAAACAAATGCCTGTAATCGAAACAGATATTAGTCAATATCAAAAGTCACTTTCATTATTTGGATTTTTGCAAGAAAGAATAAGAGAAAGGAAAATCAATTACGGCTAATGTAAGGTAAGTTTTAAAAAAAGGATAAGTGCATTTTTTATTTGAACAATGTGCTAGGAAATATTTCTGTATTACAGCGAGTTCAGCAGAAATTGAAAGGGTGCTCGTTTAATAATAGAACACAAGCGTGCAAGACTAAAACCGAAAAATGTTAATATAATAATGTTACTAAATAAAAATTTTAAAAATATTAATAAGTAATCAAGTATTTATTTTATTAAAATTACACCAAACCTTTTCCTATTAGCTAAAGAAATAACTCAATGGGGTTTATCTTACTATGCTTTCTAACTATTAAAGATATGAATGTTTAAGCATTCAAAGGCTAATTATTTAGATTGCCATACAGAATGTACAGTTCTGTTTAAACAAATCTGGGACAACTCTTATAACGTAACACTTAATTCCACTTGTTCAAATAAATCTGGGACAATTTTTTTGTTGTTGTAATTGTGGATTTCAGCATGTTAGTTGTAATTAGATTTCATTAAAAGTGTTGGTGATTGTTAACAATATGAAACATTTATTATTATTTAATAGAAATAAGAAGTAATGAAAGAAAGTAAACAATAGATTTGATTTAATAAGAAAACAATAATAAAGAAGTAACTTAACAAAAAATAAATTTAATATTTTGTTTGGCCACCATTTCTTTCAATAACTTCTACCAGTCTTCTTTGTATGGTTTTAATAAAGAACGCCCTAAATCATCGTTATTTATCAGTTCCTCCCATACTGCATCAATCCATTGCCACAATAGGTACTTCGGCGTTTTCTGGTTGAGCATTTCGTTTATTGATTATCTTAACCACGAGTCACCAAACATTCTCGATCGGATTTAAGTCCGGACTATTGGTAGGCCACTGTAAAACCTCGATGTTATTAGTTCCTAGCCAAGTACTTATAATTCTAGCAGTATGAACCGGACAAGTATCGTGCTGAAATATAAAGTCGGGATTGGCGAATATATGATTTGACAGTTGGAAGCATGATATATTCTAGAATGTCTCTGTAGACAATCGCGTTAAAACTGTTTTCAATCCACCAACACATTCCTAAGCCGTGAGAACTGATCCAAGCCCAAACATTAACTGAGAATCTTCCAGAAGTTTTTCTGGGACGACTATATTCCTCATGGAAACGAGTTCCCCGTGGCCGATAGACTTTGATTTTTCCGTTGTAAGTCGACTGAAAAGTCTTCTCGTCACTAAAAATAACCCGGTTCCAAAAATTCAAATCATTATTACTATAATTTAAAGCAAATAATAGTCGTGATTGTTTCAGCTCATTAGTTAAGTACGGCTTCCTTGCAGCACCACGACATTTTAAATCAGATTTTAATATTCTTCTGCATGCGGTAACTCTGAGGCGGGAAAATTTGTGTTTATTACAGCATTTTTTGCAGTATCAAATGGACGATCTCTTATATAATCTATAAGTTCCATATCTTCTTCGACAGTTGACTTTCTCTTGAACAGCCCTGTACCAACCAGTCTTTCTTTTTAAGGTCATTTCGATTTCCCACCGTTTCTTAATGCAAACACTGTATTTTTATTCAGGTTAAAATGCCGTGAACTCATTCTTATCGATCAACCTTCTTCTATTTTTGAAATAATTCGCGCTTTTTCAACGACTGTCAGTTTTCTACCATTTTACTATAAAAATGTCTATGAAAAACGTAATAACTTGACAGACTATTGCGCTTTGACAATTATAACTAACAATTTATAACCCACATTTACAATCGAAAATGAAAATTGTCCCAGATTTATATGAACAGAAGTAACAGAACTGTATATGAAACTCTTAAAATCTATTACGGTTACGGAACTGTTTGCTTTTCACTAAAAATTATTTTATTTCAAATTTCTTCGTTTTCATTTAACAAATTAAACATTGTTGTATTTGTAAAGGTAGGAGGTATAATAAGTAAAAGGCGGTTGTAGGTTTTCGAACTTATATTCACAACAAGCTTACATTGACATCTTTATTCTTCAATGTATTTCTAAACAGTGTCTACCACACCCTTTTGTGTATCCCTTCAAATCCCCCAGAAACTAATACTACCAATTACCAAAGTTTATACACTCAGGATATAACAAACATTATATCACAAAAATCAGCTCGTTTTACTTTATCTTCCTCGAAGAGCTCTTGATATCTCGTATGACTTATATTTGATTTCTTTCAGGGTTTTGAACACCGAACTGTACGATACTCCAAAATTCCTGGCTACATCTAAAACCGATCCTACAGATCATTCTTCTACATAACACAGGATCTTCAACTTCATGTGTTCTGTTAACACGTGATTAGTTTTATTTTTTTTTGTAGGAACTTAGAAAACAACCATCTTCTTTGAATTTGTTAAAAATATTTAAAATTGTTTTCGCACAAGGTATACGCCTGTTAGGTTAATTAACTGTTTTACCTGTCATACCTACCATGCTGCGTAGGAGTTTACGCTTACGTTTAAGTTTATGTAAAGTCCTGTGAGCTTTGGAAGATTAAGTATATGAAGGTTTTATGTGTAAATTTAGATTGGTAATAGATCAATGAAATGGGTGAATTTTCTAGCCCTTAAGCAAATTAAACAATAGATCGACGCGCTACAAATTCATTTAAGTCTTCTACTGGAATCCGATCCCTAGCTAGTGACGATTCTATTTAAGGACTTATCCAATGCTTTCAGTTTACAATTATGGCAAGAAAGGCAAAAGTTGAGTTGGTTACGAAAGTTAATCAAAAAATATTTGTGCGATTCTATTCTTTAATTCAATCAATTGTAATTTATTATTCATAGCTTATTTTAATTGAACGATTATACAAATTTTTGTTTGATAAATATGAACATATTAAATTTTAGACAGAATAAAAAATGCTAAAACATAACCTTAAAATATTACAGATGGTCGTGTATAATTTGTAAAGTAATTTGAGGGAAGTTTTAAAATAAATATATATTTTTAGTTTCATTCAAAATTTATTTTTTATATTTTTATATTTACATTTTTCATATTTAATTTTCTCTTAATTTTTTTGCCCTTTTTATCTAATATTAAAAAAAATATTACCAACAAGGTTCTTTCAATCCTAATCCAAAATTTTTCTGTTATATAAGTAAAGTAAAGTAAAACAATATTCTGTAAGGAATTTTATTTTTTTTAAATAAATGTCTGCTTTATACACGATGATTAGTACCTAAACAGTTATCAGTGGTTACCAGATGAGTATCACTCATAAATCAACTATAATATATAATATATGATGTACAAAAATAAAATATAAGATTTTTTTAATTAAATTGAATTAATCAGAAATATAAAATTTATTAAAAAAAACCTCACCCTTCACAAATAAAATTAACTTAAAACATTAACAAAAGGTACTAGAACTGTACAAACACTACATAAACAGGCACAATTTGCACAAATTAAATAATCCACAAAACAATAGAAATATTTAAAACCTATTGGGGGGGGGGGGGAATCCCTTCGTTTAAAATGTTTGTATGTATATAATAAATATCAGTCATCTGTAATAATATATTAATATTTACTATAAACAATCGTAAGCGAAGATTATTTCTTATTTAGAATCAGAATCAAACATGTTATTCTATTTAACATAGGGGGGATAGTAAATCCCAAATCCGTAAACCACTGCTAATTAGGTTGGCAGGGCGGAATCGGAGAATATTAGTTTGTTAAATTTACAACTTTGTGTCTTTGTGTCTTTGATAGTTATATCAAAGCAACAGTTAATTTATTTAAATGAAATAAAAACGATTAAAACACCATTGGGTGTCCGTTATTGATTGTAGAAGATACTTGTCAAATCAAGTTTGAAAATTTCTTGGTTAGTATTTGGCATACTCAATTATTATTTATTGTCAATTGGCATATTTTGCCATAGTCGTGCCTGCCTGTTTTTCGTTACTTTTTATTATAAATTCTTCCTTCATTATTTATTCGTGTATCGATAAACTTTTCATTATATTCACCATGCCTCCTAAAATTATTTTTTATATCTGCGTAAGTAACATTGGATATTAAATTCAGGTTATGTTTAAAAATACCATATCAGCCTATTAATTTTCTTTCGTCAGTTTCAGATAAGAAAACTAACAATAGAGCTAAACTTTAGCATGTGCTTTGTTCGGCCGTCGTCGACCTGTTCAAATTAATAGAAACATGTACACTGCGCGACATATAAAACCCGTACAGTAACATATTATCAGTGTAAGCCAGACTTACAGATTGACATGTCTTATTTAAGTTGTCAAATCTGACTTAAATTATAGGTATTAGCAATATGAAGTCTATAAGTGACAGTATGAATATATTTGTCATGTTTACGCAACTTAAAAACTCTGATTTGATGCTCATAAGAATTGTACGGGTTTTATATGTCGCGCAGTGTACAATATTATCGGAAAAACAGTGATGATTAAAATGCAACAGATATTTTGTTAGTTAACTTAAATGCTTCTAAATAAATTATTATTAATATGAAACCATATTAAACAAAATGGAAAAATATAAATAACCACATTATATTTTGTTTTAGTTTTTAAACATAAAGGTGTTTCTGCATCAAAAATTTATTGTAGCAACAAGTTGTTCAGATCTATATTCAAACATAAACGATGTAATTTTTTGTTTGGAACACGGCACAATCCATCTCACATTTTCTTAAATAATTGTAATTACCAATTATTGACAATAAACATTTCGAAAAGTAAGGGTATTGCGTTTGATTTTATCAATTTTTATATTAATGTAAAAAGTGATTACCACATGGGACGCTAATGTTAATTGTTGCAGTCGAAATCTAGTGCAGTGGTGCAAACATAATCAAAATTTGTCACATACTGTCAGCTTCAAAACAATAACAATACGCGATCAAGACAATTTGTAATAAATTGGAGTGCGAATGTGTTTTCTGATTGTAATCGTCGCATAGTTATAATTTTACTTGACGTTTGTAATGTAATTGCAGTTCAAGTACTTAATAACAATAACATACAATTTCGGATTCGTGAATGGCTCGATTACAAATTATCTTGATCGCTACATACGGCTGACTATAAATATATATATATATATAGTCATATAAAGCCGAAAAACTCCAATAACAAAAAATTTAAATCAGCGTAGGATCAGGCCTGCCAATTTTTCAGAATTGCCAAATTAAAGCTCTGCTTAAATAATTTATAGTCACTCAATACAATTTATTAAGTTAAAAATATTTTAAATATGTTCAAAAAGGTAAAGCTTTTCAATTTCAGTTTTTGATTTTGACTTAGATTTTATTATGCTATATATACGTTATGTTTTATTTTCTAATATTACCATATTGATATTTGTTATTTGAGGAAATAAAATATGAAGTTAGAAACTTTATATACCTTTTATTCGTTTCAATGGTTTCAATTCGTTTGAGTTTAAATTCATGGTAGTCGTTTGTTTATCTATGTTATTAGATTCAAGTTTTAACGTGTTTATTTTTTACATTGTATTCCAATTAAAAATAGGAATCGTGATATCATTTTGTTGAAAATGGTAAGGTACCAATTTTTAAATATTTTTCTACAATGAAAAGACGATATTAAAAAAAAAAATTGATCTTTTAAATTTTTAGGTTGATGAAAAGGCTTTTCATTTACTTCGTGTTTTAAAAGACGTTAATAGGGATGAATTAATAACTAAATTAAATCACATTAAACAGAGTAATGATTCTCATATAAGTCATTTATTCCTTGAAGAATACTTTAGAAATAAGGATGCTTGTATTTCATCAGATGTATATCGATATGAGGCTGAATGTATTGTTGACATTTTTCCTCAGTATTCTGTAGAATATATACAGTCAATGTTGGAAACATTAGGAAGTGAGAATAATCGAGTTATTATTATTCTACGACAGTTATTGAAAAATGAGCCTATTAATAATTTCACAAATGACGGCATGCTACTACAAAATCAGATTTTGCCTGATTATCTAAAACATAGGGACTCGGTTCATCCTTCTACATCAAGTGATGCTTTACTGCCTAAATGTGATCATGAACTGAGAAATACTTTTGATACAAAACAAACAGCAACATCTCTTAAAAGAAAATTCAACATATTTTTACAGCCAAAATCGCCAAAGATTAAAATAGTACCCATAGCTTCTATGTGTAATAGTACTTCGCAAAACAGATATAATTATATTCCAGAGACATTTACTAGTGGTTGCAGTATGAATATTGGTGCAGGAGGTAAATTTGCTAGTATCAGGTTGGCTAAATTTAATATGAGTTTTTTTTAATAATAGGAACATATACCAACTACAGAAAAGATGATAGTATGGCCACACAAAGTAATTCTATGCCCTTTGAATCTGTAGTTATCAGTTTAATTTTCATTTTTTTTTAGCACAAGTTGAAGAATATGGATTTAAATCAAGTTTAAATCCAAATCTGGATGTCTTACAAAATCGTGGGTATTATGCATATATGTACTTCATTTGAGAGTAAATGAATATATTTTTTGTAGTTCAACCAAAACCAGCACCTACACCAGAATTATTTTCATACAATAATGCACCAGAGAATTGTAAGTAATTTTCTTTTTAATATTTATTTTGGTTAAAATTATAGTATATAAATAGTAGCGTGCGCAAATATGAGATTGCTATACATTTTTTAAAGAAAATTTTATTTTAAAATAAATATAATAGAAAATGACCTATGTATTTAGTTAACAGATTTATTTGTTTATTGTACAATTGCAGTATTAAAAAACGCATACACCCGAAATTTTTCTGTGTAATTGTGATATTTTTTTCAAGAGCCAACCGTATTTTATATTGCAATTTAATCGCGATATAAAATTGACATGCCGCAATTAAGTATTATTTAAAAAAAAACAAATAATTAATTAATTCAAAGAGTTAAAACCAAGTTGGAAGTACAGCAAACTCTTCAAAGTCAAAGGGGATCCGGCCGAAAGAAAATATCAACTGAACAAGATGAAAATTTCTTTGAAGTAATAAGAAACCATCCATTTGAGACCACGTTAAGGGCGGTCCATATAACTAATTTCCCTGGGCGTGTGCGCACTGTTAGGAACCGCAAGAAATATTCAGATTTAAGAAATCGAGTGGCTGCTAAGAAAGTATTTCTAATGGAGCAAAGGGTTGGTTTTGCCTTGGAGTTTCTTCCCCATAACTTAATGTGTTGTGAGAATCCAATTTTCTTTGATAAGAAGGTTTTTTAATCCACATACAATGGAATCATTCGAGTATACAGACCACCGAATTCAAAGTTCGAACAAAATTATAACTTAAAAATTTATAACAGCGGAAAATTCTCAGTAAATGTTTGGGCGTGGATTTGTGTGCAAGGCCCATGAGTCTGTTGGAGAATTGAGAACAGATTTACTTCCGATACGTATATTACAATCTTACAAGACGTTTTCCTGCCATCTGCAGAAATTTTATTTCCTGATAAAAATTTCATATACCAAAATGACAATTGTCTGGTCCATACGCTCTATAGCAGTTTGAAACTGGAAAATTACGTGACGCGTTTGCCGTGGCTTTCTAAAAGCCCGGATTTAAACCCAGAGAAGAATGTATGGGGTTATATCACGAAGCAAATGTACAACAATAACTTTGGACCTGTAAATGCCCTGGAGTTAGCAGACAAGATTGAAGAAATTTGGAGCGAACTTTCTCCGGCCTATATTAGTTCATGCATATATTCCATGCATATATTCCATTAGGTTTATTTTGAAATTGTGTGTGCTATATACTTTTATTAGAAACATAGATTATGGTAATTTATATCAATTTTCGTTTGACGTTTTAAAAAAGTCAAAACTGACATGGACTGATTTACATTATTAAAATATTGCGAAATGTAACCTAAGCAGTTGTACGCATTTTTTAATGCCGCAATTGTACTATCGTGAGCAAATGAAAGTGCACACTTTATTATGTTGGCATGTCGAAATTTCAAAATTTATCTAATGTATACAGTACTTTTGAAGTGTCAGTGTCAGCATTTAATCATAACATAAATGACATTAGCTTGACAATTTGGTAAAATTTACGCAGCTATAATAATGCGTTTACTTTCAATTGCTCACGATAGTACATGTCAATTTTAACAGAAGTTATGAAATAATATTTTGTATAGTCTTTCCATTTTTTTGTGGAAAACATTAATTCCTTAATATTTCTTGTTGATCTCGGGTACTTCGCTGCGTATTTTCATGTTTAACAATGATCAATTCCGAGCAGTAGGTTCGTATAGTTATAACGTAAACTGAAATATTTGCCAATTAGTTTTGTACGTACTGCATGTTTTTATAAGATTTATAAGTATCACTTTATAGGTAATCAAGGACCTAACTAACCAGCTGCATAACAGCCGATTAGGTGGGTCCGCAGATTTGAACAGGACTCTGGATTATAATCTCCATCGACTCTTAACACCCTCTCGCATTTTGCTACTGAATAACTCCATTTAGACTTTAAACTCATCTGCCCACAGTAAATGATTTCGGTTTTGTGCATGCCAGTCTCTCTTACGTTTTTTTTTTGCATATTCTAGCAGTGTTTTTCTCAGGCAACTTGACCTTCCAAACATTGTTTTATGAAATATTGCTCTGCTGGGGATGGATATGCTGCAACAGATAGTATGGCACCTGAAATTATATTTACAGATAAATTGAATGTTTCGATACCGATCGAGGTGCTATTGTCTAGCTTACTAATGGATCGTAATCCACTCAAGCCACAGGTCGTATTTGTGGACTGTGCCTTAAAATGAAGATATTGAGTCTGGGAAAACACGACGGTTTTTCAGGAACAGTTTTCGTAGTTGCTCTCTATTACCATGTCCCATGAACTGAATAAGTACGATTCAAAAGGAAATTGCATAGGACTAGAACTTGTATGAGGAATCAGTAAAGAAAATTCCATCAGACGGGAGTTCTGGTCATGACCGGAAAGACAATATGAAAAGATCAATTCCATACTAACGTTTTATCGGGAGAGCTGGAAGTTAAGTTCTCAGCTAACTTAATTATAAGTAGCCAAAACGAAATTGAAATTGTCACCGACTTGGTAACTGTTCATTGAGAAAGTATTTATACAACATGGCTATGACCAGCAAAACATTTCTGGTCATAGCCTTTGTATTTTTTTCAATATATAGTGATCATTGTTTGGCAGGCAACATATACAGCAATTTGGTGTTAGATTTTCCTTATTCATAAAAAAACCACCGTCTTTGAGATATCTTCGGTCGCTTTACTACAATTTTATAATAAATTATTTTGCATGGATATATTCAATACTTTTGTTCTAAAAAATGCTTTCACCAAGTAATAATAATAATGTTTTTCTAAACTTTAGAAGACAATAATGCACTACAAGGGATAACTAGATTGACCAAACCATCTGTAAACAATTGCTCGTATGTAATTTTTTTTATTTGCAAAGGGTCGTTCCCGCACAACTTACTCTAGGAATAGTATATATATATATATGTAGGGATATATGCGAGCCAACAATAAGACGCCCAGATTTATTATATAATTTAGAAAACTATGTAAATTAATATTTGAATTGTCTAAACGGGTTCTGACAATCGATCTCTGTAAAAAGTTTCTTCAAAGTAAAATAGGGGACATTTCATGAATTAATATTATTCCTAATTTTGTGACTTTTAGTATTATCGGCAATTCTCAGTTGACAGTTTTGTAGAACAAATCGCCTTCTTTTTCTATATTACTTTCTGCTGGCAAGCGAGCTTCCTACTGCTCTTTTCTCACACCATACCAGCCATAGGGTAGCACTAGTGGGTGCCCTATGGCTGGAAGATTTGGAAAAGAGATAAAAAAATCAATGGTTAGAAGAAACTCTTCTCGTGATGGAGCTCCGGCGACACATTCCACATCCCAAACATGAGTCTCGGAAAACAAGTACCCAAACCAAGACAAAAAGAAATTGAAGGAAAGATTAGCTAAATATTAACTTTGTTTTTTATTAAATACGAACATAAACACATATAGACGTGAAAAGATTCTGATGAAAGTAAATTGGCAACTCAGAAATGTGGGAAACATTTTAATTTTATTAAATTTGGACTGAGAATATTAATTTAATTTCGTTGATGAGAACAATTGAGGAGAATGTGATTAATATCACCGAATAATCCACAATTACGGTTAGGGGAAGCTAAAATTTGAATTTTGTTGAGATGAGCAGAAGTAAGACTATGCCCAAATCACAAGCTACAGAATTGAAATAAATGAAATTGAATCAAAAGTAGTCAAATTTTGAAACCAGGACCTTTTAGGGATAGATGGTTGGACGGTAACATAAAATCTTCCTCCAACCAAAGAGGAAGTATTCAATTATTCTGCCACTTTGTCATAAGATTATCTCTTAAATCTCGGAAAAGATCTTTATAAAATATCTTCATATTATTGATCGGTTTAAATCTATCTAATTTAGCAAATGAATCAGCTTTTTCGTTAAACAGTATTCCTTTTTGACTGGGGATCCAGCAAAAACAAATGTTAATTTTGCTCATTTTATTAATAAAGGATTTTGTGTTACATATTTTGAGAGCTAGGACATTCTCTTGCAGTCAGAGAAAATAACATTGAATTCAGGTTTAAAGGCAATAATATAAGATAAACAAACAGAAATAGAAGCAAAGCTATTGATGGCTGCCGAAAAATGGAAATTCGAAGTAGGAGAGAGAAACTGCCTGCAGAGGTGGACTTGGGAGAATTATGAACGGAACCATCCTTAAAATATAAGTTGTAATTGGGCCAATGACTGTTTTATATAAAAATTAAACTCTTGATTGATAACATGAGTGGGCAAAAAAGAAATGTCAGAGGCTTTAATGACTTCATGCGAGCGAAAACGAGTTCAGGGATAATAGTCAGGAACAACAGTTGAACAAACTGTTTCTTTAAAATAATAATTTCCCTATAACAAAAAACCAGAAATGGACTGCGGTAACGTTGCCGTCCTAATAAACGCAAAACTTCCTCTGGGAGAATTTTGTTGTTTTCATAGTTAAGATTTTTGAGACGATATTTTTTGGTAAGGAATTCAAATCTAAAGGCAAGAGGAGGTTCGCTTGCTTCAATCAGTAGAGCCTTTGTAGACGTAGATTTCATTGCACTTAAAATGGTTCTCAAGCGTTGATATTTGAATGTATTGATTTTGTTAAGAGCAGGAAGCAAAATACTACATCCATATTTAATTTTGGATTTAATTTAGAAGCGATACGGGATAAGATAAGAAGAGTTTTAGGATCCAAACCACAGTTTTTGCCACACAATGATTTGATGATATTTAAAGATTTAAAACAAATATGAAGGAGATGATTAATATATAGCTTCCAGTTTAGTTTAGTGTCAAACTACATTCCCATATAACAAAATCATTGAACTATTGGAATATTCACTCCGTCAAGAGAAATTCGGGGAAAAAAGTGACGAGCTCTTTTTCCAGAGAATCACATAGCTTTGGTTTTTGTAAGGGAAACATTTAGGACCCTTATCCACAATTAGTGAATTTATAATATTCACGCCGTTTTGAACCGAATAAGCTACAGAAGATATGTCTTTACCTGCAGCATATATAACTCGACCGCGTACTAAAGGCAGTTGATATGCGGACTCAAGAGATCTTCTAAAGCCCTCATATACCGCCTAATTCTGAGCAAACGCAACGATGCGAATGTATGAATATTTCTCCCGCTCCAAATAGAATTCCCTTGAATGCTGTAGGCGTGTCTGATTACCAAATTACTATTAAAGGACTATAAATTGTTTAGTCCTGTGTTATTGTAATGATTTTATAATAAATAAATTGCAATACGTTATACTGACGATGGTCACACAAAGCGTAATAAAATTATTAATAAGCGGTTAAGAAAATTGCAAATAAGGCATCAAGAGATTTAATAAATTAAATTTTAATAATAAAGGTAACAAAAACTATTCATAGTAAACTAAATAAACTTCAGAAATAAATAAAAACTAAATTAAATTCCAGTAATGTAAAGAAAAATTTACTCTTACAGATAATAAAATAAATTGTTCATAATGAGAAATTAATTATATAATAACGGAAATTCATCTGTTTAAACTCGTCACCGTAAAATAATTGATGATGTTTGGAATATTTATAATTACGAAAACCATTTAATTTTAGTATGCGGTTAACGGAAGAGCAGCATATGCCTAAATCGTTGGAAATATCGCTATGTGTCAAATTTGAATTTAGTTCTATTGCAGCGCATACTAAAATGAACGTATCATTAGGAACTCCGGCAAATAAGTCACATATTCTTTGATAAGAATTATCAGCGTGGTACCATTTCATCATTTCGACTTTCTCTTCTAGTGTATAACGCGGCATTATCACTATTCAAACGCTTAAGAGACTCCGTATAGGGTGACAGTGGTGACACTAATTTGTGACATTAATTGTCAAATCGTTGCGCGACAGACTGTTTTGTGATTGGCTAAACGCGTTCAGGGGATTTGTATTCGAAGCGGGAGAAATATTCATACATTCGCATCGTTGCGTTTGCTCAGAATTAGGCGGTATACATTGTGTAAAAGGCGACTGAGAATGCTACCTTATGATAAACCTTTATAAGCCAATCTATAGAATGAAGAGCTGTCCAATGTGATCATCTTATCAGCTACTAGTTGAATGATGCGATTGATAATGGAGTGGGGAATGAGAATTTCTTTTAATTTATTAATTAGAATGGAAACGATTATGTTGTCATATGCAGCAGAAATGTCGAGGAAGATGCACAATGATTTGTTTTTCTTAATAAAAGAAAAATAAATATCAGGGTATAAAATCGATAAATTATCTATCGTAGATTTCGACTTACGGAACTCAAAATAGAAATCAAACAAGAAGTTGCGTTCGCACAACAAATCGATTCTATTCTGAGGTAGTTCAAATAGCTTTCTAATATCGTGCGTTAAAATAAAAACTACCTCTATTCAGCCATGATTTCTAATTAACATCAAAAAGCATGTTGTAACTTTACTAATTTGAATTTCTTAAATGTGAGTTACATCTAAATGACAGACGGCTTTTGAAAATTGCAAGGTTATAATTTTCCTGTCATGAATAAATAAAATGCTGTTAGCGTTTTTATTAGATGATACTAATGACATTAACATTTGACAATTCAGAACGGTGCGGTTAAGATATACCTAACAATTTCATGGCCAACTCTGGCTGTTTTTTTTTTGAACGCACGGAACATAGAAGAGCAATTGGTCTGTAGTTAGATGCCTCGGAGCGATTCCTATTTGATTTTAAAGTAGGAAAAGTAAATATTAACTTCCACGATACATATAGGGGTATTTGGCAGATTTAGCTGACCAAAATTATTTGTCGACCTATTTAAGATGATTCGAGGACGCTGAACACAAATCTGAAGTTCGTTTTTTTTTTAATCTGCTCTAGTTTTTTTATCAATAAAGGATTAAAATGTTCGTAAAGTAAATTTTAAAAAAGTTGGCTTTGAAATTCAAACAATACGACTGATCACTTTGAAGTTTTCAAAAATGTAGTTTCCATGAGTTATGGAATATTCTTAGACAAATTTTTATTCTTCACCCACCAGGCAGGGCACGGACTGTTTTATTATCCATAAGAAGTTAAATAGAATTTCTATTTAGAGTGTCCTTTCGTCATAGGCTACACATAACGTGTGTTCATTTGAAAAGTCAATCTAGGTTACTTTGAAATTTTGATAGAATAAGACGCATATATACCGTGATATCATAAAGTTCCTAGGACGAAGATGGCTTTGTAATATAAATTGTATGTCTGAACTTAAGTTAGGAACTATAACTCTGTTTTGTAAATTATTTTGACAGTGACATTATCTGTCATCCATTAATGTGTTAGAATTGCTGAAAGCAAGTTTGAACGTCGAGTTTGAAACATAGCACATTCGAGTAAATTAAAATATGGTTTACAATATAGTTCAAAAAGCGTACATGATTGAAGCCTATTTTCGGAGTGGAGTGCGAATTGATGGAATTTGGGTGTACAGTCAACGTGCATGTTTGGATGATTTTAGAGAGCACTTTCCAGAGTTAGCTGTAATTCCCAAAGATTTTTATAATTGCCTTTCCAATTGTGTTGGTGTGTTTCGTGAGACTGGTTCTGTGGGTCATAAATCACGTACTGGTAGACCAACTGTTCGTTCGGAACAAGTTATAAATGATGTTCGTCAACGTATGGTAAATAAACCCACAAAACCTTTCAAACGCCTTTCTCAAGAGATTGGACTTTCTTATGGAACATGTCAGAAAATTGTAAAGAAAAACTTACACATGCATCCGTATAAGATGCAATCACATCAGGCTATTTTGCCGGTCGACTACCCTAGACGTCGTGCGTACTGCCAGTGGTTTGCAAATAACTTAATAGAAGATGATGACCTGCTAAATTTGTCAATTTTCTCTGATGAAGCATGGTTTCATCTTTCGGGGTATGTCAATTCCCAAAATACTCGAATGTGGAGTAGTGAAAATCCTCATATTTTTATTGAATCGTTTCTCCATAATGCGAAACTTGGTGTTTGGCTAGCAGTTTCTCGCCGCAGAGTTGTTGGCCCTATTTTTTTTAATTTCACAATTAATGCTGAGAGGTATAGAAACATTCTGAATGAATTTATTGAACAGTTGCATGATGATGAATTGCAATATGGATACTTTCAACAAGATGGTGCAACGGCACACACAACACGAGAAAATATTGCTTTTCTTCGTGAGTTTTTTGACGATCGGATCATAAGTTTACATACGGAAGTTGAGTTTCCACCACGATCACCTTGTTTGACAATTATGGACTTTTTCGTGTTTCCTCACCTAAAGAATAGAATATTTAAAACTCCTGTTGCTAATTTGCAAGATATGCAACAAAGAATTATTGACGAATGTGCATTAATAACGCCCGCAATGCTGCAAAATGCCTTTAACAGCATGAAAAGGCGTGTCACATTGGGAATTGAAAATAACGGACAACAATTTCAACATTTGCTTTAATTTTGCCTTTTTTTATTAATAAAATTTTGAATACAAGCTGAGCTTGTTGTTTTATTAAATCTTTATTAAATCAAATGACATATTTATTGATGTCACGATGACACTATCAAAATAATTTTCAAAAATTAAGGTTAAGTTACCAGTATGATAATATGGATAAAGTTCAGACATATATTTTCTATTTCAATGCCATCTTGGACCCAGAAACTTTATGATATCGCGGTATTAGTATGTGTTTGTTGTTCCGTAAACGTAAATCCAAAGGACATTTGATAATGTCAATCACAAATATCAGTTAGTGCATCAGTAGGTGCGTCGATTCTGGTTTAAATAAATTGCTTCTCAGTTTTAAAATGGCTTTCACTTTAGAACATAACATTTTTTTAGTCCAGGCTTATTTTCGAAGTGGTAATAAAATTGATGGTTTATGGGTTTATTCAGTTCAAGATTGCATGGTAGAATTTCAAGTTGAGTTTCCACATTTTGTAATAGATTATATACAATTTAAGAATACTTTGGATAGAACTTTAAAACTTTTTTCTGAAACTGGTAGTCTCTTAAGAAAATCAGGCAGCGGAGCAGTTAAGAAACGTACACCTCAAGTTGTCAATCGTGTTGAAGAAATAATGGAAAATGAACCATAAACATCTGTTCGACATTTGAGTCAACAAATAAACCTTTCTGTTGGTACAACTCACAAGTTATAAATTTATTGTTTTTTGGTTGAAACACAAAAAATATAAACATTACATTCAAGGTTCTGCTTGTCCCGCTTGCAACTTCTGTATATAAGAGGCCTTTTTCTGTGCAATACGGTTTTTGCGTTCTGCCAAAGTGAGTTTTGCGCGATTCCATCTCTTTTTCTTGGCAGGAAGTGCTTTAGGTTCTTTCTTTTCTAGAGCTGGATCAGCTCTTATTGCAGCATGACTACAGTTTTGTAATTGGTTTGTAAATATGAAGAATAGCAGCGATAAGCCAAAGGCAGTTGCATGATGATGAACTTCAAAATGCATATTTCCAACAAGACGGAGCACCTTGTCACTGTACTGCAGAATCTTTGGATTATTTAAGAGAATTTTTTTATGAGTGTATAATTAGTCGAAATACTGAAATTGCTTGGCCTGCACGTTCATGCGATTTAACACCTTGCGACTTCTTTTTGTGGCCTTATCTAAAAAATAACATATTTCGAACACCTATATTGAATTTGAATGATATGTTACAGAGAATCGAACAGAAATGCATGGAAATTAATAACAATCCAGTAATGTTGCAGAATATCATCAGAAATTTTGAACGGAGGATTTTAAAGTGCATTGATCTTGAAGGACAACATTTTCAACATTTGTTATAGTTTTCAATAAATACCTATTATTTGTTATTTATTTGTATGTATGAAACTGTCAAAATATACGACTTCGTAGGTTAATTAGTAAATTTTAATTTACGACATACTTCAAAATGTTCTCAGTAATTCACATGCTACTAGATTGACTTTTCAAATGAACACTTGTTAGTATGTATATTAAATTCTTCGTATGAGTTTGGTAGTAAAATACAATTTGACATGAAACTAATTTATTGTACTAGGTACGTACAATGGGTACAAGGGTGCGTTGCACAAGCCGTACACAACGCTTACGCTCGCGATTGCGGTCATTCCCGTTCCACTAGCGTATGGCCAGCTCATAAGTATTATGGTTATCCTACTAAGTGGAATGGCTTTGTTTTGATTTGTGAATATTTAAAAAATATTAATTCATAATAGTGATAAGACATACTTTATAAAATAATTTTAACAAAATGTTAAATCCAAATAATAATGCAATTATTGCGACGAAGAAATACATCTACTTCACTTCTAGAAGTAAATCTTTTTCTAATCATACAATGTTATTATTTGTTTGTTTGCCATCATTGAACTTTTATAATCATAAACATTTCAACCCACCTAAAGACAAGGGTCGCCGTGAGCTCGACGTGATCGAGAACAATGACGTCATTTATGACGTTTTCAGCACGTCCACACCAACTGTAACCGTTATGTGGAACTACTTGGAATGACTCACACGAGCGTTTTGAGTGTTGTGAGTGCCTAGTGGAACGTATCCTAAAAAGAATATTTGTGTATTGTGCAGTATACCACGTGAGGGCGCCAAATTATTACAAGATAGACACTTGTGGCCTATGTTGATTCGTTCCGGGCTAGCTGTAGCGTCATAACAATATGTACTGTAAATGATTTATAATAATAATAAATGGTGGGATGATGCATCAAAGGTCCAGTTGGCATGTGCCTTGGCACACTCAATTAAATCTCTGTACTCCTTAGCCCGATCCTTATTTTCTGAAATCTCAGTACATTTGACGCACATTTATTTCCTCGAGCTCTCAATTCCATTTGAGTAGCATAGATAATTTTCTTAGGGCTATCAGACAAACGTATAGTCTTGCGTCTTTTGCTTGCTCACTAACAACTTTAAAAGATTTCATTGGTCTACCCGGTCTTGTCGCTAATATGGGTAATTGAAACACTCCACTCAACCACTTTTCATTGCTTTTCACAAATAAATCACTTCTGTATTTTGCTGCTATCCAGCGATGTTTCATTTCTGATCTCAACCTTGAAAAATTATGCTTCATTTCCGTTACTTGTTCTTCAGTATAAGGCTTATGTGAAATCGAGTAATCTTCGATGTATTCTAATTGTATATTTGACGCACATTTATTTCCTCGGGCTCCCAATTCCATTTGAGTAGCATAAATAATTTTCTTAGGGCTATCAGACAAACGTATAGTCTTGCGCCTTTTGCTTGCTCACTAACAACTTTAAAAGATTTCATTGGTCTACCCAGTCTTGTCGCTAATATGGGTAATTGAAACACTCCACTCAACCACTTTTCATTGCTTTTCACAAATAAATCACTTCTGTATTTTGCTGCTATCCAGCGATGTTTCATTTCTGATCTCAACCTTGAAAAATTATGCTTTATTTCCGTTACTTGTTCTTCAGTATAAGGCTTATGTGAAATCAAGTAATCTTCGATGTATTCTAATTGACCGTTAAAGGAGAGACCATTTTGTGATCTCTTGAAGTCAAAAATTTCCTTATGAGCCATCATACTACTTCCAGAAGGTCCTGAAATAATCAAAATAGAATTTATCGAGAGTTATAATATTTTCACATTTTCGTGTTAGAAATTTGAAATCGCTCTACATGGAGGCGTAGCATTGTTTCTTAGTTTAAACTCCCATAATAATACCTGTCGATCATGCATTTTCGTTCTATAAATTTCATAGCTCAGAAAATTATTATTTAATTTGGATATGTACTGTAATAAGACTGAAAGATATTAATATGCTGCCATATACTCCTATTAGCAGAACATAAGTATCCTTCACGAAGCAATGCCACAAGGGCTGGTACTGCATCATTAAATGGTTCGGAAAAAAACAATTGCAACCAAATTCTGTCGCCATCGAAAAACAAATTTCCACTCGAGGAACATGCTGTGGGTATGGAACTTAAAGTAATAACTCATTTTGAGTTATTCCCATTCAACCAAACCATGACAGACGCTTTACTGCAAATAGTTGGAGAAACTTCAAGTTTCGCAATAAAAGCAATCTGCACTATTCAATGTCAATCGGAAGGGTGTAATTCTTCCTTAGGAGAATGTCTTGCCGCATTGCAGAAATATGGACTAATTGGGATGAGAAATTGGTCCTCACCATGCGTACTCTTCCGACATCGTCCCATCTGGCTATCACATGTTTCCTACCTTACAGAATTTTCTTACTGAACTTGTGAGAAGAAGAATGCCTGAAAAATTCTCGGAAACTTTTTCAATCAAGAAATACGGTATGCGCCAAAATAAACAACACTGAAATGCGTGCCATTGTTATGCGCATGTCTGCTTTTTGACGTATGATACTAGCAGCGTTATGTGTTTTTAGTAGTGCAAAGAACGTTATTATGTGATGTTATAGTTGAGAATGGGTCTCACGAATGAGGAAAAAGTGTTTATCGTCGAGCATCGTACGGAAAAGGCAAACAAGGTGGACCGAGTTTGAAGTTAGTGACGGAAACATATCGCGATCAATTTCATAAAGAGGCACCTACCAACAAAGTTATGCTTTCTATTGTTGAGAAATTTCGTCGTTCTGGCAGTGTGTTGTGCCAACGGAAGGGAAGGTCTGGTAGGCCAGTAACTGTGAGAACGAATGGGAACCACCGACGTGTCCTCAATCAGGTTTTGCAATCACCGAACCGAAGTCTTCGGCGAACGGCATTTAAGTTGAATATCAGCAGTACGTCGATTCGGCGTTTGTTCAAAGATGTAGGTGGATTTCCGTACCGAATTCAAGTTGGACAACGATTGTCAAACCAAGATATGAATGCCAGGGTTGCGTATTGTGGACAATTTTTGGCTATGTTGTACGAGGATCCAGATTTCTTGAATAATGTGTGGTTCTCAGACGAAAGTCATATTCACTTGGAGGGTTACATCAATAAACAAACAACTCGCTTCCTTGGTTTCGGTAAGCCAGACGTGATTATCCAAAAACCGCTACATAGTGCCCGTGTGACGATATGGTGTGCAGTGTCAGCACACGGTGTGATTGGTCCGTATTTCATTGAGGATGATGATGGCACACCTCTTACTGTTACCCAGGAACGTTATAGAAACATTGTGGTAACGCCATTTGTCCAAGATCTCAGAGGGTTTTGTCGTGCCAGGGACCCTTCGGATGGAAGAGCAGTGGTTTCAACAGGACGGGGCGACCAGTCACACTGCTCGACAATCAATAGCATTGCTGCAGGAAACTTTTGAAGGACGCATCATTTCCCGCAATTCTAATTTCAACTACCCATCACATTCCCCCGATCTTACACCACCGGATGCCTACGTATGGGGCATGTTAAAGGAGCAAGTCTTCAGCGGTACAGACCCACCCAGAACTGTTAATCATTTACGTGAGAAGATCGTCTCCTTTTTCCGGAATATGCAGCAACCTGTGTTCTCGAATATGTTTCACAATCTGCGTAACTGTTATGAGCAGTGCCTACAACGCCATGGCGCACATTTTGAACATGTCTTCTATAGACATAATAATGTATAAGTAATAAATAATATACTTCAGTAATTTCAATGTTGTTTATTTTGGCGCATACCGTACTATATGATGAATAAAATTTGGTTAATCTCTTACTCTTTAAAAATATACTACTAAAACGACATTAATTATTACTAGACCTGATATATAATATTATCAAAAATATGCACCCAGTTGATTAAATAATAATTTTTTGATACAACTTTTATATTTTGCTTATTGTTTGTTGTTAGGTAGAATAAATAGGTAGAATTTAGCACCCGCCTTCAGTAGGGTGTTAAGGGTATAGCATACTATTGGTCAACATTAGTAATATAACTAGAGACCGGACACGAGAGGTTGAGGACTCATCTCACATGAGCGTAGAGTAAAATTACTTTCGGATGAGACTGGCGCAGAAACACATTTTAGTAATTAGAAAGAGAGCCACCTCATAAATGAGAGAAACAGCTAGTAGTATAAATCCGTGTACTATACGAGCCACAAACGTTTATCGATTATTTGTCAGTCGATACCAGGCATTTGATCTGTGTGTTTCGTAGTGGTCTTGTACGTACATTGCTCACGCTGCCGACTGCTGCAACTGCTCAATGTTTTTAAGGTGTTCAGTATTTTTGTAATGTCATCGCTCGCGCATCTTCAGTCTCATCCGAAAGTAATTTTACTCTACTACTGAACATTTCTATTTTTATAGTTTTTAATTTTATTTATATAATTATATAATAATAAAACGGGTATATATACGGCTACAAAATACGAAATACATTTTTATTTGTTCATTTTGTAGTTCAAATTGAGTAAAGGAGTATTAATATTTACTAGCAATACTTTCTCAAGGTTCTCTTCTGTAAAATTTGTTCTTTTTGAATGAAATACATCCTTGTAAATAGAAAACGTCCTTTCTACATCGCAACTGATTATAGGTGCATACTGGAAATATTCTTTTATTTCCGCGTATTTTGTAGTTAGATGTTATTAAATCTCGATTTCTATTAAACACTGCGTCTAACTTTTGCCGAAGGCCACATCCGAAGTCACTTGGAATACTTTTCAAATTATTAATAGCCACATCTAATGTCGTTAAACCATCATTTAATTTGAGATTTCGATTTTCAAAATAAGTGATTAGTTTTGTCAAATTTCCAAAGTGTTCCTGAATAGAGTACAACTGATTTTTTAAATTTGGAATTTGTGTTAGTTCCTTGCCCTCAGAAATACTCCGAGCGTCCTCATTTAGACATTCAACGAAATTTTGAAAATTATCGAAATTCTCTGCATAAAAACTAATAGCTTCCAACCATGTCCCCCATCTAGTTATTACTGGAGAGGGAGGCAGTGACAAAGATGGCAGTTTTTCCCTGTAAAGAGCTACTGTCAATGGTGCTTTTCTGAAAACTTTTTAAAAAGCGGATACAAGTATATCAACTTCTGGAAAGGTGTCTCTGATATATTCACAGATTCTGTGGAGAGCATGTGCTACACAAGTAATATGCAACATATTAGGATATGTTTCCTTTAATGGTCTGCCTGTTTTTAACATATATGCAGCATTGTCACTTACAAATAAAAATACTTTTTCTTTGTACCTGTCGTCCGAATGAAGTATTTTTTGAATATTCTCGTTAATGGTTTTGGCAACTGTTTTCGCATCAACTGTATTTATAACTTTTGTTGCTATTACATATGCGTTATATGGAATACTTGGATGTAGTACACCAGCTACAACATTTACCATACAGCGTCCTAATATATTGACAGTTTCGTCGGCACTTATCCAGAGGTACTGATTTGAAAGATGGCTTCTAATGCGTTCTACTGCTTTCGTGTAGCACGTAGAAACATAATATTTGCGTAAGGTGGATTCATCAGGAACATTTCGGCCAGTATATTTTTGGAGTTCTTCGTTAAAATTGTCAGATTTCAACGGTTCCAATTTCTGTGCATGTGTTTGCGATGCTAAGTGACGTCCGCGCGATTTCATAGAATTTTTTAACGATATTTTACAGATTTTGCAATAAATTTCGGAATCACTGACAATGGACATACAGTCAGTATGACCGTCAATCCAACTCGCCATTGTTGTACGATGCCGTTCCCGACGTTCTTCCATACCATATCTGAAAAAGTAACTTAAACAATGCTCTAGATCTAAATAAATTAAAACTAAAAATGTATGCGTAAATTATTGAAACTGAATGAAATTCAATGCACACTTACGTCTAAATAATTGGGAGAAGTAGATTCAATCAAACGATATTAAACAGGATCTATCACAAAAATTCCGATGTAATTAACAGTTAAAATTATGAAAACAAGAAACTAACTTACAGCACTTTATTTATCTTACGAAATATAATCTAAATAGACTAAATTATTAAAACTCTACACGCTTCTATCTACGCCCATGAAAATAGAAATTTAACTGTAAATATCCAACAAGAAACGTCGCAATTCTCGATGAAAACAGATGTGCGCGCTAGCCAGATCAATAATGCATTCAATAGCTGCGTGATGTACTTATAGATGTTGTAGTCGTAATGACGACGTCATTTTAACCCGATGTGTCCGGTCTCTGAATATAACAAACCATAATATTTCATATTTTATTGGCATTTGCTCAAATATATTTGTTTTTGAAGTTAATTTTCACAGTATTTAGTATTTATGGTGGAAATAAGTTAACATATAGCATTAGTATTGTGAAACATTGAACTAATCTATATATTACAAATTGCAGTAGATAGGAAGGCAGAATATTAATAAATTGTTTTTCTTCTAGTTCTCACTCCATATTTGTTTGGCTCGCCGAATGGCGCCGATACGCCAGATCAACAAGGAAATCAAAATGAGCCATTAAATTGTAAGTAATACTAATAACTAACTACACATAACAATGACTTTTCAAAAATGTTTGAATGATTTCGAATTTGGTCATGTAATACATCCCTTTATGTTTAACCAAAAAAAAGCCTTTTATTTCATATATGTATAAAATACTGTTAATGCTTAGGTAAATATAATTACAAGAATGAGGATATTTTAGCCATAATATTTGCTCGTAAGTTAAATTGCAATTGACAAGAATATGTTTCTGTGTTACCTCATTATGAGTAAAATAAATTACAACGAAAGCCGTTTCCATGACGACAGAATAAACCAAACAACTAGTATACTGGGTGTCCCATGGCATGAGTGCCGCAGCTTAAGTATGTGTTACTGAAACAATTTCAAATTAAAAGTGTCTAATGAACGTATCCCACAAAACTCTTTCGTAACCGAGCTACAAACATTTGAAGTATTAGATACGAGGGGGTATTGATATCTAGTTAGCCTAGGCTATTTTCCTTAAACAAAACAAAATTTTGTTATAATGACAAGAAATAATGGCATTTTAAAGGGGTGACAGTAAAATCTTACGTCAAGAAGTTGAAGTATTGCTAATACATAAGTTGTATGTAATACAACTTATTTTTTTCCACATTTTCAAATCGAGCCTTTGAAGATTTTAGCATTTCTTTTTTCATGGTTACTGTACACTAGGGATTATCATCGAAATAAGAGCTTCCTCTGAACTGGCTTCAACGTAACGATGTAAAATTGTTCGAATAATTTTCAATAAACTTCAAATTTTCTGCATTCAAGTTTGATATATCATAATCAGATGAATATAGTGCGATGGCATATTTTTGTTCTAATATCCTCTTGAGCATATGATACGTCGAATTCCATCTCGTGACTACGTCTTGTAATAATTTGTGTTGTGGAAGCCATAATTTGGTTTGTATTTCTTTCAATTTAGTACTAGCTACTTGCGAGTGATTAAAATGGGTTACTACATTGCGACACTTTGCAATTATGTCGGAAATAGATTTTTGAGAACATATGCTATCATGAATTACCAATTGGATGCTATGAATAAAACATGACTCATTTCTCAAATGGGCAATATTTAATCGACTGATCATATTACGAAAGCCATCTCGTAGCAATACGTGTATGTAATTTGCAGCGTCTAATTTCCAGTATTGTAGCATTTAGCTTAATGAATCACTAATGGCAGTACCTGTATGGCTTCCAGGAAAATGGCGAGCATTTAGAACCACGCACTTTTTTTCAAATTTTTCATTAAGCCAATGTCCACTGAGGCTTATAAAGCGTTCGTTATTCTCAGAACAGGTCCATATGTCTGATGTCAAGGAGATCAAATTCAGTTGTGATTTTTCAATATCGATTAAATCACATTTTCGAATAACATTTATCGTATGTAGTAGACATAATAAATTCCGGGAAATATTTTTGTGAAGGTATTTGATATCGGAGCTCTAATGTTTTCAAAAGATTAATAAATCCAACATTCTCGACTATTGCAATGGGTTGGTTATCCACAGCTATCGATTGGCCAATTTTATCATGGATTTTCTTTGCTTTGATGTTATTAATGTCCCATGTGATAATTTTGTCTAAACACTGGACGAATGTTCGTTGTTTAATGAGGCGCGAAGGTCCCGGTGTCGGATCGTCTAATTTCTTTTTCTTAACATTAACAATGTCACAATCACTAAACTAATCTGACTGTTTTAAACGTAAATGTTTCAATAACGTTGACGTTATTTAGGATTTTGTATTTGTGCCACCTCTGGATAAAACTGGATTACATAAACTGCATACTGCTTTCGTTTCGTCTTCAGAAAACATTTTAAAATAATTCCAAACTGAACTCATTATTGAAAGGGTACATACGTAAGGAATTAAAAAAATTGTAATTCGACCCATATGCAACTGAAATTAAATGCGAACTGAGAAAAAACATCGGCAGCCCCAGTGTAAACTCAGGGGATTTCTCGGTTTTGTTTACATACGCAGCCTTTCCGTCAGATGGTGTAGGATGCACACTTTCACATAACGTCCCGGTTACCCGGCTGGGTACGTTTTTTTTTCTTTCTCAATACCCGGTAGCCGGCATTTTTTAGGACCCGGTATATCACTATTTAGAAAGGTTACAAGATCGCTGCATTAAGTGTATTAATTTAAGAGGAGACATTGTCCCAACTTTAAATTATTTCAATAGTTGGCTAAGAATATATCAATACCTCCTCGTAACGCTACTAATGTAGGTATTTTGTACCGCTGTTAATTTCGTTGTTATTAAACAGTCGGGGTGACTGTGATTTATTGTTTATTATTCATTGCGACAGTAAACGTATATTTATTAAGTTAATTTAGCGTGTTTGTTTCTTTATGTTACATTAAAATACTACCGTGACATCATAAAGTTTCTAGGACGAAGATGGCTTTGTAATATAAATTGTATGTCTGAACTTAAGTTAGGAACTATAACTCTGTTTTGTAAATTATTTTGACAGTGACATTATCTGTCATCCATTAATGTGTTAGAATTGCTGAAAGCAAGTTTGAACGTCAAGTTTGAAACATAGCACATTCGAGTAAATTCAAATATGGTTTACAATATAGTGCAAAAAGCGTACATGATTGAAGCCTATTTTCGGAGTGGAGTGCGAATTGATGGAATTTGGGTTTACAGTCCACGTGCATGTTTGGATGATTTTAGAGAGCACTTTCCAGAGTTAGCTGTAATTCCCAAAGATTCCCAAAGATTTATAATTGCCTTTCCAAAGATTCCCAAAGATTTATAATTGCCTTTCTAATTGTGTTGGTGTGTTTCGTGAGACTGGTTCTGTGGGTCATAAATCACGTACTGGTAGACCAACTGTTCGTTCGGAACAAGTTATAAATGATGTTCGTCAACGTATGGTAAATGAACCCACAAAACCTTTGAAACGCCTTTGTCAAGAGATTGGACTTTCTTATGGAAAATGTCAGAAAATTGTAATGAAAAACTTACACATGCATCCGTATAAGATGCAATCACATCAGGCTATTTTGCCGGTAGACTACCCTAGACGTCGTGCGTACTGCCAGTGGTTTGCAAATAACTTAATAGAAGATGATGACCTGCTAAATTTGTCATTTTTCTCTGATGAAGCATGGTTTCATCTTTCGGGGTATGTCAATTCCCAAAATACTCGAATGTGGAGTAGTGAAAATCCTCAAATTTTTATTGAATCGTTTCTCCATAATGCGAAACTTGGTGTTTGGCTAGCAGTTTCTCGCCGCAGAGTTGTTGGCCCTATTTTTTTTAATTTCACAATTAATGCTGAGAGGTATAGAAACATTCTGAATGAATTTATTGAACAGTTGCATGATGATGAATTGCAATATGGATACTTTCAACAAGATGGTGCAACGGCACACACAACACGAGAAAATATTGCTTTTCTTCGTGAGTTTTTTGACGATCGGATCATAAGTTTACATACGGAAGTTGAGTTTCCACCACGATCACCTTGTTTGACAATTATGGACTTTTTCGTGTTTCCTCACCTAAAGAATAGAATATTTAAAACTCCTGTTGCTAATTTTCAAGATATGCAACAAAGAATTATTGACGAATGTGCATTAATAACGCCCGCAATGCTGCAAAATGCCTTTAACAGCATGAAAGGCGTGTCACATTGGGAATTGAAAATAACGGACAACAATTTCAACATTTGCTTTAATTTTGCCTTTTTTTATTAATAAAATTTTGAATACAAGCTGAGCTTGTTGTTTTATTGTATCTTTATTAAATCAAATGACATATTTATTGATGTCACGATGACACTATCAAAATAATTTTCAAAAATTAAGGTTAAGTTACCAGTATGATAATATGGATAAAGTTCAGACATATATTTTCTATTTCAATGCCATCTTGGACCCAGAAACTTTATGATATCGCGGTATTAAAAGTATGTTAATTTTTTCGAATGAAGAATACGTCGATAGTAACTTTGTTTATGGATTGTGTAATGGAAATGGTCTAGCGGCAGCTGATGAATACAGTCGGCGATTTCCCGAGTGCCTTGTAGAACTGTCCATCGATGTTTAAGAGAAACGAGCAAGTTTCTTGCAGGTACTTCTGAACGTCCCATGCAAAAAGAACTTGCTCAAGAAGAATACTTAATATAGTTAACGCTCAACCTTCTATTAGTATCTGAAGAATATCCAACAGACAACGTAGGTCGCACGAGATTATGGAGAACTTGTACGGGAACAATTTCGGTTTGTACCCGTACGAAATCTTGCCTACACAAGCTTTAAAACCTAGTGACAACGCATCAAACTTGAATATAATCGCTGATTAGTGAGAAATTAAAGACTGTCAGAAAATATTGTTTACTGATGAAACTTGCTTCACCCGAAACGGCATGAATACCACAAGGAATTCACATTGCTGGGCTCATGAATATAAAAGTAAAATTTTTTTTTTGGTACAATTCAAAAAAATGTACCCAGTATAACACAATGTTAATTAAAAGTTCGTAAAATATTCACGTAATTTTTCATGCGCATAAAATTTAATACGACGATTGTGCTTATCCTTGGCATTCAAAACTAATGTGACCAAGAATTTGCGCATTACAGATAATGTTTGAAATTGTATGCTGATTTTAACAAATAGAAATCATATATATGTATGCTTTGAAATCATTTATAATGTACTTATTCTTTGGTTTTTAGTTATAACTTAACACATAATAGTTTTATATTGATAAAATATATATTACAACTAAGAAAAAAATAGATTTTTATCTATTTAACAATTTTATTTCAGGTGTTTGTTTATTATGTTACTATTTATAGCGACGTATTGCATGTAATTAACATATTTTATTCATATTTTAACATAATGCATTAAATTTTAACCAAACTTTTTCTTTAGTACCTCCAATTGAGAATAATTTAGAAATAAATCCGGATGAAGATGTTGACAGCGTAATAAAAAGTAAGTGTTTTATTAGTATTTTAATTTGTAATACACTTTTTAGTATTAAATTTTGTTTGTAATTAATTTAGCTGTAATGCTGTAATTAATCATCAGAAATATAAGAAACCCTATTTT
The DNA here is from genome assembly GCA_935421215.2 of Melolontha melolontha. NCBI lineage: Eukaryota > Metazoa > Arthropoda > Insecta > Coleoptera > Scarabaeidae > Melolontha > Melolontha melolontha. The sequence continues at coordinate 202,756,976 of OW285235.1, read as the reverse complement.
TGCTGTTTCATAAGTAATCCATGTACAAACGCACACGCATAAACAAATGATGATTCAATAAATTTTAACTCTAGCGATCTTTTGGCTTTTAATGTATGGCGCGGTAATAGCGTTAGCTAAGGATTTTAAGGTTTCTAGACCTCCTTATCCCACCTAGGGCTACCATAGATAAGGTGCCTTTAATAAATCGTTCCTTTATCCGCCAATTAGTGACGCCCTGGTGAGTAACTCAACCCCCACGCGTCATCAATATAACATTGTATGATTAAATCAGTACTTCGGCGTCATATTAAATACTGTAAATTGCAAAATGAATATGGAAACTATGACTTCGTTTCCGGGCCAAATAAGTTTGTTGACAGTCGGTCGAATTAGTAGGTTATGTGAACATATATTATCGAATTACATCTTAGTTATATTACTTTAAAATTACTATAAATTGACCAAAATTGTGTAAAGAGCAAATCAAATTAAACTATAACACCACATGAAAAATAAAATGAACTATCAAGAATTTACATTTATGTCAACATATAAGATTATGTAATTCTTTAATCATTTATCATAGTGAATTAATGATTGGTGAAACCAAACAGCTTCAAGTTAGTTGTAAAAGAATTATTATTGGAATTAAAACCATACAATAGACCAAAGTATCTACCATATGAGCAAAAATTATTTAGATAAGAGATGGCCATAGTCGGGAGGATCACTGTGTGATATAAAGCGAGCCACAAAATTTATATCCTAGGTAGGCCATTGGGCCTATGTGTCATTAGTAAATAATCATAAGTCAAATTGACAAGTTACAATTTAACCTATTACTAAGAGTATGAAATGTAGGTTAGATCACTTAATCAATCTAAGACTTAACTGATTTAATCCGTGGCATACTTTGAAAACCATTTTTTTTGTGGCTCACTCCTTAGGTTCAGCCTGTTGTTGGTTCTACATGTTGGTTGGATGTCAGTTTCGATTTGAATTTTTATTTGATATGAATTAAATGTCAGTTTCAATTTGAAGTTTTATTCGACATGATTTAAATGTCAGTTTTTTGGCTAACATAACCAATATAATTACAACTACTTCAAATAAAAATTGACATTTAATTGGCAACAACAAGCCGACCTATCAAAGACAGTAATCTTCTCAACCATGGCCACCCTTATCTAAATAATTTTTGTTCATATAGTACTTTTTATAACTATCGTTACAATTGCGAGCAATAACTTTTGGTCGTCAATGTCATTGTAAAATTGTAATGTTCTGCCATTATAGTTTTAAAAAAATAAATTTCAAAAAACATGTATTAATAAAAAGAAGATAAATAACAATTCGATCATCAAATAGAGTAAAATTACTTTCGGATGAGACTGGCGCAGAAACACATTTTAGTAATTAGAACGAGAGACACCTCATAAATGAGAGAAACAGCTAGTAGTATAAATCCGTGTACTATACGAGCCACAAACGTTTATCGATTATTTGTCAGTCGATACCAGGCGCTCGATCTGTGTGTTTCGTAGTGGTCTTGTACCTACATTGCTCCCGCTGCCGACTGCTGCGACTGCTCAATGTTTTTAAGGTGTTCAGTATTTTTGTAATGTCATCGCTCGCGCAGCTTCAGTCTCATCCGAAAGTAATTTTACTCTATCAACGAAAATGTACTGTCAAATGTCAACGAGCGACGACTACTAAGCGGAAATGTGTGTATTTATCACGGAGTAGGTAATAATCCCGCCTTTGTCTTACTTAAGTAAATTGCCTGACCCGTATGTCTGTGCTGGGTGAAGTTTCAAAATACATACTTTCGTTCAAGCTATCCTTGTCATACAAGTAGGTATTGTTTGTTATTTGGATGTGAAGATTATTCTTTGAATATCGTTGATAGAATTATACATAAATGACGCAGGGACCATCTTTGGTGATTTTGAGTGTATGTATGTATTTCCCCGATGTGTATGTTAGTCGAGTTAATAACGTAATTTACCTATCAATTTAAACAAAACCTGGTCGAAAAGGAAATGAAACTACAGAAGCAGAAAGAACATATTTCATAACCAATGTAAAAGCTTGTCTCAAATAGGTAAAATTCTTAATGACCACGCTCAACGATTGAAACTGTCATGAACAGACACTGTGCAATACATTCAACCAAAAATAAATTGAGAAGTGACGAGTCTAATTAAATAAGTGCTCATATTCAATGTTTGATATTGTGATAAATAAAGCGGAATCCAAAAATCAGTATTTCTAATATTGCTATTAATTAATTATATAAATTAAGATTTTTTTATGAAATCATGGTTGTCACTTGTACTACTGGCAGAAAATATTGGATTAAGAAATGAAATCAAAAATATGCCTAAAGTTAAATGTAGGTTTCTATGGTAGTTTTATAAGTGTAGATCTCTGTTCCCGGGTTGGAACCGCGTCGAGTTAGGCGTAATTATCAACGTTTCGTCCACTGGTACAAGGGACATCTTCAGGGCTGTACGTAGATTTTCGTCGATTCACAGTAGCTTGAAGAATGCTAGGACAGAGACCAACACAACTTATATAGGGGGGGGCCGGGTCAGATGATGGCCTGCTATTGGGTGGAGACAATGAACCAATCGCATACGTCGTATGGACGTGGGATTTCGTAGTTGAATTCAATAGAGTTTGTCACGTTGGATGTAACGTATAACCATCGTCTCTAATAAGATTGTGGGGATGTTTGTGAATTTCAATTGATTCACGGATTTTCCTAGGGTCGAAATACAGAACTTTCGTGACCTACACGTTCATGTGATATGACACCATGTAACTTTTTTATGGCCTTAGTTAGCTTACAGTTAGTTTAACATCAAATTCGTATATTACTCTTAAATACAATATTGTAGTCGTCACGCCAGCAGAATGTGTATGTAACTAGATTTACGGCATTTGTTTAAATATTCTTTCATTCACCTGTATTTATTACATTAATATGATATTTATTTTTTAAAGTATATAACGCATAAGCAACTGTTTAGTATTATATTTTTACTTCGCATGTTTGAATTAGTCCTAAGTCGTAAACAAGACGCCTAGTCCGATTCTGTTGTACGGACGAAATATCACAATTCTAGTGACACTTTTCGACATTTGCTTAATTGTATTATGAAAATACTTCAACTGTACAGTAACAGGGATATAGTGCTTATTAAAAACAGGAACGGAACTAACTCTAAATGTCAAAGAACTATTTTATTTTGGTTATTGGCTCTAGCAAACTAATAATAATTTAAATCTATTTTAGTGAAATTTTTGGAAAATCATTTCAGTCTACACTAAATTTTAGCCCAATATTTGTTTAAACCTTGAATAATTATCACATTAAAGCCATATTGATCACTATAGATTCTAGAACTAGCACTAGTGTTCCCTCTTATAAATTTGTGCAAAACTAATATGTGTGTGTGTGTGTGTGAGAAAGAAAAAAGATCTTATTTGGTGTATAATTAAACACGAATGACATGATCAGTTAATCAGAAATGTATTATATGTACTCAAAATACTATAATAATTAATTAATTTTTTGAAATTATGCTGAAACATGTTGTCAAATTTGTTTGTCTACCTTTCTATTTGATTTTTTTAGGTGTAGTTGACTTTTTACCTCCCCTAGAGATGAATACTTTAGAGCAAGAAATGCACCAGAATTTTCCATTAAACAGTAAGTAGTATATTGTACAAAATCGCTCTTTGTTAGAGGTTGTTCGACTGTTTTTATAGATTTAAAAATTCTTAAAAATAACAGGTTATTTTCTACTATTAATATTTCTTAAATAAAATATCGTCGGAAATGTACTCATAAAGTTATCCATCAATATTTTATTATGGTTTGTTTGGAAAATACGTGGAGGTATTAAACTCTGTCACATTCAAAAACAGCATTTACTACTTTTTTAGTTAAGTTTCTTTATGCCTTAGTAATTTTGTCATTTATAGCCATTAGTACTCATTAGTTCCTTCATAATTTGAACATAAAGGCCTTTAAAATTGGCACATGAGCAGAAATTAAGATTCCTACTCCAAATTAGAAGTTTTTGGGCAAAATTTAAACCAAATACATACGAGGGAAGATCAGTAAGTACCCGTGTTTGAAGACAGGTGGCGCTGCTGAGGGAAGTTGGCATTACCGTCGTGTACTACCATCTGTCAGACAACACCATAATAAATTTCAGACTGATTCATAGGTTAGTTTTTATTTGGCAGCCAGTTGTATCACACGTGTTTCGTGTTTCTCGATAAAATGGAAAAAGAGCAATATCGATCCGTAATTCGCTTTTTATTTTTGGATGGAAAAACATGCGAAGAAATAAAAGCGAAGTTGGATGCTGTCTATGGGGACCCTTCACATCTATGACAACCGTAAGATATTGGTTCAACGAATTTAAACATGGTCGTACATCTGTTTTTGATGAGGAGCGCCCAGGCCGCCCGGCAGACGGGAAATTTCAGGAAATTTCTATCAAAAGAAGGCAGTAGCCCGAAGAATATTCATGGTTACCGAGGAAATCGTTGAAAAGGTCCACGACATGATTCTCGCTGATCGCCGAACGAAAGTGCGCGAAGTAGCAGAGGCCGTAGGTGTGTCGTACGGAACGGCAATTAATATTTTACATGATAAGTTATCGGTGAGAAAGGTGTCGGCCCGATGGGTGCCGCGATTGCTTACGGTGGACAACAAGCGGATACGGTTGTCAATGTCGAAGCAGTGTTTGGACCTCTTTAAGAGAAATTCGCAGGAGTTTTTGCGTCGAGTCGTCACCGTTGATGAAACCTGGATCCATTATTATACGCCAGAGTCCAAGCGACAGTCAAAACAATGGATTTTTCGGGGTGAATCTGCTCCGAAGAAGGCAAAGACGGTCCCATCGGCCGGAAAGGTCATGGCCACGATTTTTTGGGATTCCAATGGAATAATCCTAGTGGACTTTTTGCAGAAAGGAAGAACGGTCACGGGGCAGTACTACAGTGAATTATTAGACCGATTCGATATAAAATTGAAGGAGACACGGCACCATTTGGCTAAGAAAAAAGTGCTGTTTCACCACGATAATGCACCAGCACATTCATCCAGAATTGTCGCGGCAAAGTTGCATGAACTGCACTACGAATTGCTGCCGCACCCACCGTACTCGCCTGACTTGGCTCCCTGCGACTTCTTTCTGTTCCCCAACATGAAAACGTGGCTCGGGGGAAAAAGATTCAGCTCAAACGAGGAGGTTATCGTCGAGACAGAAACGTATTTTGCAGAGTTTGACAAATCGTATTTTTTGGAGGGGTTAAAGAAATGGCAGAACCGTTGGGAAAAGTGTATTGTACTAAAAGGTGATTACGTTGAAAAATAAAAAAAAAAATTTGTGAAAAACTTGCGTCTTCTTTCCTAACACGGGTATTTATTGATCCACCCTCGTATATGGGAGTAATGCCATGGTCTCGAGAGACAATCAGGAAGTTGTATAAATATGACGACGGCAATATGGCGGCAAGTGGCACTCGCCTACTAATACCATCTTTCTGAAAAACTTATCGTTATATAATTTTTTTGTAATTTCAACATTTGATTTGAAAGTTACAGCAATGTGAATAAAGTGATTAAATTGAAAGTTTTAAAAGGAATAAATTTGCAATTTGTGGTGCAATCTAATATTTATTGTTTAAAGGACTAAGAGCGTTTAAAGTTTTGGCTGATACGCAACAAGTTTTCGGTGACAATGTTCCTTCGAAACCCAACATTTATTGCTAAATTGCACAATTTTGAATTCGATGATATGAGCGTTGAAGCTGATGTGCGACTAGGATCATAAAAAAAATGGCAACAACTCCGAAAATTACGAGGGGAGTTTTTATGTTATCTAAGTAGCTATGAAAACAATATGCTATCGTGACAATTTTCTTACGTCAAGTTTCTATGACATTCGATAGTGTCGTCTCCAAGTCTGGTTCGAATCGCTTAACATTTGTTACTTTTGCATTCGTTTAAAGAAAAGAAATTGAGTGATTTGAAACTCGAATATAGAAACGTCATGAAATTTCTATCAAAAGAAGGCAGTAGCCCGAAGAATATTCATGAGAGAATGATGGCAGTGTTTGGAGAAAATAGCCAGTTCTGTTTCTAAGCCAAATTTTAGTGTAAGCAGTTCAAATGGCGTAGAGAATCATGATAACCCATAGTGTGAAAGAACTCTGGGAGCACGAACTGAAGAAATCATCAACAAAGTTGAAGATTTGGTGTTGACCGACCGCCGAGTAAAAGTTTCAGTTATTGCTAGAGCAATATGAATATCAGAAATGAGTGTTTTTAAAATTCTACACGAAGATTTGGGCAAAGTGTCGACACGATGCATTCCCAGGCTGCTCAGTCCCGAACAAAAATTGTGTAGACGATAAATTTTTTAAGAGAATTTGACTGTTTTATCTCAAGATGAAGACTTCTTAAATAGAATTGCAACTGGGGATGAATCTTGGTTACATCACTGGGATCTTCCAACGAAACAAGAGTCCGTGCAATGGGTTCATAACGGCTCTCCACCGCCCAAAAAGACAAAAATGTAATTTTCTGTGGGAAAAGTGATGGCCACAGTTTCCTGGGACGCGGAGGGGATTGTCTTAATTGAGTATATGACAAAAGGAATTATAATAACGGGAAATGTCTACAAAGACACAATTAAGAACTTGAACACGACTATACACGAAAAAAGACCCCACAATTTTGCTCAGAAAACACTGCTTCTGCAGGTGCATAAGGCATGAATTGTTCAAGCAGTAAACAACGAATGCGGCTTTGAGGAATTACAACATCCACCCTACAGTCCCAACCTCATCCCCCTGTAACTATTATCTCTTTCCGAAACACTTGAGAGCGTCGATTTTTATCGAATGACGACATTGTGGGGTCGTATTTTGCGGAATTTCAAAAAAAAATTTTCGAAGGCATAACGTTATTAAAGAAACGTTGGAATAATTGTGTTAATGGTTCTTACGTCTTTCATAGCTAGGTAAATAACATAAAAAACTCCTCTCGTATCAAAAAAGTTAATATTTTGCACGAACGAAGAATTAACATCAAGAAGGCAGCTGGTATTGTTATACCATATGATCATATATTTCTACCCTCTAGAAGGCAATGACATTTTTCTTTTTTAAACTTAAGTTGGTACCATAATTTAAGTTAACTTATTTTGCAGCGTGTGTGTGATATAGGTTATTTTATACTGATGACAGATTAGGTTTTGTCATTTTGACAAATAATTACAGACAAACGTTCCAGTTGAAAAAATAAAAAGTTTAATAATAAAAACAGCTACAATAAATGTTCAAAGTGAGCTCCTTCATTTTCTATGCATAGCGCAACTCTTCGTCTCATATTATTGAAGGCATTCCTTAAATTATGTGGTGTAATTTCCTCACAGACATTTCGGATAGCATTAGTAAGTTCTTCAATTGTATGTGGACGATTCGTAAATACTCTATTTTTTAGATGTGGATAAATGAAATAGTCCATAATTGTTAAATCCGGAGATCGTGGTGGAAAGTCTACTATTCGATTATCAAAGAATTCATGCAATAATTCCATCGTTTCTCTTGTCTTATGGGCTGTTGCATTATCTTGCTGGAAATATCCCTCGCGGAGCTCATCATCATGTAATTGATTTACAAATGGTAGCAATAAATTATTACGATATCGTTCTGCATTTATCGTATTATTAAAGAATATTGGACCAATAATCCACCTACGAGAAACAGCAAGCCAAACGCCTATTTTTTGTGAATGCAAGGGTGTTTCAAGAATTTCATGTGGATTTTCACTAGACCAGATGCGTATTGTTTGTTTATTTATATGTATATCCTGATAAATGAAACCATGCTTCATCGGACCAGAAGGATTTGTCAAGAACGTCATCGTTATTAATCGTACCTAAGAACCACTGACAGTAATTAACTCTGGTTACATGATCGATTGGTAAAAGCTCTTGCACGCAATGAAATTTGTATGGAAATTTTTGTAAGTCTTTTTTAAGGATTCTCTGGCAGGTCCCATATGACACTTGTGTTTGTTGTGAAAGCTTACGAATCGATTTCTTAGGTGATTGATTTATTCGTCCCTCAACATCTGCTATATTTTCAACTGTCCGCTTTAGTGGTCTACCAGCACCTGGTTTTCGAGACACAGACCCTGTTTCATGGAATTTAACCACTGACTTTTGAATTAATTGCCGCAAACTGTCATATGTTGTTGGAAAATTTGGAAATTCTGCCCGAAATTCTTCTATACAAGGCTGCAAGGAGTACGACCATTCTCCATTTTCTAATTTTACACCATTCCTAAAGTATGATTCGAGCAGAAAAACTTTCTGATTTATTGTAAACATTTTGAAGTGTCAAATTAATAAATACATTAATGACAGATGAGTTTTATTTATCAGAACATACACATAATGACAGATGTATTTTATTTGTCACTACCAACACGATATTTTCAAGAAATAATTTCATGGCTTGCTAGAGGGTAAATATAAATGATCATATTGTACTAAACATGCAAGAATGGGAAAATCTAGCGATAATTTGAAACTGTTTAAGAAGAACCATGCGAAGATTACGGTTGTTGAAACCTGGCTTCACCACCGTATTTTTAAACCCAAACACCTATTAACTATTATTTGCCCTAAATTATAGCAATAATGATTTGAATTTTTGGAATCGGGTTATTTTTAGTGATGAGAAGATTTTCAGTCGACTTACAACGGAAAAATCAAAGTCTATCGACCACGGGAAACTTGTTTCCATGAGGAATATAGTCGTCCCAGAAGAACTCTGGAAGATTTTCAGTTAATGTTTGGGTTTGGATCAGGTCTCAAGGTTTAGGAATGTGTTGGCGGACTGAAAACAGTTTTAACGCGATTGTCTACAGAGACATTCTAGAATATATCATGCTTCCAACTGTCAATCATATATTCGCCAATCGCGACTTTATATTTCAGCACGATAATTGTCCGGTCCATACTGCTAGAATTATAAGTACTTGGCTAGGAACTAATAACATCGAGGTTTTGCAGTGGCCTACCAATAGTCCGGACTTAAATCCGATCGAGAATGTTTGGTGACTCATGGTTAAGATAATCAATAAACTAAATGCTCAACCAGAAAACGGCGAAGTATTGTGGCAATGGATTGATGCAGCATGGGAGGAACTGATAAATAACGATGATTTAGGGCGTTCTTTATTAAATTCCATACAAAGAAGACTGGTAGAAGTTATTGAAAGAAATGGTGGCCAAACAAAATATTAAATTTATTTTTTGTTAAGTTACTTCTTTATTATTGTTTTCTTATTAAATCAAATCTATTGTTTACTTTCTTTCATTACTTCTTATTTCTATTAAATAATAATAAATGCTTCATATTGTTAACAATCACCAACACTTTTAATGAAATTTAATTACAACTAACATGTTGAAATCCACAATTACAACAACAAAAAAATTGTCCCAGATTTATTTGAACAGAACTGTACCAGTAATGGAAACACTTTTCCCGTCTAATTATAAAGTTGCGATATTATATTGAAGACTCTCCAGCTAGTTTCACACAAGTTTCGCGACTTTATTTTTGGATGCGATATTATCTTCTAAATGTCCTTCCACAACACTGGAACTGCGAGATACTGATGTTCCTCGCAAGCAATAACCTTTGTATAATACAAAGGTATTTTTAATAATATAAAATATTATTAAAAATCTGGTGTGAAGAACACAAATACAGGTTCACTATTAATATTTTTGTGTTTACCTACTCATGTATGTTTCAATTATTCTGATACATTACACATGCGGTTAGTCCGTGGTATGAGTGAAGACACAAACAAAATGCAGTTTCTAGAGAGATGGCTGTGCCACCTTTGGAAGGGCGTCATTACTTCACATTGGTTATGAGGATGGGGCGAGGTACTTCGGCTGTCTGACAACAGGCAGCGCTGAATTTACTTCTACGCTCGGTCTGGATAATTACTGTGGCGATGTGGTTCTTTTTTGTGAATGTGTCTGAAGATATCCTTTCTCCAGCAGGGGCGTACCGATGAGCCTGTAGAAAGGCGAAATACGTCTCTGGGGAGGGATATGTTCGGACACGTTCACAAAAATATTAATAGTGAACCTGTATTTGTGTTCTTCAGACCAGATTTTTAATAATATTTTATATTATTAAAAATACCTTATATTATACAAAACTGGTGGAGTTTACCTACTCATGTATGTTTCAATTATTCTGATATATTATAACGAGCCATCGAAAAAATTCATAATTGGAGTAGGCTGTGAAATTGGGTTGGTGCTTTAACCACTTCCACATAATGACATTTATTATTTGACATTGAAACTATAAGTTTGTGTCAAATTTTTCAAAACTCTTATTAAGAAAATTGTTTGTGTTTAGATGTAAATGGACAACATTTTCAACAACTTCTGTAGCTATATGTAAATTTTGATTATGATTTCGATATTAAATAAATTATTTGTTTTCTTTTTTGTTGTAGTATCATTTCAATGCCATAACCTTTTTTTACAATGAAACTGTCAAGCATCAAGTAATGTGTCATTATGTGGAAGTGGTTAAAGTACCAACCAAATTTCAGTCTACTCCAATTATGAATTTTTTCGATGGCTCGTTATAATAGATACGTAAGACGGCAATTCAAATTTACCAAAAATTGTATTCTATCGAAACTTTAATTTTTGCGGAAATTTAGGAGCACAACCTTTTCAAATACGGTCCTGTATTCAGATTGAATCTAAAATATACGTTTATATGTTGTTGATTCAACAAATAGGCATTTATTTGTTCAAGTTCACAAAAAAATTCCCTTCACATTTCAGTAATTTAATGCGTGTTTATGTGAAGAGTTTATAAACATGCATTCATTTATTTCATAGATATAAATTTTCTTATGCATGAGCTGTTCTGTTGTTATTTATAAGTAGGTAAATGACCTGACCTTTCTAATATCCCGAAAAAATACAATATCGAGTTTCTTTAAATGTCTTAATATTAAATTTACGGTGAGGAAACGGAGGGAGGTGTTCTGTTTGCCTCTATTTTTTAATGACAATTTCTCACTCCTAAAAAGGGCAGATTTGGGTGAAACAGGTGGAATATTTAAAGAAGATGTTCAATGTGGCTGCCATTTGCATAAATACAAGCTTCTAACCAATCGGTAAACTTTCGAAGTACAGGATTTAGCACGGCTCGGTCTTCACGGATATGGGCCGCAGCTTGAAAAATACGTTGCCGAAGATCGTCTTTCATGGCCACCAGCTTCATAACTTGGGCGGAATGTACCGCGATCTCTCAATCTGTACACGGTTTTTAAAATTAAATCATTTGGACATCTTTGGTTCGGAAATCGGCCTTCATAAATACGTCTAGTAGCTCTAACATTTCCACCTGTTTCATCGTATAGTAAGACGATATCTGTTAATTCGTGATTTGAATAAGCCATACTTCGCGCAAGTTGATAACAAACTGACTTCTGACTTATAGTATACATCATCGCATCTGCAACCCCCACAATTTCGCTTCAATAGGAGTAGCGCTGCAGTTATAAAGGAATACTACTTCATTCTTTATTTTTGCCCATATCAACTCTATTGGATTGAGTTCACAATGGTACGGTAGAACTTTATTATTACGTTTTGCCATTTCATCAATCACATACAAATTATATTGTTCTTTATTTATTTTGATTAAATTCAGAAGTTCAGCTCGTACCATCTCTTCTCTGAATTCAATCTGCTTATTTCGCAACCACTCTTGCATATCTTTTTTTCTTTGATCCTGCTGTAGGAATTTTCTTCATTCTACGGCTGTGGTAAGACGCGTTGTCCATGACGATAACAGCGTTGTCAGGTAATTTTGATAACACATTATTAAACCACGTCTCAAAAACGGCTGCATTTTTTTCTTCATGATAATCTCCTGTTTTCTTACCTTCGAAAAGCAATAACCCTCCATCAACAAAGCCATGTTCGGATCCAATATGTAACACAATAAGCCTCCTCCCTTTTCCTGACGGGTTTTTTAGTCCTGTAGATAGCCCTCCGATGAATGTTTGACGCCGATCTCTTATACTGTTATCTATCCATACTTTTTCTTTTGTATGACCTTCATTAACCCACGTCTCATCTAAATAATAAATTGGTCTACCTTCTCACCTAAATTCCTTTATTTTAAGTAAGTAATTTCTTCTCCATGTAATGATATCATCCCGTTCGATAAGAATACTTTTACGGTTTCTTTTCATGTACTTGAAGTTAATTTGCTTTATAAATTTGTACAATGACGAACGGGACATTTGTGGTAAATCTGGACGTTTCTTTATTTCCATCAAAATTTTGTCCAACGTAGGTAATTCATTTTTATAAAAGAAAGCATGCACTATTTGCCGCACAGACTGTTTAACTACTTCATCGTATGCAGCAACATTATCAGGTCGTCCTCCATAGTGTTTAGATGCAGTAACTGTACCAGTCTCATTATACTCTTTTATGGTGCGATATACTGTCGATTGTGCAACGCCTAAAAGCAGAACATTATCAAATTGGTTACATTATTCAATCCATGAAAACTTACCCACGGTGTTACTAATTTTAGAAACAATAACAGTTTTTTTAAGATTCGGTTCATCAGTTCGCAGCTGTTTATACATATTTAAAACACATTGCTTTTCAGCAACAGATAAATGCCCTATATCTAAACGTTTGCGTTTTTTCGGAGGTGAAAATGATGCTGAACTTGTTGCAACAGTATCCATATTTATATGAATATTGAATAATTATCGATAACTACAGAAGGGTATCTTAAAGGTTTCGCAAATTCTAAAAAGAACGGATTTATTTACGTTAATACAACAATACAACTGAATAGAACAACGGGAACACAACAGAAAACGAAATTTGACAAGCGTTTGACATCGATAGGTCAACACGCAATTTTTGCATAACGTAATCCTACCTCTGAAGCAACCAATCACGCATAGTAATTTTGGCGCGATTAATTTAAAACGCTCCTCTTAGTTTAAAAATAGACTATAGTTATTATGTATTAAAGTATGTCAGCATATTTCGTTTACACCCTGTATACATATGTATATAAGAGTACATATTTTATAATGCAATTTCGTACTAGAATATATTCCATTTATTATTTAGAATATTTCCACAAGTGTATTAATTAGATGCTTTTAAAGCTAATCAATAAAAGATATGTTAAGATGTCTAATTCTTAAATTCGATATTTATGGATAACATATACATTTGCATAAGTTTTATATTATTTTTTTAACCAGTGGATAGTTTTTATTTTATTGCAACAAAAATGTATTAGATATAATACATATTAAACCTTTGTACTGATCAGTATCATTTTATTTTCATTGACTTCTGAATTGTTAACCAAATTTGTTATACTCTTGTTTTGTGAATTTCTTAATGTGTAGTGGTTTAATAGTAATATGTTTTTGTTACTAAATTTTATTTACATTGAATATATAAAAAAAGTGTTAGTATAAAAAGCTTATTTGTTGAAATATGAGACTCATATTTCTACAAATAAAAATGATGTTACCTTTAAAACTAGCATATACGGTAAGTTAACTTTGTCCCCAGCTTTTGATTTGATAGTTTTTCAACGCACATTTTAAACTATGTTCATTAATTAAAGAGGTATAATTTACCTGTTAAACTGTAATATAAGTTTTTAACGTATTTTTCTCTGATTAAAATAGATTTTTAATATATGAATTGTCTTTTTAAGTTAAACGAAATTAATATTTTAATTTAATTTTTAATATATCTATAACTCGAGTGTACAGGCACTATTTACCTGGGAAAAGATAATTACATATTTTTAGGCATTTGAAAGTAACTTTCTCTATACAATTATTTAATCATTCGGAAATTGTATCTTTCAATTTCGTTATAGAAATGACCTTTTATTTTTAAAGAAACACTTTAGTTATATTAGGGAATATATGAAATAAATTTCCTCTATGATATTTAAAATCCTAAATAAGTGTTGCAAATTAATCGTAATATTTCGTTAATAAGCAACCTACTAAAACCAATAAGTAAATAAATATTGCAAAACTGCATTAAAATAGATTTAGCAATTAAGGTTTTGTTCTTATTGTTTTCGAGTAATTTTATTAGACAAGAACAATTTTAAGGATAAATATTAGAATATAAAAGTTTTACGTTTATCAAATCAAGAATCATTTCGATAAATATAAGAAAAAATAGAACTAACTAAAAACGATAAAATCTTTTACACAAAATTTTAAACCGAATTTGTGTCCATAATGTAAGATATGTATTATAGTATTATTATTGTTGTATTGTGTATCAAAATATTCTTGGAATTTGTTTGAAAATTTGAAAAAGTTTGGTGTCACTCCAGTATAACATTATTTCTATTTTCATCAAAACTAAATTTGGGCGGTATTTATAAGGTTGAAACCATTTTGTATATAATGGAATGGCAAACAAAATTAATCCATATTAGAAAGTTGTAACTTTAAACACTTGACAAAATTACATGAAAGATCAATTCAAAAATCCATCGTTGAAGACCTATTTAAGAAATAAAATAATAAATTTCTAAATTTCTCTCCAAATAGAGTTGCCTTTGGAATGACCTCTATTTGGAGAGAAATTTAGGAAAAAAACAATATACAAAATTAAGCAAGTTTCTATGGGATATATTGAAAAAAATAATAAGAAAACGCCAGTGAGAAAAATTTGATTGAAAAAATGGTGAATATAAATTGGAATTGAAAGTTTCACATAAATGCAATTGCATTAGTTGCTTAAAATATAATAATAATAGTAAGATAATCTTTGGATTTGAACGTGATATAAAAGAGTAGTTACTGGGATATACGTTTCGTTTTGGAGTAGAAGAAAATTATTTTTTCATATTCAATCATTTAAACACTAAATTCTTTTTTGATACGCGTAAGTTTTTTATTTTGTTAAATATATGTATCTACTAGTATAAAAAAAAAAATTGTAATATATGTATTTATAATTGATTTTGTTTACCTCCATTCATAATATTTTCCAAAAGAAGAAGAGTTATATAACATTATAGTACTTATAGTTAAAATGATTACTTAGCCATGCTTCGTCTCTTTCAATATCAAAGAATTCAGTCTCATTTGGTGCTCATATCAAAAACATTGTTGTGAACTAATTTCTTTCTTATTTAAATCAACAGGTTTAAGAGAATATAATCAAAAAAGTTAACAAAACTGATTTTCTCTTCATACCTTCATATTTTAGAACTTTTTCTTGTGCTTGCATGCAGTTGAACCTTCAACAATGCAATAGTAACATCACATATGCATGCAGTAGTTCGAAAGTTGCTTACAAATATGAATATAAGGAAAAATTTCCCTCGGCAAAATTGTTCCAAGGATTTGTTATGCTTTAAAAATGATCCTTATACCGTTTGCGCATTTTTAATAATTTATTTAAATTAATTGCTAATTCTAAGTCATCATAGGCTATTTCAGAATTCAATATTATCGTTTAATATAATTTATTTACTTTAATTGCTAATTAATGTAAGATATAATAAGCGATGTATACAAGTGTCCCGTTATGTTCAAATTTTAGGAGTGTAAAGTAGACTTCATTTCAAGTAACAAAAACGCAAAACTTGTATATCAATTTTTATTTGTTTCAAAGTTACAGATCTATGAATGTGATTGTCAGATCATGAAAAAAAAATGTAATCCTAAAGTCAATACAAACTGATTTTATTTTAAAAAAGTTATACGATTCAATAACAGGCTTGTGATTGTAAACGTCGCATAATAAAATGTTATCCTAAAATAAATAAACACGTGTCACAGTGCAATATAGTAATTTCTTGGAGATCTACAAAAAAATAGTACTGGAAATTGATTTATGATAAAGAAGGTTCTTACTTATTTCGTAAGTGCTGAACCATGAATATCATACAATAATCAAATGTTCAGATGACTGTTAACGTTGCATTTTTTAATAAAGGATTACATTACGTTTCAGTTCATACAACAGCTTATTAATGAGTGGACTCGTTTTCTTTAGTCAAAATACCTTACCGATTTTCTTTTCAAGAGTTTGCGGACATGCATTTTGTGTATGGCTACTGTAACGGCAATGCACGTCAAGCAGTTATTGAATATCGCCATCGGTTTACCGATAGGCGCATTCCTCATTACAGAACGTTTCTGGAAGTACACAGACAATTTCGGGAATGCGGACTGCGTGATTATCTTTTCGACCGAGGAGTAAATTTGCCAGCAGACTTAGAGGAAGAAGCAGTAGCTATTGTTACAAGGGATCCAACTCTCAGTGTACGTCGAATCGCTAGACAACTAGGAGTGCCACGAACGACAGTTTGGCGAATTTTAAAACGTGAGGGCTTATATCCATATCACTATCGCAGGGGACTCGATTTGCTTGAGGCAGACCACTATGCTCGTCTAGCTTATTCTACTTAGATATTAAGACAGTCACCGCTTCATTTTAATTTCTGCAAAACAGTCCTCTGGACAGATGAATCTACGTTCACGAGAAGTGGTGTTACAAATCTGAGAAACCTGCACAGGTGGTCATCAGAAAATTCCAAATCTATGCTCCCATCTAAATTTCAACATTAATTTTCTATTAACGTTTGGGCGGCCCTAATCGATGACTTGTTGATTGGTCCTGTCGTTCTTCCTGGGAGGTTAAATGCGGACAGTTACCTTCAATTTCTTATTGACGAACTGCCAGGTCTTTAAGAGGATGTCCTACTGAATGTTCGACGAGACATGTGGTTTCACATGAAAAATTTAGTCTACGCGCAAGTTTCGAACACAAGAGAAGAGCTAATGGATCGTATTCACCTGGCTGCCGAGCAAATCCGACAAAACAAGTATGAAATTCGGATAAGTACTTCTTCTCTTGGCTTACGAGCACAAGCCTGCATTCAACAAGGAGGTGGACATTTCGAAAATATTATTAATTGAACTTTTTTAAATAAAATCAGTTTTTATTGACTTTAGGATTACATTTTTTTTCATGATCTGACAATCACATTCATAGATCTGTAACTTTGAAACAAATAAAAATGGATATACAAGTTTTGCGATTTTGTTACTTGAAATGAACTCTACTTTACACTCCTAAAATTTGAACATAACGATACGGGACACTTATATTAGTTGCCTTATTTTTATTTCAATATATGTTACTACTATAATAATTACAAAAAAAGTATATATATATATAATAAATTTTTTTTTAGATCCCGAAAACAGTATTTGGAATTTGTCAGAACCTGGACGTAAATTATTTAAAGAATTAAAAGGGAAAAAAAGGTGAGTTGTAACACTCATTTGAAATCAAAATCGTAGAACATATTATCTTATAGGCACCAAAAGAGCGACAAATCTGACATTGCGATAAATGAACCTGTAAATTTACAAGGACCTGCCTTTGAAATGTAAGTGCTTATATAAGTATGATAATGCAAAGCTCTTTATTTAATCTGTATGCCAATAACACACAATTATATGTGAGATTGATAGAATGTTTTAGCTACTATACAATTATTTCGTTATTTTCATTTAACATTTTTAGAAGTAATAGTCCACACGGGCTTGTACAGTCGACGTCCAAGAAATCGGGACAAGCGGTATAACATAATTTGGTGTATTTTCTATCGTATAAACAGGACGTATACTGTTGTTGTGGTTTCAGTATATTTATAGTATTATATGTCAGAATTGAGTGTATGTTACTCACTATTAGTGTTTTATGGAATGTATCATGGCACATCACGCTAATGAAGTAACGAAAGCAAAAATATATCAGCACTTCAAAATGGATAGTCTACATGACAATTATCCATTGAGTTTAACGTAGGCAAAAGTACTGTACATAAAATATTACAAAAATGGAGACAGCAGCATACATTAAGTAGACAATTTGGAACAGACTGTAAAAGAATATCTACGCCGGCGCAGGATGAAGCGCTTGTAAATTTTATAAGAAACAATCTATTCGAGTTCGCAAGCAGTGCAGTAGAGGTATGGTAGCGTTAGAACTGCACAAAAAAGATTAAGGGCTAGCGAATTAAGAAATTATTCAGCTGCAAACAAACCGTTCTTAGCGGAGCAAAACAGGCAACAGAAGTTGGAATTTGCAAACGAATTTATTAAGAGATGCTCCATTTTGGAATACTGTCATGTTTAGTGCCGAAAAGATGTTTCGTTCGTGTCATAGTGGCTGTGTTACAGTTTATCGACTAGTGAATAGACGTTATGATGAGAGGTACGTCATGACCTACGCAGAAGCGGCTACTTTGGAGTCAATATGTGGACGTGGATCAGTTCCATGGATCCTGGAATTTGTTGAGATATTGGGGAGCGATTATCTGCAACAGTTTACGTTGACATTTTGGAGAATATAATGCTACCATCGGTACAACAATTATATCGAGACTTCAGTTTTCAATACGATAACTCTCCAACTCATACTGCCAATATGGTCAGGACTTGGTTATCAAATATTGATATTCGTGTTTTAAGATGCCCCTCCAGGAGTCCATATCTAAACCCCATTGAAAGTATTTGGGGGTTATTGGTGAAGAAAATTAATAAAAATAATTTTCATCCGAGAAATTATGACGAACTTCGTGATGACGTTTTACATAATTGGGAAAATTTAGATCCGAATTTTGTAGCAATTGTAATAACGAGCCATCGAAAAAATTCATAATTGGAGTAGACTGCGAAATTTTCTTGCAAGATTAGTGACAATGGATGAGTCCTGAATCCATTATTATGATGTAGAGACCAAAATACAGAGTGTGAGTGGACACATCGAAGTTCACCACCGCCGAAAAAATTCAAGATGCAACCTTCAGCAGGGAAGATCATGCTATCCGTATTTTGGGTTGCTGAAACCGTAACTTTAGTAGATTTCCTGTGAAAGGGGGCCACAATTACAGGTGCTTATTATGCCAATTTTATTCCTAAATTACATCCCTTGCTAAAAGAAAAACGTCGGGGAAGTTGCGCAAAGGTGTTCTCTTGCATCAGGATAATGTACCCAGTCACAGATCCGCCATTGCAACAGCTACAATAGCTGATGCAGGCTTCGAATTAGTTGAGCATCCACCATATTCGCCAGATTTGACCCCCAGCGTTTACCAACTGTTTTCAAAACTTAAAGAACACTTGCGTGGTAAACGATTTCCGCCAGATAATGATGTGATATGTGCGGTAAATTAGTGGTTTGCAGAAGTTGAACAATCTTTGTTTCGAGAAGCATTAGAAATGCTAGAACATCGATGGGAAAAATGTATTAACCATAATGGCGATTATGTTGAAAAATAAAAGTACGATATTTGATAATTTTTTATTGTGAATGGGTCAGAGGTGAAGCAAAGGGATCCACTCTCGTATAATCACATACAGAGAACGGATAATTTCAAAACATGGATTTATTTGATTCCCTGTACGAATTGACAAAAAAAAGCACTTCAACACATAAAATTAATTTGTTTTAATGAAACCATTTTCATTTTTCCAACTCTTTCCGTTTTGAACTTTTTTGAAACAACCCCCTCCCTTTTTTGGATAGATCATAAAATTCTGATTTATGTAATATGCACATGTTCAGCTTTTTGGCCAATAGTTCTCGGGATATTCATTTTTGAAAGAGAAAAATGTAGGCCATTAGTGGTAACACCAATCGTGTTATTTCGTAGTGGAGAGTCGGTTATCACAAAAGAAAAAATAAGTGTTTGGGCTTGAGTGCCCGAAGTTATTGATGAATGGCAAAAAAACCCTAAACGTGCAATCATCCTTTATCTGATAATGCTACTCCCCATACCGCTCGCGCAACTTTTATCTGTTCTCCGAAGATTTCAGACTGTTGAAGCTATGACAGAAAAAGTGACGCGTAATAAATGTGCTCATAGAGGAAGATTTCCAGCACTGTTTCACACAATGTAAAATTCGAATGGAGTCGTGTAGGGATGTATATTGAAGGGGATAATAATCAAATATGTACCAATTTAAAAGTTTTAAAGCATCAATCTCGTTATTTTATAGCCACACGCCGTATCTAGCAGTAGCAGCAATACTTATTCGAGGCCCTCAGGAAAGAGTGTATAGAAAGATCCTTACGAAACGTTTATTAATCATGTCGTACGTATTTATAGATCAACAATCAATGCAATACTAAAGATTGGTTGAAGGATGATCATGGGATTATCGGTACCTGCGTAATCGCTAAACTCAATAATGTTTATTGGGTCCTTTTTAGACAGGACGGTCATGAATTCGGTACTATATACCTGCTCTTTAATCTCGACACATGAATTCGGCACCAGACCGTGGATAAGACATTTTTCAAGCACTCGAACTGGGCGCCGCTTATCGGCTTTATCTTTATTGTCATTAGGGAATACATTAAAAATGAAACAAAAAAAAAATTTAAACTAAATTTATTTAGAATAGACAACAACAATTCATTGCTTATAAAAATATCCTAAACATTTTACAAATTGTACTTTTTCTATTCTATTTGCAAAGTAGACGGCGATTTTTTGTTCTAAAAATGCTGGTCTTTTTGTTTTAGGATCCTTGCAGCGCATAGGTTCTTGAACACTATTTAATTTAATATAAGTCTCGGTTTGAAAATTGTTTAAAATATTAATAAATACAAATAACGATGGATGCGTTTTATAAAAACATTCATTAAATTTTGAATGAAATGATTCACAACAGTTAGTTGTTCTAGTGGTAGAACTAGTGCAACTAGCCCAAATTTTAGGAGGAAAGATAGCTTCTTCATCTATGTAATTCTCAACTAAGTAATCTGAAAACTCGGTCACTCTGCTATCATTAGGCTATATGCTCATTAGATCAATAGTAAAACAGTCTTCATTAAGCTCTAAAAATGGCAAACCAAAAACATAGTTCAGCCATTTTCCTACTTCATTATTTGCTACACAATATTCTGGAGCTAGATTAGATCAATAGTAAAACAGTCTTCATTAAGCTCTAAAAATGGCAAACCAAAAACATAGTTCAGCCATTTTCCTACTTAATTATTTGCTACACAATATTCTGGAGCTAGTCCTAGTTTTTGAAGTTTTCTGTACCAACTTTGGGCCAGACGAAATCGACATCCTATTATTGACACACTGGGCCAAGTAAATTCTGCAGCATTATATACTTTATCCTTTTCTCAAAGTCTGCTACAATAAAATTGGATTAAAAACAAAATGTATATCATTACACTTTTTTTTAATAATTTCAAATGTTTCAATATAAACTGAAGTACATACTTTTACTTGGTACAATACAAAATGCTAGTGGAATGTAATGACCATTAATAAAAGTATGCAAAGTAAATAACTGCAAAAAATAATTTAAGCAATAATTAAACGTACCGTCTAAATATATTCATATCAAGGCGCGCAAGTTTGTTTCGCAAGAAAATACTATAATTTGCTTCTCCTGATCAGCACCTGTCAAGAAAAATTCCTCTTTAATCGTTTTACATTGCAAATCTTGTAAAATTTTGATGCATTTTCTTTCTCTTGTAATAGACATTATTTCTTATGTAGTTGATGTCTTTCATAGTCAAAGTGTCCATTGCGTCTGTACGGTTTTTCAATGCTGAATGAATAATTTTTGAGGGTTTTTCTGCAATGTCTTCTTCTGTCTTCCTTTTCGCACTGTTGCTAACTGTAATAATGATGTCCAATTAAAATTTGTTTCGAAATAAATTAATAAATATATTTTTATACTGCATTCGTGTTTTAGTTGCGTTTAAAATAAAGAAAATTATACACACTCGCATTAAAATATTCTTTCGTGGATAAAAAAAGCTTAGTAAAACACTTATACAATCAATAACTATTATTTACAAACCTATTTGCCTGTTTAGCGCTTTCGTATGTTTGGAATGTGTATGTTCTAATTCACTTCTTGGTATTAGTTTTTTAGGGCCGACAGTCCACAAGTTTGCTCTGCATGTTCTTATGTAGCACCTCCAAAAAGTTGCTTCGGTTTTCAACACTTTCGCAAATGTAAATTTGCAACCATCCACAATTAGAATTTGTTTACCACGTTCACTAGTTTCAACTATCGTACTCACTATCGTATCCATGATTATTAATCTCGATGTATGGACCGCAGAGAAAATTGCACAAGAATGTTGGTATGAAATGTATAAACTAACATAATTTGTGCAATTAGGAGGAACAGTGTGTGAGAAGGGGTACGAAGATGTTACCCCAGTGGTCATTTTGAACTCAAGATAAGTCAAGTACTTCTAGCTAAAATTATCGAAAATAACACTTAACGAAAGGAGCTTATTAACAGGATGTGGATTAGGTATTAGAAAAGCAAATGATTTAGTTAATCCTTTGGCCTACCCACTAATGAGGTGCCCATTTCATGATCTGGTCTAGGTAAAGAAGGGGTACAGGAAGTTGGAGATTATAATAGTGACGAATTCGTGCACGCTCTTTAGACATAATCACCTATATGCTCTTGTGACAAAGTGTATATGTTCTACGTGTATGAGAAAAGTAGGTCCAGAATTGTAATTTTTTGATATAATTCAGTGTTTAAAATAATTCAAGCACTACACTTTAGTGTTTCAATTGGGCAGTTAGTACATAAATGATTATTGCTATTGTTGTTGTCATTAATCAAAACAAAAGAAGGAACATGTTGATTTGAATTAATGATTCAAATTTGAGCGAATATTTTTTTTTTCGAGAGTAACGTGCCTTCGAAAACTTTCCTCATTAGAATCGGCCATGCTCATTCAAAATTATACGTTCGTGACTGATTACGTGCACTGTCACCAACCATTATCAAAAAGCATGTCCGCCGCTAGTGAGGAAAATTTTTAAAGGCACGTTACTGGTGGGTATAGTCTGAGTGCACTTGACATTGATACAATCACGTGATTGTATTAAAATATGAAATAGTCGAGAGAAATAACCAACAATAATTTCGAGTAAAGAAATCGATTTATTCTGCATAAATTTCAATCTCGAATGTTAAAAATACACGAAATGAAGAAGTACATACATACCCCAGCATATGAGTAAAAATTTTAAAAATTTCAAATCTTTTTATTTAGTTAATGTTTGTTATAGCAACTACATTATGATTTTTCTGGATGAAAGTTCAATTTATTCACTCTAGATTCCAATTATTCAATATAAGCTCCATTTATTCACATCCATTTTACGTAATAAACTGTATTTACTATGAGTGAAATAACCAATTTTAAACAACTTATATTTGTACTTTGTAATAAATTATTATTACATGTTTCAGACCTCAGCCTCAAGCATATCCTATATATGCGAAACATAAAACAACTCGTAATTCTAAAGCTAAAATGTAAGCGTTTTCTGTAACTTTTTCATTTTGTTATTTTTTTGCTTTGCTTTTCGCATTTTTCAGACCGAGTAAGATAACGATTCCAAAGATGAATGCTCTAACAAATGAGAGCTTGTTGGAAATGTAAGTTCAAGAAATAATCGATTATTGTTGAAAAACTCTACATTCAAATTAAAAAAAATTGTATACATTTCATTAGTTCTAGTGAGGACGACGACATTTCCGATCGTTCTGGATACTTTAGCTCTGAAGAAGGCGGTGAAGAGTCAAATGAACCTTCATATATGAATGAAGCAGCGGCATTATGCGACAATAAATTAGTCTCGAAAATTATGGAAATGTTTCCTGATGCTTCACCAACATATGTTAAAGAATTGTGCGTTGGTAAAACGGCAAGTCCAGTTGATGTAGATAACGTCTTACATATAATGCTATCAAGTAAGTAACGCACATAATGCTTAATTATTCTTTTCTTTTATGCTATTACTTTTATTAATTGGAATAAAAAGGTAATGTATAACAGTAAAATACAAATGTAGTATTTTGGTTTTTATATCTGCTTTAAGAACTATTTCGTACGTCGTTAACGATACACATATATTTTACAGATCCCGATTATCCAAAGAGAAAACAAAGAGAACCCAGTCCAGATTTAGAGTTAGATTTGGAAAAACAAGTTGCACTTTTTAGAGAAGTTCTTCCAGATGCTGATCCAAATTTTTTGCAATACCATGCTGAACTATATTTACATGACAAAAAGAAACTTGCAGAATTTATATCGAATGCTTTAGAATTGAGAAATTATCCTACCATAAAGGAGTACATTAGGTTGGCAAAATATTATGTTTAAAGCATATATGTATTTTCACACATTCTTTTAGGAAACAACAACTTAGTGCTCAAGTCAAACAATACACAACTGAATTCGATATTGAAAAGTTTTTGGAGATAATACCAGATCCGGACAATTATTTTAATGATCCTAAAAAGAAATCTTCCTTTTCAATTAATGAGCGTGTAGATGTTTTTAGCTTGCACTATGCCACTGGCTTTCTGAAAAACCAATACCCTACAATTTCGATTAAAACTATTAACTATGTGCTGTCTAAACAAAACGATCAGCTTATAGCGACTGTAAAAGAATTGGATAAAGTAGTAGCATCTAAGAAAGGTCTGTTAAAGTCCAGAAGAAAACCAGTTTGTATTGATAATACTACTATACAGAATATACCGCTATTACAAGAGGTATTTAGTATATGTGACCTTCTCCGAGAAAATGGACCTAGTGTGTCAAAAAACGGGTTTGGACTTAAGAGTGGATTCTGGTACCTAAAAGGGTGTAGAATAAGATGAAATAAGTTAGATTTCTGATAAAAATTTATTTACCCCATAAAAACTTGAGGAAATCGATAAAAATGAGAAAAACATTAAAATTTTATTTTTTTTGATTTTTTGGTTTTAAATTGTTTTTTTCCGTCAGTCTTGGATTTTTTTTGGAGTTTGGATTTTTTTTTCGGTGTTTCGTGATCTGGTACTTCGATTTTCTTCCGTTTGACAATTTCAGTTTTTTCTTTTTTCGGCGCTTTGACTTCAGCTTTCTTTTTCTCGTGATCCGGTGCTTCGATTTTTTTTTTCTTGCTGGCAGGTTCAGATTTATTTTTCGATTTTTTTTTTCGCTTTGGGTTCACTCGGTTTAGGAGCTAAAAAATCCCGTTTCTGTGAATCAGTACATAAGACCCTGACATTCTCATACAAATACCATTTGCGATCTAACGATAAACCGCTTGGTGCAATGAGCGGAGGTAATTCGTTTGGTAGCTCAGCCGTTAATCGCTGATTAAATCTTTCTTCTTCCGAGTCCACAAGTTCTTTACATACAATTTCGTTTTTTTTTAAGTCAAAGTGCTGGTACTTGGTAATACCTAAAATGCAAACGTTTACAAAATTAATTGAAATGAATTTGAAAAATTAAAATCGCAAAATCGCGACAGTTTACCTGGTAATCTTTTGTAAAATCCTTCGAAATGAGTATCCCATGTTCGCCACTCTACTTCACTTCCATTCACAGCGTTGTTAAATTTATTACTGCTAGATCTATTGACCACATCTTCAAAATTTTGGTAGTAATCTACATTTGAGCGACTATATTCTAGTTTTATTAATCCGAAAGAGCGATCGGGACTGAACTTGGTGTGGCCAGTTAGGAGGAAATTTAATGATATCGATTCGTTTAAGCCAGAATCCACTCGCCAGGCCAAATAATGCATCATTGCATTATTTTTATTCTGTGCTACGCAGTTATCACAAAATAAAACTAAATTTTTAACGGCATTCTTCGTGAAGTAATCGTCAATTTGGCTAATGACAGCATTAGGTCCTTTTCCTATTTCGAACTCTTCGTCTAATAAATAGTTCGACTGAACGTTAGTGAATTCATTATGAATACCAAAAATTGAACATTTACGAGCTGCTTTGAAATACGCCGTTCCGACTTGTGGACGGGATGGATAAGATATATTTTGTGCATAGTCGAAACTCACTACAAGAGTAGAATAAGCATCACTCATCTTGCAGCATTGTTGGTAGAATTCACGCTGGCGTTTCGCATGGTCAAGATGAGTAACAGCCATTCGTAATTTTGCTTCTTTTGTATCTGAATCAGATTGTTCCAAAACTCGTCGTAGCATCAAGGTATTTTGTTGACAGACGTCACAAAGATCAGTTTTCGGTTTCATAGGCGAGATGTAAGGGCAGTACTTCATCCAAATTTTGTAAAAAGTTTTAATTGCGATTTTATCTTCAGTAAGACAAACTTTCTCAAAACGACGATAAACAGCACTTTTTGTTTCACTGGATGGTAGCAGCATTACTTTACAGTCTTTGTAGTTTGGCATTCTACCAGGAAGAGGTATTGCGAATTTTTCAGCAAAATTTTGAATAAATTGAACGATACGAGTAAGTGATTCCGGTGATAACACACGCGATTGCCGTTTTGAAGACTTGCCACTTAGTTCATGTTTTCGTTCAGATAAGCCAACATTATCACTATGTCGAATCAAATTTTTATAACGTTTTAAACCAACATCGTAAATAAAACAAAACATCTTTCTACAAATATAAATGCCACGAAATAAGTACATTGTATCAACTCTGGATTTATTTTTTACCCTTTGGCCATACTTCTTCCGACTTTCAGTATTATAAACGTTTTCGAGCGATAAATGTTGTCGATGAAATTCCAAATGGCTCAGATGGACTAAATCTTGTTCTGGTTTACTTAATTCTTGGAAAAATTGCCGGCTTTGTATAGCAAGATTTTCTGGAATTATCTTATTACATTCTTTCGAACAACATGCTTCGGATTTTTCTCTGTACATCAAATCGATGTTCATCGACTCTTGTATATCTTCAACGGATTCCTCCAATTCGGATATAATATTGGATTCGGAAACATCATGCAAAAAACTTTGATTTCCAGTTAGTCCAGAAGTGTTAGCACCGACACTTTCAGATAACGTCAAATCGATCTCATCATAAACCGAGTCTAGTCTTTTTAAATCATCATCAAAACTGTCAGAAATATCCATTTTTATAAAAATTACTTCAAATTAACATCAGCTTAGTAACAAAATTACAAAAGAACCAAAATTGCGAAACAACTTTTGAGATATTGATAACACTCGTTATACAGTTTATTCTTTTCCTTTCTTATACTTATTTTTATAATGTTCTTCGTATTAGTATACGCACATCAACCCTTTGCTGAGAGCGAACAGAGAGCGGCGTTGTTGCGTCGGTCACTGGTTGCGGCTTAAGAATCAAGTATCGAGATCATAACAAACAGAGCAGCAACAATAGCAAAGGTATTATCACACTAAAAGCTAAAAAAAATACGTCACCACATAGGCATGACGTCACCAAAGTCGGCACCCAATCATAACTAACCATACCAAATCGCATCTCCCAACTGAAGGTGTTTTCACAGTGATAATACGTTATGAAACTTTAAATGCGTTTTTCTCAAAACTTCATTTTCACACACTAGGTCCCTTTTCTCGGAGAAGGCCACAATTATATAGTATTTTATAACTTATTCTTTACGCGTTTAATCCGTTTATATTTTAGATTGCTTACTTAAGTCATAGAGATGAAATAAAGTGTTACCTTCAGGAAAAAGAAGCCAAAGAGAAAGAGGACAGACAATTAGCGAAAGCAAATGGTTTACTACACACCTGCAAATGTTGTTATAATGAAGAAGTTATGCCAAAGAATATAGTGAAATGTACAAACGGCTGCGATTTTTGTAATGAATGTGTTAAAACTAGTGCAGAGATTCTTTTTGGAGAAAATAAATTAGACTTTCCTTGTTTGCAGGATTGCAATGGTTTTTTTAGCTTACAAACGTTGAAAGTATGTTATTATACTGTTTAATATATAGCATACATATTTACTATGATTAATCATCTGTAGAATACCCTTTCGCCAAAAATGTTCTCAAAGATGGCACAGAAAAAACAATTAGAAGAGGTTAAAGCTGCAGGCATTGAAGAACTAGAAATGTGTCCTTTCTGTGATTTCGCCACTATTCCAGCACCAGGTGATAAATTGTTTAGGTGTTTGAATCCTGAATGTATGAAGGAATCCTGTCGACAATGTAAGGAACCTTCCCACGTACCTTTGCGTTGTGATGAAATAGAAAAAGATGATGATGTCAAAAGAAGAACATATATTGAAAATAAAATGACCGAAGCTTTGATTAGGTATGTTCAAATTAAATGATGTTCACTAAATTACGACTTAAATCTAATAAATTCCACAATTTCCTAAAATCCAAAATATTACTATAGATCTTACACGTTAATAGACGAGTCACGTGATAAACAGTTACATAACAGGGTTGACAAATCTACATTGCTTTGAGTTGTTAGTAAATAATCTATGAGGTTAGGTTTATGTTGTTATTTTAAAATTTTAACTACTATGAATATGATAACGAAAAAGTCGTGAAAAGTCACATCTATCGCGGAACGTGTGGATGTATTTCGCTATTATTGGAGCTTGTCAACACACGGTATCCTGTAGACAGACATGACTTTCACTTCTATACTTCGCGTATACAAGTGTCCCGTATCGTTATGTTCAAATTTTAGGAGTGTAAAGTAGACTTCATTTTAAGTAACAAAAACGCAAAACTTGTATATCCATTTTTATTTGCTTCAAAGTTACAGATCTATGAATGTGATTGTCAGATCATGGAAAAGAATGTAATCCTAAAGTCAATACAAACTGATTTTATTTAAGAAAAGTTATACGATTCAATAACAGGCCTGTGATTGTTAACGTCGCATAATAAAATGTTATCCTAAAATAAATAAACACGTTTCGTAGTGCATACAGCAATTTCTTGGAGATCTACAAAAAAGAGTACTGGAAATTGATTTATGATAAAGAAGGTTCTTACTTATTTCGTAAGTGCCGAACCATGAATATCATACAATAAACAAATGTTCAGATGACTGTTAACGTTGCATTTTTTAATAAAGGATTACGTTTCAGTTCATACAACAGCTTATTAGTGAGTGGACACGTATTCAAAATGCCTTACCGATTTTCTTCTCAAGAGTATGCGGACATGCATGTTGTGTATGGCTACTGTAACGACAGTGCACGGCAAGCAGTTATTGAATACCGGCATCACGGGAACCTGATGCCGGTATTCAATAACTTCCCGATAGGCGCATTCCTCATTGCAGAACGTTTCTGGAAGAACACAGACAAGTTCGAGAATGCGGACTGCGTGATTATCTTTTCGACCGAGCAGTAAATTTGCCAGCAGACTTAGAGGAAGAAGCAGTAGCTATTGTTACAAGGGATCCAACTCTCAGTGTACGTCGAATCGCTAGGCAACTAGGAGTGTCACGAACGACAGTTTGGCGAATTTTAAAACGAGAGGGCTTATATCCATATCACTATCGCAGGGGACACGGTTTGCTTGAGGTAGACCACTATGCTCGTCTAGTTTATTAAACCTGGATATTAAGACAGTCACGGCTTCATTTTAATTTCTGCAGAACAGTCCTCTGGACAGATGACTCTACGTTCACGAGAAGTGGTGTTACAAATCTGAGAAACCTGCATAGGTGGTCATCAGAAAATCCCAAAGCTATACGCCCATCTAAATTTCAACATTAATTTTCTATTAACGTTTGGGCGACCCTAATCGATGACTTGTTGATTGGTCCTGTCATTCTTCCTGGTAGGTTAAATGCGGACAATTACCTTCAATTTCTTATTGACGAACTGCCAGGTCTTTTAGAGGATGTCCCACTGAATGTTCGACGAGACATGTGATTTCACGTGGATGGGGCACCACCACATTTCGGAATTGCTGTCCGAAATTGGTTAACATCAATTATCCAAGATGGATTGGTCGAGGTGGTCCTGTTGCATGTCCACCCAGATCACCCGATCTTAATCCCTTTGAATTTTATTTATGGGGGTACATGGAAAATTTAGTCTACGCGCAAGTTTCGAACACAAGAGAAGAGTTGTTGGATCGTATTCACCTGGCTGCCCAGCAAATCCGACAAAACAAGTATGAAATTCGGATAAGTACTTCTTCTGTTGGCTTGGAGGTGAACATTTCGAAAATATTATTAAATGAACTTTTTTAAATAAAATCAGTTTTTATTGACTTTAGGATTACATATTTTTTTTTCATGATCTGACAATCACATTCATAGATCTGTAACTTTGAAACAAATAAAAATAAATATACAAGTTTTGTGTTTTTGTTACTTGAAATTAAGTCTACTTTACACTCCTAAAATTTGAACATAACGATATGGGACACTTGTAATATATACAACTTACTGCAAATGAGAACCAATGAGTATTAAATCCCACTTTACATGTAAATGTCGCCTAATGTGTTGCGTTAATTTCTACAATTCGGCAAATTAAGTTTGAACCAGTATGTAGAACGCTACACATCGCGACGCCATCTTCCCGATTGTTAGGATAATTCAAAAATTAAAAAATATATAAAAGTGGAGGTCATGTCTGTCTTCAGGATATCGCGTGCTGACGAGTTCCAATAAGACCGAAATGCATTCACACATTCTGGGATAGGTGTGACTTTTCACGAATTTTTCATTATCCTAACAACCAGGAAGGTAGCGTCGCGACGTGTAGCGTCCTGCGTACTGGTACAAACTTAGTTTGTTGAATTGTAGCAATTAACTTAACACATTAATTTAACGCAATTAACGTAACAGACAAATTTATATGTAAAGTGAGATTTAATACTAATTGGTTCTCATTTGCAGTAAGTTCTACCTATTACAAATATGCTTTAATTTTTTTTATTATATACTGTGTCCCCGGATGGAGTTGACAAGAGGGAAAAAATTTTTTTTGGTTTAACAACAAAAAGTCATTCTTTATAAAAAGTTCTATTTGTTGAATAAATATGTTTACCATCAGCAAATCTAATATAAAATATAAAGAATGTCGATAAATTAAGATAACATGAAAATGCTTCAAGAGAGAAGTACCATTTATTGCATTTTTTTAGTTTAATAAAAATTTCAATCATTAAGAAAAGAAAGTCAACAAAAATTATTATACAAGGCCACCTCCAACTTGCACACATTTCTCCACACTTTTAATAACCTCACGGGAGGCGGTGATTGAAATAAATAAACCACAAACCATACGTAAATAGACTTTACGTATGGTTTGTGGTTTATTTATTTCAGTCACCGCCTCCCGTATTCGTCCTTTTAATATTTCTCAATCATGCGGTGGGTCATCTGCGTAAACTTTTTGTTTTAAAGTACCCCACAAAAAAAAATCAATAAGTGTAAGGTCAGGCGATCTAGGAGGAAATTTATTTGGTCCAAATCTTCCCATCCATCTCTCATCGAATTGATTTGTCAACCACTGCTGTACCAAAAGCGTCGAATGTGCAGGGCACCCGTCTGTTGCCAAAAAAATGTTACGGCTAATTTCTAGTGGTAAATTATCTAGAAACGGTAATAGATAAGTTTCCAAAAGGCGCACATAAACATATTTATTAAAATTCTCGTCAATAAAATATGGACCAACGATTCTATCGTAAAAAGTTCCACATCAAACATTCACTTTATTATAACGTTGACTACGCTTTTCAATGACGTAATTTGGATATTGAAAAGCCCAATAGCAACTGTTTTGTGATGATATGTGACCATTAGTGCAGAAGGTTGATTCATCAGTAAAAAAGATCATTCTGTGAAACTTTATATCTACGAGGTAATTCTGACCAACCCACAAACAAAAATCCAATCGCTTCTCTTCATCTCCATTTTCAAGTGTATGTCGGAACTTTGGTGTAAACGGCCGAACTGTGTTTTCTCTATAAATTCTTTGCAGATGCGTTTTACTAATATTCAGTCTTTGTAATCGTTTCCGTAAAGATAACTTTGGTGTTTCTATCATTGAATCTAATGCCAAAAGTGTAGTTGTATCGTCTTCGTTGTGTTTTTTCTTGAGTTTCTTAACAGTCACTATAGATCCAGTTAAATTAAATTTATTTACAAGTTTGCGCAGTGCTTCGCACGATACCACAGTGTTTGGGAATTTTTCATGAAACATGTCTAAAGATACGTTTCCAATGCCGTACATTTAATCAAATAAATACGTTCTTCAATGGTTTAGCATTTTGTAAAACCAACGGGAAATAACTGAAGTGGAAAATCTACACTTAATGACGTTTGGCAATTCAATACAATAACAAGCAGAACTTTTTATCGTAAAATCAAAAATACCTTTTTTTTTTCGCTCTTGTCAACTCCAACCGGGGACAGTGTAGTAAATAAAATCTAAGTACATATGTGGATTTATTTATTTTAGATTACACATACAAAAATAATACAACGAAAATCTATATGCATATTAGAGGTTAAAGGGCTTGTAACATTGTGGTAATTGATATGAAATATTAGTTTTAGTCATCATTTACACTGTCTTCTTAATCAGAGTTATTTTCGTTGATTATAAATGGTAATATGTCTTGCCTTTTGAAACCCACTTCCCGATCCCGCAATTTTTTAATTTTCTTTTCGCAATGGTTAACTTTGACAGCCCAAGTGTCAGGAGTTACTTGGATTAATGGCTCTTTCCATAATCTTACACACTTCTTTTCTACCATATTTTCCTATATTATTGTTGTAATATGTTTTTATTATACCCCATATGAGTTCTATGGGATTAAATATACAATAGTAGCACAGATCACATACATATAGATTCTAACTTAATGTAAGTTAACGCACCCTCATATAGTTTGTGGGCCTATATGCTAGTGGGATAATGGGTTATATTATTTATTAATGTTATGCAACCAACGTTACAATATGTATTTAACGTATATTTAGATATTAGTAAACTGTCGATATATAATATTGTATATTTTATATGTATTTTGTAACGGCAATAATTGAACTTCAATTACTGCAGCTAAAAATACACAAAAACCACAATAGGGTTTATTCAAATTCGTTTTCATTGATATTTATTTTTTATGGATTCTTTCAAATAACAAGCGCAGCGCAAACAAAACAAACAAGATGGTCGCCAAAGACTAGCGGATTGAGATGCTTACAATATAAGTTGCATACATACATGCAGTAATCCCCGCAATACACCACTTGAATATTTCTCCTTAAATTTGACCAAGGATAGGGTATTAAGTTGGTTATTTCTAAGTATGTGATCTGATGGTAGGGTGGATGTCAAAGAACCACATGCTCATATTTTTCTGCTAATTCATCAATTTCAAATATAGTTGGTGGTTTATATATTTGCATAAAGACATAAATGAACATATTGAATAAAATAATTAAATATATATGTACTAACCGTTCAACTAAATCCAATAATTGTATTTTTAACCATAACCAATATTATTATAAGTCAATCATGTTTGAATATCATTTTTATTAGAAGATGATGTTGGACTTTTATTTTTAATAGTACTGTTTCTTCCTCCTGGTTTGAAGGAAGTTCGGTATGTATCGACCGAAGTATAAGTTGAAATAATACAATAGTTTTTGTATAACACTAATATATTTACAAGTTTAATCTTGGAGTTCCGTTAACTTAATGTAAATGCAGTATCTGGTCTTAATACTAAAGACCGAGAAAACTGGCTAATAAATAATATTTGCTCCTATTTAGATCACTGAGATCTTAGTAGGAACTGTTAGTTAGATCACTGAGACCTAAGCTTTAACTCGAAGAGATCGTACTTGGAACTGTAGTGAGCTCTAAGAGATCTTGTTTGGAACTGTTTCTTCATTCCCTTATTTTTCGGCAAGAAAGTTTTGTCCCCGCCAGTCAAAGAGAGGGAGAAAACAATGAAATAGAGTATACGGAAATTTCCATACCATTATTTTTACCTTTCCAAGAAAAGTATATGCTGTAGTTTCCAACGTCATAAATGTATTAAATAAACAATATACGCCGGAAACCCTTAATTATATAAAATAAAATACCTCTTAAAGTAATAAATATACAATGCACAGAGATAACCTAATACTTCGCAGAATCGCCTCGAACTAAATTATTTAACCTATTATAATAATATATAACAGGAAATATGTACAATAAAACTTATTCTATTATATTTATGCTTATTCAAATACATTTACATAATGGATGGATTAACCAGAGGGTTGTGCCTGTAATAAAATAAATAGTTTTTATGACTGTAGAAAATAAGACAATGAATAAATGTAATACCTGACCAGGCCTAAGGTAGTTAACAACATTAAATATATCTGAACTCCAAGACCTTTTCTATATACAATATATAATATTTACAATTTAAAACTAGGATTAAATATATTAACATAAATATACCTACATCTAAATAAAACTAAAAATACAAAATTAAATCTATTTTGCCCGAACAAGTACTATGATAACTTGCATTATCCAAAACAATTGTGAAGGGTTTTTCTAAACTCATAAGAAGTTGATGTTCAAATTAAGTATAAGAAATTGTCAATAATTGTAATTGTAAATATTAATTCAGCTCCAGAAATAAATCCATTAGAATTACCTGCATGTAATACAATGTATCTATAACAAGATAAATACACATTACGTACCAATATTATTCTGTTAGGAATAGATTGTACTTTTACCACCCACTTGTGTAGCTTTGACAGTTTTTATAGATTTATTTTGCCAAGATTTGCAAAGCGTTCCATCTTGGCAAACAGTGGCTTTATTGAGTGCTTTCCTCAATAAAGCCAACAGTGGCTTTATTGAGGAAAGCAAACTTACGTAAATGTCCATGTTTCAAAGGAACATTTTGTTGCAAAAATGTAACACGTTTTAATACAATATGTGGGAGTTAGTGCTTGTTTCTTGTAATGAAAACTTATTCCATGTAATATTTTTCATAAAGATGTATTACCACCAGAAGAAAGTTCATTTTCTTTGAGGGTATTATTCAATGATGGAATAGTATAAGTACTAAATTACATACTTTAAACTTGCTATTTTACGTCAATAACCATATTTCCAATGGGTTTAAATATGGAGGAATATTTAACACGCAATATGTATTTTCCAAATACAGTTTTTTCGTTCTTTCTTATTTTAGGATCTGTTATAAATGTGGAATGAAATTTATTAAGGCTGATGGATGCAATAAAATGACGTGCAGTTGTGGGGCTATGATGTGTTATGTTTGTGGCCAACCTGTACAAGATTATAAACATTTCAATGGTCAAGGTGGTGATCGATATCATTTGTAAGTTTATTCACTTTTTTTTTAGCCGCTTCTGTTTATTGCAGTAGTTCAATTAGTTAAGTTCACATATACGATCGGACAATAACAATTTTTGTTTGTGTCAATATAATAAACTATTTATTTTTTTTAGTTTTTAAATAATTTAATAAATATTATGAGAAGATTTGCGATCTTCTGTAATAATCAATATTGTACGTTTGTAAATGTTAAAAATAAATAGTAAATACAAAACGCGATCTATAAAAGCATTTGACAATACAGTTATGTTAAGACGAAAATTAATCGTGTTTTGTAAATAAGCCATATTGATGAATATCATTTTGACAGGAATGGAACAGGGACCATTATAATACAGGGCTACTA
This sequence comes from Melolontha melolontha, assembly GCA_935421215.2. Classification (NCBI taxonomy): domain Eukaryota; kingdom Metazoa; phylum Arthropoda; class Insecta; order Coleoptera; family Scarabaeidae; genus Melolontha; species Melolontha melolontha. Next base: position 202,721,307 of record OW285235.1, on the reverse strand, counting down.
TAAAAGATACATTCATTTTCAAAACTCTGTATATTCAAAGATATTACGAGTACAAATATAAGTGATATATGAGAATAAACACAAGCTCACCAAGTTTGTATTGTATACACCAGGTAGCAGCACGAGTTCAGTATCTGTCAGAGTCTCCCAAAATTGAGGCAAAGCAAGAAAAGAGTTTTTTGTGTGTTAGAATATGCGGGTCGCTCATCTGTTACAGCAATGCAATGCGCTTTTAGAAGAGAGTATGGAAAAAATCGCCTAATAAAGCATTTTGCGGTGGTATCGGCAATTCAAGGACACTGGTTGTTTGTATAAACATAAAAGCACGGGTCGACCAAAAGTGCCAGATGAAACAGTGGAGAAAGTGAGGGATAATTAAGTTAGACGATGTCTATTTTGACAGAAAATGTATCAGATAATATGCGTTCCAAAAAGACAGTGTGTAAAACAGACATTTTACGTCTAATTTGCCGACTGAAATTTAGAAATAGAAAAAGTTCTATTAAATTCATGTCTAAACGGCGCACGAGACGTCTGCGCAAGAAGGTCGCCATATTTTGATGCTGTTTAACGGCCAAACCACGTCAAACATATCCCTTGTGTCAGTTGATGGTCAGTCGGTATTTATTTTGTTAAAAATTATTGATCTTGAATTTCTAAAAATGTCGTGGAGTCAGAAGTAAGTGAGGATGTTGATTGACGAAGTACAAAAATATCCTTGTTTGTTTGACGTGAGAAGCAAGGCTTACTAGAGTAGGCATTTTCGGCAACAATGTTTGCAAGCGATTGCAGAAATATTACTTAAAATACGTCCCGTAGTAAATGTCTCAGATATTAAAAATAAATTTGTCGGGCTGAAGAAAAATTTTTTCGTTAAAGTTCGAAAAGTGAAAATAAAATAATATAATGGATGCAACAAATATTTTACCTTTGCCTTGCCGTCACGCTTTCTCTAATAACAGTGTCTTGTTTTTTAATTATACCTTTTAAAAGCCTTAGTAATTCTTTAAACTGTTTATTTATTATACGTAAAAAATTTTTGTACATTAGGGGATCTTCTACTAACAGTTCTGTGTTTAACATGTTTAAAATTCCTTCATTCTGTTATCTTCCGTTGATCCAAGGCTTCATCCATACATCCCGTCTCCGCTTGCTACGTTTTTTTTAATAACTTACGATATTATTGTCGTTGCTAATGTTGTTGCAACAGCTCTTAATACAATATTAATGGATTCATCGCTAACGTAGATTATATCAAATTTCCAAGACTAATAATTATCCTATTTTACAGACTCGTAAACCGTATAATATTATTGCGACACGAAAAGGTATAGATAAAGGTTATGTTTGAGTTTGTGTTTATGTGGAAATATCAAGCAAGTGTATAAAAATAAATACAATAAATGGCGCATCATGTTCTGGGTATCGAAAAATATTACTGTCGCGTGGATTTCTTTATAACTTAGACAAATAATATTATACTCGTATAAGTGTAAAACTTAAATTTACAAGATATCATAGGAAATTTGCTGACTAACTTACAGGCAAATTATCTGGTAAATTTTCTGGCAAAATAGACATGGTCTAAAACGGGCTTTACGTACATTGGCGACAGAAAACAAACAGTGTGAAAGATTTTGCGACAACGGTTACATTTCAAACCGTACCGTGTGCAGCTCCTGCAGCACTTGACGCCGGAGGATCATATCCGTCGACTGAAATTTTGCTTTAAAATTTAGGAAGCATTGGAGTGTAACCATTTTGCCGCCAAGTTGATATTCAGCAATGAAGCTACATTCCAGTTATCCGAGAAAGTGAACCGTCATAATGTTCGAATCTGGGGCAGTGAAAATCCACGTGCATTTGTGACAGTACAAAGATTCACCGAAAGTGAATGTTTTTTGTGCATTTTCACACACAATGGTGTATAGACCATTTTCCTTCTGTGAGAAGACTGTGACTGGTGCAACGTACCTGAATATGTTGCAGTTATGGTTGTTTCCCCAACTGACTGCTGATTTAAGGAATTTTGTCTTCCAACAGGATGGATCACCCCCTTATTGGAGCAATAACGTTCATAGATACTTGAACGATGAACTTCCGCATCGCTGAATTTGGCGTATTGGTGCGGATAACCTCACTTTGTTGCTTTGCCCCCCCCCTCCTGGTGAACTGATATAACGCCTTGTGACTTCTTCTTTTGAAGGCACATTAAGGACCTTGTGTATGTACCCCCACTACCAAACACATTACAAGAACACAGGGAACGGATTAATGCTGCAGTGATGACCATTGACAGGATGATGCTAGAAAATGTGTGGAACGAGTTCAACTACCGCCTGGATGTATGTTTTGTGACCAATGGGCGCACATAGAACATTTGTAGAGTGTGCAGAAAACTTGGTGCGTTTGCGGTTATTCTCATATATCACATATACATATTTGTACATGTAGTACATTTGAATATACAGGGTGCCCATTTTCTATTTCCGTATATGAGTAACTCTCTTAGTATTGAAGATACAGGATCGGTTAAATTAGCAAAGTTGCTCAGAATTAAGGTGAATATTTAATATCGTTTTCAGATTTGTCATATGTTGTCAACTTTTTGAGATATTTAAGGAAAATTGAAATCTGACGAAATTTTCAGTTATACATATCTTCGTAACCATTGAAGACAGCAAAACTAAAAATGGCATCTGATAGTATTTTTTACGTAAAATTTAATAATCTTTATTAGATATTCATTCAACAAATCTGAAAATGCTAACAAATACTCATCAAGATTCTAAGCAACTTTGCTAATTTAACCGATCCGGTATCTGAGTTACCCATATACGGAGATAGAAAATGGGCAACGGTGTAGCGTTTTGAAAATTAATAAATCTTTTATAGAAGCCCTGTTTATTAATTAAATAATTAGCTGGCTGATGGCGTTATGTTCCTTGCAACAAATAAATTCTTCAGAAGAAGAGAAAGAAATATCGGTACTTTTTACCTGTTGCTAGACACAACTTATTACTGAAGCCTCCCTTATATGTTTACGATCAATAATTTCAACACGGTATTCAAGCCGGGCGATGGCATAGTGGTATCGGTATCAAACCTTGCTTATTGTCCGAGAAAATTTTCGTCATTTTCTTTCTCGTTTAAAGTGAATGCTGAGAGCTAAATATCTTAAATTGCTCCACAAGTACAGGTATAATAATAACTCATGACCTATCAATGGCCCCTGTAATTTCAGGTAAACTATTGCGGGATGCTCAAGCGTGAATCATTATTATTAAGTAATACTTACATGTTTTTTATATAAAATAAATGTACCTAATACCTCAAATATCTAAAATAAATGTACACAGGGGTAAACCTTTCGTTGGTAGAGTTTTGCAAAAAGTAGGTTTTCCTAGAATGGGGTTTGTCAACTCGTATCCCCAATGAATATATCGTTGAATCTATAAAGACGACAATCGAAGTGGTGGAGTGTTTCTTTTGAGTTAATCCTGGATGGTATATATTTATAGATGCAACAATATCGGTTTCATGGGCATGCGAGTTGACATATTTCAAGAAAGCCTGCTTTTCGCAAAATTTCACCAACGAATGGTTTATCCTTGTAGGTTTTCGTAAAGTAAATTTTCTTGGAACGCGTTTGTCAACTCGTGTCCCCATGAAAGCGATATTGTTGGATCTGTAAGGACAACAATTGAAGTGGTGCAATCGGATTCTTGAGTTTCTGGGTGATAGATGGCATCGGAATACCAAATCGGACTTTTGTTGATTATTATTATATGTCGGCATATTTTATTAATAAAGATGCCGACAGTACTGCAGTTAAGGTAACGGTATTGCAATTAATATAGTCAAATGGACCTTCATCAGTTGCTGGGTGATCAGTAAAAATAGCCCAGCGATTAGATACATGGATCTCTGCAATCGTTTCAAAACGGTGCCCCTTGAACTTCAGTTTCAAATTCGGAAACATGAAGAAGTCATAAGGGACAAGATCTGGGGAGTAGGGAGGGTGGAGTATTACAGCCGTCTTCGTTGAGGCTAGAAACTGACCCATAACGAGTGAGTAACACTAGCGTAAAACGCGGACAAACGACGTACGGCATGCCGACAAGGTTACAAATGTTATGTCCTGTTCTCCTTCGGTCCTGCACGATAACATCATGCAGTTTTGCTACATTTTGTAGCGTGTTTTCCGTCGAAGGACGGCCGGCACACGTCCATTTTTTAAAACGCATCCTCGCCAAACGCTTGTTTTAAGCATTTTCAGAGGTTCCGCTGTCGTTTTACCAAGTTTAAAGCAAAATTTGATACACCGTTCTTTGCTCTTTTACATCAGACATTGTAGTGTCACAGAATAACTCAAACAGAACTCAACAAATATAAACACAAAAACTGTTTGTCACCACCTAGCAAAGTACCGTTTGACAGCCTGGCTTAGTTTAGGCGTATTTCACACCATCTTGCGCTATAAAGCTGTACTACCATCCCTTCGCGTGCCACATTTAAATTCCGGAAATTTCTGGGTTGCACCTCGTATCAATCTTATACTTATTTCTGATTTTCGATCACTCATTACTTGATCTTAAACTATATTCTACACAGTATAAAGCTAAATTGGTGAATTTTATTAGTTATATACTATACAGGGTGTTTGTTCATTGGTTAATAACGAGTGATCATTAAAATTTTCGCTCAAGTAAGCCATGTACACAAAAAGTATGTCCTAACTTAAGTTATTAGAGGAGATCTGTCATTATAATTTCAAACGTCATGATTGTTAAAAAATAATTTGAAATGCTGACTTTTATATTAAATATATTTATAATTTTTATACAAAGTAATAGAATATTATAAAAAATGTGTAAAATGTTGACCATTCTCCACCAAGCATAATCGCACTCTATTTCGTAGAGCATTGAAAACATTGATCAGTATTTGCGGTGAGTTATTGATGTGTTCACATTTTTCTATGATTTTATGTCTTAACTCTTGTAGATTATTAATTGGTGTTTCATAAATAATATTCTTTATATATGGCCACACAAAAAAATCCATGACTGTTAAATCACACGATCGTGGTGGATATGGAATCGCTGTATTTCTACTTATTATCCTATCGCCATAAAATTGTTGCAAAAACTGAATATTTTCAAGTGTAACGTGAGATGTAGCCCCATCCTGTTGAAAATATCCGACCTGGAGTTCATCATTAGTCAATTGATTAGTAAAAACACTGAGAATTCGTTACGATATTTCTCCGATGTTATCGTGCCCTCAAAGAATATTGGTCCTATTAATCGGTGACGACTCATACCTACCCATACGCCTATTTTTTCTGGATGTAGAGGAACTTCTCTGTAGAAATGAGGATTTTCACTGGACCACATACGCATATTTTGCGAATTAACATAACCTTTCAAATAAAACCAAGCTTCATCGGTGAAAAAAGTATGATTTAAAATATTGTCTGTCATTGTTTGAATAAACTATTGGTAAAATTGTGTTCTTTTTTCATAATCCGTAGGTAATAGATTTTGTACAGAAGTTAATTTATATGGATACATGTGCAAGTCCTTTTTAAAATTTTTTGACATGTTCCATACGAAAGCCCTACTTGTTGCGAAACTCTGCGAATAGATGTTTGAGGAGATTCGTTAATAATTTGTCTGACATTTTCAATTACGCCGCGACTTCTCTTGAGAGGAGGACCGCTTCCTTCTTTCCTTAAAATACTGCCTGTTTGACGAAAAAGATTTACACAATGCATTAGCTAGCGTATCACGGAAAGTTTTATAGCTAGGAACAGTATTTGGATATCTCTCCTCAAACTCCGCAAGGCAATTTTCTATTGAATGCTGCCAAATACCATCAATTTTTTGAGATGTCAGGAAGTAACATTCTACCATAAACGCTTTATGCATATCATTAAAGGCCATTACTTTTTCTTGTGATGACACTTTAAAATATACATTTGACACTGACAGATGTTTGAAATAACATCTTAATGACTAAAGCTACGACATAATTTTTATATACACGGCCAGCTACGAGTGAAAATTTTAATGATCGCTCGTTATAATATAAACAGTATGTATATGTACGTCAAGCATTCCATTATCCGCAAAAAATATTTTTTTTTGATTGTGCAAATTTTTGAGAAAAAGTCAACGTTTTTATGTTAGACAGTGCACATTGTGTTGAGGTAGGTTAGAGATAAAGTAGAAGAAGTCGCTGTTTAGTAAGTTCAAACACAAAGTCCAGTGACCTTTACAAAAGAAAAACGTAAATAAATATGCCTTCGTTTGCTTTTTATTATCAGACTGGTCATTTATATAATTGTTTCTATCTACACGCTAACAGATGTGCAATAGCAAAGATTTGGTTTAAAGGTCGATGCATGTTCGCTTTATGTAAACACATTCATCAATGATAAAAAATACTTACTCACCTACTTCCTCAGATATCCGATTACAAAATATTTAATTAAATAGTTTTTCTTCGTCCAGTATCTGTTAATCGTTGAAGTAATTGTACAAAGGTAGGTCTCGCTGGCAATTTTCTATTAGGAAGTTGTTGCGCATATTGTCGCTAAGCTATTGCAGCATTCTATTTGCATTAAACATACATCAACACCCTATTTACTAATTTATTATTATTGTAAGCCATGTTGAGGTAAGGAGACAACATCAAAAAAATAATAATAAAATATGGCTAGACTCAACATCATTGGCCGGTACAAATACGAACATTTAAGTTTCAGCGGTAAATATTTTGATATGATACTGTAAGTAAAATAGCGCCATATGTTCGACAAGTGGATTTATTGTTTACAGGTCAGCATTTTTTGTTTAAATAACAGTCGATAACATAAAACTTATGTAGAAGGACACACACATACACTTACACTATGCATGCAGACCATCTTAAAACATTTTCTCATATTTTCTTTTTTCCGCGCTTATTTGAAAACTTTTTCTAAGCGATTTTTTAGTAAAACATTATAAAAGTTGGGAACTTTATACCCTCCAAATTAAGCGATCAAACACTCTGTATGTTTTAATACAAAAATGATACGAGCACATTAATTAAAAATTAATCAACTGTAACGAGAATATATCATATACATATTTATATGTAGAGCTGAGGATGTTTGCGGTACGGCAGGACCGTATGTAGTGCATCCCCACATTTAACTATTTATCTAAATATTCTCTGAAATGATTTGCCGGATCTCATAAATTAATAGAGTGATATTTTAGTATGCACTGGATATTGTTATTATACAAAATCATAATAGCCATTTGTATTTATGGATCATAAATAATAATACGCATGTATTTGTATTTGGTTGTGAATTCAATTTAAACTTAAAACGAATCGTAATATTTTAACGACAAGCCGTCCTTACAATACATGCATTCGAGACAAAGTGTGCAACTCTACGAATAACTTCCATAATTGATCGAAAATGGACATTTTGGAGCTGAAGTAAAGCCCCTATTCTTAGAAAATTTTATGTATGAAGTTATAAGTTATAACTTCTAACTTCATTCACCTAGTTCAAGTAGGTAGTATATATAAAATATATGCAAAATATGTGCTGCCAGGCTTTGAAAGGCTGTGTGACAAGATTTTAATAAATCGAGGTTTCTTTTGTTTTCGTAGCTTTTATTGCATTTGGTCATAAAAATAATATAATAAATAGTAATAAACACAGCTTCTAATCTAGTAATATATTATCAGGATGTGTTTTTCTGGATTTTAGTTAAATTTACACCTTGTTTTAGAATATTGTGAATGAACACTTTACAATTGACTACTTACAACATGGAAATTCAATGAAACTAAAACTTCAACACTAATAAAAGGCCTTTGTTGTTTATAATAATAGTTCTTAACGACAGTAATAAAATTTTCTAAGAATAGGGGCTTTACTTCAGCTCCAAAATGTCCATTTTCGATCAATTATGGAAGTTATTCGTAGAGTTGCACACTTTGTCTCGAATGCATGTATTGTAAGGACGGCTTGTCGTTAAAATATTACGATTCGTTTTAAGTTTAAATTGAATTCACAACCAAATACAAATACATGCGTATTATTATTTATGATCCATAAATACAAATGGCTATTATGATTTTGTATAATAACAATATCCAGTGCATACTAAAATATCACTCTATTAATTTATGAGATCCGGCAAATCATTTCAGAGAATATTTAGATAAATAGTTAAATGTGGGGATGCACTACATACGGTCCTGCCGTACCGCAAACATCCTCAGCTCTATTTATATGTTCAGTAATTAGTGTAATTACTAAGTAGTAAATGCAATCAATAATTTATAATTATTATAATATTGTTACAAATGTGCATTTAATTATGTTTGTATTTGTATCTAGGTGTCCGTTGTATAGTGACACAAACAAACTCCATAAGGAAGATGTTATAAAAGGTGCAGAACAAGCGAAGGCTGAAATTGGGGTCGCAGAAGATTCAAAAAAATTAAAAATCGATCCGGCAGCCGACTTAAATCATCATTATAAAACTAAAAAAGCAAAAAATGAGGAAGATCGCGATGTGTTGGCTGATGGAATAGGAGCTGAACGTGTCAGATTGGAAAATTTGGTAAGCATTTTTTTCGTGACTGAATTAAACTTGTGGTTAGTAAAAATAACGAAACTTATAATATATAGATTGTATATACAAAGTTTTTAATAAGTTATTTCACGTCATCACCTTAAAAGGAAAGAAATGCACAGTTTTCCCAACTCATTATGATGATCCAAGCAAATACTCACCCAGAAAGTTCGTCTAAATTTTTAGTTTAATTAAGTTTTGAACTTAAAAATCAATTCTTGGTAGTCAATATAATATATTGCTATAGTTGAACAATACGTAGTGACAATCGAAGTTTCAAGTATGCACGTTTACTGTTATGGTCATGAATAAAAACAAAACATTAAAAAAGTACACTACTGTACCTTAATGAAACAACATACGACTACGAGCTAACTATAATAAAATGATTCCAATTAAAAAAAAGAAGAATGAAATATCTATACAGTGGAGCTAGCAATCTACATCATGAGATAAACTTGTGACTAAAGTTCGAATATAACATTTATATGTACACTTTTTTCAGTGATTTTAAACAGGCAATTGAAACGAGCAAAGATAACCAAAGATTTGGAATTCATAAAAGCAACAACATAAATAATGGACTTGACTAGAATGAAGTTGAAGGATTCAACGCCAGCAGTGAACACAGATCGATATATAACGAACAGCATGAAGTAGGCAAAGATGTACCATGAGAACACTTACTTTCAGCATTATTTATCATATTTTTATATTGCGTAATAAAATATTTAAAACTTAGCGGTATAATTAGTACACTTATTTAACAATGATTGCAAGAAGTAATAGGAAGCAAAAGAGATTTCTTTAGAAATATAATATAGAGCAAGGGAAAAATAAAACAAATATACACTTTTTAATAGAAGAAAAACAAAAATTTAAGTGTTTCTTTTCAGTCACATGACCATAGCATGTGATACATGCGTCTTAACTTAAAATAACGAACGTGTGTAGTATTACAGCGCATATTTATGAGTGGACTGCAAGGAAACACTTTATGAACTGTACTTATTAGGTATTATAATGCATAGAACAAATAAAACACATAAAATCATTTATCAAACAAGAGGTTACTAAAGGACAAAAGCCATCGTTATTGGGCTGATAGTTATTTTATATAGAGCAGCCAAGTAAATCTGAGCCCCGGAAAATATGCGAACTAATTTACTAACGTTTTACCCCCGGTCTACACTTTGGGTGTTTTACAGCTGTATACAGTCCCGTTCTATAATTTACTATCGCCCAAATTCAAATTACACATTTTATAGTTTACAATTGATTTGAATCTAGCGGGATAAAATTCTTTCTGGGAATGTATACAACATATCGGCAGTGCTGCTTCATGGGTCATATTTGCTTGGTTGAACTATAGATATTCAAATTACAGTTTTTACTAAATTTTACGTCTTTTAGAATCGCGTGATTTCTTGTTCAAAGACATATTCATATAAATAATACAGTAGAGTCGCGATAAGGTGAACTAATTCAGACAAGTCCGGTTCATTTTATCGAAGGTGTTCACTTTAATGAGGTTGTTTAAAAAACGACAACAAAATATAAATTATAGTATACATACTATGTATATTTCTAGTGTTTAAGTATTATATGGATATAACCTATTAACCATGTAATGCACATGTGTTTATTATATGTATACATATCATACTTACGACTACTAAACTGTATCGTAGAAAGAAGTTAATTTTGTTTGTTTCGTTTTATATTGTGTACTTCGTAGTATAGCTGCTTCTTGCAACCGTTTAAGCACCAAAATATCGTTAATATTATGAATATTTCTTTCTGCCCAGATCAGACACGTATCAAATGCTTTACAGGCTTCCGAATGTGATGGAATAATAACTGGAGTTTCTGTAACCACGTTGTCCTCCTCACTGCTAATTTGTTCAAAATCATTGAAATGCAGTTTTGGAGATGGACTTTTTTTACATGAATGCAAAAACATGAAGTGACTTACATTTGGAGCTATCATATCCAACATTTCAAGTGTCTGTTGAACAACACTGTTTATTTCACGTGGGTGATATCTTTCTCTTAAGGTACTTAATGGAATGTCATCTTCATCTGGCTCATCAAATTCCAAAACAGGTTTCCAACATTTGACAATGGTTTCCATTGAAACTTTTTCCCAGGCGTTCAGTAAATTCAATATAGCATCTTTTAAAAGTCAAATTTTTTATGAGGCCCTTGACATCACCTGAATCATTTCTTATTATTGTTGATAAAAGAGAACTTCTATAATGTAACTTGGTAAGTCTGATTACGTTTTGATCCATTAGTTGAAGCAATGGCGTTACATTGGGAGGGAAAAGCAGTGTTATTATTTTTCCATCGTCACTTTTTAATTGATCTTCTGAAGGATGAGAAGGGGCATTATCGATAAGAAGAATTGCTTTTTCATCTAAATGTTTTTGCTTCAAAAATTTTCTCACCTACAAGTTCATTAATTTGTATTAAAGCAAAAATAAATAAACAGAATGAGGAACATTTTACCTGTGGTACAAAAGATTTGTGAAACCAATTTTTAAAAATTTCGGTAGTCATCCACGCATTTTTAGAATGGTCATAGTCTACTGGCAATACATAATTTCTGAAACTTCGGGGGTTTTTTGCAGTTCCAATTACGAAAGGTTTCAACTTATGTCGTCCCGAAGCATTAGTACATGCGACAAATGTCACTCTTGCTTTTTCAGTTTTTCGACCAGGAGCAATTTTTTCATCTGAAGCCACGAATGTTTTATCAGGCAGCAGTTTCCAAAATAAGCCGGTTTCATCGGCGTTGTATATTTGATCACGTGAAATGCCCAATTTATCAATTTTTTGCTTCAAAATTTTCTTGAAAGGGTCAACTGCGAAAGTTTTTCACCCGAAATTTTCAAGTGTCGAATGCCGTATCTCTTCTTAAAATTCTGCAACCAGCCTTGACTACTAGCAAAAGTTGTATTTTCTTCAAAGGTCTCGTGCAGTTGTTTCGCCTTTTCTTTTAGCATTGCACCAGAAATCGGTAAGTTTTTACTTCGTTGTTTCAGAAACCATCCATACACAGCAGTTTCCATTTTGGGATTTTCTGCTCGTTTCATTTTTCTACGTTTACTAATTCCGACATATGTATTTGACAGAGCTTTTAGAATTTTTTGTTGATTTTTTCTAATGCCGCATATAGTAGATTTGGCAACTCCATATTCACGTGAAAGCGAACTTACACTTCTACCATAATTAAGTTGTTTTATTATTTCACCTTTCGCACTTAATGTTAAAGTCTTCATTGTTCTTAGTACACTTTACTAACTACACAATAACTCAACAAAATACACGAGTAGAATGCAGGCGTTCAATCACAAACACGTTGTACTAACATAATTAGGGGGTTCCCCGATCGAGTCACTAAATATAGGAGTACAAATCTACAATATGTAACTGGTTCATCTTATTGAGTTGGCTGTTGGGCTGTTGTTCACCTTATAGAATACTGTGTATAAAAATTTATTTGTTCACCTTACCGAACTGATCCTCTTATGGGGGCGTTCACCTTATCGCGACTCTACTGTACTAATATTTTAAAAAATAATATATTTGTTTACAATATTAGTAATCTGGTGCCATCTGTTGGGTGATAGTATTAGTATTAGCACATTGTAAATTTCATATAACCTAATGATATGAATTGCTAAACTCTCAGTGCTTTGAAATCGCTTATTTGTATATTTATTCTTTACGAATCTGATAATTGAGGTAACTAACACAGAGATGGCGCGATAATCTACATATGCGTGTCATCTATCAAACCTATCATATGTTAGAAAACAGCTGTAAAAGTTTGAGCCAAAAACGTTGCGTCCATTATCTCTTACAGTTGTCTAAAGTAAACGTGCATTGTCCATGTGTACAGTTACAGATATGTAACTTATTTACATGTCTGTTTCATATTGTAAACGTGCAACGTCGTTTTGTAAATATGAACAAAAGAGAATTTCGTGATGTGATCAAACACTTCCATATCGCCGGGAAAAAAACCAACGAAATTAAAGAAGAGTTGGATAATGTTCACGGCGAATCTGCGCCATCATTTAAGACAGTTTGTTTCTGGGCGAATGAATTTAAACGTGGCTGTAGGAGCATCAAAGATGAACCAAGAACAGGACGTCCAAAATAGGACGCGTAAAGTTCATGATCTTATTTTAAATAATCATCGATTAAAGGTGCGTGAGATAGCAGACACTATAGGTATGTATATCTAAAGAACATGTTGGTCATATCTTACATGAACACTTGGGTATGAGACAGCTAAGGTGGGTGTGTCGTGTCTGCTAAGTGTGGACCAGAAACGAATGCGCATAACAACTTCTGAGTACTGTTTGACCGTTTTTAAACATAATCCCTCCGAATTTTTTGCGCCGATACACGAGGGTCACCTTTTATATTTTTACAAAATCTGGGAAGAAAACAAAATTTTTGGGAACAAACTATTTTATTGTTTTTCAAAACATTCGCCTTTATTGCCTATAGACTTTTGCATGCGTACGAACCAGTTCTCAAAACATTTTTTCCACTCTAAAGGTTGTATCTCAGAAACATGGTTTTCAAAAGCTTCGACTGCTTCTTGTGGTGTTGAAAATCGCTGTCCACGCATTTTTTGTTTCACAATTGGGAACAAAAAGAAATCATTCGGCGACAAGTCAGGTGAATATGGACAATGAGACATTATTTCAACACTTTTCTCTTTCAAATAGTCAATTGTTAGACGTGCTGTATGGGAACTCGCATTGTCGTAATGAAGAATAATGCGACGTTTTCGGTTGTTCTTCTTGATTTCGTCTATAACTTTTGGCAAACAAATTACTGTGTACCATGCAGCGTTAACAGTTTTTCGATCCTCTAAAGGAATTGTTGCAATGTGTCCTATACTGCCGAAGAAATAAGCGATCATTTTCTTAGAAGTGCTCCTGGAAGTGATCTTGCGGTTCCTACGTCGAATTTTTTGTGGATCTCTTTACACCAGCTGCTTTAAGAGCATCAGCCTACAGACTCTCAGAAATGTTCATTCCGATATAGGTGAGCAGGTATGAAATGTGTATCCAGAATAATGGTGGTCATTATGAGCATTTGATGAAATAACATTATTTACTATTTGCTTATTTGTTTGGCTATTATTTCTTCAATTAGTAATAGTATTTGAATTACTTCCGCTATAATAAAGATTTAAAAAAGATAACCATACCAAATCTTAAATTTATGAAATCAGAACAAAATGAGCATTTTAATGAAGTCATGACCAACTATGATTGCCATTTAAAAAAACATAAGTTTATTTTATATCTTAATATTCAAGTGTGCCATGAATGTTTAATAAAGATTAATAAATTCTACGTAAAAAATACTATCAGATGCCATTTTTAGTTTTGCTCTGTCTTCAATGGTTACGAAGATATGTATAACTGAAAATTTCGTCAAATTTAAATTTTCCTTAAATATCTCAAAACGTTCACAACATTTGACAAATTTGAATATGCTATCAAATACTCATCAGAATTCTGAGCAATTTATCCGATTCGGTATCTTCAATATTAAGAAAGTTACCCATATACGGAGATATAAAATGGGCAGCCTGTATATAAATATATATATATATATATATATATGTATATATATATATATATATATATATATATACAGTGGAATCCACCTATAATGAACTCGCTTATAATGGAAACCCTGCTATAATGTACACTTTTTTAAAGTCCCGGCACAAACACGTGTAAAATCCTGGGTTGAAATGAACTCGCTTATAATAGACTTTCGCTTATAATGAAACTAAATTCGTTATTATGTCCATTACACGCGGAGCGATTGGGTACTTTCCCGAATTATATGACGCAATCGAACAGAAGCTGAGACGCGAACTGATGTCGCTCTTGCAGTGTATGTTAGGGGCTTGACAAGTGTGCTTCGCTGCAAAGATTTGGTCGTGAAAACGTCTGAAAAAGGTAAAAAACGTGCCTTTACAATGCATGAAAAGTTTACGATAATAAGTGAAATTGATGGAAAGGAATGACCCAAGCAGATATTTGTACGACCATGAAGCTGAAGAAATTTACTGTTTCGAACATATGGAAGAACCGCGACAAAATAAAAAATTGTAATTGGAAAATCAATCATAAAAAGAAGAAAATGCGGTCTTCTACACACCCGCAAGTAGATGACTTGTTATTTCAATGGTTCTTGCAAACAAGAGCGAATAATTTTCCCGTAAGTGGCCCAATGCTACAAATGAAAGCTGAGGAATTCGGAAGAATGATTCAAGATGATTTTAAATGCAGTTTAGGGTGGCTGGATAGATTTAAAAAAAGACACAATATTGTTTTTGGAAAAGTTTGTGGTGAGTCAGCTTCAGTGGACAGAAATGTAACTGATAATTGGATTTCTAAAGTTTGGCCTGCTATTAGTAAAGATTACTCCTTGGACGACGTTTTTAATGCTGATGAAACAGGGATTTTCTACCGAATGATGCCAGATAAGACCTATAAAATAAAAGGGGAAACCTGTGCAGGGGGTAAAATGTCAAAAGAAAGGATAACAGCGATGGTTTGTGCTAATGCTTCCCGTACTGAAAAACGAAAACTATTTATTATTGGTAAGTGGGAACAGTAAACAGGGATTTTCTACCGAATGATGCCAGATAAGACCTATAAAATAAAAGGGGAAACCTGTGCAGGGGGTAAAATGTCAAAAGAAAGGATAACAGCGATGGTTTGTGCTAATGCTTCCCGTACTGAAAAACGAAAACTATTTATTATTGGTAAGTGTATAGGTCTTTTTACAATAATGTAACCTGTACCTACTTCATACCTGTCTGTTCTCTTTTAGGAAAGTTTCTAAACCCTAGATTGTTTTAAAAATGTAAAAACATTACCTGTAGATTATTGTGCTAATAAAAAAGCATGGATGACTTCACAAATCTTTATTGATTATTTGAAGAAATGGGACAGAGAGCTTACACAACAAAGACGCAAAATATTATTGCTGGTTGATAACTGTCCTGCTCATCCAAATGTTGAACTTCATAACATTAAGCTACATTTCTTTCCATCTAATGCTACATCAGTGTTGCAACCTATGGACCAAGGTGTCATTCAGTCTCTGAAACAAGTTTATAGAAAACAAATGTTGACGCAAATTATGGCACTTCAGGAAAAAGGTGTTACAAGAGCTGTAACTCTTTTAGATGCTGTGAATTTGTTAAGCGTTGCATGGGAAAGTGTTTCTTCAGAAACAATTAGGAAATGCTATCGTCATGCTGGTCTAGTAAATTATAATCCTGAAGCAATGGATTTCGATGCAGAAGATGATATACCCTTGAGTGAACTGGTCAACATCAGTAACCTAATGGTTCTAAGCAAGTTTGACGAATATGTGAGCATTGATGAAAATTTAGAAGTTACGGAACAATTATCGGATGTTGATTTAGTTCAGCAAGCAATGGAGGAACAACAGGAGGAAGAACACATGGAAGATGATGAAGGACTAGAAGGGGAGGAAACTGCGATAACAACTGAAGGCGCAATAACTTCTATTAGAAAATTGCAGCGTTATTTTCAGCAAAAAGAGAATAACACTGACACTATATCAATACTAAATAAAGTTGAACTTATTCTAAATAAAGATTATCTGGACAAACCGTGGATTCAAACAAAACTGACCAACTTTTTTCAAAACATGTAATGTTAAATATGTACACAAACATGTGTACAATAAGTTTTTTGTTTGTATTTTCGTCCTCATGTATTATATACAAATTATGTAGGTCAGAGTTATCTTATATAGAGATATGTATATCCTATAGAATTATCTTTTTTTAATAAAAACGTGGAAATACATAAATTTTATTATGTAGTAATTATTCTGATGAGATGAACACTCGCCTATAATGGACTGTTTTGCTTAGTCCCCTGAAATCCATTATAAGTGAATTCCACTGTATATATTACTCTTGATGTTCTCGCGGACGTATGATGAAGGTGTAGTTTCTCGGGTTCTTGGCCGCGTGTGAGTTTTGTCCTGAAAAGGACTATTTACTCTACGTTTCAACGAGATCGCACTCGTCATCTTCAGGAGCTAGTCGGTCTGTCGCTGGTTAGAGCTGGAGATCGTCTGATGTGCGCCTAGCACTACCTCTTGTCACGTCACAGTTTAAAGCTATAGCAGTTGGGACACTTAACGTATTTATGAATGAAATTTGTCAGCCAATATCGGTAACCTTGGTATACTGCGACATTTCCACGCGCAGACATAATAGCGCGATATATAAATCCTTTAGACATTTTTAAATATTTGGAACTTACTGCAAGTGAGAATTAATGAATATTAAATCACATTCTTACATGTAAATGTCGACTTATATGATGCGTTCATAACTACAATCCGACAAACTAAGTTTGTACCAGTATGCAGAACACACCCTTTCGCGACAACGAACTTCCTGGTAATTAGGTTCATATAAATCGACATTTACATGTAAGAATGTGATTTAATATTCATTAATTCTCACTTGCAGTAAGTTCCAAATGTTAACTATATATACAGAAAGTATAGAAATGAAAAAAAAGCAATGTCCGTCTTCGAGGAATGCCGTGCATTGAAAAGTTCCAACCAGAACGAAACGCCGTCTGTACGTTTCCTCCCGTTGATTGACTTGTTTTTTTCAGTATTTCTTAATTCTTAATTTTTAAATATCAATATTTTTATTTTAAGTACTGACGGGCGACGACATGGTTCTAGAGTGACCCCATTGAATGCATTCATCTAATGTGTCTACAACAAATAGCATAAATTAGAAACATTTGTCAACGATGTATTCCAGTATAACAAAGCATGTTTTATAAAAAATAGCACATATTCATGGTAATTACATGTTATCGTAATACGCTAATAAAGAAAGGAAACTATGGACATCATTAAAATTTTGCCTACAATTATGGCTATTTCCTTCTTCCGAAGTCTCAAATTCATATTTTTCATCAGTAGATGCAGACAGGGTTTTGTTGGTTTCTAGAAAACAGTTTTTAAAATATTAATTATTTTAAAAGTACTATTAATTATGTAAACAATTTAGTATATTGAGCGAAACTTATTTTATTAATGTACTTAAAAATACGTAATGGAACTTAAACTCATGTAGCTAGGAACTATATTTTAACCGAATAAAAGGACATATTCCATGGTTAACATACCTGTTACACATGTTTCATGAGGAAACGTAATGGAGCTGCTACTTATATTTTCTTTTGATCTACCGTAGAGTGGCTCTAATAAATATTTTTTGATTAATGTACTATTTTTCAATAACCATTAACATCACAAACCTCTTTCGAATAATGTGAGAATTGCGTCCCTCTTCAAACGGTTCTTTGACATGCCCGAAAACATTCTGTCTTCAAAATGGACACTACACAGCCTAAAATGGTCATAACAATATTGTGGTGTGACTTGTTTAAACATTTCTTGATAATGTCCATTTTGCAACCAAATCTTACATCTACAATAAAATATGATTCAACAATGTTCTATTCGAAATATGTTATACCTATGTAAGTAAACATACCGTGTCAAATCCTTTGGAAATCGGAAAAAGCTAATGCCGG
Source organism: Melolontha melolontha (assembly GCA_935421215.2). Classification (NCBI taxonomy): domain Eukaryota; kingdom Metazoa; phylum Arthropoda; class Insecta; order Coleoptera; family Scarabaeidae; genus Melolontha; species Melolontha melolontha. The sequence continues at coordinate 202,703,000 of OW285235.1, read as the reverse complement.
AATTATCTCTCACATTATTTTTGCAGCCAGCAGCACAACAACGATTGTAGCTACTCATGTTTACTAATTAAACAAAAGTAAATTCCACAGAATGTCTCTGAAAACAATACGCGATACTAATAAATATATAATATTGTCAGCATACATTACGGAAAACTTACGGTTCCTTGTAATTTTCAATGATATACAAAAGACCAAATACGAAACCCAATTCACTCTTAACGAATGTAATATGAGATAATGTTAGTTCGCACAACGTTAAGTTCACTAGGTTAACTAAACCAAAGACATGTTTACAATTTTCCTAATTTTTACTAGAAGCTGCGCGGTAGTAGTTCTAATTTAATTTCCACGCGCATGCCAATTTTGGCTGAATATTCTATATACTAGTGTCCCAACTGCTATATCTTTAAACTGTGCTCTTGTTATATGCTGCTGTGTCGGGAGGGGGCGTCCCACTATTGACGTCATGCGTGCGCGGCTTCGTGTAATTGGTCCGAGTGCCTGTAAGTTCCCTGGTCGGTCCGTGTGTCTGTGTAGGGGTTGCGATCTGTCGGGATTTGGTTGTGTTTTTATCTGTCGGTGAACTAGGAGCGGTTTCCATGTATGCGACAAGCGCTGGCCGTCGTCACGTTTATTTAAGCACTTAGGACGCTTTTCTATTTCTATCGCTTCTCTTGTAATTCTCGTCGTTAGGTTTTCACTTTTGGCTAGGATCTTCGTGTTTTCAAAGTCGATAGAGTGCCCTGTCAGAAGTTTATGTTGTGCTAACGATGACGTTACTTCTTTCTTGACGACCGCGTTTCGGTATTCTTTTCTTCTCACGCTAACTCGCCTGTTTGTCTGCTCCACATATGATTGATCACACACTGAACATGGTATTTCGTAAACGCGCTGATCTTCTAGAGGAATTCTGTCTTTCGTATTACCTATTTCATCGGCTATTTTTCTGTGTGTTGTGAAAACGGTGTCGATGTTGTGTATTCTTAATAATCTACTGATCTAGAAAAGACCACGAAGACTAAAATAAACGCGACAACACTGAGTGAAGAGACAAAGAAACGGATCATTCCCCGAGAAAAATCGTCCCGGTGTCCGAAACTCTACGGACTACCAAAAATACACAAGACCGATATACCGCTCAGGCCAATAGTAAGTTCTATCGGATCTCCAACACAAGCCCTAGCACTATACTTGGCACAGCAACTCCAGGTACATGCCGAACAAATGGCATCCTATGTGAAGAATGCGGACCACTTCATAGAGTTAATAAAAGACGTACGCATACAACCAACGGATCTGCTAGTCAGTTTCGACGTAACATCGTTATTCACGCAAGTGCCGATCGCAGAAACCATTTCCATATTAGAAAATAAATATCAAGTACGAAAGGACACGATTAATCTAATAGAACACTGCCTGGCAAACACTTATTTCACCTACAATAGCCAAAAATCTCTGTCACCGATTATTGCCAACATATTCATGGAGAACTTCGAAACAAAGGCATTAAACAACTGCGCAGACAAACCCAATTTGTGGCTACGTTATGTCGACGATACATTCGTCATTTGGACACATGGCAGAGAGAAGCTGGATATTTTTCTACACCACTTGAATGCCGAACATCCAAACATACGTTTCACAATGGAGGTAGAAGAACAAGGGAAACTCCCTTTCCTTGACGTGTTGGTAATCAAAAAAGAGAACGGACTACTGGGACACACGGTATATCGAAAACCTACACACACAAATAGATATTTAAACGTTGTAAAAACACTAGTTTTGCGATCTGAGAGACTAACAGACAAGGAACACATACACGAAGAAAGAAGGAACATAAGAAACGCCCTTATCACGAACGGCTATTCATCAAAAACAATAAATAAAGCCAGAATTAACTTCGACAGAAAAACAAGAGTTCGCGTCCAGAGCTTTCCTTCCATATATAAAGGGAACTACAGACAAAATCAGTAGATTATTAAGAAGACACAACATCGACACCGTTTTCACAACACACAGAAAAATAGCCGATGAAATAGGTAATGCGAAAGACAGAATTCCTCTAGAAGATCAGGGCGCTTACGAAATACTATGTTCAGTGTGTGATCAATCATATGTGGGGCAGACAAACAGGCGAGTTAGCGTGAGAAGAAAAGAACACCGAAACGCGGTCGTCAAGAAAGAAGTAACGTCATCGTTAGCACAACATAAACTTCTGACAGGGCACTCTATCGACTTTGAAAACACGAAGATCCTAGCCAAAAGTGAAAACCTAACGACGAGAATTACAAGAGAAGCGATAGAAATAGAAAAGCGTCCTAAGTGCTTAAATAAACGTGACGACGGCCAGCGCTTGCCGCATACATGGAAACCGCTCCTAGTTCACCGACAGATAAAAACACAACCAAATCCCGACAGATCGCAACCCCTACACAGACACACGGACCGACTAGGGAACTTACAGGCACTCGGACCAATTACACGAAGCCGCGCACGCATGACGTCAATAGTGGGACGCCCCCTCCCGACACAGCAGCATATAACAAGAGGTAGTGCTAGGCGCACATCAGACGATCTCCAGCTCTAACCAGCGACAGACCGATTAGCTCCTGAAGATGACGACTTTGATCTCGTTGAAACGTAGAGTAAATAGTCCTTTTCAGGACAAAACTCACACGCGGCCAAGAACCCGAGAAACTACACCTTTATATATATATATATATATATATATTTAAATTTGTGTAGTGCTGTCAAATACCGATAGAATAATATAATTAGTCGGTAAAGAGAATTACTGATGAATTAGAGCCCGTATTGCCGCCCGTATATTTAACTGCGACAGAGCCGGACCCGAATAAGAAAAATCATTTTCTCGTTCCTACGTGAACATTGGACCGCGATTTTTTATATTAAGGTATTACTCACACATACCTTTCACCCCTTTTTTTCCTTGGCGCTATACACAACTAGCATTGTATAGATAGATATAGTGAGGTTTTACCTACTCAAGTACGTTCCAAATTAGATTGTTTATATATTTACGAATTTATAAATGATTTTTAGATAACATATTGAAGCCAAATAAAAGAAAATTAGTTGAAGCGGAAATTAGTAACATATTCTTAAATTATAGAATTAACTTAAACACTTAGAAAACCAAAAACGATCAACTTGTCCGGTACTTTCTACTTCGTCGTTCTTTCCGATTTCAAGAGTAGAACTAAAAGTTGAAATTATATTCATTACATTCAAGATAAATTTGATTTATTCATCAGTCTCTTACCTAAATTTTAAAAAATTGTTTAGATATTTTTATGGCGTAGAGAAAAGTAGGAATTTTTTTAAGCCTTGATGGGGAACATTGGGTCTAAACTTTCTGACAATACGTAATTTGCCCATTTGTTTCAGACATAATAAGGTCCAGTTTATTATTATTATTGTATTCTTAGCTGCTACGGAAAAGTAATTTTAAGTAATAAAAAAACAATAACGTTTTCTAAAAGATAAAAAGCATTATTACTGGAATTGAAACCATACAATAGACCAGAGTATCTACTTTGTATAACTGTAATTACATATTCACTGTTATGACAGTTTTATAAACATCGTATAAAAAATGTATATTTGCTTTAAAAAAATAAACAATTTATTTACATCAAATACATTTCTAGACAATTTTAAACTTTTAAGGGACAGTTCTACAATACACTTTAACCCATCAATTATATCGTCGAATAACCCGAATAAGGATAAAGTTTAGTTAATCTCTAGTTAAAACTTCTACAGTGCCTAATTTTAAATAAAATTTGGAATATATTGCAGTATAACTTAACACTGCCATAATAGATAAGTTGAGTTTTGCACAAAGGTTGGTATAAATATTTGAAATCGCAGTACAACATAATACAATACAAACTTATTTGTTGTGAAATGTCTTTTTTGGTTCGAAATTATTTGTTGACTGCTAGTAAATTAGAACTTGTACGATTACAGAGAGAAATTTTGAAAAAGGAACATGACATGGAGCAAGAAAATTAAAGTTTAGCAATTGAACTTTCAAAAATTAAATTAGACCAAACAAAGTATTGTACTTGCACTAAGTTATAGATTTATTATAAGAAACATATAATATATACAAACAATCGTTATTTTATTTATTGTCTTCACCAAATTACATATATTAATTTGTTGTGTATATTAAAAATTTAAAGTTAACAGAAGATTAGAACCAAAACAAATAAGGCAGTCGAATGTATCTCGCAAAAACTTGCTACAAAAAGATGAAAACACATAAATGTATTTAATTGAACATACATTTTTATATGCATTCGACCATCGGACTTATGTTGCGCGCGCGGAGTGGCTTCGTACACACGTTGCCACATCGCATTACGTTCCATACGTATATTGTTGCCTATGGCCCGTAGCGGGCTGGACCTATCGGTATATATATACAAAGAATTCAAATAAATTTTATCTCAAAGTAGCCCTTGGAAATTATGATTATGTCTTAGCTTGTTACTAATTTTAATAGGAATTTTGTTGGTTATGAGATGAGATATTTGATTGAAATGACAAATGTCAAAATAATAAAACGAACATTTTTAAGTGAATGAAATATGTTTATTTCCAACAAACAAGCAAAATTTTATAAAAATTGTTCAAAGTGTCCACCACCTTGTTCGAAACATTTCTCACATCTTCTTCTAATGGAGGAAAAAGTGTTTTGTAGTATCGCATTGTCAATTCCATTAATTCTTTCAGCAATTCTGATTTGAAGGCCTGCAAGATCAGGTATCTGTACTTGATAAATTGAGTTCTTTAAGAATGGCCATAAAAAGAAATCACATGGGGTAATGTCACAAGATCTTGGTGGAAATTCATGTTCAGTGTTTAAACTTATCAACCGATTTTGAAAAAATTGCTGCAGAATATTAATTGTTTCACCTGCTGTGTGTGCTCTAGCTCCGTCTTATTGAAAGTAACCCTGTGTTATTTCTTCGTCGTCAAGCTGTTCGATAAATGGCATAATAATTTCTTGTCGATACCTTTCTCCTGTTAAGGTTCCGTTAAAAAAAATAGGGCCAATAATTCTCCTTCGACTAATCGCACACCATACACCAATTTTCTGCGGATGAAGTGCGGTTTCAACAAAAAAATTATGTGGTTTCTCATTAGTCCACATCCTCATATTTTGTGAGTTCACATATCCATTCAGATAAAACCATGACTCATCAGAAAAAAAGGTTTTGTCAAGAAGGTCATTATCAAAATTATTTAAGAACCACTGACTAAACGTTATTCTTCTGGGATAGTCGATTTCCTTGATTTCTTGATAACAGGTCATGTGATATGGAAATAAATGTAAGTCCTTTTTCAAAATTGTATGACGTGCCAATTGACACACCCACTTGTTGTGATAATGCTCGTACGGAAGTTCTTGGTGCATTATTTATAATTTCTCTTACATTATTAACTAGCTCTTCTGTACGCTTTTTCGCTCGACCTGCGCCTTCTTTCTGTTTAACACTCCCTGTTTCTCTGAAAACCATAACGGAATGTGTCACTGTGTGCCGAAAACTGTCATAATCAAAGATGACGTTAGGGAACTCATTTCTAAATTCTTCTAAACAATCTTGAAGAGAATACTGCCATTGTCCGTCAATCTTACGTCCGTTTCGAAAATAAGATTCTAGCATGAATGATTTGTGTTGTATAGTAAAAACCATGTTAAATCAATTTTAAATTACAAAGCAATTTTTGTCAACTATGCATCTGTCTAATTGACAACTAATGCAAATTTAAATTATTAATAATCATACGTTTTTAAAGGAATGGCCTACTAGAGGCAAAGCTTATTTGAACGCTTTTTATATTCTATCTAACTCATTCTTAAAGAATGAAAAAAACTAATAATAGTTCTCGGATATCGGTATTTGAATTTCAAATTGTCAAGTATCACTACTACCAATTGTTTCATATAAAAATAAAACTTTTAAAAGATATCATTTAAATGTTTAATGTTAAAACAAATGTAAAATAGAAAACATAGTATGAAAAACACGTTTCACAAAACATTTTGTGCACTCGTTCTGTAGAAAACGCTCATGTACTAAACTTGAACTCGTGACTGCAGAATCACAACAAATCCACTACAAACGGAGTGTTCTGAGTTTCGGTAATTCCCCCAAATATGCACAATAAAATTAGTAATCTATTTTTAAGTTCAAACCATTTGAACGTTTCCTGTTATTTTGTATGCGCCTTTCAACAAATAACATGCTTTTCATTTTATATACATCCACATAAAATTGTGAAGCAGTCCAAATATAGCAAATTATTCGCATTACATGAAAAATCTAAAATTATTGAAGCAAATGAAAGTGGTAAATCGTCAAGTGTGTAAGACTGAATTTAAATAAGTCAACAGTATCAAATATTGAATCACTTGAAAGTTAAATACGAATTTCACAAAAATGTTAAGAAGAAGAAAGTGCATAATACGCTACACCCAGAAGTACAATGTGATTGAAATGGTTTCTATAGCACAAAGCAAGTAGCTTGCCAATGAGTGGGGCAATGTTATAAATTCAATTCGAATGGTTAGATATATTTAAAAAACAGCATAGAATAGATGTTCGGTAAAATAAGTGGTGAATCGGATGCTGTTGATAAACTCGTCACTGACCATTGGCTTACAGATATCAAGCCATCCCTTAGTAAGCGATATTCCCGGGCAATATCTTTAATACAGATAAATGGGGATATTTTACAAATTCATACTAGATGAAACTTACAAATTCAGAAGTGAAAAGCGTTTTGGAGGGAAGCTTTCGAAAGAACGTATAACAATGATGCTATGTGTCAATAGTTCGGGAACAGAAAAGAGAAAGCTATATATGCTTTAAAAGTATTAGTGTTCTACCTTTGGATTACACATTCAATAAGAAGGCATGGATGACATCATGTATTTTGTAAAATTTCTGAAATTATCTGGAAAATGGAACCTTGATTAAGTAAATAAAAACAACAGATATTGTTACTTATAAAAACAATTGCCCAGCTTATCGTCATGTAGAACTACACAACATAAAATTTGGATTTTTTCCAAATCAATCAGTTTGGCAACCTATGGCCCAAGGTTAAATAACTTGGAACCTAAAAGACACATTTAGAAGACAATTGTTGCTATAAATTCTTGACATACAAGCAACAAATCACTATGCATCAATTTCAATTTTAGATGCTATCAGTGTTCTTTACATTTCATGAGCTACGTATCAATAGATACAATTAGAAATTGCTTTAATCATGCTGGTGCAACAAAAAATGAAGGCTTTAGTGCCTTCGATGATAATTTTGATCTAGAAGATAATCTTCCGTACGTTAATTTATGAAAATGGAGGTTAACGTGAAAACTTCCAATTTAATAGATCTACAGAATCTGTAATTACTAGTTAACAGCTATGTGACCAAGTAATGAAGGAAAACAGTGTAGATGTTTTACCAAACATGGATGAAGATGACGAACCAGATATTAACAAATATCAACAAATGAGGCACTAAAATGTGTAGGAAAACCTCAACATTATTTTCAATATCAAAGAGATCGCAAGGACTTTCTGGATAATTTTACAGAAATCTCTGTTGCACCTGCTTGTTCAAAATACTTTTTGTTTAAACAAAAATTACAGACTTGCTAAAATAAGTACATATAAAGCAAACGCCAATTAAGTTGGCGCGAGGAGGGGTAAGTTCGCGCAAGGTTAGAAGTAGTGGGGAGATTTGTATTTGGTTTTACATCAAATGTCAGATAATTCTAACCTCTGAGCGTGTATCACTTTATGATCCCCTAGCAAAGACTTTATGTTCCGTCAAACGTCAATGAGAAATGTATTCTGACAATTACTTGAGTAGTGGGGGTAGACGTTTTTAAAAACGGTTTCTGCGCACCCCCTCCTCGCGCCAACTTAATTGGCGCTTGCTATACCTATGTACATATTGGATTTTTGTTTAGTATACAGGATTGGTCAAAAGTATGGAGTGGATGGTTTATTTCCGTAATTATGAACTTTATAACAAAATGTCTTTAATAAAAGTTTTTTTACTAATTATTCTCCGTTTCTTAGCCTACTTGTTGTTTTCTATATGTCAACGCATTTCCATGGAAACGTTTTTTTTTCAAATGGCAACTATGTTGTTTTCTTTCGCTGATTTTTATTCCTCTTTTTTTTCTTGAAATGATTTGATATTTTTTTCATATGCTTTCATAACAAAATTTTAGAAAAAAATACTTTATTCACTCAAATAATATTTAACTCAAATTAAATGTTCAAACTGAAGACCCCTTGCAGCTTGACAATAACCTAATCTATCACAAAAATTACGCAACGAATTTTGTAGCCAGATAGGTGGTATTTCTTCAATTTCATGTCTGATTCTGGCAAATTTTGCGGTTTTTCTTTATAAATTTTATTTTTTAAATGACCCCAGAGGAAAAAATCTAGGGGACTCAAATCAGGCACCTGGCAGGCCATTCAATAAGGCCTCGACGTCATATCCAACAACCTGAAAAGACGTTATTAAGAAATAGGCGAACATCAACTCCATAATGAGGTGGAGCGCCGTCTTGCTGAAACCAAACATTGCGGTTTGGCATTCCTTGTCGATCTTCATCAGAAAATAAATGTGCAATGTCAGGCACAATGTCATCACGCAATAGGTTTAGATATCTATCTACTGTCAAATTTCCATCTATAAAGTATGGACCTATTATGTGGTGCCCAATAAAGCGTGAGTTACATTACACTTTTTTTCGTACTAGAAACTTGAACAAGTTCTTGTACAAGATTTCATACAAGTTTTAATTTATGCTATATTGAATAGAGGGCACCAAACTTTGAGTGCGTTACCAACATAAAATAAAAATTTCTGTTTGTTTATTATTATATATTTGATGTTTAGACGGGTTGTGGCTATTTATTACCTCATAGAGATACAAAAATATTAAAAAAATTAATTTGAAAACCGTTATATCGGTGCCCCACCATATTTTGTTACTGGACATTCTTACACAATTTCTATTAATTTTCAGAACAAAACAAACACTATGTAACCTGCAATTATTATATGATTTTTATTTAAAATAAACAGTTGGTACAAACGAAATGGTGTTTAATGCGCAAGTCTAGTATGAAACTTGGATGGAAAGTGGGATCGGATCTAGTTTTGTTGTTTAGAAACTTTGATGTATTTCTTCTGAATTACACTATCAAAGTTTCGACAAGTACATCTAGTTTGAAAACTTGTCCAAGTTTCTAGACGAAAAAAGTGTAATGTAACTCAGGCTCAAGACCAGCCCAGACATTAAGTTTTTGTGGATGCTGTGTGTGGTGTTCCATCGTCCAATGAGGATTTTCACTGGACCAGTAACGAGAGTTGTGTCTGTTTACAAACCCATTTAGACAAAAAGTGGCTTCATCCGAAACTAAAACTTGGTTCAGAAAATTTGGATTATTATTGATCATTTCCATTATTGTTGCACAAAACTGCATTCTTCTGTCAGGGTCATCTTCGTTTAGCTCATGGAGAAGATGTATCTTGTAGTTCTTCTGTTTGTTCTTTTTTGATATTCGAACAATCGACGATTGACTAATATCATTTTCAAAGCAAGTTGTGTGGTTGACGTAATTGGATTATCCATAACATTAGGTAATACATCTAGAGCTTGATCTTGATTTGTGGCTGATTTTATATCAATCATGATCATGAATCCGGACGCATGACGAAGTCGCGTCGATTCGATCGATTGTCCCCCTCGCCCTCGCCCCTCCCCCGCTTTCCCCCGCCGCTGTTGCCGCTGTGGATCAAAACCAAAGGTTTTTTCTCTCGTTTCAAATGCAAATTAGTTGGAAAGGCACCCACAGCGGCTAATTTTTTTATTAAAAGCGCGTGTTATTATATAAGTATTTAAATGTCATTTCATTATCCTTGGCATAAGTATTTAGGTCCGGGAAACAAATTAACAGAAGGTGCGCCAATTGACTTTGACGATTATCTTGCATATTTGCATGATATTGAATATGAGAAAAATAATATACACTGTAGTGGTAAACATTTTGCAAGTGATTTTTTAACTGACTTTTTAAATTCAAATAATCCACATTCTCTATTTGGTTTTTTGGGTTTAAGTGGAAAATATTTGTTTGAAGAACAGTTTGGGCAAGTGTATCCAATGCCCCCCAAAAAAAATAGATACGGAAAAACAACTGGGGAATTAACTAGAGGTCAAAGACAATACGCAGATAGACAAAGGCAATTAGGAAGAGATTATCAATTAGCAAGACAACGAGGATTTACTGGTAATTGGCATGATTGGTTAAGATCACAAGGAAATAGAACAACAGGTGTTCCACCTATTGAAGCAGTAACACCAAGTAGACCAACTTCTAATCAAGTTCATAGACCTCCTCGAGCTGGAACATCCGGAGACGATTTTGGAGATTTTGAAGGAGAGGAAACAGCACAAGAAGATCCTTCAGATATTATACAAGATATTGGTAATATTTTTGACGAAAGTATGCATATGGAACAAGATGTTACTGATCCAACCGCCGACTCTCAGTGTAGTAGTGGTGGTGGGGATGTTAGTAATGCTATCGGCAATATTAAAACTGCTACAAAATATTTAAATATACCAAGATCTGTTGGTATTAAAGATGTAACTTTAACATTTAAGAAATCTAGAATATTTTATACTTATGGTTATGGATTCCAGCAAATAACAACAAAGAAAACAGTGAATTCCGTAGATATAGGAGATTTATTAGAATTATGTACACCTTTCAGTTGCTTACCAACTGATATGTTAGGTTTCTATATTGATTTATCAGAATTTAAAATATTAAATGGAACTGTCAAAGTTTTGAATACAAATGTAACAGTTGTTCCACAAGGGTTACGTACAGCTTTTGATTTTGGTACAACATTAACTGGGACAGCTACATCAGAACATGTTTCTATAGGTTGTTCTGGAATTGGTTTAAATAAAAAAGTTTTTAGTCGTCATGGAACATACAACAGTGATCCAGCTTCTCCTATGAAACCAACTGGTGTAAATGATTTTCATGGCGAATTATTTATTAAGAAATTATATGGTACAAGGGATTTTGATGCAAATCAATTAGGCATGAATTTAGGAATTCCACGACATGTTAATATGTATTTTGTACTTGTAAGTAATAGCAGTCGAGAATTACCTGCCCCAAATACGGGCAAATATCAAAAAAATATTTGTGGTTGGCCTGCTATTGATAAAATGTACGATAGATGGAGTTTCATGCCAAAAATTGGAGAAATTGTATTAGATTATAATTATAAACCAGTAAATGGTGTAATTGGAATTAAACGTCATTATTTACCGTATACAGTTGATACAGGTGACGTCGCCTGGGCAACTATTGCTAATTTCATTGCCAGTAAATTAACTGTTAAAAATCAATATGATGCTACTCGAAAAGAAACAACACCAGCTATCTTTCCAGATCAAAATAAAAAATCATATATTAATAAAAATTTGTATGATGATCCTCATGCAGTAGAATTATTATATGCTATTATTGATCCAGTAAAAATGTACCTACCATCCTCAAAATAAAAAACAACGTAATACAACTATTCCTTTACCTTACTTTGGGTATTTTACCTGTTCCGCAATTAAATCCTGCAACAGATACTACGCAATTTCAAAATAGTTGTGCATATTGGTCTGTTAAGTCGGAATTAACATTAACTATAAATACTGAATCCTTATATTCTAAAGCTGCTTTCAAAATAGATAGTGGTGTTGAAGGTTGTAACTATAATAACTTTTATCCAATGAATCTTGTCACTTATGGTATATAAAAAAATATAAATAAAAAACTTTTTAATTTTTATTTGTTTTATTAAAGATTTCCTTCAAGTAATTCATATTGTTTGAGTAAAATATAAAAACAAAGTGGATATGATTTCTTAGTACAATTTTTTGAAAAAGGTGCACTTTGCCATTTATATCTAATTATTCTACATGTAAATGTGGGATCATTTGGAAATATATTTTGATTACGTAATACTACGAGGGAAGATCAGTAAATACCCGTGTTTGAAGACAGGTGGCGCTGCTGAGAGAAGTTGGCATTACCGTCATGTACTACCATCTGTCAGACAACACCATAATAAATTTCAGACTGATTCATAGGTTAGTTTTTATTTGGCAGCCAGTTGTATCACACGTGTTTCGTGTTTCTCGATGAAACGGAAAAAGAGCAATATCGATCCGTAATTCGCTTTTTATTTTTGGATGGAAAAACATGCGAAGAAATAAAAGCGAAGTTGGATGCTGTCTATGGGGACCCTTCACCATCTATGACAACCGTAAGATATTGGTTCAACGAATTTAAACGTGGCCGTACATCTGTTTTTGATGAGGAGCGACCAGGTCGCCCGGCAGACGTGGTTACCGAGGAAATCGTTGAAAAGGTCCACGACATGATTCTCGCTGATCGCCGAACGAAAGTGCGCGAAGTAGCAGAGGCCGTAGGCGTGTCGTACGAAACGGCAATTAATATTTTACATGATAAGTTATCGGTGAGAAGGGTGTCGGCCCGATGGGTGCCGCGATTGCTTACGGTGGACAACAAGCGGATACGGTTGTCAATGTCGAAGCAGTGTTTGGACCTCTTTAAGAGAAATTCGCAGGAGTTTTTGCGTCGAGTCGTCACCGTTGATGAAACCTGGATGCATTATTATACGCCAGAGTCCAAGCGACAGTCAAAACAATGGATTTTTCGGGGTGAATCTGCTCCGAAGAAGGCAAAGACGGTCCCATCGGCCGTAAAGGCCATGGCCACGATTTTTTGGAATTCCAACGGAATAATCCTCATGGACTTTTTGCAGAAAGGAAGAACGGTCACGGGGCAGTACTACAGTGAATTATTGGACCGATTCAATATAAAATTGAAGGAGACACGGCCCCATTTGGCTAAGAAAAAAGTGCTGTTTCACCACGATAATGCACCAGCACATTCATCCAGAATTGTCGCGGCAAAGTTGCATGAACTGCACTACGAATTGCTGCCGCACCCACCGTACTCGCCTGACTTGGCTCCCTGCGACTTCTTTCTGTTCCCCAACATGAAAACGTGGCTCGGGGGAAAAAGATTCAGCTCAAACGAGGAGGTTATCGTAGAGATAGAAGCGTATTTTGCAGAGTTTGACAAATCGTATTTTTTGGAGAGGTTAAAGAAATGGCAGAAACGTTGGGAAAAGTGTATTGTACTAAAAGGTGATTACATTGAAAAATAAAAAAAAAAATTGTGAAAAACTTGCGTCTTCTTTCCTAACACGGGTATTTATTGATCCACCCTCGTATAACAGGAGTACGATTTACAATAGCATCTTGTTGATATTTTACTTTAACATTTAAGGTGTCACCACCAAATAACATTTTAATAGTATCAAATTGACCTACTTCACATTGAGGTTCATTCCATAATAGAATTCTTTTATTAACACATTCTTGTAATGGAAAATTACTAAATTTAGAAAAATTACCAATCTGACCAAAACATAAAAAAATGAAGAACCATATCAAAAAAAAAAATTCTTACCACTACTAGGTGGTGATACAACCTCAAAACAATTAATTTTTGGTAATATTTTCGTTTTGTCTACAATATTTAATAAATCTAATAAAAATTGACGAATATTATCATTTGTATGTAATTGAAATAATAATAAACGTTCACAAATTTTAACAGAATCTTCTAAAGTATAATAATAATCAAAAACATTATCTGTTGTACATGAAAAATAAGGAGATGAATTTTTAAGAAAATTATACATACTATGTATTAACATCATAATTAATAATTTGTAAATTTAAAATATCTATTATAGTCTGAATCATATAATCATTTCGCCGTTTAAATTTATATGGAGAACTTAACCAAATTGGAGTATTTACAATGTTTAATAAGGGGCTTGTCGGATATTGGGATAAAAATTCCAATAATTCTTCTTCCTCACTTCCTTCTTGATGTCTTTTAAATTTTTTACTCTTTTGATTGCGTCCTTGATAATATGTTGAATTGGTTGATAAAGAGGATCCACTGGGGTCGCAAGTAGAAAATTCATGCGGATCGTTGCTTCCTTCCACCATAAGTTCTTCGGTATTTGTCGCAAATTCTTCATTTCGTAAAGTTCCAATTTCACAAGGTGGGATCCTTTTTCGCCCGGCGACTGAATAGTACAATATCCTTCTGGTGTGTTCCATGAAATATTTTGTGAGGTTGAAGATATATTGGTTGGTAATGTCGAAGGTTCGTCTAATTCGGCGTGAATTTCGCTTGATAGGCAATCCAACAATTCTGGAACATCTACAATATCCTCCACTCCAGGAACAATCGTGGATAATATGGGCGTGGTCTTCGTGCCACACCCAGATAAAGCACCCTCCTTTAAATTTTTGTTGTAAACATCTAGTAAAATATCTTTCATTTTGCCCGGAAGTAATGTCTGGCAAAACGTCATGAATAAGTTTTTTTCCTTTAAGAGCTCCACAAACTTTCTCGAACGAAATTTCGGACAATACGTCTATTTTCACGTCCTTCATCTCCTTGGATATCTTCCGCAGTGGCATCAAGAAGTTCTTGCAAATCCTCTTGCCAGTTAAATACTGATCCTTTACACAATGGGATATGGACATTTCCAACCACATTATTAGAAGAGGTACTTGGAATGGATCCATCCAAATTAATTCTATTAAATTCAGGAGACACTCCTGTTGACAATTCTCCATAGCTTCGATTCCAATCTCTATCGGTTGTAGTAGAGGCTGAGTTTCCATTATTACTTGAAGGTATCTTTAATTCAAAATAAAAAAAAGAAATAGTGATTGTGTGATGTTGCCGAATGAGTTTCCCAGTCATCAAGGTTCATGCTTCGGCATCTGTACTGACTACTAATTATCACCGTAGGCATACTCATTTCGGCTTCGACAAAATAATTTAAAATGCACGTTTTATTAATACTCGTCGCAGGGTACAAACACCAGGTACAATGCGTGTGTTGCAGTCTATGCTCGTGGATATACCAAAATGAAATATCGTAATAATTCATTAGAAGTTTTTTAAATTTAGATAAACACCCATGACACGAAATTGCATACTTTCGGTCAATGGTGTCATAGATGAAAATAAATTGTGTACAATTAAATTCGGAGTTGTAATGGGTCGACACATCATAAATTGGTTTATACGCCCAAGTAGGGAATGTTTCCAATAACTTCCCATCGAAAGAAAATCTGCCAATGTTAGAACTGCCGATTGCAGACAATTGTTGAAACTTGAGTAAAGAGTGTTTAATATTTTCAAAACTGCTTACATTCAATCGACAGAACCCATCTGATTCGTCGTAGTAACCATCAGGGTCTAAATGAAAAATTTCGGTAGTACTAGCTTCACTAATAGACTGTTCTAAATTTTGTTGTTGATCGTTTGGTATATTTTGGTTGAACTGTACCGAAGACATTGTATCTGATGTTTTCTTACCTGTGACGATTATTACACAAAGTGCAGCTGTTGATATATTAATCCCCTTTTATATAAATTGAACGAGGCCATTAATGACGCCGCTGTGAGTGCCTTCCAACTAATTTGCTTTCGAAGCGAGAGAAAGGTAAGTATCTAAAACCTTTGGTTTTTATCCGGACGCATGACGAAGTCGCGTCGATTCGATCGATTCCCCCCCCCCCTCCCCCGCATATGAAAAAAATATCAAGTCATTTCAAGAAAAAAAAGAGGAAATGAAATCAGCAAAAAAACACATGGAAAAAAAAATAACGTTTCCATGGAAATGCGTTAACATACAGAAAACAGCCAGTTGGCTAAGAGATGGAGAATAATTAGTAAAAGAACTTTTATTAAAGACATTTTGTTATAAAGTTCATAATTACGGAAATAAACCGTCCATTCCATACTTTTGACTAAGCCTGTATAACATAAAAGGGTTTTTACTGATATGACAGTGAGCCGTTAGATGTCACCTTCTGGAGCCAGTGAAACATGTTACCTTGGGTATATTGTTATATATTTTATTTGTTATTCATTTGCTAATAAATAAAAATATGTTGCATGCATATTCAAATTTCGATTACAATAAAATCCTCAATAATTTGTTGTATGCTTTGGAAGCATTACCGTGACTATGTATGCTGTTTATTTTACTGTTTATTTTATTTTGGTGAAAATGAATGTACCCGAAGCAATTATTAAGGAAATCATCAGCGTATCTTGTAGTTTCTTACCAGAAAAATCATCTTCGGGGCATGAATTATAGCGACTTTAACAAACTGACAGAGAAAAAAAGAGCGATTGTGGTAGCAGAGGATGTTCTGTTGGTTTATATTAGTTAGATTCAGTCCTAATACGTTATGGGAAAAATGGTCTACGCTACAAAGTTGCTTAGAAATCAAGGAAAATGTTCAATAATTTTGCAGGTTTGTTTTTTATTGAAAATTATATCAAAAGATATTGGCTTTTCTCAAACGTAAGAATGAGTGTTATATTTCAAAAAAAGGCGAAAGTTTTAACTAAAACTGAGGTTGAACTTTTTTTGTTGGAGACTCCTGATGACTATTGGCTGCTTGCGAAAGTTATAATATTCGGGATTTTTGGTTGTTATTGATGTGACGAACTTCTTTGTCTGACTATGAATGACAGAAGATATGGGTAAATACGTTATTGTGACATTGCGACAAACAAAAAATTTAACATGAAGATTTACCATTACTGATAAGCTGCAGCTTTGAGCCTTGTATGTTGTACAGACAATATTCTTCGGTCTCCTAGAACAGAAAACCTACGTTTTGTTTAACATACAGAAATCGAAAATGCGTTCCACTTAATGCTAATCGGCACACAATTGGCGCTGTCCCAAAGCAAATTGCGAAATATTTAGGTTTAACAGAGCTAGTTATATACCGGTCATTCTTTCCGCCGAACTGGAGCAACTATGGTTGTGGATGCGGTGGAGATATTTTAGCACACGTGCAGGAAGATGAAAATCCATAACTCGTGGCAATTCACGAGTTATGTCGATGATTCCATAAATAACAAAATCAAAATGTGGAGAAAATTATTTCATAGTAATGAGTCTACAAATACTATGACGTTGTTGTTTGCTTTAGCATTCACTACCCCAGCAAATGGTTCAATTCATCGTGGAAACTTTGTATTAACGTAAATAACAATTGTTCTATGATTTTTAACATCTACGATACCAGTAAATTAGAATTAGTAAATCATGGTATTAACTAGGTAACTTGTAAAAATTTTACGAGTCAGTAACTTGTCAAAATAAACTTTCATAATACGATGTTTTGATAAATTGATGTTTACAAATGAGTAACAAATAAAATTATTTTCGCCAGCATTAATGTATTTTTTTTTTGTAACCAATTCCGAAGGTACTTAAATATTTCAAATACAAAAGTTTATACAAAACTTTAGTATTATTTCACACCTATTACCTTCTTCCTATATAATGGACACTCAGATATAATGGACGTTTATAGGAAATCTCTTTGGAGTCCATTGTAAGTGGACTATAGTGTATATTATTTTAGGATCGACTCATTGCGGAATTACGATGGAATTCAGAACTTGCAAATTCAGCCCGTCGTCAACGTCACCGCAATGGTCTCCATAATCAACGCCATCATCACCACCACCACCACTAAGGCTATAAATAGTAAGCATTAATTTTGTATTTTTTCAAAATCCAATAGGGCGCTTCTATTATTATTTTTCCGATTATACTCTTTATACAAATATATATTGAATATACTAGGGTACGTAAATCTAAATGTTGACATTGAAGTTATCCAATGTATCAAAATGAAATAGATTTCCATATTTGCCTGAGTAAGTAGAAAGAAATAGCATACCAGGCACCTCCTCCTTACATTTACACGCAAGTAGGAATAGATGCAGTGCAACTGCACGTCTGTGTATTCTATTTATGCATGCGAAAGAATAGCATGTATATAAAGAGAGTAAATTGTATTTCGACTACTTCCTCATATAGATTTGCAATATCAAGAAATTGATTTACGTACCATGGTATATATAATATATATAGTACATTAAATTTGTTGTGCAGTATGATCAAATATTTTTACCCTCTAGAAGGTCTTGAAATTTTTCTTCTTTAAACTTAAGTTGGCAGTATAAGTTTAAACATGTGTTTAAGTGTAAGTCATGCAGGTTAGGTTATACCATTGACAGATTAGTGTCAATAAACCAATACAGCAGACAAAATTACAGATGTATTTTATTTGTCAACCAATACAGTACACATAATGACAGATGTATTTTATTTGTCACTACTAACATTATATTTTGAGTAAATAATTTCATGGCTAGAGGGTAAATTTATTTGATCCTGTGGTATATGCGACACTGAAAAAATAATTAGTACATTTGAGTGTTAGTAAGTACAGTTACATGATCGTGTACTCTCTACGTCGTTAATAGTTGTATATGAGTGGGGTGAAGGTAATCCCTTTATTTGCGCCCTTTCTTTTTTTTTGCTGAATGACAATTTTGCCAGTGTAACATAATCTGTTAGAGTAAGAACATAATAGTGATATTAATGCAGTCAAGGCCGTTTATAGTTAAGTGAATGGTTGGAGGAATTGAAGACGATCAATAACAACATCCCAAGATAGGACGATAATTTTTATTTTTGACAAGAACAAGGAAATTTACTTCGCTCCAAGCAAAGGCAATTCTCACGGAGAAGAATATAAACGTATCTCCAAATAAGATTAGAAGAACTCGACATTAAAGATCTAGTTGCAATAATAATAATTCATGCCTTAGAATTCCCAAACAGCTTAGCGCCAATAACAGGAAGCGTTGACTTAAGATATTTGGATACCGGCATTTACCTTAAACAAGCAGAAAAACAGGAAAACTTTTTCGGCCAGAAAGCCCCAGACTCGAACCCGAACTGCTTCACGAATTATGAAACCTTTGCTCTCAAGAAAAGTTCTACATGACTTTCCACATAGCCAACATCATCCGGTAGTTCTCGAAATTCGAATTAAAATCCAGATAATCCACTCTACCGCAAGGCTTAGGTGAAATCTTGGGAAGGCCCAGTGGGATAAATTCGCTGCGCAGTTAGATAAACTCGTCAGATGGATCCCTCCAAAAAGCAGAAATTATAATAGATTTATCAAAGCCATATTAGCAGTAGCAAAAAGGTACGTACCTCGGAGCTTTCGCAGAGAATATATCCCGGGCTGGAGCAATGAGACGGAACAGCTTTATCAGGAATTTCAGAACAGCGGGGGCTCTGAGATAGCGGATGAACTCCTTAATTGTCTTGACATAGAACATCGTAAAAAGTGGTAAGAAACGACAGGTAGTATAGACTTCAAAAGATCTAGTAGGAAAGCTTGGAGCGTCCTGAAGAAACTAGGTAGCTCTAGCCCACCCGCTCGTGGTCCACTGAAAGTATCAACTGACCAAATCACTGCACGAATTGTAACACTGTCTAAGGTCGCAATTACAAGCTGAGTGCCCCCTTACAGCATATGGAGGACTTCGCGTTGGACTGGATCAGTGGCCTTAATTTTAAAATTTAACTTTTAGATGTATAGTTTTAATCCATGTTAGCCATACGCTAAATAAATAAATAATTTGCTCTCAGAAAAGAAGAAGAAAAAAACCTTTACATTGGGTAAAGACAAATATAGATCAAGAGTTTTAAAAACATAATATTTACCGACTCAAAACGTCTTTACCATTACTACTTACGGATAGCCAGTATGGTGAAAAAAGGCAGAACATTCACTAAAGCTGCATGTCTACAGTTGCTTTTCTGCTAATCATTTCGGGAAATTGATTGCATTCACCGAGATTTTGAATAGCTCCAGGGCTATCGAGATTTACAAAAAATATTTACTAAATCTGGCTTGTAGACCTCCACGGTCGTTGTCTATGATTGCTTCTTGGATTTCGGACTGGAAAACCGCGTCTTTGGTACCTTCTTCCTGGCCGACGTTTCGCCCATTGTTACAGGGGACATCTTCAGGACTGCTACTACTGTTGCTGCACTGAAACTATTTCAGTTTCAGTGCAACAACAGTGCCAAAGACGTGGTTCCAGCTCGGAATCCAAGAGTTATCAAGAGTTATTGAAGTATGCCGAAATGTTTTATCTTCCAAACAATGGCAGGATACTACAGAAGGCTTGCCATCCGAAGCACTAGAACCGCGTGTGTACTCAGTGGAAGGAGAATACAATATCATTATAGAATCCGTACACAATTTCAATAGTAAACGGATTAATAAAGTAAAAACTTCGAAACAATAAGCTAAGCGGCACTAAACATTTTAGAAGGACCTTCCAAAAAAATTGGAAAGATTTTTCTTCAGATTATGGCAACAAAATTTGTGATAATTAACCATTACGGCGATTGTACAGTATTTGTAAGTTCTTTAATGAAATGCAGATGAGTTTTTGTTTTATGTTTGTGCTGTACACTTTCTTGTGGAAATTACTATTCTAAACCATGTAACCAGTGTAAATAATATCTATAAAGTTCATTCCTTTAACTTTTATGTTTAAAGCTTTGCTAAATTTAGTGTGTGAAAATGAACATCTGAAATAAAATATTAATACACAAGTTTTATAAGGCACCATTTTGTCACACGAGTTTTCTAAAGAACGAGTGCGGCAAAGGCTTTATGGAACGAGTTTTTTATACTATTTTTTCTATTTTTCATTTTTTACATTAATAAATTGAAATTATTTAGTTTGGAAGTTCAAAACTTATTTTTATATAAAGTATGCAGTTGGTCACATTGATACTTGACGTTTTCAAATTTAAATCTTGCTATCCGCGAAATATTATTTATTAATTTTCGTTAAACATTACGTGATATTTTATTTAAAAATATAAATATGAGTGATACAGTAACTAATATAAATTGTACTCCACTACAATATACGTTGTTTGTGTAGCATTTTTCTTTTCTATGTATATCATTCCTGTCAAATGTACTTAAATTCTTAAAATTAAGTAACAGTAATAGATATTTATTTCTGTGTTGGAACAATGCTAGCATTGAAAAATGAGAAACAGCGTATCGAAATGAAGCTCATTTCGATACTGTTTTGGATTTCATAATGAGTTCATTACGAAAGCAAAATAGAAAAAGGTTTGTTTGTTGTTAGTTTAGAGGTTTACGCAAAGATCGCAGAAATATATATTCGTTGGAAATACATATTGCAGTGGAATTTGCTTTTAATTGCTAATTAGATTTAATTTCACACTACAACTTAATCTGCCGGCTGCCTTCAGTTGTGTTACCTTCCTTGAGCTCACTTCTCCAGGGTCGATCCTCTCGGATACGGGTAATATCATAAAGTAATACAAGG
Organism: Melolontha melolontha; assembly: GCA_935421215.2. Classification (NCBI taxonomy): domain Eukaryota; kingdom Metazoa; phylum Arthropoda; class Insecta; order Coleoptera; family Scarabaeidae; genus Melolontha; species Melolontha melolontha. The sequence continues at coordinate 202,681,506 of OW285235.1, read as the reverse complement.
TGTCAGACAAATTATACAAACATTTTTCCCCTTACAATTTTATTTCAAAAAAAAAATAAAAAAAAAATCAACTTTACTAAGTGTAACGTTGAACTGTTAAATGCACAGCTACAAGGATAAAAAAGGCTTAGATATCATATGAAGATACAAACCATTAAAAAACCTTGAATTGAATAATCACGAGCAAAGATAACAAAATTAATAATATACAATACAGAAAATTTATCAGATGTCAACAATAATTTTAACCCAACACTCAAACGTCAAAATAAAGATTTGTTTATCTTGCGCGCGAAATCAAATTCTTACCGTCATGCATGCATTAACATGACATCACACAAACTTGTCCCCACTTTCCTACGTATTGAAATATTTATGTGAATAAAAACCAAACTCCATAAAAACAGTCTAACAAATTTTCTAGATATTTTTCTGAATATATATAAAAAATTTTACAAAAGTTTACAAATTATTTATAGCGCTTTCTTCAATATATTAATAGTAATTATAAAAGGTACCTACATTAATTAATGTAATACAGCACGAGAGATTCCTTTTCTTTAGATAGGTGTTTCAAATAAATTAAATTACAAGTATAAAAGACTTGTAAAACCACGACAAATTATTTTTAAACACAAACGACGCACCAAAAAACTATAACGAATTATCCAAGATATTATTTATATTAGACAAAATTAAGTCGTGGTTAATATTCACTTATAACGACCTATCTTCAAGGACATTAATCAATCTCTAAAATGAAGGTCCTGGAACCGCTAGGGCATCCCTACCTAAATAACAACTCAAAAATAATACTAAAATGTATATCTCTCAATACACGCTCTAACATCCAGGATGGCGCCAACTTTGAATACCAATCTAGCCCTGGATCTACAGTCATGGATAAAAATTAAACATTACAAAATTCATCATTAAAAATTTAAATTTATATCATTCCCCGTCTGAAATAAAGATATATAGACACCAAAATAACATACATAATTTTATAAATGTTATACAAATAATGTTCAATATCGTTCTACTATTTTTTTCTTTCTTCTGAAGAGAAAAATCCATGGCAATATGTTTAAAAAAATATTATTGAAAAATTCTAATTAATTTTATTTATACAATTATTTTCCTTTCAGGTACTGATCAAACACTAAAATTAATATTTAGAGCAATATCTGTATTTTATTATAAAAGGATTCTGTTTTGGATTACCTTTACCTCAGGAACAAAAACTTGTCATTCATGCCAATAACCATAACTTCACACATCGATAAAAGTAAATTGGTAACTTGTTCTTAAGTTTTAAAACGTATTTATAATGGTAGTTTATTTTGTTTTTGAAGCGTTTACTAATTTGGAAAACACAATAATTTAAATTTATGCTAATATATGAATATTTTACAAACCTTAAGTTCTATAAACCAAGGCAAAATTACTGAATTTGGTGTTATTGCTTGTACCCAAATAAATATACTTTTAGTAAACGTTTCACTTGACAATATTTTTTTTGTATTCCTTATATTTTTCCGCATTTATAAGTCGTTATTTTCTAAATAAATGTGTCTTATGTGTGTATATTTTACATTTGTAATGTTAAATATATTTTTGTTACAGTAAATAAAGAATTTTATAGACATCTTTGTCTTTTTTAATACCTCTCATGTATAGAATGAATAATAATAATTTTTAAATAAACATTTTAGAGTAAAACCAGTTAAGATTGACCGGCGGAAAATATGCGAACTATATCACCAAACACTAAAATACACTCTTGCCAATAATTTCTATGTGTCAATAGTTATTTCGTATTATCGTTGAATGAGGTTAATATTCTTATTACTTTTTGTTTTATGTTATCATTTTATTTAATACTACACCCATTAACAGTTATTATAAGAGCTATATCATCAATTGTCTTCCTTCTAGGTGAGTCATAAAATATACTTTTAACATTTACAACATTAATAAATATATAATATTGTTTTAATATATTACAGTTAATATGGTTAAAAGGAAATCAGAGAAAAGCAAAGTATCCTCACTTTGTTACAGAATATTATTAAAAATTAAAAATATTGAAGAAATGTACATAAGAAAAGATCAGCTCCCGACGATGATCTAGAAACTATTATAATAAAACTGGATGATTCAGACAGCGATGATGACTTTACATGAGTGCGTATTTTTTTTTTTGTTTGTTAGTTGTTTTACTTGAAATGTAATTTTAAGAAAAACCTTTTCAAATACTATATACCTTAAATAAATATTATTACATCCTTTTCGTTATTTCTTGACGCACATTGAAAATTATAAAACGTCAGCCATATTGTTCGCACTATATGGGAAGAATTTTTATTGTAGAGTTTTTTAAAAATCGTTGCTTGAGCATGTTTGAAAAGCTAAAATGGGGTACATGATAAGTTTTTTCCTTATACAGTATCTGCAAAAAAACCTAATCCACATAGGAAACTTTTTTATTAATTGATTTATTGAAAAATAGTTTTTGGCAGTAGCCTCTGCTTCACCTCCAACCACTAAAAAGCAAAAATTAATTTTCATGGCACTCTTGTTCTACCATTAAATTCTAAACTTGATAATATTCGTGCCATAAGTGACGCACTTGAAGCTGATTCTGTCTTCTTCACAGAAACTTGACTTTCTACTGGCGTGAATGTTGCAGAGCTATTTAATATACTGTGTTCAGAGCTGACAGAAATCTTGAAACAGTTGGACTTTCTACGGATGGTGGTGTACTATCTGCTTTCAAAGACAATTTAATTACTGCACCTATTTCACTTGCTGATACTTCATCCTTAGTGCCACCTGTTGATTTTACAGCCTGCCAATGCAAAATTAATTTTTACACTATAATAATTATCAATATTTATATTCCCCCAAGTGTCTCTTGTGATGACTATGAAACTTTCCTTGATTCGCTTGCGTTCGAATTACTCGGTAAACAAGTTTTAATACTCGGCGATTTTAATTGTCCTGCTTACGATAGTACTGCCCAAGGAACAGGTAAAAAATATTTTAGTCTTCTTAATTTTATAACTACTCTCAACTTGTGCCAATATAACAGCGTTACCAATGTTAATGAAAGATTGCTTGATTTAGTCTTCAGCAACTTCGAATGCATGGTTTCTGTTGGTCGTGATACAAATCCAATAAGATGCACGTCACCCTGAACATAACATTCTCCTTGAATTTGGTGGTAATATACACAATTACAATTTTCCATCTAATAACAACTTGAGATATAATTTTCGGAAGGCTGATTATAATACTCTCTACAATATGTTGGATGTTGACTAGAATTTTTTATCTTCATTTAGTGATGCAAATATAGCAGTATCTGCTTTTTACGATAAACTGTATTCCATAGTTGATCGATCAGTTAGAAAGTAAGGTCTTCCAAACATGTGTTTCCTCCCTGGTTCAATACTGACTTAAGGAAATTAATAAAACTCAAGCAGTATTACAGTTTCATCACTCTGAAATTTACAGACTACGTTTCAATGTAAAACGTGAAGTAGTAGTGTGTATAATACTTATCAATCGAGTGTCGAGACTAATATTTTGAGATCTGAAATTCTTTTGGAATTTTATGGCGAATAAGAGGCACATGTCTAGGATACCTGGCTCTATGATAATTAACAGTGATAATGTTTCAAATCCTCAGGAAATAGTGGATGCTTTTGCTAATGTTTTCTCAAACGTTTTTCATTCTGTATCTCATTTCATGAATACCACAATTCTACTCTACTACAAAAATCTACAACCACTCATTATGCATATTAATTTAACCTTTTTCGTCAGAGGAAACGTTGAAGTGCATGGAGAATCTGAAATCTGGCTTTACTTCGGGACATGATAGTTTACCCAGTTTTTTTTTTTGTGAAGGATTGTGCGGGAGCGCTATGTGAGCCGTTAAAAGTCATTTTTAATTTAATAATTAAGTCATCCTCGTTTCCGGACTTGTGGAAGATTGGCAAAGTGATTCCAGTTTTCAAGAAAGGTGTCAGATCGAACCTTTTAGATTATAGGCCTGTTAACATTATTAGCAATTTTGCGAAGATTTTTGAAAGTTTGTTGTATCAACAAATTATCTTCAAGTGTAAATTGCCGTTGGCTGTACAACAACACGGCTTCATTGCAGGTATATCCACTATTACGAATTTGACTGAAATAACCCAATACATTAGGAAAGCGGATGCAGGTGGATGTCATCTATACAGACTTTGCCAAAGCATTTGATTCTGTTAGCCATTCCTTACTGTTAACCAAGTTAGATGCTTTTAGCTTCTCGTATGGTCTACTTCAACTAATATCTTCATATTTGTGTAACAGATCTAGTTACGTCTACTATAATGGTTTTCAATCGAGGCAGTATACTTCATCGTCAGGCGTTACCCAAGGATATACTCTAGGACTCCTATTAATTAATATTTCTATTAATAATCTCATTGTGCTATTAGATTGTAAAGTGCTAACTTACGAGGTTGATCTAAAAATATTTTCTGGCGATAAATAATAAATACAATCTGTACAATAAAAATCATTATATAATTCTACCTTTTTTTTTATTAATAAAATATCTGGTTTTATTCACAAAAGAAATTTAAACTAGTTTAAGTATTCTTATAAAATTTTCATGGCATTTCAAACATATTATTTCAAGTTGGGGACTTTTATTCAAGACTATTACCAATCTGCATGGTTGCATGTGTCATGTTACGATATTAAATGAAGGCACGGTACAAGTTCATATTTGTGTGAAAGACTGCGTATTTGGAAATATACTTTCACACAAATATGAACTTGTATCGTGTTCTCCATACTCGATTTTTAATAATATTTTATATTATTAAAAATGATTTTGTTTTATACAAAATTTGGTGAGATTTTACTTACATAAGTATGTTTCAAATTATTTTATTAAAATTTATTTTTTTTGTTTCTATTATGTCAACACATTCGGTACACTGCGAAGTCTTTTCCGTATTTTGGATTGCACATTATTGGTGGTAATCTAGAACAGGTAGATGTTTGTAGAAAAGACAGTAAATTATTTAACAATTTTCCACTATCGTCTTCACAATTCATTTCATAAATGCTTTTCCTTATCAAGTCATTGAATACATATATAGGGTGCGAATCCGGAATAGTCAAGTTTTAATTTGGATAGTACTCTGAGAGTGTAGGTGATAGAAGAGTGGAGGAACAATCCTTCAACTCTACTAGGTTCGCCATTAACGTAGTCAGTATTCAATATGGCGTTGTGGAGGTTAGCACATTGCGTTTTCGCGTATGACACGTACTTCAAAATGGGCGAGTCAGTTAATGCACTGTGGGAATTCCAAGGAAATTTCAATATCGTACGCCACATAAATGTTCCATCTTACAGAACAATTATACGTTGGGTTTACCGGCTTCAGAACTATAGGACCCGTGATAAAAAGGAAATCTTCACCTAGAGAGAAGTGCCCAGATCCTAAAGAATGTGGAAAGAGTGAGACGGGCGATTCTGAGAAGTCCTGCTCGTTCAGCACGTCGTCATTCTCCAGAACTGTAAATTAATAAACACACAGTAAGACGCATTCTCCATAAAGATCTAGGATTCCATCCTTACAAGATTGCGATAGTACAAAAGCTCAATGAAGGTGACTACCCACAAAGAGTTGCGTTCGCAGAAACCATTTAAATCGGCACAACCCTTTCAAAACATTAAAGGAAGCTATAAGAACAACATAATTTCCTGTCTCATTTTGTAACACAATGGTTACAAGAGAATAAAATTTAAACTTGAAATATCAAGCCCTACAGTCCTTATCTAAATCCCATTGAAAATGTATGGGGATTAATGAGATATTCTACCCAGGAAGAATTTTGGGAGATTGTTCAAAATGCTTGGCATCAAATTTCTATAAATGTTGTACAAAATATTGTCGCTTCAATGTCTACAAGATTAGATGCAGTTAATAATAACGGTGGAATGACGAAATACTAATTATTTTAATATAATAATTATTTTAATTTAATAAATAATCTTTCTCTATCGTTTTTAGTTACTTTAGTTATTTTTATTTACATTTATTTTAAAAATGTTTAATAAATGTCAATAAGACATACTTTTTGACAATTCCTGACTTACAATTATGAGTAAAGATAGCCACTTAAGTAGTCGCAATATAAACCCACGGAGAAAGTGTCCCTTTTTTTTGCTCACGACAGTATATAATTTGACGAAGAGTTTGAAAGTTAATCAAATGTCAAAATTACAACGCTAAAAAATAAAGGAAATTGACATAACGATTTTGACACTGCTCACGACAGTAAGCTAATGACTTTCAAGGTCTTGGCACTTCTGTCACACAAAATAATATGAGGTTATGTAATTTATGTATTTATGTAAATTTTAAAGTTGGAAAATAACATTAACAAAAGCAAAAAGTAATAAAATTAATATTCAGTAATTCCTCCGTTTTTGTTGATAACAGGCTGTAAACGACGGGGCACTGAGGATATAAAAGGTCTTATGAAATTTTGGTGCATGGTTTAGTGTATTCCATGAGCCTTCAAATTGTTGCCAAACTTCTGCGGTTTCCGGCTGACGAGTTCTTTCCTTTAGTTTTTTTTATTATACAACCCCAAACATTTTAGATGGGGTTGAAATCAAGACTATCTGCAGACCATGGCATTAGTTCAATATTCTGATCTCGGAACTACGCGGTTACATTCCGTGCAGTGTGTATAGGACAGTTGTCTTGCTGGAGCACAAAATTATCGGGGTATAGTTCTTGTACAGTAGGCAGCATGATGTCCTCTAAAATATTTAATTAGTTCTTAGCATTGAACCTCCCAACAATTCTGCAGCAAACACCCATACCCCGAAAACTGATCCATCCCCACACATTGACAGACAACCGTCCAGATCTATAGTACTTCTGCAAATATGTTTCATCGAATTTCAAATTTATAAGACGATAAACCCTAATAATTTTGGGTAAATTCGAATACTTTTTCGTCGGTAAATACGACGTTTTCACAAAACTGTGGCCCACGATAAATGTAATAAGCAAATATAACGGGTTTGTTAATTAATTTTCCTAGCAAATACTTTGCTCCTAAATCCGTTTCGCGAATTCTGCGACTAATTGTCATCATGCATGCAGGAAAATTTGTTTCATTTGCGGTAACAATAGAATTTTGCCACAAATAATCAATTAAGGTATTTGCCTAGGGTGCAGTTGTTACCCTTCGCCTTCCAGAACCAGCTTCCCTGGTTAAATCGCCTCGTTCTTCCCATCGTTGTATTGTGGAAATAACAGTGTTTTTGTCAATGCCAAAGTCATTAGCAATTTGCCTTATTGTTATATCATTTTCTCTGCAAGTAGGTAATTATTTTATCAATCAAACTGACTTATGGCATGATTAACTGACGTTAGCTGTTGATTTCCGTTTGTTTTACACAGTTAAAATAAAGTTGTCCTAGTTTTTTGTGTTAGTGACAGTAGGTACACTGCGCGACATATAGAACTCGTACACTGCGCGACATATAAAGCCCGTACAATTCTTATGAGTACAAAATCAGAGTTTTTTAGTCACTTATAGACTTCATAGGTTATACATAACGCGTGTTCATTTGAAAAGTCAATCTAGTAGCATGTGATTTACTGAGAACATTTTGAAGTATGTCGTAAATTAAAATATACTACTTAGCCTACGAAGTCGTATATTTTGACAGTTTAATACATACAAATAAATAACAAATATGATTGACATTATCAAATGTCATTTGGATTTACATTTACGGAACAACAAACACATACTAATATATGTGCGTCTTATTCTATCAAAATTTCAAAGTAGGTAACCTAGATTGACTTTTCAAATGAACACACGTTACATTGCTACTACAATTGAACTTATGTCAAATTTGATAAGTCAAATAAAACATGTCAAATTTGATAAACCTGATTTACAGTGGTAATATGTTGGTGTACGGGTTTTATATGTCAGGCAGTGAACCAGATAGTACGTGGTCAGCACCACATACATATAAATAAATATACCGCTCATGGTCCACCACGCATTTATAAGAAGTTTGGAATAAAAGGAGATAGAATTTGACGACATTTTTACGAATTTCCTGCTGTTTAGGCAACCCAGTGACTGCCGTTGTATATAATCAATGGAATTGAAAAAAACGTCAAGCAGTCAACACTACCTGTGAACATTACACAAGTAGTGTTGACTGTTTGACGTTTTTTTCAATTCCATTGATTATTGAGATATATCCACGATATATTACTGTCGTGAGCAAAAAAAACGGGACAGTGTCAAAATCGTTATGTCAATTTCCTTTATTTTTTAGCGTTGTAATTTTAACATTTGATTAACTTTCAAACTCTACGTCAAATTATTTATCATAGTTGATAATTCAAAATTGAAAATGCCGCATTTTTCGAAAACTGATAAAGCTAGACTTGTTACTAGTTTGAAAAATGGGAAATCATTAAGAAGTGTATCGGTTCAATTTAATATTGGTAAAAGTTCAGCCGCAAGAATATATAAAAAAAATGGAGGGAAGAGGATAATTTAAATCGGAAAATAATTTCCGCACGTAACAAAATTTCGAATTCGCAGGAAGACGAAACATTAGTTACTGAGATTAGGCACAACTCTTTCAAAACATTAAAGGAAGCTATAAGAACAACACAATTTCCTGTCTCATCTTGTAACACAATGGTTACAAGAGAATGAAATTTAAACTTGAGATACCCAGCCCTACAGTCCTTATCTAAATCCCATTGAAAATGTATGGCGATTAATGAGATAGAGCTTCTACCCAGGAAGAATTTTGGGAGATTGGTCATAATGCTTGGCATCAAATTTCTATAAATTTTGTACAAAATATTATCGCTTCAATGTCTACAAGATTAGATGCAGTTTATTAACTGTGTTATTATTATAACGGTGGAATGACGACATACTAATTATTTTAATGTAATAATTATTTTAATTTAATAAATAATCTTTCTCTATCGTTTTTAGTAATTTTTATTTACATTTATTTTAAAAATGTTTAATAAATGTCAATAAGACACACATTTTTGACAATTCCTGACTTACTATTATGAGTAAAGATGGCCACTTAAGTAGTCACAATTTAAACCCACGCAGAAACAGTGTCCCGTTTTTTTTTGCTCACGACAGTATGTTTATTGTAGTTTAAAATAATATTAATTGTATTTTACTCTAAAATATGTTGTTATGTGCCGATGTGTGCATATGATTTAATGTATATATATATATTTTAATAATTATATTTAATATAAGTTTTGATTTCAAAATAATAAAACTTTTATTTAGTAGCGTGTGTCCGTTTTTCTTACAATATCGAGGAAAATAATAAAAACGCTATTTTACTAACTAAAATTGTTGTAATAACAACGGAGAGAAAAATTTAAGTTGAAGTGCAAACAAACCTTTTTATTTTACATCTATTGGGTTTGTATTTAAGAATAAAAATTAATTGGTGTGTGCCAATATTTAAATATCAAAAGGTATTTTAAAATTAAATGTTCAAAGATATATTTTCATGTGATTTTGAAACCAGTAGAATTACCAAAACCAAAAAAAAATCGCTGCAATGACACATCTACAAAGGCAACGAAGAATAGATTTTTGCCAACGTTTTCAAGACGAAAATTTTAATGATGTTTTTAAATCTGACGAAAGTAGTTTTCAGCTTGGTGCAAATCATCTAAAAATCCTATCAAGAGAAAAAGTTACCGTTCAAATTTCCCACTAAAATAATGGTTTGGGGAACAACCTCTCAATGTGGTGCTACACCTCTGTATAATTGATGGAACCGTTAATAGTGCAAAGTATTGTGAAATTCTTAATGGTTTTCTTCTTGAAACCGCTCATGCTTTATATCCAGTAGGATGGCGTTTTCAACAGGATAATGCAAGATGTCATACTTCTGCCTACAGTACAGCTTGAATGCAAGAATAAAACTTGGCAACAATTCCATGACCAGCAGCTTCCACAGATCTTAGTCCCATAGAAAACATATCGGGATTAATGAAAATTGAAGTAGAACGAGCAGAGCCACGAAATAAAGAAGATTTGATTCGGTCAGTTTTACAAGCCTGGACTACCATCACTGAAAAGTATAGCAGTGACTTAGTTTCTGCAGTACCACAACGTTTAGTTAAGTGTTTAGAGTTAAATGGAGGTTGTATTAGTAAATGAGATGAATTATTTGTTGTGATTTTATTATTCAAGTAATCAAAATATATACTGTAACTGTGCTTCTTGTTTTCCGGATACCTTCTAGACGGACAATACATACATTGCTAATACTTATAAGCTGAGGATGTTTGCGGTATAACCATGGTTATATCATGTAACCATAGTAAATTACTATGGTTACATGATATAACCATGGTTATACCGCAAACATCCTCAGCTCATAACTTAAGTCGAATAAGTCATGTCAAATTTGATAAGCCTGACTTACATTGATAATATGTTAATGTACGGGTTTTATATGTCGGGCAGTGTACATTTCAATTTTCTACGCGTTTTGAAGCGCAATCTTCTTACTCCATATCTTTTACATTTGCTAACAATTACAAAATAGTTTATGAATAAATAGTATAAATAAATCGCAATTTCTTTAATCTCATAGTCGTTATAAAATTTTGTATTTATAAATTACCGAATACTCTTTGTTTAGTACCTAGTAGATAATTTATTCTGTTACTACACCTCCAAAAATAAAAAATGAATAAGATTTGGTTCAGTCACAAGACAATCAAACATTTTTTAAATTACGATTTGTGTGTTTACTAACCCATAAACGTATTAGAAATCAGTGTTCCCTCAGCGTGTCACATCCGTCACATTAAATTAATTACAGTTTATTATTGTTATTTGTAATTTATGCCATTATTAATAATTGAGAATACAAGAATTATAAAAACAAACAACTTTCTTACTTAACATTTTATTAGGTACTCCTAACAAAAGTATAAACTTAGATCGACATATTTAAGGTAATATAATTTTAATATGTCACACGAATTATAGAATATTATTAATGTATAATATAATGACTACATTACAACAAATTTTTCTCAACAAGTTCATGAAGAGTTCTCAGGTTTCTCGGGTAATTTTTTGTTCTCGTTTTCACGTTCAGGTCCAGTATGATTAATTTTGATTAGGGTTTCTTCAACATTTGGATCAATATTTCTTGGAGCTGTAACTGTTAGAATACCATCTGATGATAAACTAGAAATCACATCTTTGAGATCATGACCTTTGGGCAGAACAAATTTTCGAATAAGTTGCCTAGATATAAAACCTTTCTCCTCTTCTTTTTCATGCTTAGCCTCTATTTGAATCGCGTTACCATCAACTGTTTTAACAGTAATTTCTTCTGGGGCGAAATTCTGAACATCCAGTTTAACTTGAAATTTTTCTTTATCGTGTGTTATATTTTCTAACTGCTCCTGAAATTCCAATGTTGGATGTCGTATTCGCATTGACGAACTGATGAACGGTTGCAAAAGTTCTTCAGTCAAGCGCATATGATTTTCGAGCATTCGTAAAGGTCTGCTCATCGACATCATATCGCGAAAAATAAGTGGTAATAAAGACATTGCGATAAAACTCTATTAAACGATAATTAAGTGATCTTTAGTAAAACTCTCACTCGCGCTTCTGTTCAAAAACTGTCCTGGCGTAATTTAAGTGCACTATTTATACCAACTCAATTGCGCAAATCGAATTTTCTAGTATTTCTAAAAACGTCCAGAAAGTATTATGATCACAATAATAATATTTACTGTTTACTGTATGTAAGGAAAATGTAAATAATAATAAATATAAAATAAACCAGGAATTAATTGTGGAAAATAGGTTTTAAGTAAATTTATAGAATATTTTCATATTATGAAATCTTTTGTAATAGGTATGTATGAATTATAATGTCAACAGCTTAATATAATTTGACTACTATATTAACAAATTAAAATGATTAAAATTTTTAATAATGTATAAAAATACTAAAATTTTCGTAAATAACATTGATTTTAAAAATTTATTTTCATGCCTACCTTGCCTACATTATCGATTGAATAAATCAATAAGTTGTCATTGAAATATTTGTCAGGGGAATTTATTCCGTGTTCTCATACTGTTCTTATATTTTCATCTTATCACATCTCACGAATATTTTTCCGTGTACGTCAGTGCAGTGCATTGGTACAAAATTCAAATAATGTAAGTGGATTCCGTAAACAATTTGAAACGCAATGGAAAGTCAAAAAAACGAAATTTGTGCCGACGAAAAAATGACTTTAACAGTTAAATCGTCTACTCGAAAAGAAACTTTAGAAGTTTTAATAGATACAACCATATCAAATTTTAAAGAAATGATTGCAAATAAATTTGATGTTGATATGCAATCCCTTAGATTAATATATGCTGGAAGAATATTGAAAGATGTGGATACAATAAAATCACTGGGAATTAAAAATGGGTCTACAATATATGCTGTAATTAAGACTTCTGCACAAACTTCAATTCCAACAACAAACAGTAGTACTTTACCCACAAATCGTACGCGTCCATCTCCATTAGTTACAAATTTTATGCAAAGTCTTTGCAGTAATTCTGATTTTTTACAACTCATTTTAAATAATGACTCAGCCTTACAAGAAGTCGTTCAGAGGAATCCTGAGCTAGGACATGTAATTAATAATCCAACATTATTAAGAGAAGCTATGGAAATTGTGGGAAATCCTAATGTCGCTGATGAATTTATGCGCAGTGCTGATAGAGCAATTAATAATATAGAAAGCTTGCCTGGTGGATTTAATGCTTTACAACAAATGTATCATGATTTAGAAGAACCTTTGATGGATGCTACAAGTGATACATCAAATCCATTTGCTGGGTTATTAGCAGCAGCATCATCTAATCAACAGGGAACTGAAAATCGAGAGCCTCTTCCTAATCCTTGGTCACCAAATCAGTTACTTCAGGATGAAACAGATGCAGAAATTTTATCAAATCCATTAATATTAAATATCTTAGAACAGTTTCAGAATTATATATCACAATCTCAAAATAGATCCGCACAAATGCCGCAAGACTCCCAATCATTGCCTGCAAACCCAGAAACTATACGTTCTGAAGATAATAATGTACAGCAACAATTAAATGAAGTCATAAGTCATATCTTGTCTCAAAATTTAAGGCAATCATCTGAAAATACTAATAACACGTTATCAGGAGCCAATGATTCAATTTTACCAGCACTACTTGCTGGTGCACTGCGAAGTCCTCCACCTATTGCACCTATTAACGATGAAACTAATTCAAGTAATGTCTCAGAAGTATTATCTCAGTTAAATATTCAAAACATATCAAATACTGCTGAACAGGTTGAGGAACATTATGGACCTCAATTACATCAACTAACGGAAATGGGTTTTGGAAACCAACAAGCAAATTTGCAAGCATTAATTGCTTGTTCTGGAGATTTAAACCAAGCAATAGAGATGTTATTAACTAGAACATTATAATTTGAAGTATATGTGTTGTAGTTAAAAATATTACAATTAGCTTCTAAATTAATAGGTATTTATAACTCTATTTGTGTTTTATATTTATATTCAATAAATGTGAATTTATGATTGACAGGTTTCGGAACGCACTATATGAAACGGTTAGTTGGGGAACATGACAGGCACCATTTTGTAAATTGGAACGGGTCAGCCTTACGTCATTTTTGAAGTTAAATGTGTTTAATGTTCTGTTTGGAATAGCAGTGAAACATATTTTTATATTTGTTGTAGTATATATAAAATAGTATACATATATATTTAGTGTACAGTGTTTAAAAACTTCTAAGTAGTTAACTCTCCTTTATTTGCAGGTAAGTTTTATATTCCTATATCCACCATTTTGTTTGAGGAACTTTGTAATGAATTTCATCTTAAACGTTAAATCTATTAATTTCATTAAATTGAGGCAAATATGAAACTAAATGCTTATGAAACAAAGAAATAAAGATGCACAAAAAAGGTATTAACTTTTTTTTTGTGTACTATTATATTTACACATTAAAATAAAAAATTGCAAAATATTTAAATAGAATTAATGTTATTTTTTACTTCACCTAGCTGTCAAGCAAATATTAAAATTGCATATAGAGACTTGGGTAAATTCACTTAAATAGTTGGTTGTTATGTAGCATATGTGCCATGACTAATATTAAATTCTTTGAAAATACCAAAATTATGTTAATTTTAATAAAATCACAAAATATCTGCTTATTATTTGACAAAATTTACAAGAAACAAAATAAATAATTAAATTTAATTGATAGCCAAATATACTGAATATCTTGATTAATATTCTGTTAAAATATATTTATTATATACACATATATAATAATAAATTTCATTTAGGCTATATGTATTTTTAGTAGAAGTAATGTGATATTAAATTGTTTTCTTGCTGTACATATAAAATTCTATTATTTTAAATTCCGATCAATAATCTTTTAAAAGCACTAAGCCTAATCTGAATGATATAAAATGATTGAGTTTACTACTCAATCATTTTATATCATTCAGATTGAATCTCAAAATATTTTTACGTATGATACACTTCAGATTTATAAAATGTAAATAATACTTAATTATTTTGAAAAAATTTATAATAATTAAACATTGTGCCTCTTAGTCTAAGGTATACTTGTTCAATCAAATGAATGTCTTTCTTTACGTGAAACAGCTCTGTTCCATTGCTATGTTTTATATCTGATTTTATTAAATTTTTTTATTTCAAATTTTGGCCTTTCTACCAACTAAAAAAAGTCAGTTACTTATCACAAAATAAAACTTACTAAATTTTTAGTCATTGCCTCACTATTCTTGAAGTTTATTTGGTATTATTTTTTGGTATCTGTTGATTTTATTTTTTGCCAAGACGTCAGTTGCTCAATAGTTCATCGTGTTGAATATTTTTCTTGGATTAATTTCTAGCTTCTTTGCAATAGTATACCAAGTATTCATAAAAGAAATAAAACGCTAAAGAGTTCATTTTATGTATGTAATTTAGTGAGGTATTCTTTCTGTATTATATAAACTCATGTTCAAAATGAACATGTTTCTGATATATTTTCTATAATTTTTATATTTTCTAATAATTTTTAATTTTATCTAAACATAATCTAGTAGCTTTATCTCACTACAAAGTAATTTAGACATTTCTGCTGAAAAAGGCTGAAAGCTAATGTCAAGTTCTATTAAACATATTTTCTTGATTTGTTGATGTTACAGTTCAAGCATAATTTAAGTTTTAATTACGAGTTCATTAATCTTTTTGCGTGTATAGAATTTAAGTTATAAAGTCTAAATTCAAAATCATGAACCAACCACATCGTTTAACCAATGATAAATGTGTAAGAAAACTTTGCTAGAAAAAGGACCTATAATACGTTATGCAGCTAATTTGCTGGGCGTTAATCATTCGATAGTCGGTAGAATGGCTAGAAGATATAGGGACTCACAAGTCGCGAGAGATGATTGCTTTTGCAAATTGCAAGCTTTCAGAAATAACGAATAACAAGCGAATAACAGCTCAGTAAGCAGTTTGAAGCGGTCAGAAATGTCAAGAGTTTCTGCTTTAACTGTAAGGAGATTGAGAGAAGTAAGATTGAATAGTAGTATGAGGCCTGCAGTTGGACCATTACTTATCGCAACATATAAGGTTTGTTTTTGCAGGCGTTTTGAAACGGTTTGAAAATCATTTTATAATCACTTTTATACGCATGCGTCAATTACAATCGTTTCCAAACTATCCCCAATTTTATCGTTGCTAAAACGAATTTCAAATTCGTGGCAGCTAGTGACATCTACCATACAAATAGTAGAATTTCAGAATTTTCAAAGCTATCACATACTTCTTGAGCAACATGTCTGCTTACGCGAAAATGTTCTATGAATTCATTATCTGTGTATTGAGGAATAATTATTTCAAAATAATTTTCATTCCTTATTTTAATTTTATCTTGAAATTGTATTTATTCTTGACTGGTAATCTCGTACTCAGTACTACTATTGTCACTAGTGCATAAACTAAATAAATCTGACATTCTTTTCATAAAACCACTACGATCTACACAAAATAGTCAAACAACGAGCGCGATGGAGATTTAACATTCAGTGAGAATCACAACGATCTCCACTTTCCGTGCATAAAAATGAAACGCGCATGTGTCTGATATTCGGTTTTACGAAAATACTCAAACCATTCCAACCGATTGAAAATCATTTCACAACGATTTAAAAACTGCAAAAACCACAAATGTTTTATCAGTCTTTGATTTTATTTCTCTGTCCGAACGCTTTTTCTTCAATGCGCACACTCCTGATACTTAAAATGATTTCAAACGTCTACAAAAACAAACCTATAGAGTACAATGTTTGAGATTTGCCAGAAATCATGTAAATTGGATAGTTGAAGATTGGAAGCGAGTTTTGTTGTCGGACGAGACTAGACTAAGTTTAAAATCATCAGATAGTCGTCAAAGAGTATAGCGAAGAACTGAAGAAAGATATCATGACTGCACGATTAACGAAATAATTGAGCTTAGTTTAGAGCATAATAACATTTTATATAAATTGGAAGATAAAGAAATATGGATCATATATTTAATTATATTATTTTAATAATAAATGTCTCTATTATCAAAGGAAGGATTATTTTCTTCATTAAATGTTTTAAGACAATATACTGATTCATTTGAAATTTCTCTTAAATCATCTGCATCAATAACAAGAGAATTTCATTTTGGAACAAATACATGTTTACAACTAGATCATGTAAATTTATATTTATCAATCAGTAATCCAACTGACAAAGTGATTAAATTATCAAAAGATTGTATTCAAGAAATTATAAATAGAATATCTGTTAAATTAAGAGTTTTTAAGGAAAAAGATCATGCTGATATAATTGAAGAATCAATTGATTATGCTGGTACATTTTTCTTAATTAATTCATTCATTAGAAGAAGAAAGGATGATATAGAGGATCATGAAGATGATTATAAAAATATTGATGAAATTCCAGTTGGTGGAATTGATATTAGAATTCCAATAAAGTACATGTTGGCAAAATTTTCTTAACCAAATATAGTTAATTGTGAATCAATTGTATTCAGAATTGATTTTTATTCTCAATCACAAATATTAGTTAATGAACTATCTGAAAGTATTAATGTTAATGGAATATTTGTATGTAACTCTTATCAAATGGATATGCAAGCAATTGAGTTATCTAAGAAATATAAAACATTAATTCTAAATAAAAAATTACATACTTTGTCAGAAACAATATATTCAACATCAATGGAACAAGTATTATCAAATAAGACAACATTAGCAATGAATATTAATTTATCATCTCCATATGCTTGTAATCTTTATTATGTATTTTATAATGAAAAAACTGGATCATTTAACCCAGATCCTGATGTATATACTACAAATCATGAAATAACTGCAAATGGAAAAACATCCATTCTCAAATAATAAAGGATTCTTAACAAATAAAAACCATATTATTCAGCAACACTATGATGATTTTCTAAACAATATTAATGGTTCATATATAACAAAATCTAAATGGGTAAATAACTTTAGAATATATTCTGCTGCAATTTATGGATTAATTCAAGCACAAGGACTAATATTAAAAATTACATTAAACAAAGGATTCATTTCTAATGATATTAAGGTTCTTGTTATTACTCAAGTAAAAGATGTTTAATTAATGAAATAAATGAATGATCGATCTTCGATCTCGCAGCAAAGTGCTGAACTAAAAATAATTTGTTATGATTAGAGCTGAGGATGTTTGCGGTACGGCAGGACCGTATGTAGTGCATCCCCACATTTAACTATTTATCTAAATATTCTCTGAAATGATTTGCCGGATCTCATAAATTAATAGAGTGATATTTTAGTATGCACTGGATATTGTTATTATACAAAATCATAATAGCCATTTGTATTTATGGATCATAAATAATAATACGCATGTATTTGTATTTGGTTGTGAATTCAATTTAAACTTAAAACGAATCGTAATATTTTAACGACAAGCCGTCCTTACAATACATGCATTCGAGACAAAGTGTGCAACTCTACGAATAACTTCCATAATTGGTAGAAAATGGACATTTTGGAGCTGAAGTAAAGCCCCTATTCTTAGAAAATTTTATTACTGTCGTTAAGAACTATTATTATAAACAACAAAGGCCTTTTATTAGTGTTGAAGTTTTAGTTTCATTGAATTTCCATGTTGTAAGTAGTCAATTGTAAAGTGTTCATTCACAATATTCTAAAACAAGGTGTAAATTTAACTAAAATCCAGAAAAACACATTCTGATAATATATTACTAGATTAGAAGCTGTGTTTATTACTATTTATTATATTATTTTTATAACCAAATGCAATAAAAGCTACGAAAACAAAAGAAACCTCGATTTATTAAAATCTTGTCACACAGCCTTTCAAAGCCTCGCAGCACATATTTTGCATATATTTTATATATACTACCTACTTGAACTAGGCGAATGAGAAGTTAGAAGTTATAACTTCTAACTTCATTCGCCTAGTTCAAGTAGGTAGTATATATAAAATATATGCAAAATATGTGCTGCCAGACTTTGAAAGGCTGTGTGACAAGATTTTAATACATCGAGGTTTCTTTTGTTTTCGTAGCTTTTATTGCATTTGGTTATAAAAATAATATAATAAATAGTAATAAACACAGCTTCTAATCTAGTAATATATTATCAGAATGTGTTTTTTCTGGATTTTAGTTAAATTTACACCTTGTTTTAGAATATTGTGAATGAACACTTTACAATTGACTACTTACAACATGGAAATTCAATGAAACTAAAACTTCAACACTAATAAAAGGCCTTTGTTGTTTATAATAATAGTTCTTAACGACAGTAATAAAATTTTCTAAGAATAGGGGCTTTACTTCAGCTCCAAAATGTCCATTTTCGATCAATTATGGAAGTTATTCGTAGAGTTGCACACTTTGTCTCGAATACATGTATTGTAAGGACGGCTTGTCGTTAAAATATTACGATTCGTTTTAAGTTTAAATTGAATTCACAACCAAATACAAATACATGCGTATTATTATTTATGATCCATAAATACAAATGGCTATTATGATTTTGTATAATAACAATATCCAGTGCATACTAAAATATCACTCTATTAATTTATGAGATCCGGCAAATCATTTCAGAGAATATTTAGATAAATAGTTAAATGTGGGGATGCACTACATACGGTCCTGCCGTACCGCAAACATCCTCAGCTTTATTTATAAATATTCGAATGTGTCATGAAACATTTGAAATGTAAGTATTATAAATATTATTATAAGAAACAAAACACTTTACAATAAATGTTGAAATTGCCCGCCACCTTGTTTTAACACATATCGCACATCTCCTAATAATAAAAAATAAAAAAAAAACTTTATAAATTTCATCTTTCATTATACAATATGATCAAATATTTCTACCCTCTAGAAGGCCACGAAATTATTCTTCTTTAAACTTAAGTTGGCAGTATAAGTTTAAAATGTTTAAGTGTAGGTCATGCAGATTAGGTTATACCGTTGACAGTGACAAATAAAATACATCTGTCATTATGTGTACTGTTTTGGTTTATTGACACTAATCTGTCAACGGTATAACCTAATCTGCATGACCTACACTTAAACATTTTAAACTTATACTGCCAACTTAAGTTTAAAGAAGAAAAATTTCATGGCCTTCTAGAGGGTAGAAATATTTGATCATATTGTAGTAGACTTGGCCCAGTCCACTAGCATTATGTCAATGTGCCTTAAGTGTCAGTTTGACTTTATTAAGTTTTCTGTATTATCCTGTTTGAACGTTTTGCCGCAACAAAAAGCGTATTTTCGTTAAAAATGAATAACAATGAATTAACGGACATGTTACAAGTGTCGGTACAGTGCTCGTTTTCCGGACAGAGAAGTTCCAGGTTCGAAAATATTTCAGAGAATTGAAAAGAATTTAAGAAATTATGGATCATTTACCAAACCAAAAACACAAAAACGGAAATTCTCCGAAAGATAAGGAATTAGATGTTCTTCTTGCAGTACAGCAAAATTCACGAACTTCGATTCGCGAAATTGCACATAATATTGGGGTATCAAAAACTACAGTTCATGGTATTTTAAGAAAACACAAACTTAAACCGTACATAGCTCGAAAAGTTCATGCATTAGAACAAAATGATCCTGGCCGAAGAATCCAGTTTTGTCGTTTTTATTTAAATGCATTAGAACAAGACCCGAATTTTTACAGAAGGATAATTTGGTCTGATGAATGCACTTTTAGCAACAACGGTATTTTTAATAGAAACATACATCGACAGTGGAGTGCAGACAATCCGAGATTTGTAATTGAAAATAATTTTCAAAGACGTTTCAACGTAAATGTTTGGTGTGGCATTTTAGGTGATCAATTAATTGGGCCATTTTTCATAGATGGTTGCTTAAATCAAGAAAAATACTACACTTTATTACACGAAAATCTCCAAAACTTTTTAGATGAATTACCTTTGGCAAATTTAAATAGAATATTTTTTCAACAAGATGGGGCTCCCGCGCACAACGCCAGAGTAAATACTGATTTGTTGAACACCCAATTTGGAAATAGGTGGATAGGAACATCCGGTCCTATCGAGTGGCCTGCGCGTTCACCGGATCTTACGCCCCTCGATTTTTGGTTGTGGGCTTATCTACAAGATCGAGTTTATTTAACAACTCCAGAAAATGTTGACATTTTAAGACAAAGAATTATTAACACTTGTCAAGAAGTACCTGACGCTTGTCTTTTAAATGCGACCTTTGGAGTAATTAGGAGATGTGCGATATGTGTTGAACAAGGTGGCGGGCAATTTCAACATTTATTGTAAAGTGTTTTGTTTCTTATAATAATATTTATAATACTTACATTTCCAATGTTTCATGACACATTCGAATATTTATAAATAATGGAAGACAAAGATGAAATTTCTAAAGTTTTTTTTTGCAATAAACGTTTATCAAAAATAAACATGTTATACATCCAATACAATCCAATCCGAATATAACCAAAAATATATATGTTGCCATTTAAAATAAAAAACTTGGACTGTCGTTTGACATTAATGAAAACAATTGAAAACAAATAAAACACTGCTATCTTATAGTGTTTTTGATGCTATTAAATTTACTTCTTGTTTAAATAAAACCGGACAATAAATAACCGAATTACGAATGTTGGCGTTTTTTACGGGACAGTCTGTATACTACATACCACAAATTACATAAAATTAATTACTTCATTTATACCTTATAAATATAAATTAAATTTTGCATTTGTCGGCACTCTGGTAAAAATAGCTCTTTGTTCTCTTTGTAATTTATTATATTTTTGTAGGTATTCTATATGTGACTGAAAATGGAAGAAAAGGGTTCAGTTTCAGCAGTGACTAGTCCGAGTACTCCCTCGATACAACAACAACCATTAAATAGTCAGCAGTGGATGTACAATTATGCTGCTTTGTATGGTCAGCAATATCCATATGGAATGTCGCCGCAGGCTTATGCGCAATATGCAGCACAATACTATCAATATCATCCAATGATGAATTATGCTCAATACACCCAAGCATTCAAGCCAATGGATTCAACGGACAAGAAAGACAGTGATGTTAAGAAGGACCAAAGTAATCCTCCTCTACCGCCTGGGCCTCCACCATCTACTCAAAATTCACCACTTTTACAGAAACCGCCATTTTTTGCTCAAAAACAGTTTGGCAATATAAAATTTAGCATCAATAAAAGATTACCAAATGGTAATTTACAGAATCAGCAGACTAGTTCTTTAACGAGTGGTGCTGCGAAGAAAAAGCGAAAGCGTAATAAAAATAATCAAAACAATGCGCATAGTAATCAACAGAATAATTTTCTCATGAATATGTATAATAATATGCCTCCTTTACCACCCCCCGAACAAAACGACGTGAAACCTGCACCGCCGCCACCGGAAACAATGCCACCCTTACCACCTTTACCGCCACCAGACACTACTGTACCACCACCACCTCTTCCAACAGAAATGCCAAAACCAAAACCATTGCCAAATCCTCTGGTAAATCCAACAGAGGAGTGGCCAGATTCACTTAAAGACTATGTAAATCGTTGCTATGAGAAATGCAAAACAAAAATCGATAGGGATCAGGTTGATATTGTTTTAAAAGGTAAATTAACAAATGCATCAAAAACTGGAGATTTATGGATTAGGGACTGGAGTAAAGAACCTTTGCCTAGTATACATAGTGAGCGTATGAATTTAGAACCTAAAATAGTACCTGGACAATTAGCACAATTTCAAAATTCCCCCAAGAAAGGTTTATCACCGGCAATGGGTGCTAGATTAGGTGCACGGGCGTCTACACTTCGTGGCCGTAGTAGGTCTTCTTCGCGTTCTCGATCAAGATCACCAAGTTATTATAAAAAATCACGTTCCCATTCCAGAAGTCCACGCCGTCGTCATTCGTCTAGGTAAGTGATCACAGTTAATGATTTTCAGATACACAATTTTGCGAAAATTTCAATTGTTGCTAACAATCATATCTACTTATAGCTAAAAACATATTTACAATTGATTATAATTAAGGCAAACCAAGGAAAAATTACATTGTTATGGTACCGTTAAGAAAAGAAAATTAAATTTTTCATTTTTCTCTTAGGACAAGTGCGTGCTGTTACAAAATTTAGAACTCTAGATTATAGGTAATTACAGTTCCAACTATGAAAAATAAACTTGGGAATGTAACGCACATCACAATGGTTAAGCCAAAATAGTGAAAATATAACTTTTATATTAAAAGTCTAGTATTCCACTTATGCTGGTTGGTAGTGAATTTTCCACATACATAACAGAAAGTGTTTGGATTATTTGTACACATACGCGACATTTTGAAATAAAAAGATGTTCAGCTATCACAAACCGACTTACCTTGAATCGAAACAACCGTGTGTAGCTCTTTATACAGCGTGTCCAGAAACTCTCGTGACAAACGAAGACCGGAGATTCCTCTGATAATTTTAAGACAATTAAACCCAAATTCACCTAGTCCGAAAATGCTTCCTAAGGGAGCTAGAGTTCTTTGAAGATGGCGCCTTGTATTTATTTTTTTTAAATTCCTCCAGAACGCTTCTACTATTTAGAAAAACAAAAACTAGTATGCTTATTTATCCTCCAGAGAGGAATCGATTCCATCAATTGCGAATTTCTAGTACCGGCCATAGGCGTCCGTTTTGGGTAGGTCAACGGTTATTTTAAGGCATAACTTTTTTGTCTTTAACTTTTAAGCATTTGTGACACTAGATTATTAAATTTTCAGGTATTCCAGTACTAAAATGTACTCTTACTTTAAGTCGGTAGGATACACCGTTTTCTAAAAAAATCGATTTGTAAATTTTTCGTTTTTTCTTCATTAAAGTTCAATTTATTATGTACCTACTTATTTTTAGCGACGAAGTTGGCTTGGACTATCAAGGCATGGATGAAAATTAATTTAATAAATTAAAAACAAATTATTTATTACAATGGAACGAAACTAACAAAAAAAGAACAAGTATCAAAGGTAGATTGTTACAAAAGTTGCTCGATGTGATGACCATTAGTCTGTATGCATAAGTTTACCCTTTTGCTTAGAGAACGCCGAATTCTTGCAAAAATTCCAAAGTTATTTCTAAATTCGTTGCAAGCATCTTGTATCCTTATGTGCGATTTTGTATCGGTACGGAATAAACAAATGCTTTTATGTATCCCCAAACACAATAATCGCAAGGATTCAAATCCGGCGACCTTGCTGGCCAAGCAACTGGACCGCCTCTTCCAATCCAATGGTCTTCGTAGTTATTATCTAGAAAGTCTCGTACATTCCTGCTAAAGTGGGCCGACAGCCGTCCTGTAGAAACCATAAGTTTTGCCGAATATTTAAACGCACCTCATCTAACAAATCAGGTAAAATATTTTGCAGGAAATGTAAGTAATCAGCACCATTTAAACGAGCAGGTAATTCCACAGGTCCAAGTAGATAATCGTCAACTACTCCTATCCAGACGTTTATGCTAAACCTATGCTGATGCTTAAATTCTTGAACAACGTGCGGATTGTCACCAACGTACGAATAATAATGTGCATTATGTACATTAAAAATTCCATTTTTTGAGAATGTAGCTTCGTCACCAAACAAAATCTTCCTGAAGAAATCTTCATCTTGATTTTTCTGATTTTGTAACCATCTAGCGAATTCTACGCGAGCAGGAAAATCTCCTTCTAGCAGTGCTTGCACCTTTGTAAAATGAAAAGGATATAAATTTTCTTTGTGTAAGATATTTCCTACGGAAGATTTTGAAATTGTGGGGTACATGGCAGATAGTCTTCGAACGCTAATTTCTGGATTTTTCTCAACTTCCATTAAAATAACATCTTCATGTTCTGCTGTTACATCATTATGTCTCCCTGTTTCATTATTTTTTGGGACCACTGAATCGTTGATGAAGAGCTGTAAATGTTGAGTGAGTGGGATGCTGACGATTGGGAAATTTTTCAGCGTATCTAGGTTGCGCCGCTCGAGCGTTACACCTCATTTCGCCATAAACTAAATGCATATCGGCGTATTCCTCATTAGTAAAAACCATTTTTTTTAAATTGAAATCGTTGTGTTTGAATAACACAAAGTAAAAAATGAAAAGATAAACTTCGCGAACTGACAACAATTTGACAATGAAAAACGTAGGTTTTACTTCTGTTGGCAGAGCTAACTATTGCAAAAAATAAAAAATTGAACTTTAATGAAGAAAAAACGAAAAATTTACAAATCGATTTTTCTAGAAAACGGTGTATCCTACCGACTTAAAGTAAGAGTACATTTTAGTACTGGAATACCTGAAAATTTAATAATCTAGTGTCACAAATGCTTAAAAGTTAAAGACAAAAAAGTTATGCCTTAAAATAACCGTTGACCTACCCAAAACGGACGCCTATGACCGGTACTAGAAATTCGAAATTGATGGAATCGATTCATCTCTGGAGGATAAATAAGCACACCAGTTTTTGTTTTTCTAAATAGAAGCGTTCTGGAGGAATTTAAAAAAAATAAATACAAGGCCCCATCTTCAAAGAACTCTAGCTTCCTTAGGAAGCATTTTCGGACTAGGTGAATTTGGGTTTAATTGTCTTAAAATTATCTGAGGAAACTCCGGTCTTCGTTTGTCAGGAGAGTTTCTGGAAACCTGTATATCCACATAACCAGATTTAATTTGATTGGTTCCACAGCAAAATGGACGTGGTTTAAGTACTCTGACGTAGGAAACATGCCCACTCAATGTTCAACAGAACAAAATTTTTGTAGTACCTTTCTTATGTAAAGGTAACTTTGAAGTTTTGTGAAATTTAATGCGTTTTTTTGAAAAAACTATTTAAGAAAATATCTCAAAATTAGATTCAGAATCAGCATGACAAAAGACGTAAACTACACGTATTGGTGTATAAAAAAAACTAGACTGTGTTGACCACTGTAATTAGGCCCGGTTTCATAATTATACCCTTAACGGAGTATTATCTAATTGAGAATTAAAGTTAATCCTGTCGTTAACAGTCGATTAAAATATTTGAGTTTCATAATAGGTGGGGACCAGTTTGTTAGCTAATGCAGCAGTTAAAGAAATTAAAGTTATGTTGACAGCCCAGAAACCCTGAATTCATTTCCCCTAACTTTTTAACATCATTTAAGTTACCTGCTTGTTATTTTTTTGTTTATATTTCGTTCAGCTGTTTTGAAAATTAACCTAACTGATACATATTTGAAAAGTAAATTATTTTCCCTGCAAATAAAGGATAAATAAAACTGAATAAATCTTGCGAAACAAGTTCGTTCGTGCCATTTTTAACAAGAAAGATGAATTATTCTTGTTAGATTTAAATATAAATCCTTGCGATGCAAATTTATTGCAAATTATTTTACGAAAAATTGATCATATTAGGAAATTAAGAAAAGTTAGACATAAGTAACATTTATTATAGTTTTTACACTCTGTAAATAAATGAAGAGGATAAAAATGTACCCTAAATTTTAATTTGTTATCTAAATTTATTGTTTAAGTTTTTGAAAAACGAGTATTCTTATAAATACATATTTTTAAATAGGATTTTAAATTATTCTTTTTCGACAAATATATTTTATTTTCTAGCAAGATATTGTGCTCATGAGTGTCTTAGAATTTTAAACAAAAAGTACTAGGAATTATTTTTTTATATTTTATTTATTTGTCATCGAGAACCTTTTAAAAATACGTGTTTTTTAAACAAATAGAATTAGTGTTGTTATTAAACTCTAAACACGCAGTAATAGACTCAAAAAATGACACTTGAAAAAGCGAACAAAATAGAGGTTAACTTAAACAGGCGATTAAATCTTAACTGTTCATTTTGGTGCTATTAGTACTAACGGGGAATTACAAGATAATTACGGATTATGAAACTGATATTTTTATTTTAATTCAGAATTATAGTTAATCCTCCCATTAATTCCATTATGAAACCGGGCCTTAGACTTGTTCTGTATAATGCGTTGTTTGTATTTATTTGTTTATCTGTTTGACGATTGTTAACTGTAGCAATGGTATTATTTAATGTCATTATTGAATTTAAATGCTGCTACCAATCAGACCGGCGCACAGTGCGAAATTTCTTGAGTTTACCGGAACTTAATTATTCAACAGTGAAACAGCTATTTGTTGGTTTTTAAAATTTTTAATAAAAATTAATATGTTTTATTTAAAGTTTTTGAGTTTATTTGTGTTTTTTATTATACAACAATTAAAAAAACATACATTTAATAACAACATTTTGAACACCTATTCAGAACCAGATTCATTGCAATCGTCTGAAGACTCGCAATCATTACACGGGCCTGCAAATCTTTCTAACAACACTAAAACTTCTGGCGTAACTTCACTATGCTTGGTTTTGGGTGCTTTACGAAGACTAGCGATGTACGGATCCGACGAAATAAGCAGTCGATAAAATAAATCCGTATTTGTGTCAATTCTTGACGTTTTTCTAGTAAAAAGTTCGCGATATTTTCTGCAGTCTTTGTTTCTTGCCTCCTGAGCTTCTTCAGAAAATTGTCCGATCGGAAGAATGCAAGAGGCTATAATATCCTTTCCATGACAAAGGACTTTATGCACACTTACGGGCGTTGAGTACCAGAAATATTCTTTCAAATACAATTCCAAAGTTTCTCTTGCATATTCGCCGAACTTTTCTGAATCAATTTCAAGACCACAATTTAGGCACTCTAACAGCACATGAAAACGTTTGATCAATTCTAAGTTAACGCCAGTTATTTCGGCAGACTTTTCGGCATTTCTAAAGAATTTCCTCGCGGTATTACCATCGTTTGTGTTTCCGGTCTGCTGTTTTGGCATATCTATAAGCAAGCCAAGCTCCTCTTTGAATTTTTGTTGAATGTATTTTTTCTTCTCTGCAACTTCTTTTTTATTTTCTGCTCCACGAGCTTGCCATGCTTTAATATCAAGTTTGTACGATATATGTAAAATACATTCCAAAAACCTTATCCATGCATGGAGGGGCGATAGTCCAAGGGATAAAAAGGATTCGTTTATATTTTTTTGAGGTATATCGCAGATGTTGTTCATTTCACTAGGTTTAGCCCCACATAAGTAGCATGTTTGTGATGATGCACAGAATGATACAGCATTGCATACTTTACCGGCAATCATACAAAAGATAATATTTGCTGTAACCTGAAATTGCTTGCCATCTACAAGTATAGTGGTTGGAGTAAGTTGAGATATTTGTTCTTTCACTTTGTTTACTTCTGAGGTAATTACACTGACTGTTTCTTTGGTAAAAACGAACTTAATGGGGCGACAGTACCGTGTGGAAGAAGAAGCAGGGTTTTTTCCAAATTAGTGACTGATTATCACCATTATTATTTACGGAGCACAATTGGATTGGTACCATTGATACACTAAACATACTATCATCAGAGCTATGTTTGTCCATATACTTTTGTCAATAGTTACCTTGTTCCGCCCCATCACAACCCCACTTTACGATAATATTTAGTGCTTTAACGTTTGGCAAAGTTCTAAGAGTCTCTTCTAGCCCTGTACAAAGTCTTGCTATGGTATGATTTATAAGCTGAAACTTCAATTATTATTATGTCCTTTGGATAGCATAACCTCTTTGCCTCATTTACAACATAATAAGGTGGATACAAAGTGCAACCGTGATGTTTTGCTTGATCCCGAACAATGTTGTATTGATTTGACGATAAGTTTGCATCAATAAGTAGCGCCAGAGCCTGGTCCGGAGTTAATTTTCGTGGGCTGTTTGAAGAAGACATGCGAGCCATTTTGATTTTGCTTCCCCTTTCTGGAGAAGCAGATGCCAGTTCCTTGACAATCGCTGCAGAGTTTCGTTTTCTAGATTGGTATAGCTTTGTTACGGTTGCTTTGACTAACTCGTCTTGACTACCGGACTTCAAAAGATGATGCACTTTCCTGTTTTGCACTTTAGGATGACAATACCTAAATTATTTTTTAGGTCTGCCTGCATTGGTCCTCGATCCACTGGGCAATGCATCCCTTACAGCATTTGAAAACTTTACATTATTTTCAAGCCAGACAGCATTTTTATTCAGAAATGATGCTAAATTTCGACTGGATTCCCTCCACCTTTTTCGTATTTTACAAACCAGTGCGCGAAGAGTTGCCTTTAAACTGCAAAGAGCATCAGATCTTAACATTGGTGAGCCTATTTTCTCCAAAACAAAACCAATGATGGCATCCAATGTCGGTTCTTCCTTCCACTTTTGGAATATACAGTTATATGAAACTTGCAAAGTCATTCTGGAAAATGTTTCATTTAAAAGAAGATCGCAAAATATCGCAGAAGATCTTTTGAGTTTTCAACAGAGGGAAAAATAACTTTAAAATGTTGTGCGTTTCAAGCTGGTATTATGTGGTACCACTTTTTAAAATCTCCACTAAAGTTAAAAATGTAAATTTAACTTACTTCTTAAAAATCACTTTTTCCACGAACAAATCACACACGAGCAAGGAAAGATTTTGCAATTAATTAAATGCCAATAATTGACAATTTTCTAATAAAATACATGAAGAAAAAATCATGGCCTACTGATTTGCCATTTTAATGTACCACTCTATTAACTTTAACATATCGAATAGCTTTCTATAGGCAAAAAGTATGATTGAATAAGTAATGCGAATATCAGGTGCATTTTGCGGTTCTTTCGCAGGGTAAATCCCCAAACTGAGTATGAGGTTTTAGAAGCGGGGTATTTACCTAACAAAATAATAAATAATCTTATGCATTTTACGTATTTCAAAAATTGAATAAAGTTCCGCTAAACTTCCTAAATTTCGCACTGTGCGGCGGCTGAATTTAACATATATTGCTAATGATTGTTAATTGTTTGGCCCAAAATAATCATGCTTACCATTTTTCATTGCGCAACTGTAAACCAAGATAGTTATTGTACGTAGCAAGTGTGTAAAATTGTAAATTTATATACAGATTAGGTTTGTTCCAACTCGCTAAGAAAACCGTAGTAACCGTAAGTGACGGTTCGGTACATGCTCACTACAGAAAAAACGTTTCAACTTTATTTCCGACCGTACATTATACGATACCAAAAGTATTCTAACTCTCAATTTTGACCGTACACAAACCAGTCACGGGACGGTCAAAAAAGTTCGCAGGCTGAAGCATGAAACGTTTCTACTTTATTTCTGGCCGTACATTGAACGATATCAAAAGTATTCCAACTCTCAATTTTGACCGTACACAAACCAGTCACGAGACGGTCAAAACAGTTCGCAGACTGAAGCATGTACCGTCTGTACTGACATGTGCATTACATACTTTATCCTGTGAGAACTACAGTTGACAATGGCAATATCACACAATATTACAATTATTACTGTTGACAATATTACAAAATAGATTGATAACCAAACGATCAGAAATAAGTTCCAACTTCATTATATTTATCACCGGTCCAAAAGCAGTCCAAAACCAATGTTCACGCACAAAAGGATCACCAAACGATACGCGTATCGTAACAAAACCGGTAGTTGGAACAAACCTATTAAATGTTACCAATTCTCGGTCCAATAGAAAAATCAATTATATATAACTAACGGTAACTTAAACACACTATATTAACGATAAAACGCACCAAATAACAATTTAAAAACTAGTAAATAACATTATTTACTTAACAATACTTATTTATATATGAGTATTTATTTACGTTTATATAATATCACACGACAGCGATTACTCGTTGAATAGAATATCCGGCCTGCCTTCCGAACGGTTCTTATATAGTGTATGCTTATTCGAGGGGCTTCCAGAACTTCTTTTCTAGGAGGTCCGGGAGACCTCCTAGAAACGTCCGGGAGTACTCGGCGCGTGATACCTCTCGCCTGGACCTATCATCGGATCACTCACATAACATATATTTTATTAAAATTGATCTTTTACATCGCTATTTAATTATCTATATTTAGTATGTTTGCGTAATATAATTACTTATTATTTTATTTCACAGGAAAAGTTAATAACACATTTTTTTAAACTAATATAAACTTCCCCTTTATATTTAATATGATCGTAGTATTTAATGAAATTAAAACTGAACCACTTAGAGCTACTGTGTTGTGAAGTTAGTTTTGTATTGGATTTGTTCAACATCGTAACTTCGAGGCGGCAGTATCGGTCATATTTAATAATTTTGTTTAAACATTTTTATTACTTTAGAAATTTAATATTTAAAATGGACTAAAATCACGTAATATTTTGTCTTTAAATATATTAAAAACTGACAACAATGTTAATATTTCATTCTATGGTTTTGCTTTAAATATAGCTTTTATATTAATCATTTGTCACATAGTAATGCATATACCGTAGTCGACAAATTTTAATTTCTGGTTGCGTATATAGTGTATGCTTGTTATATCCAACGATGCCAGCTTTAAAAACAGTGGAGGGAGAAGCAGAGTGGTGGACATGCATACACATTTAACATGCCCTATTCCCTAACAAACACTTACCGGATGTACAACACTTATTTCTCTACGTGCGTATATTAATAGTCGATTTCAACATGCATGTTTTTACAACTCAAGAAAAGACACAAATCATAAAATGGTGTTATGCCGCTAGACACCTCAATGTACCTGTACATACCCGATATCCACAAAAATTAAATGTATGGGCTGGTATTTTAAATAATTCAATTGTCTATTCTTTTTATAGGGACATATCAGTAATGTCCGCCAAAAATTTTATTATAGGTTGGCATACTGCCAAGAACAATGTGTTATTTAAACCTTTAATTTAGAATATTTATTTTTTATTATTATCGGAGAAAAGTTAATTTATTTTCTTTTCGTAACAGTTTCATTTATACGCGGAAAATAGAAGCTTCGTTGTACATCCTCATAAAAGTAATACACCATGAAATAAATATTTTTCTGTAAATATTCGTGGCGCATTTTATACGTATTTCTAAGATGCGTTGTACAACCCTATGAAGCAATAGACTTACTTACTAGCTATAATCTGACTGAACCTTATCGTACCTCACTTAATCTACTTGCATACATTCATTGGCAACCTCGCTATATGTCTTTCTTTACTTTTCTCTGTCGCGCTCTTTTCCTCTTCTACTTTCGTACCAGAAATTAAAATTTGTCGATTACGGTATAGTATATCTTTAAAATTTGTTTTTTCAAGGTGTGCATTCATTTATCAGCTAAAATTACTGTCTAAATTCTTCGAATCGCATATACCCATATATAATTTTAAGTATCGTAGAAGTGCAAAAATTTCATTTCTCAAAACGGCGGAGGTTTGCCAACTTTATTGTACACACACCGGCAAATTTAAAGGAACAGATCGTAAATTTAGTTTATTCCTTACTTTTATTATTTTTAGTTAATATCTAGATAGCTTTGAATGCTCTAGTAAATAATTAAAGTTTTTAATGTTAAAACGTCAAACGTATGTATTGTGTCTTACATTTGAGACACGTATTATCGGTAGATGACAATTAAGTTGAGTAATCAGTGAGTATGTTTATTCCGTAGAAATATCATCCGATTTAAATATCCGATTGAATTCAATTCAAGCCAATCGCGTATTTGCCAAAAACGACGCTAAACCACCTGATCCAGTCCATTAAAACTAGATAAAAATGAAAACATGTAAAAGAGTTAGAAGTAGAAGACTATTTAATGCTATCTTCACTGTAATGTAGAAATGCCCTATTCAAAACATTCTAAACATAACCTAATCGTTTGAAATATAACCTCATTTTACTCATTTAATAATAAGAGCTGTAAGTATGGAAAAACAAGAGTTTTTGCTAATGAAACTTTATTCTGAAGTGTTACGCTTTTATCGCAAAAAAAAAACTGAAAACTAAGAAAAAAAAAACGCACTTCTTGTGATACCCAAAATTGTCGTTTCTTTTTTTCTATTACTTTTGTATTTCCACACGACATTACGTTATACCTTTTATCAATTTGTATAATAAATTGATAAAATATACATTGTAATGCACGTTACTTACTTAAAACATAACCTAAAGAAATTTTTGTTGACATACAACTTTATCTCCCACTTTAAAAATGATTTGAAGTCAGGTACAAGGAACATTTGATATTAAATTTGTTTTGTCTATCGCGTTTATGTCGGCATCTGTTGGTTGTGCGAGCGGATCGACAAATCCAATCTCATAAATTTAGCGGATTGACTTTATCCGATCGAATTTTCAATTTAACACGTATATGTTGCATATTTTTCTCAAATTCAAAAATCGGATAGAATTCGATCGGATATTATTTCTGCGGAATAAACGTACTCAGTTTAATTTGTTCGAATTGAAACTGCTTTTTTCTGGTTTGTTGTCGCCAGTTTGTTTGTATTGTAAAAATCAGGAAATAATGGGGGTCTTAGTACCGACTGATATTGCTAGGACCGTAGCAATGATCTAACGAATATGGTCTGACATACCGTGAAGTTGTCCAAAAGTTCGGTAAATTAGAATCGATCATCCATCGTAATGTAAGTCGTTCCAGGCAAACCGGGGAGTATGTAAGAAGAAGAGGGCAAAGCAGAAAACGCTCAACCACGGTTGCAGATGATAGTTCTATAACCTTGCAGACACTGCGAAACACGTCAAACGTCAATTCATACAAAAAGAAGAATACTGGAAGATTTTCGTTAAGCCGCACCATAATTGAGCGTACAGTAAGAAGAAGACTTAAAGAAGTTGGTTTCAATTCATATGTGCCAAAAAAGGCCCCAAGACGTCATCGTAGCGCGTGTAGCGCGACTAGAATATGGCCGAGAACATCGAAATTGGAATGATGACCAGAGGGGTCAAATTTTGTTCGTGGACGAGAGCCGCTTCTGTGTAAATTCAATCGACGGTAGGGAAAGATTGTATCGACATCAAGGAGAATAAAATACACTATTTAGTTTTACCACTACTGTATCTTTTAGTAGAGGTTAAATTATGGTATGGAGCGGCATATGCTTGGGGGCATGCACGGTGTTAGTGGTGGTTGATAGCGGAGCGTTAACTGCAGATAAGTACTTCAGAGATATTCTCTCCAAAACCATGTGGTACCTTTTGCCCCGTATATCGACCTTAATGCAAGACAATGCGCGCCCACACGTCGCCCACTATGTAACTTGACATTTTAAACGAAGTGGGTATAACAACAATAATTGGCCAGCATGTTTTCCTGACCTGAACCTGATCGATCATGTGTGGGACATGCTAGGCAGAACACTTAGGTCAAGAATTCCAGCTGTTCAAAACAGAGAAGTAAGAGCTGCATTGATTGAGGAATGGGACAGATTGCCTCAAGAACTGATCGGCGACCTTATCAGAAGTATGGGATCATAAGTTGTAGGGGCTTGTGGGGACAACACACGCTACTGAAGCAAAAGAAAAACCATATTTTATTCGAGTCTGATATCTAATTTTTTCTTCTTCAACAGGTTTCACATAATACAACCTTTGTAAAACAAATTTCAATTACTCCACCTAACTTTGTATTAGGAGATTATTTGAAAAGTATTAACGATATGTATACTCTAGAGAAGATAATAAGATTTTATGTTTGTTCCTTTAAATTTGCCGGTGTGTGTATAATTATGACGTTACAATGAATTAAAACTAATGTATTCAATACTAGTATTTTATAAACAAACATATTTTAGTAGATACACACTAATTAATAGTAATTTAACACGCATACATTTTTATTTACACACTTTTATTGTTTCAGTTCTTCAAGTAGTACGGATTCTTTCATTCCATTAAATAAGACAAAAACCAAAGGTAAAATAACAGATAGGTTAGGTCCTTCAAAACAAAAAATTTCAGCAAAACAATTAAAAAAGCAAAAACAAAAAGAGAAAAAGGCAAACTTTTACTCATTCGATGCAGTTTGTGGTACAGTAGAAGAAAATTCCGAACTCTTGCAACAGAGAGCGGCTCGTTTTGGTAATACTACCAAGTTGTCTACACCCGAACCTAATATTGTTCCAAATAAAAAACGGAAAACATTGAATTTCAGTATTGATAAGTTTAATGAGGACTCTTCTGGAGACTTAGACTGGACAGAATTTCACATTGTGGGCACATGTCAGGACTTGGAAAAGTCATTTTTGCGACTGACAAAAGCCCCCGCTGCTTGTGAAGTACGTCCAGTCCAAGTTCTCAAGTTATCATTGCAGAATGTTAAGAATAAATGGTTGGAGAAACAAGACTACTTCTACGCTTGTGATCAATTGAAATCTATTAGACAAGATTTAACAGTAAGTAATGCAAAAATGTCTAATGATATATATTTATTGTTGAATGTTTTATTACTTAGGTACAAGGCGTTCGAAATGAATTTACAGTGGAAGTTTATGAGACTCATGCTAGAATAGCTCTGGAAAAAGGTGATCACGAGGAATTCAACCAATGTCAAACTCAGTTAAAAATGTTGTACTCTGAGGTTGGAGGGCAACATGTTATGGAATTTACAGCATACAGAATTCTCTATTATATATTTACAAAAAATACCTTAGGTAAGTATTTACTTTTGGATAATTTTCGTGGGATAATTGCAATTAATTTTTAGATATAATGACGGTATTAAAATCGTTGTCAGCGCAAGAGAAGAATGATCCCTGTGTAGCCTTTGCATTAAAGTTGAGATCGGCATGGGCTATGGGAAATTTTCACAGATTTTTCAAGCTCTATGACGAATCTCCGTTAATGGCAGGCTACTTAGTGGATTGGTTCATTGATCGCGAAAGAAAAACTTACTTAAAATGCATAATTAAAAGGTTTGTATACATATTTTTCATCAAGTTGTACGATTGATTTTGTGTTTGGTAAAGTCACCGTTCGTCTTAACAGAATCTTGTTAATCGAAAGGTTCATTACACAGTAATGAGCTATAAAACCATTTCTATTTTCCCATATACGCTATATATATATACTGTAAAGAAAAACATTTGACATTTTTATACAAGTATTTTAAACTTAATACAATATCTGCTTATTTTTATGTAATAGATTTTAATTACATATTCGTAATTTAAAATGTTCCATTTAATTTTGTTACCGTCGATAGTAATTATAATGCTAAAACGAATTCTAAGATAATTTATCATTATAAGAGTGGACTTTAAATGTTCTTGGCCTGACAGATAGATGGCGATCAAAGTATTAATAGTGTTTTTTCTGTCAAGCTAGAATCTGTTACCATATCATCTGCCATTTGTAATTCATCAAAAAGTTTTCATTGAAGCTTGAAGTAAACTAGTTTTATATGTTTGCTAAAATTGAAAAAATTGGATATCTGTCCGTTATTAAATATATATACCGGGTTCTTTTTTTATCATATGTGTAGAGCTAAAAAAATAAAAGTCAATGCATTGGTGGCGTAGTAGGCAACCAATTATATACCAGTGACGTATTTTTTCAGTTGTCATATATTTCTGATTTTTCAATCATACTTAAATCTTAATTACATTTGATTGAAAAATTATGCTAAATAGGCGTAAACCTTGTGCGAAGACAATTTTAAATATTTTTAACAAATTCAAAGACAATGGTTGCTTTCTAAATTCCCACAAGAAAAAAACAATCACGTTAACAGAACACATGAAGCTGAATATCTCGTGTTATGTAGAAGAACGGTCTGTAGGATCGCTTTTAAATGTAGCCAGGCATTTTGGAGTATCGTATAGTTAGGTGTTCAAAACCATGAAAGAATTCAAATATAAGCCATTCGAGATATCAAACCAGCAAGAGCTTTTCGAGGAAGATAAAGTAAAACGAACTGTTTTTTGTGATATAATGTTTAATTTGTTAAATTCAAACGAAGAAATTTTAAATAAAATAATTTTTACTGATAAAGCAAACAGTTCCGTAACAGATTTAAAGAGTTTCATCTACATTCTGTATGACAATCTAAATAATTTCCCTTTGAATGCTTAAACATGCATATCTTTAATAGTTAGAAAGAATAGTAAGATTAAATTAATTGAGCTATTTCTTTAACTAATAGGAAAAGGTTGGGTGTAATTTTAATAAAATAAATATGTACTTAGATTACTTCCTGTTACCTAAAAGAAAATCCAAATAAAAAATGCAATTACCTTTCTTTTTAAACTTACCTTCCAAAATAAAAAAGGATCTACGGCCTGATTTGAATTTGGCTTTTCGAGGTATTGCCTTTCAGTTATTATTACATCAGCTGTAATTGATTTTACTTTCTCTTATTCTTTCTTGCAAAAATCCAAATAACAAAAGTGACTTTTGATGTGGACTAATGTCTGTTTCGATTGCAGGCATTTGTTCTTTATTTTCAGGATCTATTGCTTCATAATAAAATATTTCTTGTTCTAGAAAAGAAGTAGCCGCAGTAGCATTTTCAGTACTATGAAAACTTCTTCTTTAAATCAAGTTTCAAAAACAGTTGCTGCTCTAATAACTAATCGTCCTTCATATGCTTTTAACAGATTCCAAAAGTTGCATAATGTCTTCCGTTCTTCAATCTTTAATTCCAGTAGTGACGCTCTCAGATAATTGTACAGTCCGAAAGTTATTGAGATTATTAAAGAAATAGTAACATATTTATTACCTTCAAGAATTTCCCACTACTGCTTTTTATGATGAATTTCTCCATTTTATAAAACCATTTATTCCCAAGATATTACGAGGTGTTATTTGGTATTTGGTAATTCGCTAGAAGTAATGTGAGGACGTTCTACAATCTCATAGAATGGTAAAATCTATTTGTACTTTTTTGTTATCAGCGCTTTCATATCTTCTACATTTTAATACACTAATTTTACTATCTTAGATATATTTCATCCTTAAAGAAATACTATCCTTCTTTTAATTTGTTATAAATATTTAAAATTGTTTTCGCACAAGGTATACGTCTGTTACGATAATTAACTGTTTTAAATAAATTATTTATTTTTCAATAAAATGTATTTAATTTAAGATTTAAGTATAAATGAGAAATCAGAAATATTTAACAATTGAAAAATACGTCATTGGTGTATAACTGGTTGCATGCTATGCCACCAATGCATTAACATCTATTTTTTCAGCTCTACGCATAGGGCGATGTATGTGTAATGATTAGAGACCGGACACATCTGACTGAAATGGACGTCATTACGACGGACGATATAAATAGTCTACAACATCTGTAACATCAACATCACGCAGTTGTTGAATAGCACTATTCATTCGGTTAACTGCACATCTATTTTTTGAGTGCGGTTAACCAAATGAATAGTGCTATTCAATAACTGCGTGATGTACTTACAGATGTTGTAGATTATTTATATCGTCCGCCGTAATGACGTCATTTCAGACCGATGTGTCCGGTCGCTAGTAATGATAAAAAAGAACCCGGTATATGTATCGGTTTAAAACGTTTTTCGTCGCCTTTCGATGCCCAATCTCCATTGGTCTCTATCTTTCTCTAAACCTCCCACTCCATGTCGATTCCCTCCCTCCACGTTTTTTTTAGATCTTCTCCTGGGCTTTTCTTGTGAGATCCATTCTATCACTTGCATGGGTAGCCATCCACCTGCCATCTGTTACGCATGTCTATACCATTGAATTTGTTTCGTTCTGATGTCGTTTACGATGCTATGCTTAGCTCCCATGATTACTCTTATCCTCTCATTCCAGACTCTGCCCCTTCTAGATCTACCTGCAGCTCTTCTCTAGAAGTCCATTTCTGTTACCAGCAAAGCTTTTACTGTTTTTTAAGTGGCCAAACTTCAGAGCTATAAGTTGCTACGCCCTTAACAATTGTTTTGTATATTAGGATCTTATTTCTTTTGGAGATCTTTTCAACCTAGAGAATACTTTTTAAGTGAGTTAGGACTTTTCTAGCTTCAGTGTTCCTATATTTTATCGCTTTATCCAAGGTACTGGTCCTGTGATACATGTAGTCCTAGATATTTGTAAGTGTCTCAATGTAATTTTTTGTCCATCATTTAAAATAAGTTTTCTTTGTAGTCCACCTGTACACATATATTCTGTTTTTCTGTGTTCACCTCTAGACCCCATTTGTGATTTTCTTCGATCAATTTGCGTGTCATATATTCTAAGTCGTCCACATCTTGAGATAACACTATTTGATCATTTGCGAAGTTAGCGTGTATATATCTTTCTGCTAACGGGGTACCCATACTCTCACACTTTGGTTTCAACGTTTTTAGGACGTGTTCTAAATAATTTTAAATAATGCAATTAAATACTTCGCTTGGCCGTATCTCGATTCAAAATTGTGAGCGTCTTGGAACGACAAAATCGGTCACAACTATTTATATTAAAAATGATCTTGGATGAGTTGTTAAGATAAAAATGGAAAAGTTCGGCCAGATGCTGCCTATCGACTAAAAATGTAAACGATTGAATATTTGAAAGCAGTGTTTTTAACTCTTCCAGCGTGTAAGCTCTTTCAATGTCCGCGCGCTTGACAATTATTTACGAGATCTGAATCTGTCTATACACATGAGATAAAATTACATAGACTATCATTTTATTCTTCTGCTCATTGGCTTAGACAGCCAATAAGCAGAAGCTTGTTCAAGTGCTCTGAAGAAGACAAAAACAGTGTCATTGGTCCTCAAGGTAATCATTTTTTTGGGGGGAGGATGTGCGTGGTATAATATGTACTCCTTCACTGTCTTCAGAAAGTAAAAACCTGGAGAATATTATGTTATGTGTTATACTGGATAAGTTGGGCATTCAAATGGAACGCAAACGACCACATTTGGCAAAGAAAGGGATTATGTTTTTGATTACGACAGTGAACCAGATCATTAATTATTGCTTAAGCAAAATGTTTCATCTATGTTACTAATTCCTTCCACAAACGCCTTACTCACCAAACTTAGCCTTTAGTAACTTCGTTCTGTTCCCTAATTAGTAAATGCTAATAGGGGAGATTTTGCTCAAGCAACGAGATAATGTCTGAAATTTATGCATATCTTGAGGGCCTCAATTAATGTACCTGTATGGAGGGTATACAAACGCTTAAGTATGGGTAGAGTAAGGGTGCAGAGTTAAAAGGGGACTATAAAATAAGTCTGTTTCCTTGGTCAGGCCGAGAACATTTCATTCCATTCTCGAACATACTTTACGCAATTTGCCTGGTCTATGGCAACTTAATATTATTTAAAACATTTTAAAGTAGCATTGTGTGCAAAAATAGTAAGTGGACTAATTCTAAAAATATTTAAGAATTTTTACTTAACAATTATCCACCTCTTAAGTTAATTATAATGGCACATTTCGAAGTAACAGAGAAGCAGTAAGGAAGTACTACTACGAATAGTATAAACGAATTCACGAGAAATATATAAAATTAGATTTAATTAAAGGACTGGTGTACGAAAATAAATCGTAATTTTTCGATATAGTGTATTTTGCATAGTGCAAATGATTTTTGATGTTTTAGATTATGGTGTAATTGATAATTATATTTTTTTCCTTTGCAATTAACATTTTATTCAAAGTTCGATTATCATTCAAACAGCCTTTATTTTATTATATGGTGTGTATCAAAATGATTGAAGATGTATCTTAAGTCTAATTTTCAAATAAGTTGTTGACTATAAATACTTTCAGTTGTCTTTTGAATTATTATTTACTTGAACATTTGCACATAATCTTTATGACAAACAAGAGTTTCATATTTATAAAAAATGATATTTTATTTTAAGAACATGAGACTATTCATTATAACTTATAAGATGTATCATAATCTGGAGATGTTAAGACTGGTGACCAGAAAGACCACAGACCTTGGATTATAATACAATCACTGTAAAATTCTTCTAAAAATTCTAAAGTCTGAGTAACATGGGGTTTTGCTTCGTATTTAATTTTTTCGCCTTTACAGCGCATAGCTGTGCTTGAACATAACCCACAATTTGAAGATAATCCTCTAACGACATCGAAATATTTTGTAGTTTTTCCATTCCATCGGTTGGTCCGAAGTAATTGTTATGAATAGTTTGTAAACACTTTTAATCTTGAAATATAACCTGGTTTATAGCTGTAGATTCTTTCGGATTGAATTCTTCCCTTCTTACATCATCAAAATATTTGTTGTAGTAAATGCATCCATATTCCCCAATGTGTAACAATCGGCTGTGGTGGTTCAGTTATTTCGGGACACAATCTGTGAAATTCTCTAGTACGTTTCGGGGACTTTAGAAACACTGCCTTTGTATTAGCAATTAATGTAGTTACTCGTGGATAACATGTACGAATCGTTTGTGCTGGAAGGTTAAAAGCATGGATTTTACACGTTATATGCAAGAGGTTACCACTGTACTTTTAAGACATCGGCCTAAGGAAAGCATGTGTGCGACACCAT
This sequence comes from Melolontha melolontha, assembly GCA_935421215.2. NCBI lineage: Eukaryota > Metazoa > Arthropoda > Insecta > Coleoptera > Scarabaeidae > Melolontha > Melolontha melolontha. The sequence continues at coordinate 202,640,282 of OW285235.1, read as the reverse complement.
CGTAAACAATAAGAGTTGCATGGTTGAAAGTTCAAATTACTTCAATGAGTTCAACACCACTTTTACACTGCGACATTTTTAAAAGAAACGTAGAACTATGAAATAGTACTTACGGCAGCATACATGTATATACAACATCTCGTACAGATTCAAAGTAATACTGAAAATAGTATTACCGCCGCGCCCCGCTATTTATTGCTGAGCCTACACCACTGCCTGTTGGCGTTATTAGCCAGCTCTAATAATGATTACAAAATTAGTACAAAACAAAACCGCTTGATACATCTATGTAAAATGGAACTAATTTAACAGCAAAGAAATGTCAATAATGCATGGCAGCAAATTAAAGAAATATAAATTTCCCAACATATAGTCCTCGTGATAATCAATCATTTTGGTACACCCAATCTTTATTTGAATAATACAAAATGAAATATCTATCATATATGAGGATAGCAACCTGTTTACAATGTTACATACTATACTAAAATTTTTATCGTACCAAATCTTTCTCTTACTTCGAGGTATAAATAAATAATGAGAAATTAATGAGTGGCCAAAGCTTATGTCAGAATCTAATCTTGAGAATTTTTTAGATAGAGAAAGCATATGATTTGATGGAATTTTGCAAATGCTATAGTTCTTTATCTGGTACTGTTTGTGTATCGGTCATGAATTTATGAAATTAGTTTGACGGTACCAATACCTATATATAATGGGAATTCATTTTATATAATTTCAAGCATTGACATACATTTTTTGCTGTCTTGTAGTGTAATTGGTGATATAGCATTCTAAAAGTATTTAAAAACATGGCATGTAACCTTACATGCACATAAATAATAATACTTGTGGATATTGAGAGAATTCTATTGAACTTGTAAATTAAAGTTAATTAAAGTTAACGGTTGGAAAAAAAAAGAAATATGTCATACAGGGTATAACTTTTAAAAGTTTAATAATGTATAAAATAAAAATACTTCATTAATTACCCAGTTACATGCACAACAATTTTAATTTAATTAAACTCATTGAATATTATTCTTTTTAAAAGTTAATTGACGAAGGAGATACTTGTTGAAACTTCATTATAACGCTAAGAAATAAGTAATTAAACTTCTAATTTAAAAAATTCTTTTATTGTAAATACCACTCAATATTGTTGTTATATTCTTCTCAGTATTTCATCCACCTGATGAAGCCATTCTATGGCGAAACAATATTGTAGTGGTATTTACAATAAAATAATTTTTGAAACTAGAAGTTTAATTACTTATTTCTTAGCCTTTTAAAAGTGTTGGTATATATGTATTTTTAAATCCAATGTTAACCTAGTGAATTAATTACTTGATTATTTTATATTTAAAATTAATGTTTCTACTTGGGATGGTAGAAGTTTCAAAAAGTTTTAAGAGTATTTTGTCTCAATTGAATTATAAAGGTGATCCAGATTGAACTTTAGGATTTGTTCTTTGAATAAAACACAAGATATTTGAAAAATCCGAAATTTATTGTTAATAGTGTAAAGTATAGACTTGGAATTATGTGTGAAATATGACATCGTGCAAATGCTCTCCACGACTGCTGACATGATACCACTCTTTCAGCGAAGTTTTCCATAGCAAGTTCCAATAAATGCGGTTCGATTTCAGTAATTGCACGTCTGATATTCTCCTTTAGTTCTGGAATCGAAGCAGGTTTGTTGACATAGACCCTTTCCTTCAAATAGCATCAGAGGAAAAAGTCTAGTCCGGTTAAATCGCAAGACCTCGCTGGCCAATTGATGTCGCCCTTCTGAGAGATAACATGACCAGGAAATTTGGTTTGAAGTAAAGTGGCTGTTTCTCGTGCTGTGTGACATGTGGCTCCACAGGTCATTTAAGTTCAAATAATTGGTTTCATGGAAGAAAAAGTTGTTTAGCATCTCCCGATAGCGTACATCGTTGACTGTAACGGTGCTACCGGCTTCATGCTAAAAGAAGTACAGGCCAATAATTCCTGCAGCTCACAGTGCATTTTTCTGGATGCATTGGTTTTTCCTGTATACCATGTGGATTTTCACTACCCCAGATGCGACAATTTTGGCGATTTACATACCCATTTAAATGAAAGTGGGACTCATCGCTCCATATGATTTTTTTTGTAAAAATTCTTTGTTTTGTGAAACCCAGGTCACAAATGTAAGGCGTTTCTGGTGGTCCGCTGGTTTGAGTTCTTGGGTCAGTTGAATTTTATATGCCTTTAATTGCAGGTCTTTTTTAAAATTCGTAGAGTAGTGCAATATGAAAGGTTCAATTGCTGTGAACGGTAACGCTTGGTTCTTCTTGTACACTATCACATATACGAGCAATATTTTCATCTGAACGACCTCTGCGTTGATGGCGAACTCTTGGTGTATTAATAATTATACCACTTGTTTCAAATGTTTGCAGTAGATCACGAATTGCAGCTCACTTGGAACATTATTGCGTCCAAACAGTGGTCGAAGTTTTCTTCGCGTAATCGTAACTCATCGCCTGTTTTCATAATAAACTTGCACAATAGTTACGCGTTCCTACACTGTATACGACGCCATGATGAATTCGCCATGTGTTTAGATACCAACTGTAAAAATGCAAACTTCCAACATTCATAGAACGAAAATGGCGCGCAATTCAAATCCTAAAGTCCAATCTGACTCACCCGTTATATGAAACAGTTATACCGGGTGTTCGTTATTGATTGAAGCTCACGCTTGTTAAATTTTAGAAATATCTGGCGTACTGAGAATTATAGTTATTGTCAATTGGTGTTTAACATCTTTAGAAGATAGTCGTACGTGCTTGTTTTCCGTTAACTGTTATTATAATTTTTTCATTTACTCTTCATTCTTATATCAATTAATTTTTCACTCCCAAAGTAATTTTTTCGGATTTGCCTAAGTAACATTGGATATTTAATTTTAGCTAATGTTTAAAAATACCATGCATCTGCTTATTAATTTTCTTCCGTCACCTCCAGAAAGAAAATTAACAATAGAGCTAAACTGTAGCAAGTGGTTCGTTACAGCCATCATCGACTTGTTGAAATTTGTAGAAACATGTTAATATACAAACAATATTATCAGTAAAACAGTGATGAATAAAATGCGACAGATATTTTGTTAGTTCATAAATTATTATTAATATGAAACTATATCAAACAAAATCAAGAAGTATACATAACCTCATTATATTTTGGTTTATCTTTTAAACACAAAACTGTTTCCGCATAAAAAAAATTGTTTTAGCCACAAGTTATTCAAACATAGATGAACTTACCTTTAAAAAAATGGTATTTCTTAAACAATAAAACACTTTGTAATTTGGCTAGAAGTCAAACAGTACGGTGCAATTTTGTGTTTGGAACATGGCGCAATTTATCCTGTTTTCTTAAATAATTGTAATTAGCAAATATTTGGTAATAAACATTTCGAAAAGTGAGGGAATTATGTTTGATTCGATTAAACAATTTTTCTACTTACGTCGAAAGTGATGCTCATGTTAATTGTTGTGGTCGAAATCAAGTGCAGTCGTACAAAGTTAACCAAAATTTGACACAAACTGTCAGTTTCAAACAATAACGGACACCCGTTATAAAAGTTAGGAGCACATTAAAGAGAAAAGAAATTTATTTATGAAATTTAGTTTCAAATTACAGAATGATAAGTTTTTATGTACAGTCGGTACCCTAGAAATCGGGACACTGAAGTTGTTGTGTTGTAATTATAACATGCGTTCAATTAGTCATTACGTCCTGGGCATTCATGGATTTGTAATCACTTGTCTGTGCTTAAATTATTAATATAACCTATTAAGTGACACACAGAAAATAGGTAATGTATGTTTTGGCTTAAGTCAAACTTCTGTCAAGTAAGTAGTAATTCATGACATTTATAAATTAGTAACGACATGCGTTTTACAATACATAGCTACCCCGGACGTAAACACTACTTGAACTATTGTTAGCTGTTGGTAAGCATTGATAAACTTTGCATTTTGTGCGACACAGACATACGCTTGACATAGATAATACTACAACGATCATAAAAAAATTGCAATATTTTTACTCCAGAAAAAAATGTTTATTATATAACACAAACAAGAAGCAAGATATTTATAAGCAAATTTAGAAAGCATTTAATATCTTGTTATTGCTCTATTTTTAGCAATCATTGCTTCTAATAGCTGTGGCGTATAATATATTACATTTGCTACAATATTCGGATCTAGAATTTCCCAATGATGTAAAATGTTATCACGAAGTTCGTCATAATTCCTCGGATGAAAATTATATTTATTAATTTTCTTCACCAATAACCCGAAATGTCAACGTAAACTGTTGCAGTTAATCGCTCTCAATATACCAAAAAATTCCAGAACTCATGGAACTGATCGACGCTCAGAAATTGACTCCAAATGAAACCGCTTCTGGTTACTTCATACACGTATCATACCGTCTATTCACTGGTCGATAAACTGTAACACGGCCACTATGACACGACTGAAACATCTTGTCGTCATTAAACACGACAGTATTCTAAAATGAAGCATCTCTATTAATAAATTCGTTTGCAAATCCCAACCTCTGTTGCGTGTTTGGCTTTGTTAAGAACGATTTGTTTGCAACTGAATAATTTCTTCATTCACTAGCTTTTAATCTTTTTTGTGCAGTTCTAACGCTACCAGGAAAATTCACTGCCCCTATTGCACTGCTCGCGAACTCGAATGGATTGTTTCTTATAAAATTTACAAGCACTTTATCCTGCTCCGGCATAGATATTTTTCTACAACCTGTTTTTAATTGTCCACTTAATGTATGCTGTTATCTCAATTTTTGTAATATTTTATATACAATACTTGCCTACGTCAAACTCAATAGCTAATTGTCGTGTGACCATCTATCTTGAAGTCTCTGAGGCATTCTTGTCTTCGTTATTTCATTAGCGAGATGGGCCATGATAAATTCTAAGAAACACTGATAGTGAGTAACATACACTAAATACTGACATAAAATACTATAAATATAATGAAAACCATAACAACAGTCTAATGTCCTGTTTATACGATAGAAAATACACCAAATTATGTTGTACCACTTGTCCCGATTTCTTGGGCGCCGACTGTACATTATTATTATTATGTCAAAATTAAAACGCCTCTATTTGAATGGCATACAGTTATTTAATTTTTTTAATTTAAAAAATACACAAAATGGGAGAGGGTTGGTTATATGTAGTATACAACATTTTTTTATATTATATTTGACTTGGTCACTACTTTTAATTTTAATTTTTAAAATGATATTATGTATTATTGTTTTCATTAATAATCATATGCTGTTTGTGAACAGAGTAAAATGGACATCAGTTCTAAAAGAGAATATTTGATTTTATTCAGAAACTTTAATATTCGTAAACTTTAACTATGTTAATGTAGTGCTTTAACACAGTTAATGCATTACATATGATTTTAGTATGCTTATGCACTTTATATAATTGCTCCACACGTTTTGTATAGTAACTATATACTAAATTATTAATGTTTGGTTCACATTTTCTTAAATATCGTTCCAAAATCGCTTTACTGATTTACATAAGTATAGCAAGCGCCAAATAAGATGGCGAGAGGAGGGGGTGCGCAGAGGCCGTTTTTATAAACGCCCACGTTATATATTTTACTCTTATAAATTATTAATTTATTAAGTGATTGATGTGTAGTTTACGACACCTAAGGTATCTTGCAAATTGATGTAAAACTAAATACAAATCTCCCCAATACTTCTAATACTGCGCGAACTTACCCCTCCGCTCGCCAACTTATCTGGCGCTTGCTTGCTATACATCTTTTTTTTAATTCCCGAGTCAAGCATACTCAATCAGATTCGTTCCTGCAAAATATTCATTCCATTTCTTAATATTTTTTTTTATAAAAAATAGGTCATAGGTACTGCTTCAGTAATTTTGCATTTTGTCACTTCAGGTGTTCGCTATACACATAGAAGGCCTTTATATTCAAATCGTTTGAATTGAGTCCGGTCTGTTCACTAAAATCCAATTGTGTACGCAATTTGATATTTTGTGTATTTTGAATCTTTACTTTAGTCTCTTTTGTGAGTAAAGTTTTTTTATGTGCTACTCGTTCATGCAAACCTAATGCGTGAAGCACCGAGTGTAGTAGCAATTCGTTGTACTAGATATACTTCACGTGCCATGTCTCTTTTCACGTTTTTGAAGATTCTTATCTTTTTTTTAATAAAATCAATTTCAATATTATGCACTGCACTTTTAGCCAAATCCAAATTTGCCGCAACTTCATGAATATTTCGCTCACAAGCTCTGCCCAATAATATGGTCACATGTAAATAGCAATGACTTAAAAGAAGTAGTATTTAGCATTCGTCCCTATCATACCTGTCACTGTCACAGCTTAGATGATCAATTTTGGGAAATTTCTACCTGTCCATTTTAGTCTGTCCATATACTGTCTGATTTTTTCTGAAAATAGTTTATATTACTCTAATTTTATTACCTTGAAAATAGAATTGCTTTTTCTAAAAATATTCTATATGCATATAATTGAATATTAGATCGTTACACATGAATCGTCCGTTTACGGTTATTCATATATATAAGGGAGTGTTTTTAAGTCCGCGAAATGGGGAAAAGAAGGTAAAAAAATACAAAATAATTTTTCTTTTTCAATATATTCACCTGCAACCAATATTTTTCAGATCTTTTAGATAAGCTTGTGTATAAAAAAAAGTTATATCTTTGTTTGAAAAATAAGCCGTAAATCTCTTCCCACGCAGCTCTTTCATTTTTGGAAACACGTAAAAATCAACTCTGAGCTAGGTCTGGACTACAGAGTGGATGATTCAAAATATTGCAGCCCACTTTGTGCAGGGCAGCCAACGCAACACAATTCTTGTGGACGGAATCATTATAGTGCAGGAGCAAGATACTTTTAGTCAATTTTCCACTTTGTTCTTTAATGACTTCTTTTAATCGCTCCAGGATTGAAGCATAGTATGCTCTAGTATCTTTGTGATCTATTAACAGGGTTCGTTCTGAATCCCCCAAAAAATATCACCATGAGTTTTCCGGCTGACTGTGACACCTTAAACTTCTTGGGTGATGGTGTGCCTTTTTTATGCCACTGCATGGAGCTTTGCTTGGACTCTGGTTCATAATGATGAACCCTTAATACACCATCCCTGTTTTTATTACAAGGTACAAAAACGCACGGGAACATTCCTCGCGCTGTTGATTTCGCGCCGACGCAAAAACTACGAATGCTCACGCCGCGGCGTAAGAATTCTAAGCACCCATCTTGCGCTGACCTTAGACATACCGAGATTATTATGAGGAATTTTAAAAATAGTTGTATCGGATACTCCAATAATTCCTGCGAGTTGTATCTTCTCTAGCCGATCATCTTACATTATGAATTTTACGGCATTTCGAACCAGTTTCTGGTGTGATCACTTCAATAAACCGGCCCGGCCGTGGGCCGTCTTCAAGTGATTCCCAACCTTGCTTAAAGAAACTGTGCCACTTATAAATAATAGTTTTTCCCAGACTTCCCGTAAAACGATGACATATCTTTCAGTATAGTTTGAACAAACTTTCCTTGCTTTGTGAGGAACTTATACTATAACGGATTTTCTCCATATTTTACACTTTCTTCCCTATTGAGTTGCTTGGTCGACGTTAGTTCAAACATTGCTGACGCAGTTGTTACGTTAGGACGTGTGTGCAATATATTTATATTTCAAAAAATTTGATTTTTTAAATTTCGATTTTTATATAGCAGCATAAATGATTAGAGTTGTTATTTTTCCCCACATTCCAGAGTCCTGCTCAACACAAGTTAATATGTAGAAATTTTTCAATATATGTATATCACGTTTTGTAAAGAAGGCGTGTCCTTAAAAAATTATAACATCACAAGTTCAACCGCCTCGCGTCGATATCTACGCTTAACTAAAATATATGGCGGCATATACGACCCAACATAATACATACAATGAACCTGCTTATCTTCAAATTCGCAATCTTTCTTTTGTAACTGGGTGCACCTAGTAAAAAAACAAACATCTCTTACAATAAATAATTTCTTTGTTAATACTTAAATTTTATCGGACTGTACGAGGGTGGATCAATAAATACCCGTATTAGGAAAGAAGACGCAAGTTTTTCACAATTTTTTTTTTTTATTTTTGAACGTAATCACCTTTTAGTACAATACACTTTTCCCAACGTTTCTGCCATTTCTTTAACCCCTCCAAAAAATACGATTTGTCAAACTCTGCAAAATACGCTTCTGTATCGACGATAACCTCCTCGTTTGAGCTGAATCTTTTTCCCCCGAGCCACGTTTTCAAGTTGGGGAACAGAAAGAAGTCGCAGGGAGCCAAGTCAGGCGAGTACGGTGGGTGCGGCAGCAATTCGTAGTGCAGTTCATGCAACTTTGCCGCGACAATTCTGGATGAATGTGCTGGTGCATTATCGTGGTGAAACAGCACTTTTTTCTTAGCCAAATGGGGCCGTGTCTCCTTCAATTTTATATCGAATCGGTCCAATAATTCACTATAGTACTGCCCCGTGACCGTTCTTCCTTTCTGCAAAAAGTCCATGAGGATTATTTCGTTGGAATTCCAAAAAATCGTGGCCATGACCTTTCCGGCCGATGGGACCGTCTTTGCCTTCTTCGGAGCAGATTCACCCCGAAAAATCCATTGTTTTGACTGTCGCTTGGACTCTGGCGTATAATAATGGATCCAGGTTTCATCAACGGTGACGACTCGACGCAAAAACTCCTGCGAATTTCTCTTAAAGAGGTCCAAACCCTGCTTCGACATTGACAACCGTATCCGCTTGTTGTCCACCGTAAGCAATCGCGGCACCCATCGGGCCGACACCTATCTCACCGATAACTTATCATGTAAAATATTAATTGCCGTTCCGTACGACACGCCTACGGCCTCTGCTACTTCGCGCACTTTCGTTAGGCGATCAGCGAGAATCATGTCGTGGACCTTTTCAACGATATCCTCGGTAACCTGCCGGGCGGCCTGGGCGCTCCTCATCAAAAACAGATGTACGACTACGTTTAAATTCGTTGAACCAATATCTTACGGTTTTCATAGATGGTGAAGGGTCCCCATAGACAGCATCCAATTTCGCTTTTATTTCTTCGCATGTTTTTCCATCCAAAAATAAAAAGCGAATTACGGATCGATATTGCTCTTTTTCCATTTTATCGAGAAACACGAAACACGTGTGATACAACTGGCTGCCAAATAAAAACTAACCTATGAATCAGTCTGAAATTTATTATGGTGTTGTCTGACAGATGGTAGTACACGACGGTAATGCCAACTTCCCTCAGCAGCGCCACCTGTCTTCAAACACGGGTACTTACTGATCTTCCCTCGTATATATTAATAAAAATGCTGAGTTGTAATTTCATACGAACACGTGTTCTTTATAAAACTCGATGTGATCTGAAAACGTTCGTACATATTATTATTATATTAACTTATACTGAGTAGATTTCTGAAATGTGGGGAAAATCCGACAACTCTATAAATGATGATAAAACCGAAAGTTAAACGTAACCAATCGATGACTATTTTGTTTTTGTTTTTTTCAGAGAAGTTTTTAATATTATTTGACACCATAAGTCGCGTTTTTTTTAATTAGAAAAGTTTCTAATATTTTTCAAAATCCATGTTTTAATACATAGGTTCTAAATTCTATTTAATCTTTATGAAATCGGATAATTTATGTTTAACCATCTGATTTTTTTAAAAATATTTATACGCATATAGGACAGTATTTTTATATATAAACAAAAGAAAATGAATATTTAAAAATGCAGAGATATTCTTAACAAATTATGTGAATATTTTTTAAGTAAATTACATTAACTATTATCAATTTTTTTTTTTTAGATTCTTAAATATAATTCAGTTTATAGTAAAATATTTTATATTAATGTATCGACGTGCAAATACTGAAAACTGCTGGACCAGTTTTTAATATTTATTTTTCGATTTTCAGGAAAAAAATGGATAATTTTGAGTATAACAGAATTCTGTCATTCTTATAAAATTAAGCATTCAGCATTCATTTTATTTTTTGTTTGCCTTTTTTTAATTATTACTTTTTGAGCTGTAGAGAGATAAAGAACGACAAAATTCGGTTATATATTTTTTGTTTTATAGAAATATTGATATTAACACTGTTTATATTTGTTTAGCTACCGTCAAAACATATCTGTGAAATTTGTGGCGGAAGAATTGGCTATCAAATCCCAGGACGAGTGTGTTTCATTTCTTGAACCTTTCGGGTTAACGTACATGGATGACGAAAAAACTTCTATCGATTGTAAAACCAGTATGTCCGCTTTATCCAACATTTGAGATTTGTGTTTTTGCACTCATAGACATTTTCATAACATGAACTTCCTTTTCGTGGGCTGTGGTTAATCTTCGAACGTGTTTCGCAAGCAACGAAATGCCTTTGAAGTGAGGTTCATCTTCATTAGTGTACATCGTTTCGATGATTTTAGCTGTATATAAATAATTTCGTTTTAAGAAATTAATTGGTTGGACAGTCTTCTATTTATTTCTTTGTAAACGTCAAATGCTGATTTGTTGTAGCCCGTCAAGGACAATGGTTCGAGAACCCATGGATATTTTGTGGAAAAGAGATACGTATTACCATTTCGAAAAACATGGCTAATGAATGAAACGTAATTATTTTTTAACTGAAATTTTGAAAATAAAAGATATATGCATATGTCATGTATATAATGTATATAATAGTTTTTAATAAATTAATTTGAATAATATTCTTGCGTTTAATGTTTACTGTTTTATATTGAACTTTCAATATTTATTTTTAATAAAACAAGAACATTTTTAATAATATCGTAATATTAAAAATTGGGCGTGTAGAACACAATAATAGTATATTATAGACCAGGCAGAGAAAGCTCTTATCAGAGGCAGTAGAATGTGTGCGAAGCAATTAATAAGGTTTCACTGCCTTGTATTATATACTATTTTTTTTCAAGCGTTTAATTAGAATATTTCTTTGAGATTTTGTAAATCATGTTTAAGTTAGGCTCAAATGACAGATTACACATTTAATTCTCTTTATTAATAAAAGTGTTGGCGTTTGATGTGTTAGGTGAGTTGCGCAAATATCTGTCAGAATGAATTTACATACCAGGGAGAATACATAGAGGAAAACACTTCCCAATGTTATTTAAATGTTTTTTTTTCAGCTACGCCAGCCAATAATAGCGACAAAACTGTCGCCGGAGAAAAATTAACTATTTCAATATAAGGTTATGAATAGTATAATATCAAAATTATTATACGGTTGAAAAAGTTCATATTTGTGTGAAAATTGCTTTCCATACATGAGGTGTTTCATCTTGCTATAGACTCGCCAGTGCATGATGCTGGTAAAGGCAAATTTTCACAAAAAATAACACCCTTGCTACATACAATCAAGTCGCAAAAGAGAGCATGGAAGAACATGCCGTCAATGTCACGAACGCCAAATCAACTATTGCCGTCCACATGACAAATGTAGGAACAAGTGATTTGGCGTTCGTGATATTGACGTTAGTGCGTTAGTCAATAAGCGGCGCCGAATGTTCTTCCATTCTGTCTTTTATAATTTGATTGTATCAAGCGAGCCACAAAATTTGTACCCTAGGTAGACCGTGAACGTCTGAGATAGACATATAAATCACGTCTGAGCTTAGAGAATTGACGAAGTGACATTTGTAAATAATCAAGTCAAATTGACAAGTTACGATTTAACCTATTACTAATAGTACGAAATGTAGGTTAGATCACTTAATAAATCTAAGACAACTGATTTAATCCTAGGCATACTCTGAAAACTTTTTTTGAGGCTCAAGCCTTATGTAGCAAGGGAGTTTTCGTAGTGAACTGTCTACCTGCTTGGAAAGCAATTTTCACACAAATATTAACTGTATTGTGTTTTTCTACACCTGATTTTTAATAATATTTCAATATTTCTAAAAATGTTTTTGTTTTAATACAAAAAATGGTGAGGTTTTACCCACTCAAGTATGTTTCAAAATTGTTTTTGTTATGTATGCTGTAGATGCAGTTCGACTGATAGTGGAGGCACGTCAATACAGTTTAAGTCGCTTATAGGTGTGACTGTCTGATGGAAAGCACTTGCTATGTGTTACACTTGTCATGTGACAGCAATGGTTGATTTGGCGTTCGTGATATTGACATTAGTTAATGAGCGGCGCTGAGTGTTTTGTTCTACCTTGTTGTCTTTTGCGAGATGATTGTATGTAGCAAGAGAGATTTTGTAGGGAAATTGGCCTTTCTCCAACATCACGCACTGGCGAGTCTATAGCAAAACGAAACGCAGGTCTGCATGTCTGGAAAGAAATTTTCATACAACAATGAGGATCGCCACTGGTACTTCTAGATTACCTCCTAGTCTCTGGTTATTGATTCTTTCTAATGTTGCCCTGCCGGATATCAGACGCTTCGCTGCAGCGCAGAATGAATGGGCTGAGATTATCAACAATATTGATCTTCCCATACACGATGATTTGGAGCGTCCCCAGGACCCGACTGAAATATAAGAGACCGATTTGGCTGGATACGGAAGTTCAGCAGCCTATCAATATGAATGATTACTGGATAGCCCTCCTCAAACAACACTTTGAATTGAGGAACATATTTAATTTCAATGGTCTCAACTGAATAATTTCCGTACAGGCCACGGAAGGTGTAATTTAATGCTGTACAAATGGAAACTAGCAGATACTAATCTCTGAGACTGCAGAAATGTGGAACAAACTATGGCCCATATAGTAAACGACTGCCCCAGAACAAGTTTCCGTAGTGGCGTCCAGGAGCTGAGCAAGGTAACTCCTGCAGCACTGGACTGGTTGAAGAATTTATATATTAATGTATAAATTAGTTTTATGACCATTTTTTTTTGTCATAAAAGTGATTTATACACTAATATCTAATTTTCGATTTCGCTTCTCCTACGAAATAAATAAATAAATAAAAATTTTCACACAACTATTAACTCGTATTGTGTTGTTCTCCACACCCGTTTTTTTAATAAAATTTCGATATTATTGAAAATGTTTTTGTTTTATACAAAATGGTGGGTTTTGCCACAAAATTACGTTTGAAATTGTATTTATTTTTAATTTAGATTGATTTTTTCAACAGGTATATCCTAGAGAAAATCTTTAAAAAAACGAAAGCACTTGGAAACAGGTTAAAGGAATGCTTTTATTAACCCTTAAACCGAAACACCGGTCTCTGTGACCTTTAGTGCTATATTAGCTTAAAGTGTGGCAACCCTGTTTTACCTGCGCGTCTCCCCTCCCGAATATACTATCACCAACTACTTTACTACGTAATACAGTTGGTATCGTTTAGTAGTTGTCAGTTTGTGTTAGAGTACATGTCATTTTTTGAAAAGGTCTCGGTCTCACAGACCGGGTGTTTCACATTACGCCAAGGATTATACAGGTATGTAGTACCGGATGTTTCGTATTCTGTACTATAAAAAAGACTTGAAATGCTTTTACTATAAAGAGGCGTTCTTACTTCTTTAGACTTGTATCATGGATATTCCTTCTACAAGTAGTGGAAATGTTTCAAAACGTCCACGAAAAGAGAGAGTCCGCTTTCTGGATAAACATTTTGAAGAAAGACTTATGGAGTGGTATTTAGAAAGTGAAGATGAGGTTGACGAAGGCGAGGAGATTGACGACTCAGATATGGATCCTGACTATGTACTAAGTGATGAGGAGCAGACTACACCAGAAAGAGATGTAGAAAACGACAATGGAAGTATGAGTAGTGACTCAGAAGATGATCTTTTAAGCGCTGAACAGGAAATTATTGTTGAAGAAAACAATATTCAATGCAATCAAGAAAGGAAGGGAGAAGCTCAGTTTTTTATTGGAAAAAAATAAGAAAGAGTTTAAATGGCTAAAAACGGTAAGTTCTACCATTCGAAAAACAGCAAAACATAATATTATACGACAATTACCTGGACTCACCCGAAAAGCTACCCAGTTGGAAAGTGTTGATAAAATCGAAATTTGGAAGTGTTTATTTGACACACAAATGATTGATAAAATTGTCCTTTATACCAATTCGAAACTAATTTCAGTTAGAAATAAATTAAAACCTGAAAGTAATATGTCAAATTACCGAAACACTGATTCTGTAGAAATACTAGCTTTTATCGGGTTACTAAGGCTAACTGCAATTTTTAAATCTGGCCATGAAAATATGAAGTCGCTCTTCGCAAAGGATTTGACAGGGAGGCCTATCTTTAGAGCAACTATGTCCGTTAAGCGTTTCGAAGTCTTAGCGACTTGCCTCAGGTTTGATGATTCCACAACTCGTGATGAAAGAAAAAAGAACGACCGTGCCGCTGCTATTTCTGAAATATTCAATTCGTTCATACAAAACTCTCAAGAAATGTACTGCGTTAGTAGTAATGTGACAGTGGACGAAATGCTTCTGCCTTTCAGAGGAAAATATGGGTTTCGTATGTATATGCCAAAGGAACCAGCGAAATATGGCATAAAAATTCAATGCTTAGCTGACTGCTACTTCTTACCTTTTTAACGCCTATATTTACACAGGAAGAGACAATGATGGAATTGGACTTTCCGAAGAAGAACGTAAACTGTCGAAACCCACACAATCAACTATACGCTTGTGCAAACCACTTAAAGGATCAAACCGAAACGTTACGGGCGACAACTGGTTTAGTTCGTTAGAGTTAGTAGAAGAACTTAGAAAAAGCTCTCTGACATACGTAGGTACTATGAAACAAAACAAGACTGTTATACTACCAGAGTTTAAAGCAAAAAAATCCAAGCCAGTCGGGTCAGCACTTTATGGATTCGCTACCGATATGCCGGTAACATTGCTGTCAATTGTGCCAAAAACTAATAAAGCAGTTGTGCTTATATCATCTATGCATGACAAGCCTGAAACAGATTCTGATAAAAATAAACCAGAGATTGTTTGTTACTATAATAAAACAAAAAGTGGTGTAGACCTTCTGGACATGAAAAGTACTTTGTATTCATCCAATAGGAGAACAAGAAGATGGCCATTAGCAATATTTTATACTCTAGTAAAAGTAAGCTGTGTCAACAGTTTCATACTGTATTTGTGTTATTCTCAAAATCCTCCAATAAATAGAAGCGCTTTTATTAAAAGTTTGGCTATGTCACTCTTGAAATCGCATCTTCAAAGACGATTAGCAATTCCAAACCTTCCTGGAGATCTCAAGTCACTAATACATCAAATAATTCCTGAGGAACTGCAAAATACGACTGACGAAGTTCCATGCGACAAACTTCAGAAACGCAAAACTTGTTCTAACTGCCCACCTCGTAAGGAGAGGAAAATGTCCTACAAATGCATAAAATGTAATCATGCTATTTGTTTAGAGTGTAGCAGAAAAGTGTGCATTAGCTGTGCCACCAAAGACCTTTAACTTGTTTCAGCAGTTTAAACTTTATATTTTGTAATGTTTAAATTACTGTATTTGTTTAAGTAAATAAACGTTAAATTTGTTTAGATTAAAATTTACTGCAAAAAGAATATAGTTTTTCTGAAAAATATGGAAATATATACATACATATACCTAGAACATTTTAGCGACCGGTCTGTGTGACCGGATATTTCTCATTGCATACTATATAACTATGTTTCGGTTTAAGGGTTAAAAATATTTATCAATACTATTTATATACTGTCGTGTTAAACAAAAAATGGACCATGTCTTATTGCCATTTTGGCTTAATTTGCAACTCTAATTCAGCAAAGATGATCCTTGCGTCATCATTTAATATTGTATGATTCAAGCTAATACTTCGTCGTCATGATAAATAATGGAAAATGAACATGAAAGTTATGACAATTTACGTTTTACGGTTAGATTGCTAATTAACGACCTAGTTTTAGGTTATGTTTAATTAGATAATAAATTTTATCATTATTTCTAAATCACTCATTCTTTACCTCTTGTAGATAGATGTAATGGATATTAGAGGACCGCCATTATCTTTCTTTTGCTGGAAATATTGCAATAAATTTTAAACTAATCCTTGCCATTGTGAACCTAATCTACCACGTCCAGACATAGTTTATGACATGAATGATCAAATACAAACGCCAAAGCGTAATGTCAGACAAACGGTGACAAAAAGCTAAACGGAAATGCATAAAATAATACAGCATATGCAATACCAATTTCTCTTTGTCTTGCTCAAGTAAAATCTGAATCATAGGTCGTCGTTAGCAGCCCACTAGAAACACATCCATTTGCTTATGCTATACTTGTTATACAAGGAGATACTATTTCTTATTTGGTTGTAGACCAAAGCCAGGAATCATTTGCTGAATTGAACTATATTAGTTATTATTTGCTTAACCTCCTAAATTACTGCTAAAATTCGCGGAATCAAGTACTCCTTGAATTGCCAGCATTCCACAATTATATTCGTAAAATTTGACATTTTTTACCTATAATTCAGTTGACAGTTCGATTTAAAACCTTACAGTTTTGTCTCGACAGAATTTAACAAAGTAATAGTTGTGGCAAAAATGGAAATTTTGAATCGTGATTTTCGAGTAATGATTTTTTACGATTATCGATACAGTTTCACACCAAAGCAATGTGTGGAAAAGCTTAGTTCGATATTTG
This sequence comes from Melolontha melolontha, assembly GCA_935421215.2. Taxonomy (NCBI): domain Eukaryota; kingdom Metazoa; phylum Arthropoda; class Insecta; order Coleoptera; family Scarabaeidae; genus Melolontha; species Melolontha melolontha. The sequence continues at coordinate 202,623,490 of OW285235.1, read as the reverse complement.
GGAATGAAGCACCATCCAAAACTATGGTTTACAAATTGTTCGCAGAATTCAAGTGTGGAAGACCAACGTTTGGTGACGATCTTCGTGAAGGGCGTCCATGCACCTCTGCTCTTGCAAAAAATATTGATGCTGTGCGTGAAATGATTTTATCAGATGGACATGTGACATATAGTGAGATAGAGGCATCCTTAGGCATTGCGGCGAAACAAATACATACGATTTTACACGATCATTTACATGTCGGGAAGTTTTCCAGTCGTTGGATCCCTCAAAGTTTAAAAGACGAGCAAAAACAGTTACGTGTCAAGTGGTGGTGCAAGGAAATGTTAAAACAAATTGGATCATGAATATATTCATATGAGCCTCAAACTAAACAGCAATCGACTGCATGGGTGTTTCAAAATGAACCTAAATCAACAAAAGTCATGAAGCGTTTCGAAAAGAATGATTGCTTGTTTCTTCGGAAAAATGGGTCATGTTGCATTAGAGGATCGACGAACAGTTAATGGTGACTGGTATACGTCAATTTGTTTGCCGGAAGTTATCGATGAAGTCAAATAAAACAACATAAACCTACGAATCATTGTTTATCATGAAAATGCAAGCGCTCAGACAGCACGACAAACTCGAGTTTTTGACCAGCAGGAACATTGAATTAATGACTCACTGCCCATATTCGACCGATTTCTTCTTATTCCGAAACATCAAAAATAAAATGCGTGGAAAGCGGTTTTCATCGCCTGAAGAGGCTGTTGAAGAATTTAAATCACTGGTTTTGGAGATACCTCGCTTAGAATGGAAAAAGTGTTTTGAAGATTGGTTTTATAGGATGCGAAAGTGTATATATCTTAAGGGAGTATTTTGAGAAACAGTAAAGCGATTTACATTTTCATTTCACAATTTTCCGCGAATTTTAGCAGTGGCCCTCGTATAGCAACGAACTGTCATTGTACGCTTTTAGTATTGTTTTTAATATAATTTTTATAACTTTAGGAACGATTATGCTAAGTTTAGTAGTCAAAGCAATGATTTGCACAAAAGTAGAGGAAAGATGGTTGAAAAGACGTGTTGCAGAAGAGTTTAGCATTAGTAAGACCACCGTCTATAGGAAATAGAGAGAAGAAGGTGTTTTGAGTTGAAAAATTGTTCAAGTCGACCATGCGCTTCAACGCAGCGGGAGGATGAGAATTTGCTTACTCAAATTACTGATAATCCATTTCTGAGTATAATTACTGCTATAAGAAACAGCAATTATTCTGGGGGTCGTAGTACAGCACGACGTCGTCTACGAAGTAATGGTCTATATTCGTTTTCCGCAGCAAGTAAAACACTCCATTCAAATGCATAAGGTAAACTTAATAAGTCGACGATTAAAGGTCTGGTTCATTACTTCAAAGTATATATATTTAAAACAACCCTACATGTTTCGGCAATGATGCCTTTGTCAAGGGAAGATGCAAGAAACGTAGAATGGGATTTTGTTTAGAATATATTAGCAATAATATATGGGATAAAGTAATTTTTAGTAACGAAAAAATTTTTCAATCCTATAAAGGACGAATTAAAGTGTATATGCCAAGAGGTGCAATATTTAATAGTATGTACGTAATGCTATTAGAACAAACCCCCCTTTTTCTGTGAATATGTGAGGATGGATATCAGCACGTGAGCTGGGTGTCTTGTGGAACATTAAGGAAAGATTGAATAATGTTCAATATATTAACATTGTGGAAAGCATCATGATGCTACCTTCGGTTACGGAGTTATACCCCGAATTAGATTTTATTTTTTAACAAGGTAACTGCCCAGTCCATGCAGCTAATACTACTATGGAATGGTTTTAGGTGTCAACAATATTCCGCTCTTGAATTTTTCATGTTATAGCGTGGATCTGAATCCGATTGAAAATGTATGGGTTTAATGATTAGAAGTATCCAAAAGAGGAACATGCAATTTCACAATAAACAACAACTATTGGATGCTGTTCTTAAAACTTGGGAGGACCTATCGCAAGAATCTATATCACATCGATGCCTAGTAGAATCGACGCTGTTATTAATGCAGGAGGTGCATTTACAAAATATTAATTAAATTTTAATTTTTCTATTGCAATAAATGTTTCAACACGTCGTTTTTTTACATTAACTTGAATGAAACTAACAGTTGCGTGTCTTTCAATTTATATTTATAATGCATAGTATTAGATCACATTCTTCTGTAAAAAATTGACGATTTTACTATCAATAGAATATGGTCAAGCGAAATGTCAAATAATAAATATTTGGAGATGATAATACATCTTCAAATCTGTAAAATTAGATACATATATCAAAACTAACTTCCTAAGTACTAATCGTCATAATTATAAAAAAGTGGCCCGTTTTTTTGAACAGGACAGTATGTTATACCTCTCGTATAACCAATAGGATACTTATATGCCTCTCGAACAACCAGTAGTATTCAATCTATTTAATAGTGTCCAAATATACTTCATACTTGGACAGTTTTTAAGAAGAGATTTTCATACAAGATGAAAATTAAGGACTTATCTGGCGTTGTGTGCAATTTTAAGCGATATGTGAATCGATAATAATGACTTCTATTCAAGAACGAATAAAGATTGGATTAATATGTCATTCAAAATATAATCAATATACACACTAAACAAAAGATTCTACTTAGAACAAATTGTATATAAATATTGAGAATTATAAATATCTCCATGTGTACATAGATATGAGCACAAATCACATATAGCTTGATAGGCATTCCGTGTATAATTTTGCTGGATATGGCATCCAAACAACGTAAAGGATGGAAATTAGTTATGCAACTTAAACATCACAAGGGTGTTACATTTAGAAGTTGTTCTGGGGTAGGAATTTCATATGTTAACGAAAAATTTAATGTTGGCTGTCTTGGTCGATTAGTATTCGCCGTATTTAAATCTTGTGATCTGGTGGATTTATTGTTTGCTTGTGTTAGTAGCATTTAGGACTATGGATAATAGTGTATAGTTTTACTAATTTTTTTATATTATTAATTGTAGATTTTTTAGATTAAAACTCTCGTGAGCAAAAAAAAACGGGACACTCTTTCTGCTTGGATTTAAATTGTGACTACTTAGTGGCTATCTTTACTCATAATATTAAGTCAGGAATTGTTAAAAATGTGTGTTTCATTGGACATTTATTAAACATTTTTAAAATATATATAAATAAAAATTACTAAAAACGATAGAGAAAGAATATAATTAAAATAATTAGAATTTTGTCATTCCACCGTTACTATTTATAATTGCAGCTAATCTTATAGACATTGAAGCGACAATATTTTGTACAACATTTATAGGAATTCGATGCCAATCATTTTGAACAATCTCCCAAAATTCTTCCTGGGTAGCAGCTTCTATCTTATTAATCCCCATACATTCTTAGTGATTTCCCATTTTCTAAACTAATTAGTAACAATTCTGGCTTTATCAGTTTTCGAAAAATGCGGCATTTTCAATTTTGAATTAGCAACTATGATAGATAATTTGACATACAATTTGAAAATTAATCAAATATAGTCAAAGTTACAACTCTAAAAAAATAAAGGAAATTGACATAACGATTTTTTTGCTCACTGGATAGTGTCATATTCTGAAACGTCAAACTAGGCAATTTTTGAGAATACTATTGTATTTCTTTCAATTCATCTGGCATAAGAGTTGATAGAGATCCTAAATATATTTTTCTACAAACACCGTTAAAAGTTGACATTTTGACACGGCTAACTTCACTTAAAAATGTGATTTTATAGCGTAGCGTGTTAAAAAGGCCACTTTTAACACTTGTGTTAAAAGTAAATGACAGTTTGTCAAAAATGACAAGAGAAAATTCCGTACATATCAAATGATTTTTATTACAATGATAATTACAAATTCTTTGGATAATTAATATTAAATGTACAGTTTGTGCAATTGGAGATATTTATTCCATGTGTTGCTGTACTTGCAGAATTATTATTTGCAGACAAATAGTTTATAGGAACTAAAATATCGTGATTTAAATTATCATTGCAATAGAATTATTAGATAGATCTGGGAAGATGGAGTGAGCAATTTTGTTTTTATTTTCTAGAGAATCCTCTAGGTAACCTTCAGCAACGGTGGAACTTTTCCAGCCTCCATGTCGCTTAATTGAGCATAAGCTTGCACCAGAATCTGCTAGCAAAGTAGCAGATGAACGTCAGAAGCAATGTCCCGTATAAGATTCTGGATTCGGCAATTTCAAAAACATTGCGATAATTGCAGGCATCTTGCCAAACGAATTTATTCCAACCGCTTGACTTGTGCATTTATTATTAGCATATTTAATAAATAAACGTCGATGTTTTATATTAGATGGACGTAATGCTTTGTATTTTGCGATACAAGTTTATATATGAGCCAATAACGGTAAATATTCTTTGAGTATTGGTTTTAGTATCTGGTATAATAACTACTAACACATTTCCTCTATCTTCAATGTCATCCACAGTCATACGGCATAACTCTTCCCGGCGACAAGCGCCAAATATACCCATAACAACAGTTACTTTGAACAGCATATATTTTTCATCTGATGCTTCTGAAATAAATCTATCAATTAACCTTTTGTACGCAATTTCATATGGTTGCCTAGATTTTAAGGGCAACAAATCTAATGTCGCTTTATCAGCGGCTTCAATTATTGCACTCGGTATTACTTCATTTTCTTTATTAATACACGAACTCATCTTTTGTACAAAATGTGACAAATTAATTTGACGTAATTTAACGGTTGCGTCCAGTTGTGTCAAAACGTATTCATGAGCTGTCAAATTTGGTCAGTGGAGTTTCATTATATTTTATAATAAAAATTGTGTTTGTAGAAAAAATATTGTACGATACACATGTTAAAAATGCTATTTTATTTCACTCGTAAATTGCGACACTCGCTGACGCTCGTGTTTTAATTCGAATTTACATTTTATGATATATTTTAAAGATATTCAACAAGATGGAAAAGAATTAAATAGAGTATGGAGGAAAATAATGTTTCGTTCGATTAAATTCTGCATTGAATATGTCCAAGAAGTTTATGTAATAGGTTCTAAATTATATATATATTGATTGCAATGCAGAAGTTAATCGAATGAAATATTACTTTTCTTTCATACATGAAATTTGAATAATCCCAATACTAATTTAACTACAGCTATGTTGGTTGCATACACAATTATCCCCTTTCCCGCATGGATCGCAGTTATCTATATTATTACTGATCTGTGGTTATGACTGCATTAAAAGCTACAATCATTTTGTTGAGGAATAAAAGCATTTCATCTCCAAATATTCATTTTGAGTGAAACAACAGGCAATACAAATTTTTGTTAGATTTTTATATAAAGGTAAAAGGCGATTTCTCGTATACCTACCAAGCCATGTGTCTTGGTGTTGCAAATTAATTTTTATATCCTGCAGGTAGAGTATAGTACATAGTCTAGTCAATGAATGAGTTTGCTTATAGACGACATAAATTGCAGACCTGTAACAAGTTTTGCACTTATTTAGCAAGAAACATTTTCATTAGATAGAAGAACATAGGCCCTAGCCTGTTACAGGTTTACAATTTGTATTGTCTATACCAGTTGTTCCCAATCTCTTTTGTCTTTGGTACCTCTTAATTAAGCTTTACATATTGGAATAGTTCTCTCTCTCCACTCCTACAACCACCCAAAATTTAGCGCAAACATAGGTCCAAAGTTTTGAGATTAGGTAAACAATCAAACAACTCAAAATAATAGAATATACTTATTTTAGAATAGCAGTCTAACATTAAAACCTGTCGTAAAAACAAATTAAATCTTGATTTAACAGTCTTAACATGTCAATGGTTAATAACGTCAATGTTATCCTTGAGCTTGGTTCCTAAAACTGAACTTTTTTGAAGCTTATTACGATATTCTTAATATGCGCATAGCTTGAGAATGCTCTATCTGTTGTAAAAGTTTCATATTTCAATCTGTACCTGTAAGTTCTTCATTCTCATCTTTCACTGCTGCCTTGAAGTGGATAAGATTTTTTTTTTTTGAAATCACATAGAGAATCATTTGAAAGTTCAATCAATTTTTCATTTTCAGAAACTAATAACTTTTTGGCTTGTTGAACAATTCATTCAAGGGATTTGAAATCCCTTCGATTCATGGCATAGATTCGAAATTGTGAAGGGTGTTAAAAACTTTACACTGACATTTTTTGATACAAGTAATTTCTAGATCATTGATTCCCAAAGTGGTCCAGGTGGACCCCCAGGAGTCCACGGGAGACTCGACGGGGGTCTACGTTGGCGTGACAAAAAAATGGGGGTTCACAATTCGTAAGCGGGGGTCCATGAAAATTTATCTGGTTTCGATAGTGAAGAACTGTTGGCTTGAGTTCACCTATCAATGTAGGCAGATAATATTTTAAGAAGCTCAGCGACTGTTACTTGTAAAAACTTGCATATTCCATATTCAGTACAACGTGTCGAGACTTGCAAAGCGCTGCCGCTGCCGCCGCCCGCAATGCTTGTTCAGACGTGCAAAGGGACGAAGTACGACTTGTGGTGTGTGTGCTTGCAATTTTGCATGAACTTGTTTGATTCTTCACCAATATAAATACGAATGCCACGGATAAACGTTACTCATTTGTTTCCCAAATTTCGAAGTTAATCGGTTAGTGTTTGCCACTGTCGGAAAAGTAAGTACTTACCTGCCTATTTGTTATGCATACTTTTATTTTATTTATTATTTATCTATTTATTTTACAATTTATTGTACACGTAAGTAAACAAAAAATGGACAAATTACAAAAAAATACGTAGGTACAAAAGGTGAGGCTTATTCCTAAAAGAAATCTCTTCCAACCCACCTGCGATAGGAGATATATTTATGTTGTAATAAGTATATTTGTAATGTTTGCGTGTAGTAGGTACGTATTAAAAATTAAATACCTACTGAACAGAGCCATTATTAGATACTTCCATAAAAGAACAGAAAGCCGAGAAAGGTTGAACTTCTTGTCCCTACTTTATTAGTAATTTTTTTATTACCCGACTGTGTGGTGGTTCACTAATAATTAAATATATTTTCATAAATTGTACGTGTCTTTATATACTACATACTCGTAACGTGCATCAAAGTAATAAATAAATAATTAAAATCGCGAAGGATTACAAGTATTTTCTATCGAATTTACAGAAAAGTATCAAAATATAATTAATGAAAAAATGTTTTACATTACATTAAAATCGGTTCAGTCGTTTTCATAAAACTCAATTATTGATCTTAGCGATTTATTGCTTTTAATAATTAGAATCAGTTTGCCGCCGGTACTTTGTTTATTTCATTGCAATAATCAATTAATCCTGTTAAAATACCCATATCCTGTTAAGTAAGACCGCCTTAAGATTACTACAACAATTTTTTTTTTATTTACAGGTAGGTAACTGATACGAAACATGGCTGAATCTAAGAAGAAATGTCGACAGTACAGTGTTGATTATTTAAAATTTGGTTTTCTTCCATCAATGGCAGACAAGCGATTATGCCTTTTATGCAACAAAGTTTTGAGCAATGACTCTATGAAACCATCGAAGATCATCTAAGAAGGTGTCATCCTGATAAAATAGGTAAAGATTTGAAATATTTTCCAACATTGAAGGAAAAATATGAAAAGAGACCCACCGTGCACAGTATGTTCGCTTCAACGTCGGAAAGTAACGATGATGGCTTGCGGGCATCTTACAATATCTCATTACTTATAGCGAAATCTGGAAAATCGCACACCATTGGAGAACAGTTAATTTTACGCGCTGTTGAAGAGGTTTTAGAAACTGTTCTGCACAAATCTCCATTTGACATACTCAAAAGAATTCCTTTGAGTAACAACACTGTACAAAGACGTATTGACGAAATGAGCTCTGATATTGAAAGTTTCTTGTGTAATTATCTGCAAACAACTCATTTTTCTATTCAACTGGACGAGTCAACTACCTGGTAATGAAGCATTATTATTGGCATATGTTCGATTTGTTATGGACGAAGAAATTCATGAAGAGCTACTATTCGCGAAAACTTTGGAGACGGACACTAAAGGTGAATCAATATTTAATGTCCTGAGTGATTTTTTTAAGGAAAAATCGATTCCATTCACAAACGTTATTTCGGTGGCAACAGATGGAGCTCCTGCCATGGCCGGGCGATGTCGTGGGTTTAGAAGCCATCTTAAAAGAATTATACCAGAGGTAACTGCAATTCTCTGTGTCATCCACCGACAACACCTAGTAGCGAAAAATTTGAGTGCTAAATTGCACCAATCGCTTCAATTTGTGATTAATGCAGTTAACAAAATAAGAAGCAATGCATTGAATACGCGTTTATTTGCACAATTGTGCGATGAAAATGATGAAGACTTCCAACAATTGCTCTTACATACTGAAGTACGCTGGTTGTCGAAAGGTGCATGTTTAACAAGATTTTTCTCACTTTTTGAATCAGTTTTAGAGTTTCTGGAAAGTAAAGATCCAGATTTAAAAGAAAACCTGATCAATTTAAAAGCAGACATCGCGTATTTGACAGATTTGTTCAAAAAATTTAATGACATTAACTTAGAATTACAAGGGGACAGCCTCAATTTAATAAAAACAAAGGGTGTAATTTCAGCTTTTCTTGGAAAATTGAAATTTATGAAGCAAAATATTAGTCGGCGCGAATTTTCCCAGTTTTCAAACTTGTCACAGGTAGAATGCCTTGATGAGGATATTCACACATACGTTCAACATTTAATTGCCCTGCATGATGACTTTAAAATCAGATTTGAAGATATTCTGACGATGGAAATACCACCATGGATCATAAATCCACTTGATGAAACGGAAGTGGAGAATGTGATATTACAAGAGGAGCTACTCGAGCTTAGCACTAATGAGGAACTGAAGGTGAAATTTAAAAGAAGGTATCAAACATTTTGGCTGCAGGCAGAAATACCCGAAAAATATCCTGGACTGTGGGGAATTGCGAGAAAGCTTTTGATAGCGTTTCCTCGTCATATCTTCTCGAGAAAAGTTTTAGTGTCGTTACAAACCTTTTAACCAAAAAAAGGAGCAGATTGAATATCACAGAACCGGGAGATTTGCGGTTATTCCTAACAAAACTGAAGCCAAATATTGATAATTTGCTGTCAATCCTTCAAGAACATCCCTCCCACTAAAATTATGACTATTTTGTGATTGTCATTGTAGAAGTTACGTTACGTTATTAATATTTAATTTTAATTATATTACGACTGTTATCATATTACAATGTAATATGATAACAATAATAATTAATAGTGTAATAATTACATATTTGAATAAATACAACACAAGGAAATATACTATTTTTATTTTTACCACTCCGAATGGGGAGTTTTCTAAATAAAATATGTGAGAATTGATTGGTTTCTTGTGGTGTGAGTAGATGTCATAGGAGTAAAGTTGGATGGAATCACTTTTTTGATTAGCTAACTTTACTTTTTTGACATCCACTAACAGCACAATTAATTAATTAACTAATAACTCAGCCGCAACGCAAATTTCCATAGTTAGATCTAATCTTCACGTTTTTTGTCGAGTTTTGGGAATATGGTAGAAATGTAGTTGCAGGGGGTCCACCGGAACCAGCAAAATTTTCAAAGTGGTCTATGAGAAAAAAAAATTTGGGAGCCTCTGTTCTAGATCATAAATTTGATTTTGTCAGACACATAAAGATGGCACTTTAATCGTTTTGAAACAATCTCAAATATAATTTATTAATTCCTAAAAAAATATATAAATTTAACTCATTTCGTAAATTCAAAATTATAAATATCTATAATAAAAATTAAAAAAACAATATACACTGATTGTGTAAAACTTATAAGCAAATTAAATTAATTAAAAGTTTAAAGTATCCACATTCAATAAGCAATTTCGTATATGCAGAACAGTTTTGCGGAGGTATTAAATATGGGGATTAATTGCCATTCAGTTAATCCGAAAATTTTACTACCTACCCGAATAATATTTGTAATTTTATATCACACAAAGAGGAATGGGTAGTATGAGAAATGCATACTAAATTAGGCAGCAAACACTAACTGCGCAGAATTTATTTAAGTTTAATTAAATTTGAAGTATTGTATCCGGAGAATTGGTTTCTAATTTCGTATCAAGAGAACAGAAATTCCCAATTTTGTTTTAGGGTAAAGTAAACAAAAGTAGAAAACTTGATGCGTGGAATTTATTCAAGTTTTGCAAGTCAAGTTTGTATTTTGTATCAGGAGGACAGAAATGTGAAAAGGTATTAGGATTGTGTTCATAATTACACACTTGGTGTGTGGAATTTATTCAAATTTTATGTTAATTTTAGTAGTAATTTTGTATTAGAATAGAAATGCGAGAAGTTATTAGATGTCAGAGATATTCATAGTTAGGCAACCCAAAACACACTTGCGTTTGGAATTCATTCGGGTTTTATTAAATTTGTAATTTATCCTTACATCCGTACTATTTATGAAATATTTCTGCAGATATACCCCAAAGACAAAAATTTTGTCAACAAATTATGCTAATTTTATATGCTCCTTATTTCTAAGACTTGCATTTATGTTCTCCTAATGCAAAATTATCAATTTAAGACCAGTGGCGGTTCTTGATGACGTGCGATGTAAGCTGCTGCATGGATGAGACTGCTTCATATACTCAGTATGGAATAATCCGAATGAAAATACTCGGTATGGAATAATCCGAATAAAAATACTCGGTGATGCCGAATATCGAACTACTCGGATGATTCCGAGTGTTTAAAATTAATCCGAATTCATACTCGACAACGATATTGTGTTCCAACTTCGGTCAATATTTCAATGCAACGGAATCAACGGATTAATCTAGACGGCATCGAACATTGTTTTGTATTCTGCATATCTATTAATAGTTTTTAATATATTTATCGTCCATATATAATAAATAAAATTTGGAATAAATTAATAAATAATAGTTATAAAACTTAACTTAATCTTTATTTCTATAAAAAGACTAAGAAAACAAAATTTATAAACTTACTAAAAGAATAACAAATATATAATAAAACATACGTAATAAATAAATATAATGAGTAATAATGACAATATTAAATATTCTTTAAATAAAAGAAAACAATACTTATCACCGATAATGGGTTTCATTAGGGAATAACGTAGTCTATTTACAATCAAAATTAAAAAAAAAAGTAATTGCACCACTGAATTAACTATACTCATATAAGAAAAAATCAAATTTAAAAACAAGTATTAAGAAATAAAATTTTTTCGAAATCGGTTGAATATGCCGAGTATATAAACCATCCGATTCCGTACACTCGAATATCAGATTAATCCGAATATTTACATCACTGTGTAATGGTATATATGTGGAAGTGGTAAGATTTCGAAATCGGATGAATATGCCGAATATATAAACCATCCGATTCCGAATACTCGAATATCAGATTAATCCGAATATTTACATCACTAAATTATACTGGGTTCCTTTTTATCATTACACATACATCTCCGTATGTGTAATGTAAAAAAAGAATTGTCAATGATAGGCAACTAGTTATATACCAGTGAAACATTTACCTACAAGCAATAACTTAATTCTTAAATCATTTTGTCATGGAGAGAAAAATAAATTGAAGTCAAATATTTCTGAATTTTTATTCATACATGAATCTTAAATTAAATACATTTTATTGAAAAATACATAATTAATTTAAAACATGAATAAACACAATAAAGTTGAAGAGAGGGCATTTCAGTAACATGATAAAATAATGTTATGTTAAACAAATAACACCTTGTGGTATTTTACGAATAAGTGGTTTTATAAAATGGAGAAATTTATCTTAAAAAGCAGTAGTGGGAAATCAAATGGTATGTAGTCTAAAATAGTTTTAAACAGTATGGTGTTCTGTCTCTTATCTATGGATGTAATGTATAACGAAGCAATAATTTGCAGATTATCAAATGAAGAATCTACATGAAGTCTGTCACTGAACTCAACAAGGGATAAAGATGAATCAAAATATAATGAGAATTCAGTGTCTAAAAAGACGGGTGAAAGATTTTAAGCAAGCCAATGAAAGGAAAAAAAATCAGCTGTTTGGAAATATTTTAAAGTTTCAAATTACAGAATTGGCTAAATGTATAACTTATGGGAAATAATACAAAACTACTGGAAATACCAGCAACTTATCTGATCATTTAAAACGTTTCCATTCTATCTTAGATAGTAAGGCTATTTTCATATGAACGACGATTAGTTATTAGAGTAGCAACTGTTTTAGACTCTCAATTTAAAAGAGAAGGTTTTCATAGTACTGAAGATGCTACTGGGGCTACTTCTTTTCTAGAACAAGAAATGTTTAATATTATGAACAAAGTAGATCCTGAAAATAAAGCTGTAATCTAGATAAACATTAGTCCACATCAAAAGTCACTTTCATTATTTGAATTTTTGCAAGAAAGAATAAAAAAGAAAGTAAAATCAATTACAGCTGATGTAATAATAACTAAAAGGCAATACTTCAAATTCAAATCGTGATGTAGATCCTCCTTCATTTTGAAAGGTTAGTTAAAAAAAAGTTTAGTACAGCTGGCTTAATAATAGAACAAAGACTTACAAGACTAAAACCGAAAAATGTTAATATGATAATATTCCTAAATAAAAATTGAAAAATTAATAAATAATCTAAGTAATTATTTTATTAAAATTACACCCAACCTTTTCCTATTAGCTAAAGAAATAACTCAATGGGTTTCATCTTACTATTCATTCTAACTATTAAAGATATGAATGTTTAAGCATTCAAAGGGGAATCATTTACATTACCATACAGAATATACTATAGCGGCATTTGAAAATCGGACACTTAATTTGTTTGATTTAAATATGGCTTTTTAAGAGTAGATAGATATCGATTTGCTATTTACAGATCTGTCAGTGTAATATTCAGGTTTGTTAAAATATAAAGCTAATATGCATAATACGCATTTGAATATTCAAACTACAACTTAAATAATTACATTACTAGAAGTAGGATGTCAGTTAGAAGATTAGCGGACAGATTTGGCGTGGGGAAGAGTACCATTTCAGATATCAAAATTATATGGCAGCGTCGAGGAGTTATTAATAGACAACGAGGGTTCGGTGGTATGCGTGTGTCGACTCCCGAACAGAATGAAAATCTTTTTATTTTTATGAGAAACGATCCTTTCCAAGCTATAGTAAATGCAATGACCGCAACACATTTCCCCGGGTGTGTCCGCACAGCAAGAAAACGGTTGAGACAAATTTCAACCGCATAATTTTAATTTTTGGGAAAATTTGGGTAATTTCTTTAGATGAAAAAGATTTTCAGTCGTCCCATAATAGCCGAATCCGTACTAATAGACAATCTAGTTCACAATTAGACGACAAATATAATCAAAAATCACAAATGAGCGGAAGATTCTCAGTATTTTATTTAAAATTTATTCGTCTTGATTCATTATACCACAAAAATTAGTACGATTTACTTTACCTTCCTTGAAAAGCTCTTGATGGTTTGATATCTTGTATGGCTTATATTTGAAATCCTTGAACACCGATCTGTACGATACTCCAGAATACCTGGCTACATTTAAAAGTTTATTAATTTTATTTTTTTTTTTGTGGGAATTTAGAAACCCAGCTACGAATTTGTTAAAAATTTTGAAAATTGTTTTCACACAAGGTATAGGCCTGTTAACATAATTAATGGAAAACATGTCTCTGAGCGTTCCTAAACTATTATTCCTCTGGTAAACTGGCAGACAAAAAAACTGTCCGACTCATTTTTTTTGCATTGTAAGGTGGTTTATCGATCTTTCAAAAATAACATGAATTGTTATAGGTTTTAACTAAATTATTTAAATAGATTCATATGACAGATAATATACCTACACTGACATTTTGCATCTCAATAATCTTCAACACTTAAAAACTGATTCACAATGTGTGAATTTAGTTAAAATATTGTCAAAATGTCAAAATAAGTCGGACAGTTTTTTGTCCGCTAGTTTACCACATTATTATTGCAACTTTTTCGTATTTATTGTGTTTATTCATGTTTTAAATAAATTATCTATTTTTCAATCAAATGTATTTAATTCAAGATTCATGTAAGAAAAAAATTCAGAAATATTTGGCATTAAAATTTTCTACAAATGAAACATGCAATATACATATCTGTAACTGTACACATGGACAATACACCTCGTATATTCAGCATTTACTTCTGCTTAAGATACGTGTTTCTGCCATCTATAGGCGTCATCAGTCAAGCTAGTATATTGCATGTCTGTTTCATTTGTAACAAATGCGTTATACGTGCTTAACGTATTGATATACTTAAACCTTTTTTTGTATATTTACTGCCATCTGGCTCGTGTTAATGGACTAACCTATATACGTATTTTCTTCTCTTCTGTACCGGCTTTGCCGGTCAAGGGAAGGGTTGCCTTTTTCGGCATGGTCTCTTTCGTCCGTCAGATGTTACATATTATATAGTGCTACCTGATAGGACGAAATTTGCTATGTCTTGTGGGCGATTTCAGCTTAAATGTATATACAGATACAAATCTGTTTTTTAAATAGATTTGTATTATTTTGTATCACATTGCTTCACTAGCTTGACTGATGACGCCTATAGATGGCAGAAACACGTGTCTTAAGCAGAAGTAAATGCTGAAAATACGAGGTGTATTGTTCATGTGTACAGTTACAGATATGTATATTGCATGTCTGTTTCATTTGTAACAAATGCGTTATACGTGCTTAACGTATTGATATACTTACACCTTTTTTGTATATTTAAAATTTTCTTTTCTCCATCGCAAATTGATTTAAGAAATAAGCTATTGTTTGTTGGTAAATACTTCACTGGTGTATTAACTGATTGCCTACTATGCTGCCTATACATTGACAATTCTTTTTTTATCATTACACATAGGGAAATGTATGTGTAATGATAAAAAAAGAACCCGGTATACAGAGAAGCAAGTAGCTGAAACCGATATTGTTCGAAGCAGTCTCATCCGTGCAGCAGCTTACGTCGTACGTCAAGAACCGCCACTGAATAAAACTTGCATTCCGTACACCAAGTGTGTATTGTGTGTTGTCTAGTTCCGAACACTCTTAATATCTTCTTGCGTTTCTTATTTGCCCGATACAAAATTAGAAATCTAATAAAGCTTGAATAAATTCCGTACACCAAGTGTATGTTGGATTGCCTAATTTTGTATATCTCTTACTCCTAATGCCTTCTTGCATTTCTGTTCTTATTTATTATTACAATTTACTCAATCTCTAATTTATTTTAATGTTGTACAACAGAAAATCAAAGACAATGTAGCCACTACAAGATGAGAAATTTGCAGGAATGCCAACATAATTGGCGTACGATCATTTACAGACACATGGTACTAATTTACTAAAACAAGAAGCAAAGTCGGTTTTAAGTCGCTAGATTTTAATCAAAATGCGTTCTAAGAGTTGTCCTACTTTTTATTTTTGTCACCTGTACTTCAACAATTTGAAGTATTTTAATAGTTATAAGAATTGGTATTAATTAATTAAGACACTTATGATTATGTGTATATTCATATATTTTATTTAAATTATAAAGAAAAACATTACAAGAAGAATGGAAGTAAACAATTTATTATGTACAGCATATTTATATTAATAAAGTTATGTATTTAATTCAAGTATGTATATTTTATATATAAGAACAATTATAATAATTTTAAAGTGCTGATTTTTAATGTAAACAGTAACGTCTCTGAGAGTACAAAAATATGAGATTTTAGATTTCGACAGCACTAATATAAAATAAATAATTTTATATATTACTAAAACAAAATTTTTTCTACAATCAATGAAGACTTCAATTTGGCTGAATTTGTTCAGTTCTTCATTCCAATATTTTAAATACACCCCTTCACATGTCTTAGGACTTTTCTTACTTAAACTGAAAGTGAGACAAAGCTATTATATTGAGTAATATTTCTTTTTAAAATATCGGCGCACAATCCCAGGACTCTTTCAAACCTGCAAAAGAAATTATTTATATATTATCGTTCTGCTATGCTTTGTACTTATTTAATATCATACAATAGTGAAAATACATAGTTTTGCAAAAGGGATAGTAGATATTTTGACAGCGATCGCAGTTATGCTTATAAAGTTATAAGTATAAGGACTATTATAATTTCTTTACAATTCTGCTCAAGTTATCAGATAATAATGGAATGTTCTCACATAATTGTAAAACATGATAAAATTATTAAAATTTATTGTCAAAATGGACTGACTATGCAGACTCTCCGTGTATATTAGGTTTGTATTATGTGTAATTTATAAATAATAACGTTCGACTGAAGACAATTCGCCACATCGAAACTTATTCTGTTATGGATCAACGACAATGTGTATAGTCTTTTCTACGACATAGCGACCCGACTAAAGGATTAAAACCATAAAACCCAATACGGACAACTACCTGATCAAAGCGGGAGGTATGTCACTTAATCTACTTTTAGTGTTTGCTCTTTTTTACTTTTTAGCGCACTTTAATGTTATTGTATCAACAATAAATATAATTTTTGTATAAATCGATAATTCCAGCTATTTAACTCCATTTGAAGAAACGGTTTAAAATTAAATTGAGGTCAAAGAAGTACTTAGGTATAACTAAATTAGTGTCTTTCTAAATCCGAGGTATTAATTGGTTATTAATAGAAGAACATCATTTAGATTTAAAAAGTTTCAGTTATCTTTTAGGATTACTTACTAAATATATAATGTATTGAAGGTTATTGAAAGGACATCTAAATTAACAGGAGTATCTTATGGAACTGTACATAAAATTGTCATTGAAGGACTTTTCCATAGAAAGATCAGAAACCACAAAGGAAAATCGAAAGTGGTGAATATGTACGGATTTGACAGAATTAGACCAAAAATATACGATTTTTTATAGAAGAAATGAAGTGCCTACACTTACGAATTTATACAAATTGCTACCGGAAACTGAAGCAATACAGTTGGTACAATAAACATAAAAAAATATTACTTACCGAGCCCTATCCAATTTAACACATTTTAAAGGTCCATTCGCGACTACAGTAGCAGCTCTCGGTCTATCCAAAAGAAGTGCAATTTCTCCAAAATAATCACTAGGTCCCAACCTTCCTACTTCAGTGGGTTCCTCGCCTTCAGCTCTATTTTGCATTACAAGAGCGGTTCCTTCAACGATAATATAAAAATCGTCTCCAGGTTCTCCTTGCCTAACAATAGTTTCTTTATCTTCGAAGCTAACCGTTTCTAATGCGTCGGCTACTGTAAGGCGCTCCCATTTATCCAAGTTTTCCAAAATAGAAACTCTCGATAAAAATTCTTCATACATTTTTCTCTTACGTATAGTTGAACCCATTAGAATACGCCTGTATGAGTCCCTGTCAATACCCCATAATTTAACATCCGTTTTGGCACGGACGGTAGCGGCTCGGGGTGTGCCATAAATTAGTGCGAGCTCACCGAAGCTTCCACCTTCACTGATCGTTGTTACTAATTCATTGTTCACGTAAACCTATAACAAATCAATTATAATAAGGACTTACATAAATATATTTTCTTGTTATTTGAGAATTGAGAAGATAATATATTATATAATTTTAATTTCGACAGTTTTATTGTATACTCCTGGACAAAAACGCATCAGAAAAATTTCTCTTTTATTATTTTTAATTTTTTTTTAGTTTATACCGTTGTTATGTGAGTAATGCGCGTCACCATGTCCTAAAACTTTCCCGAGAAGACGAAGATTCGATCAAATCCGATAGACTATAAAAGAGGTCAAGAGAAAGCATGACTCATTGAACCAGCATCCGTCGTGTACTTAATACCGTAGTTATAAATATTGTTAAGTGTTTATCTAGTGTACCTTTTATTAATATAGTTATTATTAGAGACCGGACACATCGGGTTGAAATGATGTCACCATTACGACGGACGATATAAATAGTCTACAACATCTGTAAGTATATAACGCAGTTATTGAATGCACTATTGATCTGGCTAGCGCACACATCTGTTTTCATCGAGAATTGCGACGTTTTTTGTTGGATATTTACAGTTAAATTTCTGTTTTCATGAGCGTAGATAGAAGCGGGGTTTTTATAATTTATTTTATTTATTAGTTTACATTTCGTAAGATAATTAAAGTGCTGTGAGTTAGTTTCTTGTTTTCATAGTTTTAACTGTTAATTACATCGCAATTTTTGTGATAGATCTTGTTTAATATCGTTTGATTGAATCTACTTCTCCCAATTATTTCGACGTAAGTGTGCATTGAATTTAGACAGTATACATTTTTAGTTTCCATTTATTTAGATCTAGAGCATTGTTTAAGTTACTTTTTTCAGATATGATATGGAAGAACGTCGAGAACGGCATCGTAAAACAATGGCGAGTTGGATTGACGGTCATACTGATTGTATGTCCATTGTCAGTGATTCCGAAATTTATTACAAAATCTGTAAAATATCGTTACAAAATTCCACAAAATACCACGTACAACGTCACTTAGCATCGCAAACACATGCACAGAAATTGGAACCGTTGGAATCTGACAATTTTAACGAAGAACTCTGTGAAACTTTATACTGGTCGAAATGTTCCTGATGAATCCACCTTACGCAAATATTATGGTTCTAAGTGCTACACGAAAAAAGTAGAACGCATTAGAAGCCATCTTTCAAAACAGTACCTATGGATAAGTGCCGATGAAACTGTCGATATATTATGACGCTGTGTGGTGGTAAATGTTGTAGCTGGTGTACTACATCCAACTATTCCATATAACGAATATGTAATAGCAACAAAAGTTATAAATACAGTTCATGCGGAAGCAGTAGCTAAAACCATTTACGAGAATATGTACCAAATGTTTCATTCGGATGACAGGTACAAAGAAAAAATACTTTTATTTGTCAGTGACAGAGCTGCATGTATGTTAAAAACAGGCAGACTATTAAAGGAAACATATCCTAATATGCTGCATATTACTTGTGTACCACATGCTCTCCACAGAATCTGTGAATATATCAGAGACATCTTTTCGGAAATTGATAGAATTGTATCCGCTTTTAAAAAAGTTTTCAGAAAGCACCATTGAGAGTAGCTCTTTACAGGGAAACACTGCCATCTTTGCCACTGCCACCCTCTCCAGTAATAACTAGATGGGGGACATGGTTGGAAGATACTAGTTTTTATGCAGAGAATTTCGATAGTTTACAAAATTTCGTTCCATGCTTAAATGATGATGCTCGGAGTATTTCTGAGTGCAAGGAACTAATACAAATTCCACATTTAAAAAATCAGTTGTACTTTCTTCAGGAACACTTTGGAAATTTGCCAAAACTAATCACTTATTTTGAAAATCGAAATCTGACTATTAATAATTTGAAAAGTATTCCAAGTGACTTCGGATGTGGCCTTCGGCAAAAGTTAGACGCCGTGTTTAATAGAAATCCAGATTTAATATCATTGCGGCAATTGTGTATGGGGACAATGCCACAATATCTTAACTGCAAAATATGCGGAAATAAAAGAATTTCCAGTATGCACCTATAACCAGTTGCGATGTAGAAAGGAGGTTTTCTATTTACAAGGATGTATTTCATTCAAAGAGAACAAATAAAAATATATATCGTATTTTGTAGTCGTATATAACGTGTGTATAAATTGTCGAAAAAGCTACACGCAGTGACGTTCTTCGTTTGGTTCTGAATAAAAAATCTTAATGTTAAAATGTTTGTTTTCACGGGGTTCTTGAAGTTCAGACTTTTAGTGCGTAACTAACCTTTGCTCTTCGATATCTGTTAATAGAGATAGATGCAATTTAGTTTAAAGAAAAATTTTTTACTAGTATTATTTCGTAAACGTTTTCTTTTTGATTTAAAAGCTTGTTTTAAACATTTATTCATTAACGTACCTCCACGAAAAACACATTTGGCAACGTTGTAGAACACTACTGTCAAATTTTGACATTTACGAATTTACGAAGCATGATACGACATTTTAACATTAAGATTTTTATTCAAAACCGCACGAAGAATGTCGCTACGTGTAGCTTTTGCGACAATTTATACACACCTTGTATATACCAGTTTTATTATTATAAGTATAATTATATAAATAAAATTAAAAACTTTAAAAATACAAATGTTCAATGGCGATGAAAAATCGTTTGGAGTCAAGTCCGGAGCTTCTTGAGCTTCTTGGTGGCCAGTTGATGTCGCCTCTGTTTGATATTCATTTATCCGAAAACAATTATCTTACAGCTTGTAATGAGATATTTGATGTATTGCTAGTAGCAAACAATTCACGAATCAGTGCCGCGTACCTGACGTAACAAATATAAAATATTAATGCCACTATTGAATACGCGCGCTGCAATATTTATGTTTATAAAAACTCTAGAAGATGGAGTTTCAGCAACCTGGCACCAAAAGTTAGTTGTTAAAAATTTATACATTAATATGAATTTTTAACGACGATGTATTAAAAGAACACGTAAGATGTGTGCTCCACGGGCATTTGATAACAATCTGGTATTGACATTGGTATCTATTTGGTAACAATCTACCTTTAATAGAAGACGTAAATGTAAATCATATTGAACGTACGTAACGATCGACAACTGTCTGAATCGGAGCGGATACTTAAAGCGAGATCGACAAAACTTTTCTCTTTGTTATTGTCGGTTAGCCTTAAGATATCGTCTCTGATAGTTTCTATATAACATAATCGGTCACACAGTGGGGCGATAAATTTTTTTTAAATATCTTTGTCATTTCGTTCTCGCTTATGAGAGAGAAATTTGGGAAAATATTCTGGACTTATATTTTATATAATTACATCTTTCCATTTTTCATACGTTGTCCTTTTTTTCAGGGACATCCAGTATTTTAAATATAGTCTCTTTCTATATCGTTTAATATGTTTTGTATACTAACCCTTCTTCTAATAGAACGTTACACTGTTATTAGTTTTCCACATTAAATATATCTATTTTCGTTTTTTATTATATTTTTATAAAACGAAGACTACAATATACAACATATATGAATTATAGATTGGGAAAACTTATTGTTGTACTTAAATATGTTATCGATTTTTTTTTAAAGGTATCCATGAATATGTCTATTGTTGAAAATGTTCTTGAACGCTAAAGAACTTCATATGCGATTCATTCTTTATAACGTGTTTTTGTAGAAAACAAAGTACCTACTATTTATTATTAAGGCTGTCAACGAGCGCTGCAAACCATAGGCGCAACTGGGGCAATTCTACTTTAATATCTGGACAGTTTTCATATAACGGTGCGATAACGCTAATATAAGGTGTCCCAACAGGAACAGGCGATTTAAATTCCAAATAACATGCGTAGTATTTAGAAATTCAACGATTTATTAACGTAAACATAAAATAGAAACCCTAAAATTATATGTGGAACAAGATATCGGATAAATGTCCACCGTGACTTCTATTGCACACAGCGATTCTTTTTTTATAATTTTCAATGACTTTATCACACATATGCAAGTTAATCTCGCCAATAGCCGCACGAATGTTATTTTTTAATTCATCAATTGTCTGTGGATTATTTGTGTAGACTTGATCCTTAAGGAAACCCCAAAGGAAAAAGTCCAGCGGTGTTATGTCGCAAGATCTTGCAGGCCAATCCACGTCACCATTACGAGAAATCACACGGCGAGGGAATTTCTCCTGCAGTAAATTTAGAGTTTCCCTGGCAGTGTGACAAGTGGCCCCATCTTGTTGAAAGTAAAGATTGTTGAGGTCCATATCTTCCAAACGAGGCCATAGAAAGTTATTGTATCTGTCGATACCGCTCCCCATTTACAGTTTCTGCTTCTCCATTCTCATTTTCAAAAAAGTAAGGTCCAAGAACACCATTGGCCGCACCATACAGTGACACGTAGTGGGTGCATGGGTTTTTCAATAATCTCTCGAGGATTTTCACACCCCCAAATGCGGCAGTTTTGTTTATTTACGTAACCCCCTATGTGAAAATGGGCTTAATCACTGAATATGATTCGCTAACAGAATTCGTCATCAAAATCAGTTTGCTCCAAAATTCAATTGGCAAAGATACGGCGGTGGTGATGGTCCCTGGGCTTCAATTCTTGTGTTAACTGGATTTTGTATGCGTGTAGCCGAAGGTCTTTTGTTAAAATTCGTTGTAGAGATGATCTCGAGATGGCGAATTGCTGTGACCGATGACGAATTGAAGTTTTTGGACTTTCGGTAACACTTTCATTCACCATAGCGATATTTTCAACTGACCGAACGTTACGAGGACGTAGTGGTGTCTCTACATCGAGAACAGAACCAGTTCGCTCAAATTTTGCCATTAAATTTCTAATTGCCGTATTGCTGGGAATATGATTCTGATGAAAAACAACGCGTAGTCGACGAATTGTGTTCGTAATGGAACGACCATTTTCATAATAAATTTGAACAATTTGGATACGTTCTTCAGTCGTGAAACGTTGCATGATGACTTTTACAAGTTTATAGATGACATATACCAAATATTAGGTTGCTAAGTTACCTTATTTGAAAATAATGTGAAATTTAAATCCCCAAGTTCCTGTTGGGACACCTTTTATATGATCAGTCGACGATCAAGAATCATAGTGGAAGGGGATCAGCAACATACTTTCCACGGCTGTAGTTGATATTGAGTTATCGAGGTGTACGTATGTTAGACTCTCTGCTGCGTTAGTTGAAACATTTTAATTTAATAATGAACTATGCCGGACGTGTGAAAGTTTAGAAAACGCCAAGTGGAAAAGTTTATATGTGAATTTGGTGATTTATTCTACGATAGAGCGATAGAAACCGTTAATGTGCTGGAGCAAATCCGACTGTATGTGTGACTTGTTAAAGTTGATAGCATTTAATGATATGTAATAATATGTAAAAAATAAGTGTGTATAATAATAATAATAATATTTATTTCTAACGGGAAGCCCCAAGTACAGGAAATTTAATAACTAAATTAACATATCGAGAGAGTACATATGATTAGAGACATATCATAGACTTAAGATAACATTCGAGATCGTACAAATTAAATCAAAATTAATATCACATAGTTGAGAAATAGAATTAAAGTTATTACAAATAACTGTAATGGGTGATTTTACCATTATATTGGTTCTACTTGAGGAACAATAAAAAAAGTTGCTTTGGCGGTTGTTGAATCGAGGCACAATAAAATTGATTTTATGCAACAAAGCAGGGCAGTCAATATGCAAGATCTTGTATAAAAATTTTACACTGCTTATATTTCGTCTAAGTTCCAAGGGCGTTAAGTGGAACCTGTTCAGCATTAGCGTAGAGTCAATGCCTCTGGCGGAATAAACCCCGTCCTCGACAAACATCATATATTTTAAAAAACGTCTCTGAATTAACTCGACATTCTTAATATGTACATTGTAGATCGGATACCAGATAAGGGATGCGTATTCTAATTTAGATCTGACAAAAGCGCAATACAACGCTTTGAGGCAATCAGCTCTGCGGAAATCCTTACAATTTCTGTATATGCATCTACATAAAACTCTTGTAGGCAGAAGCTATTATTTCATTGATATGATCGATAAAATACAGTTTGCTGTCAAAGGTCACGCCTAGGTCCCTAATCTCGGTACAGCGGTCCAATATTTGACCATTAATTGTGTAGTCAAACATACAAACATACTAAACGTTACTATCCTGCACTTGTCTATGTTCAAGATTAGATGATTGTCTCTACACCATTCTTCAATGTTAGAAACATCTTTCTGTAGTTTAAGTTTGGACCTAGAATCGAACCCTGCGGAACACCAGATGTTGGGCTAAATTCGGTAGATTTAATATTACGATACTCAACATACTGTCTTCTCCCAAATAGGTAAGATGAAAGAAGCATTATCAGCGCTGGCGAGAATCCCATATGTTTCAATTTCCCCAGAAGAGCATGGTTGTCAATCTGATCAAAGGCTTTTTGGAAGTCTGTGTAAACTACGTCTGTTTGACAACGTCTATCCAGACACTCCGAAATATACTGTGTGAGGTACGCGAGATTGGTGGTAGTTGATCGGTTCCGCATAAAACCATGCTGTGAGGTTGTTATTAAGTTTATAACCGAAAAGTAGATTTGCTCATACAAAACTGCTTCGAAAGCCTTAGCAAAATTGCATAATATTGTTTAACCTGCAGCAAGTTCTATAAGGAAGGATGCACATTTGGGAGCAAGCGTAGTGTTCATATGTTTTCGATATGTGGCCAGACTCAAGCCGGTTGCGATATAGTACAGTTATTTCGTGTAAAGTGAAAATAATAAATCAATAATGTCGAAAGCTATAAAGCATTCTACCACGAAGAACAAATTAATAAGTAGATCTCCGGATTTAGTTTACGCTGGTACTACAATAAAATGCAAAGTTTGTGAAATACCACTCTCGTATACAAGAAAATATAACTGCCAAATGCATGTGAATAGTGCAAAGCATATACGGGTAAAAAATGGTGACCTATTTGTGTTCTAGTTATGTATAACTTTAATGTTGTGTAATAATGTATCGTTTACTTTAGTACAGAAGAAACCATCTCGTCAGTTTTGGAAAAAGTACTAAAAAGAAACGGTGCCTAGACGTTTAAAACGGTAAGAATTCCAGCATGTTTTATAAATGTATAACTTTTACTATTATTTATTTACAAGTATACGTATCAGTACGCTTTGGTATTTTAGAGTAAAAATCTTAATCGCTATAGCCCGCTAGCACCGCTATCGGAAACATATTGCTATGGATTTTCCATGGACAAGTAAGGAAAAAAATTGAACAAGTAGTGAACTCTGTACTAGGGACAATTCATAAAAAAATTAGTTATTTCACTTGTATATTTATTTATTTCAGATGAAAATTGATATATATAATGTTTTATAGATAAAATATATAATGTATGAAATTATGATTAGCCCTCGTATGTTTAGGTGGACCAAGGAATTGAATTTGCCGCTTTTTCGGATATTGTATTTGATAAAATGTATTGTCTGTATATATTTTGATTTGATAGATGGTAGGGATAGCCAGGCGGATATGTAGAATTTTTCATTTTTGTTTTAGAGGTATCTTGACTGTTAAAGTGTTTAGTTTAAAGAATAAAATAATCAATTTTGTTCTTTGTTATATAAAATCGGTCTGTATTTTGTTTTGCATTTAGTGTAAGGTGCAAGTAAATCTTAATTCGATTTTTGCGAAGTTTTTTAATGTTTATTTGAAATTTTGTGAAAAAAGATGCCTCTCGTGTATTTTATAAAATCGCACAAAAATTTAATGTAAGTTGATAAAAATTATTGTGTTTATATATTTGATATCAGGATTAATTTTTTTGTTATAAATTTATCTATTTATTGTAATAATTATATGTTTGAAAGTAGTATATGGATATTAGTGAAAATTGACATGTTTTTTGTAAGGGAAGTTGTTTTTTCTTAAAATTATATTTCGAGAACATTTTTGAATTCAAGGTTGGAGGAATTGTAGTGGGGATTGACCTTGTCATGTTATTTGGTGCATGAAAATTTCAACTAGCGTGAGTTTTGAAAACTAATTTGTTTTTGATATTTGTTTGAAGGGGTCACAGTAGAGGTTAAACTTGACAGATTTCACTAATATTTATTAGTTTTATATTTGATCGTGTTTCACGAGAGGTTTTTCTCTGTGTGCGAGTCAATATTCACAAAGAGTGTTTCCTCATTGCTACTGTTTAATGACGCTTTAGCACCCTATACACTTTGTAGAGGGATTTTTCTTTTTTTTTATTTTTAATATATCAATGTAAAGGGAAAATGTGTGTATAATTTATCTGACACCTTGTGTTTTATTTTTGATATAACCTACATCCGCGAGGATCGACCCAGAGACGTAAGCTCAAGGATTCTACTAGACTGAATAGCCGGCAAAAATAAGCTGTAGTGTGAATTAAAATTAAATAAAGCAATTTCAAAGTAAATTACACTGCACAATTTTGGCGCCCAACGTGGGGCGTATGAAGCAAAGTAGATGCCAAAATTCACAATTTTGATAGTCCAACGTGTCGGCGTATGAAGAAAAGCAAATGAAAAAATTTACAATTATGGTTAACTCAACGTGGTGAGAGATTAAATAATTTAATAATTGGACCGATATTACAATTTTGGCGAGTCCAACGTATAATTGGAAGAAATAAAACGATATAATTCAAATATGGAAAATATAATGGAAAATTTGAAACAAAGGATGGGTAATGCTGGTTACATACATGAAGGGGGACACAATGAAGAAAGCAGTCAACAGATGATGGATATGATGCATGTTATGATGAAAACGATATGGGAAATGAAACAACAAATGAATATGATACAACAACAACAAACGAATATGATACAACAAAATCATAATGAAACGAAACAACAAACGAATATGATACAACAAAATCATAATGAAACGAAACAACAAATAAAGATGATGCAACAAAACTATAATGATATGGATAGTAAAATAGAAGAGATAATGGAAAAAAGGGTATCAAGAAACAGTAACATTCATATAAACAAGGAAAACACAATGAGTGAAAGTAAAATAATACACGCCGAGGAAAAACAAGCAATAACAGAACAGGAATCAATAATAATGGAACAAGAAGAAAACGAATCAACAATTACAAAAGAAAGTTTAGAGGACGTGCCTGGGGAGGAAGCTATGCCACAGGACGAGGGGAATGATATGGATACAGAAATAGGAAGAAGAAATAATCAAATTAGGGTAAGCAAAGAAATTACATTAAATAAAATTAAGTTTGAAACTAATGAGAAAACAGAATTCAATATAATTAAAACAAATGCTAAATTAGAATGTAGGATGGAAGAAAGTATTCATGATAAAATGAGCAATAAAGTAAATAAACAAGTAGTTGTTGTTAATAATATTAACGATAGACGAATTAAAATTAAAAAGAAATTGATTTCAGGAAATATCATTTATAAATATAATTTGAATAATTATATAGAAAGTAAACGCAAAAATTCCCGTAATGCTAATTTAAAAATTAACTGTTTTTCAAATAATATAAGTCAAACCCATGTCAATAATGAAATGTTAAAATATGATACTCTGAAAATTAGGAAGTATAAGGGTACTAAATTTAAATTAAATAGACCCACATTTTATAGTAAGGTAAAAGTAAAAATGAAACTACAAACTTATTTACTGTCAGATATTTTTGAATAGGCCCAACTTAATAATAAATTTCGTTGTACACTATTTAGAGGAATATGCGAGATATAAGGATTTTTGCTTTTGATTTAACTAAATGGAATGTGTTGTAACAAAAGGATATATAAATAAAAATTTGGAAAAGTAAATAGGATTGGATAAATGATACTGAAATGGATTTAACGTAATAGATAATTAGGATTAGATTATTAGTATAAGAAGAGGATGTAGCAGTAAAATAAAAAAGTGTTTACTGAATTTCGTCGTGATAAAAAGGTATATGATATTGAATATGAAAAAAATTTTCGTCGGTGAAATATGAAATAAATATATGATATGTTTGCATGAAAATGAAAGTGTATTTATAGAAAAAATTTTCGTCGGTATATTTAAATAGAATTTCGTCGTTGAGATATATAAAAAATTATTATGATAATAGAGATAGATATATATATATATATTATTGAAATAAAAATTATGGTATTTATGAATTTATAGAAAAAGAATTATTGGCATGTGTAAAAAGGTTAATGAATAAAAATATTTGAATAGGATGGTTTACGATGTGCTGATTTAACTGACCTGGTAATAAATTGGATTAAGCAAATGGATATATATACAGAATGAGTTATAAAATAAAAATTTATTGTTGACATAATTAAATAATTAAAATTTATCTGCGTATAAAAAAATTATTGATAATGGGAATTGCGTTGAAAAAAAAATTAAAAGTATACAAAGATAGGAAGAAATTGAGCTCATGATATTATTGTTGATTATTATTATTATTATTATTATTATTATTATTATTGTTTGGAAATTAATGGTGTTATGAATTTGTTTATTATGATGATGATTTGGTATATGAGATTTTGATGCTATGTTTTTCTTTTATTTATGAAAATTCGTTGGAAACATTCATGTCCATGTGATCGAGAGTGTGCTCGAAGATTCGACGGGGATGACTGCTGCTTCGGCGTGTTCCTTCGTCTGTGATGTTTGTAACGAAATCCATTCGAAAATGTCAAGCAAAATGACATTAACTATATAAAATGTCAAGCAATATGACATTAAGATGAATTATGTCAAATAAAACGACATAAAAGATAAAATGTTTTAAGTCAAATAAGACATTTATATATTCAAAATTATATACAGAATGTATATGGAGAAGTTGAAAATGTTTACCACACTACAGCATCAGAACGACGTGGATCCTGTTCAACACTAATACAACAAGTTAGTGCCGGGAACCAAGACAGGGTGCGGTACTGTCTCGAGTGCTGTGCTGAAGATTATCCTTGAAAAAAGCTCAGTGATGTTCTGACTTTGTTCTTGGATAACTTCGGGGAATCATGCTATGGATTTTCCATGGACAAGTAAGGAAAAAAATTGAACAAGTAGTGAACTCTGTACTAGGGACAATTCATAAAAAAATTAGTTATTTCACTTGTATATTTATTTATTTCAGATGAAAATTGATATATATAATGTTTTATAGATAAAATATATAATGTATGAAATTATGATTAGCCCTCGTATGTTTAGGTGGACCAAGGAATTGAATTTGCCGCTTTTTCGGATATTGTATTTGATAAAATGTATTGTCTGTATATATTTTGATTTGATAGATGGTAGGGATAGCCAGGCGGATATGTAGAATTTTTCATTTTTGTTTTAGAGGTATCTTGACTGTTAAAGTGTTTAGTTTAAAGAATAAAATAATCAATTTTGTTCTTTGTTATATAAAATCGGTCTGTATTTTGTTTTGCATTTAGTGTAAGGTGCAAGTAAATCTTAATTCGATTTTTGCGAAGTTTTTTAATGTTTATTTGAAATTTTGTGAAAAAAGATGCCTCTCGTGTATTTTATAAAATCGCACAAAAATTTAATGTAAGTTGATAAAAATTATTGTGTTTATATATTTGATATCAGGATTAATTTTTTTGTTATAAATTTATCTATTTATTGTAATAATTATATGTTTGAAAGTAGTATATGGATATTAGTGAAAATTGACATGTTTTTTGTAAGGGAAGTTGTTTTTTCTTAAAATTATATTTCGAGAACATTTTTGAATTCAAGGTTGGAGGAATTGTAGTGGGGATTGACCTTGTCATGTTATTTGGTGCATGAAAATTTCAACTAGCGTGAGTTTTGAAAACTAATTTGTTTTTGATATTTGTTTGAAGGGGTCACAGTAGAGGTTAAACTTGACAGATTTCACTAATATTTATTAGTTTTATATTTGATCGTGTTTCACGAGAGGTTTTTCTCTGTGTGCGAGTCAATATTCACAAAGAGTGTTTCCTCATTGCTACTGTTTAATGACGCTTTAGCACCCTATACACTTTGTAGAGGGATTTTTCTTTTTTTTTATTTTTAATATATCAATGTAAAGGGAAAATGTGTGTATAATTTATCTGACACCTTGTGTTTTATTTTTGATATAACCTACATCCGCGAGGATCGACCCAGAGACGTAAGCTCAAGGATTCTACTAGACTGAATAGCCGGCAAAAATAAGCTGTAGTGTGAATTAAAATTAAATAAAGCAATTTCAAAGTAAATTACACTGCACAATTTTGGCGCCCAACGTGGGGCGTATGAAGCAAAGTAGATGCCAAAATTCACAATTTTGATAGTCCAACGTGTCGGCGTATGAAGAAAAGCAAATGAAAAAATTTACAATTATGGTTAACTCAACGTGGTGAGAGATTAAATAATTTAATAATTGGACCGATATTACAATTTTGGCGAGTCCAACGTATAATTGGAAGAAATAAAACGATATAATTCAAATATGGAAAATATAATGGAAAATTTGAAACAAAGGATGGGTAATGCTGGTTACATACATGAAGGGGGACACAATGAAGAAAGCAGTCAACAGATGATGGATATGATGCATGTTATGATGAAAACGATATGGGAAATGAAACAACAAATGAATATGATACAACAACAACAAACGAATATGATACAACAAAATCATAATGAAACGAAACAACAAACGAATATGATACAACAAAATCATAATGAAACGAAACAACAAATAAAGATGATGCAACAAAACTATAATGATATGGATAGTAAAATAGAAGAGATAATGGAAAAAAGGGTATCAAGAAACAGTAACATTCATATAAACAAGGAAAACACAATGAGTGAAAGTAAAATAATACACGCCGAGGAAAAACAAGCAATAACAGAACAGGAATCAATAATAATGGAACAAGAAGAAAACGAATCAACAATTACAAAAGAAAGTTTAGAGGACGTGCCTGGGGAGGAAGCTATGCCACAGGACGAGGGGAATGATATGGATACAGAAATAGGAAGAAGAAATAATCAAATTAGGGTAAGCAAAGAAATTACATTAAATAAAATTAAGTTTGAAACTAATGAGAAAACAGAATTCAATATAATTAAAACAAATGCTAAATTAGAATGTAGGATGGAAGAAAGTATTCATGATAAAATGAGCAATAAAGTAAATAAACAAGTAGTTGTTGTTAATAATATTAACGATAGACGAATTAAAATTAAAAAGAAATTGATTTCAGGAAATATCATTTATAAATATAATTTGAATAATTATATAGAAAGTAAACGCAAAAATTCCCGTAATGCTAATTTAAAAATTAACTGTTTTTCAAATAATATAAGTCAAACCCATGTCAATAATGAAATGTTAAAATATGATACTCTGAAAATTAGGAAGTATAAGGGTACTAAATTTAAATTAAATAGACCCACATTTTATAGTAAGGTAAAAGTAAAAATGAAACTACAAACTTATTTACTGTCAGATATTTTTGAATAGGCCCAACTTAATAATAAATTTCGTTGTACACTATTTAGAGGAATATGCGAGATATAAGGATTTTTGCTTTTGATTTAACTAAATGGAATGTGTTGTAACAAAAGGATATATAAATAAAAATTTGGAAAAGTAAATAGGATTGGATAAATGATACTGAAATGGATTTAACGTAATAGATAATTAGGATTAGATTATTAGTATAAGAAGAGGATGTAGCAGTAAAATAAAAAAGTGTTTACTGAATTTCGTCGTGATAAAAAGGTATATGATATTGAATATGAAAAAAATTTTCGTCGGTGAAATATGAAATAAATATATGATATGTTTGCATGAAAATGAAAGTGTATTTATAGAAAAAATTTTCGTCGGTATATTTAAATAGAATTTCGTCGTTGAGATATATAAAAAATTATTATGATAATAGAGATAGATATATATATATATATTATTGAAATAAAAATTATGGTATTTATGAATTTATAGAAAAAGAATTATTGGCATGTGTAAAAAGGTTAATGAATAAAAATATTTGAATAGGATGGTTTACGATGTGCTGATTTAACTGACCTGGTAATAAATTGGATTAAGCAAATGGATATATATACAGAATGAGTTATAAAATAAAAATTTATTGTTGACATAATTAAATAATTAAAATTTATCTGCGTATAAAAAAATTATTGATAATGGGAATTGCGTTGAAAAAAAAATTAAAAGTATACAAAGATAGGAAGAAATTGAGCTCATGATATTATTGTTGATTATTATTATTATTATTATTATTATTATTATTGTTTGGAAATTAATGGTGTTATGAATTTGTTTATTATGATGATGATTTGGTATATGAGATTTTGATGCTATGTTTTTCTTTTATTTATGAAAATTCGTTGGAAACATTCATGTCCATGTGATCGAGAGTGTGCTCGAAGATTCGACGGGGATGACTGCTGCTTCGGCGTGTTCCTTCGTCTGTGATGTTTGTAACGAAATCCATTCGAAAATGTCAAGCAAAATGACATTAACTATATAAAATGTCAAGCAATATGACATTAAGATGAATTATGTCAAATAAAACGACATAAAAGATAAAATGTTTTAAGTCAAATAAGACATTTATATATTCAAAATTATATACAGAATGTATATGGAGAAGTTGAAAATGTTTACCACACTACAGCATCAGAACGACGTGGATCCTGTTCAACACTAATACAACAAGTTAGTGCCGGGAACCAAGACAGGGTGCGGTACTGTCTCGAGTGCTGTGCTGAAGATTATCCTTGAAAAAAGCTCAGTGATGTTCTGACTTTGTTCTTGGATAACTTCGGGGAATCATGCTATGGATTTTCCATGGACAAGTAAGGAAAAAAATTGAACAAGTAGTGAACTCTGTACTAGGGACAATTCATAAAAAAATTAGTTATTTCACTTGTATATTTATTTATTTCAGATGAAAATTGATATATATAATGTTTTATAGATAAAATATATAATGTATGAAATTATGATTAGCCCTCGTATGTTTAGGTGGACCAAGGAATTGAATTTGCCGCTTTTTCGGATATTGTATTTGATAAAATGTATTGTCTGTATATATTTTGATTTGATAGATGGTAGGGATAGCCAGGCGGATATGTAGAATTTTTCATTTTTGTTTTAGAGGTATCTTGACTGTTAAAGTGTTTAGTTTAAAGAATAAAATAATCAATTTTGTTCTTTGTTATATAAAATCGGTCTGTATTTTGTTTTGCATTTAGTGTAAGGTGCAAGTAAATCTTAATTCGATTTTTGCGAAGTTTTTTAATGTTTATTTGAAATTTTGTGAAAAAAGATGCCTCTCGTGTATTTTATAAAATCGCACAAAAATTTAATGTAAGTTGATAAAAATTATTGTGTTTATATATTTGATATCAGGATTAATTTTTTTGTTATAAATTTATCTATTTATTGTAATAATTATATGTTTGAAAGTAGTATATGGATATTAGTGAAAATTGACATGTTTTTTGTAAGGGAAGTTGTTTTTTCTTAAAATTATATTTCGAGAACATTTTTGAATTCAAGGTTGGAGGAATTGTAGTGGGGATTGACCTTGTCATGTTATTTGGTGCATGAAAATTTCAACTAGCGTGAGTTTTGAAAACTAATTTGTTTTTGATATTTGTTTGAAGGGGTCACAGTAGAGGTTAAACTTGACAGATTTCACTAATATTTATTAGTTTTATATTTGATCGTGTTTCACGAGAGGTTTTTCTCTGTGTGCGAGTCAATATTCACAAAGAGTGTTTCCTCATTGCTACTGTTTAATGACGCTTTAGCACCCTATACACTTTGTAGAGGGATTTTTCTTTTTTTTTATTTTTAATATATCAATGTAAAGGGAAAATGTGTGTATAATTTATCTGACACCTTGTGTTTTATTTTTGATATAACCTACATCCGCGAGGATCGACCCAGAGACGTAAGCTCAAGGATTCTACTAGACTGAATAGCCGGCAAAAATAAGCTGTAGTGTGAATTAAAATTAAATAAAGCAATTTCAAAGTAAATTACACTGCAATATGTACATATAATAACGGGTGTTCATTTGAAAAGTCAATCTAGTAGCATGTGATTTACTGAGAACATTTTGAAGTATGTCGTAAATTAATATTTACTACTTAACCTACGAAGTCGTATATTTTTACAGTTTCATACATACAAATAAATAACAAATGTGATTGACATTGTCAAATGTCATTTGGATTTACGTTTACGGAACAACAAACACATACTAATATATATGCGTCTTATTCTATCATAAGTTCAAAGTAACCTAGATTGACTTTTCAAATGAACACACGTTAGATGCTTGTGCAACCGAATCACCTTCCACTACGACACTGCG
The DNA here is from genome assembly GCA_935421215.2 of Melolontha melolontha. NCBI lineage: Eukaryota > Metazoa > Arthropoda > Insecta > Coleoptera > Scarabaeidae > Melolontha > Melolontha melolontha. The sequence continues at coordinate 202,589,314 of OW285235.1, read as the reverse complement.
TTTGTTCCCAAATATGCATCCTTATGTATACATGTCATTTCAGATATCGAAAAACCGTATTGACTAGAAAGTTTATTCCGTCTAAATGATTAGGAACTGCATAAGGAGTTAATTTCTCCTGAAAGTGCGGGAGTGATATGAATCCCTATCGAACCTACAATTACCTCCTGCTGAATTTATCGCATATTATATTCCTACCTATTTGCTGAAAAATATATATAAAAATATAAAACAGTCAAAAGTAGTCTAAATAATAGTTTTTTCTTAAAGATTCCAATTGGAAGATATTATAAATGAAAGTTAAAAATAACCACATGAAACTTACTTCAACTTCACCTTGATCGATAACATAAAAGTTATCACCTTCGGCACCTTGTGTTATGATTGCTTCACCTGCCAAACAGGTGACGGGGAACATAGCATCAAATATATCAGAACGTTCGTTTTCGTCAAGGTGAGAAAAGAGGACGTTTTTGGCAATGGCTTTAGAAAGGGCTGCCATTGTCTTGTAGTCCTTTGGAACCACCTTCTTGACGTAGCTGGTGGCATCTTCCTCAGTCACCGGTTCAGCGGAAATACCACCGCGACGTTTTACTTGCTGTTGAGTATGTACTGGAAGGGGTGAGAGATCTTCGGTATCTTCAGGAGAAGCCGCTTGTTGCTTGGCATCGAGTGCCTGTTCCTGTAAGCAAAAGAGGGCTTCTTATTTATAATCGAATAATTTTTATAATTAACTAGTGTTATAACTCTAGTTAATTAAACTATTTTATAAAATAGTTTGAATTTAATTTCGTTTTATATTTAGCATTAACTTAAATATTTTAAAATGGTTCAATCGTGATAGCATACGTCTCTGTTGAAAGATGTATTGATGAATCAATTATATAAATAATATTGAATTCAAGCAGAACGAAATATTTCAGGCATGAAAAGGTTGTCCATATTTTTCGCTCGGGTAAAAATATACCCTTCTTTATGACATTTATAATAACAAATATAAATGTAGTATCAATAACCTATTTTTTTCAAATATTCCTGTCAACGTTTCGCTGTATTTTCTGAGCATTAATTCACCCTATGAATAAAAAAAAACCTACATAATTTTAACTATAAAAAGTGTGTAATATACTTTTTTATGTTTTTTCCAGTCCCAGACAAAAGGTATAACTGCACATACTATACTTTTACAAGATTCTTTTAAATTGGGTGAGGCGGGAGGAACGGACCAGAGTCCAGGAGCGCGAAAATAATGTAAAAAAAAAACAATGTCGTTATCCGAATTTTATTTGTTTTTATGTTCTAGCGTAATTAAAAATTAAAAAATAAATTCAAAATGTTCTAATTATGCCATGCTAGAAGCTCAAAACTCTTTGATGATTTCGTTGTTCTGATAATATGTCGGGGTATAGTGACAGTGATTTGATGTTTATTTTTGAGTTTGTACAATTAAACAGATATGGTGCGAAATTTAATATAATGTTTATTTAAGCATAAAGTACAGTTAATACAATATCATGATTTAATTGATTCGGCTTTTACTTGATGGAGATCTATATTTTAGAATGGAAATAAAACTAGGATAGTTAAAATCTTCACTTTGTTAATATTTGTTGGTAAAACGAAAATTGTTTTGCCAACATAGTGGCTTCATCAGGTAAATCAATAGATTAATGTGAGGAAGAAATTGTATTAATTTAGAAGAAATTTAGGTTATTGTGATAAGGAACAGATCGCGCAATACTTATAATAGTAATAAATAGGTTTATTAATCTTCTAATGTGAATAAATTATGCTCAGATTATTTAAGCATACTTTGCTAAATACCGCCTGATTCTGAGCAAACGCAACGATGCGAACGTATGAATATTTCTCCCGCTTCGAATACAATTCCCCTGAACGCGTTTAGCCAATCACAAACCAGTCTGTCGCGCAACCATTTAACAACTAATGTCACAAATTAGTGTCACCACTGTCACCATATACGGAGTCTCTTAAGCGTTTGAATAGTGAAAATAAGAAAAGAAAATAGACATTACTGGTTCTGTACAAAATTTAAAACCATTATTCCCAAATCGCAGAGTTCCTAATGATACGTTCATTTTAGTATGCGCTGCAATAGAACTAAATTCAAATTTGACAGTTAGCGATATTTCCAACGATTTAGGCATATGCTGCTCTTCCGTTAACCGCATACTAAAATTAAATGGTTTTAGTAATTATAAATATTCCAAACATCATCAATTATTTTACGGTGATGAGTTTAAACGGATGAATTTCCGTTATTATATAATTAATTTCTCATTATGAACAATTTATTTTATTATCTGTAAGAGTAAATTTTTCTTAACATGACTAGAATTTAATTTAGTTTTTATTTATTTCTGAAGTTTATTTAGTTTACTATGAACAGTTTTTGTGACGTTTATTATTAAAATTTAATTTATTAAATCTCTTGATGCCTTATTTGCAATTTTCTTAACCGCTTATTAATAATTTCATTACGCTTTGTAGAATAACGTATTGCAATTTACTCATTACCATAACACAGGACTAAACAATTTATAGTCCTTTAATATTAATTTGGTAATCAGATAATTTTTCTTACGCGGCTCCATAATATGTAAGTATGTATGATATATGACATTGATGTTGACACGCCTACAGCATTCAGGGGAATTGAATTCGAAGCGGAAGAAATATTAATATATTCGTATCGTTGCGTTTGCTCAGAATTAGGCGGTATATATTTAGGAGTCTATGCTGGAAAGTAGATGGTAAAAGAACCATAAAGAGCTTAGAAAATAGTAAATGTATTGGTTGCTTGGAAAAAGGTCTAGGCTATTCACATACAATAACAGTTACAAACATAACGAGCTTTAGAAAACTTCAAATTCTGACAGTTGTCATACATAATAGTTATTTATGTATTAAGAGAGAAAAGTGATACATTGTTGCTCGAGAGTAACAGTTATCGCGCGACGCGAAGGATTTTTACTACAATCACTTAATAAAATGAAACTATTTTAACTCGTTAACTTTATTGTAACATATTTATAACAAATAAATAAAACAGTGGACTACAGTAATTCACTTATTAGCATTATTTGTAATCTGGAAACTGAAAGTGCAGTTTATTATGGTCTTTAATAATAATTCCTGATCCCGTTAAGGCTATATTCTGATATGGTAATTTCTTGATTATTGTGTTCAGCATAATTACTTATTTGGACATTCGATGGTCCCGGCAAAATTTTCTTTGCTGTTTTAATTTTTTCATTAATATTAATCATCTATATACCCTTCGGCAATCGTGGAACTTTTCCATCCCTCGTGTCGTTTTAATTGTGTGATGTCACCTCCACCATTTACCAATAAAGTGGCCGATGTTTGGCGGAAGCAGTATTCTGTGTATAAGGGGCAGTCTGGTAGGTTTAAATATTTAGCAATTTCAGTCGGTATTTTGGCAACAGTATTCATTCCCACAACTTGATTAAAATACTTTCCTTTAGTATATTTTAAAAATAATCGTGGCGGCGTGTTTTCATTTCTAGTTCTTAAAGCAACGTATTTTCTATAAAAACATAATTAGTGAATTGAATTTTCCTGGGTGTTATTTGTGACAGTGAAAATTTGAGTCCTTTTTGTTTTTGAATCAGGAATAGTAAAATAGTTAAAATTGATTCTTTATCCTCGATATCTTTTACAGCCATTTTTACTAATTCATCACGCCTACAGGCACCGCGATTCAAATAATTTAAACAACCTATAATATAGAAATCTCTATTAGACTATAATATTAAATAAACATATAAAATTTACCTTATTTAATAAGTATTTCATCAGGGGCTTTGTACAAAAATTTGCATATTTTGCCCTGTAAAAAGGTTTTCGACTTTTTGGGTTTGTATCCAATTGCTTCTTTTTTTTTTAAATGCAGTCAACTTTTTGAACTGACTTAAATCAATATCGTCTTTTGTAGACAATGTGGTTTTTAGCATCGAGTAAATCGACCAGAGTGATGACGATTTTAGTGTCTTAGCTTTCTTAGAAAAACAGGCAACAAGTACGTTTTCTGAATATTTACATATTTTCTTCGCATTACACCATATTATGAAGTGGTTATATTGCTTCTCATACAAGGTGGTCCAAAAAGTTGTTTATATTTGCTTGTGATGTAGAAAATTTTATACGCAAGGTAGAGAGGTGGGGTCGGTCTTAAACGATAGCTAGGCTCTGGGAAACTTAGTCATCATGCAGCGCTACACAGGAGAGGAGCGCTCGTTTTGTGTGCGCGAATATTACCGTAACAACAATTCTGCCACCATTACGCGCCGAAAATATCGACAACACTTCAATTTGCACGATATTCAGCAATGTCCAAGCATTCAGCTGATTAAGCAATGGGTTAATAAGTTTGAGGAAACTGGTTCAACGTTAAATAAGCGCGTTTTAGGACGTCCAAGGTCGGCGAGAACCGCTGAGAACATCGAGAGAGTGAGTCAGTCTGTGCGCGACCAACCAACCGTATCAACTCGAAAGCGCGCAGCTGCTTTAAATGTGACGAGAACCTCGGTGCTTCGCATTCTTCACAAAGATTTAGGCATGCATCCGTATAAGGTTCAAATAGTGCAAGAACTGAAGGCTACAGATCCCGCTAATAGAGTTTTATTCGCTAACGAAATAAGGAACCGAATTCCAGCAGCAGTCGACATCTTATTCTCCGATGAGTCCCATTTCCACTTAAATGGCCACGTCAATACTCAAAATTGTCGCTACTGGAGTAGTGAAACCCCTAAACGGAAACATGAAAGGCCTTTGCATAGTCCGAAGGTCACAGTATGGGCTGCAATGTCGGCATCCGGTATAATTGGCCCTTTTTTTTTTCGAAGACCAACAAGGTCGCACAGTCATTGTAAATTCTCGGCGTTATGTAGACATGATTCAAACTTTCCTAACTCCTGCTCTTCAAGAATTTGAAGGATACACTCAGGACACCTGGTTCCAACAGGACGGAGCCACCTGCCACACTTCCAATCTTTCTTTGCCTGTCGTTCAGGGGATTTTTCCGGGAAGACTGATTTCTCAAAGAGGGGATATTGAGTGGCCCCCCCGAAGCCCTGACTTGAGTCCCTGTGATTTTTTTTTATGGGGTTATCTCAAAAGTAGAGTGTACAGCAACCGCCCTGCCACTCTGGAGGAACTAAAGAACAACATTCGACAAGAAATCGAAGGCATAACTGCAGACACTTGCCGCCGCGTTATGGAAAATTGGAGAGGTCGTCTTCAAGAGTGCCTGGACACAAATGGGGCACATTTAGATAACGTAATTTTTAAAAAATAAATTTGCCGCTATTTTCGTAAGCCTTAAAAATAAATTTGTTCAAGTAGATCAATTTGTATTGTTTTTAATTCTATTCAAAAAGTGAATATCTTTATGGACCACCTTGTATAATGTTTTTGATTTTTCTGGTAACAAATTCAAACTTACAGCTTTTGCAGCAGTTCTGATCTCAGGAGGTGTACTCGGGATATCACTGTCACTATTTTCCATAATTTTCTTAGTTAACGCGCAAATTGCGAGAAATTAATTATTGTGCTTTTGAATCTGTCAATTTAAATGTTACATACCGGTTGTTATTGACGATGCGCAATTTTCAGACTTTATTGCGCTAGAGTGATAAAGTGACGGTCCTCAGTAAACATCAATTTTTCGTTACCAATGACAAGCAAAAAAGAATTCTTTATAAGGTGAAAATAGTATATTAAAAAACAAGTTTCATAAGGCACTATTTTGCCGCACGAGATCAGTTTAGAAAACGAGCCGCGATAGCGGCGAGTTTTCTAAAGAGCGAGTGCGGCAAAAGACCTTATGAAACGAGTTTTTTATACTATTTTTTCTATTTTGCGTTTTTTACATTAATAAATTGCTTAAATTGGAATTATTTGATTTGAAAGTTCAGAGTTTAATTTTTATATAAAGCATGCAGTTGGTCACATTGTTACTTGACATTTTCAAATTTAAATCATGCTATCCGTGAAGTATATTATATTACATATTATTTACTAGTTTTCATTAACATTATTTGATACTTCATTTAAAAATATAAACATGAGTGACATAGAAACATATATATGTTGTTGTCAATTGTATACAACATACGTTGTTTGTGTAAAATACGGACATATATCATATCTGTCAAATGTACATAAATTCTTAAAGTCAAGTGACAGCAATGATATTTATTTCTGTATTCGAACAACGCCAACATTGAAAAATGAAAAAAAGCGTATCGAAATGAAGCTCATTTCGATACTGTTTTGGGTTTCATAATGAGTGCATTTCGAACGCAAAATATAAAAAATATTTTATTTTTCATTTAAGTATTATTTGTTCATTTCACCTTGGATACGGTCACCATAAACACAGTCATAACGACCGTGGGCGTAATAACCGGACATTATGGCCCATAACGCCCAGTAATTTGTTTACAGTTTTTAATGTCGTGTGAGTATAGATAAGGCCGCGAGAAGGAAGGATATACATTTTACAGAACTAATAGTTTTAGTTTTTAACAAAGTCTAAAGAAAGAAGTAAAACTTTAGCATTGTTTAATAAAATTAAGAGTATCTAAACATTGACAACTTGAAAACATTAAAGTGTCAACAACTTCCGTAAAACTCAATAGTTGTTTATTTTCAACAATTTCTAAAGAAAGAATAAAATTTTTAACATTATTTAGCAAAATTAAAAATACAGTTTTTAAATTATGTGATCCGAAGCTTTCCAAGTTTGTTAAAGTTCTTGGAGAGAAAACATCTCTACTGGTACTATGACAAGCCAATGAGGATTTATCTGATGCTGTAAAGTATTTAATACCATGCTGGATACTCTATTCTTAGAAGAAATGGATCGTTGATTCAAGGAGTCATATTAGATGCGTAACGACTGTCAATGACAGTTCTCGGAACTTTTCCATTGCAATTTGAATTTTCTGCTTAAGAAATTGATTTTTAGTGAAAAATAAAATCTTGTATGAACCACTGGCGTTATGGCAATTATATCGCCCTCGGCTGACATTCATCCCTCAGGCCAGAGGCCCTTGGGCTGAATTAACGTCGACCTCAGAGCAATATAATACCCATAGCGCTCTTAGTGCATAAATAACTATAACTCAAACATGTAGATTTTGTCACGAGAACACAATATTGTCTATGGATTTTGAATAACATAAATAATAATGACATTCTCGACAAATCCTTCTTTTTAGATGAGGCTTGGTTTCATCTTTCAGGATATTTAAACAAACAAAATATGAGAATTTGGTCCGCAGAAAACCATCATGAATTTGTGAAAACTACACTACATCCACAAAAAATAGGTGTCTGGTTAGCAGTTTCAAGAGGACGAATTATTGGCCCTATATTTTTAAATGAAACCATAACTGCTGAAAGATGTCGAAATGAATTATTAGAGCCGTTTATTAATAAACTTCATGATGATGAACTTACGCAAGGATTTCCAGCAAAATAAGCGCACAAATCTCGTGAAACAATAGCTTTTTTGCAAGAATTTTTCGATACAAGAATTATTAATTTTCCTCCAAGATCTTTAGGTTTGACAATTTTAGGCTATTTTATTCTTCCATATTTAAAGAATACCATTTTCAAGACCAGATATCACACAGTCGAAGAGCTTCGTAATGCTATTGTGAATTCTTCTGCTGACATAACCCAAAAAATACTAATAAATGGCTTTGAAAGCATGAAGCGTAGAGTTCAACTTTGTCTTCAAATAATGGTCGTCAACATTTCCAACATCTCTTTTAGTATTATTCTTTTTTAAATTTTGACTATTGCAATAAATATTTTTTCAAAAACTAAATTACTAATTATTACACCCATTTATATGACATAACCAAACTATTAAAATTATACGTTTGTGACAGATTACGTGCACTGTTACCAACCACTAAAAAAGAAGCATGACCGTCTTTAAGGAGGAAAGTTTTTGAAGACATGTTATTTTAACACCAGTCTAAACATATGGCTTTCAGCTTTGACGTTGTTCAAGCGAGACGAATATCTATTTTTTCCAAGATTTTCAAAATAAAGTACTAATGAACATTGTGGATGCCTCTTGGTACTGCCGCAACAAGTCCGACTGTATAGAACCTTCTAACCAGACTATTCAAGATTTGTCAAGAGTCACAAGCAGCAGCTGTTTCACCAAGTAAATGTCGAGGTTATTCAGCTTCTCTATAACGTCGATTTAGCGAAGAGACTCAAGAGGACAAAACCCTTTGAGTTAGTTAAATGAAGTAGCAGTAAAAAAGCAGTGCATATTGTATCAAAATAGCGATAGCGTAAATGCCGAGTTTAGTGTAATTAAGTTATTAAAGCCCAACGATTCTCTAGAGAGTAGGAGTTTACTTAAGTTCTCGTTTGCAATTAAGTTAGGACAGGATAAAGTCACCCATTGATCTAATTTTTACTAGATTGTAAGAGTAGAAAAATACCCTGTAAGGTCTTCCCATGGAATTTAGAAAAAAGACTTGATTTGACCAAACTTGAACAACAATGATGTGAAATTAAACCAGCACAATTTAGATATGGATACTGTTACACAAGTAAAATACGCATCGCCTTTTAAAAGGCCTTTTTTGTGAATTTGCAATTAAATTTTAATTTTGGTGTATTTAGACTCTCTATTTTTTTATACGTTTTCGCCATTTTCATATTTTTTAATTTTCTACTTCTTTTCTAAAAATATTGGAAAGATATAATATTTCAATGTTGACCTGGAGCGCCATTTATTAGAGCACATTGATTGAACGCCAGGAAAGTTTCCTCCTTGGGTATAGAATTACAGGTTTCAATTTAATGCACGTAATATATTTATGGATTTATTTATAGTAGAAAAATACATTAATACATCAAAATTTAAAGTTTTTTTTTTGTTTACGTAAAGTGTTATTATTATCTATCGTGCTTTTGTTTGATTTGGTGGGGTAATTTTCAGAAAGTAAATCGCATTTTAAATCTGTATCAATTAGAAAGTTAAAACTTTAGGTAATGTCTTTTCTAATATCAAATTATTATTCATGAAATAAAAATGATAAAGAACACAATTTAACTTAATTTTCACTTTAATGGTAAAATACCATAACAATTGTTTCGACACAGTGTCTTCTTCAGACGGAGTTGTATTACAGACTAAACCTAAAGTGTGTAAACATATTTGAACTTAAACGAATTGGTAGAATTAAGAAATACTTAGAAAGATAATTTAATAATGGGTACTTTGTGTTCAAGATTTAAACCTTTATTAAACGAAGGGATTACATAAACATAATAAAGGGAAAACCAAAATAAAATAAAGAATTCGTTGTGAAATAGGCTTAATAAAGGGGAATTACCGAATTCAGTTTGGCTATTATTAATAACCAGACTGTGTGTCGAAGCAATTGTTATGGTATTCCACCAATAAAGTGGAAATTAAGTGAAATTGTGTTTTTTCCTTTCATTTTCATTTCATCAACTGTATGAATTTCTATCAGGTAATGGCCACTTCGATTCAAAAAATCAAACTATTAATTATAGTTATAATTAACTTTTTTTTTCATAGCAGAAATGTAGAAAATATCATTTATTCAGCCAGCGTAGAAATTCTGGAGACGTCATATCAATATATTAAGGGAGGATTCTAACAAACCAGGAAATTTATTACACTGCTGACCTAGATTATAGAAAAGGGAGTAGCTATATTTCGGTCGCTTCATGTAGTTTCCTCAGTTTTTTTATATTAAAGTTATCTATAATCCATAAATTCTTGATGTTGGGAAAAAGATTTATTTGGATGACTACTATCAACTTCATGCTTCGTTGGTAAATTCAAATATTATCTCTATAAAAATATATATTCGTATTTTATACTAAATAAAGGCTATTTTTTCAAATCAGATATTAAATCATTCGTTTCGACATTTGTTTGAAATTGTAAATGAATAAAGTTTGTTTATGGATTAATCAAATGTGATAACATAATTTTTGAGAATGTAAATTTGTATACCGGGTGTCCTTGAAAGAAGATACGTATCAAAAATGGAACGATGCAATCATATACAAAAAAATTACGAGTTAATTACGACGCGGACCCAAAATTAAAAACTCCCTGAAAATTGTATTATGTGCCGCCTATGGATTCAGAATGTCCATAAAAAATCTCCATTGATTTTACACGCAAACATATTGCTATGGATTTTTAACTAAAAATAATTTAATTTTAAAATGTACAATTATGTGGGAAAAGACTGTATATTGAAAATGTATATAAATTTAAAAAAGGGAAAAACTTGTTATCCGAGATTTTCATGTAGAAAAAGAGGAGATGAAATTTATAGTTTGAACAAGAAGGTCGCTTTCTTTTAAGAGAAATATATCATAGATATATTTAATTAATTCGGGAGTGTTTTATTGTTGTTTTATTAAGTATTAAAGTCCCGATATTTATAGTGAGTTATATTCTCATTGTATTTGATGTTTAAAGTTAAATAAGCACCTTATATGTTAGAATCTCCATTTTAGTTTTTGTAAGTATTTAAAAGTGTATGACGTCATTAGCATAAATATAGTAACTATATTTCTATTATATTAATACATGCAATTAAGAGATTTAATTTAAGACTATAGATAATACAGTTAAATATTAAATTTCTATGTTAATATTATAATTAAAAAGTTTGTTCGAGAGGATTAAAAGGTTTTTGTGCGTGTCGATAGCACACGTGTAAGTTTTTTGTTCGTGTTTCAGTATCTGTTTATACAGTATGGTTCTCTGGGGAGTAATTAATGTATCAGAATAATTGAAACATACATGAGTAGGTAAACCCCACCAGTTTTGTATAATACAAAGGTATTTTTAATAATATAAAGTATTATTAAAGTAGTAATTAATATTAAACTTGATTATTTTTAGATAAGTTTTGATCGGTGTCATTTAGAGGATGTTTTCCATTCATTTAGCTGTCAATTTTCAATGAATGTTTTTACCTCAAGTATTTTTGTATAATAGGTACATCATCTTTATAATTTGTAAATATATATTTTTTATTTTTTTTATTTTTGTATTAAATATTCATTTTAATTTTTATCCTGCATTTGTTTCATTTAATCATACCTATATTGCTGTTCTAACTTAACTTATATAAAATAAGTAAATAAATTTTTGTGAACATTTCACTGGCGCTCAACTCATTTTAGTTTTTACACGACTTTCGTAAGTGGAGAATAATGGAGAAGTTAGAGGTCTTACATTTGAAAATTCACCGGCTGAGAAACCTAGTTGGGAAAACTAGTTGTGGATGGTAACGTGCTAAATTTTCAAACCACTATTCATAGCAATATGTTGCAATGTTTATGTTTATAAAATCTCTAGAAGATAACAATGTTTAGACAGCTGTCGATGTTATAAAAACTCAACAAGATAGGTTTTTAGGGTTCAATAACCTCAATGCGATTACATATGATACATCAGCTGTGAATCATTTGTAAACTCTTAGTTATAGTTGGAACAAAATGCAGTAACGGGACAAACATGTTTTAAATATCTTTGACATTTTTTTTCTCGCGTCTTTGAATGAATTTGCTCAAAATATATTGGATTAATACTCTATATAATGTCTTTTTCTTTCAAGGACACCCGGTGTATTAGTTATTATCGATCGATATTATACGAGGATCACTTGACGGAAGGTAGGCGAGGCGAGTGTCTATCACTGCGCGTTTGTGAAAAAAATTGGTATTATTTTCGGGTAGGCCATGCTTTCATAAGAGGCTTTTTAAATTTTCACTTCCACCTCATGTTTAGAATAATGAACAAAATCGCTATTTGTGTGGAAAAACGGTGCTGAACGCAACTGAGATTTTAGCGAATATGCAGCAAAGAATAGGCAACGATGCTCTTTCGAAGGTTACAATTTGTCATTGTTCACTTTAAACGTGATCCTGGATCACCAAAACGTGTTTCCATTCCAGAAATGCTTGAAAAAGTTCATAATGGTGTGTTATATGAGCGAAGAGTGAAAATGGAGAAGACTGTCAAGACTGTGGCCATGTCTACTAAACGTATACGCCACATTTTGCACATCGAATTAGCATGTCTAAGCTCTCTGCCAGGTGGGTGTCGCATTTACTGAATGTAGATCAAAAACGTAGCAAATTTCCAACAAAAATTTGAAGCTCTTTAACACAACTCTAGCAATGCGAGGAAAAACTTCGCACTGTTACGGTCGATTCAGCGTGGCTCCATTACTGTGTACCAGAATCTCCAGTGGAGCCATCGTGGCAGTCCTCTGCTATAGAAAGCCAAGGCGTTTCCTCCGGTTGGAAATGTAATGCTCACGATGGGATGAACCTTTTCTCTATTAACAATTTGTCAAAATGGAAAAAAAAAAAATAGTATTGAAAAAGGTGAAAAATACTCAAGTGAGTACTCAAGCTGTTCGTAATAGGTTGCAAAAACGTAGCAAATTTCCAACAAAAATTTGAAGCTCTTTAACATAAGTCCAGCAGATTTTTTCCTCGCATTGTTACGGTCGATTCAGCATGGCTCCATTACTGTGTATCAGAATCTCCAGTGGAGCCATCGTGTTAGTCCTCCGCTATAGAAAGCCAAGGCGTTTCCTCCGGTTGGAAAGGTAATGCTCACGATGGGTTGAACTTTTTCTCTATTAACAATTTGTCAAAATGGAAAAAAAATAGTATTGAAAAATACTCAAGTGAGTACTCAAGCTGTTCGTAATAGGTTGCGTCAGCAGAGTGGAATAAGAGCAAGTGTAGCCTTAACACCTCCTCGTCTTACTAGGAATCGCCGAGTGGCTCGCTTAAGGTTTGCTAGGGAACATGTGCCAACGTACTCTTCACAGATGCGTCAATTTTTGGTGTTTACACCTCTGATAGACGTATACCAGTATACAGACGAGACGGTAAGCGCTATTCCCAGTGCAATATAAGATCTATGCCTAATTTCATAGTGGCTCTATCATGGTTTGGGGAGGTATATATTTAGCTGGTCGTAGAGTTAGTATCAGTAAATAGAGGTACAATGACTGCCCATAGGTATATAACAGACAATTGAATTGATTCGGCATTTACTTGATGAAGATCCATAATTTAAAATAGAAATAAAACTACGATTCTAATCTTCACTTTTAATTAAAAGTGATGATTAGAACCGTAGTTTTATTTCTATTTTATATAACAGCCATTTTAGAAAATTATGAAGTACCATACTCGCTAGTAATAGGTAACGAATTGGTGTTATTATCGTGCATTAACACGAATTCGTTTCCTATTACTGGCGAGTATGGTACTTCATGATGCATGGCCGCATTAGCAGTAATTGTCCAGGAATACCTTAATGAAGTTGGAATTCCAGTTTTAGAATGGCCTGTGGTAAGTCCGGACATGAATCTCGTCGAGCATGTTGTGGGGACCATCTTCACAGAATGATACGGACCCAAAATGTTACCCCAGTAGATCTACACGAATTATAAAATGCCCTCCGTGAGGAGTGGGATAATTTAGACCAAGCTTAAATACGGAGGTTATTTGAATCCATGCCAAACCGAATGCGAATGGTCATAAGAGCCAGAGGTGACAATACCGAATACTAAAAGCTACTATCCTGTAATTTTTTTCCAAAATTGTAATTTCTTTTGCTATACATGCTTAATAAAAATTTCAAATTAGTTTCTGTCTTAATTTGGTCTCTTTTTTTGTAATTATAAAAAATATTTCCTAGAGTGCATTTGGGTATATTTAAAACTTTTTCAGTCATAAAACTGAATTATGCCCTAAAACGCCTTTTTATTGTTTATGCGATACTTTTTTGGTGGGTTGTATTATGAGTATATAATATATAATTTTTATATTAAAAAAAGTTTTGGCATGCCATTTTTTATAATTATCATGGTTGTCCGTATTTCCTTTTGTATTACAAGATAAAAGAATATGCAACAATGTGTCGAATAGAAACATAATTTTTGGAGGACGAACCATGTTTCAGTCGATCATTCGAGGGCATTCTTAAATGTCGATAAAGACAATACCACGAACCTTTATTGCGCAGACTGTGGGATTGTAATCATGAGAAACCTGGGGAAAATTAACGATACGTGTTCTATTATTGTATGACAAAGTATCTTTCCACAACGCTTTTGTTCTTATTTTCTATTCAGCAAAAAGAGACAAAAAGGCGTGGGCGTAATATATAATGGTCTGCCAATGTCCCCTGTAATTGGCGTTAAACCGTGGGGGATGCTAAGGCAGGATTATTATTTAAAAGAGAACTTTTTTTATATATTGTTTCAAATTTTGTCATTGCGTTTTGTCAGATACTATAGATAATGGCTTATTTTCCATTTTGTTAATTATGGTCTTATTATATTCTACGTTTTAAATAGATTTTAAATATGTACGAAGAAGGTCCGATATTATTATTGGTACAAGCTAACATTTATAATTAAGGAAAATATTCCACAAAAAACTACATACTTATGTTTATTTTTCGACATAATCTCCGTAAACGTTAACGCATGTGATTTATCACAGCGTGATACTAGTCTGAACATCCCTTCTCGGTACTGCTGCTTGTCAAGTTGCTAGAAGTAGTCCTGAATGGTGTCTTTGAATTCCTCCAGATCCGCAACGCGCTTCCTAGTCAAAAGTTTCTTTTAAGGAATAAATGAAAATTCGAGGAGGCTAAATACGGACTATAAGAGGATGTTGCAGGACATCCCAATTCCAGTGTGTCAAATACAGTTTAGTTTGATTTGACGGCTGGTGTCTGGCGCAATCACGCAAATGTTGAATCCCTTCGCGTAATCATCCCAGCATTTTCATTCTAATGACTATGTGCCATTTTTGGAGTTTCGCATCTCTCACAGCAGTAGCGTTTCACTATCCCACAATTCATATCATGAAATGATGTTTCGTCTCGGGGGAATTCATAAACCTAGGTTTTATCTCCGCTAATGATGCTTTCAATGGAAGAATTCCATTCCTGGTGGTATCGCATGAGATATTGAGGAGAAGCACGCGTTGGATTGGTTTTTTGGTCATTGGTGAGCACGTTCGACACCGAGCCAACCAAAACTTTGCGGAAGTTTAAGTAAGTATCTATCACAGCAGTAGGCTTTCACTATCCCACAATCCATACATGTACAGTTGTTTCGTCTCTGAGGGGAATTCATAAGCTCAGGTTTCATCTCCGATAATGATGCTTTCAATAGAAGGATTCCATTCCTGGTGGTATCGCGTGAGATATTGAGGAGGAGCACTCATTGGATTGTTTTTTTTGGTCATTGGTGAGCATTTTCAACACCCGGCGAACCGAAACTTTGCGGAAGTTTAGGTCGCATATGATTTCATGAACACAACTCTTAGAAGTGCCACTAGTTTCAGCAATTTAACGTGTCACCGAACTTAAATGCGATGATCTACCCCCATTCAAACGTTCGACAATATTGCAGTTGCCATTCGGGTGAGATACCTGGTCAGCCTCATTTTTTTCCGGATCATTCAGCTCCATTCGTTCATCTTCAAACTTTTGGCACCAAACGCTGACTTCTTTGACTTAGAACATTCGGGCCATACTTGCCTTGCAAACTGCGATAAAGACAATACAAAGAAATCCAAATCGCGGACAAGAGGAACGCAACAGTTTTACTCGACAACAATGTCTATCAGGAGAAAATAGACACCCTACTCCAAGACGATTCTTTTCGCCTCTTGACGCGGGACCCTACGGCCCGGATAGAACGTTCTGTAACAGATCTCATCAAATGATCATCTATCCCCGGAGACATACAAAAATCTCTTATCCCAAGACACTCCAAGCCGCCGAGATTATATGGATTACCTAAAATTCACAAACCCAACGTGCCTCTTCGCCCCATTGTCAGCGCTATCGACAGCCCCACCTACAAATTAGCCAAATATTTATCTAACATGCTCAAACAATACACAGGTGACAGTAACTCTGCGATTAAAAATTCTAAACATTTTGTAACTCGTTTACAGGATTTTTCCTTAGACACTAGTGATTTACTAGTTAGTTTTGACGTTGAATCTCTTTTCACGAAGGTCCCGATCCCGGACAGTGCCTATCATCTCCGACATTATAGCCGCCCACGGCAAACCCAATGATATATCCGAACTCGTAAATGTGTGCCTCACTTCCACGTACTTCCAAGTTCTATGAACAAGTGTCGGGAGCCGCTATGGGTTCCCCCTTATCCCCGGTGGTCGCTAACATTTTTATGGAAGCGTTCGAACAACAGGTCTTAAGCTCCTTTCATTTAAAACCTAAATGTTGGTTTAGATATGTAGACGATACGTTCGTCATCTGGCCGCATGGGCGGCAGTCTTTAGATGAATTCTTACTTTTTCTAAACTCCCAGCACCGTGACATTCGCTTTATCATGGAGGTGGAATCAGACGGAAGTCTCCCGTTTTTAGACGTCTTAGTGACCCGCAATATCAATGGCAAACTGGGCCACACCGTTTACAGGAAACCGACTCATACGGACCGATATCTGAACGGGTTTTCTCATCATCACCCGGCACACAAACAAGCGGTCATCAATACTCTTGTACATCGTGCGTTTTCTATCTCAGAACCTAGGGCACTACCCTCCGAAGTTAAGCATGTTTCTAGCACCCTACTCCAGAATAATTATAACGCTCACGACATACACCATACTATAGTGAGATATCGTAACCCCAAACCTCGAAGTGAACCCGATCCTAACATCAGCACCGCCTTCTTACCGTATATTCAAGGTATCACCGATCATATAGGAAAGGTTCTACATAGAAATAAAATCAAAACTGCCTTCAGACCCCATTCTAAAGTTTCGGACAAAATATCTCCGCTCCAAGCACAAGGAGTGTATCGCATTCCGTGTTCGTGTGGCAGTGTGTACATTGGCGAAACTAAGCGGCCAGTCGGTGTGCGTGTGTCCGAACATGAACGTTGTACTAGACTGTTACATATAGCCGGTTCA
The DNA here is from genome assembly GCA_935421215.2 of Melolontha melolontha. Classification (NCBI taxonomy): domain Eukaryota; kingdom Metazoa; phylum Arthropoda; class Insecta; order Coleoptera; family Scarabaeidae; genus Melolontha; species Melolontha melolontha. The sequence goes on along the minus strand of OW285235.1, from coordinate 202,572,248 downwards.
GCGCTGGCAGAACACACACTCAACTCCGGTCATCAAATTCTATTCAAAGATGTCAAGCTTCTGTCCCGTGAATCGCATTATTTCCCTAGGAAAATCCGTGAATCTATTGATATTTACAAACATCCCCGCAATCTCAATAGAAACGATGGCTATACGTTACATCCGACGTGGCTAACTCTTCTGAACTTTACTAAGAATCACCACGCCCATACGACGCATGCCATTGGCTCATTGTCCCCAGCCAATAGCAGACCACCATTTGACCCGGTCCCCCCTATATAAGTTGTGCCGGTCTCTGTCATAGCACTCATCATACAGCTCGTCCCACATTCATTATTCTCACTGCGATCTCTGATACAGCAGCATCGTATTTGAGAGAACCGACGACGATACATCGTCAAGCGAACCCGGAAGCAATGGCCGGACGATATATCACCACTACTATTACTAACCTGACGCTGAGACCCAACTTTAGAAGAAGATGTACTTCACAGCAACGTGAAGACGCGGAAACTACAGAGGAAGAAGACATTCAAACACTTCTGCACAAACAACCGCAAATATTCATGGTAGATCCCGACGAACCGACGGTAAAAATTGAAATTTCAGAATCGCCCAAAGAAGAAACAAGCCAACCGGAAGAGAATAAGCCACACATATTCACCATCGAATTCACAAATCCGAAGAAAACAACAAAAAAACAGAAAACCGAACACGCAAGCACCCCAATCGAAACAAAAAACTCCTACAGTGTCCTCGAAAAAACTAACGCCGAGGAAAAGATGGAACAAGACGCAAATGAATTCACTCCACAACCGTCAACTTCAAACAACAGCACACCCAGGGTAAGTGACAAAACAAACACTACACAAAAACCGAAACACGCAATACACAACACAAAATCGCACCAATAATAATAACAGAAAAAGACAAATGGGCACATATACGACACATACTTAAAACACACAACATTAACACCGTACAAAACAAACTTGTGAAACCAGGCATACACATCGAACCGAAAACTGACGAAGACTACCGTACACTTAAACACATACTCGACACAGAACACATACAATTTTACATGTTTCAATTGCGAAGCGAAAAGACACTAAAGGTAGTTATGCGAGGCATTCCTACCTTTATCACTGACACTGACATTAGAGACGACTTGACTGACCAAGGCTACCCGACATTAAAAATCAAAAGAATGAACGTTAAACACGGCATACCTGCACCACTTGTATTAATCGAACTAACGAGACAGTACAAATCAATTTAAAACATACACGACTGCTGCGGACTCACAATTAAAATAGAACCATTAAACAAACGGACAGACATAATACAATGCCACAAATGCCAGACTTTTGGACAACATCAAAAAAACTGTAACGTAAACTACAAATGCATGAAATGCGGAGACGAACACTCGACACACCTATGTACAAAGACGAAAACAACCCCACCAAAGTGTGCAAACTGCGGTGGTCCTCACCTATCAACATTCATAAACTGTCCTAACAACCCAAACAACCCTGCAAACAAAACCACACCCAAACCTAAATACATACCAGCACCACCCCCAACAACTAACCCCTGGACACAAAAACAAAAAAACACAACACCTAACACAATTGACGAATTAGCACTTGCCTTAGGCAATATGCTAATAACATTACACTCCACAAACGCAACAACAGAACAAATACAATACTTCGTAACGCAAACACAGACAATAATAACACTTTACAACAATAAACATTAAATACACACATAACTGAAACGCAAAAAAGCGATGATGACCAGTAAACGCACACATATGACTTAAACGCAAAAAAGCGACGAACACACAGACTACACACACACAACACAGGACCGCACAAAAACACAACAACACACGACTAATTATTAATCAGACTCAAACACGTCACAACCCTGGGAGATACGAAACAATAGAGTGGAAATGGAGGCAACTTCGACCACGAAACAAAATTAAAAGGACTCATATAACTGTCATAGCATTCTTCAAGCTACTGCGAAACGACTAACATCTACGTACAGCCCTGAAGATGTCCCTTGAAACAGTGGACAAAACATTGGCAATTACGCCTAACTCGACGCGGTTCCCGGTTTCCGGAAACCGAGATCTACAGCTACAGAAGGTGTTGAAAATGTTGTCCATTTACATCTAAACAAATTTAATTTTCTTAATAAGAGTTTTGAAAAATTTGACACAAACTTATAGATTCAATGTCAAATAATAAATATCATTATGTGGAAGTGGCTAAAGTACCAACCCAATTTCACAGTCTACTCCAATTATGAATTTTTTCGATGGCTCGTTCTAATCCAATATATTAAAAGAAAGCTTCAAAGTAAAAACTCTTCAAAATTAAAGTTCGTTCAAGACATCTGCTAAAATTATATAATTGCATAACTGCAAAATTAGTAACCACATTAGAAAATATGAACAGGAACTATATAATTACAAAAAAATTGTCAGAAATTCAGACGTGCCGGACAGAAAAGAATAAAGCAATAAAATGACAAAGAATAGACAAAATTTAAAAAATAGGTAGAACAGGTTACAATTTGCAAAAATCTAATACTTATAAATAAATAGACTTCCGAGAACAGATTAGATTATCTTTTCCAACGAGAGTGAATTCAATGTCTTGGGGTTGAATAATCGGAAGTTAGTATGGTGTAAGCAAGGAGAAGCATCAAGTCCTTAATATTTAAAATCGACCTTTAAGCATAATAGAGGTAGTGTAATGAAGTGGGGATATATTTAAGCGAATGGCATCCGAAATTTATACATAATAATAATAATAAGACTTAAAACAGAAAGCAGGCAAATAGACAACGTATTTAATGGACTCAACTATTGAACATTGATCTATAACGTTGCTATCTGTAAATTACAATAATGGAGACTATTAAAATTCCTTCCGGCAAAGGATTACAGACCTTCATCCAAAGTTAATCAATAAAAATAACATTTTTTGATTTACTAAAAAAAATTATCATCCGAAACTATCAAGATAGAAATATATCGCGATGCAGATAATAATACTATTAGAAACCTGCACTATAATAAGAGAAGTTGTTAACATCTCTTGAAGACCTATAAAACTTTGATCAAGCAAAACATCATAGAACTTGTATCGTGGGTTCAAAAAGAACCATGACTTCTAAGTAATATCAAAAAGCATGTCGCAACTTTACTGATATGAATTTCTTAAATTACAGTTACATCTAAATGACAGACGGCTTTAGAAAATTGCTAGGTTATAATCTTCCTGTCATGAATAAACAAAATTCCGTGTTATACTGAAACCGGCGAAACAGTTAATGCACGTAAGCAATTACGTATTTATGACGTCCCATGACAACCTCACAACTTAAAATTTATATGAAAAATAATACCTATTAATAACCTACCTTTTTGTATTTAATTAACTATTTTGTTAATATAATAGAGTTAGTAATTATCGGATTGTTTAACTTAACAGAAGCACATTATATATAGTCCTTTTAACAAATTATAAAGAGTCTTTTTTTTGTATATTGACAGTAACATTAGATGTTGTCATTTTGCCATTTTTATTTTCAGTACCGCAAATGCCACTAAACTGCTGTCATTATACTTGAAATTTTTGTTAATTACTTACCTGCTTTCTATTTAGTATTTGTCATAGTTATCAGCTCTTTTATGAATTAATTTTGCGATTTAGATTTTCATACAATTACTCCAGAAGTATGGGAAAATACCCAAAAAAAGATACAAAAATGCTGGGACAGAGAAGTAGGATTTGAGAAAGACGATGCTGCTGAATTAATTATACATTTAGGTGATGATAGTGATACCACTTTTGATTCAGATTCGGATTAATTTGTTGTGTTTCTTTATATACTACATAATTTCATCAAATTTAATGAGCTACATAATTACTTAAAAATCTTAAGATAAGACATGCTAACATTTTAGTGGTTAAACTATATTATTGTTTATAATTTTCATTATTAGTTACTGTAATCTAAATTTCATATTGCAAATTTGAAATATGTAATATATTTCTGAATGATCTATAATAATAATTAGTGTTTATAATTTTCATGTCATAATCTAAATTCTATTATGTAATTTTGACATGTGCAAGCACAGTTGCCCGAATAATATTTTAATATAAAAACTCGTTCTTTTCTTTTCTTCGCAATTCATACGATCAACATAGTTACTATAGACATATACGTTTCTTCTAGCCTTAAATTAAAAATTTCGGTTTGACATTTGAAACATACATGAACATAACCTGCAGTATAGTTGAGGCAAGATAAATATCGGTGCACGTATTTTATGACGTATTAATACGTCACACTACCAGCTCTAAAATACGTATTTGCCATTGTCCATAATACAGAGAGAGCCAAAAAGACTGAAATAGTTGGTCAAACTGATTTTGTTTATAAGGTTTTTTGTTTATCAGCAAATTTCAGTAGTGATGTAGCGGCGTAGACGTGGTCATACGGTAATTTTAAAGTAAATATATTCTAACCTTAAATCCACAAAATGATTACTAGTGCTAACAGATTAATCTGTACTGAAATAGAGAATAACTAAATAAAATAACACTACAGTATATTATTAAACATCATATATTATAAATACATTTACAAATATACAAAAAGAAAACGTATGTCCATCTCAATATTCTTACAACTGTTATAAATACTATCTGCGACATTTTATACACAAATGCATTTGTCATTTCGTATTATTCTATAAATGTTGCATATTATAAAAAAAACATCAACACATATATGCTTACATAAACTGTTCAAAATGATGTCCATTATGTTCAATACATAAAGTAACTCGTCGCTTTATATTGTTACTGACATACTGCAAAATTTCCACATGATTATTTAAATATTCAACTTCATTCTGTATAGCAGCTTGTAATTCTTCTAACGTATGAAGTCGGTTACGATATATTTTGTTTTTTAAATGAGCAAATAAAAATGAATCGCAACTTGTAAGATCTGGTGACCTTGCAGGCCACAATCCTCGGCTAATAATTCTTCCTGGGAAAAAATTCTCTAAGTATGCTATTGTGTCTCTAGCAGTATGTGCAGTTGCTCCATCCTGTTGGAAATAACCTGTTCTCAATTCATCTCCGTTTAGTTGATCTAAAAATATATCTAGTATTTGGTTCCTATAACGTTCAGCATTTATCGTCTCATTAAAAAATATGGGTCCGATAATACGAGCTCTCGAAATTGCAATCCAGACACCAGTCTTAACAGGTTGCATGTCTCCCTTAGTACATGAGGATTTTCTGATGCCCATACATGATAGTTCTGGCTATTGATGTAACCATTTAAATGAAACCAACCTTCATCTGTAAAAAACAGTTTATTCAAAATCTCATCGTTGTTCAGATGCTCTAAGAAATAATGGCAGTAAGGAAGCCTGGCATTATAATCTTGTGGGTGTAATTCATGCACCAGAGATATTTTATTGGGTTTCATGTGTAGTTCTTTTTTCAATATTCTTCGACAACTGCCATATGAGATACCTGCGAAATATATTTTATATTGTATATTTCAAATAACTGTATATATGTATACATACCAGCTTGCTGAGATAATTGACGTATAGGTTTTTGTGGACTTCGAAGGATATGCTCCTGAACATTTTCAACAACCTCTGGCGTTATGATTTTTGGTCTTCCAGAAGATTTACCTTTACAGACACTACCGGTTTCTAAGAATCGGGCAATTACACGTTCTAGATGTTGAGTAAATGCTTGAAAGGAAATTTCATGTTTGTTATAAGTAATTCTAAATTGATTATAACACGCTTCTCCAGAATACTCCCAAGCACCGTCTTTGTTTTGAATGCCAGTTCCAAAATATGCCATTACTATAAACGTGTCTTCTTCTATAGTAAACACCATGATAATTAGTACTAAAAAGTATTTTTCTTTTGAATATAGATAAATTTTGAATAAAACGTGATAAAACAAAGAGAACAAAAACCAGAAAAATACTACGCCATTGATCGCATGAAAACACTGTTATTTGACATTCAAAATGATTTGCTGTCAATCGCAAACTCAAAAATGTTCTAAAAAAGTACTGCCAACTCACATATTCTTTTTGGCTTTCACAGTATATGTAAATTGTGTTTTATAATTGATTAAGGCGTAAATGATTGAGATTGCTACACTTTGGCGCATATTATCACTTTCAATAATAAATTAAATTATTTTATAACACTATTATCAATAAACGCAAACCGAGTTATTCTCATATATTGGTATGAAAGTACATCGTTGTCGCTTTGTATCTGTCAGACATTTCTGACATTTGCGTTGTGCTTGTGCCGTTCGTTTAGGATATAATAGTTTATTCAACGCCTATTTTGTCTTCGATATTACATATTTTATCAAAATTAGTTCTTATTAGAACTTCTAGTAAATATTCACGATATTTGGTGACTGTATTGCGCTAAAATGCCGAAGTATATGCGTAAACAAGCTAAAGAAATGGTTGCATTGTTAATAACGTTCTTTGAACAAGAACGTGACAGTATTCGCATTCACGGACAACCTTTGATACCTTTTGAAGTAGTAAGGCCAGTAAGTGGTGTATTTTCATAAATATAGTGTTCAAGGAATGAAAACTTTTGTAATTTTAGCGTGTGGCCGCAGTTTTGAATATCAGCATATCTTCTGTTAGTGCAATAGTCACAAGCAGTGAAAAACATTGAATCCCTCACTGATCCGAAAGCAAATCGACAAAAGTCTAAACCTGTGTTAGGTATAGATGATGCTACAAAAACATCTATAAGGAATGTGATATATGAAATGTGTCGTACTAGTCAGTACATTATATACCATTTTTAATTTACTTCTAAATATTTGGTATATTTTAGAACAACACATTACACGGCATAGTGTGCTATAAATTTTGAGGGATAGGGACATATTTCATGGAAGTGTCTCTTCTGTAGGGACTATTTTAAAAGAAATAGGTTTTCGTTGGAGCAAAGATAATCCCCGACAAAAATTGAGGGAATTGCCTTCGAAGCTGATATGTTAAAAATACAAGTGCTTCATTTAATTTAACTGTAAGTGTATTTATTTTATTTAATTTGCATGTATATTTAATTAATACATTATAGGAACAAGCCTAAAAAATCATATATAGTTGATAACCTTGCAGAATACTATGGTCACAAAGTTCTGCGACTACCTCCTTATCATTGCATATTTAACCCTACAGAAAATATTTGGGAAATCACGAAGACGTATTATAATAAACACATTGGTCGAGATGGGTTTGGTGCTGACAAATGTATTAAGATATGGGAAGAAGCCTTAATCACTATCACAAAGACAACATGGGAAAATGCAATTCATCACCCAGAAATTTTAAAGTGGTGGGATAGGGAGGTAGGATTTGATAAAGATATCAGCCCAATAATCATTCACCTCGGAGAAAGTGACTCAAGTGACAGTGATATGAATGAATAAACAATTATAAATGAAATAGGAAAGTCAGTGTCTTTACAATAAAATAAAAATAAATATTACGTTAGAAAAATATGTTCGGTATTATAGAAAATTTAAATTTTGTTTAAAAGATAGAACGTGTTTGTATGTATATTCCATAATGTCATAGCATATATATGTATAGCAAACGCCAATTAAGTTGGCGCGAGGAGGGGGTGCGCAGAAGCCGTTTTTAAAAACGTCTTCCCCACTACTCAAGTAATTGTCAGAATACATTTGTCATTGACGTTTGACGGAACATAATATCTTTGCTAGGGGATCATAAAGTGATACACGCTGAGAGGTTAGAATTATCTGACATTTGATGTAAAACCAAATACAAATCTCCCCACTACTTCTAATCCTGCGCGAACTTACCCCTCCTCGCGCCAACTTAATTGGCGTTTGCTATACCTACATATAACTTATATTATATTGAGGATATTTTACAATATATATCATAATATTTTATTTATTTTGTAAATCCTTATACACCAATAAAATTAATTTTGTTTATTTTACTTCTTATTACTTTATAAATAACAATATTTATTTCGGTTAATGTTATCTAATACCGTATTCGTATTGAGAACGTTGCTAAACATAACATAATGTTCATTTATAATTATTCACTGACAAGAACAAATTTCATTTGCTTCATATGATGGTTGACATTTCTTGAAACTACACATTATATAAGAATATGTATAGTCTGTTTCAAGATATAATGCGAACCGCTAGCTTCCACAACCACAAGTGATATGTAATAAAAGTAATCGATGTGAGAAACACGCTACAGCTACAGGTCAGTATTATTAATATTTGATTATAAACAATACAAGTATACGTGTATTATAATATGAATGTATATTTATACGAAATGGCACTTACGCTATGTGAAATACAAGAATACATTTTGCACGCTAATTTATTCTGTAAATTGTATGACAGTTAATTTACAAATTAGCAAACATATAAACAAAGGAAGATGAAAACATCTAAAACTTAGTATATAAAACTGTCTGTATCATCCTCAACTCGGTGGAATCTTCTTCACTATTTAAATTAATTATGAGCTCCGGTTGCAACCTTGGTAAATCATTGTACTTTGTTTAAATTTTTGTGACATGATTAATTACATTGCGTCATGCGTTTATATATATATGTTTTTTATTTCTTCTTTTATTAGTTGTATAACACTCTCACTGAATTTCGGCGATTTATTTTTTCTTCATGTTTTCTTTGAGTTGTGCCCAAATCAAATGGTTAAAAATGCAGTAATACGACGGCAAACATAACATATCATGATTTCTTTTTCTTGCGATGGTATCTACTACATAGTCCTCCAGAATTCAGAATTCAAATGACTTCATGCATTCAAGTAGTTTCTTTTTTATAACAATATTGAAAGAAAATGTTATTGTCATATAGAAATTCTTGTATAGTTCCATTACTACTGCTGCTATTGAGTATTTTCTTTCGTAGACGAGAGTGGTAGGGACCAATATCAAAAACAATCACGCTATTTGTACTTAACAAAACTTTTTCCTTCGGACAATAATTTCAGATATAATTTCCATAAAGCAAATTACATTTCTTTATACAGTAATTTAATTAATATTGATTGGACTTTTCTCACACATTATTCTGACGTCAACTTAGCCCTCGATGCTCTTTACAATACATTATACGCTGTATTGAATCTATATGTGCCTCGTAAAGTCCAATCTGGATGCTCTTACCCGCCTTGGTTTACATCTGAAATAATTTTTATTCTCAAAAATAAGAACTACTATCACAAAAAGTGGATAAAAACTCGAAATATTGACTCCAACAATGAATTCAAACGTCTTCGTACTATAGCAAAGGTGAAAATTCAGGATAATTATACATCTTACCTTTCTGCAATGGAGCATTCAATAAAACCACCCCTTCTAATCTCTGGAGTTTTCTTCGCAATACACAGCGCTGCAGTAGGATACCAATTCACTTCATGACAGTAATGGTAATGCTTTTTCGGATCCCAGTACTATTGTACATGCCTTCGCGGATGCGTTTTCTACTGTGCCAACCTCCTTGTCGTAGTTTACTTGTGATGGATCGGACTACCGTTCCCCTTTACCGCTTACCGCTACCCTTTTCCTTTTCGTTGACCACCGAGGATGAATTAATCGATTTAATGACCAGTTTTCCTAACAAATACACCACTGGAGATGATTCTTTACCGAGTTTTTTAATACGAGTACATGACTGTAGATTTGTCCTGGTATATCCTCTGAAATTCCTTATTAATCTATCTATAACAACTAATATCTTTCCTGATCGGTGGAAGAACACGAGAATTATCCCTGTGCATAAGAAAGGAGATCGTACGTTGATTAATAATTACAGACCCATCTCTATTATTTCTAACTTCGCCAAACTGTATGAGAAGGTATTATACACCAGGCTATTTAGTGGCACGCGCCCTCATATCTCACCGAACCAGCATGGTTTTGTCACGGGTAGATCTACTGTCACCAATTTGGCGTCGATTGTTCAGCATATCGGTGAGGTTTTGAACGGCAGAGGTCAGGCTGATGTAATTTATACTGACCTATCCAAGGCTTTCGATTCAATTGATCATGAGATTTTACTTCATATATTGGGATATTTTGGTCTCGTTCCAACTTCTATCAGTCTTCTTCGGTCTTATCTATTTCAAAGAAAATGCTACGTGACCTATAATGGGTTTTGCTCCAATAATTTTGTTCTTTCTTCTGGAGGTCCTCAGGGATCAAATTTGGGTCCTTTGCTATTTGTTTTGTTTATGAATGATCTCCTTTTCCAAGTGAAGTGGTCCATTCTCGCCTATGCAGATGATACAAAAATATATTCTGAGATTTCCACAACTACCGATATCGTTAAACTACAGCAAAATCTGGACGTATTAGTTGCATGGTGTGACCGTTTCAAACTTAAATTAAATATCGACAAATGCTGCGTGGTCACTTATACTCGTTCTGCTACGCCTCACGAGTCTTTTTATTTTATTAAAAACAATATCTTAACCAGTAAAGCTGAAATAAAGGATCTCGGAGTCTTATTTGACTCTAATCTTACGTTCAGATCCCATATAATCCATATGTCTTCCGATGTCTACAAAAGTTTGGGATTTATTATGCGTATATCAAAATACTTTAAAGACATCACTTGCCTTAAATCACTGTACCATGCTTATGTTTTGAGCAAGATGGAATACGCTTCATTAATTTGGTATCCCATTTATGCTTGCAATTCCATTCCTTTGGACCGTGCTCACCGTAAGTTTTTGAAGTACCTCACTTTCAAGTCTGATGGTATCTACCCGGAACGTGGTGCATCCCAGGATGATTTGCTTTTACGTCATGGCATGTCATCACTAAGCGTAAGAAGAGATAATATTTGTAGGAAATTCCTAATTAAACTGATCGAAAACATTATTGACTGCCCGTTCATATTGGAGCGAATGTCGTTTTTGGTTCCTCGTATGAACTCTAGGTACGAAGCTACATTTATTGTTCCCTTCGCGAAGACAAACGTCTTGAAACGGACGCCTACCTATATTCTCTCCAACGTGGCCAATAGAATGCAGGATGATCTATTTGCTTGTGGATGGCTCGCGGATGGACATTACTATTTAAGTCTATACTTCATTTGATTGGACTTCCATGTCATGTAATTTATAATTATAATGTACCTTGTAATTGGGCCTAGACTGTTGGGGTATTAAAGTATATTATTATTATTAACTTTGGTAGGTAATCTAAGGAACAATTTTATGTTTTTTGCAGACAAGAACGCAGCTCCGTCAACCCAACCATTTGTAGATCCACAATGCAGTATTATAAGTCTTTTTCCTCTAGACGCTGGAACTATCAACACTGTACTTCATTTTTTCCATACAAGGAGTATATTTTCTGTCGAACTATATCGACATCTCTCAAATTAACTTTTTTAAATTGTCTACTTACACATTTCTTTTTTCCTTCAGACACGCCAACATTCACTATTTTTCTAAAAGTCGATTCCGGTATTTTAGTAAGTTGTGAAGTTTTTAGGATAGCTTTCGAATTATAGAATTCATCTATTTCCATTAAAGCATGGTAGACATTTAAATACAATTTGCTTTGCATCCATAGATAAATGTTGTCTTTGTTTTCTGTTATATAATTCGCACCCGTCGCTAACATCCACAGTCACTGAAACACCTTCTCTTAAAGTAACTGCACTAATATATTCCCAACGTCTGAACATGTACACTTTTGAATTTATAATGTCCGATCACCTTAGTTGTTTAAAATAAACTAAATTGGAAATTTTATTTGACTATATCATACAAGTAAGTATACAGTATTAAAATTAGAGATTTATATTATTTTCTTAATACACTTAAGCCGGCCTAGATGGATTTGAGGTACTTAAAATTTGCGTTTACCATCGCCGGATAATTGAGCGATTAGCACAATAGATCCTTAATGGTTTTATTTATCATCATCGGACTATAACTTGAAACGAAGTTGTATAAAATTATCAAATATAGCATTCAAACTAGAAAAAGGAAAAGCGATAAATCCAAGAAAAATTTCAATATGGCAAATCGATATTATTCGTCAATCAATTTATAATATGTATAGACAAAATTAAGTTCCTATAATAAAAATTTTTACTTCTCTGGTTTCTATGTTGACATTATAATCACAGTTTGCATTTCTCTAGACCTTCAACGCAGGGTGCCTAGTTAAAGCATTTACACATCAGCTTGTCGTCGCTCTATGTCTTGAAACAAACTATATGTATCTACCGTGTGCACAACGTCGTGCGATCGATGGATATATAAGTAATGACTGGCCAACTGCATGTATATTCGCCTTGCTTGAACACAATAAGCGACTGATAGGAATATTCAATGTGTTAGAGAGAGATTATTTTATTCGTTCTTAGATCGTATGTAGAATGTGTTGAATAAAGAAATGGAACGCCCATACAGTTAGACAGTAGAACAGATTGAATATACTCTCTCAACCCTAACCACATAAACTCGCTATTCGTCTTCGTCTTACTACATTGTGGTAGATCAATCACTCCCCGGCGTTCATACGGTATATTATAATATTTTAGTAAAAAAAATATTTTACAACAGACAATATAACAGAAATATTAAAAATCTTAGAGTTAGGGAATAATATCCGGTGTATGTATAAATACTTATTTTGGTAACTGTAGATTTAGTTGCTTATGTCGGAATTAGTTTATGTTAGTGATATACTAATTGCTTGTCATTCGTCAAATAAATCTGGTAATGTCAGTTGAAAATACTCAACGTTCAATTAATTTCTTGTCAAACCGATTATTCAAATTCTACGCGCGATGCTTTTAACAGCGCTAACCGACCATAGAATTTAGATAATTTATCGATCATTTTAGATTTAGTAATTAACCTTTGCAAGGTCACTTTCATATTACTACCCTCGAGACAATCATTAAGAGCATAAATATTTATCTTGCTTGTAATTAATTGCCTGCCAAAGAGTCAATAACTATCTTACCAAGATAACTATGGAATTAATGAATACTAATAATGTCTTGTTTTGTCACATCGTGTAAATCAATCTTGTTTTGAAATTGCTGTTTTATTTAAAATTACATTTTGTAATTTAAAAGATGTCATAGGAAATATTAAATCTGAGTTTGTATTCCGCCTACATAAAGATAAATATAGACTTAATCCAAAGGGACGTAGACTTTTATTTGTTTAAGAAATGGCCATAATTTTAAATGGAGCATTGCTGAAAAATATGAACATACGAGATATGTATATGTACAAATATATAATACTTCCATAAATAAATGGTGTAACTTTGATATCTTTTCAGGCTTGTAGTCTTCCGCGGTCGTTGTCTATAATTGCTTCTGGGATTTCGACCTGGAACGGCGTCCTTGGCACTGCTCCATCGTTAGCTTGTTTCCACTCTTCAGTGAGAAACGTTCACAATAGTAGCAGACCTGAAGATATCCCTTGCAAGAGTGGGCTAGACGTTGGTAAAGAAGGAAGTAGCGCCAAGGAATGTCATTCTAGCTCGGAATCCCAGAAGCAAATTTGATAGCTTTCCAAATCACAAAATCTGTCAAGAATGAATGTCAATCCTGACAATTCCCGTTCTACTGTATTCATCAGAAATATCAGGAAAAAAGAAAGATTTAATTTGACTTTGCAGTGCCAATTTGATTCATACCGCAATAGTTTAATAACGAATAAACTATAACGTGTGTTCATTTGAAAAGTCAATCTAGGTTACTTTTAAATTTTGATAGAATAAGACGCAAATATATTAGTATGTGTTTGTTGTTCCGTAAACGTAAATCCAAATGACATTTGATAATGTGAATCACAAATATCAGTAAGTGCATATCGTGCGTCGATTCTGGTTTAAATAAATTGCTTCTCAGTTTTAAAATGGCTTTCACTTTAGAACATAAAATTTTTTTAATCCAGGCTTATTTTCGAAGTGGTAATAAAATTGATGGTTTATGGGTTTATTCTTCAAGATTGCATGGTAGAATTTCAAGTTGAGTTTCCACATTTTGTAATAGATTATATACAATTTAAGAATACTTTGGATAGAACTTTAAAACTTTTTTCTGAAACTGGTAGTCTCTTAAGAAAATCAGGCAGCGGAGCAGTTAAGAAACGTACGCCTCAAGTTGTCAATCGTGTTGAAGAAATAATGGAAAATGAACCACAAACATCTGTTCGACATTTGAGTCAACAAATAAACCTTTCTGTTGGTACAACTCACAAGTTATTAAAAAAAGATATGCAACTTTATCCATACCGTGTCACAGTAGTACAAGAATTGTTAGAAATTGATTACCCACGTAGACTACAGTTTTGTAATTGGTTTGTAAATATGAACAATAATGGAGAACTTTCGCAGAGTCATCTTTACTGATGAAGCATGGTTTTATAAAACGGGATACCTAAATTCACAAAATACAAGAACTTGGAGTAGTGAAAATCCACATGTAATTAATAAAGAATCGCTACATCCAGAGAGAGAAAATTGGTGTTTGGGCAGCGATAAGCCAAAGGCGAATCATTGGACCAATATTTTTTCAGGGAACGTTAAATGCTCAAAGGTACCGTACGGAAATTTTACAACCATTTGTCAATCAGTTGCATGATGATGAACTTCAAAATGCATATTTCCAACAAGACGGAGCACCTTGTCACTGTACTGCAGAATCTTTGGATTATTTAAGAGAATTTTTTGATAAGTGTATAATTAGTCGAAATACTGAAATTGCCTGGCCTGCACGTTCATGCGATTTAACACCTTGCGACTTCTTTTTGTGGCCTTATCAAAAAAATAACATATTTCGAACACCTATATTGAATTTGAATGATATGCTACAGAGAATCGAACAGAAATGCATGGAAATTAATAACAATCCAGTAATGTTGCAGAATATCATCAGAAATTTTGAACGGAGGATTTTAAAGTGCGTTGATCTTGAAGGACAACATTTTCAACATTTGTTATAGTTTTCAATAAATACCTATTACATATTTGTTATTTATTTGTATATATGAAACTGTCAAAATATCCGACTTCGTAGGTTAAGTAGTAAATTTTAATTTACGACATACTTCAAAATGTTCTCAGCAAATCACACGCTACTAGATTGACTTTTCAAATGAACACTTGTTATGTATATATTTTATATAGGGTTTCCACTGCGCCTAGCACTGCGCATAGCGCCAAAGCTTGCGAATTTGAAGAATACGTATAAGTGTCTAATTGAAAATCAAAAAAGGAATTTCTTTGTAATTAATAGAAAATTTACAAAGTTTTTAGGGTCAAAATGTTGTTAAAGTCGGTCCATATTTTTGTTTATTCTATATTTACGATACAGCTGTAATTCAAGCTCATTGATTTGCAAAAAAATCGATAAAATTCCTAGACTTATTGTTAGAAGGTAACGTCTAACAATAAGTTTACTATTTATAAGAACAGTGAATGTTTGTATACCAAAACATTTATGCAATATAGTCAGCCTCATATATGGTATTTAGTAGCCTTTACGTCAAATATGTCAACAGCTGTATAGTTAATGTATGCAGGATGTCTTTCCGAACGTACAGAAAAGACTATGTCTATTAAATGCAAATTCCAACGTTTTTTGTAAGGGTGGATTCCCGTATTGCCGCCCGTATATTAACAGCGACAGGGCCAGACTCGAATAAAGAAATATCATTTTCTCGTTACTACGTTAACATTGAACCGCGATTTTTTTTATGAAGGCCTTACTTATATGTATCTTTCAACCCTATTTTGTCTTTTGTCGCTATTAAAACTAAGGGTGTATATTCTTTAATAACATTCGCAAAAGTTTTCACTTTATTTGACCTTTACATTAAAATTGCATTTTTGTGACTCAAATTAAGAGGCCAGGGTCTGGCTACATCATTATATAATTTATTTTTATTTAAGTTAATAAGTTTTTTATAATTAACAGCACGTGGTCCGATTTATTTATAGGTCTATAATCCAAATTATGTCTCCTTTTTACGCTTTTATCCTTTATGTCCTTCAATAGGTGTTAACTCGACATGATTTAATCAATTGTCAGGACGCCTCCGTTCATCATTGATAGAAAACGTTTCAAGTAGTAACGTCGTTTACCCATTGTCTGCAATCGATTTGCAATTATTTTAAAATGCAACTAGAAAATTCAGTATAAGGAGTGTTTATCACATTTATTCTGAACCATGTTATGTTTTCGAATATTTATTAAATTCATTTATTTATTTCAGTATCCTTAACTTTTTCGTATTAATTATTAAGCTATTGTATAATAGTATATTAAAAAACGAGTTTCATAAGGCACCATTTTGCCGCACGAGATCAGTTTAGAAAACGAGCCGCTTGCGGCGAGTTTTCTAAAGAGGGAGTGCGGCAAAAGGCCTTATGAAACGAGTTTTTTATACTATTTTTTCTATTTTGCGTTTTTTACATTAATAAATTGCTTAAATTGGAATTATTTAATTTGAAAGTTCAGAGTTTAATTTTTATATAAAGCATGCAGTTGGTCACATTGATACTTGACATTTTCAAATTTAAATCTTGCTATCCGCGAAGTATATTATATTACATATTATTTACTAATTTTCGTTAACATTACTTGATACTTCATTTAAAAATATAAACATGAGGGACATAGAAACATATATATGTTGTTGTCAATTGTATACAAAATACGTTGTTTGTGTAAAATACGGACATATATCATATATGTCAAATGTACATAAATTCTTAAAATCAAATGACAGCAATGCTATTTATTTATGTATTCGAATAACGCCAACATTGAAAAATGAAAAAAAGCGTATCGAAATGGAGCTCATTTCGATACTGTTTTGGGTTTCATAATGAGTTCATTTCGAACGCAAAATAGAAAAACAATGTTTTCTCGTTTATTTTTTTCTTATTTTAAGAACCAATAAATAATCAGCTGAAGAAAAAGCAGTTATGCCGTCGGAATATTTTAAAAATTGCTTTGTTTTACTATGAATTTAACTTACAATTAAAATCATGTTTTTCAAAAATCTTTCCTCTTCACTTTATAGCTTTGTCTTTCTCAGAAATAATGCTCGCGACTTGAAACTTACTTATCGCCAAGCTTTGTACGGGTATGTTAAATTTAAAATCTATATTTGAATGACGGAAAACAGTGGAACAAATTTGTATTAATTATAAGTGTCAGTAGCTCTTATTTGCGTTTGGAATAATCCTTAAATATGTAAATATTTTATCACAACGTTAGCTTTGCTGTTCCCTTTCTTTGCTGCGAACTTAAATTAGACTTTAATTCGTATAATTAAATTTATTTTGTAATTATAGTCCTGATTTTAGCTCAAACAATTTGTAATTATCAAACACTTCTACCGAAGCGAAAAGTGTTTTGTATAAATAGACAAAACAAATATACAATTTCTGTAGGGAATAGTTCATTACATAAATATTTAATGGGGTATTAATAATAATAGTATGGCAACATCATTAGCCATAGTTAAAGGTATCTCATTTGGAACTACGGGACTAATTGTGCGCAATTTATGTTCTGTAAAATATAGGGCGCTAATTCGAGGTGCTACCCAGAAATTTCCGGAATAAGTAAGTCTGTCACATGGTACTTTTCCAGGTGGCAACAAATAGCTTTTGTGTTTATATTTGATGAGTTATTCTGCTGTACTACAATGTCTAATAATGTTGATGATAATGTTATCCATTGACGGAAAACACGACACAAAATGTTGCGAAAGTGCGTGATGCTGTCCTGCAAGGCCGAACCAGAATAATCCATGAAATTTGTAACATTGTCGGCTGGTCGTACGGTGTTCGTCAGCGTGTTCTGTCCGGCGAACTCGACGTGCGGCGTATTGCTGCGAAGTTTGTGCCAAGGTTTGAACAAAAGCAGCATTGAACAAAGAAGGCACCGTGTTGATGTGTGTACAGAGATACAGATACGAACTTCAGTACCAGAATCATTACTGGCGACGAATCATGGATGTAGATATGATCCCGACACAAAGCAGCAATCATTACAGTGGAAGGAAGCGCCATCGTCACCACGACCGAAGAAAGCATACCAAGTTAGGCATTGTGCCACAAAGAATTTTTCCCACAAGGTGAAACAGTTAATGGACGATTTTATTGCGATATTCTTTGGCGACTAAGATAAAACTTTCGACGCAGGTGGCCTGCCAAGTGGCGCAACAATTCGTGGATCCTACACACACGTCACTTGTTTCTAGCCTCAACGAAGAAGGCTGTGCTAACCCACCCTCCCTACTCTCCAGACTTTGCCCTCTTGTGACTTCTTCCTGTTTCCGAAGTTGAAACTGAAGCTCAAGGGGCGCCGTTTTGAGATCATTGAGGAGATCCAGACCAAATCGCAGACAGTGTTGAAGGCGTTAACACCAAATAATTTCAACATTGCTTCTAGTCATGGACAAGTCACTGGGATCGGTATATTCAAGTAAAAGGAGGTACTTTGAGAGGATGGTAGTGAATAAGTTGTAAGAACAATCTATTGTTTTTTTAACATTCCGGGAATTTCTGGGTAATACCTCTTTTTTATCAACCGTAAGACGTCAACATGGTGCGTTTAACAGTTGAACAATGAATACTTTCTGCACAACTGTTTTATGAAAATTGGCACAAGATTAGGGTGAAACGAAGCGCCTACAGAGTTAACAGTTTGTGCTTTAATCGAGAAATTTCCAGAGACGCGCTCTGCTATCGAAAAGGCAATACGAGTACGTTCTCGTTGTGTTCGGTCAAATTGCTGTAGTGAGAGTAAGTGCACTTGAGGATCCAAATATATTAATTCGACGTTGTTGACAACAACCCAACCTTTCAAGAGCCACCACGCTTCGGATTTAAAAAAAAGATCGTCATATGACAGCATACAAAATTCAGTTGAGTGAACAATTAAAAGTTACAAACCATTTGCAACGTTGTACACTTTTGAATTGGGTGTTAGGTAAGAAACAAAATGATCCTGATTATTGTAACAAAATTTTCGGATTTAGGGTCGAGGAAATCCACGTACTGTACAAGAAAGAGTAATGCATTCTCAGAGGTGCATTGTTTGGTGCGCATTTTGGAGTGGTGGTGTAATCGGCCTATACTTCTTTGAAGATCAAGCTGACAGCAAATGGGGAACACTATCGTGACATGTTAAACAATTTCTTTTTCCACCAAATTGATGACTTGGATTTGAAGATGTGGTTTCAGCATTACAATGCAAGGTGCCATACAGCACGTGAGACAATAACCCTGTTGCATAGTCAATTTCCAGATCGTGTTAACTCTCGAAAGTGTGACATTAATTGACCTGCAAGATCATGTGACTTAACACTACGAATTTTTTTCTCTGGGGTTATGTAAAGGAGAAAGTGTACGCCAACAAGCCAGCAACAATCAATGACCTCAAAGGAAATAGTCAACGTGCAACAATTTTGCTAAACAAATAAGATCGTGCCAGAGTAATCGAGGTGGGCATATAAATGATATCCATTTTCATTTGTAGCCGTAAACTCCAGAATTTATGTCGAAAATCAGTGATACATATTATTCAAAAATAAAATTCTATTGTTCCAAATGGGACAATTTTTATAAT
This sequence comes from Melolontha melolontha, assembly GCA_935421215.2. Lineage (NCBI taxonomy): Eukaryota > Metazoa > Arthropoda > Insecta > Coleoptera > Scarabaeidae > Melolontha > Melolontha melolontha. Next base: position 202,552,476 of record OW285235.1, on the reverse strand, counting down.
TGTCATATTTATACTCAATTTATTTTGATTTTTATACATTATTCTATTTTTATTTTATAAAATATGCAGAAAGTTTAGCACTACTAAATATATGAGTATTGAAAAATTAAAAAGATTAAATTCAACCTTAATCTGCTTTTTAACAGTAATAATACAGATTTGTATACAAATAATTTATATCTATGTAAGGACAATGTTTTATGTATAGCTTTATATATGTGATATATTTCTAACACCAATAATGTTCGAACAACATATTACCTTAGTTATTAGTGCTTAATGGTCTATTTGGCAAATGTATCACGACCTTGTAGTTCCCTTTCTAGTTAATACACTTATCATGTATTTTGGTGATGGTACGGTAAGACACAATATTATTATACTGTGCTTGAGAGTTCAGATTATATCATTATTTTTAAATATTACTATCTTTTTCACAATGTTCATTCATGTTAATTTTATTATTAACCTATGAACTGTCACGGATACAGAAAAATAATCAATTATGGATATATACTTTTTGCATCCTACAAATACGATTCAATATTTCTTAAGCATTTTAGTTGTTCCTGTTAAATACTTAAGAATAATACGAATTAAATTTTGAATTAGTTTAGATGGAAAAATGATTTTCAATATATTTTATTCAATGCCTATTCCCATGATTATAATTAGTTTATTTTAGAGACTTTACTAAAGCTGTTTGTAGCGTAGTTTGTTAGCATGTCATAAATTTCATACATTCGTACTTATTTTAAATTTTTGTGACAATTAAAGCTGACAATTATATGCACACGGAAACTGTATTAAACTACTCAAAAATGAATAAGGAATTTTTACTTTTTTGTATTTTTTAGATAGTATGGGTAAATATTTGTAGTGTATTATATTAGATACATAATTGTACACAACAATTTAAAATTTTCAAGTATATTTATTCAGAAAAATCGTTAGATTACTAAGAAATGATCAAAAATGAAATAAGCAACATTTTTAACAATAGCTAAAATAAACATTTTTCTGTAACAATTAATTCTAAAATCGTGTATAATGGCCACGGACATCTCTCACAGCTGTAAATATTCAGGGCATACTCATAATGCAATTATTAATGTGTTCTTGTGACACTCTTCTCCAACACAGCGGTAAAATTTCCCGCAAGTGTTGCACGTTTACTGGGGGTGGATTATGTTCGTTAAGCTGTTCTTGAAGTCTGTCCCAAATGTGCTCAATTGGATTCAAGTCGGGAGACGTTGGTGGTAAAGGTAGATGGTTAATATGGAGGTCATTTATTGCTTGCATTACAATTTTTGCACGATGAGGTCTTGCATTATCATCAATAAAAACCATGTTTTCATCCATAGCCTCACGAAAGTCGGCCACATATTCTGAATAATGTCATCTCTGTATATTTGTCCATTGACATTGTTTTCAAAGAGATGGAGGTTCGTACGCCCATTCAAACTAATGCCCGCCCACACCATGATACCATCGCCGCCAAAAGGCACCACAGCTTTTGTAAACTCGCGTCTATAACGGTCTCCTCGAGTTCTCCAGACCCTTACTCTACGATTATCACTAAATAAGCAGAATCTGGATTCATGGGTGTATAAACCATGCTCCCATTGAAAATTTTCTGCTAGTCGTTGGTTAACCCAAGTTCTTCTAGCCATTCTATTGGTATTAGTTAATTTTGGGCGTCTCACAGGCCTGCAGCTATGAAGATCCATTTCCCTCAGACGGTTTCTGATGGTTTGATCCGAAACTCTAACTCCAGTGGCGGCACGTAACTGTGTTTGCAACCATACAGCACTTCTAAACGGATTCATCCTTATCTGAATTCGTATGTAGTGGTCTTGTCTCTGATTTGTTTTCCTCTCAGATCCACTACCGGGTCTTCTTCTTGCAGATCCTAACTGTTGGAATCTTGTTAGAGCCCTACTAACAACACTTGGAGACACATTAAAAATTGCGGCAATTTCTGCTCCAGATTGCCCTCGATGATGCAATAACGCAATTAAACCAAAAGTTTCTTTATTTAAATGACGTCTTGGCATCGTGAAAATGTGAAATGACGTTTAAAATGAATAATACTTATCAAAAAATGCGATTTTTATAATTTTGTATTCTAAATTAATTTAAGGTTAAAATACAAGATTAAATATTTTATCACACAGAAAAGACATTTACCAAATAAAATGTCCACAAACGACTGTGGGCCTTCTAATTTATCTATAGTTTGAGAAAATACGTTAAATTTAATCGAATTAGATCTGTTAAAAAAAGATCTAATTCCCTATTCATTTTTGAGTAGTTTATATGGGCATATATGTTTCCAAAATTCGATGAAAATATGCAAAAATATGTAAAGTTTAAGTGATAGTTACACAACTAATTATTGTCAAACTATTAAATAATGTCATACAAATTTAGAGATACCACAAATATGTACTATTACATCAATTATTTTATCAAAATTTTACAAAATACATGTATAATAAGAATAAGTAAGCTAAACAATGTAACTCTTTGTATTTATATTTGCCTTTGTATAGTATTCTAAACATTTACAATTAAATGCTTTCCTAAATTCTAAACTAAAAATAATCTTCTGCGACCCGTCAATAATAGCCTTCTATGCTGAAAAGCTGCGCTTAACGTCAACTGACATAATTGGCGCATACTTATATTTGCAGATAATTGATGAACTCATCTCAATAGTTTCACCGTAGTTTCCTTGCAACACACTGGATATTCTACTAAGCTGATTAACGCCTTCGTTTTTCTCTAGAACTTAAAACCGCTCTCCTATGGTACCTCTCATATTATAAATTATATTCTTGAAAATTTTAATCAATTCTATCGATTTACTGAGTTCGACACCTTGAGTTTCAAGTTTTCGTAGTGTTTCACTAATAAAAGCATAGTTTGCTTTGATAAAAGCTAACTCTTGGCCCATTTGCGGTTTATTTAGTATATCTTTGCAATTTGCAATTGCTACAGAGTCGTTTGAAACAGAGAGAATAAATTCTCTTATCTGTTCTAAGGTATCTGCAGAAAATACAGCAGCATCAAGCGACATGCCCCATCTTGTTATTTATTATGGGTTGTGGTGGTAGTGCCAGACTAGGTAACTTATCTGTGTATGCTTGAACCCTCAGCGGTGTAGATCTCGGTTTCCGGGTTGAAACCGCGTCGAGTTAGGCGTAATTGCCTAAAGCCTCAGGTGCTTTAATAAATACTTTTTTTGTTAAATTGATCAATGAATGAATATCTGGAAATGTGTAACGTATTTCTTCTGCTACTCTATTACCAGCACGGGCTAAATATGTCAAATTTTGTGCTGACTCCACCATATATGTCGCAGCATCCGATAACATCAGTAATACCTTGTCACTTGGCACGACATTCGGCAAATAAAACCTCGTTAAATTTTCGTTTATAAATCTTATTATAGTTAAGTTATTTGTTTTCTCCAATTCTTCAGTACCAATGAAAAAGGATTGGCCGGCGCAATTTTCATTTAAAATGCCAATCAATAAGTAGGCAATATAGCGTCCACCACGAAATAAATATAATTTTCACATATTATTTCCTTAATTTACATCACAGTTTTCTCAAACAATAGATTAATTTACTTTTTTCGTGTAGTTGAGCGTCTGGGAACTGATAGTTTAGTATACTTCTCTAAAAAAATTTTAAACGTTGAATTATCGGAATGTTTGCACTTAAGAAGACATTATTTGTTTTCTCCAATTCTTCAGTACCAATGAAAAAGGATTGGCCGGCGCAATTTTCATTTAAAATGCCAATCAATAAGTAGGCAATATAGCGTCCACCACGAAATAAATATAATTTTCACATATTATTTCCTTAATTTACATCACAGTTTTCTCAAACAATAGATTAATTTACTTTTTTCGTGTAGTTGAGCGTCTGGGAACTGATAGTTTAGTATACTTCTCTAAAAAAATTTTAAACGTTGAATTATCGGAATGTTTGCACTTAAGAAGACATTACACCAAGTCATAATGAAAGCTATTCTGTTCTATATTTTTACTTGTTGAAGTAAACAATTTTTAAATCTTGTCATATTTCTTTTATGTAAATCAGTTCCTACATGCTATGTTAATCGAATTTTTTTGTCGCATTGAATCTACAATAATTAATTGCAGGTGTTAAAATATGAAATTAAACGCAAATAAATATAAACTTACAATTTTATTGTAATACTTACAAAACACCCTGCCATTATCTACACAAAATTCAGGATAATTTTTTATCCAGCTCGACACATGTGAATATGATTTCGACTATCAAAAATAGGAAGGTAAAATTACGTGTACATATACTTTCGAGAACTAACTAAACACATCTGGCGATATGACTGACCTATAGGTCAATCTCATTGCTCGTAGATTCACTGGAACTTCCCCGACTTGATAAACACAAATCTGGGAATTCTCGCTGTATGGAAATGCTCATGCGGACTGTTAGTGTAATTTTGATATATTATGAATAAATGGTTTTATTATTTTTTACGGTGTATTTTATAAATAAATTATAAAATATGAACGAATATGTAATTTTATATGAAATATGCTCAAAGCAGTATTTATATGCAAGATAGGCAAAACAAATGTAGTCGCAAATGCTTTCTTTTTACATGATCCGTATAGATCTGCAAGAATTTTGGTAAACGTACAATAAATAAAAAGTATGCATTTTCATATAATCCCAGCTTTAGTGATAATACAGATGATAGAATGGTATTTGCGTTTTATGCTGGTAACAATAGATTTTAGTTTATCTATTTTCAATATATTTGAATTATATTCAAATCCTCGCAGCTGCAAACACGTTAATTATTCGTACATCCGTACAAATAATCGTAGCCATAAAACGAAATACCATCGTAAAACATTACATTTTATTACCATATTTCAAATTCCAAAATTCCATGTACTATATATAATATTTAATTCATTATTCTCCTCTAATTATTTTCGAAGATATTATGAAGATAAGGATACAGTGGTTAGATGCTCTAACTAGGTGTGATGTACCGATAGGTCGAGACAGGTAATGCATTTGACGAATTATGTTATCAGTGGCAATAATAAAAACTAAAATTAGTTCTATTGCCATCTAACAGTTCAATTTAAACAATTATACCTAAAGCATTATATCAAGGTAGTTCTCCTTATTGTAATTATATCAAAATCATTTATATCCAACATCTCACTTCACTGCGAGTATGCCAAAATAAATGTATAAATGGTGTAAATAAATAAGTTTATTATATTGCATTTATCATTTACTAACTGTCACCGACAAGTAACAAATTTAAGTGTATACGGTCTTAGACCCGTACATGGTGAAGCAATAAACGGGGCTCAGCAATTCCACTCACAAGAACCACTATCATTAGATCCTTAAACGTCGGATCGCAACTCCAACAAATGGTTATTTATAGCTTGACATCTAGGGCATCTCTCCTTGGCCTGATACAGAAGAATTAACACATATGGTCCTTAGTAAACAGGATTCGGCCCCAACCAATATATAAATAAAAACGAACAACTATAAATTAATATTTGATGATACAGCCGTTACTTGCAATGGCATTTTGTAATCTATATCTTGAAAATATTAGATTGATCGTATATGTGAGCTTTTCCTAGCAATCAACTACGAGGGCGATTCGTAAAATAAGTTCCGTTTCTGCCTAGCGAGCAGAGAAGTGGGAATATCGCCGCGATCGCAGCGCTGCCATGGTAGTGAATCTGGCAGTGTTAGGGAGAGAATCGTTCGGACATTCTTTCGTGCTATTTTGGTCGTTTAAAATAACTGTTGCAATTGAAAATCCCGCCAACTGTGAATTGCGTGCTGTTATCCGATTTCCGTGTGCAAAGAACATGAAGGTTACTGAAATTCTCGTGAACTTTGTTGTGTTTATGGTGAAAATGTCTTGACTGACAGTATAGCTAGAAGATTATGGCGCATCTTTCGAGAAGGACGAACATGATGAAGAATGCAGTAGAAGACCAACTGTTGTGATGAACTTTTGGATAATATCGTTCGCGAAATTCGATGATTCAGAATCACAGAACTGAGTGCCGTTTTCTCTCAAATTTCACGTACAGTTTTGTACGAGGTTGTTACTGAACATCTAGGTTACCACAAGTTTTGTTCACGATGGGTGCCAAAACTTCTTACCGAAGACCATAAAACAAAGAGAATGGGATCGATACTAATTTTTCTGTTGAAGGTGAAGATTTCCCCAGACATATAGTAACAGGTGATAAGACTTCTGCCGCCTATATCAGCATAGAGACGAAGAGACAGTCAATGCAGTAAGGTTGCTCTAACTTGTCTACGAGAAAACTGTTAAAGTGTCGTCAAACTTTCTCTGCGAGAGAAGTCATCGTACTGTTTCTTGGAACAAGAAAGGCGTGCTTTTTGAAGACTTTATGGAACGAGGGACCACAATAAACATTAAAGTCTACTGGGAAATAGTCTTACAGCATGGCTTAATTCACAGGCGACAGAGTTCTACGTAGAGGGCATTAAAACACTGGTTCATCCCTATGACAGATGTCTCAATCTTAATGGCAACTATGTAGAAAAGTAGCTGAAACTAGTAGCTTTAAGTTGTATATAATAATAACCTCTTCATGCATTGCTGCTTTTTAAAATAAATTACAGCAAATGTAAATGAGGAAAATATAGACCCACATATTATGACGAAATATTAGAAGATATTACACCAGAAAGCATTGGACGGAAGAAGAATTTTAACAACCTACACAATATATATTATTCAATATATATATATATATATATATATACAAATGCCCATATATTTTAGGTTATGTAAGTATTTGTAATACATTTTATTTTGTACAATGACAACATATTGACAAATTTGTTTACATTCCTTTTTTGTTTGCTTCTTAATAAAAAACAGGTCTGAGGAAGGTCTAAATCCAAGACCGAAACGTCACACAACCAAAACAGTTTTTTCTTCAAAACGACACCCTAATTCTACACAAGTGTAGTAAGTTATAGATACATAGTGCTATTCACCATCAACGTACACGTTGAATTCCACCATACATATATATATATATATATATATATATATATATATATATTCTCGTAGTTGAAATCTGACTAATTAGTATGCCGGGTAGTGAACTCCTAGAAGGATGGTTTTATCGACTTTTCAAAGAATTCACATTTATCACATTCTGCGACCCTGCTTAGACGAAATTTAAGGTTGGCGTTCAGAAGATAATGAATATTTGTTTATTTACATTTACATACTTAGTTTAAAACATAATATAGCTAGTATTTTTACACTTTATATACAGGCTGTCCTTGAAAGAAAGAGACAACGTATGAAAAATGAGAAGATATAATTATATAGAATATAAATAGAAAATATTTTCCAAAAATTCCCTCTCATAAGCGTGAAAAAAATTACAAAGATATTTATAAAATATTTGTTGCGCCACTGTTCGATCGAGTATATCATAAAGAGTATCGAGACCATACTTAAAGGTGGCAGACAATAATTAAAAGGAGTGGTATTGTTAATGTCGGTCAGTTTTAAGTATCGTCTCCCATTCAGTTAGTTGTCAATCGTTACAAGTGTACAGCAGACCGATTTTCATGTGGCCGGTGGGAGAATTTGTACGTGCGTCAAGTAAGGGTCAGTGTTAGATAGAGACAGTATTCGGAAAAATGAAATGCAAACTCTTTGTGCGAGTCGTGCATTGGGACGTAGTAAGGGATAAATTCAGAAAGTCACATTGTTGAACATGTTTATAATGATTTGTATTTCACTAAATTAAGGCAAATAGAAGTAAAATAAAACGCATAGTTTCATGTAACATGTTTAATTAAAATGTCTTACCTTACCTACTAGCTAATATCGTACTAACATCACATTAAGGAGATGACTGAATAAGATTCTTAGCTACACTTAACGGTAGAAAGGCTTAGGATTAAGTAAAGGTATTTAAAATTGTTCTACGCAGCACACCTTTATCTGCATCGTCTAAGTCGGTTTTGGGCTTGGTTTTTTTTTTTATTTTTCTTTGGCGATGTAAAAGATGAACCGGCACCTGCGTTTATTTCACTTTTTTCTTTAACAATCCGTCTAATACCTCTCTCAGAAACACCCGTTTCGGCAATAACGCGTTCATATAACTGATCCAGTGGAATTTTGAGTACCCCTGAAGTTTTTTCTTCTTGCATATATTTAAATACATTTGAGATCACTTCACGAGTTTGACTGTGTAAAACACATTTATTTAATTTACTTTTAAACTCCACTACTCACTACCTTAATACGGTACTGCACTACTGTGTTTATCGCTTAAAACGATGTAAAACACTGAATGCCAGAGGTTCCCCTACCTATAAATTTCGTGCGTATCTCGAGGGCGGTACTTCTAACCGGCCACATGAAAATCGGTCTGCTGTACATGCGTACGTTCGATATGATTTGCATTTACGTCTTCGATTAAAGGTAGATTGTTAGCATATTGCTCCATCTTACATCTTCTTCTCAAAATTCACATGCAAGTATAAGTTTTACCAGCTGACTTTTCGTATTAGGATATCAAAGCTGTCTAAACAATGTTATCTTCTAGAGTTTTTATAAACATAAACATTTCAGCGTGTGTTTGCGTGTAAATTCAATAGCGGCATTTTTTATAGACATTCTGAATCCATATTAATATTTTATATTTGTTACTGCTCGTAACAAAAAAAAACATTCACGTAATACACATGAAATGAAGCTGGTTTAGGTCAGTTCTAAAAGTTTTCGCACACAAATCATTTTTAGTATGATTTTTTAAATGGGTTTGTAAATTAATGCTAAGTTTGTATAATATAGTATTTATCAAGAGCAAACAAAAGTGAGACTGAACAAAATAATCTTACGGAAGTAATCATACAGCTGAAAAACGTGAAATGCCCCACACATCTTAATTTTTAATAATTCGCTTTAATGTATAAAAAGGTGATTTTGTACTTAAATATATTGAAATTATTGACCTCAGCATTCAACAATGTTATAGTTTTTATAACATCGACGGCCGTTACGTACATAAATATTTGCTGCAGCGTATGTGTGTGTATGTAACTTCAATAGACTATTTATTATTTATACACATTTTCAATATTTTGAATTCATAGGCGGCACCTAATACAATTTTCAGAGTGTTTTTAATTTTGAGGTTTGCGTCGTATTTGACTCAATATTTTGGATTTATATTCTATACAATTACATCTTTCCATTTTTCATACGTTGTCCCTTTCTTTCAAGGACAGCCTGTATACATTTCTGTTAATAGCTTCTTCTGTAGTAAAAAGTTTAATAAATTAATATATAATTATTAAGCTGTTGGTTACACCTACTTATTTCGTGACCTAATTGAATGTGCTATCCAGATTAACAAAAAAAGTTGTTTTCTCAAGTGCTAATCTTGCCATGAATTTCAAATTACGCGAATAAATCATGAACGGTAACTATATTACTGGGAGAATTTTAATTGTCTAAAATAACGATGGAATTTTTAATGAATGCGTAGCCCTTTTGATGGCTCTAAAAATAAACTTTGATTACTGTACAACGCCCAAATACATTAATATTCATAGCTTTTCGGATACTTTGTCGTTTTTTTAATTGCAAAACACCAAGCAGATCTCCATAAATTGAGAGATGTAAACAAAAGATACAATCGTTTTAATTTTCACCGCAAAATTATAGGCTATGGCCTAAATAGGTCTTATACTTTATAATGAAGGTCAAGCGTAATTGAAGCATTTGCAAAAAAATAAGACTATGTTTAAGAAAATACTGTATTACATATTTTATAGCTCACAGAAGCCGTAAAAAGTTATTAATTTAGAATATTAGTTCTGGTTCTCTGAATACTTTTGAATATATCTGCATATTTGTTTCTGAACTTTAATAGCTTTAAAAAAGTAACAAACATAAACCTACAGTACTTGGCTAAAATATGAGAGGCATCTTAGAGGTTTTCTAAAATCTTACCTGTAAAGTTGATATTATTTAAAAATATCAGATCTATATAAGAATAATAATTTATTTATTCAAAACATACAATTCCATCCATATCTGAATTTCTATGGTTTGGTAAATAAATACATTGAGCTCGCAAAAAGTACAAGCTTTGTTCGTGGGCAACAAACTTTAAATAATTCAGGAGTTATATGCATAATGTGATTACTAAAGGTTTACTTAATACATCTAATGTCTAGGGACCGGACGCGAGAGGCCGAAATTACGATGGACCATATAAATAGTCTATAACATCGCTAAGTACAGGACGCAGTTATTGATAGCACTATTCATTTGGTTAACCACACATCTGTTTTTTGTTGTTGAATTGTGACGCAATTACTTCAATATTACAGATAAATTCATTTCTTCATGGGCATAGATAGAAGCGGGAGGAGTTTTTATAATTAATTTTTATATTATATTTCGTAACATAAGTAAAGTACGGTGAGTTAGTTTCCTTTTTTCATTGTTTTAACTGCTAATTACATAATTACATACTTCATAATTTTTGTAATAGATCCTGTTTAATATCGTCTCATCGAATCTACTTTTCCCAATTATTTTGACGTAAGTATCCAGTAAATTTGGTTAAGTTTCAATAACTTACGCATACCCTTTTTAATTTTCATTTATTTAGATCTAGAACATTGTTTAAGTTACATTTCAGATATGATATAGAACAACGTCAAGAATGTCATCGTGGAACAATAGCGAGTTGGATTAAGGGTCAAACTGATTTAATTTCCATTGCCAGTGATTCCGAAATTTATTGCAAAGTCTTTAAAAAATTCCAAGAAATCGCACGTCATTGCAGTCTGTAAAATATCGTTAAAAATTTCCAAGGAATCGCACGTAAAACGTCACTTAGCATCGCAAACACATAAACAGAAATCAGATCCGTTGGAATCTGACAATTTTGACGAAGAACTCTCGAAAAATATACTGGTCGAAATGTTCCTGATGAATCCACCTTACGCAAATATTATGTTTCTAAGTGCTACACGAAAGTAGTAGAACGTATTAGAAGCCATCTTTCAAATGAGTACCTATGGATAAGTGCCGACGATACTGTCAATATATTAGGACGCTGTGTGGTAAATGTTATAGCTGGTATACTACATCCAACTATTTCATTTACCGTATCTGTAATAGCAACAAAAGTTATAAATACAGTTGATGCGGAAACAGTAGTTAAAACCATTTACGAGAATATACACCAAATGCTTCATTCGGACGACAGGTACAAAGAAAAAGTACTTTTATTTGTAAGTGACAGTGCTGCATATATATTAAAAACAGGCAGACCATTAAAGGAAACATATCCTAATATGCTGCATATTACTTGTGTAGCACATGCTCTCCACAGAATCTGTGAATATATCAGAGACACCTTTTCAGAAGATAGACTTGTATCCGCTTTTAAAAGAGTTTTCAGAAAAGCACCATTGAGAGTAGCTCTTTACAGGGAGAAACTGCCATCTTTGTCACTGCCTCCCTCTCCAGTAATAATTAGATGGGGAACATGGTTGTAAGCTACTAGTTTTTATGCAGAGAATTTCGATAGTTTACAAGTGCAAGGAACTAATACAAATTCCAAATTTAAAAAAATCAGTTGTACTTTCTTCAGGAACACTCTGGAAATTGGCCAAAACTAATCACTTATTTTTAAAATCAAAATCTCAAATTAACCACATTAGATATGGCTATTAATAATTTGAAAAATATTCAAGTGACTTCGAATGTGGCCTTCGGCAAGAGTTAGACGCAGTTTTTAATAGAAATCCAGATTTAATACCATTGCGGCAATTGTGTATACAATGCCTCAAAATCTAATTGCTAAATACGCTGAAATGAAATAATATTTCCAGTATGCATCTATATCAGTTGCGATGTAGAAAGGACGTTTTCTATATACAAGAATGTATTCCATTACCTTGAGAAAGTATTGCTAGTTAATATGAACTCTCTTTTACTCAACTTGAACTACAAAATGAACCAATAAAAATGTATTTCGTATTTTATAGATCACTACCCGTTTATTTTCCAATTATATAAATAAAATTAAAAGCGAGTAATGTTACTCTGCTTCCGAGAAATATGCATTACTTCTACTAGGTATGTATAGTTCTTTTCAAATAACAAGAAAATAGATTTCTGATGTGTAATTACTTAAGCGGTGAGGCTCTAGAGAAATGCAAACGGAAACCAGAGAAATATTAAGTATTAATTTTTATTCTATAGGAATAATAATAAGTGTTCCTCCACGTTTATTTTGTAGCAAGGAGTCATATTCAGAATGGTATGGAATGTGTACTCGTATAAAAAAACACGTATATAAATATATTTATTATATAATCAAATAATAATAATAATATAAAAAATGGTTTTACATGAAGTTGCAAGTAAGTGGGCGTACGCGTTTTTAAAAACGACTATGGCGCATTCCCACCGTTCGCCATCTAATTTGGCGTTTATTGCCATTCATTTTTTTCGGAATCTTCAATACTCGTTTCATCATTATCACTTAAATGAATGGAGTACTAAAATATGTCTGTATGTTACGGTAATTGACTCTATTCCAAGAATTTGAACAATGGTAATTATTATAGAGAAAGATATTAAACGAGAGTAATTAAACAGGTATTAATATTGCAAATTTATTGCATCTTGATGTGACTCAAGGCATTCCCAAAAAGATTCGGAATCACGGCCTTTAATAGCTTAGTGGTTAAAGCGATGGTCCGGCAAGCCATACACGTGGGTTTGAATCCTACTTAAGGGCGAATTTTTTTTCTATAAAAAAAATTCGAATAAATTAGTGTCGTACAGTGTAGAAAGCATCTGTACAATATGAAACAAACATGTAAATAATTTACATATCTGTAACTATGCACATGGACAATACACCTCGTATTTTCAGCAATTACTTCTGCTTAATACATATGTTTCTGCCAATATAGGCGTCCTCAGCTAAGCTAGTGAAGCAATTTATACAAATTAATACAAACCTGTTATAAACAACTGGTTTGTATCTGTATTTAAATTTACTGAAATAGCCCGCAAAGATCAAGCAAGTTCCGTCCTATAAGAAGACAACTATTTAATAATTGACATCTTACGGGCGAAAGATACATTGTCCGGAGGGCTACCTATCGTTCGAACAGCTATGTTGCTACGGGAAACGATAAAATACGTATGTAGATGTAGTCCATTAACAACCTGCCAGATGGCGGTATATACGAAAAGGTTTTGTTTAAGTATAACAATACGTTAAGCACGTATATTAGCACGTATATTAGCACGTATATAAGCAGTAAATTTAAATACAGATACAAACCAGTTGTTTATAACAGGTTTGTATTAATTTGTATAAATTGCTTCACTAGCTTAGCTGAGGACGCCTATATTGGCAGAAACATATGTATTAAGCAGAAGTAATTGCTGAAAATACGAGGTGTATTGTCCATGTGCATAGTTACAGATATGTAAATTATTTACATGTTTGTTTCATATTGTACAAACGCTTTATACGTGCTTAACGTATTGTTATACTTAAACAAAACCTTTTCGTATATACCGCCATCTGGCAGGTTGTTAATGGACTACATCTACATACGTATTTTATCGTTTCCCGTAGCAGCATAGCTGTTCGAACGATAGGTAGCCCTCCGGACAATGTATCTTTCGCCCGTAAGATGTCAATTATTAAATAGTTGTCTTCTTATAGGACGGAACTTGCTTGATCTTTGCGGGCTATTTCAGTAAATTTAAATACAGATACAAACCAGTTGTTTATAACAGGTTTGTATTAATTTGTATAAATTGCTTCACTAGCTTAGCTGAGGACGCCTATATTGGCAGAAACATATGTATTAAGCAGAAGTAATTGCTGAAAATACGAGGTGTATTGTCCATGTGCATAGTTACAGATATGTAAATTATTTACATGTTTGTTTCATATTGTACAAACGCTTTATACGTGCTTAACGTATTGTTATACTTAAACAAAACCTTTTTGTAGAAAGCATATTCACATTTACATTATTTCGCGAAAATGTAATAAATTTGCACAACTGCCTACTACGGGCAAGATATATACCAGCTGTTTCCTTGATGTGACTCAAGGCAATTCGAAATCACGGCCTTTAATAGTTTAGCGGTTAAAGCGATGGTCCGGCAAGCCATGGACGTGGGTTCGAGTCCTACTTCAGGACGATTTTTTTTCTATTAAAAAAAATTCGAATAAATTAGCGTCGTAAAGTGTAGAAAGCATATTTACAGGTATTAATATTATTTACATTAATATATTTTTGAATGATCACAAAAACAAATTAAATTTCTTTCTATATATGCATGAGTATATATACCTAGTAATAGGCTCTAATACTTTCTGTTATGGTCCATTTGTTTAATACACGACAGACTAGTTGGTTCCTAATCGCTGTGTAAACAGACCGCAAATAAATCATTATCCAAACCCTAAGGCGTTTCTTACAATTTTAACAATACTATACTTATTACCTGGGTTCTATCCTGCGACGAGTCTCTACCTATCTTTAACAACAGACTTTATTATGCTATCAGTTATGTTTAAATTCGAAGTTTCCCGACAAACAGTGCAAAATTTTTAACAGTTCCATGAATGCCAAGCATAAGGCGACCATAAATTAGAAGAAATGCAGGATAAGTTGCAATAAAAGAACGATTACATTGATAATGCTATGTCAATTTCCAAACATATCACGCCTATTGTAAAACCTGTAGCTTTACACAAAAAGCCAGAATAAAAACGTATCAGTTAGAAAAGTATTGGAGATTGAATTAGTTCTAGAGATTATAGACCAAAATCAACTTAAATGGCATATATGCTTATATATCAATATTCTTAGCAGACTTAGGGTATATTCAAGAAATTATTTGTTTATTTAATTTCAGTTGTAGCTCCTTTAGAGTTAAATTAGTTTGCATTGTAATAATATAATTTGATATATTATTGTATATTGTGTGTAAATGAAAAATGTTTCCCTCCAAAAACATCTAATCAAGTAATATAATATTGTGCCAGTAACAAAAATGTAAATTGTAGATATACGAGTATTTACAACCTATACATTTTCTTTATGTAGATAAATATGTAAGGCTGGATTATTAACGTCACACTTTTAAGTCACTTTTAAGGGTTTTTACTGGCGGACAGAAGGGTATGACTGGAGAGTCGTTAAACGAGCTTGTCACCTTAAACTCGTTACATTGCCTGAATTGTTATATATTTTATTTGTTATTCATTTGTAAATAAATGAAAATATGGTGCATGCATGTTCAAATTTAGATTACAATAAAATCCTCTAATTTGACGTAAGCTTTGGAAGCATTACCGCGACTATGTATGTTGTTTATTTTACTGTTTATTTATTTTGGTGAAATGAATGTACTTAAAGCAATTATTAAGGAAGACACCAGCGTATCTTCTAGTTTATTGCAAGAAAACTCATATTCAAGCAGAGGAAAAAGAAGTGTGTGGTAATAGAAGATAACCTGTTGGTTTATAAGTTTAATCAACTATCTGTTAGAGTCAGTCCTAATATATTATGGGCAAAATGGTCTATGCTAAGAAGTTTTGAAATCAAGGAAAATGTTCAAGTTCGCAGGTTTGTTTTTTATTGAAGATTGTATGAAAAATGCGACATTTGTAGAATTTAAAAGATAATTACACTTTTCAAAAGTAAATATTTCAAAAAAGGCGAAATTTTAACTAAATCTGAGGTTGAACGTTTTTTGGCGGAAGCTCCTGATTGGTTGCTTGCGACCATATTCGAGATTTTTGGTTGTTGTCGATGTGATTAACTTCTTTTTCTGACTATGAATGACCAAATATATGGGTAAATACGTTAATGTGACATTGGGACACACAAAAAATTTAACAACAAGAAGATTTACCATAAGCGGTGATGGGTGCAGCTTAGAGACCTGTACGTTTATACAGAAAATACGTAAATCTTCGGCCTCCTATAGCAAAGAAAGCCTAAAGCCTACGTTTTTTTAACATACAGAAATGGAAAATGCGTTTCCCTTAATGCTGGTCGGCACACTATTGGCGCTGTCCCAAAGCAAATTGCGAAATATTTGGGTTTAAAAGAGCCAGAGTTATATCCAGTCATTCTTTTCGTCGAACTGGAGCAACTATGCTTGTTGGTGTGGGTGGAGATATTTTAGCACTAGAACGTGGAGGAGGATGGAAATCCAGTGAAATGCCACGAGTTATGTCGATGATTTCATCAATAACAAAACCAAAATATCGAGAAAATGATTTCATAGTAATGAGTAAAGACCGGATTATATTCAAAGAAAAATTGAAATATATGCGCATATATATGCATCTCTTTTTCAGGAAATATGCATAAACTCCGGTCATATATGCAAAAAAAATTGCGAAAATATCTAAAAATTTTACCTAAAATAAATAAAAGCAGAAATTTAAATTTTTTACAACATAGTTCTAAAACAATTTATAATTAAATGTTTTTCAAAATTGTGTAAAAGAAAGTTTTGTCTTCTATCGGAATACATATGTTTAGAAATTAAAAAGCTTCTTTCAACATATACACAGACGTAATTGGTGCATTTTTAAACTTTACAATACATTCTAAACTAAAATTGAAGTCGAAATCATTTACTCTCACCTTTAAAAATTTTGTTAATTTTGTTCAATTTTAAATACTCCCCATTTTTGTTTATTACTTTTTTATTTTTCGTATAAAAAATTACCTATTGTAACATTAACCTTCTTACAATACACAATACATCATCAAATTCGTCTACTATTTCGATTGATTCTGAGAGCGACATCCCTTGCGTTTCTAGTTTACGAATGGAACTTGAAACAAAGCTATAATTTAACTTAATATACAAAAGGTTTTGTGGCAATTCTGTTGATGTTATTATCTTTTTACAAATTTCTAGAGAAATGCAGTAATCAGTGATTTTAAGAATTACATTTTTTATTCTTTCAAAATTATCGGCGTAAAAAATTGCAGATTCCAACCATGTACCCCATCGCGTAATAATCGGTTCAGGAGGCAACTGAACACCAGGAAGTCGCTCCTTATAAAATTGGATTCGCAAAGGTACTTTTAAAAATACTTTTTCTATTTTGGGTTCGATATGAACTCATTATGAAACCCAAAACAGTATCGAAATGAGCTTCATTTCGATACGCTTTTTTTCATTTCTCAATGTTGGCGTTGTTCGAATACAGAAATAAATATCATTGCTGTCATTTGGTTTTAAGAATTTATGTACATTTGACAGATATGATATATGTCCGTATTTTACACAAACAACGTATTGCTATGGATTTTTCCCCAATAAATAGTAAAAATTTATTTAAAAATGAATGTAATATTATTTTGGATATCTGTGTATATCCGTATGTATTCTTTATGCGGAGCCTACGTGCTTCATGTGGACTAGACAGACACAAGTTAACTGTTGACGAGAGCGTACATTTTTATTTAGATAGATAATTATCTATTGTAAATTCGGGTTGTTTTTGAGTTTAATTAGTTGATGTGATTGTATTTCAATTTCCCGTATATATTTTACGAGTTTGTTAGTCTCGTAATTTTGAATTTTTAATTTAATAACGATTCTCGTTAATGTGTCTCACATTGTCTTTTATGTAAGTAAAAATATATATATTTTTTAAAAGATATCTTATTCTATTTAAAAGAGTTGAATATTGTATTTCACTTGTATTTAATATTGTTGTATTGAGATTTAGTCTTAGTTAATTGATTAGATAACAAAGAGGATTTTTAACATTTCTAAGTAAAAAACAGTAAATGTAAAATTTTATACGTTGAGATTTCAAGGGCATTTTTTCTTGGACATGTAAGTGCGCATGTTTTTAGAGTTTTGTTCGAGCTGTCAAGTTTATTTATTTATATTGTTCTCTGGGAAGAAATTAGAAATATTCTTTGTGATTTAGTTTATTTTTAAATTGTTCGGTATTCACTTAGGTTAAAAAAAAAGCTTAAATAATTCTAATTTAAGCAATTTATTAATGTAAAAAACGCAAAATAGAAAAAATAGTATAAAAACTCGTTTCATAAGGCCTTTTGCCGCACTCGCTCTTTAGAAAACTCGCCGCTGTCGCGGCTCGTTTTCTAAACTGATCTCGTGCGGCAAAATGGTGCCTTATATGAAAGTTATGAAACTTGTTTTTTAATATACTATTTTGACATTGGTAACTAGATCATTAACCAACTGGAATTGATTCCTAATGTCTTCGGCTACACGATTGAACCCATGAGATAAACAAGTGGTATGAATAATGTTACTATAAAAAAATTTTAAATTTTGCGCGGCTTTTATCATATATAGTGCAGCGTCGGACAACATAAGTAAAACTTTTTCACAAGGTATACTTCCAGGTAAATACAAGTTTGATAAACCTTCTTGAACGAATTAGGCAATAGTCACATTATTTGATCTTGAAGTTGTTTACAAAAATAAAATGATTTGCCTAAAATATTTTCATGAAGAATTCCTATTAATAAATGGCCAATATAACGGCCACACTGATCCATACTTTCATCTACAATTAAATAAATAAAATTATTCCTTGACAATTGTTGAATTTCGGGCAATGTTTTCTGGAACAAGACGTGACATAATTTTTTCGTAAGGTACTTTCGTCAGGGATATTAAGTTTGCAATATTTTTGTAGAAGCGATTTCAAGTTAACATTATTTCATTTTACTAATAGTACGTTAGACGAAATTAATGCTTTACACAGATCCGTATTAAAATCTTCTTGTTCTGATTTTCCTGAATTTGATGCTACACATTGACGTATAGATTGCTGCAATCACCCGGATCGCCCTAGTTTTTCACATTTTCCAATATGTGAAGGAGTTTTAGCGTGCTAATCAATCATGTATTTTCTCTCAGAAGACACCGACAACAACAATTGCCGTTTCATATCAAAAGTTAAAGAATTTAAAAAATTGTAAAGCTTTTAGTAAAACTGATTGTGTGATTAACTTACCACATTGCTGCAGACTCGACAAAATATTTTGTCGCCATCCTTTGCCAATTCAAGTTATAGTTTAATCCATGAAGAAATTTTGTTTGTTGTACTCATTGTATGTATGCACAATATTTAAGAACGTTACACGATTAGATGTTGTTCTGCTCAAAGCTACTCGGTGAATGGGAATACTTTATTTTGGAACTAATAAATAATAAAAGCTTTAAAACGTATTTACGGATTCCTTTTGCACGTGCAATTCGTGGGAAATATCATTAGTGAAATGGATATAAAAGATTTATTGTTCTGGGAATTGTCGGCTGTGGAACTGCATTAGTAACTACTAGGAATTTTTAGTGGATAGAAATTAAAAAGCTTAAATATTCAAAATATGCAACTTTTGTAAAAATATGCATATAAATGCCTAAATATGCAATATATGCAATCACTAATTAAAACTAACTCTAATCAGTGTAACACGTCTACACATGGGCTATATTTAAAGATATCCAAAAGATAAAATATATGCACTTTGCATATAATCCATATGCACTTTGCATACAATCCGATCTCTAGGAATGAGTTTACAAATGCTATGCCGTTGTCGTTTACTTCAGCTTTCAGTAGATGGTTCAATTTCAACTAAGTCATCCTCCAAATTTTTTATTAATGGAAATAACAATTGTACTATAATTTTTAACATCTATGATACAAATAAAACACAATTATCTAATGTAAATAATGGTATTAACTTGTAATACTGACAGGTAAAAATTTTACGAGTCAGTAGCTTGTAAAAATAAAATTTCATAATTGATAAGGTGTTTTGATAAATTGATGTTTACAAATGATTAACAAATAAAAATTATCACAAGCGTACGTTAAATGAGCATATTTTTTTAAAGAAAACTGATTTATTTTCAAGAAAATATTTTGTCTGAATTTTTATAAACATATTTAAACACTTAAAGAAAATGTTTTAGTCAACAACGGATTCAAATTAGAGTGTTGTGGAACACGGGAAATAGGCTGGCAAATATAACTCCACTAAGGTAAATAATCAGAAGTGAGCACAATAACAGATGATAAATTGGACGAAAAGTTATTTGGAATTGTTGGTAGATAAATATCTACTATACACAATGTAACAACCCTTGTTATTATTTCACGCACGAATTAAGTCAAATGTCAGAACTAATCACAGTCGAATGACTTCGTATAAATTCATGTTAAAAAGTAGATACGAAGCAAATAACAGAAGTCATTATTACTTAGATCAAAAGAAATATCAAGCATTTTAAAATGATGTTAAATAGAAAAAGAAGACCTCTACAAAAAATATTTTATAATATACAAAAAATATATTAAAAAATTGCTCTGAAAATACTGTATTATACACACTAGGGAAATTTGTGCAAATTACGATATGAATGTGAAAGATAATTAAACTCGTTAATATTAATGTCTGCTAAAACGTAAATGAAACTTCATCAACATTCATATTACTTGTGTCCTGTAATGGTCATGCTAATTAACTAGGGCCCTGTAAACAAAGATTAATTCAAACAGATGTTCATTAATTCGTGGGACGCCTTAGCGCAGAATACATTTTCCCGCTTCTAGGACATTTAATTGTAGAAGCGTAGACGTCAAAGCAAGGTTACGCGATATCGACCGCATTCTTCCGGTTATAGTATGGTACTTTTTGCTCATTATCATTAAGGTAATTATAACTCTGAGGATCTTAATTGCAAATATATTGGTCGCTAAATATAAACTTAACATAAAGATGTCACAAATAATTGTTTTGCTACAATTGAGTGTATATTATACTAGCTG
The DNA here is from genome assembly GCA_935421215.2 of Melolontha melolontha. Taxonomy (NCBI): domain Eukaryota; kingdom Metazoa; phylum Arthropoda; class Insecta; order Coleoptera; family Scarabaeidae; genus Melolontha; species Melolontha melolontha. Next base: position 202,531,501 of record OW285235.1, on the reverse strand, counting down.
AAACCGGCAATGTTTTGTTATTGCTAGATTTGAGTATATGTACACTCTTAGTTTTGTATAGCGACAAAGAAAAAAGGGGTGAAAGATACATATGAGTTATGTTTTAATATAAAAAATCGCGGCCCAATGTTCACGTAGTAGCAAGAAAATGATTTTTCTGTTTGAGTGCGGCCCTGTCGCAGCGGCAATATGGGAATTAACCGTTACAAACAACGTTGGAATTTATTTACATTTAGTATGGACATAGTCTTCGCTGTGGCTGGGTGCGTTCGCAATAGCATCCTTAATTACGCACATTAATTATAGGGTTGTCGATATATTCGACGTAAAGGCTATTATTGATATCCACAAAAAAACATCCCAATAAAAAGACCATATGTGCGGCTGACTATATTGTATAAATGTTTTGGTACAAACATTCACTATTCTTATGAATGGTACAGTTATTGTTAGACATTACCTTCTAACAATAGTCTAGAAATTTTATCGATTTTTTTCTGCAGATCAATAAACTTGAATTACAGTTGTATTTTCGTAAATATAGAATAAACAAAGATATGGACCAATTTTAACTACGTTTTGGCCTTAAAAATTTGAAGTTTTTTTTATGAATTACAAATAAATTTCTTTTTTGATTTTCAGTTAGACTTTTTACGTATTCTTCAAATTCACATGGCTTGAGCGCTATTCAGCGGTAACTCTGTACATGATGTCATCCATGCCTTCTTATTGAATGTGTAATCCAAAGGTAGAACTCTAATATTTTTAAAACATCTACGCTTCTGGAACTTCCCTATTACCAGTAGCTTGCTCCTTTCTGTTCCCGAACTATTGACACATAGCATCATTGTTATACGTTCTGTCAGAAGCTTCCCTCCAAAACACTTTCCAGTTCTGAATTTGTAAGTTGCTTCTAGTGTGAATTTGTAAAATATCCCCTTTTATCTGTATTAAAGATATTGCCTGGCCAGGCATCTGTAAGCCAATAGTCACTGACGATTTTATTAACACCACCGGATTCACCACTTATTTTACCGAACACCTATTCTATGCTTTTTTTAAATTTTCAGTTAGACTTTTATACGTATTCTTCATATTTGCATAGCTTTGGTGCTATTCAGGGGTAACCCTATGTATAGATTAAATGAACACACAATTGAGGGTTTTATATCAATTATTGTATTTAGCCAAAATTAGATATTTACATACTACGGAACTTCATAAAATATAATCTTCACTTTATAAAATAAGAATTGTCAAAACAACAGCGCTCGATCTTTGTCAATACCTTGTCAACTTCAATGTAAGAAGTACTGTCTCGTGTTTTCTACTTGTCAGATCGAGGATTTCAATAGCTTTAAACCTTCTCCGGACAACATGGATTAGTTCGCAAAAAATCGCGCGTAAATCGATTCGGTACTTCTTGGGCCTATAACGGACACACATAAGAACATTACCTTTTATATACAGGCTGAGCTTGAATTAAAAAGACCGACGTATGAAAAATAGAAAGATGTAATTATATAGAATATGAATCTAAAATATCGTGAGTCAATTACGACGCGAACACCAAAATGAAAACCCCCCTGAAAATTGTATTGCGGGACGTCTATGTTTTCAAGAGGTTCAGATACCTCTATTAAAGTTAAACAAATACATCCGCCACAGCATATGTTTATATACGCAACAGCTAGGCTATTATAAAAACTATTATATTGTTGTAGGCGAAGTTCAATTATTTCAATCAAACTCGGCTGTTTATACGATCAAGTAAATTATTAAAAATTTTAAAAAATGCATATTGTGAATGTTTTTTTTTGTCACGAAAAATACCAAATATAAAATATAAATATGGATAATACAATAATTGATATAAAACCCTCAATTGTGTGTTCATTTAATCTATACATAGGGTTACCCCTGAATAGCACCAAAGCTATGCAAATATGAAGAATACGTATAAATGTCTAACTGAAAATTTAAAAAAAGCATAGAATAGGTGTTCGGTAAAATAAGTGGTGAATCCGGTGGTGTTAATAAAATCGTCAGTGACTATTGGCTTACAGATGCCTGGCCAGGCAATATCTTTAATACAGATAAAAGGGGATATTTTACAAATTCACACTAGAAGCAACTTACAAATTCAGAACTGGAAAGTGTTTTGGAGGGAAGCTTCTGACAGAACGTATAACAATGATGCTATGTGTCAATAGTTCGGGAACAGAAAGGAGCAAGCTACTGGTAATAGGGAAGTTCCAGAAGCGTAGATGTTTTAAAAATATTAGAGTTCTACCTTTGGATTACACATTCAATAAGAAGGCATGGATGACATCATGTACAGAGTTACCGCTGAATAGCGCTCAAGCCATGTGAATTTGAAGAATACGTAAAAAGTCTAACTGAAAATCAAAAAAGAAATTTATTTGTAATTCATAAAAAAAACTTCAAATTTTTAAGGCCAAAACGTAGTTAAAATTGGTCCATATCTTTGTTTATTCTATATTTACGAAAATACAACTGTAATTCAAGTTTATTGATCTGCAGAAAAAAATCGATAAAATTTCTAGACTATTGTTAGAAGGTAATGTCTAACAATAACTGTACCATTCATAAGAATAGTGAATGTTTGTACCAAAACATTTATACAATATAGTCAGCCGCACATATGGTCTTTTTATTGGGATGTTTTTTTGTGGATATCAATAATAGCCTTTACGTCGAATATATCGACAACCCTATAATTAATGTGCGTAATTAAGGATGCTATTGCGAACGCACCCAGCCACAGCGAAGACTATGTCCATACTAATGTAAATAAATTCCAACGTTGTTTGTAACGGTTAATTCCCATATTGCCGCTGCGACAGGGCCGCACTCAAACAGAAAAATCATTTTCTTGCTACTACGTGAACATTGGGCCGCGATTTTTTATATTAAAACATAACTCATATGTATCTTTCACCCCTTTTTTCTTTGTCGCTATACAAAACTAAGAGTGTACATATACTCAAATCTAGCAATAACAAAACATTGCCGGTTTCAGCTAGTATAATATAAACTCAATTGTAGCAAAACAATTATTTGTGACATCTTTATGTTAAGTTTATATTTAGCGACCAATATATTTGCAATTAAGATCCTCAGAGTTATAATTACCTTAATGATAATGAGCAAAAAGTACCATACTATAACCGGAAGAATGCGGTCGATGTAATTATATAGAATATGAATCTAAAATATCGTGAGTCAATTACGACGCGAACACCAAAATGAAAACCCCCCTGAAAATTGTATTGCGGGACGTCTATGTTTTCAAGAGGTTCAGATACCTCTATTAAAGTTAAACAAATACATCCGCCACAGCATATGTTTATATACGCAACAGCTAGGCTATTATAAAAACTATTATATTGTTGTAGGCGAAGTTCAATTATTTCAATCAAACTCGGCTGTTTATACGATCAAGTAAATTATTAAAAATTTTAAAAAATGCATATTGTGAATGTTTTTTTTTGTCACGAAAAATACCAAATATAAAATATAAATATGGATAATAAGACCGTTATTGTAAACACACATTGCAATATTTATATTTATAAAAACGTTGTAAGATACCATAGCGTATGAGTATGGTAAGGTTTCGACAACCTGATACGAAATGTGGGTGTTAAAAATTTGTCCTTGCAAGTGATTTTTTTTAAGTAGATGTATTAAAATAACATTCAAGATGTGTGCTTGAGTGTCCTATTTGGTAACGATCTATCTGTAATTGAAGACGTAAATGTAAATTGCATCAAACGTACGTAACTTAAACCAAGATGGACAATAACAAATTTATTCTTTTTGTTATTGTAAGTCAACTTTAAGATATCGTCTTTTATAATATTGTCCATCATACAGTGGCGTGACAAAAAATTTGTATATATCTTTGTCATTTTTTTTTACAGCGCATTTTTGGTATTTATTCTAAATAATTTAATAATCATTCCACTTTTCATACGTTGTCTTTTGATTTCAAGGACACACGCTATAGATAATAGATAATTAATAAACACCCGCTGTAGCATTTAAAAATATTATTTCCAATAATGCTAGTCTAGATGTAATGTTATATCGCGTGTAGAGTTGATATTTTCGCGGATTGGAATAGATTTCCGATGGTGTTAAACAATTGCTTCCAAATAATCACTGCACGATATCGTTACGTTCGCTTCTGAATAGCTCTTGAGAAACTTGGATAATTACAATAATTTTTAAAATATTTTCATGCACAATCGTAATACATTATGTCACTTTCCTAATATAGGCAATATGAAATTATTTTAGTTTAATAACCAAAAATTATCTTCACCCCATACAAAGAAACAGGTAACATTAAATGGCACATCGTGAATTACATACCCACCATTAATAAACATACAAATAAAGTATTAAACAAAATAGGACCAAATAAACTTAATATTATAAAAAATAATGGAAGTACCATGTTAACAAACAACAATAAATAACAGATTAAAAGAATATAGAACAGGATTTCTAGAACATAGCATAAATAATATTCACTTTTTCGATATAGAAAGCTACAAATTGCTGTATAATATAAATAAAAGTAAAAAACTCGATTACTTGGAAATATTAGAAATTAAAAAAACAATATCCAAGAAAGAAAATCTATGAAGCACACGAAGAGAATTCTTAAACACATACATAAAATGATCAAAATAGCTACTACCCACCCATACATGCATTATACATATAAAGTCTATCACTAAATTAAGGGGATTCAGGAAGACATCATAATATCGAATTTCACCATCTATATTATGCGATAATACCATTATTAAAAAACAAATGTATTGGCATAACGCCCTCTCTAAAATGCACATTTGCAACTTAAAAATCGTTGTGGACAATTGACATTTGAATTCGTTTGAATTAATTGCTACCGGTTTTCTCTTTATTACTGTGTACTTATTTTCTTTTGTTTAAACTTCGCGTTTTTTATATCAATCTTAACTGTTCTTGTTTCAAAAGGACACTGATATCGCGATAGTAATCGGTAATCTTCCGCTTATCTGTTGAAAAGTTCAGTGTCGAAGAAGATCTAACCTCAAAATGTCGAAAGGTTTGAATTTTCAGTTTTTCTATTTTGAAAAAAAAACCGTGATAATGGTAGTCTAAGGGATATAAATGTAAATTATTTGCGGTAGCCAGTTTTTGTAGATGAATCATGGATTTTACAAAATGGCACTATAAATAGATCGGGACAAGATCAGAATGTTCAAAGTATCAAACGAACTATAGTTGATGGGCGAAGGTTAGTTAACGATTAGTATTACAAATGTATAGCAGTTAATGTATTATACTTTCTATATATATTATTGTTCATGCTGGTAAGGTCCAGGTATAAGGATTTATACCAGGAGCATCGCTTACATTTCCATCAAAAGCAAATGATCTAGACTATAATTGGTAAATGAACTCAAGTAACTTTCTACTATGGTTTGAAGAACAGCTACTTAAAAATCTAGAGCAGTCATCCATCTCTGATCATCATGGACAATGCACGTTACCATAGTGATACTGAAAAAAGTATCCCAACTTTTATGTGGAAAAAGAGATATCCAAGGTTGGTTAAATGAAAATAAAATACGATATGAAACCTTTGAACTCTTTGAAACCACAATTCCTGCAACTTGTTAAGCAGTTAGTATTTTTTTAAATTCTATAAGGAGCACTACTTAATGATTTAATTTAAGGGATAGACCAAGAAAAGTGTACGCGGCAGATGAGTTGTCTGAAAAGTATGGACACAAAATTCTGCGATTACCACCATTCATTGTACATTCAATGCAATAAAATATATAAGGAATTGCGAAAAAATATTACAAAAATATAGAGATATATGGTGGAGGGGCAGAGAATGTTTTGAGACTATGGCAGCATGCACTGGAACATGTTTCAGTAACACCAGAAATATGGAACAAGTGAAACAACTCAACCCAACCCAACCATGGTAAAAATACTATAGAAGACTGGTAAAAAAGGGAGGTTGTGATCGATAAAAATGAAATGGCAGAATTTATTATTTATTGTGGTACAAGTGATAGTGATGATTTCGATTGATTTTAAGTAAAGACCTTAAAAATAACTTTTCGATCCAGTCTTTAATAATGCTGTGGGTAATTTGGATTAATAGATCTTAAAGCAAGTGGTTTCATTACTGCATTTGTGTAATATGGATATATAATGAGTTTCGTATGTTTGCAAATGCGTTATTACAAAATATTTTCTAATTGTTGTAAATAGATACTCTGTAGTTCAATATTCAAATAAATAGTTCCTTTATAAACTTTCTTACTTAATTTATCGGATTATGTTCATACATTATTTATTCCTGACTCCTATATTATTCGTGCTGCTTCTTAGCCACTGCAATTATATGCAGTAAAACATACAAGCAAAGTAATGCGATCTTTCTCCTATTAATTTTATTTCATGTACCATTGATTATAAATTATTGTTTCGTGTGCAGAATGATATTGGAAACAATATTAGTTCTTTTATCTTTGATATATTTATGTACGTAGTTTATAAGGTTTGTTCCAACTACCGATTTGGTTACGGTACGTGTATTGTTTAGTTATCATTTTGTGCGCAAGCGTTAGTTTTGTAATACCATGTGGAAAGGGTCCGGAACCATGCGACTGGAGTGACCACGCAGCTATACTCCATGCTACATGGTCACAACAAGCTGGACTTCAACATGAAGATACTCCTCCTCAAGGCCGTCATCAGGCCAATCCTGATATACGTAGCACCAGTCTGGGGCCAAAACGAAGACGCATCTTAATCAGCTCCAGAGTGTGCTCAACAAAGTCATGCGAATCATTACACAAGCCCCATGGTATGTGAGCAACAACACCAGTCGAGATCTCGACTTCTCAACCATCCGGGAAACCATCACAGAGATCGCTAGGAAGTACTTCGATGCTGTCCCACAGCACGAAAACCCACTGATTTTCGAAATGGAAGTGCACCTCCATTTCGGTAACCATCGACGACACCGAGATGTCCTACTTGACTACCCTTCCTGAAATCCATAATTTATGCTCCATCTCTCACTCCAAAACTCCTACTCTCCAAACACCGGTTATTTTAGCAACTATCTTCCCATAACAAAAGTTCAATCAAAAACCGAGAGGCCATGAGCCACAGCACACTGTTACTCAAAACCAAGAGGTTCATTTCAAAAAAGGAATTTCGAGAAGAAGAAGAGCGTTAGTTTTGCACTGCGTTGGGATCAGTGACAATTATAAAGAAGTTGGAACGTATTTGTGATCGTTTTGTTATCAATCTAATTTGAAGTACTGCCAACAGTAATAATTGAAATAATCAATTTTGTTCTGACCTATGATATTATGGGATATTACTATGGCCAACTGTAGTTCAACAGGATCAAGTTATGTAATGCGTATGTCAGTCCAAGCGGTACATGCTTCGGTGTGTGAATTGGTTTGACCGTTCCGTGACTCGTTGTGTATGGTCAAAATTTAGTTGGAACACTTTTGGTATCTTTCAATGTACGGTCAGAAATGAAGTTGCTTTTTCTGCAGTGCGCATGTATCGGACCGTCACTTACGGTTTTTTTAGCGAGTTGGAACAAACCTAAAAATTACTTCTTGTCATGAATTGCCCTTAACTTCATTACTACGCGATCAGCATATCAATCCAAAAACATAACCTATTCTGTGTCAGTTAACCTACAACAATGTGGAGGGGAAGACACATTTAAACTTCTTGAGGTGACTCGAGGTCCTTAACATGCTACTACACCGAGTCTTGTTTGGATTCTTGATAATAATGATGGATTCAAGTTTCATCTTAAGTGACAAGTTGGTCGATAATTAAATCTGGTTCGTTCCCACAAAGCGCTAAGAATTGTTCACACGTCTCTACCCGGACACGCATTTGCAATGGCGAAAGCATTCATGGGACCTACCTAACTTTTGTCATTCCACTCGTGTTGGATTCTAAAGACCTTGTTTCTGAAACACCAAGTAGACCTCCTAATTGTCTAATTTAATATCCAATACCAAACACTTGATTTTTTCAACATATGAAGTGACAATTGGAATAGTAAAACAACACATTTTCTTATGTACAGTAGTAAACAAACTAATAAGTATTTAAACTAATAATTATAATTAAACTAATAGACAGACAGTGCGATGTAATTTTGTGTATTTAACATAAAACTTATTTTATAAAATATGGAGGCGTGAATGTTCAAATACAATTTCTCCCTAATATACATAAGATTAATAGAATTTGATGAATTTTATTATTAATTATTACGAAATTAACATTAGCTTTAGCTTTTTGACATATCCTGAAAAGTAGATAATTAATTGAAATAGTTTTGCGGTTAGTAATGTCAAAGTTCGAAGATAATTTAATCTTAATACCAAAACCTTTTAACTGAGAACTGAATCCGAGATTTAATGTGTAGAGCAGTTGATAATTTGCACGAAAGTTTAAAGGTTGGCTCTATAGAGAAGTTTTATCAATACAATGCGGGCATGTGTGCTTGTGTCTTTATTATGGGGTTAAAGAGGTTTTAGTCTAGGATTTTATAATGCGCACAAAAAGCTAATATTTTACTAAACAGGATATACTTTATTGCTATTTTTCAAATTCTATAGCGTTAATATTTTGAATTTTGTGAACTGTTAATTTTTTGGTTCTAAAATATTTTAGATGTATTATTTCCGTATATGTTATTTCTTTTCCGTTTAAATATTTTGTGTATAATACCTTTGAATTTTAGATTTATTTTATTCAACTTGATTATACCTATTTGTAAGTCATTTCATTCTGTCGTAAGAGACTCATACATAACTTTTCTAACTTTTTTTTCAATAAAATAATAATAATACTGTTCCTTTTTATATGCGAACTATATCTCCAAACACCCTACTCTCCGCCTCCCTGACCATAATATACCGGGTGCGCCAATAGTGTCTCGGCGGAGTTTGGTGTGAAAACTAATAAATAGAGAACGGATGCAATTTCCATAAAACGCAATCGGCAATTGGAATTGTGTATAACGTCGCACAGTACATCCCGGCGTAATTCAATGAAGTATTTGTTTGACTTACTCGGCCACCTGGTCTCGCTGCGATAACAATGGACAACTGAGCTATTGTATTCGGAGAATATAGTGTTTTTTTAAGTGTTTTCATGAGCGTAGATAGAAGCGGGGTTTTTATAATGTATTTTATTTATTAGTTTATATTTCGTAAGATAAATAAAGTGCTGTGAGTAAGTTTCTTGCTTTCATAGTTTTAACTGTTAATTACATCGTAATTTTTGTGATAGATCCTGTTTAAGATCGTTTCATCGAATCTACTTCTCCCAATTATTTCGACGTAAGTATCCGGTAAATTTCGTTAAGTTTCAATAACTTACGTACACATTTTTAGTTTTCATTTATTTAGATCTAGAGCATTGTTTAAGTTACTTTTTCAGACATGATATGGAAGAATGTCGAGAACGGCATTGTAAAACAATGGCGAGTTGGATTGACGGTCATACTGATTGTATGTCCATTGTCAGTGATTCCGAAATTTATTACAAAATCCGTAAAATATCGTCAAAAATTCGTCACTTAGGATCGCAAACACATCTGAACTCTGTAAAACTTTTATGGCGGCTAATATTCCATTAAATAAACTTAGCAATCCAACTTTAAAAATATTTCTTCAAAAATATACTGGTCGAAATGTTCCTGATGAATCAACTTTACGCAAATATTATGTTTCTAGGTGGTATACGAGAACAGTAGAACGCATTAGAAGCCATCTTTTAAATCAATACATATGGATAAGCGCCGACGAAACGGTGGATATGTTAGGACGCTGTGTGGTAAATGTTGTAGCTGGTGTACTACATCCAACTATTCCCTATAACTCATATGTAATAGCAACAAGTGTTATAAATAGAGTTGATGCGGAAACAGTTGCTGAAACCATTAAGGAGAATATGCAAAAAATGCTTCATTCGAACGCCACGTACAACGAAAAAATACTTTTATTTGTCAGTGATAGTGCTGCGTATATGTTAAAAACAGGCAGACTATTGAAGAAAACATATCCTAATATGCTGCATATTACTTGTGTAGCACATGCTCTCCACAGAATCTGTGAATATATCAGAGACACTTTTCCGGAAGTTGATAGACTTGTATCAGCTTTTAAAAAAGTTTTCAGAAAAGCACCATTGAGAGTAGCTCTTTTCAGGGAAATATTTACATCTCTGTCACTGCCTCCCACTCCAGTAATAAACTAGATGGGGAACATGGCTGGAAGCTACTAGTTATTATGCTGAGAATTTCGATAGTCTAAAACATTTCGTAACACTGCTAAAGGAGGATGCTAGAAGTATTGGTGAGTGCAAGGAGCTCACACAAATCCCAAATTTAAAAAATCAGTTGTACTTTCTTCACGAACACTTGCCAAAACTAATCACTTATTTTGAAAATCGAAATCTCAAATTAAATGACGGATTAACCACATTAGATGTGGCTGTTAATAATTTGAAAAGTATTCCAAGTGACTTCGGATGTGGCCTTCGGCAAAAGTTTGAAGCAATTCTTAATAGAAATCCAGATTTAATTATATTGCAGCAATTATGTATGGAGACAATTCCACAAAATCTAACGGCTAAATATGAAGAAATAAAAGAATATTTCCAGTATGCACCTATAACCAGTTGCGATGTAGAAAGGACGTTTTCTATTTATAAGGATGTACTTAATTCAAAGAGAACAAAATTGACAGAAGAAAACCTTGAACGACAAAATGAACAAATAAAAATGTTCCAATTATATAAATAAAATTAAAAACTTTAGTAATACAACTTTTCTACAAATAAATATGTATTTCGTTATTTTATAGATCACCACCCGTTCGTTTTCCAATTATATAAATAAAATTAAATATTTTAGAAATACAGCCTTTCGCCAGTACTGCACTGGGCTTTGCGTCATGTGGTAAGCGTGTCCGTTCTCTACTAATAAAGATAGCAAAGTAAGATTTTCTTTACGTATAATAGTATATCACAGCGGATATTGTAAACTTATTTACGTATACAGAATGTTACAAATTCTCGCATCCACCTTCAGATTTTTCAGTTTAAATGGATTGCTATATTTTTTTAGAAATTATTTCGATAGCTACCTAAATTACTTTTGCGGTGATATATGGTTATGTGCACTTCCGACAAATAGTTTTGGTTATATTGGAACTTTTAAGAGGTAGGCTGAAGATGGGTTTCGAATTATTCTTTGGATGTCAATTTGGAGTCTAACACTTTATCTTTCTCAATATGGTATAATGTACAAATATATACAGGGTGTTAAATATGTCGTGTCACATTTATCGAAATTCAAACGCTTCTCTCTCGAGTTTTTGGAACCCATATTTTTCGATATTGTCAGCAAATTTCGTGTAAAATTACCTTCAAAATGGTTCCAATAACGTAATACTTATTTATAGTATTCTCCACGATATTCTACTTCTATGGGAAATATCTTCAACACTATTCAATATTCGGTACATCTAACATAGCTTCATAATACGTAATACAAAATTATGTGAAAGAGACAAATGACCCTTCGAATGATGGCAGAAGAGTTAAACATGAATAAGAAGACGATTCGACAAATATTGCATGAAGATTTAAGAAAGAGGAAGATTTATGCAAAGTTCGTGCCATATAATCTTACAGATGAGCAAAAATAGAGATAAATTGCATTGTGCGAAGACTTTGTTCAGAATTGTAGCAAATTTTCTTAACTGCATTGTCACTGCTGTTGAATCAGGGGCGTTTCGGTACGATCCTGAGACGAAATGACAGAACATGTAGTTGGTTGGAAAAACATCACCAAGACACAAAAAGTTTTATTTACAAAAATCCAGAATCAAAATTATGCTGATTACGTTTTTAAATACTCAGAGTGTAATCCATAAAGAATTTTTACTGAAAGGACAATCAGTTACTGGTGCATACTACCTTGAAGTGATGAAGAGAGTAATATATCTTCAGTATCGAAAAAAGAGTAGTTTGTTCTTGTTACATGATAATTCACTGTCACATTCTTCACTAATTGTAATGGCATTTCTCGCGAAAGAAGGAGTTGTTGAAATTAATAATCCACCCTATTCACTCTTTCCTACAGTGAAAAATGTCCTCAGAGGGAAACGATTTCAAGATGTAGAAGATATTCAGAAAAATGTTTTCTTCGGATGCATTTGTTGACTGTTTTTAAAAACTTTTAGAACGTTATAATATGTCTATTAATGCGAATGGAAATTACTTTGAATAAATATGAAACATTTTGCCTTATATCTATATCTATATGCCGCGCCTTCAATTACATTTTTATTTGAAGTGGCTTGTAATTTACCTTTATAAAGTTGGGGATATTGAACAATATTAATATTTCTTAAATAAAATGTTGACAATTGTTATTTGTTATGTTACAGTTGTACCTATCCATTTTACAACGTTGTCGGACCTCTAGATTCCAACCTCTCTATCCTTTCATTATACCAAACTTCGAGCGATCATTGCTCTCTAAATCCTATCTTTCAAAGTGATCCGTGGTAGTCGCCTTGTTCTCTTTCTTTCCCGGTATCCATAGCATTACTTTCTTTGGTAGCCCGTCGTTTCCCATTTGTTGCCCATGGCCATACCATGTGGATATGTAGATTATTATTAATTTTATTAAATTGTTTAATAATTCTTTGTCTGAGTTCATTTAAATTCTACACAGGTGTTGTTTAAAAATGATATTCTTAAGGTAAGGCCACGAAAAGAAATCGCAGGGTGTTAAGTCGCATAATCTTAGGATCCAGTGATAGGGAATATTACTATATATTATCTGGCCATTAAAGTATTTAAAAGTTCTGTCAAGTGTTTCACGTATATAACGAGAGGTGATGCACAATCTTGTGGAAAATATCCTAATTGGAGTTCGTTATCATGCAGTTTATTGTTCGGCTCGGGGAACCAAATGTTGGCGATGACTCCGGTTTCTGGCGGTGATGCTTCAACTCCAGTTACTAGAATCACGATCCCGATGTTTGCTTTACCGTGCACAGATTGTAAGGCTGTATACACTTTACTTTTTAAATCTTCGGTAATTGTTCAATGACTAAATATACTTTAATGTAAATATATTTATTTACATTATCTACATTTATTTTTGGATCTACAACGATTTATAAGCTCATAAAATTGCTGTTGAGACTGGTGACTCTTGTTAAGATATGTTGTGTTTATGTTAACGTACGACTGTTCTGATCTGTTGTTGAGTTGATATATGTAGATAAAAATATACCACTACTCCTACAAACTATTACATAATTAAATGCGCGTATTGGTTGTAAAGTGTATTGGTTGACGTCATAACGAGGAAATTTGCTAAGATAAATTCGTCGAAATGGTACCTACGGGGCAATAATACCAAGGTTTATGATAGATAGGGTCTTAAAAATCTAATCTTGGTATTAAATAAATAACGATATATAATTACTAATTAAGTATTAGTTGGTGTTGTAAATCTAAGTATGTAGTTCCGGATAAATTCCATTGTTCAGTAATGGAATTTTATTATACATATTTAGGAAACGTGAGCCTAACGAAGGATGGTCAGATTAAACATTTTGTTGACTATACCCTAGATAATAAAAAATCGGTCTACATCATAAAGTAATAAATAAATTTGCACATGCTGCTTCTTAGAATTTAGAGAAGGTTTTACAATTTGAATGTGATAATAAAATTCTGTTAATAACGCGGTTGAAATTCGAAAATAAACGTTAAATATTTATAAAATTGGAAATGTTATGTTTGAATTCTATGTCCTAGATTTACTTATATTTAACAATAAAAAAATATTTGAAATTTAAATATTACAAATGAATATTAAATGTATCCTCAACACAGTTAATTCATAAAGGGCTACAAAATTTCTTCAAGGTACCTCTCCGCATTTATATTTTCTAAAAAAAATATAAAATTTATTGTTTATTTTACTGTCAAAAAATATGGGATCAACTAACCGTCTTCTTGACATAGCGGCCCAAACTCCAGCCTTTTGCGGATGTAATGGTGATACAATGAAGAAGATATGAGGATTTTCATCAGACCATTTACACATGTTTTTCGAATTAACGTGATGAAAGCATTATTCCTATGAGAAAAAAGTTCTCAATAAAATATCATCACCAACCGCTCACAATAACGGAGCTTTTGGGGCAGATAAATTAGCAGATGTTTGTATGAGCGTAGATCTAGATCTTTTTTTACAGCTACATGACAAGTTTCAATGGATAGTTGAGTTTGTTGTGCTAAGGAACTTACTGTGGTGTTTAGTTCAGTTTTCAGATCGCCCCCAGCCTTCGTTTCTGCTAATATTCCTTGAACATTTACGAAACAAAGTCATTCAGAGTTTTACGGACTTGATCGTATTTGACAGCAATTTCGGAAATTCAGCTAAACATTCACGAATTGAAAAGATTACATCCTATCAACTATTTAGAAAGTGTGATTCGATAATTAGGCTGGGAATTGAAATCGATTCTCAAGCATTATTTTAGAAACCTCAGGAAAACAATACGATATCAAAATTCGTACTTCAGACAGACCTGAGTAAACAACTGAGCGACCATTTAACCTTTCAAATGTAAATTATTTCTTAGTTTTAGTTTAATTCCTTTCTTGAAATGTCTAATACATTATCGCTAAATTAATTATATCAATGAGTGAATAATTACAAATATTTCCTAAAATACTTGCGCGTGGTCATTTATTTATGTACACATTTATATATCGTGTAAACATGCAATCACTATTAGTGCTTTTACAGTAGGATATTACTGTACATAATATGTTGGTGTTATTTCCGGACACATTAACTAAATTATGCTTCTTTGTGCCGATAAGCATTGATGATTATGTTACCTCTAACAATTATTCGTTTATTTGAAATATGTATTTCTAATATGCGAATAATTTCAAAAAATTCTATTCAAGTAAAATAGATTGTTTAGTATATGGCCGAACACGGAATAACGGAAGCAATTATATATAAATTTTGAAATGTATTCAAAGAAACACATTTAAATTTCATTGCTGTTTGCTTTAGGCAAATTTGTTAAGGAGGAAAACATGAATAAGTTGTGACAGTATTTTTTCTTTTAAACTTTAATCAACAAAAGGGTTTGGAAGTCATTTGGTTCAAATGTCATTGTCCCATCGATCGGCAGTTAACTTCTGAATAAGTGTAACTATAATCCTAATTGCTAGACAACGCTAGTAATAGACTCTCGAATATATTTAATTTTTGTGAATTTATATTTACAATAAAAAACAAAACAAAAAAAACAAAAACATTTAATCATCGCATTCACAAAGTAGATTGTTTAATACAGTAATACAAAAATGTTAAAAACATATCTGTATATGTATACATGGTGTAAGTCCATTAACACGATGCCAGATGGCAGTAAATATACAAAAAAGGTTTAAGTACATATATCAATACGTTAAGCACGTATTACGCATTTCTTACAAGGATATACATAACATATATATTTCGAATTGGTTACGTGCCTCTCTTGGCCGCCAGATGTCTTGAAACGTTTTCTCATGACATGTGATGCACGAGCATGTTATACTTAGTATCAAATTAAAGTATTGGCATGCTTTTCCACGTAAACTGACGAGAACTAAGATGAGTTCGGAACACGCGTCTGTACGTAGAGTAACCAATGTGTGAAGTATGCGTTGTGTATATCCATGTATATATGTATTTTAGCATTCTTGTATTACTGTATACTTGATGTTAGTTAAACACTAGCCCGCTATCTTTTACATGGCAACATTGTTTACAATAATAATTTCGGAGTGAATTTTACAGTTATTTACAAACCAAATGCGCGAAACACAGTTTTTTTTTTGTTTAAAACACGACTGAGCGAAGCAAGAGAGCTTTATTTACGCGAATGCAGAAAAAAGTTTTCGCATACGTACTTGCAAAGACTTTTGTTTCAGAGTAATAATAAGAATGTGGTGGGAACCAACATATTAAAAATTCAAATTGACAAGTTATCAATTTTTATGAGGCAGTAATTATAACACGAGTAGTCGTTAAATATTTTGTTATAAAAAGTATAAAGAATATCAAACGTTGAAGATTTTTTTCTGGAATTTAGAAGTTTTTATTGATCAAGCTGATTTCCAAATAAAATTTTAATAATTGTACTTTAATTCTATATTCCCTTTATGATCTCTTTTATGATTTTGAACACTAGTATTCAAAATTAGGTTTCGCGCACACCTACATAGATAACCGCGGAATGATATTTTGTGGCTAGGGGTACAAAACAAATTGTTTTCAATTACAACACTTCAATTTCTGCGTACAGTGATAATATCGAAAAATTCCCATTGTTTGTTTAAGATTGGCTACTTAGGATCTAGTACAAGAATGGGGAAAAAGCATAGTTTATAATCTATTGGTAGAGGCCAACCACCATTACTCTTAATTACTTAAATTAGTTTTAAGTAAGAACTTTGTAAAAGCAATATTTTAAACTAAAATTTTCAGTACAAGATACAGGCATTTGAAGAGATTTCAAGTGACTTGGAATGCTTTTAAAGAAGCGACACAAAATTTTCTTGTAAGCACAAAGTCTTCAGATTCTTAAATTGTTAATAAACTTATTCGAATTCCGTAGGCCTTCACGGTCGTTGTCATTTGTAGTAGAATTTTCTTTCGGGTTTCGCTGTGTTGTAGTAATTTTATTCGACGTTTCGCTGTTCATATTGTCAGCTTCTTTAGGATCTGGTATCAGACTGATTCTCTTTGTTGTTGTCGTTCTTCCTTATATAGTCTTGGTTCACTGGTGTGTGACCTTATTGCTCCATTGGTCATGACGGATTCTGGTAGAAGGCTCTTTCAGGTGCTGCTAAGTTTTTCTATTTCGATAGCTTCTATCATAATTCTTCGTTGTAGCTAATATTTCTGCTTCTTCAAAATTAACTCTGTGTCCGTTTTAGTATAGAATCTGCAATCGTTGATTGTCCAATTCTTTTTCTTCGTATTTCGCTTTGATGTTTCTTAACTATTTGCCCAATCGATCTTCCCGTTTGTCCGACGTAGCTTTTCCCACACTTGTATATTAACTTATAGACTCCTTCACCCTTAGTTCGTGATAATTTATCCTTGGTTTCAGAAAAGTTGGGTTGGATGACGATAATAGTACTAAAACATACATTCTTCTTAGTTAGGATCCTTACTATTTTCTCGGTGACTCAAGTGATGTAAGGTAGACGAACGAACCCTCTGGCTGGTTTTATTTCCGTTGCTGGCGTTACCGTTTTGGGCTTTTCTAGGTCTCTTTATTACTGTAACCGTTCTTTTCTAGTGCTTTCTTGACGTGTCTTTTTTTCCCCTCCGAAATAGAAAAAAATCCTAATTTCAACCGCGAAGGCGGCTATAGACTCAGCAACACCTGAAAGAGCCTACTACGAGAATCCGTCGCAAGATAGTCACACACCATATATGGAAGTCAGGAAGAACGACAACGAAGAGAATCAGTCTGATACCAGATCCGGAAAAGCTATCAGTATGAACAGCGAAACGTCGAGTGAAATTACGACTACGCGACGAAACTCGCAAGAAGATTGTACTACAAACTTATTCGAAGTTACCATGCATTGGGCTGTAACAGGAGCTTCGAAATACATATTTTGTATTCCAATCTGAATTTCTTACCTCCAAATTTAGGCGATGGTAGTGACGAATATGGGAAAATTTTATCAGGGCAGTTCTATCATTGAAAAACGTTATCGAGGCAAGTGAAATCTTTGCGGATTATTGTTGGACATTGATGTCGAGTTCTAAAGCTCAATACAAAAGGAAAGTGAAGAAAATAATTTTTCAATTATACACCATAATAGCATATAGTACATAGTTATATCATTAATATTTATTATTTTGTATTATATGTTGAGCACTTGGAACTTTTTAGATTTAAAAATTTCATTATCATAGTTTTCAATTTGACATCCACAGAAAAGAAACACATACAGACAATTACATTCATAACAACTCGTACACTTTTCACAAATATAAAGAGAGCAGTTTTTATTTTTTAATCAACAGATTACTGTCAATCTCTCTATCTTCTATGAATTTTAAGAAAGAATTAGACTAGATAGTTAAAGATGCAGAATCGATTGGTTACGACAAACAATTAGTATTGAAAATTAAAAAGAAACTAGAAAAGAAAAGGCTCAAAACTTCAAAAATCACTCTAACACCAGACACTTTGAACAACAATAAAAAATACTCTCATAAAAATTGGAATAGCAGCGTAATAAAACTGTTTAAAAAATACAATTTAATTGCAGCATTCTCCAACAATAATAAGTTACAACAGTATCTAAAAACAAAAATTGTTAACACAGATCCGTTGAAAGAGTCGAGCATTTACAAAATAAGTTGTAATTCTTGTCCAAAATTACACATCGGGCAAACCAGAAGAAATGTTCAAACACGATACAAAGAACACACGGCTCATGTTAAATTACACAACATAGAAAAGTCAGCATTACCTCTACATCATACAGATACAGGTCACAACTTCAATTTAGAAAATGTTAGTTTAGTTAAAAAAAGCAGTAATAGAAATTTAGACATGTGGGAAGATATATACATGAAAAAACTCAAAAATTATCTAAATAATGATATTTTACCCCTCAATAATAAACTCTTAGCATGTATACCGACATGATTAAATACTTAAGACATTTTGTAAACAGGTACTAAATTCCTCATTCACATTAATATTTTATAGTGTAATCCCAAATCCTTTTGCCGTTATTGCAACCCGATGCCCCCCTTTGTTTCATAGATATTTGGTATTTCCCCATGAACTCATTCTCAGAAATTGTATTAGTTTTAAGATTGTAAGATTGTAATTTTTCATTAATTTGTTTTCACCCTACCTCTAATTTTTCTGTATATGATGTATTTTCATATTACATATTGTCTCGTAGATATTATGTTTAAACAGTACCACTGATGATGTGCGAAATGTACATTTAGTTTATTAAAACTATTTTTGTGAAAAAAGTGTTTTGTTTAATTTCGTTATTTATTATTTTGTTTCCTGAACTTGAACTGTTAGAAGGAAATTGTTTTTATTATTAAAGACGGCAGACTATGTGCCCACACTGTCAAAATTAATAATACACGCACACAAAAATTTAACAGTGTATTAGATAAAAATGTAGATTTTACAAAATTAGGGCAACTTTTTACCAATACTGAAGATCCATTGTACAGATACAAAGAGCACTTTAACTATGCAAAAATAACATCTCACAACGTCGAACAATCCTTCTCAGTATATAAACATATATATACGTCGCTACGTACGAACCTTTCCGAGACTAATACAGAAACATATATTATGGTGCAGTTTTTTCATCGCCGCACATCCGCATTTTTTTGCAACAATGTAAACATGTTGGGTAAGTTATTTATGTTTTTTCTTAACGTTTTGTATAGGGATTCGATATATTTATTTAAAAAAAATTTAACCGTGTATTATTAAATTTGACAGTGTGGGAACATAGTCTGCCGTCTTTAATTATTATTATCCAACCTATAAAAACAATAAAACAGTAACATACTAATACAGAAAAAGTAGAAAAAATATTGTCTACTGTCATTAGAATTACATTTTTATTTGTAATCTTATGTCAGGAAGCAATAAAGGATCTATTATTCAACGGTTTAATATATAACGTTTTATTTTCAGAATACGAAATTAATGTGAGCTGTAAGCCCCGGAATATGGATGAATATACAATTCTAGTCTGCATTGTAACTTGTTGAAGAAATTGTTAATTGTGCTTGCTTGGGAAACCGAATATTTTTGAATAATGAATAGGAGCTAAAAATAATATGACCGGACGCTATTTTTAGGTTATTTAACATACGTTTATTGTGGCAATAATTTATTATTGTAATCTCGACATCGAAGTCTCTCATTTTCTTTTTTTTTTATTTCAATGCGTGAAACATAAATTCGTTGTGGATTACATACAACGCTAGTGATTAATTATGGAAAAATAATTACTCTGCAGAATATACAGGCGCGTATGAATTTAAGTCATTATTTTTTTAAGTGAAAATATCTAACAGGAATATTGACATGTTAATCAACATTTGTTATTACAAAAAATATATATGTATGTACATAAACCTCATTTCATTTAGGGGACAGACGCGGTTTACGTCATTGTAATGTTATGATTATTCATTACTAGAATCCACTTAATTCCATGGTTGTGCGTATATTTTTCGAAAGTTATTTTATCATTGTGATATGCTTATTAAACAAAGAGGGATTCATTATAATATAGTACATTTTTTTTAGTATTACAAAATCTGTATTTACTTTTAGCCTACAAAAAGTTATTCAAGAGAAATTGACGTCTCCAAATATCATAATATTTATTTCGTTAGTTGGTATAATGTATTTTATAAGTTAAAAAAATATACACCTTTTCTTTTCTACGGCCATATAAAGATAAATACAGAAGAACACTAAAATATGTTGGTTGATCTTATTATTTAAGCAATCTTTTCTTACTCAACATTTTCAACAAGTCACCTGTTACTTTAATTTGCGATAGGTATTGTTTTGAAACCAGTAAAATTTATTTAGTTGGATTCAATTTTTACTTGATATAATAGTTAAATCTTGACTTTATTATCGTTTATGGTGTTTATATATTCGAAGTTTTACTTTTTGCCCACAAACACAAATATTTATTTAAATAAAATATTGCAATTCACGAGAGGTAGAACCGATTACTACAATCCGAAATATCGCCTAGCTTTGACAGAGAGTGGACTCTACTCTTAAATTATAAAATCATTTGCCCAAATCTTATAAACAAATTAATTTTTCTTCATTATTCAAATCAAAATTCGCAATTTCTTAATTAATACTTAATTTATTGTACATATAACGTGCCTTCAAAAGCTTTTCTCATTATAGTAGGCTGTTTTTTAAGTAATTAAAGATTGGTGCACATACGAAGCTTTAAAAAACGTAAAATTCTGACAGTTGTCACACATAAATTCTGATTATAAACAGTAATATTTTTTAAATTATTTTATTATAATGTTAGAGTTACAACATAAAATATTTATTATTCAAAGTTACTATAGAACTGGCCAAAAATTAGAAAACTGAGATTGGGTTTATTCCGCTAACTAGTGCTTACAGGATTTCCGGCTACAGTATCCTAATCTGCCAGTTACTTACGCACAACTGCAAAAATATATTCAAGCTTGTGTTATTAAATTTGGTGAAATAAGGGTAATAACTCGTAAACCTGGCGGTGGAGCACCTAGAAAACGAACAGCAAATTGCATAGAGGATATTCGGCATCGAATGGACAACTCAGTTTGATTTTGATATATTTCATGAGACCATTGTAAGCATTGGTGAACGTGGATGTACGTTCTTTGGTATTGAGATTATTGGTATTTTTTTAATGGATATATTTTCTAACATAATAGAAAATTTAGCCATTAAAAAAATTACCAATAATCTTAATACCAAAGAACGTACATCCACGTCCACCAATGCTTACCATGGTCTCATGAAATATATCAAAATCAAGATAACTTGAACTGTTTGTTTTTTCTGGCCTGACTTTATTTCCGATCCTCGTATAATTTTAACTCATTTCACTGTTACATATATAATTTTTTTTACGGAATTTTTCTTTCTCCGCCCTTATAGCGTTCAACGGTTTCTTTCGCATAGACCAAATTTCGCCTTTACTCATGAAACATCCTAGTCGAAGTGCGCTAACTTCAAACCATTATATCTTTGTTATTGTTTTAAATTTTCTAGTTAACATGTTTTATACTATTCATATATGTACTAGTCATATCTAAAATATAACCAGATATGGATTATAATTAATATCTTCCTTCTTTCTATTATAAAATCGCTTAGGAAATTTTAATTGCTAGTGTAAGTACATTTGCATATTGTATTGTGTATGGCTAATTTGTTATTAATTTATCAGATCTGGAGAAACAAATATAGTTTCGAAACGTTACGTAGCAATAAATCGTTTTATTTGATTCATTGATCCAAATTCTGTTTCTATTAACAGTGAAATTATATACATATTAGACTAAATATGATACAGCATTGTATCGTACACTCAAAGAAATTTTACTATATACATACATATATACACACACACATATATATATATATATATATATATATATATATATATATACATATATATATATATATATATATATATATATATATATATATATATATATATATAGCGGGAATCGCAGTCAAAGGGCGGAAATAAAAGTAAACTTTTTTTTATTATTCCACGCTTTCGGTTAATTTTTAACCTTTATCAGGGAAAGTCAAGTTAAATAAAAACGGCATCAATACAAATAGAAAATGTGTCCGCACAACAGACAGAGGTCATGGCAGGTTGGTGCAAGAACCAAATTTTACGTGGATAATACCTTGAGTCCAAGCAATCACATACTGCACACTTTCTCGAATTATTTACAAAAACGAAGTGAAGTCGATATATATACAGGGTGTTACAAAAATGTAGGGCTGGCTATACATAGACGGTTTCTACAACTAAAAATAAGCAAAAAAGTTTAATTAAATTTATGTCCTAAAATCGTTCGTTACTGAGTTACGGCCACTTGAGGTTTTTTCTTTTTATTTTAGAAAAGGTTACAGAAAACGGGAGTTTCTTATGTTTCTTATAGTAAATGTTCAAAATGACCTCCACGGGAAGCAACACAAGCTTCAGCTCGTCGTATCATGGACTGCCTCACGCGCTGAAAAATTCCTGGTGTATTTCGAATTTGGTGGCATCCATCTTCCACTCTACGTTGAAGATCTTCAATATTTTGAATTGGAGTAGAATATACCATAGACTTTAAATGTCCCCATACGTAAAAATCTATTGGATTTAAATCTGGAGACCGTGCAGGCCATGCTACAGGTCCACCGCGACCAATCCATCTTCCAGGATATACGGCATTTAAAAATTCGCGTTCTGTGTGACTGAAGTGAGCCGGTGCACCGTCGTGCATGAACCACATGCGTCCTCTAACATTTAGTGGAACATCGTCCAGCAAACCCGGTAAGTCGTTTTCTAAAAAATAACGATAATTCTGCCAGTAAGTCGTGGTGGAAGTACAAAAGGACCAATCACAAATTCATTAATAATTCCGGCCCACACACTAAATGAAAACTGCGCTTGATGTCTGGACTGAATAATAGCATGAGGGTTTTCTTGTTGCTACTGGTGTAAATTATGAAAATTGACGATACCATCTCTTGTAAAGCCAGCTTCATCACTAAAGAGCACACACGACAGAAAGAGATGATCGGCGGCGCATGTCCGTAACAACCATCCACAGTAAGCTTCTCGTGATGGGAAATTATTCTCACTAAGTCCCTGTACTCTTTGCAGGTGGTAAGGAAAAATCTGATTAGTTCTTAAAATACGCCATACACTCACATGATCGACATCTTCCGCCAATGCCATTCTTCGAGTACTAGCACCTGCATTTTCTTCAACACGATCCAACAAACGTTCTTCCAATTCCAAATTTCTTGTGGTTCGTGGTCTGCCGCGATCTCGGACTACTGGTTTGAATGATCCTGTTTCTCTTAATCTAATATGAAGCCTTTCGAAACTTTTTCCATTTGGTAAACGTCGGTTTGGGAAATATTCTGCGTAAAGTTTTCTTGCTTCTGCTCGTTGCAATGTGCCAAACCATACATTAAATGCATGTCGGACATCTCTTCGAAAGAATAATCTGCCATTTTATACAATTAATTAGAAAACAGTACTAATCACAAATGACTTAATCAACTTTCACGACTGACAGCAAAAAACACGGACTGCCTACTGAATATGATTAACATAAGTTACTCACTTGTCGGCGACTTGTTCAAACATGCAATACGAACGCTTCGCGTCTGCACGATAATTTGTGACGAGATACACACGTGTCGGACATGCAATACGAAAAACTTCAAGTGTCCGTAACTCAGTAACGAAACATTATAGGACACTAATTTATTTAAACTTTTTTGCTTATTGTTAGTTGTAGCATGTATAGCCAGCCCTAAATTTTTGTAACATCTGAACGACTTTTTTTGAATTCCAAATCCCTTTTGGAACAAGATAAATTCTAATAATTGGTATAAAAATGTTCCAATAGGAACAAATATGATATCTAAAGAACTTGTCATTTACACGAATCCAATAAAATAAGACAAAACAATTATTCAGCATGTGTAGAAAGCAACAAAGAAAATAATATTAAAATTAGTACACCACACCAAACAATTTATAATAATTGTACATTTAATAACTGTTCTCCTGCTTTCAAATAAAAATAATTATTTAATATTTATTTAAATCGTTAATTTATCTTGCCAAAAAACACTCGAGCTTTTCTTTCACCGATTAATTTTCTTTTTAACTCAACATTTTTCCTATCAGTAATTTTTCTCGAAAAACTTGTGTTGCTTCCCGTGGAGGTCATTTTGAACATTTACTATAAGAAACATAAGAAACTTCCGTTTTCTGTAAACATTTCTAAAATAAAAATAAAAAAACTTCAATTGGCCGTAACTCAGTAACGAACCATTTTAGGACATAAATTTATATAAACTTTTTTGCTTATTTTTAGTTGTAGAAACCGTCTATGTATAGCCAGCCCTAAATTTTTGTAACACCCTGTATACATATATATATATATATATATATATATATATATGTTTAGATAATTTCTTAGCCGTTCATTAAATATAACATTTGATAAATTATTGGAGTTTTTCGGCTTTGTATATGAAATATTTACAAATATCAAATTAGAATGTATGTAATTGCAGAGTAAGTGGGGATGTAAACATTGCTGTCTACAAATTACAAAGCAAATCATACGAAATTTTTTAATTGAAAAATATGGTCTACGTTGGGACTCGAACCCAAGTCGCCTTTACCACTAGGCCACAATAGACCCAGGTTCAAGCTATTTAGAAATGCATTATAAAGTAACAGTGTTAATGAATCAGATGTCAGTTATTGAATGTAGATGTCAAGTTGAAAGCAGAAGTCAGTTTTGAAAGCTCATGTCAGTTTTGATAGCAGATGTCAGTTAGTGATAGCAAATGTCAGTTATTGAAAGCAGATGTCTGTTTTGAAAGCAGGTGTCAGTTATGAAAGCAAACGTCAGATTAGAAAGCAGATGCCTAATTTGAAAGTAGATGTGAGTTATTGAAAGCAGATGTCAGTATTTTGAGAGCAGATTTCAGATTTGAATGTTTGAAAATGCTAATTAATACTCCATAGCTATATGAGTGTTTAGATAATTTCTTAGCCGTTCATTAAATATAACATTTGATAAATTATTGGAGTTTTTCGGCTTTTTATATGAAACATTTACAAATATCAAATTAGAATGTATGTAATTGCAGAGTAAGTGTATGATTTGCTTTGTAATTTGTAGACAGCAATGTTTACATCCCCACTTACTCTGCAATTACATACATTCTAATTTGATATTTGTAAATATTTCATATAAAAAGCCGAAAAACTCCAATAATTTATCAAATGTTATATATATATATATATATATATATATATATATATGTTACTCTTGATGTTCTCGCGGACGTATGATGAAGGTGTAGTTTCTCGGGTTCTTGGCCGCGTGTGTCCTGAAAAGGACTATTTACTCTACTTTTCAACGAGATCGCACTCGTCATCTTCAGGAGCTAGTCGGTCTGTCGCTGGTTAGAGCTGGAGATCGTCTGATGTGCGCCTAGCACTACCTCTTGTTATATGCTGCTGTGTCGGGAGGGGGCGTCCCACTATTGACGTCATGCGTGCGCGGCTTCGTGTAATTGGTCCGAGTGCCTGTAAGTTCCCTGGTCGGTCCGTGTGTCTGTGTAGGGGTTGTGATCTGTCGGGATTTGGTAGTTTTTTTTTTCACCGACAAATAAAAACAACCGACAACTATCTAAAGAACCGTACATTTAATGTCACAATCGGAAACGAAAAATCGACAATCGAACACATAGCAGCAGGAGTACCACAAGGATCCGTTCTCGGACCGCTCCTGTATAACATATACACTTCGGATATTCCCACAATAGAAAAATGTAATATCGCACAATACGCAGACGACACCGCTATATACATAAGCAGCAAACGAACATCGTACATACACAAGCAGTTACAAAACAATCTAGTCCTCCTAAAGGACTGGTACGACAAATGGAAAATTAAAATTAACCCATTAAAAACCGCGGCAATTTACTTCCAACACAGAAAACGACACAAAAGGCCGGACGAAGTCAAACTCGAAGGTCACACAATACACTGGCAGGAAAAAGTTAAATATCTCGGGGTCACAATGGACTCACAACTAACATACACGGCACACATTAAAGAAATAAAACGAAAAATGGTTCACAACACACGTACTGTACCCGATACTAAACGGCAAAAGCAAACTAACACTGGAAAATAAAATATTAATAATAAAAACGATAATACTCGCGGGCGCAACATATGCCGGAGAAATATGGCATCAAGCCAGCGAAAAGCAAAGACAATCGGTACAAGGGAAAATAAACAAGGTTATTAGACTCGCGATAAATGCACCGCGATACGTGACAAACGCGTAGATACATAAAGAGACGAAACTCGAAACACTGGAAACAATAATATGCAATCGAACACTAAAAACAATAGAAACAATAAAGTCACACGAAAACCCCACAATAAGGAAAATAATAAACCCAAAACGGAGACTAATTAAAAAAGACGGAGTTAAACAAATTAAAAGACGCGCAGAGGATAACGATATCCAATTAGCCGCGAAAAAAATCAAAAATTAACAGATAAACAGAGGTTAACGCAAACATACAAAAATGTAGCAAAACACACAGCATTCCATATAGGATAAACAATCGTAACACACAAGCACACAACTACACACAATAACACAAAACATACACAACCCCGGGTACTTAAATTGGAGTGGAAATGGAGGCAACTTCGACCACCAAACAAAATCAAAAGGACTCATAAAAAAGGCGCACATCAGACGATCTCCAGCTCTAACCAGCGACAGACCGACTAGCTCCTGAAGACGACGAGTGCGATCTCGTTGAAACGTAGAGTAAATAGTCCTTTTCAGGGCAAAACTCACACGCGGCCAAGAACCCGAGAAACTACACCTTCATATATATATATATATATATGTTTAGATAATTTCTTAGCCGCTCATTTAATATATCAATTAATAAATTCTTGGAGTTTTTTGGCTTTTATATGAAATATTTACAAATATGATCAAAATTGACATCTGAATCATTAACTGTTACTGTTACTTTATAATGAATTTCTAATTAGCTCGATTAGCTCAATTGGCAAAGCATTGACTTGGGTTCAAGTCCCATCGTAGACAAAATTTTTCAATTAAAAATTTCGTATGATTTGCGTTGTAATTTGTAAACAGCAATGTTTACATTCACATTTACTTGGCAATTACATACTAATTTGATAATATTTGTAAATATTTCATATAAAAGCCGAAAAACTCCAAGAATTTATCAATTGATATATGATATTGTTATGAATCATAACAATATCATATAGAACAATCATAACTTATGATTGTTCTATATGATCGATTGCAATAAAGTTATTACTGCAGTTTAGTAAAAAACTACGTTGTTCACAGCAGTTTTTAGAAATTCTAGATTCCGTCTTGTTGAGTGCTAGGTTATGTCAGTATTAAATATTGTTTTTGGATAATATTTTAGACTAAATTAATAGTCAAGGAATTCGTGAACTATGTAAATATTTTATGAACCAATGTAGAAATTTGTATGGGAATGTATAGTATAAATTGCAGAGAATATATAAATGTGGAACTCTACATATTCTATATATAAAAAACATACGTGCAAAAACAGAGAAACCTAGTTCAAAGAAATAATACTCTCTTTAGTAGAATGATATATATATTAAGAAGGATTGACTAAATATTATATTTTCAATTTCTCAAGCATACCCGAACTGTTAAATTAAATAAAATATTTTGTATTAAACTAAAATGTATTCCATAAAAGTAGCGTAAATATAACGCATATGTGGCGAAACAACTCGAACACGTCATTTTATAACGTCAGTGCCAAATATTTGACCTATATTTTACTCGCGAACATTTATTTTGTATTTTACAAAGTGCCTGTTTGGCGTGTCTGACTAAAATTTTTACCGGTTGTCTACAAATTTACTTGCAAGGGTAACTGAGAATGAATTTTATATTCACTGAAGGTGAAAAAATCAATTAATTTCTTGACATGAAGAAAACAGAAAGAAAGAAAACAAAGTGTAAAGAACATTATTTATGGAACGTTACAGCGAAATCTGGAATAACTTATGTTGTTGAAATTTGTATGTGCAGATACCATGAAAGTTATTGAGGCTGGTCTCATATAACATCACTTCATACAGGTCCTTAAGTGAGGTCAGATGCAAATTATAAACCGGAGAAAACGGTAGCTGTCATCTCGAATAAATGATCGAGAGGCAAAGATTTATCGTAGGCGATACTTATTTCCATATATTCACTTATCCATTTATATTGCTTTTATATGGTTAGGAGATGCCTTACTCTGCCTTAGTATAATATAACGGTGTCCAAAAAGTCTTTAACGTTCTGGGCGCTTATGGACTACGAAATGCATGCTTGTAGTAGATCCATACTACATTTTCTGAACTGTTATAGGTTTACATGTAAAAATTAGATTTAATATTCATTAATTCTCATTTGCAGTAAGTTCAGAATGTTAACTATATATACACAAAGTATAGAAGTGAAAAGCCATATCCGTCTTCGAGATACCGTACATTGATAAGCTCCAATAAGAGCGAAACGCGTCTGTACGTTCCGTTGATGGACGTGGCTTTTCAGCAATTTTTAATTATGTTATAAGTTACAATTTTTTTCACATAAATCAATTTTAAGTTAAATAATTTTTCAATAAAATGTTTTCACTTGCATAATATTGAAGTGCTATTTTCGCAATGGTAACGCAATGAAAATAGAAATTGGTACTATTCTATGAATTATTGTAGACAAGAATTTTGACAAAGATTTCTAAATTTCATCGTTGATAATAGCAACTTTTTCACTGAAGTGTAAGAAAAGCAGCCTGTCTTAAAGAAACAGGTTCTGTAAATCAGATGCCAAGAAGAGACCTCGTCGTAAAAACGAAAATATTGTCTAACTAGCAAGAAATATAGTCTACGAAATTTAAGCATAGGTTCGACACATATTGTTCTTAAAAACGACCTTCAAATTCTACCTTAACAATTTGCATGAACTGTTTACTACAGATTATGTAGAGTTACATATTGCTATTGGTTTAAAAACAATATTAATAATGAAGAAGTTTTGAATAAAACATTTTTATTGATGAAGCATGGTTTCATCTAAATGAATATGTAAATTCTTAAAACATGCACTTATGAAGCACTGATAATCCTCGTTATGTTCGCGAAACTGCCTTACAATCTTTAAAAATTTGAGTATGGATAATATGTCCAGAAGTCATTAATATAATATTTTTTGAGGCAACAACATCCTTGATACGTTTATAAACAAACTTCATGATGACGAACTTCAAACTGTTTATTTCCAAAGATTCTACTAGACCACATGTTGTACAACCTACTCTGGAATATCTGCGAAAATTTTTCGATAACACACTTACTAGTAACAACCTATTTCCTTCAAGATTGTGTGATTTAACACATTTAGATTATTTTGTGTTTCCTTATTTAAGAAGTCCAATTTTAGAAATTCAGTTTCGCAACATAGACAATTTACAGAACAACATTTACAGACAATGTCAGCGAATTAATGAATATATGCTGTTTTATGTCTTTGAAAATACGAAGCGTCATTAATTTATATTTAAAAGTTAATGGATAATATTCTCAACATTCGCTATGATAATTTCAATAAAACATATTATGCTTGTATATTTATATTCACATATCTAACATTTACTTAATTGATTAATTGAATCATAATAAATGACAGTTTCCGTGTGACATTTTATTTAAGGTTACATTTAATAACGAGTAATTATTAAAATTTTCACTTAAGTAAGTCATGTATACAAAAAGCATGTCGTAACTTAAGTTACTAGAGATCAGTCAATATGTTTTCAAACGTCATGATTGTCATAAATTAAAATGTTGGATTTTATATTAAATATATTTACAATTTTTATAAAAGATGTGAGGAAGTAACATTCTATCATAAAAGCTTTATGCAAATCGTTAAAAGCCATTATTTTTTCTTTTGATCAAACTATATGATATATAATTGGCATCGACAGACGTTTGACCTAACATCTTACTGGCGACTTAAGTTATGACATACGGGGGTAAGGTGAAAAATTCTCGGTCTGACAATGAAAGACTGCGATTTTCAGTTAAGAAATTATTTTATTTTTCTACATAATCTCCCTTGACTTCAACACACTTGGTCCAGCGTTTTTCCAACATCAGTATTCCTTCCCGGAAATGAGAGTCTGGAAGGCTGTGAAAATATTCATCTACGGCCCGGCCCTCTCAACTTCTTCATTGGAAGCGAAGCGTTTCCCAGTAACAAATTTCTTCTCAAGTTTGGGAACAGATGGAAGTCTGAGGGTGCCAAATCAGGAGAATAGGGGGGATGGCCGAGCAAATAATACCCCAAATTCTGCAGTTTTCCCATTGCTAACACATTTTTGTGAGCAAGTGCGTTGTCCTGGTGAAACATGACTTTTCTTCTTCAAGCCAGGCCTCTTCTCGCGAATTTTGGCCTCCAGCTGGTCAAGAAAGTTGGAGTAATATTCGCCTGTAATTGTTCTTCACTTTTCAAGGCAATCAATTAACAGGATTCGTTTCGCATTTCACAACACACTGGCCATCACCTTTCCGGCAGGCGATAGACTTCGCTTTCTTTGGTGATGAACCGCCGGCTTCTACCCACTGCTTCGACTGTTTCGTTTCTGGCGTGTAGTGCTGCACAAAATCGGTCGGATCCCTATTGAATCGGTCCAAACATTGCTGCGAAACTCGTTAGCGCATTTGCTTTTGATCAGTATTCAGCAAATGCGGCACCCACCTTGCGCAGAGCTTCGGCATACCTAATTCTTCGTGCAAGATGTTTCGCACCCTTTATTCCGATATCCCCACGGCCTCAGCTATCTCACTCACCTTCACACGCCTATCGTCCAACACGATATCGTGCACCTTTTCGATGGTTTCCGGTGTGATTGCGGTTTTTGTCCTTCATGTGGGTCATCTTCGAGGGACGTGCGACCACGTTTAAAATCAGCTGCCCACTTTTTAACAGTTGACATTGAAGGAGCAGAGTCCCCGTAAACTTTGTCAACTTGGGATTAATTTCCTTAGGGGTTAATCCATTCAAACCGAAGAATTTTATAACCGCACCATATTCAAGTTTATCCATTTTAACGAAAAACACGCAAGACGTCTACTGCGAAAATTCGTGTAAACAAACTTGGCAGAACAAGGTGAAACTTGTCATATGAACTAATGACAGGTGCACTCAGGCAGGAATCATAAACTTTCGCTGATTGGAATGCCATCTCTGTGTCAGGCCGAGAATTTTTCACCTTAACCTCGTACTTTTTATATATATGGCCTGCTACGAGTGAGAATTTTAATGATCACTCGTTAGATTTAAGTACAGAAATACATTTTTGCAGACCATGACTGTCCGGGACGTTTTATTATAAACATAAAGTAACATTATACATAAACATCAACAAGACACTCATAATATATTCCTCATTAAGAAATATTAAAACTAACAGGTAATTTATTAATTAAATATATTAAATAATATTAAAAATATAGTAAAGTGGGAATCAAAAATAACATATATTCTGGACTTAAAATTCTTATCAGATAAAACTATTAGATAAATAGCTTAACAATTGATGAATGTGTAATATTAAACACTTCGAGATAAATTAAATTAAGCAACCCCTGTATAAAATTACATACAATTTCGAATATTATCATGATTTGTCGCAGCAAATTGGAGTGCACTTCTATAGAATGGTTTATTTATGATTGGTCCAAATCCGGTCCCATTCGACAACGAAACATTTACATGATTTGTCTACTATAAAATACACTTGCAAATTAGTTTTCATTTTTTAGAATATCGTTTTAATATTTTTCACTCAATTTTAAATTTCTGTATTTCCAATTACAATTAAGTTTCAAACTTTCATTTATTTAACAGAAAGTAACATTCACTACCTGTCATAAACATACGGGGCCGGGTTGATTAATTCACGCGATAGCATAGAAACAAAGGAATAATTTAAATAAACGATCTCTATTTTTCTACATAATCTCCTCTTAATTCGATACATTTTGTCCATCTGTGTTCAAGCTTCTTTATTCCGTTCGAAAGTGATTTTTTCGTGTAATCGTCCACCATCATCGTTGCTCTTCATTTGCGCAAGTTTGTTGCTTCCGAGAAAATCGTTTAATTTAGGGAATAGACGAAAGTCAGATGGTGTTAAATCTAGCGAATATGCGGTACCAATTCGAACCTTAATTCTTTCATTTTTTTTGCTGCAACCATACTGGAATGCACAGGTGCATTATGGTAGAAGAATACTTTATTCTTAGTTATTCCTGGACGTTTTTCAGCGATAGTTGTCTTAAAACGATCTAGAAGATTTGCGTAATATTCGCTGTTTACGGTCTTGCCCTTTTGAAGATAGTCTATCAACAATTTTCCTTTTGCATTCCAAAATACCGATGCCATCACCTTTTCCGCCGATAAAACTGTCTTGGCCTTCTTTGGAGTTGATTCTCCACGTTTGATCCACATCTTCGACTATTGCTTAGATTCGGTTGTATAATAATGAACCCATGTTTCGTCACAAGTTACAAATCACCGCAAAAATTCGTTTGCTGTAATGTGTTTAAAAATTTCTAAATTATTAATCGATATTGGAGAGCGAACACGTATTTGTTCCGTCGTCAATAAACGCGGCACCCATCTTGTCGGAAGCTTTCTCATATCAAGTTCTTCGTGCAAAATATAAATCCCCCGTTCCTTTGAAATGCCTACTGCAATTTCTAGCGCTTTAGATTCTCGGCCACTTAGCAACAAATCATGGACTTTATCCACCATTTCTATACTTGTAACCGTTTTTGGCCGTCCACTGCGGGGATTTACATTTACACTTAATTAGTAGCAGGGTAAAATTAAAAAAATTGCCTACGAGACACGCTTTGTCACAAATTTATCAAATACTAACAGGAAACTGACAAGGGATCGGTTGTAAAAATGTGATGTGTGCCCTAATATGTCTAACATTACTAGTTTTCAGTATGCATTTTCTTCTCTCTGATGGTTTCCATGTAATGTGTTCACTGCACGCGGCAGATTCTGTCCACATATACTCATATCTACGAGTACATACTCGTATACACACAAGTATGCTGATAAATCGTTCGATACTTCTTCCGCTTTTAATTCTTTTTATAATTCTTCGTATAATCTATTTCTACATATCCTTTATTATATTATTGTAATAATTTTTTAATTAATTACTTTATGAATTTGAATTTGTAGTTTATTAATTTGAATTTATTAAATTTATCCACGCGATAATTACACAAGTATACACGGTTTTGGATCTAAGCAACCAAAAGCTGTTTCTATGGTTATTTTGGGGCGCTGAATCCGAATCTGCACTCCGTTTTTTGATTTTGGTTCTAGTTTTCGAGATATTAAATAAACACAATTTTTACAATTTTTGACAATTAATCTCCATTTTATTCATTAAAAAGTGTTAAATTAGAAATGAAGAGCAGTCGAACTGAGTCGCTTGTACTGCTTGGGATCTGTTTCACGCATTAAAGTCCAACAGTAGTCGCTCATCATGCCCTCGTCCCAAAATCCTTGGTATCGTTTTTCGATTTTCGCCAAATCTTGGTGTAGTCGCTCTCCTTGCTCGTCGCTTGTATCACCCAAGTTTTCAGGAAAAAATTCGAGATGGGAATGCAGAAAATGTATTTTGAGACATTCGAGCTCCAATCTTGCAATAATTTTGCAACAAACTGTCGATTATCTGCTTGAAATCCGGGGATTTGCGGTTACCGAGAAAGTTGTGAACAACATCTTGAAATGATACCCATGCTGCTGCTTCATTGGGCGTTAAACATTTTGTAAAGTTTCTGTCGGCCATTAATTTTCGAATATCAGGTCCGACAAATATTCCCTCTTTGATTTTGGCGTACGACAACTTGGGAAATAACTTGGTCAAGTACTCAAAAGCCGGTCCTTCACGGTCGAGCGCTTTGACAAAGTTTTTGATAAGGCCAAGCTTTATGTGGAGAGGTGGCAAGAAAATGTTCTGTGGGTTCACAAGTGGTATAGAAGAGACGTTTTGTTTTCCTGGTTCATAATTAGTACGGCTTGGCCAATCTTTTTTCACATAATGTTGGTC
Organism: Melolontha melolontha; assembly: GCA_935421215.2. Classification (NCBI taxonomy): domain Eukaryota; kingdom Metazoa; phylum Arthropoda; class Insecta; order Coleoptera; family Scarabaeidae; genus Melolontha; species Melolontha melolontha. The sequence continues at coordinate 202,496,744 of OW285235.1, read as the reverse complement.
AGTTGCACGGTTATCAGACACAAAAAACAGCAAAATTTGGTAAAACCAGATTGCATCCCCATCAAGAGACATTGATGCTCTTTATATTTTATCTTGGTAAAAATTTTACATATTGTATCGTAGCATTCCTTCGTTTGTACTGCATGAGCAATCGGAATTGATGGTTTTATATTTCCATTGTGTATCAGAGCAGTTTTCAGACTGTATTTTGAACCATCTATGAACAAACGCCATTCATTTACATCGTATGGTGTATTCATCGCATCAAACAAACCGTTGATGTCATAGCAGAAGCATATATTCTCCTCTTTTTTGAAAAACGGTAAAAGCGCCTCATTTCTGGTTCTATATACAGTGACTTTTGTTTGAGTGTCAAGATATTTCCACTCCTGCATCCGTGATGCGAGCAATTCTGATTTTTGTTTCGATAAATTCAAATCACGAACCAAATCATTGAGTTCACTTTGCGAAACTAAATGTTTTTCCTCCATGTTAAAATCGCTTCCACTGTTCGTCGGTGATGAACTACAAGTTTCCATGTAATTTGCACTCGTACCTGGACAAATTGGCAAAGGATCATTGCTCGCACGGGGAACTGGCTTAGACACTGATGATACTTCAGGATATTTATATTTTGATAGTTTTTTTTTGCATTTACACCGACGACATTCATCAAGCAAAAGTAACAATCATCTACATGATTTTTCGGCTCTCTCCATAACATTGGCAATGAAAATGAAAAACATACTTTTTTACCGCGTGACCACTTGTATAATATTGTGCTACACGCGTTACAAAACAATTTCGGTACCCACGGCTTGTGAGTGTTTGGTACAGAGAAACCTAAATAATAAAAATATGCATTTCTGATCACATTAGTAATAACTTTGCCACTTTTTCTGATCATATAACATCCGCAAACATAACAAAAACACTTTGAATCAACTTTACAATTCTGTCTTTGCATTTTCACACGTTTTGGATTAAAAAAAAAAAACTTTAAAAATACAAATTAAATATTGTTTCTAGCGACGCCAACAGCTGACTGTTATTATGATAGCGCAGTGCTGCCAACATGCGCGAACTCACAAAGTAGAACCAACTTTGAAAAACGAAACCCGGATTTGAATTCAGCACCTCAAATAACGTCAAGATTTGTTCTCATCTGCTCTGATCCAAAAGTTGACCGGAATTTGTAAACTTGTGTTATCGTTTAAAAAAATTTTAAGGACACCTTTGTTGTTCTTCTATTTAATATTTTCGTTGAAGTTCTTTGTGAATTAATTGTTCTTATTTATTGTGACGTTATAGCTAGCCAGCGACCTCATCAAATGACAGTAATTTGATGAAATCGTGGGGTAATTTCTTTCAACTTAGATATAACAATAGAAAGTTATTCAACGTATAGAGCCTTCACTAGAACTGCACAAAGCGCAACAGTGAAAAAATGTAATTTGTCATTTTATGTGAAACAGCATTATTTTAAATGTAAATTTCTATTTTATGTTTATAATCTACAAAAATTTGTTCGTAAAAAATAGATTTAGTATGCCTGATAAGCTTGTTGACCTATTCTTCGCATGTAAGACATATTTCGATATTTATCATTATTACTTATTTATTACACAATTACTTTTATGAGAGTTAATTAACATAAATTATTAATATGCAAGGTCCGATGTGCACGAAAATTTTCGTTATTTTCGTCATATATACGATGTAGTTTTTAAATAGAATACATTGTGATGGAGTATATAATACTAACAGGGTATTATTATACGAGGGATATTTTTTAACTGAGGTCCGTTTGTGAAGAAGAGTGAGAATGACGTGCGATCGCCGCAGTGCGTATGCGAGCCTGCTCCCAACATGCTTTACTCGCGTTTAGACGCCATTTGCAGAGGTATCGTCTGTCTGTGTGCAGAGCTGCAGAAGTTTATAATGTTTAAGAAAATTTTATCGTCCGCCGACTTTGAGATACGATCTGTAATTCGATTCTTGAGTGCAAGAAATTTGACGGCAATGAAAATTCACCGTCAAATTTGTGAAATTTACAGTGATAATGCTTTCAATGACCGTACAGTTCGAAAGTGGATGAGAATGTGCAACGCAGACCTAGCCTTAGCCGACCTTCTCTGATTTCTACAGATTTGGTTCCTGAAGAAGACAACAAAATTCGGGAGGACCGACAATTCATGATTTGAAAGATATCAATTGATTTACCACAGGTATCAAGATCAATTTTATACATCATTGTTTCGGAGAAACTGAAATATTGAAAACTATTTTGTCAGTGGGTTCCAAGACTGCTTTCTGGCGATCACAAACCAAAAAGTTTGGCTGTGCTTTATCGTTTGTGACTCGATGCGATCAGGATGAATTATTTGATCACATCGTTACAGGAGATGAAACTTGGGTATCTCACGTGACTCCTGAGTCTAAGCAACAGTCAATGGAATAGCGACATATATCGTCGCCAACCACACACTTTCAGCACGAAAGATTATGGCAATTGTGTTTTTGGACAGGAAAGGGATTTTGTTAGTGGATTTTATGATGAGAGGCACAACAATCAATTCTAATGGGTATTGTGAGTCGTTGAGAAATCTCTGGCGTGCCGTACAAAACAAGCGGTGTGGCCTACTGATCTTACTCAATGATAATCCAAGGGCACATGTTTCTGTACAAACACAAGGTCTCATAAGGTCTTTTGAATGGGAACAACTGGAACATTCACCTGAATTGGGCTTTTTCACTTGCGGCAGATTTGATGTCGGAATTCACTTGTTGAACGGAAATGGAAATTATATATAGAAGTAGATGAAATTATGTAGAATGTGGAAATAAATAACGTATGATCAAAAAGTCTTTGGATTGTGATAGCCATGAAACGTAAAGCTATCTATAAAATTATTTACTTCTGTGAGTCATTACCTTGAAGTACGCATAAGTCACAAATAAAATGGATTTTAGGTTATGGTATTTATTTACATTTTATGTATGTTATATTTAATAACTAATAAAAAAAAAATAAGGCTCATTACAGTTAAGAAAAGAACTCCCACAATGAAACAATAACATTCAGGTAGGTACACTTTTACAATAAAAAATTATAAAAGATGTTGAAAATGTCTTCATTGTTCTTGAATACACCGGTTAACACGTCGGTCCATGTTATTAAAAACTTTAATTAAAAGATCAGGTATTACTGTGAGACAGTTTTCAACAATACGTTCTTGTAATTCATCTAAAGTGTGAACTGGAGTTTTAAAAATGTTATTCTTCAGCAATGGGAATAAGAAGTAGTCTAAAGGACTCAAATCACAAGACCTAGGTGGGTAACGTCCGTCTGATATTAACCTTTCATCATAAAGTTGAAGTAAATATTTCATGGTCACTCGAGCAACATGCGGTCTCGCGTTATCTTGCTGAAAGTATCCATTATGAAGTTCATCATCGTGCAATTGATTGATAAAAGGATCAAGTATTTGATTTATATATCTTTCAGCGTTTATGGTATCTTGAAAAAATATTGGCCCTATTACCCGTCTACGGGACATTGCAACCCAAACACCAATCTTAGGACTATGTAAAGGAGCCTCACTATGAAAATTAGGATTATTCTCGCTCCACATACGCATAACTTGTTTATTAACGTATCCAGATAGGTAAAAATAAGATTCGTCTGTAAAAAATGTTAAATCAAGGATATCGTTATTCATATGGTCATTAAACCAGGTACAGTACGATACTGTCTTCTGATAATCTGGTGGCAGTAACTTCTGACACATCTGTAGTTAATAAGGAAACATGTTCAAGTCATGTTTAACAATGGTTTGACACGTCCCATAACTTAAATTGATTTCTTGTTTCAATCTACGCAAGGATAAGGTAGGTTCTTCCTGCATGCGTTGCCTAACCAGATCAATAACATCATCATTTTTAGCCCGTCTTCTTCCAGATCGAACACTATCGCTGATATTACCAGTTCCTTCAAATTTGTCCACAGTTCGTTGAAGTTGCCGAAAAAATCTCGTTCGATTATTGCGAAGTTGGGAAATCTCTCACGGAACTCATTCAAACATAAACGAGGTGAATAAACCCAATTACCATTTTCACCTATATTTCCATTACTGTAGTATGATTTGATAATAAAAATTTTATGTTCTAATTGAAACATTTTGAATTATAACCAGCTGACTTGAAAGTTGTCAAGTAAATGTCAAAACTAATTGAAATAAATAATTTCATAGATATCTCGTAAATTCCACGGCAATAGCGATCCAAAGACTTTTTGATCATGCGATATATTTTAATAATATTTAGAGTATTTTTCTTCTTATTCAAAAACGGACCTCGTGTATTTGACCACCATTCATATAATTACGGATATCTAAACCCGTGTTTTATTTCAAGTGTTTTTGTGCATTTTATTAAATAGAATAATTTAAACTCTAAATATAATACTTATACAACGTGTCCACTTAAGTATGAGACAAATGGGAAATATTTTTATTTTTGATTTCACAGAAAACTTTATACAAAAGAAAAGTTCGTGCATCCTAAGAAACTTGATATTTTGTATTTAGGGTTGCGTTGTATTACTTGGTTTGAGGAAAAATTAAAAAACATTGAAGTTGCCGTAAGAGTACGCTACACTTATTTTTAAAGATATCAAAAATATTCATTTAAAAATGTTGTTTCAAATTGACATTTAAAAAATCGATTTAAGATTTTTCCTACAGTTTACTTAATATACAGGGTTACCGCAGAATAGCGCCCAAGCTATGCGAATCTAAAGAATATGTATAAATATCTAACTGAAAATCAAAAAATAAATTTCTTTATAATTCATTAAAAATTTTAAAAAGGGCCAAAATGTAGTTAAAGTCGGTCCATATCTTTGTTTATTCTATTTATCGAAATATAGCTATAATTCAAGTTCATTGACCTGCAAGAAAAATCGATAAAATTCCGGACAATACTGTTAACAATAAGGCCATAGATAGTAAATGTTGTTGTTTTCTACCAAACATACTGCACATATGGTGATGTTTTTTTAAAGATATCAATAATAGCTATTACGTCGAATATGTCGATAAACCTATGCCGCATTAACTAATAAATCAAAAATCGTTATGAATCAAAAAACTTTATGTAGCGTGTCTAATGCGACCTGGTTATTAATTATTTGTATGGAATTATTTACATATAATTTTTTTGTCTTTAAATGTGTGGTATTGCTGACAAATGCCCATAAAACAATATAATTCATCGGTAAAGAGAATTACTGATGAATTAGAGCCCGTATATTTTCCTGCGACAGGGCCGGAGTCGAATAAAGAAAAATCATTTATATATATATATATATATATATATATATATATATATATATATATATTGAGATAGGTCAAGCCTACACCCAGGAATGCCTCGGTAAGCAAAAGGCAGAATTTTAAAATGTATATATATAAGTTCTAGAGTTATTTAAATATGTAAAAACTGTATTCTTCACGTGCTAAATCAATAAAGTTGATTTCGCGTATTTAAATTATTTTTAAAAGTCATACACACATTTATTATTTATATCATTTCATTTTGTATCAGTATTTTCATTTCGATAATTTGTATTACAAAAAAAATATCAACTTAATTGATTAATCATTAATGACGCCATTTATTTAGGCATAACTGTATATTATTTGAATTGTTTACCGCGGGAAAGTTTCCCACAATAAAAACAGCATTATGTACTATATTTGACATTCAAACAACAAACATTTACTCATCAAAATGAATTAGATATTTGTTGCTAATTATAAATATATTTAAAATTATTAGGTTGTCATTTTCATAATAATAATATGTCTAGATTAATTGAATACATACCTATGGACGAATCAAAATTGGGATACGAAAAAAAAAGAAAGTTAGCGTTACTAGAAATGTCGCCATTTTAAAGACCTAGACGTATTTTTGTGTGTCTCTTTGAAGATAATAAGAAAAAGCATTTATTATTAAAATAAAATCATACGTCCGTTCTAGTCGATACCTACAAGTATTCCCAGTTCCTGTTTGACATATTTTTCAAGACTAGACGATCACCAGTGTTACTGTAATCACAGATGGCAGTTTGTCGGGAAGACGACCGTTGGACTGGGCAACAAACCGGGGTGACGCCGTTCAATTGCCGCTGAAAGTTCCTGTCTCCACAGACCTACAAATTGATCCCATACACCGAATATCCTAGTCCAGATAACTTAAGTATTCCAATTATCTCCTACACATATTGAAAACGACAAATTTATAGTCATATTTTTAAATAGTACATCATATTTTCTTTAATTGATTAAATGATAATAATATATGTCGTAATATAAGATTTAGATATTCTAATTGAAAGATAAAGAAGAATCCAGATTTTAATATAATTTAGTTTTAAATATTAGATTTGCTTTGTGTCTGTTTTGATCTCAATAATATATTAAATTTAGCATTAGTCAAATTTTTATACTCGTTTATGTATCTATATTACTTTTAGTTCGTTAGTTATATTAACCTTAAATTCATCTCCATATTTGTTTCAACACGTGGCATGTATATTATAAATAATTCATTATAAGTATATTTTTCACTTACCTTATTGTTTGGATAGTAATTTCATTAAAGTTGATATACATTAATTCGATCTCTGACGTTTTATTTTGTAGTTTAGAATATAAACAATACCATCAGTCTATCACTTTAGAATCAGTGAACTTTATGAGAGTTTGATTGGAGACACCGAACTTGCACTATTTAATTTGGACATATCTCAATGCCCTATCACAAGAGTCAACATTGTTCTTGAGTTTAGCCGGACCTTAATTACAACATACGCCCACTTATAAATACTTATAAGATATTTTTATATCCGAACAGCTGTTTAAGGTTAAATTTATGGAGTTATTTACAAGCATGTACCTTTGTATCATGCGCATATAGTTCAATATTGTGCAACTCCATCTACATGCTATTTAAGTAACCTTTTTAAAATTTTGAAATTGTTAATTCACTAAATTTAATATATAAATTACCAAGTTAATTTTTATTAATAACTTTGAATTATGTATTTACTTACCTTTGACTAATAGGAAGCTCTTCCGTTCGGTTACAATATATATATATATATATATATATATATATATATATATATATATATATATATATATATGTATATATATATTACTGCGTGAACACCGGGCCCTGATTTTTTTAATGAAGGGATTACACGTATATATCTTTCACTCCTTTTTTTCTTGGTCACTATACACAACTAATATTGTATACAATCGATAATGTCTTCTCTTATACCCTAGGGTGTTCAGGCGTGTTCAACTTCCTACGCGTAACAAATCTTGTCGAAATCATTCTGTTTGCAGCCATTATTTTCCCAATCTTCTCGTTCACTACTCCTTTTTTCAAACATTCGGCCACTACATCGTTCCATAATTTCTTTAGTCTTCCTCTTGTTCTCCCGTGTGTTTTACTATACCATATTCGTTTGGTTTCTCCTCCATTTTTGCAATATATATCGAAATCACTTCAAAATACTGTCAGTGAATACTTTTTAAGAGGCATTACAAATATGTAGAATATCATTGAACGGGCATCAGTACTGTATAATGAATTAGAATTGCCGATATAATCTGTAACCAGAATATAACATGAAAGTATACATTAATACGTGTATTTTATGGAGTTTTACACTCTGATTCTGAAACTAGTTTCAAAATGTCTCCATCACATTCGGATTTTGAGATATTTTCTTTTTTCCTAAAATATGTTAAATTGTAATATATTTGAAGTTATATTTTTCTTTAGCAATTTAAACGCAGAATATTACAAGAAATATGGTATCCTCCAACATGTTTCGACAAGTTTGTCTAGGCATATTTGGTGGGTCATATTCGTTCAGCCAAGTCCCTGTTTGCTGTAGAACCAAGTAAATGAATGACAATTCACTGTCTAGTGTTACTAAATATCTTCAAAAGTTGTACTTTTTCTTTCATTTATTATCAACGCTTAATAAATGTATTACTTTACACACTGTTATGCTTTCTCCTTGCTTGTGCTGCATTTCAATAAATAGTATTTTTATTTTTCTAAGCAAATTTTTTGAAATGTAATTGAAGAAATTTCTATAAATAATAAAGTTTTTTTTGCAATAATTTTCATTTAGTTGTTAAAAACTTAACAGAATATATTAAGGTGTGAATCTTCTGAAAAAGTGCTACAATTTCAAGTTAAAATTTATGAAAACACGTTTAATTATAAACTATCTTACGTCGCAGTGTTTATCGTTAATGTTAATCAAAAGTTTTAAACAGTTAAAATTACTCTTTATGATGGAAACAAAGGTTGAATACATTTTTTTTCTATTTTTAAAATTACAGCACATCATTCTATTATATACGAGGTGTGATCAAAAAATACGGTGAATGAATTTCTATAGCAGCAACTGCTGACGATATATTTATTTGAAATTATAAATCCGATAACCTGATTCGATGAGACAGGCAGTGTCACGTTAGAACAAATTGTAACTTGTCAGTCGGCTTTCAGAGTCGGAAAAGTGATGTCGTGTTTACTGTGTCTATTGCGCATCATGGATTTCGAACAACGCATTAACATAAAGTTTTGTTTCAAGTTGCAAAAAAAGTGTAAAGAAGCCCATGAAATGTTAAAATCAGTATATGGTGATAATGTGGTGACTCCGAAGACTGTTTACAAGTGGTATGAGCGATTTAAAAGCGGAAATGTGTCGGTTGAAGACGAGCAATGGTCTGAACGTCCTTCGACCTTAAAAACGGACGAAAATTTGCAAAAAATGGCAAAAATGGATCGTTTAAACACGCGATTGACTATTTGAATGCTTTTCAAAGAACTGAACATCTCATACGGGTCGGTGCAAAGCTTTTTAACCGATAATATGATAATGAGACGAGTGAGTGTGAGACTAACAGAAGGGATATCGTGTGTCAATTTACATGGAATTCAAGGATCGTCTTGATGCATATCCGAACTTCATGGCAACTGAAGATTAAAGTTGGTTGTACAGCTATGACCCTGAGACAAAAATTCAGAGTTCCTAAAGGAAAACGAATGGCTCTCATCGCCCTAAGAAGGCACGTCAGTCAAAGTCGTTAAGGTCATGCTCATTGTTTTTTTTTATTGTGAGGGCATAGTGCGATCAGAGTTCGTTGCAAGGGCAACAATTGTAAACTACGAATATTACAAGGGCGCACTGCAGCGTTTGCAAAACGATGTACGGAGAAAGAGACCAACAAAATAGGACAATGGCTTTCTCCTTCATCACGAGAACGTGCCATGCACCTCGCTTCTAATCCGCGAGTTTTTTGTCCGATAAAAGGTTCCTATCGGTCCAAATACGTCTTATTCTCCGGATTTAGCACAGTGCAATTTCTGGCTTTTCCAAAAAATAAAAACCGAGGTAAAATGAAAACGTTTTCACACTATTCCTCCCGACATTGAGAGGACCACGACGGAGCAGCTGAAGGTCCTTCGAAAGAAGCCTTCCCGAAATGCTTCGAATCGTGGAATCAAAGTTGGGGTTGGGACTTATTTGAAGGACTTTAATTCAAGTTTGATGTCAGCTTATTACTTTGTTTGTAATCAAATTATCAAATTTGTATTGAGATTTAATTTTATATTACTATGACAATTTCACTTTGTATTTTTTTAATAAAATGAGTAGAATTTTCAAATAATTTAACAGAGAGTAACAAAATTTCTTCTCAAACTCTAAATTGGAACCACATTCTTGATACTGCTTTCTTCTTTGCCGACGTTTTGCCTACTCTTAGAAGGAGCATCTTCAGGATTGTGGCCGTTGTTTCACTGAAAGTGTTGCCTTGAAGTTGTTCCTTGAGGGTGAACCAAACGTCGGCAAAGAAACAACCAGTGCTAATTACACATTTGTACGGAGTTTTTTTTTGTATTTATGTATATTCATTTCATATGTAATAAATGCCATTTAATAAAATGGCATTCATTACATCTAAAGAAAAGATATCAAGAAAATGGAGCAACCGCGAAGGTATTACTGATGCTTCGCAATGGACATTTTCACAGGGATGTGGAGGTTGCTGCACTGGAGCTGTAGCTTTAAAGATGTTCCTTGGAAGGCTGAACGGAAAGTCGGCAAAGAAGAAAGCAATGCCAAATACGCTGGTCCACTCAGGAATTCGAAAAGAAATCATAGACAGCGACCACAAAAGTTTATAAGACAGATTAACAACAGGTTTAATAACAGATAGCGAAAAAACTTATTTGCAAGACGACTGAATATTCACGTTTTACTCAAGCTTTGCATGCTGTCGAACAACTTTTAGTGACATATTCAGACAACAGGTAAAATTGTAAAAAGAATTTTAAAGATGATGATGATCTGGCTATTCCGAGACCTAAATTCTAACTCAATCAAGATGCTATGGCAGTATTTAGACTCAGAAGTTCGTAAAAAGCCAGTTAGAAAGAAACAATATTGGTAAAGTATGTATGAAAAGTTATTGACAACAATTTTCTAAAACAAGTGAAGGACTTTGCATCTCAAAAAGTAGTATAACATAATTTAATCTATGTTCATTATTACGATAATAATCATATTTTTCATATTTAATAATCATATGCTTGATATTTATTAAACTTTTATGTTTCTTTATAAGATCTAATCTGTTAATGTTAAAATCCCTTTATTATGCTTTGCTTATGGGGGTAAATTGGAATAAGGCTCTCTTATATGTATCCACATTATTTGCATATGCAAAATGTTTAGACGTTTTTTTTTTATAAGTGAGATTGATCATATCCTGGTGAAGGTACAGAATATACGTTTCTTTTTTAACGCTATTCGTTGATGAATATGAATTTTTTTAACAATAAAAGAAAACAATTTGGCGCTAGGTTTCGACTTAATTTATTAAAAAACATGATTGATTGTCCTTTTTTTCTATTATAGTGAAATTTTGTACTTCCGAATAATTTAAGCCCTTCATCAAACACATTCAGCATCACCACCACGAAAACGAATGTTTTGTGACGTATGACATACTATTTTAAACATATATTGCCCTGACTTTTCATTTTCTGAAGTTACATTAGAATATTATAACCACTGTTTTTGTTATAATTTTTTTGATACGACTCTTTTCTACCACAGCATTTTTTAATTTTATAGTTAATACTATCTTTTAATACTTGTAATTTTGGTTACATTGCATTTATATTTAAGTTTAAAATTTGTCCTGTAAATAGACATTTTTGCTTCCGTTAGGCAATAAAAATATGATTATATTTTTAAAAGAATGCTCTAAAATAAACAAATTTATCATATTAAATAAATATGTTGATAAAATTGTTATGCGATTTTTATTTACTTGTGTAATCAATAGATTTCAAGTGCCTCAAAACATATGATCGGTAGTGTAGATAGTAAAAACCAATTATTACGCATTCTATTAATTAATTATCGTAAATTTCATTATGTAATGACGGAACAGAGAATTGTTATTTCGAAAACAAGAATGAAGAAAATTAATTGCCGAAACTGTCAATACTTAAGCGATTAATAGAGACCGGACACGAGAGGTTGATGACTCATCGCCCACGAGCGTACTATTGAACATTTGTATTTTTAAAGTTTTTAATTTTATTTATATAATTATACTTATAATAATAAAATGGGTATATATATACGGCTACAAAATACGAAATACATTTTTATTTGTTCATTTTGTAATTCAAGTTGAGTAAAGGAGTATTAATATTTACTAGCAATACTTTCTCAAAGTTCTCTTCTGTAAAATTTGTTCTCTTGGAATGAAATCCTTGTAAATAGAGAATGTCCTTTCTACATCGCACAACTGGTTATAGGTGCATACTGGAAATATTCTTTTATTTCCGCGTATTTTGCAGTTAGATGTTGAGGCATTGTCCCCACACACAATTGCCGCAATGTTATTAAATCTGGATTTCTATTAAACACTGCGTCTAACTTTTGCCGAAGGCCACATCCGAAGTCACTTGGAATACTTTTCAAATTATTAATAGCCACATCTAATGTCGTTAAACCATCATTTAATTTGAGATTTCGATTTTCAAAATAAGTGATTAGTTTTGGAAAATTTCCAAAGTGTTTCTGAAGAAAGTACAACTGATTTTTTAAATGTGGAATTTGTGTTAGTTCCTTGCACTTAGAAATACTCCGAGTATCGTCATTTAAACATGTAACGAAATTTTGTAAACTATCGAAATTCTCTGCATAAAAACTAGTAGCTTCCTACCATGTCCCCCATCTAGTTATTACTGGAGAGAGAAGCAGTGACAAAGAAGGCAGTTTTTCTCTGTAAAGAGGTACTCTCAAAGGTGCTTTTCTGAAAACTTTTTTAAAAGCGGATACAAGTCTATCAACTTCTGGAAAGGTGTCTCTGATATATTCCAGATTCTGTTTAGAGTATGTGCTACACAAGAAATATGCAGCATATTAGGATATGTTTCCTTTAATAGTCTGCTTGATTTTAATATATACAGGCTGATTCATTTTCGGCCCTCATCATGGGGATCTCGCTTATTATTGGAGATAGAGTATAGGTTTAAATTTGGCAAAGTTGTTAAATTTTGTGTTTGTTATAAATCCGTAAAGAAAATAGACCTGTGACAAATGACCTTCGTTATTAAAAAAAACGCAAAAACCCCATTTTCTTCTTTTACCTGTAGCACCGACATTTGGCCTTGTAGAGAAAAAATAAAAACACATCCTTTTGGCCATTTCTAAACCTCTATCCAGTGGTGTACTCTAAATTTATATACGACGTTTCGTTTCCTTCTGGCCATCATCAACTATCTAATTTCTTATAGGCGCCATATTGGATTTAGACATCTTCAGAAAGAGTTTTTTTTTCTGATTTCAACCATGTACCACATGCTGATTAAAGTTTTTGACATTAGGTTTTATTTGAAAGAATAAATTATAAGATTAAATAAGGTAGCCATGGAATTTCAATCTGTCAAACATTTCATTTATTGTTCATTAATAATACAAAAATGTCATACACTAACGAAGAGAAACGAGATATGATAAGTATTTTTTATTCTTCGAACCGAAATTCAACAGTAGCGAGTACAAGATATCTACAATTGTATCCAGAACGACAACAGCCTCATCGTACCATTTTTCTAGATCTCGACAGAAATTTGGTCGAGAATGGATCGTTTACTAAGCCGCGTAATGGTCAAGACAACAGGAATTTAAATGAAAATCGACAAGATATTTTACAAATGGTAAATTAAAAGCGTGTTTACAAATTTCATGTTAATCTTGTATTTTTATAGATAAATAATAATCCATCAATTTCTACACGCGAAGTAGCGTCAGAATTAAATTTGTGCCAGTCCAGAGTTTGGAGAACTTTACATAAAAGTAGGTTTAAACCATACAGGATCCATGTTTGTCACTCTTTATTGCCTGGAGATAATTTGAGAAGGCTAGAATATTGTAATTGGTTAATGGGAAGGATAGAAAATGACGAAAATTTTTTAAGCAAAATCATCTGGTCAGATGAAACAAAATTTACAAATTCTGGAATGTTCAATAGAAATACGGAGCACTATTGGGCAGTACAAAATCCCCGACAAAACAGGGCTAGAAGACCACAACATCGTTTTGGAATAAACGTTTGGATGGGTATTTTGGCAAATCGTCTCTTAGGACCAGTTATGTATGAAGAACATTTAAATGGAGAAAGATATTTAAACATTTTACGTACATACGTATCTGACTATCTTGACGACAATATCCCATTAAATCAATTACAATATTTATGGTGGCAACAAGATGGCGCACCAGCACACAATGCAGCTGTTGTTAGAAATTTCTTAAATCAAGAGTTTGCAAACCGTTGGATTGTTGAATGGCCTGCGAGATCACCTGATTTAAGTCTGCTAGATTTTTTTTTATAGGGATATGTTAAAAATAATATTTATAAAGTAGATGCGCCACAAAACATTGAAGAATTACGAGACAGACTTCAGAATGCCTTCGATGCAGTTCCTAGAAGAACTATACAAAGGGCAGTACAAAATGCCAGAAGGCGTGCCCAATTTTGCATTACCGAAGATGGCCAGATAATTGAACATTTACTGTAATTGTTTATTGTTTACTTTTCTATGTATTTTTATTAATGTTTTTGTTATCTTGTACTCGCTACTGTTGAATTTCGTTTCGAAGAATAAAAAATACTTATCATATCTCGTTTCTCTTCGTTAGTGTATGACATTTTTGTATTATTAATGAACAATAAATGAAATGTTTGACAGATTGAAATTCCAAAGGCTACCTTATTTAATCTTATAATTTATTCTTTCAAATAAAACCTAATGTCAAAAACTATAGTCAGCATGTGGTACATGTTTGAAATGAGAAAAAAAAACTCTTTCTGTAGATATCTAAATCCAATAAGAAATTAGATAGTTGATGATGGCCAGAAAGAAACAAAACGTCGTATAAAAATTTAGAGTACACCACTGGATAGAGGTTTAGAACTGGCCACAAGGATGTGTTTTTATTTTTTCTCTACAAGGCCAAATGTCGGTGCTACAGGTAAAAGAAGAAAATGGGGTTTTCGCGTTTTCTTTTTTAAATAACGAAGGTCATTTGACACAGGTCTATTTTCTTTACGGATTTATAACAAACACAAAATTTAACAACTTTGCCAAATTTAAACCTATACTCTATCTCCAATAATAAGAGAGATCCCCATGGTGAGGGCCGAAAATGAATCAGTCTGTATATTTGTTAAAGATTGCTTTAAGGACTGTTTGTTGCTATATAAGGGCCGTAAGAACATAAAGACTTAATTACAAAGTAAATCTTAACTGGTTTACAATGACTACAATTAATGCTTAATGTAATGGGGTAATTTTATTATTTGAGACCTGTATGCCACCAGCAGATGTAGACGAGATCGAAGATGATACTTCCTAATTGCTAACACCAACACCGACCTTTTGGAAGGACTGCTTCGATGGTTCAGTCATACACTAACGAAGAGAAACGAGATATGATAAGTATTTTTTATTCTTCGAACCGAAATTCAACAGTATCGAGTACAAGATATCTACAATTGTATCCAGAACGACAACAGCCTCATCGTACCATTTTTCTAGATCTCGACAGAAATTTGGTCGAGAATGGATCGTTTACTAAGCCGCGTAATGGTCAAGACAACAGGAATTTAAATGAAAATCGACAAGATATTTTACAAATGGTAAATTAAAAGCGTGTTTACAAATTTCATGTTAATCTTGTATTTTTATAGATAAATAATAATCCATCAATTTCTACACGCGAAGTAGCGTCAGAATTAAATTTGTGCCAGTCCAGAGTTTGGAGAACTTTACATAAAAGTAGGTTTAAACCATACAGGATCCATGTTTGTCACTCTTTATTGCCTGGAGATAATTTGAGAAGGCTAGAATATTGTAATTGGTTAATGGGAAGGATAGAAAATGACGAAAATTTTTTAAGCAAAATCATCTGGTCAGATGAAACAAAATTTACAAATTCTGGAATGTTCAATAGAAATACGGAGCACTATTGGGCAGTACAAAATCCCCGACAAAACAGGGCTAGAAGACCACAACATCGTTTTGGAATAAACGTTTGGATGGGTATTTTGGCAAATCGTCTCTTAGGACCAGTTATGTATGAAGAACATTTAAATGGAGAAAGATATTTAAACATTTTACGTACATACGTATCTGACTATCTTGACGACAATATCCCATTAAATCAATTACAATATTTATGGTGGCAACAAGATGGCGCACCAGCACACAATGCAGCTGTTGTTAGAAATTTCTTAAATCAAAATCCAAATTTGTTTTTTTCCCGGACACATTGTATATGTATATATATTGATGTAGGTCAAGCCTACTCATAAAGGGCCTGGAACATAAATATAGGGCTGAGTTTTTTAAAAAATGTTAATTTTTCTTTTAAAAAATAAGTCATAAATAGAACTGTATTTTCCACATGTCATATTAATTAAGTTAATACCGCGTTTTTAATTTATCAAATTAGTATCACTCTTTTATTTAATTCCTTGTAATCATTAACTTCAGTCATTTTCTTTTACATTTTTATCTCACCGAGGATATTTAACTTAATTGATAGAGATTATATGTCACCTTTTATGATCATAATCTATTTGTAATGTTAAACGCTTGGGTATAGTGATGTATGTTATTTGAGAAAATTGTTGTTATGAGGAAATGTATATAAACAACATTGAAATTAAGGTGCCTGGAGATTGAAAAAAAAATGATGATTATTATTGAAAAAATTGGCATGACACGTCGAATTTTCATTAAAAGTGTGTGAAGGAATAAAGTCAATAAAGTGATTAAAATTTATAATAAGATAGTCAAAACTTACCATAAAGGAAGCCTATAAATTCCTGAACCACTAGTTTTTTTTTTTTTTAAATTTTACGAAGATTACCTTATCTTGAACCTGCTAAGGACGATAAACCAAAACTCCAAATTCTAAAAGACGCTATGAAGAATTTGGAACAAAACCAGACTTTCCCCGGCAGCATCAAATTACCTTATCTTGAACCCACTAAGGACGATAAACTAAAAACTTCAATTTCATAAGGACGTCGTCCAGAATTTGGTACAAAACCAGCCTTTTCCCGGCACTTGATTCTTTTGGACCTGTACATCAAGACTCAAGTATTCATCATTCACATAGAAGAACGACCAGTATCAAGTTTGTGTTTTTATTTTATAATCTCCTAAAATATTAAATTTTTATTAGTTACATTTCGAAAAAGAACGCTCATACTTCACTTAAATTCCTAAATTGTTAACAATAGATCACTATATAGTTAAATACCAGAAAATACAGTTCTTTCTACTTTGAATTTGAGTTACCTAATTTTAAAAATTTATATTATTAATATTTTATTACAATATTTAACCTTACTTTTGTATTATGTAACTTCATGTGACTTTTCATGCGAATATTATAGTATAGTACAGTTAAACTTACCTTGTTGCATAGAGATTCTAATTAAATAGTGTTATTTACAATTCATTCCCGTGTTTTATTCTTGTAATAACATTGGTAGTAAATTTCACTTGATATAACTTAGTTTAAACCGATATTTGTTTTCTATCCAAATACCGAACCTACTTTTATGATTATCTTGTTCACCATAAACAGAGCTAGTCGGAAGCATAACACGAACAACCTGTAGAACTAAATAATAAGTTAAGCACTGAATAGAGACCTATCAAAGTAAAATATATATATTGGATATTTTATCTTTTTTTTGTATGTGTTATAGAATAACATTTGAGTCAACTGTCAACTTTGACAACTGTTAAATCTAATATTATTTTGCTTTATATTATAGGTTCCGTATTTATTATACAACTTTCTTTTTTGGTCTTTATCAATATATATATATATATATATATATATATATATATATATATATATATTAAAAATAATAGACTTTTTATTGGTTTAGCGACCTTTTATTGAATTATGATGTTTTATTCTACGACGTTTCGACTTTTATTATTTTTCAGTCTTTTTCAAGTATCTAGAAACAAGAATTAATACAATGAGAACATGAGAATTGTGTTTGCTTTTGTGAGATTGAATTAACAATTAAATTAACAATTAAAATTAAAATTAGATTAAAGACTGAATTACCAATTAGATTAACAATTAAAGTTAAAATTTAAAATTAGATTAATAATGAGTAAGGACAATTAAAGTGATTACATCTGTATAAATGAATAGAAAAATTTGAATTAAACTACAATACAGTAAGGTAAATAGAAACAAGAATTACTACACTGAAAACGTGAGAGTTGTGTTTGCTTTTGTGAGACTGAATTAACAATTACATTGACAATTAGAATTAAAATTAGATTAAAGACTGAATTACCGATTAAATTAACAATTAAAGTTAAAATTTAAAATTAGGTTAATAATGAGTAAGGATAAATTACAGTGGTTAAATCTGTATAAATGAATGAGATGTTAAACTTTTGATGTTAAACTACATTACATGAACAATGAATGACAAAAACTCACCGTTTCTTTTGGTTTTCAAATTCACGCATTCTGTGTAACATGTGTATCGGGTACCCGAGACCTTTTTTTGTAACGAACCGATCGCACTGGTTGGAATATTGTAAGTGTTTGTGGCTTTGTTAAGAGAGGTTAATTTTTGTTCTGTTTTTGGAATTTAGCAAATTGATCAGGACCGTGTTTAGGGGTATGTAGTAAAAGTATTTACAAATGGGAACTGAAATGGGAACCTACACTAAAACAATCACACACAATATACAACATACCCTGCAAAGACTGTGACAAAGTATACATAGGCCAAACAAAACAGTTACTACAAGAAAGATTGAAAGGTCACAAATACGCAAAAAATCAAACTGCTTTAAAAAAACACCAATTGACACTAAAACATAATTTTGATTTTGATAACACCAAAGTAATAACACAGAAAAAGAATACAAAAGCTAGGGAGGTCTTAGAAATGATCCACATTTTCAAAAACAGCAGAACAATAAACGACAGGAACGAAATTGATGGACTGTCTAAACTCTATTACCCACTGATTAAACAATAGATAAATTCACCCCCCCCCCCGCACACACAAACACAAACCAAAAAAACAAAAAAAACTTTTTATCAGTTCCCATTTGTAAATACTTTTACTACATACCCCTAAACACGGTCCTGATCAATTTGCTAAATTCCAAAAACAGAACAAAAATTAACCTCTCTTAACAAAGCCACAAACACTTACAATATTCCAACCAGTGCGATCGGTTCGTTACAAAAAAAGGTCTCGGGTACCCGATACACATGTTACACAGAATGCGTGAATTTGAAAACCAAAAGAAACGGTGAGTTTTTGTCATTCATTGTTCATGTAATGTAGTTTAACATCGAAAGTTTAACATCTCATTCATTTATACAGATTTAACCACTGTAATTTATCCTTACTCATTATTAACCTAATTTTAAATTTTAACTTTAATTGTTAATTTAATCGGTAATTCAGTCTTTAATCTAATTTTAATTCTAATTGTCAATGTAATTGTTAATTCAGTCTCACAAAAGCAAACACAACTCTCACGTTTTCAGTGTAGTAATTCTTGTTTCTATTTACCTTACTGTATTGTAGTTTAATTCAAATTTTTCTATTCATTTATACAGATGTAATCACTTTAATTGTCCTTACTCATTATTAATCTAATTTTAAATTTTAACTTTAATTGTTAATCTAATTGGTAATTCAGTCTTTAATCTAATTTTAATTTTAATTGTTAATTTAATTGTTAATTCAATCTCACAAAAGCAAACACAATTCTCATGTTCTCATTGTATTAATTCTTGTTTCTAGATACTTGAAAAAGACTGAAAAATAATAAAAGTCGAAACGTCGTAGAATAAAACATCATAATTCAATAAAAGGTCGCTAAACCAATAAAAAGTCTATTATTTTTAATATTAAGACACGGCCAATAAAATAAATAAGAAAAATAAAATTCTTATAAACACTAAATATATATATATATATATATATATATATATATATATATACATATACGAGAATTGAATAAATTAATTTAATGCAAATATTAAGTACAAACAACGCTATTTATTACTTCTTTCATACAGGTAAAACGACCGTATTTGGCACGAAAAGAAAGTTTTGTTTCACCATGACAACGCACCGGCTCATACATCGAACATTGTCGCGACAAAATTATTTGAATTGCGATTCGAAATACTTCGTCATGCACCTTACAGTCCAGATTTAGATCCAAAAGACTTGGTTGTCACATTTATTATAATGTTCAATTTTGTTTTTATCTGGAAAAATAAAATATGTAGCTGTGTGTGTATTAACATGTCGATATTAATATTAGTTAATTCATTACATAAATACAAAGTACATTCTGCCCATGTCCTGTAGGTCTATATTAGGAGTTATCTGTTAATTTTTAATCGTGGTCCATAAATACTGATAATAATAATAGACTATTATATATAATGACATAATGACCTATAGTAAATACTTAAGTCTTCGATAAGAAAATTTTGCGTTATTCCGAATTCTTAGATAGTAGCTAGGAAGATATTTATAGTAAATGTTCTTTTAATATAATTACTGTGTTTATGATATATTTGTGAAAACGAAAAAAATTAAAAATTTTGTTATTTTATTAATTTAATGTAAAAAAATAAATAAATGGGAGACGATTTGTAGCTGCAGAGATTATTATGAATTATGAGTATGTAATAAAAATAAACATTTTGTAACTCGCTTATAACGTAATTATATAATATAGTATATAGTTCGTCCATCATATTTGTTCGACAAAATTATTCTAATAAGAGAATTATTTCGTTATCCAATTGCTATCCGGCATTAAAAGAATCATTAACAAAAATATATTCATGTACACTTTGTCTAAGAATTTATGTCTCACTGATTTGACGGAAGGAGAGACCCGCCTATCAGTGTTTGTTTGTGGAAAAAACTAGAAAGATACCATTTAAATTTGCATTATTGTCTGACGTTCAGTTTGATAGATATAGTTGCTTAAATAAGACGCGTTCAGTGAAAGTTGTAAAACCAATCAAATCGCTTAAGATAAAATCTTTAAGAAGATGAATACAACTGAGATTCTGCCAGATATGCAGCAAATATTGGGCAACTATACTCCAACGAAGGCCACAATTTGTTGCTGGGTTGCTGGCTTTAAACGTGGCAACGTGAGTCTCGACAATGATCCTGGACCACCGAAACGTATTACCATTACTGAAATGGTTGAATAAGTTAATGATGTGTTACGTGATCGAAAAACAAAAGTGGAGGGGATTGACAAGGGAGGGGGACAAGTGGAGGGGATTGACATGTCTATCGAACGTGTACACCACATCTTGCATGTCGAATTAGGCACGTCTAAGTTCTCTGCCAGTGTGTGCCGCGTTTACTGAATGTAGATCAAAAGCGCGAAAGAACGCGGATTTCGAACGACCTTTAACATCAATCCAATAGATTTTTTGCGTTGCTTTGTTACGGTAGATAAAACTTGAGTTCTCATTATTATGTGCCAGAAACAAAACGGCTATTTCAGCAGTGGAGCAAGTCCTTCATTAAAAGTTAAGACGCTTCGTTCTACTGGAAAGGTAACGGCTATGATATATTGGGATTGAAAGGGATTACTTTTTATCGATTACCTCGTAAAGGGCCAAAGTATCAGCGGGATATATTATGGTGCCCTTCTGGACGAAGATCCGCAATAGCTCGAAAAAAAGTGCTATTCCATCATGACAATGCACGGTCACACGATGAATTTAGGATCTAACCCCTTCAGACTTCCACTTATTACCAAAACTTTAGCTGTTTCTCACCGAAAGGAAAATCAAGAAGACGAGGAAGTAATTGCAGAAGTAGAGCAGTATTTTGATGACTTTGATGCTGATGATTATAACATTGGTATACTGAAAGACCAGCCCTCCAAGTGTATTAATGTTGGAAAATAAAAAAATATTCATTTACTATACCGAATGTTTATTGTGTTAGCGTCTGAATACCACGAATGCGCCAGCACAAGTGGTAATCGCAAGCATAGTAAATATGAGGAGAGCCCTGGTGTAGATGTAAAAACATAAGGAAACTAGGCTTCATTCATGTATTATGCACTTGCGAGGAACTGAAGGAATTCAGTAAGAAACATTTAGGTGGAGATATATTGGATCCTACAAGGGTACTCAAATTTCCCCTGAGGAGGATAGTGGCTTTCATCGAGGACATAAGACTTACAGAGTGGAATTGAGAAATCTATTGGGGGTGGTACAAAGACCACTGTGCTCAAATGCCCGGACTTACTGACGCCCAACGCAAAAAATTATATAGATATATAGATGCATGGTTGAATAATTTCTTTTTACAATTCCAATAATGATCGAATTGGTCTTTTCAGATTTTGCAGTACAAAATTTCTTACTCGCAATTAATTTTCATGGTTGTTAGATTGGTCCTTCCGTCCGTGTTCTATTACAAATGTTAGCATATGTATGCCGTTTTCTAACCATTTAATTAATAGTATTCCATGAGGGGAAAATGGGCACATTAAAATTAAAACGGGGTTGTTACGTTGAATTGAAATCATAGAATAAGTTTCTACGAATTTATTAGTGGAACAACACTCTGTCGAATGGTCCAAGTATTCATCCCGGAATTAACAACTTTACATAAACTGATCTCTAAATATTGCTTTTGACGTTTATCGAATGTCAAAATTACTTGTTTCAATATCAAAACAAACACTTGGAACTCCCCTGTATAATCATTAACATAAAGTATGATTAATTAATAAGAATTTTTAAGCGATTCTGCCGTTAGTATACGATGTAAGCAGCATCATATTTAATAAAAGTTTAAGTTAGTTTTAAATTAACTAATCTTTTTCTTTTTCCATGCTTTTCAGAAAATAAATATTAATAGCAGTGTTGCCACCTTTTAGTTAGAGAATCTACTGTTTTTGTTAGTGGAAACTACTAAAACCTATTTCCAAAAATACTAAAAATCTACGAACCATTATGTTGGGAGAAACTCTATTAACAAATAAAAAATAATGCTCAAAAATCTAATTTATTTCTAACAGGATACATCTTTATTCATCGTATTTAATATTTTTGTATAAATTTTTATCTTCGATCTAATCATACCAAAATCCGGACGAAACTTGGTACAATCGCCAAAGTCCTTTAAACCTTCTTTCGCATGTAAAATGGAAGAAACATTTTTATTTAAAAGTTTATTTCGGTCATTGGTTTTTATTAAGTTAAACTGGGAGAAAATTCGCTCACATTTTGCATTCGATAAAGGGAGGCAAAGCATTTGCTTTAACAAACGAGAAGCCGTACAATATAGCGCTCAATGAGTGTTGTGTGTTTTTTGTGCTTTCAAGTGTTACACTGCTTTTTCTACTGAGGATGATAACGTGGTTGTCGAAATCGTATATAGAATTGTTAAATTCTATTGTGCTAAGGGTTTTTAATTTTTTATTTACATATATCCTTATAAAATCTGTGACGAACTGGGTAATCTCCTTGTAAAATAATATTAAATTTATTAACTATAGGCAAAATAAAATCAAGAAAATAAAAGTATAGAAAACTAATTCATCATTAAAAGAATTCCCCACGCCACGACGGCGACATTTCTTCATACACTGCCTAACTTACCTGCTAATTGAGGACTAAAAATACATGGGTGCAAATTGCAAGTAAAGGATATAATTTAATTTAGACAACTATATTATATTAGTAATAGGTAATAACTTTGAAATCTACCAAAAATCTATTTAAAAAAAGTACCTACTAAAATTTCTAATGAGAAGGCCAAAATCTACTAAAAAAGTAGAAATCTACCAAAGGTCTAGCAACACTGATTAATAGTTTACCTTTTCGTTTTGTATGTTAATTACACCAAATGGTACGTTTTGGTTGGGTAGGTCTTACTATTTTCTTATATTTTGATTATGAGAATTACGTCTTCAGGAGATAGTTTTGCAATTAGATAAATGATGTTGACGAAGAATAAGAAAATTTTATGGCTTACGGCATTACCATTCAAAAAAAAAAAACGAATATAAATAATGTTACAAAATATTACAATTGGTATTAATAAACTCAACGAAGAAGTTTATTTTACATTAAATTAATTTAAAAACCTATTGTTTTACAATATTACAAATATTCAGATTGCTTGGAAATTACTAATTCTAAATTCACACTAATTGTAAAGTGGTCAGTCAATACTTAACTCGAATATTCATATATTATACAACAAGACACTTGAAAATACTCGATTATACGAGACGCATTGTCTGAAACACCACCATACCAAAGGTCGAGTGGCGTTTTTTAGGCAATACGTCGAGTTTCGAGAATTTTCAAGTGTCGAGTTGTATACAGGTAGACTATATCATAAAAAAAAAGTAGTGCGAACCGGGCCATGATGATAACTAACAAATCTGACAATTAAATACTGTCAAATTATTGAAGTCGAAACCAGAGTAATCTAATCGTAGTTTTGGCAGCGAATATACAAGAGTTCATATATTCGATTATACAAAGGTTCGTATATTGGATTTGCGTCATAATACGTCAATAACCGCTGTAATACATGCATTTTCATTGGTTCATAATTCTAGAATGATATAGCCATATGAATATGTTTGAAAACTGATTAACAATATTTTAAATGAATTTCTAACATTTTGTTTACTTCGAAGGGATTCTTCTGTTGTTACAGATTCACTTACCAGATGCGAATTGTATAAAAGAGGCCAGTGTTTTACATTATGTAAATTAGTAAGTCCTGTACGATGCAATTTAGTTTATGACGCATAACCAGCTGTTAGAGAATACAATACTTTAGATCTTGACAAAACCACTAACTACAAATACGATATTCGTTAATGAGAACTGATCTGAATATAAATTGTAAAATTGTCGTGGTTTGCCAAAATGGAAGAAGCGTAATTATTAGCCCACTATTTATTCATAGAAATTAAATTATTCTACGCACGAAAAAAGAGAAAATACAGATTTCAACTAAAATGAATACATAAGAAATAATATATTAATAGATGAATCGCAATCTTTTGGCATCGACATGTAGACGATATTATACTTCGTTTCACCGGAACACAAATACAATTAAAATTGCTACTGGAATTCGTCAATTCTATTCACAAAAATATTGAATTTACCATGGAACAAGAAGTAAAGAGCATTAATTTTTTATATCTAACTATTAAAAAAAATAACAATAAATTAGAGTTTGGCATTTACCATAAAGTATCTCATACAGACATAATTATATATAATACGCCAACATATCCCATACAACACAAATTAGCTGGTTTTCATAGTTTTTTATATAGATCAATTAATAATAATAACACAGATACTCTAATTGAAAATATGCTGACAAAAAAACTTGTCTATGGTATTTTCTGTAATAAAGGATAAGCAAAATTCAAAATTTAGATTACAAACGTACACTGGGAAATCTAATAAACATATTTCAATGTATTAAAAAAAAACTAAATATAAACACGATTTTCAAAACTAATAATAATTTATCAAAACATATTAAAAACAATAAAGATGAAACAGATAAAAATAACAAATCTGGAGTCTATAAGTTAATATGCGGTAAGTTGGATAAACAGGAAGATAGTTTGAAAAACGCACTGCTGAACATTGTTTTTCGTTTAGAAATAAAAAAACAAGATTCCACTTTTGCTAATCATCTATTAGAAGAAAACCACACTTTCAATAAGGATTTTCAAATTTTACATTTAGAAAATAAAGTCAATAAATTAAATTTACTGGAAAGATGAGAAATTTGTTAAATTTATTCATTTAAAACCGTTTAGACGATAATAGAAATGTATATTTAGTTTATTAAAACACACTATATGCGTAAATATAAGTATAAAAACCGTATCGTATGACAGTTATGGCCGAACTGACAGGCCACTTTTTTTCCCTACCTATAACGTTTGTGTAAATTCTTAGATTTTTAAAAATACGTTGTAAAATAATACCATTTGAGCAAAAATTATTTAGATAAGGGTGGTCGTCATGGTTGGGAAGATCACTTTGATAGGTTCAGCTTGTTGTTGCCAATTAAATGTCAGTTTTGATTTGAAGTAGTTGTAATTATATTGGTTATGCTAGCTAAAAAATCTGACATTTAAATCATGTCGAATAAAACTTTAAATCGAAACTGACATTGAATTCATGTCAAATAAAAATTCAAATCGAAACTGACATCCAACAAACATGTGGAATCAACAACAGACTGAACCTAGCAAAGACAATGATCCTCCCAACCATGGCCATCTCGTATCTACATAATTTTTGCCCATATGGTACTAACCTTGTTCATTTTATATTTTATTTAGTTTGTAACGTGCTCTTTAGCTGTAAGTACTTGAGGAAGCCACTGTGCTGGCGAAACAATTGTCGTTTTAGATTACGTATTAAAAAGTGAAGATTTTAACATTAGTTTTATTTCTATTTTATATTAATAGTTATTAATTGTATAATTTAAAGTAAGTTATAAATCTTTATATACACACTGAGGTCGTCAATTAATGTTATACCTACTTACACTACAAGTGACTTGACATGAAATTTATATTTTTAAAATATTTTTGTGTTTCACCAATTTTTATAATTTTGAAAAATATATCTTGAAAATTGAATTATATTACATTATGCAACTACTAGAAAGTAAAACAAATAAACATTATTACATTGAAGCAGCACTATATTCTTAACACGAAAACTAATGGCGTAATTTCAAATTTTATTATATTAATCTTTTTCTTTTAAGAATACGGAGATAGATTGAACACAAAATATTGTATATTTGTTTTACTTTCTAATAGTTGCATAATGTTATATTGAATTATTATTATATATTATATTTCGTTAGTAATTACTTTAACTAGGCGACCTGGCTTTCATTACAAAAACATTCTATTTATTAATAGGCAGGTTCGTTAGAGAAACATCGCACCGGCGGCTGTATCGTCCTTGCACATATATATATTTTGTCAGTCGCCGCCGTACAACGTTGAGCGCACTTCGCTTGTTTAGAGTAATAAATTATTACTGTAAAAAAACCGAAGTGCACCCACACCTACATAAATAAATAATAAGGTATACATTTATAAAAAGTGGTGGAACAATTACCGTTTTAAACGTTTTCCGTGAAGTCACAAACTGGGTAAAATCAGTTAAATATTTGTTTGCACAGTAAATTCCTCTAACCCAGTGTGTTGTGGAGAAAAAATATGCTTATATGCAGAAAACGAGCGCTCTACATCTACTGATGTTATATTTGCCATAATTATAATAATCTTTAACATAACTTAACGGTTCTGTTGATGCACCTTCACAAGTTTATCTTAATGTGGCAAAATCTGAATCTTGCTTTAAAACACTTTCAAACCTTTCTAGAACACAAACATTTTTTGCGCCTTCTACCGCGCATAGCTGTGTGTGAACATATTGCAGTATTTGCATAGATTCCACTAACAACACCGGTGGATTTTCTAATTTTTCTTGCCTCCACTAGTGCGACGTAATTGTTCTGAATAGTTTTTTAATCTGTTTTAACCTGAATGTCTGACATTTTGACTGACTTTCCTTGGTAGCTGCAGCTTCTTTGGGATCGAATTTAAAAACCACGTTCTTAATATTATCAAAATATTTATGACAGTAAAATGCTGCCTGTAATCATTTTCTCCAACGTGTAAGAATTGGCTGTGGTGGTTCAGGAATATCGGGACACAGTCTGTGAAATTGGCGAACACGTTTTGAGTATTTGAGAAACACAGTCTTTGCACTTGCATTAACTTTGTACTTACAATTAATCCATCTAGATCTGGATAACATCTACGAATGGTTTTTGCCACCAGATATAAAGCATGGATTTTATACGTAATATGAAACGAGTTAACAAAATATTTCTTTAGAGACGGGCAGAGATAGCATGCTTGCGGCACCATCACTCACAAACATTAACACTTGGTTTACTGAAAGTTTAAACTTTTCCAATGTATTTAACCCTTACTCTGAAATTATTTCGGTACTATATTGTTGTACTCTTCCGCAACCTATTAAATTTAAAGCACGTACCATAACATTAACCGATTTCTTTTTACAATCTGTTGTTTCGTCCACAGATAACAACAGTTTCTTATTTTTCAATTCGAATTTAATCATATGTTCAGTACGTTTACGGAGGGATGGTGTAAAATTTAGTCATATTTTCCGGCGTAACGTTCCTTTACAGTTGTGATTCCAAAATGAACGAATTGGCTCGTTGTCTACTAACTTAAATGGTACATTACACAAAAATGTTTCGCCACTTTTTTGCGAATATGAATTACACTATTTACGTGTTTTTCGCAGTGAATCTTCTAGGTTTTTTTTTCTAGATTCATTAGCAACGCAGGTTAATTAAGCCCCAAGGTGGTACTACGTACACGTTGTTGTTGTAGGGTTACGTTAAAAGTAATTTATTCACTAGCAATTTACATTTCTACAGATGACGTTTTCCCAGTTATTCGAAAGTTGTAAAACGAATAAAGTTTTTCTAAGACTGAATATTTACAAAGAAAATGTATTTTTTATTGCACATGTATTGCAGAATTCTATGCATAGGTTCTCAGTGAGAAATTAAAAAAAAATTGAATTTCATCGATTACAGCGTCATGTATCTTGAATTGAAAAAAATTCTTCACACAAATTCTGAGTTCTTTTTCCAGTAGAATTCGAATTTGTAATAAAATATACGGTTTTCTATTTAAGATTTCAAAGCCCCACCTACGTGGAGGGAGAGAGAGGGACTAATTCTAGCACTTCCTCCATTGAATTATTAAATTTTAAATCTGGACATTTTTTCGTGAACTGCTTATTTTTCGAAATATTTGAAAGTTTCATGTTAAAAAATACACCCAGTATATAATAAGCGATCGCAATGTTTGTTATTTTATTTTAGTCGTATTTTTAATTTTGTTATAATCTGAAAATATAGTAGACCAAAGAGCTTTAAATTTTAATGACAAAATTACAAAATTAGTGCAAGGTGGATTCCATGAATACTTTTGCTATTGCGAATGCGTGCCCGTGTAGAAACGTGTGAACAATTCTTAACGCTTGATGGGAACGAACCTAATTTAGTTACACTGGTCAACGCAGTTTGGTTTTCTTATACACCATTGAAATAATACCTGTATCCAAAAGCAAGGAAACTATATTCAAATAGTATATTAAAAAACAAGTTTCATAAGGCACCATTTTGCCGCACGAGATCAGTTGATCAGTTGATCAGAGATCAGCGAGTGCGGCAAAAGGCCTTATGAAACGAGTTTTTTATACTATTTTTTCTATTTTGCGTTTTTTACATTAATAAATTGCTTAAATTGGAATTATTTAATTTGAAAGTTCAGAGTTTAATTTTTATATAAAGCATGCAGTTGGTCACATTGATACTTGACATTTTCAAATTTAAATCTTGCTATCCGCGAAGTATATTATATTACATATTATTTACTAATTTTCGTTAACATTACTTGATACTTCATTTAAAAATATAAACATGAGTGACATATAAACATATATATGTTGTTGTCAATTGTATACAACA
The DNA here is from genome assembly GCA_935421215.2 of Melolontha melolontha. Classification (NCBI taxonomy): domain Eukaryota; kingdom Metazoa; phylum Arthropoda; class Insecta; order Coleoptera; family Scarabaeidae; genus Melolontha; species Melolontha melolontha. The sequence continues at coordinate 202,467,390 of OW285235.1, read as the reverse complement.
TACGTTGTTGTTGTAAAATACGGACATATATCATATCCGTCAAATGTACATAAATTCTTAAAATCAAATGACAGCAATGATATTTATTTCTGTATTCGAACAACGCCAACATTGAAAAATGAAAAAAAGCGTATCGAAATGAAGCTCATTTCGATACTGTTTTGGGTTTCATAATGAGTTCATTTCGAAGGCAAAATAGAAAAAATTAATTTTATTGATGCTCTATTCTTTTGTTTTCATGCCAGTCCGCGAAGATAAAAACGTTCCCTCGTAATTATACAGCGTGTCCTTGAAATAAAAAGACAACGTATCAAAAATGGAAATACAGAATATTATACAAGATATAATATCCTGTATGTTAAAGTCAATACCTCGTACAAATTCAGTTTTTAATACATTCGAGCAAATACGTAATTAAAAATTAAGACGTGTGTTAAATTTATTTACAAAACTATTTTAAAAATCGTATTAAATGTTTATTACGAGAATATTTTTTTTTTGTTAGAGAAATTTAAATACGTATGTCGGAATCAGAATACCCCATTGTATTCAAAGCCGGCATTATTTATAAACACAAGCGCTAAGTTTTCTTATGGCAAGAATTCATTAAACTGAATTAGCCATTTATTTATATAAATTTGTACTTGTAAATCCTAAAAGCTGATATATTGAAAAAACATGCAAGCTATATGCTTTACGTGCATTTAAGTTACAATCTATTACCTTCAATCGAAAAATTCTAACAATCGACAGCAAAGTTATACAAAAATAAGACATTTTGTTATTGTGGGTCACCTTTAAGTTCCGTGTACGATAGTATTTATGATACACTGTTGGAAAAAAGTGACGAGCACACCCTGTATAATCTGAAGAAGTGGTTCTAACGAAATTAAATTTGGTATGGAAATAATACTAACATAGCAGCCCCCAGCAGCCCCGCTGGGAAGGGATGCATTAATAGCGAGAGTATCCCCCCACGAGCGGCGCGTATCATCGCTACACGGCGAGGCATGGAGTCAATAAGTCGTTGTATGGTAGCGGGAGGGATGTCCAACTCGCTTCAACTCGCCTCCGTAGCTCCTCAACGTTACCCGGGGGAGCCGGATAACGTAGAAATCTCCGACCGATCATATCCCAGACATGTTCGATCGGATTGACATCCGGAGAACGTGCCGGCCATGGAAGCATCCGTATATGGTTCTCTTCCACAAAGATCTGGGCAACACGTGCAGTGTGCGGTCGGGCGTTGTCGTGCATGTACAGCAGACGTGGGCGCCGTCGAACGTAGGGAAGCATAACGGGCCGGAGCACCTCATCTACGTAGCGGCGAGCCGTCATCGAATGCTGTATACGCAGCAGACGTGTACGTCCACCATGTGTAATAGCACCCCATACCAAAATGCCCTGCTAGCGGTGGATAGGGCGTGGTTGGATGCACTCCTCGGGGTGACGCTCACCACGTTTCCGATAAACAAAAATTCGCGTGTCACCGGTGCTCAATTCGAATCTTGATTCATCGGAAAACAAAATGTGCTTCCACTCGACAACCCACTGATGTCTAGCCTCCACCCACTGGCGCCGTGTGCGACGGTGCTCGCGAGCCAGTGGAATCCGCTGCAACGTACAGCGCGCTCGCACTCCACTTTCTAGCAAACGCCCCCGTACAGTTCGCGTGGTGAGTATGCCTTCCCTTCCTGCTGGCCAAACGGCTCCAAGTTGCCTTGAGGAAGACGTACGTGACGCTAAAGTGCTGTGCACAAGGGCGCGATCCTCGCGTGCTGTGCTCGCGCGGGACCGTCCCGCTCGCGGCTGAAGGCGTGTACGTCCTTGCTCCATCCATTCTCGCCATGCCCGCTGCACTGCCGATAATGACCGCTCGAGACGGCGCGCGATATCACGGAAGGATACTCCTGTCATGTGTATCCCCACAACCATTCCTCGCTCAAACTCACTCAGATAACGCGAACGACCTTCCATCACGCACAAAGTACGACTTGAACTACCCGCTTCCACCACACTAACAATAACCGGTTTCTCTTTCCCCGCATCGGTCTCCATGGGGACAACATATGGCAGCTGCCGGAGGCACCCAGTAAAAAATGCAGCTATAGAAAACGTCAAAAATCGTTGCGCAAACTCGTCTCGAGGAAACCTTAATGCTCCGCTAAATCTACGCATTTATCTTGACACGTTTAGATTATACAGGGTGTGCTCGTCACTTTTTTCCATCAGTGTATATTCAGTAGTAACACAATTTTTTGAAATATCTTTCTCTTTTTTTTTCTCCCTTATGAGAGGGAATTTTGGGAAAATATTTTGGGTATATATTCTATATTTTTTTTATTTCAAGGACACCCGGTATAAGTGATTACAAACTTAAAATACATTAAATTTAGCGTCTTCTAAATATTACATACCGTAACAATTAACTATTAAAGAAATTATACCGTGGATAAAAGTGTTAATGCTAATTATAATTTTGCACATATGATTAATAAATAAATGTTAATACAAATTAATTAACCTCTAGTAGGTCTTTCCATACCTATTGCATGTTGAATATAACTATTGGCATATATTACCCTGTTGTGGAAACCTTTCAATTTCACAATGTGCCCCGATTAGGTTTCTTTTAGCTAGAGTGTACCCACATATGTACGCAAGTGGAGAAAAAATTATTCTAGGAAATCAGATCGAACGTAATCTTACGCAAAATTTTACTGGATTTGGCACGTGTTTAGTGTATTTTAAAACTACACCTTTACTTAATAGAATATTTATGAATTTGGTGTGCGTGGCTTTCGTTATATGAAATGAATTTTCCCCAGTCGTCCAGTTATTTTATTTGCTCCGTTACAATGAATTATTAAACAGTGTGATATGTAAATTTCCGTATGTAATATTTAGCATTGGTAATACAAACCAAATGCATGTGTGCGGAGTTTGTAATGCCCGAAGAGCTGGGAAACGACGCAGAAAATAGATTTTAAATCTATTGTAAGAAAATATAAATAATGTAATTGCAAAAATTAAGGTTCGAGGTGTGGCAATTTAATTACCGGATTGGTACAAAATACAAGAATACAATTGAAGTAATCCAAAAAATGTTTTGATATTTATTCAAAGTTATTTACATTCCCAGTAATACACTTATTGCAACGTTCTAAAAGTGTTTGAAAACAATCAACAAATGCATGCAAAGAAATCTTCTACGTCTTGAAATCGTTTCCCTTTGACGAGTTTTTATTGTAGGAAAGAGGAAAGAATCCGTCGGTGCCGGGCGGTAAATAAGGTGGATCACTAATCTCACAAACAACTCCTTCTTTAACGAGAAATGCCCTTACAATTGTTGAAAAATGTGACGATACATTGTCATGTAACAACATCCAACTACTGCTTTTTCTATAGTGTGGTTGCAATCGAGAAATGCGCTTTATCAGTCATCACTTTAAGGTAGTATGCACCAGTAACTGATTCGGTAAAATGTATTTGTGAATAACACCCTGACTATAAAAAAACGTAGTTAGCATGGTTTTGATTCAGAATTTGGGGTTTGGTGATCTCTTAAGAAAATTTGCATTGTCGCGACAATTATGAACAAAGTCTTCGAACGGTGCATCTCTTCTCTGTTTTTGCTCATCCGTAAGATTTTGTAGCAGAACTTTGCACAAATCGTCCTCTCTCCCAAATTTTCATGCAATACGAAGCGCACGCTGAAATGATTGAAATGCTAAGAAAGTAATGGGTGATTCATTTGGAGGTACTTTTTTAGGTGGGGATTTAATGGCTGAGCGCGCATGCGACGCGTCAGCGGACTGCGCATTCTGGTTCAGTACAATTTGACATTACGTAATGGAAAGACTTAGCCCGGCACAGCGTCTACAAATAGTACAGCTTTAATACGAAAATGGGCGTTCTACAAGGAATGTGTATCGTGCGCTTAGAGCAACATATGGGCCACATAATCGGCCTACCGAACGCACAATTCGCTATACCATCAATAAGTTTGAAACTCAATTTACAATAATGGATAATACGCGACCACATAGACCTCATCCAGCACGTAGTGAAGGAAATATAGCGGTGGTAGCAGCGAGTGTACGCGAAGACCGGGAAGAATCAATTCGTCGCCGTTCTCAACAGCTTCGTTTGTCGTATGCAACAACTTGGCGTATTTTACGAAACGATCTTGGTTTAAAAGCATACAAAATTCAACTAGTGCAAGAACTAAAGGCGACCGACCTTCCGAATCGTTTCCGTTTCAGCCGTTGGACTCTTGATAAACTTGCAGAAGATCCACTGTTTTCGACAAAAATTTTTTCTCCGATGAGGCCCATTTCTGGCTTAATGGGTACGTGAATAAGCAAAATGCCCGTATTTGGGGTGATGAGCAACCTGAAGAGATTGAAGTGCCACCATTACATCCAGACAAAACAACTGTTTGGTGCGGATTATGGGCCGGTGGAATAATTGGTCCATATTTCTTCAAAACAGAAGCCGGCCGGAATGTGACTGTGAATGGCGACCGTTATCGCGCCTTGATAAGGGACTATTTGCTGCCTGAACTTGACACCCGTGGTCTACAAGACATTTACTTCCAACAAGATGGCGCCACTAGCCATACAGCTCGTGAAACTATGGCTTTACTGCGAGAACGATTCGGTAAACATTTAATTTCACGCTTCGGACCAGTAAATTGGCCGCCTAAATCTTGTGACATCACACCATTAGACTTTTTTCTGTGGGGCTACGTGAAGTCTAAAGTCTACATGGATAAACCGGCTACAATTGAGGCATTGGAGGCCAATATTACTCGGGTCATTGGACAAATACCACTCGAAATGCTAGAACGCGTCATTGAAAATTGGAACAGCAGAATAGTCTACGTTAACCGCAGTCGCGGCCAACATTTGAGAGAAATAATCTTTAAAAAATAATTGTAAAGAATGGTTCTTTTGTATGATAATCAAGTTTCTTAAATAAATAGGCCTTTTTCATTTGTTCTTTGCTTTTCGAAAAAGTATCTCTAAATGAATCACCCATTATAACATGTAGAGATGGCAACGTTGCATTTTTATAAACTATCGTCTTTAGCTAGTCGTCTGTGATAGCCAGTTGAACACATAGTCACATAGAACACGTAGTACATACAATTGTCAGTGAAAGATCGAGTTGTCACGGCAACATTTTCGCACTATGATTTACTACGATTTCAAAGTTGGTTTAAACGAAAAACAGTGCATTGAATGTTTGCAACTTGCATTTGGTAATGTAGCCCCATCTAAAGTAACCGTGTTTCGTTGGTTTCGAGAATTAAAAAGAGGTCGGATTTTGTTTGACGATGAGAATCATTCGGGAAGGCTATATTCTTCAGGAATTGCTGAAAATGTTGAAAAAGTTAATCGAAGAAGATTCTTCAGTAATTGCTGAAAATGTTAAAAAAGTGAAAAAGTTAATCGAATAAGATTCGCGATGTACTTATGAAACGATTCAGACAAAACTTGGCATTGGAATCGCAACAGTTAAGACAATATTACACGATCATCTTCATATGAAAAAAAATGTTATACATAAACTCAATGACTTCCAAAAGGCAGAGCGTGTGAGGATCGCTCGGGAAACGTTACAATTCTTAAATAAAGGGGGCATCGCATTATTTCTAAAATAGTAGCAGGTGATGAAACGTACATACTATTTTACGATGTTCCTACTCGCCAGGAGAGTTGTACATGGGTCCATGAAGACGCACCAACCCCAACGATGTCGAAAAAGCAGAGGTCTATGAATAAAATAATGTATGCAGTTTTCCTTCGAAGTACAGGTTTAGTAAAAAACAATTAAGCTTGAAGAACAACGTACAATTACAGCTAACTGGTACATCACAAAATGTTTATATGCTGTTTTTCAATCAATCAATATTCGCGGATTACTGTTACACCAGGACAATGCACGTCACAGACTGCATGATCGTGCAAGTGACTTTACGTAAAAATAATGTAAAACTTATCGAACATCCACCTTATTCGCCTGATTGGGCAATGTGTGACTTCTGGTTATTTTCTACCTGAAAAACAGCTTACGTGGTCGACGTTTCGAGTCGATAAACGAGATTGACGAAGCAATTCATTATTTGTAAATGCATTTCGACAGACCAACGGACGTCCAGTTCTAGAGTCATCCTGTACACTCTCACGTCCATCTTTAAATCGTCTCAACCACTCAAACATAGTAGGACGACTTAGGGTGTTATCACCGTACACAGATTTCAACATTTTGGAAGTTTCTGTTGCAGTTTAACCTAATTTACGGCAAAATTTAATATTGACTCATTGCTACATTACGACTGATAGAAACACGATGTGTGCGCTAGCATGCTACTTAGAAATTAACAGCTGTTTTATCTTCGTTTGACCGGCATCTATTATCGAGACTGTGAACTATTACATGCTGTGTTATTTTTGGTTCTATTTTAAGTGACTCTGCTATACAGCAGCGTCAATCCGGGTATTAAATTGCCACACCTTGTATGCTACAGCAAATTATTCAAACAATATAAACAATTTTATATAGAAAAAGTTCCTTCAATGTTGTTCTAGACACATAGTGAAAAATTATCCTGCACCGCTAATTCTTTTTTCTTATTTCTCCAAAGACTCCTGCCAAACGAATGCTTGCGTCTCATTCAGAATTTATCATTCTACGGTCCTCTAGTGCTGCATGCCCATTTCCAAAAAAAAATAAATAAAAAACGTGGTGTATAACGTCACCTATGTAGACGTTATACACGGCTTTTGACAAACCACGATTGTATTTTTCGGCATTTCTTTGGATCAATTCACATCAGCCTTTCTTTCAACGATAGAAAATGTTAAATGTTTATGCAATATTTTATGTACAGGGTTGGCCATTTAAGGTTGCGGTTTTTGAAGTCATATTAAACATACAAAACATTAATTTAAAAAAATGATTTATTTGTGCAATTAAACAACAAGATCTGCGGTTTAATAAATCAGGTTTTCGAAGTGAGAGCCTCGAGCAACGATGACATTTCGCAGCCTCTTCTCAAATTCTCCACAAACTGCCTGAAGTGTGGCGTACGGTATCGCTTCTATTCGCTGCCGTATTGCCATTTCAAGGTCATCCAGGGTGTCTATACCATCGCGATATACCGTATCTTTTAATGATCCCCACAGGTAGAAATCGCAAGGATTGAGGTCTGGACTATATGGTGGCCATGTTATCCCTCCGCCTGTAAACTGTTGAGCGTCAAGACCAATGATTCTGTTACCGAAATGTTCTTCAAGAATGTTGAAAACTTCTTCCGTGCGATGCGGACGAGCCCCGTCTTGCATAAACCATGCATTCTCCACCATATTTAATCCACGCGCCACGGGAATAAAAGACTCATTAAGCATTTCACAATATTTTTGCGAAGTAACGGTTCCATTGGCAATCACGGGACCGATAATTCCTGCCGACGAGATAGCACACCATACAGTCAACCGTCGAGGGTGAAGAGGACGAACAATTGCTAGATGTGGATTTTCTGTCCCCCAATGTCACCAATTTTGCTTATTCACATAACCGGATACATCGAAATGTGACCCATCCGACCACCACACTCGTTCCAATGACATGCTGCCTTTTTCAATGCGTTCGATGATTTCGTTCGCAAAATTGTAGCGTCGCTCCATATCAAACGGTCTCAACGGCTGATCGATCTGGATTTTGTATGCTTTCATCTTTAGATCTTGCTTTAGGATCCGCCTTAGTGTTGTACGGGGTATTTCAAGTTCTTGAGATGCTCTTGAGGTCGATGTTGAAGGTTGAGCTCTAAAGTGCTCCCGTACTCGTTCTATGGTTTCCGGTACCCGGATGGTCTTTTGACGTTCTCTAACAGTTGATCTTTCGTCTGCCGCAGATGCTGTTGCTTCAAATTTCACTACAATCCTAAGATATTGTCGGATTAGTAGACATGGAAACACGATAACGAATACTTTGTTACTTTTCTAAATTTATCTTTTTTTTCCTTACCTTTTTATAGTGTTTTCCGTTGGTGCGTTATTTCTCCCGAATAGAGTACGCAAGTGTCTTGCCGTAGCTGCAAAAGATTCCCCATTTCTATAACAATATTTTATTAATTCCGCACGCACTTCCGTTGGATACGACGCCATCTTGAAAACTGACAAGGCAAATTTTTCATATATTTATTGTAAACCGCGCTTGGCCCTCTAGTGTAAAAAATATATATATTTATTTCTATATATACAAGGGAATAGCGCGATTTTTAAAACCGCAACATTAAATGGCCAACCCGTTACTAATTCTCAGGAATGCTTTAATCTCAGGGTATGTCACATGACCATCTTGCATTATCAGTTCGGCCACAATCACCTCCTTAAATACGTGCGTGAGCGAACGACAGACAAGATGTTGTTAATCCACGTCGAAAGTCGTAGTAAATCATTGCACAAAGATTTTCAGGAGTTAATTCTCTGTTTTGACTAAGATGAAGTTTTCATGTCACTGCAAACAGCAGAAATAGCGTCCGTATGATACAAAGTTCTGAGTACGGAGTACGTATACCGTCAAAAATGTTAAACCTGATGATGGATATGTCAGATGGCACGATTGCGAAACATAAATAGCTACCTTCGTAGATATATATGTGTTATATTTTAAGTAAAAACCTTGGTATTCGTTAGAATGCCGAATGTTTATATTGAAAACTAGTTCCCACAAATTCAAACCATTGCCGATCGATGTTCCTTCTTATCGCTTTCTTATAAGTTAAGAGTCCGTTATTGACACAGGATTTCCCTAATCTAACGATCACCCCTTTCTAAGTAAGTATAGTAAGGCAATTAACTAGTTTGATGTTATTAATACATACCACTAGGCTTTAGAAATTGTATTTAAAGTGAATAGTTTTAGGAATTTTCAATATATAAGAGTTGAAAATTTTACGTTTTTAGTAATGTAATATCTCCATCTGAGGAAGCTACTTTGTAGCGAAACAGCTTTTGTGTTTTTTTAAATATAGTGTAAACATATTGTTAGTTTCATTTCAAGATGAAAATCGATTTACATCAAGTAAACACCAAATCAATCCGAAAATAAAGATTACGCCTTTGGAATTTAAAAATATCGTGGCTATAATCGTTTTAGCGAAAAAATGGTTTTTGGCTTTTTCGGGGCACGGTCATCGGAAGAAGTTCATTGTTTTGACTGTTTTTGTCTCTGGAGTATAATGTCGTATCCAGATTTCATCTACGGTGACAAAAAAAATATCTTAGCTTTGATTTAAACTTAGCTATATAGGTAGTCATTTAAAATTGTAACACGACTCCTCATTTGCTCAACAGTAAACAAACGCAGCATCCATCTTGCGGTTAGCTTTTTTATATTTAGTTGTACATGTTGATCTAAAGTATTCTACATGTTGATCCAAAGTATTGTGTACCCGTTCGGTTTAGATGTTTGCGGCATTAGCTATCTCACACACATTTATTCGGCGACCGCTCTTACCAATGGTACATTATTAATCATTTCTAGAGCAGTTATTTATAAATGAAGGCTCCTGATGTTCAAAATCTTTTGTGCTCATATAACCACTTTTTGAAAGCACTTACAACACTTATAAATCATTCCACGAAAAGGAGCAGGTTCACCATAATATCTACGCAAATTTTCTATGGTTTCTTTACTGATGTTTCCACATAAAAAGTTATGTTTAATTAACACATTAAATTCTTTTCTCTAGATATTAACAAAAAAATATAATAAAACAGTAAATACTTTATTTTAAATAATAGTAAAACATATCTATTTGACAGGCTTGGGCAAAATTTTGGCAGTAGACTTCTAAAACATGGCTGAAATCAGCAATATACTCATCACGGCAAAAGTGTTGCCAAATTTTAAAAAGTCACTCTTTTGTGTCAAATTACCTTCGTAAATATCTAGTAATCAGAATAGGCTAAAAATAAATGTCTATAGAAACACGCAATTTTACAACAAGAAAGTTGTTTAATTGGACAATTGGCAGGTGCGGCTCCTGATGACGTATTGTAGAGGTACGTACAATGATGCGAGTGCCTCGTGTGTTTTCGTTGTTTACTAAGAAAACGCTACAGTTGGTACACGAGAATACATGAAGCTCTCGCATCATTGTACGTGCCCCAAGAGTACGTCATCCGAGCCACGCCTGACAATTGATAAAGAAATTAGAAGAAAACAAAGTCTATGTTAAGAAGCAAAAAACACTCTGGACGCAAAAAATACAGTACTGCAGTTGAGAGTCCTTTATTGATGTTATATTCAAGCGATATGGATTCATAACACCGCCTGAAGTCGTTTAAGAAATTAGGTTTCCACAAAATTAGTAACAACAGTAAAATCAGATTGTGTGCAGTAGGTATGTAAGAAGGATTAGCTGTGGGCAAATCGTTTCTGAGAATTGGAAATGATAAAATGCAACAATGGTTTAAGACTTTCTGGACAGACGTGTCAAAGTTTTAAATTTTCGGCTCTCAAAGAAAAGTGGTGATAAATCATTGACTGAACAGTGTGTTGTTTCGACAGTGAAATATTGTAACGCCGTTATGGTTCGGAGATGCTATGCAAGGCCAATTGTGGGAAATCCCGTAAGAATCTTTGGCATTTTACGCATAGAAGTGTATACTTCAAATTTTGCAAGAGCATGTTGTGCCAAGTAGGATGCGATTATGTACGGAAAATTTCATTTTCTAAGAAGACAAGGCCCAAAATATTTCTTAAGGAATTATCAAGGGATATTGTATCATTAACCAGAATGATCTGACAGTTCCAATCACCTAAATTTTCACTCATTTGGGTTAATATGGGACGAATGTGCCCTGAAAGGTAAGCGAAATAGCTATTACTAGTTTTTTGGATATTTGGAAGAAAATGTAACATGGTTGGCAAGAAACTCCATAACATTTATTGCAGTCATATGTGAAAAGACTGTCTAGTACAGCGATGCACATACCGCGGCCCACTGTCGATATTTATGAGGCCCGCCAACGAATTTTAAAAATTGTTCGATAAACTACAAAAGTAGGTATCCATTCAAATCAATATTTCTTAACTTTTTATTTTATTCTAACTTTTGTAATTGTTAGTAAGGCCCGGTTTATTCACCTTCCAGTAAAGTACCTGTTAGTTACTTGACAATTAAATTTACTTGGCACATTTAGTATTTTTGGGTTTATTCATATAATTTTAAAGGTCGGTTAGTTACTGGAAAGAACTACATGTTTTTAAAACAGTAGTACGTTTAGGGGAAAATAGAGAAAGATGAAACATACCACTAACACATGGTATAGAGAAGGATGTACAGCTTTCGGTAAGTGCATCTAATGTAACCTTAAATCTCAAGCGTTTATTGTGTGTTATCACGTGTTGTTCATTTTTACTTTATGTGTTATTCAACCCCTTTTTGTATTTTCAATACAAGTAAATAAATATATGTATATATATTCTGTATTAATATTGGTTGTTTTATTATTATATTTATTTTGTACAGAGTTTTTTTTAAATATATCTTTTACGTCTAGCTTCATATTATAATTTACTATGACTACATGTGAAATAAAGATGAAATTTTTGTTTAGAACATTAATACTTTATTTACCAGACACAGATTATGTAATAAACATTACAAACGAATAAATTCGTCATCATCAAATTTATTAAAATTGTCTTCTATTCGATATCGATTGCGTGTTTGATAGGGTTTTCTCTGTCTATTCACTAAATTATTAATATTGACAAAATCGTCTAAAATATCGCCAATGTCTTCAAATAAATCCATTTTACTTGTCAATAACTTAATTATTCTGATAAATAACTTAATTTTCTACATGACAGTTCACAAACAACATGATATTAGTCTTACTTTGCACTTTATAGGGTAGGTGAGCAGCAAGTAAATTTTCTGCCAAATAAGTAACTTTACTGGACGGTTAAATTTTCCTTGACGGTGAATAAACACTTAATCTGGCAAGTAAGGCTTTATCTTACAAGTAGCGTTACTCGATACTTTACTGGAAGGTGAATAAACCGGCCCTTAGATATGTATCTTTAAGTACCTACTACTTTCTTGTTCAGGTTTACTACGTAGGACAGGTATGCTCCTCGTCGTTCCAAGCATATTGTTACGAGACTAGAAATCTGTCGAACCAACTAGATTAGTCGAAGATTCGCGAAACACGTCGGTATTATCCCCGAACAATGTGGTAGGTTCTCGTGTGGCAGGTAAGTTTTAACTACGGACAAGCGAACGTTATATTGTTTGAATTGTAATCTGTGAAGAATAAATATTTCGTCGTTCGAACTTGACAATATATTTAACAATATAATATCAATTTTGATATGGATAAACCAGGCCCCAGTAAAAAACGTAGTCGTAAGGTTGAAGATGAAAATCGACAGTTTCAAGATATTTGGACCGAAAAATACTTTTTTATTTCATCGCATAACAAAAGTCTTTGTTTAATATGCAAGAGTAGTGAAAAGGCATTATGAAACCCAGCATCATACTTTTACCAAATTAACCGGCGAAAATCGAACGTAAAAAATTTCCACTTTACAAAGGGAACTAAAAGGCCAGCAAGCTATGTATGTTTACAAAACAAATTCGAGATGCTGAAACAGCTGAAGTTAGCTTTGAAATATCTCGAATAATAGCGAAAACTTGTCGGCCTTTTAAAGATGATGAGTTTGTGTTTAGCAGTGTTTAGATATCACTGCAAAAAAAATGTGTCCGAAAGATGCAAAGAGGTTTGAGAAAATTCAACTAAATCGGATGACTGTTCAAAGACGACTTACCACATTAGCAGCTAATATAGAAGAGCAATTAGCTACGAAATCGAAAAATTTTGAGTATTTTTCTATAGCACTCGACGAATCTACAGATATAAGTTCCACTGCTCAACTCTTAATATTTTTACGAGGTGTAACGCAAAATTTTGGAAGTGAGTGAAGGACTGATTAGTACGATTTCTTTGACAAGTCAAACCAAATTGAGTGACATGCTCAAAGCTCTTCTGGAACACCTTCAATGGTTGGAAGTAAATCTGGGATAATAACTATGTTAAAAGAGTATTTACAAACTAAAAACATAGATACCAAGGAATTAATGCAGTTTCATTGCATTATACATCAAGAGGCCCTCTGTTCAAAATTATTGGGATTTGAAAATGTGAAGAAAGTTGTAGTACCTACTGTAAACTTTATAAAACCACGAGGTCTCAATCACCGACAATTCACACAATTTCTCGAGGATATTGAAAGCGAATATGGTGATCTCCTGTTTTACACTGAAGTAAGGTGGCTAAGTCGTGGGTTGTCACTAGAGCGGTTTCTTAACTCGATTGAAGAAATCAAAATATTTCTGGCAGAAAAGAAAAAGGACGTCTCCGAACTCGACAACCCTGATTGGCTGTGTGACTTAGCGTTTCTTGTAGACATCACAAATCACTTGAATGTCTTAAACACGCGACACCAAGGCAGAGATCAATTGATTTCGCAGTTATACTCTCATGTTTCGTCCTTTCAATGCAAATTGAGTCTTTTCAGGACACAAATCAATTCAGCCAATTACAGACATTTTCCGAACTACAAAAAAAAAATATGGAGAAATTCAATAAAACTGATGTCAATTTCGCTTATGTTGAAAAACTTTATATTTTAATTCAAGCTTTTCATGATTGTTTTCTAGACTTCAAAAAAGACTTCAAAAAAAGTTAAACCTCTATTAGACATTTTCAGCAATCCTTTCAACATTTCACCCGAAAATGCACCGGAATCAATACAGCTGGAATTGATAGACATGCAAAATGATGATAATTTACGAAACAAGTTTAATGAAGGTAATTTACTCAACTTTTACCGTTGCGTTGACAAAACCGCTTATAAAGAGTTGCGAATAAATGCATTGAAATGCGCATGCCTATTTGGATTGATGTATATTTGTGAGCAAACGTTTTCAGTGATGAAACTCAACAAAACAAAAAATCGAAACTGTCTGGCAAATGAAAATCTGGAAGCAATTTTACGTGTGGCGACAAGTAATGTGGAGCCAAACATAAACAAAATTGTTAGGTCAATGCAATGTCATGCATCAAAATAATAAAACATGAAATATTACATTGTAATGATTAGATTACATTACGATTACATAATTACAACAAACATTTTTGAATGTTCTTTTATTTTTATCATTTGTAGTAATTCATGCTATTTAAAAATAAAAATATTTGTGTTAATCAGTATTCTGTGCATCCCTGGTCTAGTATCTCAGTTATCAAGACAATATACGGAAATATTAATAAGTTATTAATTTAAGTATAAAATTATTAATTATTGTTTTAGTTTCTACACTAACATTTTCATCAATAACTGTATATTCTACTACATATTATATAATTGAACTACACTAAATACACGTTCATATGAAAAAAGGATAATAAACGAGTACTAATCGTCCCCATACCGTTTGTCTAAGTAATAAATGTAATAATGCTTGCAGCATATAATTTTATTGAATTTTATAATGGTATTACAGTTAAGTTCCGTCTTTAAGAAATGTAGAAGTAGTAAGTAATAAAAATTTACAACCATAAATAAAATGTAGTGATTAATAATACAATACAAATACTTGTGTAGTTGTATAGTTGGTTACCATAGATTCCGATAATCACCTAATCAACTATACATTAGCAATTTTTCACATTTTACGTTTACGAATATTAATAAATATTTTCGCTAAAACTAGTGTATATTATGAAATATAATCATAAAAATAGTATTAGAAGGCTAGCTGGAATAAAAAGAAAATTTTAGTTCTAGTTCCTTTGAAACTAAAAAGGAAAGACAAATAAATAAATCTAGTAATAAATATTTTGGATGATTTTACAGCTCGACATACTCAATACGAAATTAAAAAACATAATTTCCCTAAACAAGTTAATATAATTGTCTAATATAAATCTACTAGAAATCCATTAAAAGAAATCTAATGTTCACCTAAGTTTTGCCAATTATTGCAATTTAAAATAAAATTAATAAAATAATTCTAATTCTTAAAAGTGAAGATTAAAACCGTAGTTTTATTTCTATTCTTAATTATGGATCTTCATCAAGTAAATGCCGAATCAATTCAATTATTAAAAGTGAAGACTAAAACCGTAGTTTTATTTCTATTCTTAATTCTAATTCTGTTTCCTTTCTACACAATAATACATTTAATTTAATAAATTGTTTACTTTATTTACTAATTATGTTAGCATTAAATTAAAAAGGAACTATAACGAACACAAGTATATCGAGTACAAATATTTTCACATTAGTTTGATTTTTAATTTAATAATATATTTAAGTTAGAATTATATACAAATCTGAATTATACTTACAAACTGATTTTTCAGAAAGTACGTACCTGAAACAAAAACATAAAGTAAAGCAAAAACAATTAAACAAGTAAGTTAACTTTAGATTAATTACACTGATCAACACAGTTTGGTTTTCTTATACACCAACCACCTTATGATGAACTACATGTATTGGTGTGAACTACATTTCTTGTCATGCTGGTTCTGAATCTGACTTAAAATTTGCTCCACATCGTCAGGATTTTAAGATATTTTCTTAAATAGTTTTTTCAAAAGACGCATTGAAATTTTACAAAATTTCGGCTCTGAAACCAATCAAATTAAGAATTTATAGATATCTGCTATGCGGGTATATAAAGAGCTACAAACGGCTTTTTCGATTTAATGTATGCCGGTTTGTGATAGATGAGTGATTTTATTTCATAATGTCGCCTACGTGTATAAATAATGAAACAGTTTCTGTTATGTATGTGGAGAATTCACTACCCACCAGCATAATCGGAATATTACACCTTTAATAGAAAAGTTATATTTTCACTATTTTGGTTTAACCACTGAACATCAAGACAAGTAATGGGGTTCCAGCATTTGCTGCGCACACTATGCTGTTATTTTGAGGGGCTGGTCAAACGGTAAGAAAAGCGTTATACCATTTGTAAGGCCTATGATTTGGCGTGAACAAACGGACCATTCAACTTATTGCTACTTTTGCTACACGAAAACTTTCGGGTTTTCCATCAAAAATAAGAAAAACATTAGTTATGCTAGTCTGCCTTCTGCTACTCGTCCAGTACCTCATTCGAGAGCCTTGCCAGTACCCAAACCCATAGATGTTTCTAAGGAAGAATATGATAATACAGAACCAGAAGAAGCAAGTGTCGAGTTATCGACTATTTAAATATTTGACATCTGAAGAGAATGAATCACACCTAATAAATCAGAATTAAATGATCTTATTTGAGACCTAAATTTGTCAAAACTGAAGCAGAAATACTAGGATCTAGACTTAATTGTTAGAAAGAACTATCACAGTATATTTCAACCGACGAAGGTTTTTCATACTGCAATAATGTCGACGATTTGATGTTGGCATTAGGTCACCATCCAGAAGAATGGCGTTTTATAATAAATGCTTCGAAATTGAGTTTGAAAGCCGTGATTTATTCACATTGAAAAACTTTATCCATCCATCGCTGTTGGTCACGCAATAAACTTAAAAGAAACATATGAAAATACTACTTTTCTTCTAGACAGAATTAATTACAAAAGGTACAAATGGTATATCAGCGCAGACCTCAAAGTTGTAACCATTCTACTTCGTTTACAACTGAGAAGCAATCAAGCAAAATCGGTTAAATCCATTTTACCTGAAAAAAAACTAAGTAAGAGCAGTCAGATAAACTCATTGGTGAACCCAGAATCAAGTAAAACGCAATATTTCCTGTAGAAACTATGGTTCAAAACCTAACCAATCAAGCAAAACTGGATAAATCCAAAGAAAATAATTTGAAATTTACATTTCAACTAAAACTGGATAAATCCGTTTCTAAAGATACCTGCGACAGAACTATGACTGCAGTGTTATAAGTCCCTAATGAAGATGGCATCTGTCAATATCTGTCAGTGTTATTATTACATTGAACGAAATACCACAGCTTACTCAAGAAAAGAAAAGCGATTTCAATGGAGTTAGAAGAAATTGACTTAGGTCGTAATCTTCCACATAAAAAAATAAAAACTATTCGTCACTTAATGGAACAACAATTTGGCGCTAAACAGGAGGAAAACAAAAAATTGGGCTGGTACAAAAGAATACTATCTGAAGTTGGTGACGAGCCCGAAGACAGTGACAACGAAGAATATGACCAACCGTCTTGAAGATGACCCTGGCGTACATATTTAAAAATCAAATCCAATTTCATATCCAAAAAATCATTTTTTGGAGTTTTAGAATAAAATTTTATTTTGTTATTTTTTTCCATTGGAATGTTAAGAAACATTAATAAAACGTTTTCATAATTTTTTAGTTGCATCTAGTAAGTAGTAGTATCCAATAAATATCAATTTTCTCCACTTCTAATCAAGCAAAACACGATAAATCCATTTTATTGTTGATAATTACCCTGGTGTGAGTGGAAAAAAATTATTGAAATTTCTCTCTATAGAATACACGGGTTAGTTTTTGTTTAAATATATGAGTTTCATAAAGAAACGTTTTTCATTCGTATCTCGAAACTGTTTATAATGGATTAACCGGTTTTGCCTGATTGCTCCACAACTAGGGCATACAAAGAATTGCTGTTTTCTTTGTGAGTGGAACAGTCGACCAAGAAATACCCACTACATTGTTAAAGACTGGCCAGTCAGAGCTCAATATATTCCTGGACAAGAGAATATACTTCATAAGTCACTAGTTGAGCCAGATAAAATACTTCTACCGCCAACACCCATAAAACTAGGTTTGATGAAAAACTTCGTGAAAGCAATGGATAATGATGCCAGTGGATTTTAATACCTTAAATAAAAATTTCTGAAAATCTCAGTCGTAAAACTTAAAGAGGGAATATTTTTAGGACACCAAATTAAACTTCAACAAGATAAAAAATTTGAAGAAGTGGCTTGGAGTGTGTTGGTTGGAATGCTTTTAAAAATGTGACCGACAATTTTCTAGGGAACAAAAAATCTTACAATTACATAGCACTTGTTAATGAACTTCTTAGAAGTTACCATAAATTGGGTTGTAACGCGAGCCTTAAAATACATTTTTTGCACTCGCATCTAAATTTCTTGCCCCAAACCTCGGCGACGTGAGTGATGAACACGGCGAAAGGTTTCATCAAGACATTTCTGTTATTGAAAAACGTTATCAGGGCAAGTGGAACAGTGAAATGCTTGCTGATTATTGTTGGAGATTGATATCAGAAAGTGCCGAAGAACAGTATAAAAGAAAAGTAAAAAGAAAAACATCTTAAACAGGACGATACAGTGCAGCTTCATTCATACCTAATTAATATTATTTCATTTTCTTTTCAATATTTTTTTCCAAAACCTGATGTACCGTTCTTATTTCTATAGTTACAACTATAAAAGAAACGAAAATTGTACAAAGTTTCTACAATAAAATTTAAAAAATTAAAATTTGTTGATCAGTGTTATTATTAAATTATTAACAACTCTTATTTCTAAGTTGTTAAATACAAGGGTGATTCAAATTTGACCTGAATTTTATTCTTTTCTGGTCGATACAAAACTTCAAAAAACAACTCCCCTTTAAAATACACTTGCCCATCACTCCGGTAGATTATACATTCCCGCCGAAAAAAAATTGTTTCAGTTGACGACGCAGCCAATTTTGTACTGCGTTATATACTTCATCATTAGAGGCAAATCACTTGCCTACGAAGAACTTGAGTGGTCCAAATAGATAATGGTCATTCGAGGCCAAGTCCGGATTATACGATGGCCCAGCCCAATTTAACCAATGTATTGTTTGATGGGCTGTATGTGGGTGAGCGTTAACGTGTAGGAGAATAACCCCCTGCTTAAGAGACAGCGTCTTATTGTTCGTATGGCCAGCTTAACCTTTCCAAGAAGGTCACTAATAAGTTGAATTAATCGTTTTTCTTTCTGCAAGAAAATCTACGTAAATTGATCCAAGCGTCCGAGAATACACTCGTCATCACTTTGTCAGCCGATGGCTGCGCTTTGAATTTTTTGGGCGAAGGTGAGCTTGAATGACGCCATTTCATGCTAACATTCTTGCTTTCTGGGATATAATGGTATACTCAGGTCTCATTAGTTGTTATAATACGTGACCAAAAGTCATCGCCTTCTTACTTGTAGGCAAGCCGGAGTTCTCTGGAAACCTGAAGTTGCTTCTGCTGTTGTTTCGCAGAAAATTGTTTCCGTACCCACCTGGCGCTAACTTGACTAAATTTAAGCTTGTTGTGGACAATAGTGTGAACACTACCAACACTAGTGTATACAATCCTATCAATTTGCTTTACAGATTTCCGGAGCCTATTGCTTCGGATGAGCTAGTCAACTTTTTGAATGTTTCCAAGATTCACAGCAGACGCTGGACGAGCAGCATGCAACAAGTTCTACAGGCGTTTACGACCATCCTGGAAGGATTTACACCACTCGAAGACTGTTTTTAGTGTTAAACACTCTTCTTCAAACTATTTATGAAGTATTTAATGAATATCAGTCTCTTTTACATCTTCATCGAAAAGAAATTTAATATTTATACGTTATGCAAGAGAATTTTACATATTGATGCACGGCATTATTAATACAACTGACAGTATTGACACAATCAAGTTGCAGTTGTTTATGGTGTTAGCTAACATGCTTACTCATATGAATACAAAATCGCTTTGCAGTATCTATTCAATTATGTTCAAAAAATAAAATAAAATGCAGGCCAACTTTGAATTGCCCTCGTAGATGTATGGTATTTTTCACAACATTGACTTAATAATATATTTACTCATATTGTGATATACATGGAATTTTATAAAATCATTGCCATTTTTTATATTGGTGTATATTTGTTTCGCCCTTCTGAAAGAATTGATCGCCCATAAAATATCCTACGCATTTTCGCTACTTCGAATACTGCCCACAATGAATCACCGCAAGTTTCAGGCGCTGAAAAGACTATTTAAAGTTTGCGGACAGGCTATTCAATGAAATTTCGTTTTCATTCAAGCGGAATTGCAAACATAAATCAAAGTCAAGCTACAGACCACATATTAAAATAAACAATTAATTGAGTACGTTATTTTTTTATAATTAGTTAAAAATAGTCTAGATCATCGTTTCTCAACCTGGGGATCGCGGTGATATTAAAGGGGGGTCGCAAAATAGCCTAAACAATAATGAAAAATGATTTTATGAGAAAAAATCATTTGTTATAAACATTTTACTTACAAGTACACATGAAAGATAAGAAATTAATGTGATGGTTGCATTTGTTTTTCATTTAAAAGTTTCTCCATACGTGGATCTACATTAGAAGCACACAAAAGCAAATTGTTTTCGAGTAATAAGAAACAATCCCTGTATTTAGTTTTTAGTGCAACCATAGACGAAAAACCCTTTCCATAGAGATAAAAAGTGGCGAAAGAGATTAATATTTTCAAAGCTTCTGTAACTAAATTTCCATATTCATTTCGACGAGCTAACCGAAACTTATTTAAATCTTCAGATGTAAATTGCAGTTGTAGCATTTTGTCGACAGACACTTCGATGATCTGGTCATGAATCTCAACTGGTAATTTAGCAGCGGCAACATTTTCACTAAACTGATTCAATACCCATCTCTTCAAGAAATCATTTTTATCTTCCAGGAAATACTCCATCAACTGAGTTTTTAGCTCGCGCAGATGCATCTTCATGCAATCCAAACTGTGGTGCATAATAGTTTCCTATTCATTCAAATTTTTCTCAATAAAATCCGCCAGTGGGAACATTTTTGTTTTGCAGGCGAATAATCAGATATCAAGCTAAACTTTGTCTGCCAATGAATAAAATGATTTTATGACGTCTTGCAAATTCACACCCAAGTCGTTTAAATGCGAAAATACATCAGCTAAGTAAGCCGACAACAACATACACACATTATTCTGTAAAACAATGAGAATAGCGTTCATTTATCCTGGAAAATATGATTAATTTATCTCACAATTCCAATACCAGGGTTAACACTTTTCCTCGCGATAACCATCTAACTTCGGTATGGAAAAGAAGAGATTTTTTATTTTCGCCCTTTTCATCGCATTGTTTAGCAAACAGCCTATTCTGTAACGGTTAGCTTTTAATAAAATTAACCGTTTTTACAGCTTCACAAAGAGTTTGATTGATATTTTCCGGCATGTTTCTTGCGACAAGAGCATGTCTGTGAAGGAAGCAATGAGTCCATTACACCCTTGCTATAAGACGATCTTTTAATAATTTCATTAATCCACTGTTCTTTCCTATTATCGCCTTTGCACCATCACTACATACTGCAACACATTTTGTCCAATCTATGTTCGTATAGTTTCTAGTAATATCAAAAAGACATTATTCTGTCACACGACCCGGTCGTGAAATATTCACTTTATTTACATTTACTACTTGGCGGGTCGTGGAGCAAAGAAGGTTGAGAATCACTGGTCTAGAACATATAGGCAGGTGATACCGTTAAGACATTAGTAAAAAATTATATTATTTTTGGGTTGATTGATTTTAGAAGTATTCGCTTTGACAATATATTCATAGACATTGTCGGTATCTTTTTTAACAACTCTTTTTAAGAAGCGTGTGTGGGTGACTTCAATGTGATGGAGATTTTTATAAAATTTCTAATATTCCATTACATTTTCTACATTTTTGCCAGCGAACTGGAAGATTTTTAAAATCTGTGCTCGGTGGGTTCTGCACTTGGTGCAGTTTAGCAAGTACAGAACCCACACAGTACGTATTTTTCGAAATCAAAGTTATTATTATTAATGCTAGAAAAGTACAGTATTTGAAATGTTGTGAAGTACGATGGGACATTTCCCGTTTTCCGTTTCAATAACATCTTTAATCCATAGTAAAAATATTTTAATTTCTCTGCAAAATGGTTCTCTACAGCTGTTATAATTTTGTCATCGTTCCTAAGTCTTGCCCCCCTAAGTGTATTTTTTGAGATTCGGAAACATAAAGTAAGTGCTAAATCTGAATCTTTAGAGCCATAATCAGCAAGAGCAGCTTTCAAAGTCTTGACTTGTGCACTGGTACATTGTTGAGGAGCAACATATCTTGAATAAATTTTTCGCGTCTTTTCACTTTAATATAATCTCTGAGACAATGCATCAAGCTTGGCTAATGCTCTTCATTTACCATATTACCCTTACTCATATAATCAATCGCCGACATTCTTCGACAGTCCCAAGAAACAGTTGCAATTATTTTCCCTGCAGAAAGGGTAATTTTAAACTTCTTGGGGTGACTCGATTCCCAAATATGCCTCTGCATCGACTTTTGATACGATTCTGGATCATAATGATAGGTCCAAGTTTCATCTTCAGTCATAAGTTGGTCGATAATTAAATCTGGTTCGTTCCCACGAAGCGCTAGGAACTGCCCACACGTCTCTATCCGGACACATTTACAAAGGGAAAAGCATTAGTGGGATTCGCTTCGCACTAACTTTTGTCATTCCAAAGTACTCGTGTAGAATTCTAAAAACCGTGGTTTCTGAAACAACTAATAAACCTGCTAATTGCCGCTTCTATAATATTGCATCTTCCAGTACCAAACACTTCGTTTTCTAAACATCTGAAGTGATCGCATCGTTTGGGCGACTTGGACGGTGATCATCATTCAATGATTTTAAACAATTTTGGCCACTCACAAATAGTTGACTTGGAAAGTTGCTTTAAAATACCAATTCCACGCCCACCTTCCACTTTGGATGATATCCTGAGTGATTCTGAGGATAGAAGCACATTACCTCCCCAGGATGAATCTAGTTCAGATCATTTGTTGATGAGCAACCCATTTTTTTTCTCAGAGCGACCTTAATGACCTATTTAGAGACTTAAACCTTTCAATAGATGCTACCGAATTACTTAACAAGACTAAAAAATAGAAACCTGCTGTCACCAGGAACCTCATTTTCGTGGTACAGATAACGAGAGAGAGAATTCATTAAATTTTCTTCACAGGCAGAAATCTCGTTTCTTTGTAGTGATTTTCGAGAACTAATGAAGTGGCGCTTATTCCTTGATTCACAAAAAACAAGCTTCAAAGCAGTATTGCATAATTGGAATAAATTTGCATTTTGCAAAAAAAAACCGTAGGTGATTGAGAGAAATGGAGATCATTTTGGAATTCAGCAGGATAGAAAACATAATATTTGCCAAAAACATCTCATGCAGCTGAAAAATAATGTTTTTTATATAGACCCGTGTTATCTGTTATTCAGTAGATATTTACCTCGACCTAAGAACTGAACAGATACTAAAACTATTTTTAAAAGTTATTAAAAGTAATATCGATGATATTTATCCAGAGAAAGGATAATCAACTTCTGGAGAGACACAATTTAGTCACTTTGAAATAACGAAGAGAACCAAATTTGTGATAAATATCTTACAACATAGAATTGATTATCCTGATTTGCTCTTCCAGTTGTATTTTATATTTACAGCTCATAATATACACACCATGGAGGTTCTTCGGATTTCTGGATTTCATTAAATCGTAAGGCCAAAGGTTTCTTAAGCCCACATGGTTTGAAATGCTTAATAGCGTCTGTGCTGATATCAATATATAATAATATATTTACAAAAAGGTTTAAGTATATCAATACGTTATGCACGTATTAGGCATTTGTTACAAATGAAACAGACATGCAATATACATATCTGTAACTGTACACATGGACAATACACCTCGTATTTTCAGCATTTACTTCTGCTTAAGACACGTGTTTCTGCCATCTATAGGCGCCATCAGTCAAGCTAGTGAAGCAATGTAATACAAATGATACAAATCTTTTTAAGAACAGATTTGTATCTGTATATGCATTTACGCTGAAATCGCCTACAAGATATAGCAAATTTCGTCCTATAAGGTGGCACTATTTAATAAGTGATATCTGACGGACGAAAGAGACTATGCCGAAAAAGGCGACCTTTCGCTTGACTAGCTATGCTAGTACATAAGCGAAAAAATACGTATAAGTGTAGTCCATTAACACGAGCCAGATGGCGGTAAATATACAAAAAGGTTTAAGTATATCAATACGTTATGCACGTATTAGGCATTTGTTACAAATGTCGCCTTTTTCGGAATAGTCTCTTTCGTCCGTCAGATGTCACTTATTAAATAGTGCCGCATTATAGAACGAAATTTGCTATATCTTGTAGGCGATTTCAGCGTAAATGTATATACAGATACAAATCTGTTCTTAAAAAGATTTGTATCATTTGTATTACATTGCTTCACTAGCTTGACTGATGACGCCTATAGATGGCAGAAACACGTGTCTTAAGCAGAAGTAAATGCTGAAAATACGAGGTGTATTGTCCATGTGTACAGTTACAGATATGTATATTGCATGTCTGTTTCATTTGTAATAATATATTATAGAATATTGCTTATGGTTCGAAATTATATTTTTTATTATTCGTTTCTTATAATAAGTTTTTCTTTGTTGTCCTGTAAGTAGTGTGAGCCGTTGCAAAACAAAAATATTATTATATTATGATTGATTGAGGAGTCGTGAGACAAGAAGTCCACAAACAAAATCACTTATTTATTATCTGTACATAATTTGAGCAGAAAATGTTTGGTTAAATTTTATTTTCGTGGAGATTAAATATGTTTTCATTTTATAGACTGTTGCTTTGATACAAGAATTGCGTCCAATGTCTGGGTCTCGTTTCTAGTGACTATACCAATCAAGTTTTCACCTTGCTCAATGTATCGCGTCAAAAATATCAATGACCTGCACTGTCTTGCTGTTGGGGAAATTTCTTGAATATGAAGAGAAACCGGCGTAATCATAGAGTTTGTCCCAACGAGTAGAAAAACATAACCAAAGCAATCACTAAACGGTCAAAACAGTTCACAGATGTAGCAGGTACCGTTTATACAGAAATGCGCATTACATACTCCATAGGACTAGGTTGAGAATTAGACCGGGTCAATAACAGGATATTGTCCTTTAAGGAAGCATTTGTACAGAATGGGCTTGGTTAGAGAGCCCTTGTGTAGGAGATGTGAAAAACAGGAGGAAACTAGCCTTCATGTAATATGCACGTGTGAGGAACTGAAGGAACTCAGACAGAAATATTTCGGGAGAGATCTATTGGATCCTGCAAGTGTACTCAAACTTCCCCTGAGGATAGTGGCTTTTATCGAGGACATAAGACTAACAGAGTGGAACTGAGAGATCTATTGGGGATAGAACAAAGAGCAGTATTGCTCAAGTGCCTAGACGTTCTGACGTCCAACCCAAAACAGAAGAAAAAGAAGGACTAGAGTTGGCTATGGCAATATTAAGCAACATCAGAGAACAGCAGAACAAAGTTGATTATTAAAATTATCGCTGGCAATACTACAAAATAGATTTATAACTAAACGATCAGAAATTCGTTCCAACTATAATTTATCACTGGTCCCCAAGCAGTGCAAAACTAGCACATGCGCACAAAATGATTACCACACGACACGCGATCCGTTACTAAACCGGTAGTTGGAACAAGTCTATAAATTGTTTATCTGTAATCTTCTTTTCTTGGAGCACTTATTGTATAAATCATTTTCATGGTGAGTTTCAGACGTTCCAATGTTTCTTGGATCTCAAGGCCGTTATACACGATCATAGGAATACATGTAAAAATTGAAGCGCTTGACACAATACACGATAATATTTAGAATCAAGGATGACAAAGGGGAATGACAATGTTGTTGGTATATAGTAAAAAATACTCCCTGGAGTAACTTGACATAATTTCTCTTGTGTTCTCTTTTATAATTTATTGTGAGTTGCCGAAAGACTTGTATTTAAAAAGAAATAAATGAATAATGCAGTAGTTGCTATTACATGGCAAATAAAAACAAACACCAAAACAATGTGATATATGCTAATGTCATAATGCCAATATCCATGTCTTCAAACAAATTTCAAAAACTATAATCCCTAGAATTCACTAGAAATACACGTGAATGACTTTGAAAATTAGGACAGGATTTATTCCGTCAAATTTTTACATGTACAAATATACGTAGAAATTTGAAGTAAAATTCGCTGTAATACACGTTCAAGGGACATTGTCCAATAAATACATGTAGAAATACATGTAATTTATGATCGTGTATAACAGCTTCTAGGTTGAATTACACATTTAGAAGTGTCTCTGTTCGTTTATACACTTTATATACGACTGCGTGCGTACTACTGATAAAGAAAAATGTCATCAACTCCTTATTTAACAAAATAATCATCGAAACGCTACAACAGCGATATTTGAAAATTAATGTTACTTTTTGGATATCCTCGTATTTGTAACTGAAATAGGCATTGCCAAAGAACTCAATAGCAATGCATTTTTCTACTTAAACAGATTATTTTGCCTTCGGTTTTTTAATTATTTTTTTTTACAAACCATTTATATTTTTTTGTGAATAAAGTGTCAGAATATTACATTTATGTCATTATATAATTTACTATCTCTAATAAAAATATTGTAACCTTTTAATTACTCTTATTATGAAGAATTATTTACGACATTGAAATTACGCGCACGTCAAACGCACAACTTCAACGAATGTACCGATTAATACATTGTTGTTGAGTTGCAGTGTTCAATTTCCGCAACGTGGTCCATATAATTTCTGAGGTCAAATTGAACAGGCCCTCTCGTCATTATTTAAAGTGTAATTTATGGAGTAATCAGATCTATAGGATGGAATGCAATAACGTAGGTGGATGGCTTGTCGTTACAATGACCCAGAAAACTTGACGACAAAGATGACCGTTAATCGGAAATCAATTTCTCTCAGGCGCCTAGGGACATCTCTTTATCTGTTATTTTTTTAGAGCAGTCTCATTTGGGCGAAGATTGAAGAGATACTGACTGAGTCAATCGTCATTTCTCACTGAATTCGTGTCGTAAATATTTTCAAATATGAGCATGTAAATATGTACATTTGTTAAGTATGTACATTTGCAAAATGTTACAAATAACACAAAAATACCATTAAGTATATGTTTAAATAATGTATTTAAAATATGTTTTACCGTACACGTTTGTCAGTTGTATTTAGTCTAGTATTGAACTAATTTTTTTCTTTTTTTATAACTCCGAAGTACTCGGTAATTTATCTCTGCGGAATAATAAGCATCGTGTTTGTGTTTATATATACTAGACATAGAGAGTAGTATTACAATGAATAATCTCTATTCTTAATATAATTTAAATAATTTAAGTTGCTATTGCTGAAACCTGGTGGTAAGATTTCTAGATCTGCTTCCTCTTGTGTTCACTAATAGTTTGTTGGCTAGCACATTAGAATGCTTTCCGAGTCTTACAATGCATTTTGCACTAAACGCACTGATCACATTTTTGATGAGGGTATAAGAGGTTACAAGTTATCACATAATTTGGCACATACCAAGGAGCATCAACGCTGTAGTAGTAGTTATTCCATTGATCTTCCTTTAGATCTCTCGAACTAATTGTCCTTGATATATTCCTTTCATGTCCTTTTCAGTTTTTCGCGTTTTCTCTGATTTGATGGTATCTATTGCATAATTCTTTTGGGAAGCCTTGTATTTCCAAGTCTTCGTACTTATCCATACCACACCATCTGTTTTCATTCAACGTTAGTTGTTAGAGAGCCATCAATGTCCATTCGTTATCTTATCTCTTTCTCTCTTCTCGATATACCTAGCATTCGTCTAAATGCGTCCATTTCTACTGCTTCAAGGTATAGTCGGGCGCTCTGTGATTCGCCACGTTTCAGAACTATACAACAGACTACTTTTAATAAGAGTCTTGTATATGGTATCCTTCCTCTTTTTCCGAGGTCATGACTCCATAATATTCCGTTCAGGCAACCAATCATTTTTCATGCCTGCGCTACTAGTTTCTTTATTTCTTTGTTGTCTTTACCTGTTGTGTCAAAGTCCACATCTATGTATGCATATTTGATGTAAACTTAATTTCGTCGTTTTCTAGTTGAATATTTGAAGGTTCAGTACCTATAGCAAGATATGTGTTCTTCTTTATATTTATTTCCAGGCGCCGTTTCTTGTGTTCCTTCTGCAGTGTTCGTGTCATATATTCCAGATCGTATTCATCATTCGTCCTAATAACTTATCATCTGCAAATTGTATGGTATAGAGGCAGGTCTTGTCGAAATCGACACCCATTCCTCTGTGTTTTCTCTGCCACCGTTCCAATATCCCTGTCACGGAGACTTTAAGTAGTGTATGTGAAATGCAGAATCCTTGTCACAATGTTATTATCTCAAACTATTGTGATAGTATGCTTCCTAATTTAACCTGTGGTATTGATCCTTTATATACGTTTTGTAGTGCCTTTATTAATGTATGGCTAATGTTTGTCTTCTGCATTACTTTCCACAACTTTTTCACGGGGATGGTATGACTTCTGGACATCAATACATATAAGATGTATATTCTGATTTATGCTCAATTCTTTTTCTATTAGTTGTTTCAAACAAAATACATTGTCAAGGTCTTTCCTCTCTGAAATCCGATTGTTCTTCCTCTTCCTGTTCTCCGTATTCTCTCTCGTACATATGTCGAAGAATTCTACCATATAGGCAACTAAAGGTACTAGGTACTAGTTACCGATATTCTTCTGTAGTTTGAACATTTGATCTCCTTTTTTATGAATAGTTGAGTGTATGCAATCTTCTATTCATTTGGGACGGAGTTTTATTGAGATATCTCTTTTATTTTTAAGAATAAAATTATGTTTTTATCAAGTTTATAACATGAAACATTTGGTTAAAATGAATCTTAAATCTTAAATATGATTTTGCTATTCTTGTTTATTTTTCAGTCAGAAATATTAAGTGATATTTTACAACTCAATGTCATGTCCATGTGTATTGCATAACAAATTCTATAAACAATAAGTTCTTTAAAAAAAACAAGTTCAGAAATTTACGAGCCGCGTTAATTAGAATCCGAATATATCGTCGACATGATTTTGTTTACTTCGCCTAGAAATTAAATTTTAACAGACTGTGTCGGCTTGCGATATCTTATGAGATATATGACAAGAATTGATGAATAGCGCCGCTAACACAGTTTTAAATTAATTTTAAAACAAGGGTCGACATACTTAATTAATTTGATTTCTCGTTAATCGTGGCTGAAATTTTATATGCAATCCTATATTTTCATAAACTTATGACTTTATTTTTTTTTGTAATATACAGGCTGAATCATTTTCGGCCCTCATCTTGGGGATCTCGCTTATTATTGGAGATAGAGTATAGGTTTAAATTTGGCAAAGTTGTTAAATTTTGTGTTTGTTATAAATCCGTAAAGAAAATAGACCTGTGACAAATGACCTTCGTTATTTAAAAAAAAAAACGCGAAAACCCCATTTTCTTTTACACCTGTAGCACCGACATTTGGCCTTGTAGAGAAAATATAAAAACACGTCCTTGTGGCCATTTCTAAACCTCTATCCAGTGGTGTACTCTAAATTTTTATACGACGTTTCGTTTCTTTCTGGCCATCATCAACTATCTAATTTCTTATAGGCGCCATATTGGATTTAGACATCTTCAGAAAGAGTTATTTTTTCTGATTTCAACCATGTACCACATGTTGACTAAAGTTTTTGACATTAGGTTTTATTTGAAAGAATAAATCATAAGATTAAATAAGGTAGCCATGGAATTTCAATCTGTCAAACATTTCATTTATTGTTCATTAATAATACAAAAATGTCATACACTAACGAAGAGAAACGAGATATGATAAGTATTTTTTATTCTTCGAACCGAAATTCAACAGTAGCGAGTACAAGATATCTACAATTATATCCAGAACGACAACAGCCTCATCGTACCATTTTTCTAGATCTCGACAGAAATTTGGTCGAGAATGGATCGTTTACTAAGCCGCGTAATGGTCAAGACAACAGGAATTTAAATGAAAATCGACAAGATATTTTACAAATGGTAAATTAAAAGCGTGTTTTCAAATTTCATGTTAATCTTGTATTTTCATAGATAAATAATAATCCATCGATTTCTACACGCGAAGTAGCGTCAGAATTAAATTTGTGCCAGTCCAGAGTTTGGAGAACTTTACATAAAAGTAGGTTTAAACCATACAGGATCCATGTTAGTCACTCTTTACTGCCTGGAGATAATTTGAGAAGGCTAGAATATTGTAATTGGTTAATGGGAAGGATAGAAAATGACGAAAATTTTTTAAGCACAATCATCTGGTCAAATGAAACAAAATTTACAAATTCTGGAATGTTCAACAGAAATACGGAGCACTATTGGGCAGTACAAAATCTCCGACAAAACAGGGCTAGAAGACCACAACATCGTTTTGGAATAAACGTTTGGATGGGTATTTTGGCAAATCGTCTCTTAGGACCAGTTATGTATGAAGAACATTTAAATGGAGAAAGATATTTAAACATTTTACGTACATCATGTCATGGATTTTCCTTGGACAAGTAAGGAAAATGATTGAACGATTTTGAACTCTGTAATAGGGACTTTCTAAAAAAATTAACTATTTCAGTTGTATGTTTATTTATTTCAGACGGGGATCGTTATAGATATATATATTATTTTATAAATGAAAAAATTTTATAATGTATGAAATTATGATTAGCCCTCGTATATTTAGGTTGACCAAGGAATTGAACTTGCCGCTTTTTCGGATATTGTATTTGTTAAAATGTGTTGGTTATATATATTTTGATTTTTAGATGGTGGGAATGGATAAGCGGATATGGAAATTTCATTTTGATTTAGAGATATCTTGACTGTTAAAGTGTTTGGTTTATTAAAGAATAAGATAATAAATTTTATTCTTTGTTGTATAAATTCGGGTTGTATTTTGTTTTTGCATTTAGTGTAAGGTGCAAGTTAATTTAAATTCGATTTATGCGAGTGTTTTATGTTTATTTGAAATTTTGTGAAAAAGATATCTCTCGTGTATTTTATAAAATCACACATAGATCTATGTAAGTTGATAAAAATTATTTTATTTATATATATTTGATATCAGGATTATTTTCATTGTTATAACCTCATGTATTTATTGTAATAATTGATGTTTGAAAGTAGTATATGGATATTAGCGAAAGTTGTCATGTTTTTTATAAGGGAAGTTTTTTTTTTAAAATAATATTTCGAGAACATTTTGAATTCAAGGTTGGAGTTTCTGTAGTGGGGTATGACCTTGTTATGTTATTTTTGGCGTATTAGTAAATTTCAACTATCGTGAGTTTTGAAAACTAATTTGTTTTTGATATTTGTTTGAAGGGGTCACAGTAGAGGTTAAACTTGACAGATTTCACTAATATTTATTAGTTTTATGTTTGATCGTGATTCAGAAGAGGTTTTTCTCTGTGTGCGAGTCATTATTCACAAAGAGTGTTTCCTCATTGCTACTGTTTGATGATGCTTTAGCACCCTATACACTTTGTAGAGGGATTTTTTTTTATTTTTTAATTACATTAATATAAAGGAATTGACTCGTGTTTTATTTGTGTTTATGGTTTTATTCTGGAAAACGACATTAAATCCCTTTCCGTGAGGAACGATTCATGAGATGGCAGTTCGTGGATTCTACTAGACTGAATAGCCGGCGATATAAGCTGTAGTGTGAATAAAAAAATAAATAAGCAATTTCAAAGTAAATTCCACTGCAATACGTATCTGACTATCTTGACGACAATGTCCCATTAAATCAATTACAATATTTATGGTGGCAACAAGATGGCGCACCAGCACACAATGCAGCTGTTGTTAGAAATTTCTTAAATCAAGAGTTTGCAAACCGTTGGATTGGAAATAGGGGAGTTGTTGAATGGCCTGCGAGATCACCTGATTTAAGTCCGCTAGATTTTTTTTTTATGGGGATATGTTAAAAATAATATTTATAAAGTAGATGCGCCACAAAACATTGAAGAATTACGAGACAGACTTCAGAATGCCTTCGATGCAGTTCCTAGAAGAACTATACAAAGGTCAGTACAAAATGCCAGAAGGCGTGCCCAATTGTGCATTACCGAAGATGGCCAGATAATTGAACATTTACTGTAATTGTTTATTGTTTACTTTTCTATGTATTTTTATTAATGTTTTTGTTATCTTGTACTCGCTACTGTTGAATTTCGTTTCAAAGAATAAAAAATACTTATCATATCTCGTTTCTCTTCGTTAGTGTATGACATTTTTGTATTATTAATGAACAATAAATGAAATGTTTGACCGATTGAAGTTCCAAAGGCTACCTTATTTAATCTTATAATTTATTCTTTCAAATAAAACCTAATGTCAAAAACTATAGTCAGCATGTGGTACATGGTTGAAATCAGAAAAAAAACTCTTTCTGTAGATGTCTAAATCCAATATGGCGCCTATAATAAATTAGATAGTTGATGATGGCCAGAAAGAAACGAAACGTCGTATAAAAATTTAGAGTACACCACTGGATAGAGGTTTAGAAATGGCCACAAGGATGTTTTTTTTTTCTCTACAAGGCCAAATGACGGTGCTACAGGTAAAAGAAGAAAATGGGGTTGTCGCGTTTTTTTTTAAATAACGAAGGTCATTTGTCACAGGTCTATTTTCTTTACGGATTAATAACAAACACAAAATTTAACAACTTTGCCAAATTTAAACCTATACTCTATCTCCAATAATAAGAGAGATCCCCATGGTGAGGGCCGAAAATCAATCAGCCTGTATATTTGTTAAAGATTGCTTTAAGGACTGTTTGTTGCTATATAAGGGTCGTAAGAACATAAAGACTTAATTACAAAGTAAATCTTAACTGGTTTACAATGACTACAATTAATGCTTAATGTAATGGGACAATTTTATTATTTGAGATCTGTATGCCACCAGCAGATGTAGACGAGATCGAAGATGATACTTCCTAATTGCTAACACCAACACCGACCTTTTGGAAGGACTGCTTCGATTGTTCAGTCACAAACCTTCAGCCATCGAGGTCGCAGAAGACCGTCGTCATAAATGTGGTGTCTCCAATCATAAGTAAGATTCGATTTTGCATGGTAGGCCACCGACAATATTAATGATCACATGTTGAGAGGTGTATTTACCATTTCGCTAACTCGGAACGAATCGTCTAGTCTTCAAATTTATCGGCCTCAGTGCCGCATATCTGTATCCTTTAACAAAACAATGATATTTTCCAATATTTTGTACATCATCGATGGAGAAGCATCAATCACCTGCATTAATGCAACATACTAGGGTGAAACGCTGATCCATTCACTATTATAACGTACCTCTGCCACCAGATGTACTTCATCTAGCGCCTGCATTAGAAATAGCCTAATTTGTTAATCACTTAGAAGTTTAGACTTTCTGGTATTGTACTCCTTTGAAATTGTTCCGTTTCAGCAACGTGCATACTTGACATTACCTGATAAAATCATTATTGATTACAATATAATATCACTGTCACTTATTGCGAATTGTAATTTTTTCCTTTATTAACAAAGAAGCCTTCAACATCGACACAATGATCCACAAAGAAGCAAAAGATTGTGACAACTCCTGAACATACGCCAGAATTATTTGTTCATTAACACCCTTCACGTTTCTTCATGTGTCGCCAATTTGCCAACTCAATATGCACTTTATCGTACCTCTTGCGCGATTTCGTAGGCAACAACATCCTGGTTTGTTCTGCCGCCATTCTGACACCTTCGGAAATATCTTGATTACTTGTTGATTCCATTCGTTTTTAACTAACTTCTTATGCCAACGAAAATCCATTGTTCCGAATGTTCTGTCATTTCTAGCGTGAAGTGATGAAACCATGTTTCGCCTAGAGTTATACAACGTCGGAAAAACTCTTTGGTTGCGCACATATTTAACACACATCATTTCTGGTCGTAAGTGGGCCATTTCTTGCCGATAACTTTTACATACTCAAATATTCGTACATGATATTAATTACATGTGCAGTAACCTAAGCTATTTTACGCACTTTCGATCGACGATCGTTTAACACCATAAAACGGACTTTCTTAATAATTTCTTTGATAGTCACTGTAAACGACACATTTGAACTATTCCAAAAGGAGCAAAATCCGCGTAAAACTGTTCTAGGATTATTTTTAATGTTTTTAAAATAGGGTTTAATCAAAACTTTAAATTTCTTTTTTCCGTTTTCACAACAAACTTATTCACTTTCGAGGGTGTCAAACAATAAGTACGAGGAATATTTATTAAATAAGATCCGTTTTTGAATAAGAAGAAAAACACTGTAAATATCATTAAAATATATTTATTTCCACATACTTTCATCTACTTTTCTACATAATGTCCACTTTTGTTTAACCACTTGTTAGACCGTTCAACAAATTTTTGAACTCCGACGTCAAAGGAAACTGCTGTGGCCTGCGAAGATCCCCAATTAATGACTGCAATTTTCACTTTTTCGTCGTCGTCGAACAGTTGACCACCAAGGAACTTCTTTAAGTACCGAATCAAGTGAAAATCAATGGGTGCAAGATCTGGACCGTGAGGTGGATGTTCCACTTGTTCCTTTTCAAAAAAAAAACATTAGACTTTGTGTTTGTGCAGAATCATGTGGCATTAACATGGATGAAGATCACATGGAAAGACAGTAGGCCTTGCCGCTTGTTTTGTACGGCACGCCGGCGTTTTCTCAACGTCTCACAATACGCATTAGAGTCAATTGTTGTGGCATAAAATCCACTAACAAAATCCCTTTCCTGTCCTAAAACACAGTTGTCATTCGTGCTGATAGTGTTTGTTTGGCTTTCACTCTCGTTGGTGACGATGTGTGTCACCATTCCATTGACTGCTACTTGGACTCGGAAGTCATATGAGACACCCAAGTCTCATCTCCTGTAATAATGCGGTCAAAAAATGCATCTCCTTCCTGATCGTATAGAGTCAAACATACAGCCCAATGTTTTTGTTTTATGATCGTCAGAAAGCAGTCTTGGAACCCACTGACAAAACAATTTTCGATATTTCAGTATATATATATATAAGAACTTGAAACCTGTGGAAAATCAATTGATAACATTGAAATCGTAAATAGTCGGTCCTCTCGAATTTTGTTGTCCACTTCACGAATCAAATCTTCAGAAATTAGAGAAGGTCGGCCAAGGCACGGCTTATCATGCACATTAACCCGCCATACTTGAATATTCTTACCCACTTTCAAACTTTAGTGTCACTGATAACATTGTCATCGTAAACTGCTGTCAAATTTCCTGTACTCAAGAATCGAATTACAGATCGTATCTCACAGTCGGGAGGCGAATCAATTTTGTTAAACAATATAAGCATCTACAACAGACGCGCATGCGCACTGCGACGATCGCGAGTCATTCTCACTCTCATTCACAAACGGGCCACACTTAAAAATATCCCTCGTAATTGATACATCTACTTGAAATTTTGTATGCAACTTTCTTAGCGTTGATGATTTTAGCACGTTCTCTGTATGTGGTTCACAACGAACACGATGTACGTACAGATACCATCCTTCACATTTACACCAAAATATAGCTTGCAAGCCTTTCTAATTAAGCCCGTTAGAACTACTTTCTGGATATTGTTTTAGAACGAGTGTATTTTCAAAAATTTAATTAAAGTTACTAAAGTTAAAGTGTGTATAAAGTCTGAGTTACATTACACTTTTTTCGTCTAGAAACTTGGACAAGTTTTCAAACCAGATGTACTTGTCGAAATTTTGATAGTGTAATTCAGAAGAAATACATCAAAGTTTCTAAACTACAAAACTAGATCCGATTCCACTTTTCATCCAAGTTTTATACTAGACTTGCGCATTAAATACCATTTCGTTAGTACCAACTGTTCATTTTAAATAAAAATCATATAATAATTGCAGGTTACCTAGTATTTGTTTTGTTCTGGAAATTAATAGGTAAATTGTGTAAGAATGTCCAGTAACAAAATATGGGGCACCGATATAATGATTTTCGAATTATTTTTTTGTATCCATAAGAGCTAATAAATAACCACAACCCGTCTAAACGTCAAATATAGAATAATAAACAAACAGAAATTTTTATTTTATGTTGGTAATGCACTCAGAGTTTGGTGCCCTTTATTCAAGATAGCATAAATTAAAACTTGTATGAAATCTTGTACAAGAACTTAAGCCTGAGTTACATTACACTTTTTTCGTCTAGAAACTTGGACAAGTTTTCAAACTAGATGAACTTGTCGAAACTTTGATAGTGTAATTCAGAAGAATCGCATCAAAGTTTCTAAACTACAAAACTAGATCCTATCCCACTTTTCATCCAAGTTTCATACTAGACTTGCGCATTAAACACCATTTCGTTTGTACCAACTGTTCATTTTAAATAAAAATCATATAATAATATAATTACAGGTTACGTAGTGTTAGTTTTGTTCTGTGGAAATTAATAGAAATTGTGTAAGAATGTCCAATAACAAAATATGGTGCCCCGATATAATTAATTTTTTAAATGTTTTTGTATCTCTAAGAGGTAATAAATAACCACAACCCGTCTAAACGTCAATTATACAAGGTGTGTATAAATTGGCGGACCCACTACACGTGGCGACATTCTTGGTCAAATTTTGAGTTAAAAGTCCTAATCCTAAAACGATGTATCAGGCTTCCTTTGTCTCAGAATTAATTTGAAAGAAACATACATTTGGCAACATTGAACACGCATGTGCTAGTTATAATCTTCGGAACATTTTTACACGTCGTCATGTGAACCTTACATTTTAAATTTAAAAAAGAAACAAACGAAATAAAATTGGTTTCTTAGATTACATATTTATTACGAAAATATTACAAAGTTTTAAAAATTTTTGATAATATTGACTAATTTTTGTACATCTTCTTGATAGAAATCAATGTAATTATTACCTACATAATTGTTCGAATTTAAATCCATCAGTTTGTAGACATAGCTGAAATCTTTGTGGTATCGTTTGTACTATTCGCTGATTAAAACTATACAAATAAATACGAAAACTAAACAAAATTATACAAATAAACACGAAAAATAAGCAAGTCGAATGAAATAGGTAGATTACATAAGTGTCAAAATTTGACAGTAGTAATGTATTTGACTAGAAAAACATTAGGCTGCCTACTTATTGTTTTACAACGTTGTCAGATGTGTTTTTCGTCAAAATAAGTTAATAAACAAATATTAAAAACAAACTTTAAAATCAAAAAGAAAACTTTAACGAAAGGATAATAACAACAATTTTCCTTTCTTCTAAATTGTAGTTCTTTCTGTCAACAAATATCGAGTAATAATGCTTATTTCAAGACTGAAAGTTCGAACTTTAGGAACCTTGTGCGAAGATATGGAGCATGGTACAACATTTTCGTATTAGGATTTTGGACTCCGAATTTAACGAAGAACATCGCCGCGTGTAATGGGTCCGCCAATTTATATACACACCTTGTGTAATAATAAACAAACAGAAATTTTTATTTTATGTTGGCAACGCACTTAAAGTTTGGTGCCCTCTATTCAATATAGCATAAATTAAAACTTGTATGAAATCTTGTACAAGAACTTGTTCAAGTTTCTAGTACGAAAAAAAGTGTAATGTAACTCACGCTTAATACCATGACCGTCTTAAGTATGTCATTTGCTATGGCAAATGAACCAGTTAAAGGTAAAATAACTCATTATCACCCCATACAAAACAAAAGTATTTCAATTTCGTTATAAACGATGCCGAATTGTACTGCCTTTAGTATGATTTAACAATACAGGATTAGAACAGTGATAATAAATGTGATTTCAAATGCTGCTTAAGTATTAAGAACAACTTCTTTTGATCCAAACCAACTTATTTTTGAATAAATGAATCAAATAAATTCAGGGCCGAAATAATCACTATTTAATTTTCCTAGTCTGTAATAGACGTATGTGTAACTGTATATGTGTAAATTGTTTTTTTATCTAAAAGGACAATGTAGTCTCTCGACGTTATTAAAACATTAGCCGGGGTATCCCAATAATATATTTATTGAAATTGTTCGTCATTGTGTCAACGAATTTTCTAAAAATTAAGTTTATTTTTAAATATGGAAAGGTGCCAATAAGTGTTTGCCAAGTTCGAAAAATCAGTAAATACATATACCGTTTTAATTTGGAAATAAAGATAACTGTCAACGGTGTTTTTTTCGTAGTAATATACAGTTATTTACAATTTATACCTTTAAAAGGATACAGTGACTAATATTATGGGCTAAATATATTTACTCCCATCCACAACTAAATAAAATAGAAAAAAATTAACACTTTGAAT
Organism: Melolontha melolontha; assembly: GCA_935421215.2. NCBI lineage: Eukaryota > Metazoa > Arthropoda > Insecta > Coleoptera > Scarabaeidae > Melolontha > Melolontha melolontha. The sequence goes on along the minus strand of OW285235.1, from coordinate 202,428,901 downwards.
TTGCTAGATCTAAATTTTTAGAAATGTCTTAGTTTCCGCTATTTATTTAAAGATACATATAGTTGCCATGCTAATTATAAATCTATTCGATTGTGTGAAAAATGACGTCTTTTTAAAATTTCGACAATTTCCAGATCTTGACTATGTGGAAGAAAGCGTAAAATATAGGATTGTTTCAGCCCTTACTTGATGAATTTCCATTATAACTATTATCGGAATAAAATTTGTTTTATTTTATCCCGATAATGGAAATCGTAAAGTTTGTATTAATCTGTCGATTTTGTCGTCAATAAGTCGTACAAGTTGATTTTCGATTTATTGGCATATGTAAACCATCAGCTTTAAACGTAAGGCTGATGCTTGAACATGTTTTATGATAAATTAGCGATGATAAAACATGTTCAATTTTACGATTTTTTAGTGTATCCTAGGAACACTTCGTTTTTCGTTTAAGCGTAAATATAAATAGTCCCTATCTCAATTTGTTAAAGTGTTCGTGTAGGTTAGTGTTGAGGAAAAGTACAAAATAAAACAAAGAACCTTTCCTATTGTTTCTATAATATCCTGGGAATATGTTAAAATTAATAATAAATTGTAAGAAAATGAAATACACACCCAACTGTTATACAAATTTCTTTGCCAATTTTCTTAGAAAAAAGGTGAACGAAAAGTCAATTTTGTTATAAAATCGAGTGTAAAAATTGGTAGCAATTTTCGATAAATCGACGACTTATTGAGCCAGAAATCGGTCAACTTATCGGACAATTTATCGACAGATGTAACACAGGCTTAAATGTGATCAGGTGAATGGAAAGTAAGATATGATTGTAGCATTTATGGAAGTCAGGAACTGTTAAAAAACGAATGACCCGTTACCAGGCTGATTATTATCATTGTGTAGAACTCAGATACTGTTCTTTCATTTATCTAAAAGTTTGCGATTTACTTATAATAAAAACTCACACAACAGAATTGAGAGGGAGGATGTTTTTTTTCAAAATGTCTCGAATTAATTCACCGTGACTGAAAAATGTTCGCATTTAATCATATGGCTATCGTCAAGATCCTCTCCTCAAGTATTTTGAAAAAAAGCTATGGAACCATTAGAGGACCTCAAAAGGAACAACTTTGCCTTATAAACTTATAGTGGAAAACGCACTTATAGGCTAAAAAAATTTTAAAATCATTAAACTAAACTTATGTTTTGTATATTTTAAGCAAAACACGCTAAATTTCGAATAATTCCTTTTGAGATCCTTTAACGGTTCCACAGGTTTTTTTTAATACTGTCGTTTCGAGGGATCTCTACAGTAGCTGCTTTTTAAGAGATCATAATTGTAAACCTATCATTAAATATAGTTTGGAAGCTTGGGTCTCAGTTCTTGGAATGATGTGTTCCTTCAGCTCATTACTGCAAAAATTGTTTTACGTTTAGCTTGGGTCTCAGTTCTTGGAATGATGTGTTCCTTCAGCTCAATACTGCAAAAATTGTTTTACGCATATGTATAATATTTTTAAATGTTGTGAATCTCGCCAAGTGCCCAAGATACACTTCCTTACTGATAACCATTACACACCTTGAAACGGAGGACCAGAAAACGTACATGATTAAACAAATGCACACTCACTTTAGTGATTGTTGGTGTAGTGATTGTTTTAGAAATTTGTTTATATTTAATATTATACAATGTTAGTAAAAAGACCTTGGAACCCCCTAACTATTTCTGCAACGGTTCATTCATTTTAAATAAAATTGGGGATGTCTTTGTAAAAAGATTCAAGGATTCTAAAAATAATATTAGATTTGCTGTGTCACTTCTGGTTATACCAGAAATAGACAACAAATTGGAGTTATTTTAAATGTAACATTTTTGAATGCCTTGTTAAATTCTGGATACAGTAAACCTCCACATTGCTATTGAGATCAAGAACATTACTTCCTGGAAATCAGTTTTCATTATTAACATCATAAAAGCCGTAAATGAATTGGTAAAATAGCTAATTTCCAAAAACAAGTCCTTTAACTCGAGATTTAAACAATTTATTTATTTGAACAAAAAATCTATCCATCGACCAGGAAAGCTTGATCCAAATACTGCCGCACAATTCTATTGTAATGCGCTGGCATTAGTGGATTGTTTGAATCAGGATAAAGCCTAGCTAGCAATAGCGGATACAATATAATTTCTTAATAAATTCAAATACCGAGGTCAATTAAGAATACCTTCAATGAAGAAAGGCCTAATAACATTGTTCTCTATCATCCTTGCCCACACATTTATTTTCTCCAGATACTGAGTATGCACTTGTCGCATTCAACGGGGATTGTCCCTAAATCAAATTCGATAGTTATGTCTATTAACTATACCACTCAACCACCACTGTATGTTATAGTATAAGTTAATGACACTAGAAAACAAGTTAAAATGTTATCGTGTATAGTATCTCGATAGAAAATATACATTTTCATTATAAAAAATGTGAAAATAGTAAAAAATAATTAATTCTAAATTAAAGCAATAGAAAAAGTCTAATATAAATAGAATATTACGAAACATTAAACGAAGTTATCCGTAGTACTCACTATATTCTTATTTTAGAATCTGTCTTCCTTCATTCACCCTTTTTCATCAAAATGTATAAAAAGCTTGCCAAAGTTTTATTAATGCCTTTGAGACTTGGTCGAAAACTTTCAATCTCTAAGTTTGCGAAGTTGTATAGAGTATGAACTTTATATGTCGACATCAGTTGGGATACAGTTTGTGTAAACGAAAACGTGTTATGAAACTTCATATACATAATCCTTACATACATTAAATTCTTCTTTAGATACATGTTTGTCTTAATAAACAATTATTAGACATTATACAAGGTCCAGCAGGGATGTATGACGTTTATGAAACACGGATAACAAAGTATTGGGGGGAAGGGGATAATGTTTTCAGAATGGTTGAAATGTGACAGTCGGGAGATGCCATTTTTTAGTTTAGTTGCAATGGAGCCGTTGACACTAAAACACCACCGTTTCGTGTACGATACTTTTATTGAAACTGGGCGTTCGGTTGTAGCTATGCGACGCAGATTCCGTGCTGAAATTAATGTTGGTATGCACGGACGAATTCCCACTTGAAACATTATACTGAAGTGGGTAAATAACCTCCATCCAACAGGGTCGTTGAGAGCTGGAGTACCTAGGGGTGGTGTAAGAACTGTCAGAACCCTTGAAATCGTGGAACGAGTTAGAGCAGCTGTGGCAGCCAGTTCCCTCCATATCTGCATTTCAACATGCTCACGCTCTACGATTGAGTGAGAGGTCAGTGCGGAGAATTTGACATTTAGATCTCCACTATCACCCGTATAAAATTATGGTGGCACAGCTGCAACAAAATTATTTTATACGGAGGCTTCGATTTGCTGAAACCATGCTAACAGAGCTCAGGTGACAACATTATGATAATGATTGATGAAGCACGCTTTTATTTAGCAGCCTATGTCAATAAGCAGAATTTTCGCTATTGGTCGGGCGCTAATCCGAGGGAACTCCATGAAAGGCCACTTCATTTTGAAAGGAAGTGGGGAAGTAGGGGTGTGCACTTGGGAGATTCGGCGTTATCGGTCCGTACTTTTTCCGAGCGGATGAGCGTACAGTAACTGGCGACACACAGCGCTACATTACGATGTTGCGTGATTTTTTTCCTCCCGAGCTGAGAAGACGTGCTTGCCCTTTGGAAGGGTATGTTTCCAGTAGGACGGGACAACTTGCCATACTTCAATGGAATCTATGGCTTTGTTAAGGCCTAAATTACCAGGACGGTTCATTTCGCTGCGAGTGGCCTCCACGATCGTCTGACTTGTCCCCCTGCGACTACTTCCTAAGGGGTACCTCAAGGCATGTGTTTACATTGAGAGATCCTGTAGCCTTGCAGAGCTTTCTGCTGCTAACATCCGTAAAATTCGTGCAATTCCAGCCAACATGCTACAAAGATGCATGGACAACTTCACTACTCAACTGGAGGAGTGCAGACATAAAATAACCTAGAGGACATCGTCTTTCGTAATTAATTGCCATGCACAGGCCGTACACGACATCACAGTAGTCGAAGCATGATAAAATCAATGAATTACCGAGCATAGCCCTAAGACAAGTATTCATAACTTTGCTGTTGCTGTGCAGATACTTTAATACGGCAATGGATTTCTGGGTTCTGTTCTGGACATAAGCTTTAAATCTTAAGTTGTTGTCAATGATCAGGGCCAAATTGTTCACAGTCTCTGCAATCGTAAACCGGTGCCCATCAACCGTTATATGCAGACCGTACACAGCCCATGTTTACGTTTAGAGATTACTAGCACCTGTGACTTCGAGCGGTTCACCCTTAAGCAATGATTACCGGAAATTTGCAATAGTGTTCAAGTCTGAATTTATATAAGCGACATGCTCCGGTAATTGACCAATATCAAAGGTACAGTATAGTTGAGGGTCATCCGCATATACGTAAGGTGTGCAATATCTCAAAGTGCTAGCAAAATCCGCGGTATACAAAAGAAAAATAGTGCAATAATAGATTCCTGTGGGGCACCCGCAACGACACGAGTCTCAGTCGAATAAATGTTATTTATGTAAACCCTTTGGGGCCTGTTTGCAAGGTAGGATACAAGCAAGTCACAAGCATCTACATTAAAGCCAAATTAGCTAAGTTTTGCTATCATCATTTCATGATGTAATGTGTCAAATGCTTTCGAGTAATCAAGAAGAATCAGAGCTGTAACTTTATCCCTGTCCAAACCAGATATTACATTAACAGTGTCAAATCTAGAAATATCAATACAGTAAGATAATATTTTAAACTCTAAGCTCTTAAATTTTTAGTGATTTTAACCAAAAATGAATTCTGTAAACATGACTTATTATTTCTTTCTGTATTCTTCACAATAGAATATATCAACGGAATCTTCACAATAAAAAATATGTGAATCAAAAATCAATATAATAGATTTCTTCATAATGTAAAACCATTCGTCTTTCAAAGTACTTTTTATCACGCCAATATATTTCCTCGTAAGTATAAACCATGTATCAAACCATCTCTAATATTGTTCATTTCAAAAGAATTGGAAGTATGCATTTTGTGCCATGTTCTAAGACATTTTTTATTCAAAGCATTCCAGATGTAGGTTATATATTAATAACTCGTGGCCTGACAAAGCCCTCCGTAATTTGCATTAAGCTGTTGGTGGATGCTAAGACATAAATTATTATTATTATTATTATATGATTCAGTGATCTTATATTTGACTCTTTCAAATATTATTTTGATATGTTAGAGTGAAAAAGACATGAATAAATTAGTTGTAATTTTTTCATCTCTAGAAAGTAGCAGAGAAAATAAGCTGTAGTTAGTAAACCGATATTTCTATAACACGATTCGCGAAAGAACATGTTTCTTTATCTGATATAGTCTTGATTTTGCTCTGCTTCCTAGGAATTTCGAAAAAAAATCTATCAATTGTTATGGTGAAATATTATGTGGAACAGAGTTAAGTTTTTCTATTATTTTTCCACGTCACTTCATACTGAGTCTTTATTATTTCCTTATAAGATTAGGAAGGACACACAAAGTGCGTAATTTCTAATATTTATTGAACTGGAACAATGTTCCAATATTTCCAGTATTTCTTCTAAGTATTTTAGTATAATTTTTTAATATTCAGTGTGAGACTGTATTGTACGATTTTCAATATAATATTATTAACGAAAAAGTGCATAGTTCACCAGGATAGATCTAATTATTTTTCGTTAACTAATTTTTGAAACTGAAAATTTTGATTTTTTTTAAATGTTACTCATCAATTTTTGTTTCATTATATGCCTTAACTCCTGTCAGTTTTACGAAGACAAAAATAGTTTTCCAATGGAAATGCTGCTTTGCTTTCTCTTCTCAAAATATTTTTAACTAATGTTCAATATCATTCAACAGGAGGAAGTTATTGTACATTCGGTGGATTCTTCTCTTTTTGCACGAACTGCGTGCCATTATCATTAAGCCAATCAAGGATTCCTGAATAGTAGGACGTCGCCAGGTTTGACCAATATAATTCTTGTTTTTGGTAATTTCTTATGAAAGGCAAAATCCTTCTTTATACACATTGCTTGATATAAATTTCAGTATTTTTTTACAGAGAAGGTTCCACAGAATTTGTATTATAAATCAGAAATATTTTCTTTATTATGCATACGTCTTGTAAAATTGTAGCCCCAGCAATATAACAAAGTCATATTTAATGTATGATTCCCCATTAAGAATAAGAGGCAAATCACTTTTCTCCAACAGCTTATACAGCAATTTCGACTTTCTTATTGCTGTATTTGTTTGTTTTGGTGATTTTGCTTTCTATGTCATTATACAATCTCTCTTCTTAAATCCCTTGGACTGTAGATATTTTTTATTAGATAAACAGACTATTTGAGGTGGTGATGAAACCTATTCCACTGCAACCTTTCTAGCCCTATTGTGGTCCTCATGTTTCGTTAGAGTTCTTTCAAATACGTTTGGAGTCAAGATCAACTCATTTGCTTCATATACCCCCAGCAAGAACGAATATATTGTTAAAGGCACCTAAGATACATTCGGCACAACATTTGAATATGCTGGAATGGATTTGCCTTGACTGTCACATGTTTTTCTCATTTTTTTAACTAGATGTAGTTAGTATGATTATGTACGTACAAGGTGCTATCCAGATGTTCCCGGATTTATGCTACATAAATTAGAAACTTAACTTTTATTCATGAGGCTGGTGTCACCTTCGAAGTAGTCTCCATGTGCAGCTATGCAACGGTCCCAGCGTTTATTCCAGCTCTGAAATATATTAAGGAAGTCGTTTTCTGTGAACGAATTTCCCTTGAATTTCTTTAATGCTATCAAAATGTCGGTCTTTTAGCTCTAGTTTCATTTTCGGGAAAAGACGAAAGTCGCAGTGAGCCAGATCTAGCGGGGTAGTCATTGATGTTTTCGTCAAAAGGCCTTGTGCGAAAAACGAACGGTAGGACGGCGCATTGTCGTGATGTAGAGAAACCAATTTCCTGATCGGGTCATTTGCGTCTGATAGCCTCACATAGCCACCTCAGAACATTGCAATACACCTCGGAATTACCGTCTGACCAGCTGGAACGAATTTTTTGCGCACTATGCCTTTAATGTAAAAAAACCGTTCGTAATCATTAATAGACGTTCTAACGGTCTTAAAACGCACAAACCACTCAAAAATTTATGTATGGTTGATTGATTGTTCACTGAATGCTTGCTGAATCATTCCATATGTTTCAGTAGCCGTTTTTCCGAGCTTAAAACTAAACTTAATGCACGTGCGCTGCTCATGTCTTTCATCCATTATAATGATTACGGCAGGACACAATTACCACTTTACGCAATCGCACGTAATCTAGTAAAAACTCCGATCACGTTGAAATTCGTCACAGAAGACATATAACAAGTGTTCATTTGAAAAGTCAATCTAGTAGCATGTGATTTACTGAGAACATTTTGAAGTATGTCGTAAATTAAAATTTACAACTTAACCTACGAAGTCGTATATTTGGACAGTTTCATACATACAAATAAATAACAAATAATAGGTATTTATTGAAAACTATATCAAATGTTGAAAATGTTGTCCTTCAAGATCAATGCACTTTAAAATCCTCCGTTCCGAATTTGTAGCATATCATTCAAATTCAATATAGGTGTTTGAAATATGTTATTTTTTAGATAAGGCCACCAAAAGAAGTCGCAAGGTGTTAAATCGCATGAACGTGCAGGCCAGGCAATTTCAGTATTTCGACTAATTATACGCTCATCAAAAAATTCTCTTAAATAATCCAAAGATTTTGCAGTACAGTGACAAGGTGCTCCGTCTTGTTGGAAATATGCATTTTGAAGTTCATCATCATGCAACTGATTGACAAATGGTTGTAAAATTTCCGTACGATACCTTTGAGCAGTTAACGTTCCCTGAAAAAATATTAGTCCAATGATTCGCCTTTGGCTTATCGCTGCCAAAACACTAATTTTCTCTGGATGTAGCGATTCTTCATTAATTACATGTGGATTTTCACTACTCCAAATTCTTGTATTTTGTGAATTTAGGTATCCCGTTTTATAAAACCATGCTTCATCAGTAAAGATGACTCTTTGCGAAAGTTCTCCATTATTGTTCATATTTACAAACCAATTACAAAACTGTAGTCTACGCGGGTAATCAATTTCTAACAATTCTTGTACTGCTGTGACACGGTATGGATAAAGTTGCATATCTTTTTTTAATAACTTGTGAGTTGTACCAACAGAAAGGTTTATTTGTTGACTCAAATGTCGAACAGATGTTTGTGGTTCATTTTCCATTATTTCTTCAACATTATTGACAACTTGAGGTGTACGTTTCTTAACTGCTCCGCTGCCCGATTTTCTTAAGAGACTACCAGTTTCAGAAAATAGTTTTAAAGTTCTATCCAAAGTATTCTTAAATTGTATATAATCTATTACAAAATGTGGAAACTCAACTTGAAATTCTACCATGCCATCTTGAACTGAATAAACCCATAAATCATCAATTTTATTACCACTTCGAAAATAAGCCTGGACTAAAAAAATTTTATGTTCTAAAGTGAAAGCCATTTTAAAACTGAGAAGCAAATTATTTAAACCAGAATCGACGCACGATTATTTTATGCACTAACTGATATTTGTGATTGACATTTTCAAATGTCATTTGGATTTACGTTTACGGAACAACAAACACATACTAAAATATTTGCGTCTTATTCTATCAAAATTTCAAAGTAACCTAGGTTGACTTTTCAAATGAACACTTGTTACTATATGTGTCTTTGTATAAGTATTTGACTTATTTGTCAAAAGTAATTGTTTAGCCTTCAATGCTATTTTATTTATGTCGGCAAACTCCTTCATTTTAAATTTACTTTTACCAAATGTCAAAAATTCTTAAACTTGACATTACTCTGGGTAACTAATGGCAACAGCAAAAATCATTAACCAATATTCAAAAAATGATTACCTACTTTTAAGCATTCAAAGCAGTAACTAACAATAAGTCTAGGAATTTTATCGATTTTTTTGCAAATCAATGAGCTTGAATTACAGCTGTATTTTCGTAAATATAGAATAAACAAAAATATGGACCGACTTTAACAACATTTTGACCCTAAAAACTTTGTAAATTTTCTATTAATTACAAAGAAATTCCTTTTTTGATTTTCAATTAGACACTTATACGTATTCTTCAAATTCGCAAGCTTTGGCGCTATGCGCAGTGCTAGGCGCAGTGGAAACCCTATATAAAATATATACATAACAAGTGTTCATTTGAAAAGTCAATCTAGTAGCGTGTGATTTGCTGAGAACATTTTGAAGTATGTCGTAAATTAAAATTTACTACTTAACCTACGAAGTCGTATATTTTGACAGTTTCATACACACAAATAAATATCAAATGTGGTTGACATTATCAAATGTCAAAAGGATTTACGTTTACGGAACAACAAATACATACTAATATATATGCGTCTTATTCTATCAAAATTTCAAAGTAACCTAAATTGACTTTTCAAATGAACACACGTTACCTCCCTACATTTATCGGCGCGTCCCCGGTATTATTTTCGGTTCTCGTGCTACAGCGTCAGGAACATCTAGGCAACACCTCATATATTATATATATGAAGGTATAGCAAGCGCCAAATAAGATGGCGAGAGGAGGGGGTGCGCAGAAGTCGTTTTTATAAACGTCCACGTTATATGTTTTACTTTAATAAATTATTAATTTATTAAGTGAAGGATGTGTAGTTTACGCCACCTATGGTATCTTGCAAATTGATGTAAAACTAAATACAAATCTCCCTAATACTTTTAATTCTGCGCGAACTTACACCTCCGCCGCCAACTTATCTGGCGCTTGCTATACTTGTTTAAGTATTAACTATTGCAGCTCTGGATATGATCTACTGGGCATTTAATAAATTATTATTATTCGGATTATAATAAACATGGTCATTTTATTTTATTTTTGATATTTATTAGACTTAGTTTATCTTTATTTTTCCATTGCGACCATAAATTATAAACAACGTTTAGAATTAGAAATCTATTCAATACTTCGGAAAAACCTAAGAAAAAACTTTTGCTTTCATTTGTAAAGAATTTATTAATTTGTCTATTTGTACATGCATTTAGTTAATAATTCCAGCTGTCAACGGGTTAGGTAAATATCACGTTTTAGTTTATAATTGTAAGGAACTTGCAATTTTCGTATGCTATTACAATCAAGATTATCAGCAGCTTATTGATATATCTTTGTTACTATGTATATTGGCGTAAAATGAATTTAGCATTTTATAGTTAAAACGTTTCCAATATGTTTATATTGATAGTTGTTAACCAAATCAGGCGTAGGGCTTTTCCATTTCGAGTCCGTAATGTATGCTTCGCCATTTTTATTACTATTAATATGATTGCCGTTCTAACCCTTGCGGTCTCTTTCAAAACGCCGAGTAAACTTTCACCATTTCTTTGTAGAAAAAATAGTTCTGCATTCACTTCCAACGAGAATGCATCTCTTATATACACATTGTTTCTATATATATGTACTAGTTTATTTATGTAAATAAAATAAATAAAAAAGTACATAACTATTTTTAATATAATATATTAAAAAAACAGTTCTCACAGCTTTACAACCCGTGATTCAAAAAGTGAAAAGCCCAGGACGCAATACTCTGCATTTATTATTGTTATTATTATAAATTAGTCTCATAGTAACAAATCGTACCAGCTTGGATCAAGCGTTAAAGTAGAATTAAATTATTGCGAATATATGTACGTAATTATTAGAGCTGAGGATGTTTGCGGTACGGCAGGACCGTATGTAGTGCATCCCCACATTTAACTATTTATCTAAATATTCTCTGAAATGATTTGCCGGATCTCATAAATTAATAGAGTGATATTTTAGTATGCACTGGATATTGTTATTATACAAAATCATAATTGTATTTGGTTGTGAATTCAATTTAAACTTAATACGAATCGTAATATTTTAACGACAAGCCGTCCTTACAATACATGCATTCGAGACAAAGTGTGCAACTCTACGAATAACTTCCATAATTGATCGAAAATGGACATTTTGGAGCTGAAGTAAAGCCCCTATTCTTAGAAAATTTTATTACTGTCGTTAAGAACTATTATTATAAACAACAAAGGCCTTTTATTAGTGTTGAAGTTTTAGTTTCATTGAATTTCCATGTTGTAAGTAGTCAATTGTAAAGTGTTCATTCATAATATTCTAAAACAAGGTGTAAATTTAACTAAAATCCAGAAAAACACATTCTGATAATATATTACTAGATAGAAGCTGTGTTTATTACTATTTATTATATTATTTTTATAACCAAATGCAATAAAAGCTACGAAAACAAAAGAAACCTCGATTTATTAAAATCTTGTCACACAGCCTTTCAAAATATATGCAAAATATGTGCTGCCAGGCTTTGAAAGGCTGTGTGACAAGATTTTAATAAATCGAGGTTTCTTTTGTTTTCGTAGCTTTTATTGCATTTGGTTATAAAAATAATATAATAAATAGTAATAAACACAGCTTCTAATCTAGTAATATATTATCAGAATGTGTTTTTCTTGATTTTAGTTAAATTTACACCTTGTTTTAGAATATTGTGAATGAACACTTTACAATTGACTACTTACAACATGGAAATTCAATGAAACTAAAACTTCAACACTAATAAAAGGCCTTTGTTGTTTATAATAATAGTTCTTAACGACAGTAATAAAATTTTCTAAGAATAGGGGCTTTACTTCAGCTCCAAAATGTCCATTTTCGATCAATTATGGAAGTTATTCGTAGAGTTGCACACTTTGTCTCAAATGCATGTATTGTAAGGACGGCTTGTCGTTAAAATATTACGATTCGTTTTAAGTTTAAATTGAATTCACAACCAAATACAAATACATGCGTATTATTATTTATGATCCATAAATACAAATGGGTATTATGATTTTGTATAATAACAATATCCAGTGCATACTAAAATATCACTCTATTAATTTATGAGATCCGGCAAATCATTTCAGAGAATATTTAGATAAATAGTTAAATGTGGGGATGCACTACATACGGTCCTGCCGTACCGCAAACATCCTCAGCTCTAGTAATTATTAATATAATAATTTCATATTACTTATATTGCGCACTTCGGTTTGAGAAAAAAGTATGGAAAAAATGTTTGATACTCATAGACTGTTGTAAATATAATTATCGTAAATCTTCATAAAACTTAATGTTAACCACTCAATAGCCAGAACGTTTGTTTCTTTATGTATTTACTATAGCTCATTATTCTGTTTAATGTAACCATGTAAATAATAAAAGTTTTATGTTTTTAACACATTCTCCCAACATCGAATAAGCCGTTAATTTTTCAAATAAAGCAGACATCAAAGAAGTAAATGAACCATTTAACCAACTGTCCATTTAATCAAGTGTGGCAAGGCCTGTATTTAGAGAAGTATTTGACACTGACGTACTACATATGTATATAGATAGATAATGTAGTATGTATTATATTCTATTTTAAGCAGAGCATGTTCATGTGTTGAATGTACATACATATTATATATTATTATATTTACATGGTATAAATAAAAGTACATCACTAATTCTAAAGTCTCTTCTACTCACAGAAGTGAATCGATTATTTTTATAGACGTTTAAGTTATTGCAAATATGCTTATTTTAAAATAATGTACCTTTAATAAGTGAACCACCAACAAAATTGTTAATTAATTATTGCCAGTGTGATGTAAAAAAATGGATTTTGTTTAAACGTATTTATGAGTGCAAGGAAATATTTTGGCATATTCTAATCACGTTGAATATTTTACCTTTAGTTCTGCATTCAAACTGTTGTAATTAAAACACTTTCTTTATATTTTCATTAATATTCCTTTCGCTGTACTCGTTATTGCGTACATAGTAAGTACTATTATATTTCATCTATTTTTAGATAATTTCACTTTTCACTTATATATTTATTATAACGCTTAATTAATTGTTCCTAGACTAATACAAAACTAAGTAACAGTTTTGCTTTCAAAATAAGCCCCTGAAGCTTGCTATTTTTCGTTTTTTAGAGTTGCGAAGTGCATCTTGGGCAAAAGTAGCGATGTGGAGTTGTTTCAGTAATTTTTATTAACTTTTCTTAAGCCTGAGTTACATTACACTTTTTTCGTCTAGAAACTTGGACAAGTTTTCAAACTAGATGTATAGCAAGCGCCAATTACGTTGGCGCGGTAGGGGGTGCGCAGAAGCCATTTCTAAAAACGTCCACCCCCACTACTCAAGTAATTGTCAGAATACATTTGTCATTGACGTTTGACAGAACATAATGTCTTTGCTAGGGGATCATAAAGTGATACACGCTCAGAGGTTAGAATTATCTGACATTTGATGTAAAACCAAAGACAAATCTCCCCACTACTTTTAATACTGCGCGAAGGTACCCCTCCTCGCGCCAACTTAATTGGCGTTTGCTATACTTGTCGAAACTTTCATAGTGTAATTCAGAAGAAATACATCAAAGTTTCTAAACTACAAAACTAGATCCGATCCCACTTTTCATCCAAGTTTCATACTAGACTTGCGCATTACACACCATTTCGTTTGTACCAACTGTTTATTTTAAATAAAAATCATATAATAATTGTAGGTTACGTAGTGTTTGTTTTGTTCTGAAAATTAATAGAAATTGTGTCAGAATGTTCAGTAACAAAATATGGGGCACCGATATATCGGTTTTCGAATTATTTTTTTTAATATTTTTGTATCTCTAAGAGGTAATAAATAACCACAACCCGTCTAAACGTCAAATATATAATATTTAACAAACAGAAATTTTTATTTTATGTTAGTAACGCACTCAAAGTTTGGTGCCCTCTATTCAATATAGCATAAATTAAAACTTGTATGAAATCTTGTACAAAAACTTGTTCAAGTTTCTAGTACGAAAAAAAGTGTAATGTAACTCACGCTTTAGGAATATAATCATACAGTCTGTACAACAAAAGTTCAGACTATTGTCAGACCCCTCGAAACGAAAGTATTTTGAAAAAAACCTGTGGAACCATTAAAGGACCTCGAAAGCTACAACTTTGCCTTATAAACTTATAGCGGGGAACGTACTCTTAGGCCAAAAAAAAATTAAAATTATTAAACTAACTTTATGTTTTGTTTCATTGGTTGACTTCGCAGATATTTCTTGGTGAAACATTCTTGTAATAACTTGATTAATTATTCGAAAATAAAAATAAAAACACTTGGCTTAGTTTCAGGCTTATATCCCTCCCATAACACAGAAAATAAACAAATTACTAAAGAAACTCAACATTAACATAGTGTGGATAAACAAAGTAAATTTAGGTACATTGTTGAATAATACTAAAGATAAAATAGATAACTTAGAGAAATCAGGAGTATATTCCATAAAATGCCAGAATTGTGAAGCGATTTATATCGGACAGAGTGGCAGAGGTATTAATAAACGGTTAACTGAACATATTAGAGATATAAAATATAGTGTTAAACACACAGGGTTCGCGGAACATTGTATAGACCAGAACCACTTACCCGATATAAAGAGCTGTAACCTCATTCATAATGTAGCAAAAAGTAAAAAGTTAAATATATTAGAGATTTTTGAAATTAAAAAAGCCCAAAAACAAAATCGAGTGATCACAAACACGCAATTAGAAATCATAAATACCCCCTATATCGATACAATCTTAAATATCAATTACCCACATTCTCCCACCCATAAGGAACACAGGTACAAGTACGACCAAAACCTCGTGATAGCGATGGGCCAGTCTGCGCATATTGTATTAGAGTGGGTGGAGTGGGAGTGGGTGGGTACATACATACACGTATGCTGTTATTAGCTGTTATTAGTGAGCAACCAATATCAGACCGGCAATTAGGCTTATCTAGCTTTACGCCCGCCCCTTTTATCAGCGCGCCAATACGATGCGAGCAGCTCTATACGTTTTGCTACCGCGCAACTATCACGAGGTTTTGGTCGTGTATATATGTTAACCTTAAGTAGAGTAAGTTTTAGTTTAAGATAGCTCTTTGATAATGGCCTAATAGCCGAAACAATTGTTAGTGTATCTAATTAAAAAAGTTGTGAAACTAAGCCAAGTGTTTTTATTTTTATTTTCGAATAATTAATCAAGTTATTATGTTTTGTATATTTTCAACACAAGCAAAACACACAAAATTTCGGATAGGCGTGTTATTTATACAGGATGATAAAAAAAATGGAGTTTTATTTTTAATTGAAAATAGTACACACCAAATAATGACAAATAAAAAAAAAATGTGATAAAAATTGTAACAGAGATATTCACACTTATGTGAGCAATAATATAAAAAGATAGTCGCAACGCTTGTCTCAAAATCAGGGCATGTGTTACAAAGTGCTCGGAGAAACCAACCCACAACGGCGAATCATCCGACATCATGAAAATGCAAGTTCGCACACACATAGCTCGAAAGATAATTTAGTTTTTGGAGCAGTAAAACATCGAACCTAAGCCCAACGATTTTTTTACGTTCCCAAAGATCACGAATAGAATACGTGTATGACGATTTTAGTCGTCGGAAGAACCAGTAGATGCTTTCAAAACGGCAGTTTTGGATGTCCCAACTGAAGACTGAGACAACTGCTTTAACAGTTGATTTGAATGAATGCAGAAATGTATCATTTTTTGTGAGTCGATCCACTGTTTGATTTTATAGCAAAATAATAAGGGGCTTGAGACGTACACCTTTATGTAAGATAAATATACTCATGGCAGGCTGATCCTCAGGATATAGATTACATTCGTCACAGTTTAATATGGTCAATTATATGGAGTGCTCTCTAAACAACAGCGTATTCTTTTTGAATCTTTGGCTCTAGTGCTTTAAAGGTAACATTCAAAAGACTTGTGGAGAACCTAAGAAAGTCACCGCAAAAGTTTTTATTGGTACCATGCCGCTAGGAACTTAAACAGTCTTTGAAACTAAAGAAAGATTGAAAAAATACGAAATAAAATATATTTTATAGTAATAAATATCTTAGTTTGGTTCTGCTTTTTATTTCACCTAAATGGCAAAAGAACTACAAAATTATAAACTGGACTAACTTAATAACCAGGTGTTGTAATTATAACGTATATAAAAAGAGCAATAAGAAATTACAAACTGAAAATAATGTTTACCGTATAGTAGAATTAAATATAATAATCTATTATAAACTTATTTTCCGTCCCAGAAACTGAAATTCTGCACCTGTTACTTAAAAATATATCTCAACACAACAATTTTATTACTTAAAAATAGCTGTATGACGAATGAATGTTGGAAACGCTACCCGAACCTAGCGCAATTAAATTTATTTATCTACTTCTTTCGGGAAAAAGCTTTAGAACCGAGGAAGCATATCTCTTTAAAATTCCCAGCACGAAATAACTGAACCAACTGGCAACAAATCAAACATAGTAAACCGACACCGATAAAGTTCGCACGCTCACTGGTTTGCAATATTTGCAAAAAATCCACATATTAAAGGGGAAAGCACGTTTTTTTTGCTAGCATTCAACTGAAATTTAGGGCACTAATTTTATGAATAATAAAGAACACAATATTGTACATTTCATTATCTAGTGCATGGCTCCAAATATTAATGAATTTTTCGCCTACGATATGTGTACCTACATATTTACGTGGATGATTCTACATAGAAGATACGGCACTATAAGCATTCAATTAAAGTGCAGGAGAATAATTTTATAAATAATAAAGAACACTACATCCTCTAGTACAGTTCTAAATATTAATGAATTCTTCGCCCACGATATGTGTACATATTTGGGTGTACTGGTCTATATAGAAAATACTGAAGAAAATGACACGTTCATAATTTAACTCTAATTATTTATTTATTTTAGTATAACGTGCCTTCTAAAACTTTCTTAATTTTTTAGTAATCAAGTAATCAAAGCAAGTGCAAAAACATATTCAAGCTTGAGTTATTAAATTTGATGAAACAGGGGCAGTAACTCGTAAACCTGACACTGGAGCACCTAGAAAACAAACAGCATTTTGCATAGAGGATATTTGACGTCAAATGGACAACTCACCCAAAAAATCAATCGCAAAACTATCACAAGTTCATTTGTCAGTGGGAACAAGTCATACTATTTTAAAAAAGGACTTAAAGTTGTTTCCGTATAAAATTCAAGCAGTTTCGGAACTCAAACAGTCAGATTTTGTTACGAGAACACTGTATTGTCTATGGTTATTGATTAACAATAACTAATAATGACATTCTTGACAAATGCTTCTTTTTGGATGAAGTTTGGTTCCATCTTACAGGATCTTTAAACAAGCAAAATATGAGAATTTGGACTGCAGAAAACCCTCATGAATTTGTGGAAACTATGCTACATCCACAAAAAATAGGGGTCTGGCTAGCAGCTTCAAGAAGACGAATTATTGGCCGTATATTTTTTAATCAAACCATAACTGCTGAAAGATATCGAAATGAATTATAAGAGCCGTTTTTTATGAACTTCATGATGATGAACTTATGGAAGGATATTTCCGGCAAGATAATGCACCAGCGCATAAATCTCGAGAAACAACAGCTTTTTTGCAAGAATTTTTCGGTAAAAGAATTATTATTTTCCTCTAAGATCTCCAAATTTGACAATTTTAGACTATTTTATTTTTCAAATATTAAAGAATACCATTTTCAAGACCAAACATAACACAATCGAGGAGCTTCGTAATGCTACCGTGAATTCTTGTGCTGACATAACCCAAGAAATCCTAATAAATGGCTTTGAAATCATGAATCGCAGAGCTCAACTTTGTCTTCGAAATAATGGTCAAGATTTCCAACATCTGCTTTAGTATTATTTTGTTTTAATTTGGACTATTATAATAAATATTTCTTCAAAAACTAATTATTAATTATTACACACATTCCAAACTATAAAAATTATGTTTGTGACAGATTACGTGCACTGTCACCAACCATTAAAAAAAAAAGCATGGGCGTCTCTAATGAGGAAAGTTTTTGAAGGCACGTTATTAAAGCATTCAGTCATATACAAGGATGATTTGACGGAAGGTACGACCCGCTCCGCCTATCACCGTTCGTGAAACAAATTAGTATTATTTTCGAGTAAGCTATGAGTTTACAAGCGGCTATTTAAATTTTCAATATCGTCTGATGTTTAGTTTGACAGATACAGTTGCTTAAAGAAGGCATATTTAGTGAAAGTTGTAAAATGAATAAGCTCGTTATTCACGGTGCAATTCAGTACTTGTTTTTTCAGAAGATGAACACAACTGACATTTTGGTGGATATGCAGAAATATTGGCTAACGATGCTCCTTTGAAGACCATGAATTGTCGCTGGGTTGCTTGGTTTAAACGTCATGACATGAGTCTCGAAGATAAAGAACGTCCTGGACTATCAAAACGTGTAGCCATTTCAGAAATGTAGATCAAAAACGTGAAAGAGCACGAATTTCCAACGACTATTTTGCAAAGAACCAAACTATCAACGGTACATATTATGCTGAACTTCTGGACAAAGAGAAAGTTGGCATTACCGAAAAAAAACCAACAATGGCTCAAAAGAAAATGCTATTTCACCATGACAATGCTCCATCGCACTAGAGGCATTATTCCGAAAAAACTGAATGAATTGGCTTGGGCCTCAATCACCCTATTCACCGGATCTAGCCCCTTCAGACTTCTTCTTACTCCCAAAACTCAAGGTGTTTCTCGCGGGAAACAAATTCAAGGCAGACGAGGAAGTTATTGCAAAAGTATATGCGTATTTTGACGACCTTAATGCTGATGATTATAATGTATTACGTTTAAGTGCTATAATTTTGAGGGGAATGTATCGAAAAATTAAAAAAATCGTCGTAATTCTAGTGTTTCATTTTAAGTCTCCCCTTTCCGCCACTTATTCGCGCAATCATATAGAATAGGGCGTGAAGTAAAAAAAAATTTACATCACATTTTGACAACCGCCTTGTCAATTTACTGTTAGTGTTTTGATAAATTTGTGACAAAGTTTCGTAAGCAATTTTTTTATATTTTACCCTGCTACTTATTAGGTGCACATCGTGCAGTGATTAACCCATTAGTGGACAGCGTCCGTTTAAAGGGACGGCGTTGTTTGTTGTATTTATTTTATTGGGAGGGGGTATATACGGACTTGCGCACTGTAGTAGCACTATCACAACCGAGGTCAACAAACTTCATTTCCAGTTTGTGCTAGAAAGGTGACAGTGTGTCTTCAAATTCAAAATGGATCCTGCACTCTACTCCACACGGAATAACGGGTAAGTATTTACTTATTTTATATAAGACTGGCCTACTAGTGCTGATTGTTTCATATTGATGACTTAAAAATGACTGTAATAAATAGACCTGGCTGTGTAAATCAGTGTTAGAATGTATGTGTTTTCCAAAATACTTGAAAACATGTGATGTCCCTTATAGGGGAAGTCGCTCATTGTAACTTGATATCTTACAAGTTTACAGGTTGACTCTCGCGCAACTCATGGACATTATAGAGGATGATGATATCAACTCGCCTGATGTATTTATTCTCCCTCCCGACAATTCTAATGAGACAGATGTTGATAGTGATGAGTCAGATGATGACCATGTAGGAAATGTGAATCACTTACCTCGAGGGATTCTTAGTCAGCCCTGCGAACTGGTGCATGATGACGATGACGACGAGTACGAAGCAGGAGATTTGATGAGTTTAGCAGAGCTGAGGAGGAGCATGATAGGTAACGACAAACTAATATACAAACTAGTTTATTACTGAAAATATTCTTCAAACAGACGATGAAGGTGAACAATCATATGAGAAATCTAAATGGACAAAGAATCCCACAGTAATAGCAGATGGAACACGCAGAGAGAGTGATCCGGAGCAGCCATCTACTGACAGCAGACATGCCAAAACTCCATTGGACTATTTCAAGCTTTTCTTTGACATGGAGCTGCTAAGCACCATAGTAGAGCAATCTAACAAATATGCATTGCAAAAGAATACCAGTTTAGACTTGTCTACAGATGAGTTACATATATTTTTGGGAATTCTTTTATTTTCGGGATATGGAAAATATCCGAACAGAAGAATTTATTGGTCTAATGAAGACGATGTACCGAAAATTGTGCAAGATAGCATGCGATTGAAAAGATTCGAAAAAATATTGAAACATATTCACTTCAGTGACAACGCTACACTCGTGCAGGAAGACCGGTTATACAAAATCAGGCCGCTCATAGATAAACATGCCAAAAATTTCAGATAACATGGAGGTTTGCAGGAACATCTTTCAATCGATGAAAGTATGGTTCCTTATTACGGGAAACATTACGCTAAGCAATATATCCGTGGGAAACCTATACGGTTCGGAATTAAAAATTGGGCTTTATGTACTAATGAAAGGTATATGGTGGGTTTCGATATATACACAGGAAAGAATAGCAGTCTTGAAAAACGTTTTGGAGTTGGTGGTGATATTGTTTTGGCTTTACTTCAGCAAACTGAGGTGCCTAAAAATCAAGGCTACAAAATATATTTCGACAATTATTTTACGAGTTTACCATTGCTAGCTCACCTATCTGCACAAAAATATTGCGCTACAGGAACTATTCGCGAGAATAGACTTGAACAGTGTTCTGTCCCAAGTAAACAAAGTTGGAACAAAGAAAGTAGAGGCAGCTACAAGTTTTATGCTAATCAACACTCTACACTTTTAGTGCAATGGAAGGACAACAAGGTGGTGTCCATAGCTTCAAATTTTAAGGACAATTCAATTGGAAATGTTACTCGTTGGGATAGAGTTTCCAAATGTAGGAAAAATCACCCACAGCCAAAAATCGTGGCTGGATACAATAAAGGAATGGGCGGCGTTGATAAGATGGATGGTTTGGTAGCTGTTTATAGAACTAGAATACGGCAAAGGAAGTGGTACTGGCCGTTAGTAGTGCTAGTAGTTAGTAGCGGCTGAAGCCAGATGGAAATAATGCACAGTCTTTATTAGCATTTCGCCGATATATAGCGTTGACACTCTTGAAATCTTTTGGTTCAAAACCACACCAGGGACGTGTCTCCAATCCACTCACTGATGTAAGGTTTGACAATACTGGACACATGATTATATACAATAATACCGACCGAAGATACAAACATTGTGGAAAGAAGAGTCAGTTTATATGCGAGAAATGTAATATTGCCTTGCATCCGAAACAATGTTTCAAAGATTTTCACTTGAAATAAAATATGTTTGCTGTAATCTTCGATAATTTCTTAATAAACGGTAAGAATTTTCTTGTAAGTGTATAAGTTATTTATCTTACCTTGCAAGTTTCATATAATAATTTAACATTGACCCAACATAATAGAGATAAAATTATATTAAAAACTAATGTCAGAGAGGACGGCGTTCCCTATAAGGGACGGCCTATATTTTGCAAATTCTCAAATGGATTTAGAAACCCAACTTATTTATAGCATTTTTAATGTCATATCATCATGAATATTGAACAAAATAATAAAATTTCCAGAAAAAATAACTTTGTCCACTAATGGGTTAAATACCTTTTAAAGAAAGGCATGTCCTTTATCGAAATCCTTGCTGATATGCGAGGAAGACTGGTTCGTACACAACCGTCAGAAAATTAGGAAATGCATTTAAGCGTGGCAGGAGCAGCTTAGATGATCAGTGGACGGCCGAAAGCAGCTACAAATCCAAAAATGGTGGGCAAAGTCCATGATTTATTGTTAAGTGACCGACGATTGAAAGCGTTAAAAATAGCAGAGGCAATGGTCATTTCAAAGAAATGGGTGCTTTATATTTTGCACGAAGAACTTGATATGAGAAAGCTATCAACAAGAAGGGTACTGCGTCTACTGACGAAGGAACAAAAAGCACGTCTTTGTTCCGTTCTACTGTCAAATATCGATTAATAACTTTATTTTTAAACGGAACACAGAGAATTTTTGCGTCGATTTGTTATTTGTGACGAAACATGGGTTCATTATTATACACTCGAATCTAAACAAGTCGACGATGTGGACCCAACGTGGAGAACTAACTCCAAAGAAGGCCAAAATAGTTTTATCGGCGGGAATGGTGATAGCATGTGTAATTTGGGATGCAAGAGAAATATTGTTGATAGACTATCCTTAAAAAGGCAAAACCGTAAACGGCGTATATTACGCAATCTTCTAGATCGTTTGAAAACAGCTATCACACTGAAAAGCATCCAGGAATTACTAAAAAGAAGGTTCTCTTTCACCATGATAATAAACTTGTGCATTCCAGTATGGTTGCTACAAAAAAAAAAATGGAAAATTAAAGTTCGAACTGATACCGCACCCTCCATATTCGCCAGACGTAGTATCATTTGACTGTCATGCATTCCCTCAATTAAAAGATTTTCTCGGAGGCAAAAAATTCGGAGGCGATTATTTTGGAGGGTTAGAAGACAATCACTTTCGAGACAGAATAAAGAATTTTGATTACAAATGGACTAAATGTATTGAATTAAGAGGAGACTATGTAGAAAAACAAAGTTTGTTTATTTAAATTATTGATTTGTTTCTCTACGATCTCGCGAGAATAAATTACCGTCCCCTCCACCCTCTGTAGAATTACTGCATTTAATTTTTCATATTCTATTTAATTTCAAAGACCACATGTATATTCACATAATGTAATGTAAAAAGTATAATAAAGAAACAATTTTCTAAATCCACTATTAATGTTTTGTTTCTTCGCATATTTTAATTGCAATATGATCAATGATCAAATATCTTTCGATAACGAATCCTTAGATAACGACAAACGTTTGGCTCTTAACAAATAAAAGGCATCCAACAAGCTTTACATTGATGGATGCTTTATACATAATAATAATAATAATAATAATAATAATAATAATAATAATAATAATAATAATAATAATAATAAACCAATAATTTAAACCGAAATATATTATTTTAAAGTATATACAGATAATATAATTGGGAGTACGTATTTTTCGGTATAATTTTTACTACTGGCAGGAACAAAAATTAAATTTTTTCGAGATCATAAACTAATTAAGTTTATGATGATTAGAAAATGTGAAGTTCGGACTAGGAAAATGAACAGATTATACAGTAATAAAATATGCTACAACCTTTCCAAGTACATTAAAATTAAAATTTAAAAATTTAAATTTTAAATTGATCAAATTTTGAATTTTTACGTCGACAGTAAATGTAATTTCCATAAAAGTGTATGCATATGTGAAAAGTTCAATTTAAACCTGTTACTGGTTTACTGTGTACAATGTATATGCATAACTAATTATTGACGAACTGTTTCATCGTGTTACGCATCAATATGTGTCAATCTCAATAAAGTTCGATGTGATTTAGGTCACAATAAATAATTACTGTGATTTTGTTTTTCCATTTTTCTTTCAAAGTAATCATATGAGTATTGGTATAAAATTAATACTAGAGAACACTGATTCGCGCCCAGATAGACTCTAAAACTAAAAATATTATTCAATTGGGGCACTTATGGCACGAATGTTGTCAAGTTTAGAATTAATTCATCGAACATTTTGGTACATTAAATGGAAAGTATAGTTTATTTCAAATAAGAATATAACTTTGAACGGCTGTAATGCTTTTATTTCACCACCTGCGGCAATAACTACCTGACCGCTCAATATGATTATCTTTTACGCAAACAAACTGCTGAGGTCCGTAATGACAAAATTTAAGTAAATTGTAATTACTGCAATTTAGATTAAATAAAATTTAATAATAATATAAGTACCAACAGTTGTTAATATGAATATATAGTTATATCTAGTTAAATAGTCATTAAATATAAGTACTAACAGTTGTTAATTTGAATATATAGTTATTATATATAGTTAAATAGTCATTAAATTACAATTTAGATGAAATAAGTGCGTATATTTATTAAAAAAAATTTAAGTAAATATAATTAGGAGAGTTGGTATATATTACATCTAATATTGAGTCTATTTATCATTTATTGTTAATCTTTACTGCTGTATACATATTTGATTTTTCTCTCTTTACTTAACGAACATCTGGCAACCTTTTGCTGAAAGTGTTAGTGATTATGATGTGGATAGTGATAATACTGTTGGAGCACGACAGAGAAAGCATATATAAGAAGATGCAAAACAGATCATTTTCAATGTCTATCATACTCTGATGGAAGAAAATAACGAACTACAAACTCAGAACATTCAACGAGCGTCGCAATTAACCAAAGTGCCTTTTGGAACAATATATAAAATAATAAAGAATAACGCAGGGCCTCGAAAGCAAAGAAGTGACAAAGGAGCACCGAGAAAAATTAAAGAGTATGAAATTGATACTATGTATTAGGCAGCAAGTATACTCCTTCTACGAGGAAATGTTGTATCTACACTTGTCTGCTTACATAAAAGAATCAGTGATAGCCTATAAATATTCAGTGTTCTAAAGCAACCTTGTGGCGGACGCTAAAGAAAGCTGGTTTCAAGTTTGGTACTATAGACAAACGACGCACAATTATGGAAAGCCCGAGGTAACAGAAACTTCGATATAAATACTTAACGGCAATTAGAAGGTATAGACAGGAAGGACGATTCATATGATATTTAGACGAGACGTGGTATGACACCCATGACACAATTTGCAAAGGTTGGGTGGATAGTTCAAGTATGTGTCAGTTGGACGCGCCGGTTTCGAGAGGGAAGAGACTAATCATTCTTCATGCTGGGTCAGAAAAAGGATGGATCGGACAGCCGCTATTATCTGCTAAAAATGTTAAATCCTCAAGTTTAGATTACCATGAAGATATGACCTCATCTTTATTTGAAGAATGGTTTTATGACACTTTGCTGCCAAATTTACCAAAAGATAGTGTGATAGTGATGGACAACGCTCCGTATCATTCTCGACAGCAAACCAAAGTTTCTACAAAATGTAATAATAAGAAAGATTTTAAAACATTTTTAGAAGCAAATGATTTATATTTTGAGGATCATTATACAAAAAAACAATTAATAGAGGTGATGAAGACAAAAGAATATTTAAAGGATTATTATGTGGATAACAGAGCCAAAGAAGCAGGGCACACAATTTTGCGTTTACCACAATACCATTGCATTTTCAATCCCATTGAATTGATATGGGCCCAACTGAAAAATACCATAAGACGAACAAATCAAACACCGAAATTTAGTGAACATTAAGTTTTCCTGTGCGCTAATCTTCACGGCAGTAGGAACGTCGTGTATATATTTTATGGTGAGATTAGATTCTCCAGCCTTTTTGCGATCTATTAGTTGTCCTTTGACTGTTTAATATAGTTGTAGTTGTTGGGGTAATATTTCTGCAAACGAATTTTTATAATTTTATTTACATTATACAATAATTTGTAGGAATCTTCTGAAATTAAACTATGGAAATATGACGTCTTAATTTTCCACGATTGTTATATGAGTTTGCATGTATTGTTGTATATGTATAAGTAGGTTTTAGTATATAGCTTAACTTAATTTGAAATTATTGTGATAATTGGTGAAATATGTAATCAATATAATCAATTGAATTATAAAATAGTGTGAATCTTCACGTCCAATACAAATCAGATTCATAACAGCTTGACCTACAATTATGCCACTCATGATTTAAAAAGTTGCCAGGAAATAATTAGATTGGATGTGAAATTATGCATTTAATTAATAATTGATTTAAATGGTTAAATATTAAATAAATTATTGCAAACTGTTACAAAAATAAGAGTAAAAATAATTCTAATTATCAGAATATACAGAGGTTAAGTTTTTGATATCAGATCTAAAGATCACTAATTTCCAGTATTTTCAAAGATGGTTTTCTGCTTTGAAAGTTCTTACATATTTAAAATCAAATCAGCCTATTATAGCTACAGCATGGAATAGAATTAATGATATATAGCACACTTTGTTATTTCGGATACTTGTTCCATCATTGTTTATGTTGTTATTACTAGCCAGATTATTGTCTATATTGAGAGTATTCAAAGAGAAAATACTAAACAGAAGTTTATTAATACTTTTAGAAGTATATATAGGATTACCGCTGAATAGCGCCAAAGCTATGCGAATCTGAAGAATACGCATAAATGTCTAACTGAAAATCATAAAGAAATTTTTTGTAAATCATCAAAAATTCCCAAGTTTTTAGGGCCAAAATGTAGTTAAAGTCGATCCATTTCTTTGTCTATTCTATATTTACGAAAATACAGCTGTAATTCAAGTTCATTGATATGCAAAAAAAAATCGATAAAATTCCTAGACTTATTGTTACAAAATAACGTCTAGTAGTAATAGTGAATGTTTGTTTACCAAAACATTTATGCAATATAGTCAGTCGCATATATGGTATTTTATTGCATGTTTTTTTGTGGATGTCAATAATAGCCTTTACTTCGAATATGTCGACAACCCTATAATTAATGTGCGTAATTAAGGATGCCATTGCGAACGCACCTAGCCACAGCAAAGACTGGCCATACTAAATGTAAATTACAGCGTTGTTTGTAGCGGTGGATTTCCGTATTACCGCCCGTATATTAACTGCGACAGGACCGGATTCGAATAAAAAAAAATCATTTTCTCGTTACTACGTGATCATTAGACCGCGATTTTTTGTATGAGGGCATTACTTATTTTTCACGCCTTTTTTTCTTTGTCGTTATATAAAACTAACGGTCTCTACGGAACTCTACCCTTTATTTGATGAAATTCCAATAATATCTCAAACACAAATACGTAATTTGAATTTCACAATTTCATTTACATAATATAGCAATTGTTTCGCCACTACAATGACTTCATCAGATATTTAGTACATCTAACTAAAATTATGGTGAATTAATATTATTACAAAAGAAAATTGATATAATAAATGAGTAGAATAATTGTAGTTAGATGTACTAAATATCTGACGGAGCTATTGTAATGCCAAAACGATTATAAATACGACATATAAATAAAATTGTGGATATGTGTTTGTGTTCAAAATATTGTATATCAATTACTAAAAATAGAATTTTTATTTTTATTTTTCATCGTTCACTAAATTAATTGCATTGTTCTATACATTGGACAATAAAAATTATAATTATTTCAATTTCAGGCCATGAGTTTTAAATCGGTAACAATCAAAGCATCTGAATGCCAAAAGAGACTGAATTTAGGATGCGGCATCATTCATATTTATCAACCTTTATTCAATTCGGTACTTGTTTTATTGCTGGTCTCTTTAAACACTTTTCAAGTTACCTTGTTTTATGAATGAACGTGCCATGTACACAGTTTGTAACTTTCAATGCTTTATTAAACGCACGTTCACTAAAATTTGTACCATAAAATACCAGAATAAAGCATCATAAACTGGGTATTTTAGTTATAGTTAATATAGAATTAAAAACCATCTGCAATGTTTGCTATTTTAGTAGGCGCAGTTTACAAACAAGGCGGTTCTTGGGAATTTTTCCGACCTTTGTTCGTCATCTGACCGCATTCTGATGCGGTCTATTTTGTTAATTGTTCCAGAGTTTACTGAAGTTAGGGGTAAATTTTGCTTACAATTCTTAAACAATCTCAACTGATCAGCGTGCTCGACAGCAGACGCAAGTGTCAATACTACAGCGATCAAGACAACAGCCCCGCAAGCACAATTTAATATTAAGAGACATTAGTCTCATTTTGATCAACAAGGCAACAGTCTTGATTTATCATCAAATCAACAATTCTTATGTATCAGTCATTGCAAATTCTGTAAATAAAGGTGTTACATTGGAGTGCCGCGGTTCATTAAAAACTGTCACCGACGAGTAAATAACACAGGTCTACAGTGATTTTGATGTTTGAAAGCTGTTTGCTAATTTGTATATGTTTAGGGGCCCTTATTCCAAAAAACGCCATATTTTTGCTCTATCACGTAAATTTTTTTTATAGCGCTCTATATCTTAAAAATGTTAATTTATTAATATACATACCTATGACAAGAATATGTTTGTTCCATGTTAGGCATGATTTTTAAATGAATTGATTTTTATGAAATTAAATGTGATTTGGCAACACTGGTTAATATTAGATTTCTCAGCAAAGCAACAGAGTCGGCGCAGAAGCGTCAATACAACGTTGAAACCTGCTTATGTGCAGTTTGGTTGTGTTAGTCGTCGTGCTACTGTGTCCGCGCGCTTGTTGTCTTATATGGAAAGAAGACATTGTGTGAACAATCCGAATAACTTTTGTTATATATGTGGTAGTTACGTCGTAGTAAAGCAGAGGCAAACTATAACTTCGTTTGTGAAAAATGTATACCACGCTTATTTTGGTGTAAAAATTGGCGACCAAGAGAAGTCCTGGGCTCCTCATACTGTTTGTTCCGTTTGCGTTGAAGCATTAAGAAACTGGCAAAAAGGTTGGAAGAAATGTTTAAGCTTTGGTGTTCCTATGGTATGGCGAGAGCCTAGAAATCACAGTGATGATTGTTATTTTTGTTCGTGTAATGTTCAAGGATTCAACAGAAAAAATAAGAAACAAATTGTGTATCCCAATCTTGACTGCTATTCGACCAGTTCCTCATGGACCAGATGTACCGATACCTACTGCCCCAAAAAAAAACACTAGAAAACGTCATATCGTCAGAATCAGAGGAATCTAATTGCGACCCAGATGACTCAGATTTCACACCAGATTTCAGTGAGCCCGAAGTGTTTAGCCAGAGCGAACTAAATGATTTAATTAGAGATTTGCACGTTCCAAAGGATGCATCCGAATTGTTAGCCTCACGACTTCGTGAGAAACATTTACTGGCACCTGGCGTCACATCAAGCTTTTACCGGGATCGCGAAAAAGAGTTATGTCAATATTTTACTCAAGACGGACCGCTAGTGTATTGCAACAATATTCCTGACTTAATTTCAAAATTAGGAAATGTGCCGTATGTAAAAGAAGAATGTCGCCTGTTTATTGACTCAAGTAAGCGTAGTTTAAAAGGCGTTTTATTGCACAATGGTAACGAGCTGGCCTCGGTTCCCGTTGCCCATTCGGTACATTTAATGGAAACGTATGAAAATTTTGAACTTCTTTTAAAGAAAATAAACTACCAAGAACATCAGTGGATGCATTGTGGTGACCTTAAAGTGCTGTGCATGCTACTAGCACAACAAGGAGGTTATACAAAATTTCCATGCTTTATTTGTGAGTGGGATAGTCGAGCAAGGGATAGACATTGGACTCAAATAGAATGGCCCTCTAGAACAAGCCTTACACCTGTTAGCAAAAATGTATTAAGAGATAGCTTGGTTGACCCAAAAAAAGTTTACTGCCTCCTCTCCATATCAAACTTGGCTTGATGAAGCAGTTTGTTAAAGCCCTAGACAAAAATGGACAGTGTTTTAAATATTTGTGCGAGACATTTCCAGCCTTATCCGATGCCAAGTTAAAAGAAGGTATTTTTGTTGGGCCGCAGATAAGAACATTATGCAAAGACAAGGATTTTCAAAACACAGTGACCAATGTCGAGAAAAACGCGTGGGTTTCATTTAAAGAAGTAATTGATAAGTTTCTTGGGAACTCTAAGGACGAAAACTACGAAAATATTGTTCAAAATATGTTACAACACTTTCATCGTCTAGGTTGTAATATGAGTTTCAAAGTGCATTTCCTGTTTTCACACTTGAACTATTTTCCTGAAAATCTTGGAGCAGTTAGCGAAGAACAGCGAGAGAGGTTTCACCAAGCCATTAAGGAAATGGAACGGCGATGCCAAGGCAGATGGAGCATAACGATGATGGCGGACTACTGCTGGATGTTAAAACGGGATATGCCCTTAAAAACATACAACCGAATGTCCGGACAACGCAGCTTTCTGGCAAAAAGACAAATATTTCACTTAAAAAAGACTGAGTAAAGTATTTTTTCCACTTTTTTAACTTGTATTCCACCTTTTTACTCAATAAACAAATACATTTTTTTAGAAATATCGTTTTTTTTCATTTAATATTTGCAAAAAAACCTTACGTGATACAAATAAATGCATAGAATTTTTGAAATCAGCCTACAAAAATTATATAAAATCAGTTTTCAAAATAAAAGCATCTGTCAAAAAGTTTGATTTTGTAGACCTGTGTAATTAGTGTGTATACGGCCTTACAACCCGACGCCGTGAAACAATACACAGGAGCAATCAAGTCCAAGTACCAGTGCAGTTGCCCCGACAGACTGCACTGAAACTTTCCTCGGCTTCGACTTGCAAATCAAACTAAAGAAACTTCTTCCCCGTCTAACTACTTAAACCTCACGTAACAGACAAGCACTCTCTTGTGAAACACGGCAGTGAATATACTTATTTACTTTCTATACATTCTGACGTTCCTCCAGGAAACGTTCTTGGACCAATATTATATCTATCTCATGTAGACAGTAGATATTCCAACAACAAGAATGACTACGGTAGCAACAAACGGTCGATCGCGCTTTTGGAGTCTATCGCGAAAAAATAAAAAATAATCACTCCACAAACTCGAAGTTCTCTCAAACGTCAACTCTAGACCGTCTCTGTCTCTCATTGGAATTTGCAAGACTCCCGAGGCAATGCAACTGCGCTACGTTGTTTTGTGGTAGATCGGAATCCCTAAAAGTCTGAGCACCCCTGACATACGGCAATCTTTGCAACACACACTCACCCTATTTCTGTCTCAAGAAATCTTCAAACGAACCTAAATCAAATTCGGTTAACACCGGTTAAAAACATAATGACGCAGTAACGCAAACATTCAAACTACACAGAAAACATATTCACCCGTGAAAATCAACAATTGCCAACCTCTAAAACTTGACAATGTCTTATAAGAAGTAGCCCAGAGATGAAGGTAACTGAGACGATAGAACAATTTGGAGTTGAAATGCGAGAGTAAATTTATAAAGAACATGAAAAGTTACTTTGGCATTAAATAATTTTGTATTATAAATTTGCCTTTGGGCATAGGCTAGAGCTGAATTGATTATACCCCTGCCTGATGAGTTAAAATACGTTAAATGCAGAAATCATTATCACAAATAATTTATTTGTGTTTACCAGAGATGATTATTTGAGTGCATCTGGGAGAATGCGCAACGAACATTTTTCCATGAGACGACTTTTAGAAAAGATGGCCGGAGAAAGAGAGTTACGTGATGGTCCGGTTGTTTTGATTTGCTTGCTAACTGAAAAAAAACGTGAAAAAACTGAAACAGTTGTTGTTCGAACACATGCACGTATAAACTATCTCGTAACTTTTTACACATTCACCAAGCGGAAACAATTAGGTCTTAAATTAAGCCAAATGTGTTGACTCATGCGACAGAGCTTAAAACTAGCCATAAATAACAAATTGCTATTGCACAAAGTTATCCTAAAACCTGTGTGTAGACATACGGTATTATGGGGGTAGTGCCTCCACAGTTAGAGGTTCCAAAACAAAGTACTACGTACCATCGTCGATGCACCGTACTACGTTTCCAAGAAAATAATTCAACATGATATTCCATTAAAATCTAACAAGGAAGTTATTCACCAGTTCAATGCCAGTACCGCGAAAGATTGACAGTGCACCTAAATCTGCTAGCCAACCAGTTAAATGTGCGCGATGTCAATAAAGTATGTAGGCTGAAATGTTTACTGCCATCAGATTATTATTATTCTCTTGTCACATGCTTCTGGTGACGTATTCTCCTATTTCTCTAGAATCCTTGGTTTTAGTTCCATTTCGTGTCGACACTCGTATTTACAAAATTTATTCATATATTTAATCTCAATTCATTTATTGCACCACAAGTTATCTATAAGTGACAAGTCTGGATATTGTGCGGTCTATTGAAACATAGGGGCATCATTTTTCCTAAAACGTACCATTCTTCGCTTCAACTTGTAGGGTGGAAGTTGCGGTGCTTACTGGAAGAAGTATGTAACCTCGTGCGTGTAGAATAATTTCACAATCGAAGTTCTAATACCTCTTCTAGAATGGTTATTAGGCTTTTACTATTGATTCGACCAAATCGTTACATTTCCACCACCTTCGACGTCATACAAATTGAGCCACGCGCGTTGGAAAAATTCAAATTATGTAAATAAAATCTATCACTTTCATTATATTTGTGCCACGTAGAGGCATTTTTAATTACTATTAATTATCTGTCATAAACATTATGTCAACTATGGTTTGTTTAATTTTTTTTGAACTGTTTAAAACCTTCATTTTAAAAATAAAAGCATGCTTATTCCATCGTTAGTTAGTATTAGTTAAATTTAAAATGCTTTTTTCTTTAATTTGGTTTATTTTTTAATCGTTAATTTTGCTTCTTTTAATTCCTGTTCAACAAAGTTCGTTTAGTGTTTTTTTAATTTAAATATAGTTATACGAGGGAAAGTCAGTAATTAGGTCGTCACAAAAAGGTATTATAAAAATAATTAGAGAAATAGGTAGCCAAAAACAAGTTTTATTTTTCAACAAAGTCTCCATCTACATTAATACACTTATCCCATCGCTTTATCAATGCCCCAATGCCTGCTGCATAAAAGTGTTTGGGCTGGCGTCTGAACCACGTGCGCACCTCTTGTTTAACATCGTTGTCACCCTCGAAATGTTTGCCGCCAAGATGCTTTTTGAGTGGACCGAACAGATGATAGTCGCTTGGGGCCAGGTCGGGACTGTAAGCCGGATGTTCAAGAAGTTCCCTACCCTAATTGTTCAATTCTCGCCTGGGTCAAGTGGGCCGAATGGGGCCTGGCATTATCGTGATGCAGCAATATTCCTCTCGTCAGTAGGCCTGGACGTTTTCGTCGAATTGCATCCCGAAGCAACAACAAAATTCTACAGTATGATTCAGCAGTCACGTTCTCTTTTTTGTTCTAGAAATGTGCTAGGAGCACTCCCTGAGAATCCCAGAACACGCTAAGCATAACCTTACCAGCTGAGGGCACAACCTTAAATTTCTTTGTTGACGGCGAAGAAGGATGTTTCCATTGCATTGAAGCACGCTTTGTTTCGGGTTGCTAGTGGTGCACCCATGACTCATCACTAGTAACAATCCTGTTAAGCATGTTCTCCCCTTCCACTGTGTATCGAGAGAGGTGTTGCAAGGACAAGCCCGTTCGAATTCTTCTGTGTTCCTCGGTCAGTTGTCTAGGTACCCATAAGAACACCCTATTGCAGTTGCTATACTGTCTATTGTTACCCGCCTGTCAGTTCGAATCATCTCTTCCACCCGTCGAAGTGTTGCATCTATCGAAATCTGAACGGGGCGGCCACTTCGCTGATCGTCAACAACTTTTGAGCGTCCTTGAGAGAATTTCTCGACCCAGTTATATACGGCTTTACGCGACAAACACTTTTCACCGTAAACAGAAGACATTTCCTTATGAATATCTTTTGCAGAAAGTCCTTTTGCCCAGAAAAAACGCACAATAGCACGTTGCTCTTCTACAGTACAATCTTCGAGCACGGTCGCCATTTTAACACTGCCTGTGTTCGCGCACACCAACTGTCACTTGAGAATTATAAAGCTGGATTGTGGTGACACCTATTGACAAATAGGGAAACAACTCACTCCTATTTTCAGCTTTCCTACAGCAGTTTGTGACTTATTTAATGACTTTCCCTCGTAAATCCAACAGACACTGCCAGAGCAATAGCTTTGATAAAAAATGGGCGATCACAATATTACATGGCTCGAGTCCTAGATGCTTCCAGGTGTTCTGTTCAAAGAGCAGTAGAGCGGATCCGCGTAACTGGTGGCTACACTAGACGAGTCGGTTCTGACAGAAAAAGGTGTACGAGCGCTCAGGATGACCGCTTTTCTTACATTGAGAGTCCTGAGAAACAGGGACGTTACAGCTGTTTGTGTCAGAAACGATTTAGAAGAGGTATGTGATGTAGCAGTTAGTGAAGCAACAGTAAGAAAAAAATTGCAGGAATATGGATTGACTGTTAGAAGACTTGCACACGGCCCACAATTGACCACATCGCGTAGAGCGGTTACGCTTTCGTCGTGAACATTAGAACTGGGTTAATGATTTACAGACGAGTCAAGATTCAATCTCAACTCTCCTGATGGACGTCAAAGAGTATGGCGAAGAGCTGGTGAAAGGTTTGACCAATGCAATATTGTTCCAAAGCTTCAAAGTTCTAAAGTTTCGGCGGTGAATCAGTTATGGTTTAGGGGGGAATTAATATGAAAGTTTGTAAGAATTTAATGGTGGTAGATGAAGAAGCTCTGAATGCAGACAGAGATATTAGGGATATCCTAGAACCACATGTGGTGGCTTTTGCTCCATTTGTTGGCGGCAATTTTATGCTAATCCATGATAACGCCCGCCCTCACGTTGCTCGAGTTGCTAATGAATATTTGGAAGAAATTGGAATCTATCGTATGATCGGTGAGCAAGAAGACCAGACCCAAATCCGATCGAATATGTGTGGGAGATGGTCAGAAGGCGACTTCCAGCTCAAATTCCAGCACCAAGAAACATCCAAGAGCGCGGCAATAGTCCAAGAATGGGAAAACGTTGAACAAAATGACATTCGACTCCTTATTGAAGGAATGCCAAGTAGAATGGAGAGTGTAATTCAAGCACAGAGAGGCAATACACACAATTACTCCCAATTATTTATCATTTACAAAAACAAAAAAACAATTTGTTGATTTGTCACTATACCGTGTTTTACATTATTTTTGTTATTCTAAGTTATGTATATTTTTTAACTGGTTCAAATTCATTACGATTGTATGCTTTGCCTTTTAAACCAACAAAAAAAAACTAAGAAAAAATAACCAAATTAGTACATGGATCGAATTTTGTGCCGGTGAGTGTATATAGTAAGTATACAAAAAATATGTTCTCTATGTTTAATTCATCGGACCATATAATTTTTCTTCTGCTGTTGGCTCAGTTTCCCATCCCATAACTTCATTTCTACTAGTCCTCTTCTAACCCTTCAATATATATCATGCGCTCGCAGAGATAAACGCTCTAAATCTAGGTCTCTCCTAGTTGTTTTATGCTTCCATACATTTTTTGGCTAGCTTTCATAAGAACGTGTCTCCGCAAACAACTTATATAGCATAAAGTGATCATTTTAATGTTCGTTGCAATTTCAATTTGAAATAATCGCTCTGAATGTAACAAAATTACTTCGTTTTCCTACGTTTAATTCACGTTGTCTTGGCATATTATCGCAATACACAACACGGTACATTAAAATATCACACTGTACAGTTCGTTTTATCAATGATACTGATAGTACTAAATCACACAGTAGATTACAACTACGTAATGTGTATTTGCACAAAGTATAGGAATTCATTGTTGTAATAACTCTAATTAAGGATTAGTAAACATCTGTTACAGTAGGATTAGGGACGCTAGTATTATTGTGTTTTCTCTAAGGTGTTTTAAACATACGACCAAGGCTGTATATAAAAAATAACTATAGGCTCATCTTTATCTGTTCTCTAATAATAAAACTGTTTGTTAGAGTATCTGAAGTTCTCGTATTGAATTAATACTTCTTTAGAATATTTAGTGATATGCATGCACCTCGCTTGAAAGCATTGGAATTTGAAATTTAATCGTAAATTTAATAATAAAAGTAAAAAAGTAGACAAACATATAACATATAATAGGCTAAAAGAAGACTACATAACCAAATAAAGTAATTAAATATGGAATGGAATCCTAATAAGAACGAGTATAACTTGTTACATAAAAAATCTAAATTCTTGAACACTAAATTCTTCTAGAAAATACAAGGGCGGGGTTGATTTATTCGGGCGATTGCCCAGAGGCCCTGAAATTAAAAAAATACACATCACATTTTGACAACCGATGCCCTGTCAGCTTACTGTTAGTGTTAGAAAAAATTGACAAAGCGTGTTTTGTAGGCAATTTTTTAAATTTTACTCCGCTACTAATTAAGTGTAAATGCATAATTTTAAACAACTTGCAGTGAAGTCTCTTTTAAAGAAAGGCATGTCCTTTACCGAAATCCATGATGATATGCGACATACACTGGGTGAGGATTGTCTTTCGTATACAATTGTAAGAAAATGGGGAAATGAATTTAAGCATGGCAGGAGCAGCTTTTAGAAGTTGATCCCCGCAGTGGACGACCAAAAACAGCTAAAGTCCAGAAATGGTGGATAAAGTCCATGATTTGTTGTTAAGTGACCGACGATTGAAAGCGTTAGAAATAGCAGAGGCAGTGGGCATTTCAAAGAAACCGATGCTTTATATTTTGCATGACGAACTTGATACGAGATGGGTGCCGCGTTTACTGACGACTGAGTAAAGACGTATTCGCTGTCAAATATCAATGAATAATTTAGTAATTTTTAAACGCAACACAACAGATTTTCTGCGCCTGTTTGTTACTTGTGACGAAACATGAGTTCATTATTATACATCCAAATCTAAACAACAGCCGAAGATGTGGCTTAAACGTGGAAAACCAACTCCAAAGAAGGCCGAGATAGTTTTATGGGCGGGAAAGGTGATGGCATCGGTATTTTAGGATGCAAAAGGATATTGTTGATAGACCATCTTCAAAAGGACAAGATCGTAAACTGCGACAGACAGCTATCGCTGAAAAGCTTCCAGGAATGACTAAGAAGTAGGTGCTCTTTCACCATGATAATGCGCCTGTGCATTTCAGTACGATTGCTGCTAAAAAAATTGAAGAATTAAGGCTCGCATTAGTACCGCACCCCCCATATTCGCCAGAGCCGGCACTTCTATATTTTCTCTGGGGCAAAAAATTCTGCACAAATGAAGAGCTAACTTCAACGATGGACGATTATTTTCCAGGGTTAGAAGAAAATAATTTTCAAGACGAAATAAAGAAACTTGAACGCAGATGGACCAAATGTATCGAATTAAGGAGATTATGTAGAAAAATAAAGTTTATTTAAATTATTTCTTTGTTTCTGTACGATCGCGCGAATTAATCAACCCGCCCTCGTATTTATAAAATGATTATATTCAAAGACACAGATGATTAATTCATGCAAATTTTAGAACTTTGTCCAGCAATAGACATTCTCAAATTTCAATTATATTCTCTCTGCGCGTACATTATAAATTTATTCGCTCTTTTATTCAGAAATGTCTTGTTATTTTCTTATTAATGCTATGCAAACAGATAAATATAAGAATACTTACAATGAGAGCTAATTTCGTAGGCGAAATAACGTGTTTTGTCGAATATGGGTTGGCTTTGATTAACGCCGAAAATGTAACTAAAATTCACAGATCGCCAAACATGAATATCATATAGATAAATTCTGTTTAGGAACATTGTACATATTTACTTACAAGGAAAATTTTTAATATTAAAGTGAAACTAACAGTCACAGAGTTGAGAATTATATAAATTCTATAATTTGAAAATTATAACCCCGTTCTATTGTGAATTTGACTAGAATCAAAGGAAAATTACAACAAAATATGTACACCTTTTAAGGGCCGATATTATAAACGATAAAATCTGCAGATTTTATTTAGTAAACAAGCAAATTTAATTTACTCTATAGATTAGATATTATAAATAGTGAATAAGGAAACTAAGCAAGTAAATCTACCAATAGAAAATCGTGGTATTAAACGTTATTCATTGGTTAAATGCGTTCAAATGCTCCACTGTGTTCAAATAAACATAACCTTATTTTTAAAATATATATTTTATATTATTAAAAATACCTTTGTATTATACAAAACTGGTGGGGTTTACCTACTCATGTATGTTTCAATTATTCTGTTATTTTTAAAAGTTTATATTTTGTGTGTGTTTGATAACATGAATTATGATAATGCCAGATTTATCGGTTTGTATTTTACAAATATAAACAAAAAGAAGTAGTAAAGAATTAGGATTTTTTTGCTACTTCTTCATTTTATTCAGTGGCTCCATCGTTTATCGAAACGCTAAACTGCAAAATACATAGCTATTACTAATAAATAAAACACACATAAGATGTTTTAGATTTACACTTTATTAATAAAATAACGACAGCTGTTTCGCTAACACAGTAGCTTCTTCAAATTCAACTTAAGACTAAAGATACATACAAGATACAGCGTTAATCAGGTAGTTGACTTGGGTCAACTACCTGATTAACGCTGTATCTTGTATGTATCTTTAGTCTTAAGTTGAATTTGAAGAAGCTACTGTGTTAGCGAAACAGCTGTCGTTATTTTATTAATAAAGTGTAAATCTAAAACATCTTATGGGTGTTTTATTTATTAGTGATATGGATTTACATCAAGCAAAGGTCGAAACAATTAAAGAATTACATAGCTATTCAGAGTTATTTTACAAATACTTATTTTACTTGCATGCACTTTTTATAATGCCAGATTTAAATTTGTTCGTTGAATAAATTAATTCGTCAAGTTGTTATTCAGAGATTTATTCGCTGTTCCTTAAACAACAACATAAATTGAACAAACTCATTGAATTTGAGTTTGTGTTGAAGTGAGTATGTGAAAAAATGTCACTCGTATATACAAATTTAAACATTTATCTATTATCTTAATGAATATTAACTATACTTCATAGAAAATATTCAGTAATTTAATCAAATAAAAGTTTTATATACATCTTTTAGGGATTTAATTACATTCATCTTATTAATTTCCTTGACATCCTTCTATACCGTAGATTCCCAAAGTGGATTGACCCCCAGGGGTCGATGTAGACCACTTCTATTGACCCCCAGAGGTCGATTGAATTATATTAATGAATATATAAAACTTAAAATGTGTTCTTTTTTATGTTTTTCACACTATAGTTACAAATTTAAATCTTTCAAAGTGAGTAGCACTATAAAGCGTGGTAAGTGGTTTACGAGACAAAAAAGTTTTGGGACCTCTGTTCTATACAAACGTCTACAATGCAACAATATATACATATAAATAAATCTATAAAATTATACAGATTTTAGTCATAGATAATACTAGATCTATAGCAAAAATTGTAGATCTTGATTATGTATATTTTTAATTAATGCAATAATACAAATAAATTCCAATTTTATAGAGCCCGTGACATTTATAGTGGCATTTCTAGATTATACAACTAGAATATACTAAAATAGAAATAAATTAATACCAAAAAAAAATCACTTTTGTAATATGCCATCGTGAAATGACAATTGTTTCGCCCATACAGTGGCTTCGTCGGGTACATTACGAACTAGTGCAAGTTACAAACTAACATCGGTATACATAAATACAAAAAGGTTAATATTACTTTACAGTGTCTTTAAAATATGAGAATCCGTCAATTCTATTCACAATAATATTGAATTTAATTGTGAAACTCTTAATTTTTTGGATTTAACTATTAATAAAATCAACAATAAATTAGAGTTTGACATTTACCATAAAGAATCCCACACATTAATAAATATACAGAATTCGTCAACACATCCCAAACAATACAAATTACCAGGTTTCTATAGTTTCTTATAGATTAATGAATTATCCACTATCCAAAGGAAATTATGAAAAAAACTGAATATAATTAAACCAATACCAATCAATAACAGCTACACAAATACTTTAATTAAAAATATGCTGACAAAAGAAGTATTTAAAAGAACTATATGGTATATCCTGTAATAAAGGACAAGCCAAATTCAAAATTTAGATTACACTGGAAAACCTAATGAAGATATTTCAATATATTTAAAAAAACTTAATAACATGTTTTTTAATATCTTTGAACTGTTATATCGGCCATTTTTGTTATTCTCTCTGACAGCGTTTTTTGACATTTATTTTCTGAAAAGTTTGACAAATCATCATGAATCATTACACTGGTCAACAACGTTTATAAATCGTTCGAATTTATTCCACAAATCAACGATAAGTTCGTGAAACTTATAGAGCACTTCGTGAATTTGACGGTGTTCATAATCGACCAAATGAATCCCCATTGGTCGAAATATTCAGATTCGAACGTAATTTATCTCTTATTGATGTGTCTGTGCCAGTGAGACAAAAAAAAATGCCAGAAGTGCAGCCGATATTGCTGCCGTTGACCAGAATGTTCGCGATGATCCAAATTTGTCGATTCCACGCCGTTCTCAGGAATTAGGCCTATTTGTCACCACAATTTGGCGAATTTTAAGATCTGGGTTTACACCCGTATAAGATCCAATTGGTCTAAGAACTGAAACCAAATGATCATCGTCTGCGTCGTGAGTTCACGGATTAGGCTCTCGAAATGAAACTGATCAGCATTTTTATAAAAAATTGTGTTTCCTGACGAAGCTCATTTTTGGTTAAACGGTTATGTCATTAAACAAAATTGTCGGATTTGGAGTGAAAAAACCCCACACGGATATCTACAAACTCGACTACATCCACATAAATTGACTTCTTCTGTTTGGTGTGGGATCGTCAGACTTTTTTCTTTCAAAATGTGTCCGGAGAGCACACAATCAATGGGGCACGCTACAGAATAATGGTCAACGAATATTTGTTTCCAAACTTGCGTGACATTGATGTAGACAAGTTTTGGCTCCAACAAGACAGCGCTACGTGCCATATAGCAGCAGAAACAACCAATTTATTGCGATCCAAATTCAATGATTCAATAATTTCTCGAAATGGTCCTGTCAATTAGCCGTCAAGATCTTGCGATGTGACGTCTATGGATTATTCTCTGTGAGGATATGTCAAGTCACAAGTCTATGTCGACAAGCCAGCCACAATTTAAGCATTTAAACACAGTATTATTCGTGATATTAACGAAATAAAGCCACAGATGTGAGGGGAAGTGGC
This sequence comes from Melolontha melolontha, assembly GCA_935421215.2. NCBI lineage: Eukaryota > Metazoa > Arthropoda > Insecta > Coleoptera > Scarabaeidae > Melolontha > Melolontha melolontha. Next base: position 202,387,815 of record OW285235.1, on the reverse strand, counting down.
AAAAAATTGGGTTTATCGGATGCAGTGTTTGAAGCGGGGTCGTGGGGTGCATATGGATAAAATCTTACACCAACATTATTAATGTCATACACCAAGCTTTCAACAAAATAACAATTAACCCTCTATCTTAACATTTTGCTGTTTTTATTTCAGTTTAAAGATATGACACGCTTATTGAAAAACCCTATATAAACATGTTTTTCAAAACAAATAATAATTTATCTAAGTACATCAAAAACAATAAAGATAGAACAGATAAAAATAAGAAATCTGCAGTCTATAAGTTAACGTATGGATGCGGTGAGATATACGTTAGTCAAACAGGAAGATCATTTGAAAAACGTATTACTGAACATTGTTCTTAGACCTAAAATGGTTTTCCCTTTTAAGATCTGAGTAGCGTTCCCTATCATTTTTAATGCACTGATTACGAGAAAAATAGTAAAAAAAATCCGTCATGTCAAAATATTTATTTAGCATTTTAGATTTTGCTTAAAATTGCAGGGAGGGTTCAATTCGAAAATGGATAAAACTTTCTTAAACGAGTTCTGAATAATAGATTCATTTTCGATTCATAATTTGTTAAATACTAGATAATTAGCATAAGTAATACGTGTTTATTACGCTGAAATGGGTGATTTTAGCCTCATTAAATAATGCGCCTATTAATATATGAGTTGTTAAATTTTTTTAATGAAATATGAATATATCGAAAGTTTTCGAGGCAGAAAATAGCTTGACAAGAAATTCCGCGATTTTAATTTTTTTTGTGGAAGTAATAGGCACTTAAATTTGCACTCCTTTACACATTAAGCTGGGTACGGTGAAACAGTTTGTGAACGCTTTAAATAAAGGTTTCAAATATCTGCATCAATTTTTCCATAATTGTCAGACGCTAAACTGAAAGAAGGAATTTCTGTTGGCCCTGATATAGAAAAATTAATGAAAGATGAAAAATTCGATGAAACACTCGCTCCAAATTGAGTTAGAAGCATTGAAATCTTTTAAGGAGGTGGCGAAAAATTTCTTAGAGAGCAATAAAAAGCCCGATTATAAAGAAAAAGTGGCGAATATAATTGCAAATTTTGGCTTAATGAGCCGTTCTATGATTTTAGCCTCATCATTAAACTTCATTTCCTGAATTCGTACATTGACTACTTTCCGGAAAATTTAGGAGCCGTTAGCGAAGAGCAAGGTTAAAGATTTTACCAAGATTTGAAAGATATGGAACAGAGGTATCAGGGAAGGTGGAATATAAACATGTTGGCGGACTATTGTTGGCTGCTAAGGCGAGATGAATCAAACCGAAAATTTATGCAATATATGCAATATAAGTATTTAATTGTATACTAAAATGATCTATTTTTACATCACAGTAACAGACATTTAAAAAATATTTGCCGCTAAGAAAATATTAAGTTACTAATTATACTTATTCGTTCCTATGCCCAATGCTAATGCATTTGTATATAAAAACATTGCAAACTATAAAGGTAATAAAGAATAAATAAATGTTCAATATCCAGCAAATGAATGCAAAAAACATCTAAATAAATACGTTTCCTTTAGAATATGCCTAATTGGAAATTATAATACAAAACAGAAAACTACAATAAAATTAGGAAAAAACAAATTGAAAAAAATTGGGGGCCAAGCAACTACCGTGGAAACTGTACAATGAAAAACGAATGTTGAAATTCATTTAACTATTGAAGGAAAGCCTCGTTGGTGTGATTTTTGTAGCACCAAAGCATCAGTCAAACGTTCTAAAATAATATGTGAAGAATGTGATGTAGGTTTATGTCTAAACTGTTTCGAGTGCTTCCATAAAAATAAGTACATAGCTGTAATGTTGTAATAAATAAATATAATAGTTATAATAAATTTTATTCGTTAGTTGCATATACATATTCCTTTTTATTACTTGTGGCACTTATATATGCCACTAAGCAAAGATATACTTCAAAACATTTAACGATAGATGGCACATATAAATTCCATCCAAAATCACTGAAATGCCACGAAATATCTACATATCTATATATAACAAGTTTCTATAGCCACACTCCTAAATCAATCAAATCACGTATGTAATAGCTAATTCATATTTTAAACAAAATGCTCTACCCTATAAAGGGTTAAATACTTTTTTAATATATTTTTTTCTAAGTAGTCTGTTTTGCAATTTTATTCCTATGTCTATTCTGAAAAATCTGGACACGGTGGAGCAAAACTGAATACATATTGGTAATCAGCGCATCAAAATACTTCAGAATCAGTAATCGAATTCAAAATGGAACGTCGTGACTCCAAATTTTCAGGCCTGTGTAAAAAACACAGATTCCACTTTTGCCAATCGTTTAATACGAGACCACATATTCAATAATGACTTTCAAATTCTACGTTTAGAAAATAAAGGCACAAAATTAAATTTATTGGAAAGTTTAGAAATTAATAAATTAAAGCAATTCCAAATCACACATTCACATTTCAGGCGACCGTTCACATATTTTGACTAGAATATTCGAGTAAATTTCCAAGATACTATGAGATTATATTAATTAATTTAATTACATTGACTTTTTTTGTGTATATGTGTACCGATGTTAGTTTGCACTAGTACGTACCTAACGAAGTCACTGTGTTGGCGAAACAATTGTTGTTTTACGATCACATATTAATAAAGTGAAGATTTTAACTACTAGTTTTACTTCTATTCTAAATCATAGATCTTAACAAGTAAAAGCCGAATCAATCCAATTAGAATATACTACTTCATAACGAATTGCTTATTTTGAGAATTAGAAATACATATTTTCAGTAAAAATTATATCGTAACATATTAGTTTAAATGTGATAAGTGATTGTACACTAATTTATAAATTTCAATTTTAAGTAGAAAAGAAAATAATAGCATCATAACATAAATAATTCCATGTAATATGCTTTCATATCAAAATTTTAGTTTTATGTATAATTAAATTTGACAACTAAATTTTAGAAGATATTAAACTTACACATGTCGCATTAGCTTCATTGAAAAATGGAATTTATCGCCAGTTAATAATTTTATCCTTCTTATCTTCATTTTAATACATATCGTGATACAAATTGATTATTTTTTTCATTTGCATAATCCTGCCTTTCAAAAGATTTATATTTATTTACACAATTTAAACACACAAACGACCTTTGCTAACCAAAAAATTAAACATGTGGCTACTTATATTTACTTCAGCAGACGCAACCACGCACTTACGCAGACACTTTAAAAATAATCAAGGTACGTTTTATAATCGGGACCACCGAATAACGAGGTACGTTATCGCAAACATGGCTTGACACTATTTACCGCATGCCTAATAAAAATTAATTGATGTTGATATACGCACAGCATGCAAATAATAAGAAATAAAATTTTTAATTGTATACCTGGGGCATGATCGTGCGATATAGCGCAATCTGTGACAAGAATGAGGAAAGATATAGATTAGATGGACGATCGGGAAGCGAATCGAGGCAGCGAAAGTTACGCTCCTCTTAACGCGAGTACTTTTTACTGGCACAGAACACGATACGATACCTAGAATCGTAACGGTTAAACTGAACCGCTTTGCACCACTGTCGCTTGGACCCTCTCGGAGGAGTGGCACTCTGACGCTGCCGACTATAAGCGAAGAACTGGAAATAACGACCCATCAACACAACGCGGTGGTATTTTCTTTTCTTTATTACTCTAAAATGAGAAAAGCATCAGGATATAGTCTTGAAATCTCTGTTCGAATTTCCAGGATATTTTCGTATACTTTTTCTTCCAAGGAAATACAAAAAAGGAATACATACTCGCTAAAAGTAAAGTTAAGTTTCGGATGACACAAACAGAAAAGTTTCTGATAAAATCAATATCTAGTTAGAAAAACTATGATTGAAAATGTAAAGCCCCTACATTTTAAGACAGAACAACATATTTTACTTAGAGCCTGATCAGATAAGTGTTAATGAAATAATAAGCCAGCATTCTGATATAACTTATATAAATACACATATGTAATTACAGTGTTCAGTAATTAAGATCACTTTGAAAAATTACTAAAAATTAAAATAGACTTGCAAATGTAATTAACTGATTGAGAAGAAACGTGTTAAAACTTTATTAGAATAATTAATAACACAACGTTTAAGTTTAAAAAAAGATGCCATGTAGACACTACACATGTTTTGCCCCGCTTTGGCTTCATCAGTTGATGATAAATACAAATTCAGTTTACAAAATTAGTAATTACATACATATAAAACCAGAAAAACAATTATTATTAAGGAAGGGGTTATGTATTACAGATTTAGATTTAATAGACGGGAGTTATTTACGTCTAACTGATTAGTTAAAATTCTACCTATTTAATTCATTCTTAAAACATCTTTCATGTTCAAAAAGCATATCTTAGGAGACTGTGGTTAAGTAAAAACTTAAAAAGAGTATAAAAACCCCTTCCAACAATTAATAATCGTATCCTAAATACGTATTTTGACAACTAATTTGTCATTCTCAGTAGGTAAGATTAATATCACAGTGTTTAACTTGAGGTAAAGCTAACGAAACACTTCACAAGGCGTCCACATATACACCAAATTTATTTATAAAAGTATCTTAACCTTGGATGTTCTAAAAATCCTTAGTTTCGGCGGTTTCTGGAGTTTCTGGAAAGGTAGGACACCTTATGATAAGGAATTTTTGAGTTTCTAACCTTAAAGGCCTAGCTCGTGCCCAATTTTGTGGTTTATCGATGCACTTTAACTTTTAATATCTCTGGTAAGTTTAATGACTTTCTGGTGTTGTTTTGAATTATTTCCTGGAAATCATCTAAAGTGACGCTTACTTTTTGTATTTGTGGAAAAGACGCCAACTTTCTTTTATTTTATCCAAGGCCTCTGCATCGCATATTAATATATCGAAATTTGTATTTAATTTTATCTTCCCAAATGAATTAATTTAATTTTTTACCGTTTGGATAGATTTTATAAATTTAGATTTTAATTTAGACATAATTATTCTTAACCCTCAAATGCACATTGGAAATATGCGGCTCCCAGCCTTTAATAATTTAAATTGTACAGCACTATTACAATAAATATCAATATAATTAATGCTATCAAACGAGTTAAATATCTTCGAAACTACTAAGGTATTGATGAATATTATAAATGAATTGCAAAAATATAATTTTTAATGATATAATAGAAAGAATGACGCGAAAATAGCTTATTTTATATTTGACATTTATTTATATACGGTTCCATTTAACAACTTACATATTAATGTTTATAATCTGCTTAAATGTTAAGATAACAGGTTTTAAATAATCTTTTCCCGGTTCCAAGGAATCTCATAGGCTTAATGAAGCCCGTATTACTTCAAATCCCCATCGATGGATAATAGAGTATCGCAGGGTCAACAGAAGAAACTCTATTATTACAGCGTATTTATACGGTGGGAACAAGGATTTCTAACTTTGTAAATAGCATTAAACTTTAAGTAATTATAGGTATAGTAATCTTTTTTTAATATGTGTAATATAACTTTTAAATAATTAACTTTTTCTATTCCGCACACACAATGATCTCATTTTGATACGCATTCGCGGCTCGAAATGAACCTTATTTCGAGACGCAACCTTTCATTATTCAGTGTTGGTTTCCTGTTCAATTTGGAATAATATTTGACACGCTGCTTAATATAGGTTATGGTTATGTACCTACCAGAATACAAAAGATAATACATGAATGTAAAATAACGACTATTTATTATTATATTTTAGTACTTAAACAAGGTAATAATGAAGCACAAAACTCAATATAAAAATATAATTATGTTAATGTATTTTATTTTAGTTATTGTAATTAATATAAACATGTACATTAACTTGCGATGAATCATAAGCATTTATACTAATGCCAGGTAGGTTTTGATTGGAAACTAATGTTTTCCTTGTAGTATTAGTTTCAACAATAACTTTAGATTTTTTATTTGAAGATTGTGGCTGTGAAACGCTTGAACACCCACTTGATGTATTTTGTTCAGACGAGAACATTTGAGCAACCTCAATTTTTCTTTTCATGGATGTATCAATATAACCCTCAGCTATAGCTGCCGATTTCCATCCTCCATGTTGCTTAATTGTAATCAAATCAACACCCATATTTGCTATATGAGACGCACTGGAACGTCTAAAACAGTGTCCACTAAATAATTCAGGATTTGGTAATTTAAGAAAGACCGCAATAAGTTTAGGCATCTTGCCTATTGTATGAATTCCAATTGGACATGATATACAATATCCATTGCGATAGGTAAGAAAGAAACGTTCAATGGTTGTGTTTTTTGGTCTTAAACTTTTTTTAATTAATATAATTTTAATTAATTAATATTTTTTTATTAAATCAATAGGGGTTGTGATTGCAAAACTTCTAGGTAAATAATTTTTTGTTTCAGGTGTCGAACAAACAATGAAATCATCCTTATATTCAATATCATTGATTGACATATTTACTAATTCATATCGTCTACAAGCTCCAGCATAACCTATTAATAACGCAACCTAAAATGAAAATGCTATACAAATTGTGTTTAATAGAGAAACAGAAATACCTTTATTGCAAGGTACAATTTCTCATCAGCATTTTCTATAAAATGATCAATTTGTTCCATATCTAATATTTTAGATTTCTTTGGCTGATATCCTTGTCCACAACGTTTTAAGAATGCTTGTAGTTTAGAATATTTTGATATATCTAAGTTCTTATAGATATTTAAACAAGAACGCAACATAGAATATAATGCCCATAGTGTCGAGGGCTTTTTTATTTCACTTTGTAGCTTAAAATATCCCAATAAAACATTTTCTGATAGTATGTGAACTTCATTTTCAATACACCAAGATTCAAATTGCTGATAATTTTTTTCATATACTACACGAGATTTTTCTGGCAATAAATTTCCAGATGTATTTTCTGCTATTTCACGGAGATTCGGTGGTGTCCCGCTTAGGTAATTAGAATTATCGATAATTTCTTTATAGTTTCTGTTTGAATTAGAATAATAATAAATTTTAAATGACATTCGCTATTTAAAAATAGGGAAAGTCAGTTTGACCAACGTTTACATTTCAAAAAAGTAAATGTCACTTATTTTATACAAATTGCATACTATGAAAAGTACAAATTTTAAAAGTTATGGAAATGCGAAATAGAAAAAATAGTATAGAAAACTCGTTTCATAAGACGTTTTGTTGTCCTCGTCCTTTGGAAAACTCGCCTTCGGCTCGTTTTCCAAACTTGGCCTCGTACAACAAAACATCGTCTTATGACACTAGTTCTCTAATACACTATTATAACTATTCACTTTCTTTTAATAATTAAGCTTTAATTTGATGATTTCATGTGGATTTGTTTGCCTATGAATATTTATTATGTTTAACGTTTTCAAATCTTTCATGTTCCTCATTCTGGCTTCAAAAATTCTCCCTGTTTGCCCAATGTAGTCTTTTTTTACATTTCACACAAATTAACTTATAAACACGTATACACTGGGTGTATACAAGGAAGCCCTGTAAAATGTTTCGCGATTTTTGTGTTAACTTGTGCACCATGTTCAACACTGATTATTAATTTTACCTATTAAGGATGATAACTTAGTTGTCGAAATCGTATTTATAATACGATTATTAATTTTACCTTCTAACCTTTTTTAAATCTTTCATGTTCTGGCTTCGAAAGTCCTTCCTGTCTGCCCTGTCTTTTTTATATTCCACAAAAATTAACTTATAAACATCCGAGTTCAATTTTTTGGTTCGTTTTATCTGTTATTCATAATGACTTTTAGTATGGAGTTGTTAGTTTTAAATGAAATTAATTCATTATTACATTTTTGATAATGAGATTGTAATTATTAGATTTTTTTGTTTCTATTATGGGATGAATTAAAGAATGTTTTTGACTTTAGCCACTTTGTTAAAATGTCATTAACCATGTCCATTGAAAAACTATTATTTAAGGCTATCGTAAGAATTCTATTCTTTCCTAAAGCGAAGTTATCTTTGCTATGGGGAGGATGTTAATTAATCTATATATCTGTAGACTGATATCCTGACAATTTGTATGTTATGGAGTGCATGTATCGTGGTATTTGTGTGTCGGTTTCTGAAAAATTCATATTTTAGTACTTAAATTAGCGGTAGCGTATCATATTACAATGTGTTAAATGAACATATCTGACTTAACACAACAAAAATAATTTTACGAGGCCAATTTAAAATACAAATTGTTCAAACAATGTTTGAAATATGTAAAAAAGATGTCGCGGCAGCAATATACATTACTGAGAAACAAATCACACAACAAATATAAAAGAAGTCTTGTAAAATTAAGAAATCATTCATTGAAAGTACTTCAATAGATTTGACTTCCACAAATATACAAGATGACAGAGATGACCAAAGAATTTGTATTTTTTTTTTTTTTTGGTGGAATGAAATTTCTACCTCGGATATGAAGAAAATGAAACGAGGGGACGAGTATATGTCAGGAATAAGAATATTTAAGTGGTACAAAATGTTCAAAGAAGCCAGAGAAGGCGTTGAAGACGAAAAGCTATCTGGATGGGTATTCTATAACCATAGAGCTTCATTCGAGTAACATCCCATCCGTGGCTTGTCCTAGCGCGTATATATATTTTGACAGTTGGCGTCCGAACACCGTTCAGTGCACTTCGCTGGTTTACAGTGATAAATAATAATTTTATAATGTCACAAATAGCTAGAAAGATACCGTTTTACGATGTAGCTCATGAATTGATAAAGAGATTTCGGGATTTATAGAGTAATGGCAATATAACATATTGTAAAGTGTAACATATCGCTAATGTTTCAAAAAAATTTCACTGCGAAAGATACTTAAATAGTGTAATGCAAAATCGCCCAAAAGTGGCGAGACATTTTTTTTTCATTTATGTGTAACATCCATATTGGATAAAGTACCGTTTAAGTTAATAGACAACGAATCATTACGTTCATTTTACAAGCACTACGGGAAAGGAACGTTACCTAGCTGGAAAATATCACTAAATTTTCTACCATCCTTCCGTGAACGTATTGAACACATGATTAACTGGTCATTTGTGGACGAAACACCAGATTGTAAAAAAAATTCGGTTGTTAATATTATGGTAAGTACTTCAATTTGACTAGCTTGCAGAAAGAAGAGTATAACAATGTACTGCCGAAATAATTTCAGTGTTAATGTTAAATACATTGGAAAAATTTGAACTTTCACCAAAGTAAGTGTTAATGTTTGTGAGGAATGGTGCTGCAAACATGCTCTCCGTAGGGCGGTCTCAAAAAAACTATTGTGCTAACTTGATAAAAATTACGCGTAAAACCCATGCTTTACATCTGGTGGCAGAAACTATTCGTAGAAGCTATCTAGATGTAGATGAATTAATTGTAACTACAAAGGCTGTGTTTCTCAAACTCCCAAAACGGGTACGCTAATTTCACAGACTGTGTCCCGATATTACTGAACCACCATAACCGATTCTAACACGTTGAGAAACATGGTAACAGGCAGCGCTTTCCTACCATAAATATTTTCATAATATTACGAACATGGTCTTAAACTTCGATCCCAAAGAAGCTGCAGCTAGTCACAATTTCAAGATAGTCAGGTTAAAACAGATTTAAAAACTATTCAGAACAATTATGTTGGACTAATCCTTGGGCGTCGTTAGTGGAATCTCTGCAAATAGTGCAACATGTTCACGCACAGCTATGTGCGGTAGAAGACGGAAAAAATGTAGGTGTTCTAGAAATTTAAAAGTGTTTTAGATAAAGATTAGATTTTGCCACATTAAGACAAACTTGTGAAGATGCGTCAACAGAACCGTTACGTTGTTCTAATTACGTTGTTTTAATTATGCAAATATAACATTAGTAGATGTAGAATGCTCGTTTTCAGCATATAAGCACATTTTTTTCTCCGCAAAGCACTCGATTCGCGGAAATTACTGTGGAAAAATTACACATCTGATATTGCAAATATTTAACCGATTTTAACCAGTTGTGACTTCACGGAAGACGTTTAAAACAGTAAGTGTTCCACCACTTTTTATAAATTTATACCTTATTATTTATTTATATAGGTTACAGTGTGCTTCGGTTTTTAACAGTAATAATTTATTATCGTAAATGAGCGAAGTGCGTTCAACGTTGTCCGGCGGCGTCTGACAAAACATATATACGCGCGAGGACGAGTTACCGGTGCGATGTTACTCGAATGAACCTCTCTAATAATAATAATAATGTACGCGATTATATTGTCTAATTCTGTATGTTATCCTTAGTTTAAAGTTCTCTCGGATTTGTATCTATTGGGCTATAAATAAATAGAATAGTATCACTATGGGAAAATTTTTCATTTAGAGGCTGTATCGTATACTCTTTTTTTCACTTTCATGTTATCAAATTTTTGAGTAAACCGTTCAATCGTCAAACGTAATGTAAGCTCAAACAATGCTAGTGTTGTTGACATCTACCAAATCAAAAACAATTCTTGGTGAAAAGGATTTTCTGCTTCAGCTGGAACAAAAATCAAAATATGTATGTGAGTTAATTCCACAAATAATGTTTGTGGAATTAACCAGTATTACTTAAAAAACACTTAATATTTCTATTAATAAAGCGTCTTTCAAATTGAGCGCCTTTTTTTTTTAAATAAATAAAACCCATAATTTGCCTGGATTTTTAAACACTTTTATTGGTAATTGTAGTATTAGTTATGACTAGAGAACGGACACGCTTACCACCCAGTGCAGTACTGGCGAAAGGCTGTATTTTTAAAATATTTAATTTTATTTATATAATTGGAAAACGAACGGGTGGTGATCTATAAAATTACGAAATACATATTTATTTGTTGAAAAGTTGTATTTATAAAGTTTTTAATTTTATTTATATAATTGGAAAACAAACGGGTGGTGATCTATAAAATTACGAAATACATATGTATTTGTTGAAAAGTTGTATTTTTAAAGTTTTTAATTTTATTTCTATAATTGGAACATTTTTATTTGTTCATTTTGTCGTTCAAGTTGAGTAAAGGAGTATTAATATTGACTAGCAATAGTTTCTCAAGGTTTTCTTCTGTCAATTTTGTTCTCTTTGAATTAAGTACATCCTTATAAATAGAAAACGTCCTTTCTACATCGCAACTTGTTATAGGTGCATACTGGAAATATTCTTTTATTTCTTCATATTTAGCCGTTAGATTTTGTGGAATTGTCTCCATACATAATTGCTGCAATGTAATTAAATCTGGATTTCTATTAAGAATTGCTTCAAACTTTTGCCGAAGGCCACATCCGAAGTCACTTGGAATACTTTTCAAATTATTAACAGCCACATCTAATGTGGTTAATCCGTCATTTAATTTGAGATTTCGATTTTCAAAATAAGTGATTAGTTTTGGCAATTTTCCAAAGTGTTCGTGAAGAAAGTACAACTGATTTTTTAAATTTGGGATTTGTGTGAGCTCCTTGCACTCACCAATACTTCTAGCATCCTCCTTTAGCAGTGTTACGAAATGTTTTAGACTATCGAAATTCTCAGCATAATAACTAGTAGCTTCCAGCCATGTTCCCCATCTAGTTATTACTGGAGTGGGAGGCAGTGACAGAGATGTAAATTTTTCCCTGAAAAGAGCTACTCTCAATGGTGCTTTTCTGAAAACTTTTTTAAAAGCTGATACAAGTCTATCAACTTCCGGAAAAGTGTCTCTGATATATTCACAGATTCTGTGGAGAGCATGTGCTACACAAGTAATATGCAGCATATTAGGATATGTTTTCTTCAATAGTCTGCCTGTTTTTAACATATACGCAGCACTATCACTGACAAATAAAAGTATTTTTTCTTTGTACGTGGCGTCCGAATGAAGCATTTTTTGCATAGTCTCCTTAATGGTTTCAGCAACTGTTTCCGCATCAACTCTATTTATAACACTTGTTGCTATTACATATGAGTTATAGGGAATAGTTGGATGTAGTACACCAGCTACAACATTTACCACACAGCGTCCTAACATATCCACCGTGTCGTCGGCGCTTATCCATATGTATTGATTTAAAAGATGGCTTCTAATGCGTTCTACTGTTCTCGTATAGCACCTAGAAACATAATATTTGCGTAAGGTTGATTCATCAGGAACATTTCGACCAGTATATTTTTTCAGAAATATTTTTAAAGTGGGGTTGCTAAGTTTATTTAATGGAATATTAGCCGCCATAAAAGTTTTACAGAGTTCAGATGTGTTTGCGATCCTAAGTGACGAATTTTTGACGATATTTTACGGATTTTGTAATAAATTTCGGAATCACTGACAATGGACATACAATCAGTATGACCATCCAACTCGCCATTGTTTTACGAAATTCAATGCACACTCTTACGTCGAAATAATTGGTAGAAATAGATTCAATCAAACCATATTAAACAGGATCTATCACAAAAATTACGATGTAATTAACAGTTAAAACTATGAAAACAAGAAACTTACTCACAGCACTTTATTTATCTTACGAAATATAAACTAATAAATAAAATACATACATTATAAAAACCCCACTTCTATCTACGCTCATGAAAACACTTTAAAAAGCACTATATTCTCGGAATACAATAGCTGGCTTGACCATTGTTATCGCGGCGAGACCAGGTGTCGGAGTAAGTCAAACAAATACTTCATTGAATTACGCCGGGATGTACTGAGCGACGTTATACACAATTCCAATTGCCGATTGCGTTTTATGGAAATTGCGTCCGTTCTCTAGTTATGACATTTATACACGAAAAATAATATCTGACAAGTGACCACCTCTTGTTGCTTCACAGCTGTTCACTCTTTTATTAAAATTTTCTATTACATTTCAACATAATTGAGGCTTTATTTCACCAATGACACAAATAATTTCATTCTTTAGTTCAGGAATCGATTGTGGTTTGTTCTTATAGACCTGGCTTTTTACCTAACCCCAAAGAAAATAGTCGAACGGCGTTAGATCACATGATTTTGGTGGCCAATTAACATCACCATTTCTTGAAATAGTTCTTTGGGGAAACTTTTGTCTTAATAGAGCATTTATTTCATTAGCAAAATGACGTGTTGCACCGTCCTGTTGAAACTATCTATCCTCTAGATAAATATCATTTAGGGCACAAAAATCTCACGATATCGAACACCATTCACTGTTACAGCATCGCCAGCAGAATTTTCAAAGAAATACGGTCCAATTAACCACCTAACCATAATACACACCAAACAGTGACTCGCTGAAGATGTAAAGGTCTTAAATGAATCACTCGTGGATTTTCCTCACCTCAAATTCGACAATTTTGTTTGTTAACAAACCCACCAATTTCAAAATTTGCTTCATCAGAAAAGATTTTTTGTGAAAAATCATCTGGTTGTTCTTTAATCCAACTGACGAATGCACAACGTTTTGCATAGTCCAATGGCTTTAGTTCCTGTGTTATTTGAACCTTATATGCCTTTAAAGCTAAATCCTTTCACTGAGTCCAACTTGTTGTGAACGTCGACTAATGGACATTTCAGGTGCTTCAGCAACACTTTCACGAATCAAATCAATATGCTCTTGTGAACGACCACTACGACTGTATTTTTCTCTTTCTTTGATCTTCCACCGAACCGGTCTCTTGAAATTTTGTAATAATTCGACCAGTTCTTTCAGATGGACGATCATGTAAACTCTTCAAATTCACGTAATTTTCTAAAAACACTTTTCACAGAACGCTGATTTTCATAAATTAATTTAACAATTTGAACGCGTTGTTGTATCGTGTAAGAATGCATTTTTATAAATGTCATACATCACACTTCGTAAATGTCAAGATACCCAGACGAATTCAGTGCGCCATCTATATTTTATTTATTTTTAAAATAAGGTGCTCAATTTGAAAAACCCTTTACTTTAGAATTTACTATGGTTTTAAATAAGTCATTACATGTAATACTTGTCATGACAATTAACTTAACATTTAAATGTTCTCAATATAGCACAACCGAAATTGAAGATATAAGTTAAATTAAGAAATTCAAACCGTACTTTATAAGAAAACAATGTTGGAATGACTTACGTTTTCTGCATGTTAACAGTTTCAAATATACAAATGGGATTTTTTTGGCAGTGTTTCTATTAAAATCGGGAAAAGCAATTTTATTGCGTACCTTATAAGCCCTATACAAAATATCAAACATTTTATATGACTTCAGTTAGAAATAATAGCACTAACACTAATATAGGTTAATCGTTATAATACGATTGTTACAAATCGCTTCTGTGAAACAAAATTATGGCCATTAAAAGCTAGTATAACCGTAAATAAAGAACAAGTCCGCCTTTTTATCCTTAAAAATGCCATAATAAAACACGTCAAACAGTTGTAAGTTTCTTGAGCAACTTGCAATTAAATTTGTCATGTAGGGAAAATGTAGAATTATATTTGTAGCAACTTAACGACTAGAGATTGTTACGTGAACAAAAAATATAAAATGTTTTTATCCATTTCGAAAGTAGAAGCTAAAACGAAGTTCTAAATTTCAGAATTGATAATAGCAACCAAGCGATATAGAGATTTTACATAGTTGAAATAAAATATTGCTGGTATATATGGTGAATGACTAATAAACACATGCAGTAAGTTCGTCATGCAGATCATTTTCTTACGACCTGCTAAATAACTAATTTAACATATCGTTTTTATTAATCAATGTTATTTTAGACGCCCCAAAAAATTATCAGTCTTAATTTCCTTCTGCTTGAACATGCGTCTGCCTTTTAAAGAATCTTTATCTTTGAAGCTCATGAAGGTTTTGATGATGCCTTAACCTTTTCCTAATTAAAAAAATACTTTAATATTAAAAAGGGGTTCAAATGTTTAAAGATCTAATATTCTATTGTAAAAAAGTCTGATGCATGTAGTAGATCTTGTAGAAATTCATAATTTAAATAGTAAATTTATAATAGAAAACTGTTATTTGCAATAGATGAATTCTTGCATTATCTTGTAACTTTTCCAGATTGATGGAAACGCCAGAATCGTTCATTACATGTCCATTGCAATTACATCAAATTTTTGAACAAATTCTATACAGTATTACAGACTTCACAAACTTTCTTTATTGATTTTACCATTGCAACATGGCAGGCAGATTTGTTGTGACTAACTTAATCACCTTTACTGGAATGTATCAGCCTTTAGATAACAGTGATCAAGTTGACACTGTTTTCGACTTTTCCTGTATTTTGATCATGATCTTATTTCATATAAATTAAATCACTATGGGTTTTCTTCTTCTCTACGTGGTTTGATCGAATCTTTTGTCTCCGATCGAGCAAACTCGGTTTTTCACAGTGGATACAAGTCTTCTGATTTCTATATGGTGAGTGGTGTTTCGCGAGAGATCAATCGGGGATCTTTACCCTTTAATTTATTTATTAATGACTTGCTCTTTCAATTGACCAGCAAAGTTTAAACTTATGCGGATGATGTCAAGATCTTTTCGAATATATCCGATATCAATGAAATGGTCGGTTTCAAATAATCCTATTTAAATATAAATAAATGTACGTATTACCTGGACAGTAGCTTTGAGAAAATTCAATTACTGAAGAATTTGGTTGCAACTTTTGAGCCTTCCTTGTCATTCAGTTCCCATATGGACATCATCTGCACAGCTGCTTCAAGGATGTTCATTATAAAAAGTTTGTACTATGGTTTATTTGTCAGCAAACTTAAATTTGCATCACTAATTTGATACCCTTACTATACTTTACAATAGCTCCAGTCGTCGAATTCAACACAGATTTCTTAACTTTATGTCACTTTAATCAACCAGAACCCATTAAGATTGGAACAACCCTTATGACAACGTGCTTTAAGTACATCACCTTCAATCTATGGCTCATCGTCGAATTACACATAGCGGTCGTTATATGTATAAATTAGTGAATAAAATTGTTTACGCAGATACTTGGTCCCTTATGCCCCCATTTTTAACCTATTAGCAGCTAGAATCAATGTATTGATGAAATCATCTGTGTACCATATTATACGCAACGCAGAACTGATTTATAGTGATATTTTTACTTGCGAATTAGTTGAATGATGTTATTTTTTCTCTTCTCTGTACAGCTTATGTAGTATTTCTAAAAGTAATTTTTTGGATATGCATGTATTTATTATAAATGGTCCTCTTTAATCTGTACTCGGAGGACATAGTAAATAGAGCACTTGATGATCGGGACAAGGGCATTAAGATTAACGGCATGACAATAAATAATCTGAGGTACGCTGACGATACAGTTATTTTAGCTGGAACACACGAGGACCTACAGACGCTAATTAACAGAATGGTCACAATAAGCGAAGAGTATGGACTAACGCTGAACATAAGCAAAACAAAATATATGCTGATAACAAAAACAACTAAAGATAATCGTAAGATATATGTGAAGAACCAGCCTATTGAGAGAGTAAGACAATACAAATACCTGGGCACGATTATTAATGAGAACAATGACAGCTCCCAAGAAATACGAGTCAGAATAGAACAGGCGAGAAGCACCTTTACAAGGATGAAAAGGCTTTTCTGCTGCCGAGATTTAAACCTTGACTTAAAAACACGACTGATGAGATGCTATGTGCTGTCTATACTATACTATGGGATGGAGGCCTGGACGCTGAAGGTAACCGACATGAGGAGACTGGAGGCATTTGAGATGTGGGTATACCGGAGAATATTGAAGATCTCATGGGTAGAGAGAAAAACCAACGTAGAAGTGATGAGACGTATGCATAAGGAGAGAGAAGTGATTCCGACAATTAAGAGAAGAAAACTGCTGTACATGGGACATGTCATGAGGGGAGAAAAATATCAAATACTACAAATAATTATGCAGGGAAAAATCCCGGGCAAGAGATCTATAGGAAGAAGACGGAATTCATGGCTGAAGAACCTTAGGGACTGGTTTGGATGCAATAATAATGAACTGTTTAGAGCTGCGGTTTCAAAAGTAAGAATTGCTATGATAATTGCCAACCTTCCAAGCGGAGACGGCACCTAAAGAAGAAGATTATAAATGGCTTTGTTATGTTATTGGATTATTTTGTTAGGCAAATAAACGTGTTACTATTAAGAGGGCAGATTGCTATATAAGATCTCCAACTCTATAAAATGAGAATAAGAAAAGACATGACACATGATCACCATTTAGTGCATTTCTCTAAATACTGAATCTGTTTCGTCATTCCGTCCATGAAAAAACTTTCTTGTTCACTGTTGATCCAATTGCGAACAGCAGCTCAAACTTCTGTGTCTGATGAAAAATATTAACCTTTCAATGTCTCCTTCGACTTTGGAAACAACCAGAAATCTGAAGGTGACAAATCAGAACTGTACGGAGGATGGGAAACAATCGTAAATTTCAGGTTCGTCATTTCGTTTCTCCAATGCGGTCTGGCGTTGTCATGGTGTAAGGAAGAAATCGTTCTTTCCGGCCTTAGGTACTTACGGATACGATTCTTTAGTGATCGAAAGTTTTTCAGTACATTATTATGAATTAATCGATGATCCCTTCGGCAGATTTTCAGTATGAATTACTTCCTTTGGATTCTAGAAAATGATGATCATGTCTTTCTGCCCTGCTGGAACTCTTTTGAATTTTAGTACCCGTGGAGAATCAGAATGACGATATTCCATTGACTGCCGGTTGTTTAAAGGGCCACAAATAATGAACCCAAAATTCGTCTGAGGTGGTGATGTTCATGAGAAAATCATCTCATTCATGCCGATACTGGTTAAAAAGTTCTTCTCATTTCGCCCTTATGACAGAGTTTTGTACATCGAACCTAATGATAAACATTCTTCATATTCAGACAATTATTGCCACAAACAGTTTTCAAACACCTGTAAATTTCGATGGGTGCGCAACCTTCCAGCGTTAAAAATTCTATCAAGGATCTTTACTTAGTACGCATCTCAGAAATCGACAATAACACTGTGATTCAACAACTGCACCCAGGAACATTAAACTTATGTTAAGACGAGATACTCTAAATTGCCGTTTGCAGATTGAAACTTATTTTTATCCCCACTACTCACAGAGTGGCGTTGTTGGGGACTTTATATATCAATCCGCCCAAATGGAAGTTTTGGAGAATGTCTTGAAATTCTCTACTTATCTAATCATTGACATGTTGCATAATACCTATTTTTCAACACACGCAAAGTTCGCGATAATTCTTATCAAATACGGAGAATGTGTATTCAGTCGATACAATATGTATCACTGATAAAATTCATAAGGTTCATCCACTTACTTAAATTTTTAATTTTTACTATGACAGAGAATTGTAGAGGGAAGATCATTGTGGCAGGTGACATTAATGGAAGAGTAGGAAGAGAGGATACACACATAGGAGTAATTGGAAAACATGGTGAAGAAACTAAGAATAATAACAGGATTAGACTACTAGACTATTGCCTACTATTGACTATAACAATCTAATTGTAACAAATACACATTATCAACATAGAGACATACATAAATTTACACGAAGAGGACCTAATAACGAACTATCTATCATAGACTATATATTAGTTGAAAGAGATAACAAAAAAAACTTGAAGGGTGTAAGAGTAATGAGGGGACCAGAACTATATACAGACCACTTTCTACTATTAGGAAAGATCAAGACAGACATGGCAAAAAAAACACGAAGAGAAAAAAGTAGAATTTAAAACTATAAGAAGCTATAAACTGAGAGACACAAAAATAGCTGAACAATATAGAAACATAGTAGAGAAGAAAATATCGAAATTAGAAGAGAGAGAAAACATGAGTTTGGAAGGTCTCTGGAGAAATATTAAAGGAACAATATTAGAAACTGCAAAAGAAACATGTGGAGAAATAAAAGGAAGCAATAAGAACAAACAGACTGCTTGGTGGAATCAGGAGATTAAGAAAGAAATCAAAATAAAGAAAGATAAATGGAAAGACTATCTAAGAGCAAAAGATGATAGTAAATACGAAATCTATAAAGAACAAAGAAAGAAAGTTAAAATATTAGTCAAGGAAGCGAAGCAGAAAAGTTGGGAACAGTTTGGAGAAAAAATGGAAATAAATAGTATAGAAAACCAAAAGCTATTTTATAAAGTCTTGAAAAACACGAGAAAAGAAACACCTAATTTTCACGGCACTATACTAGATAAAAATGGAGAAATTATCACAGAAGATAAAAAAATTATGGAGAGATGGCAACAATACTTTAAAGAACTATTAACCATTGCAAGTAATGATGAACCTACATCAAAGGAAAATCTAGAAATACGTATTGAAGACGACAACAATGCACTGGGACCAATAACAAGAAATGAAGTCGTAGATGCCATTAAGACGCTAAAAAATGGAAAAGCCCCTGGTCACGATATGATAACAACAGAAATGACGAAAACACTAAGAGAAAAAGGTATAGAGCTGATTTTGAAAATATTTAATATGAGTTGGGAGCAAGAAATAATACCGAAGGACTGGAAAACTGGACAGATAGTACCTATACACAAAAAAGGAAACACACGAGACTGCAGCAATTATCGAGGATTAACGCTTTTAAGCACAGTAGCTAAGGCTTACGAGAGTGTATTGGAAACTAGACTAAGAAGAGTAACAGAACCCACAATGGATGAATCACAGAGTGCGTTTAAGAAGGGAAGAAGTGTAAACGACCATATATATACGATAAAGCAAGTAATAGAGAAAACCATTCTTAGCCAATCAAAAGTATACTTTGCATTCATAGATTTAGAAAAAGCGTTCGATCGAGTTCGTAGAGAAGAAGTCTGGAATAGCTTACAGCAAAGAGGAGTGAATAGTAAATTAATTAGAGCTATCAGAAGTGTGTATAACGATAACACTAGCTATGTCATAAGTAAAAACAGGAAGTCGGAATTATTTAAAACAGAGGGAGGTCTGAAGCAGGGTGGGGTGCTCAGTCCAGTACTATTCAATATATTTATGGACAAAATACTAAAAGAATGTAAACCGAAGTTAATGAATATGATTATAGGATACAAACATTTAAAGCCGATTGAAATAACTGAATGTATATTTGCTGACGATTTAGTAGTGATGGCTAACAGTGAATGAAATTTACAAAAGAATATAAATGAATGGAACCAAACATTGAAAAAATACAACATGAAAGTCAATACGAAGAAGACAAATGTAATGATGATATCGTCAGGAGTAGAAGAACAAAGAAAGATACATATTGAAGATGAAAGAATAAAACAAGTGTCACAATACAAATATCTAGGAGTAACGATTGAACGAAATGGAAATCAAGAAATTGACATAATGAACGAATAGGAAAGGCGGCTAAACTATACCATGCCATGAGACAGACATTAATAAATAAGAAAGAAATATCTACCAAAACCAAGATGACTGTATTCAAGACAATATACAGACCTATTCTAGTTTTCGGAAGTGAAACATGGGCACTCACAAACAGGCTAAGAAGTAAAGTGCAGGCTAGAGAAATGAAATATCTAAGAGGGGTTAAAGGAATAACACGCAGGGACAGGATAAGAAATGTTGATGTAAGAGCAGAATTGCAAGTAGAATCCATTTCAGAGTACATCGAAAGAAAACAGCTAAGATGGTGGGGCCATTTACACCGGGTGGAAGAAAACAGACCAGCAAAGAAGATATTGGAAGCCAGAGTTAGAATTAAACGAAGACCTGGAAGACCGAGAGAAACATACGAAAATATAGTAGCGAAAGCGATACAAAGAAGAGGACAGACGGTAGCCAATGCGAGGAATATGGCGAAGAACAGAAAACAGTGGAAAGACTTTGTAAATATAAAATAGAGTATAGTAACAACTTCCCCTACACCGCAAGGTAAAAAAGGGGTTAATGATTATATATATATATATATATATATATATATATATATATATATATATACTATGACTGTAGCATAGTTGGATTGGGTTAAATCAAGTTACAATCATCTGCTATGTCATTAAAAATATAACTGAATTAATATTTGAATGAACTAGGGATTGATGTCACATTATACAAAAACTAAGTCATTCGAATTTCGTACTTATCACAAATATTGTGCAAATTAGAAAAACATATTCATATACTGACTCAATATATTAGATTCAATTTGATATACCTACACATTTAATGCATAAATATGTTTATGATGTGTACATTAGCAAAACAATTAGGTGGGAACACAAACCAAGGTACATTTTTTTCGCTTCAAAATGTTGGAAATTTATTCATTTTAAGAAACGTCACGTATTACAATACCTTGTTTACAAGAAGATTAATAGGCAAAGATAAAGGTTTAATGTTTATTTCTCATTCACATGAACTGTAAAGAGCATAAAGGTATTACATAAAATGGAATGCAGTAGTGACATTGCAGTTAATTTCAGCGCAAGAACAAACATCGTGTTAACTCGGAAAGAAAGTTTTACTCAATTGAGGAAATTGAATTTAAGTGAGCATGAAACTGGATCGAAGTACATAATTTCGGAAAGTTCTCCTGATGAAATGTGTCAAGAATTTATTGCGAACGATTTTAGTGCTAAATTTGAAAAGTCCGATCGAAAAGAAAGTCAATTGCGAGAAAAGACATTGTAATTGCAAAAAATCAAAGCTAACCTTACAGTTCCTTGTCGAAAAAATACGAAATTAATGATAAGTGTGTTCTGAAAAACTATTAGGCATAGGACAAAACTAGAGACATCAGCTAAATTAGATTGTTTCATAAAAAAAACAGAGATTAAGATTAAATTAAAAATGATTTATCAAAGTAAATACAGGGTAATATAAAAATTAGAGCTTTATTTTTAACTGAAAATAGTACACGCAAAATAATGACAAATGAAAAAAAATGTGATGAAAGTTGTAAAGTAAGTAAAGTGCCTATATAACAACAATATGAACTTGTATTGTGTTATTTTATATTATTAAAAATACTTTTGTATTATACAAAATTGGTGAGGTTTTATTTGCTCAAGTATATTTCAAATTATTTTTTTATATAAGCATGCAGTTCCTGCGTTAAAGAGTGAAGACACAGTAGTACAGTTTCTACAGATACAGTTGTTACTGTCTGATGGAAACACTGCTAGCTTTGCAGTTGTTATGTAGACAACGCTGAATATTCTTCTGCGCTCTGTTTTAATAATTTCTGTGAGATAGGGAAGTTGTTGTTTTTGTAAATGTGTCTCTTCTCCAGCAGGGGCGTACCGATGAACCTGAAGAAAGGTGAAATATGTATCTACGTCTCTGGAGAGGATACATTACCAAATATATGAACGTGTATTGTGTTCTTAACACCCCATTTTTAATAATTTTATATTATTAAAAATACTTTTGTATTAATCAATAGATTTAAATTCAATTTTTTTCAATTTTGAAAAAAGTAACAATTTTTTACACTTTAAAAAATATTAGAATAATTGAAACATACATGAGTAGGTAAACCCCACCAGTTTTGTATAATACAAAGGTATTTTTAATAATATAAAATATTACTAAACCACCAGATTTTTAGTAATATTTTATATTATTAAAAATACCTTTGTATTAAAAAATATTTACAAAATAATTTTTAGAAAGTTAGATAAGGTCTGTCAAAAAACGTAAGCTTATAGAGAAGTTACGTTACTTGTAAGGGGTTGTTCAAGTATTATGTAAGCAGAATTTGAGTAATTTTTAAACCACCCCCCTCCCCCTTGTCAGCGAACGTAAGCAAAACTCTTACCCCCCTGCTATGTTTACGTAAGCATTGGTATTATTTTTTACCAAATCTGTTCAAGTTTCTTTATTGTTATTCATGAGCAACTATCTATCAAGTCTATAACAACGAAATAAGCAATTTATAAACTATGAAGGAATTTAATGCATATTTAATATATATTCAAGCAAATCATTAACATCATATCTAAGTTTTATATTATTAAAATATTAATTTATTTTGTTCTATTTAAAAATTTGGTAAACTCAAATTAATCGTGCTCAGTCCAAGAAACTTGAATCCATGAAGTCTTCGATGACATTGGATGTTTGCTGCTCGATGTTGTGTGTCTGTTCACTTTTGTGTTCTTTCGAGATATAAACACCGTTCCCTTCAAGCCATTCAACATCTTGGTATTCGTCTAAAATTTTTACTATGCACATCAATTCATTAGCACGACGAGCAGCCACTCTTATAGGTCTCACTTTTGTTTCGGTGTGTGTGTTTATATTTTTATGGATCTTCTTGCTGTGACAATTTATTTAATGACTTGACAGAGGCATGATAAAAACCACACGTTTTGCATGTTCGACTTGATAGTTTAGATTTTACCGTTGGACAAAAATAATCGTAGGGCATCTGTAGAAACGCTTTAGGTGAAGAATTTAAGTGTGGAGCTAATCTGAGTGGAAAACTAAGAAATTGCCCTCAATCATCCAAAATCAAGTTATCAACTGTCTGTTTTGCTTTTACCGGTGGTGGAAATCTGTTGTTTAGTAATCCAAACACCGCTTCTTGGACGACAGCAATCTCTAATGTACATTTTACAATTTGAAGTAAGTATTGGCTTTCACGTACATGTTCTGAATACCATTTAAGGTCATAATTTGCAGAAACATGATAATCATCAATTTCCATTGAGCTTCATACCTCTGCTAATATATTTCCGGCAAACTCAAAATTGAATCTTTCTAAATTCTTAGTAATTGAGCATAGACAAGTATCAGACAAAAAAATAAGAATAATAAATAAATAAATATTGCTGACGTGTAATCACCATTCAGACCCCCTGCCCCTATGTCATCAAAAATAAGCAAAGCAAAGACCCCCTTTGGTGCTTACGTAATACTTGAACGGCCCCTAACAACAACAGAAGGTCACATCAAATATCAAAATATAATGAATATTTGTTTTTTTTATATTAATTAATAATATATCTTCGTTATTATTATTCAAATCTTAATTTTAAAAAATTTTCTTTATATTATTCCTTTGTAGAAGGTTTCGAATTTGGTATTATTTTCTTTTACAGTTATCTACAATTCTATAAATTAAAGAATAAATAAAATTTTTTTTTTTTTTTAATTCCTACGCAATTTTAGCATTGACTATATGCTAATACACTACTTATCGTATCACAAAATATAATTCGAATTTGGCGACGCTAACTCTCAGATTAAATAGCAATATCTAATCCATTTACAAACTGTCTGGTATATTACTAATATACAATAACTACAATTACATTAACTACGGTTAAGTTGCTATTTACTTGATTAATGCGTTTTTCAAATAGTTCACTGAGCAAACCATATTTAGAAAGTAATATTTTTTTTCTTGATATTGTGTTGCTAAATGTTTCTTTTTTAAATAAAATTATAAATATAAATTTACATATTTATGTCAGAAATTAATTTTAATTTTATGCAAATATGAATTCTTCTTTTTATGTATATAGCCTACCAATTTAACTTAATCTTTAATGTTTCTATACCCAGCAATAAATCAGTCTGTAAATGGTTAGTCATGACCATGAAATTACATCCACTGAACTTTTCAACATACATATATTATTGGATTTCATATATTCAACGGTGCGTAAAAAGGTAACACATAAATACTTTATTTTGATGGTTTGTTTGAAGAGGATTTTACGTTTTAATCTATCGTTGGCATAATTTTGACATTTATGTATACGTGTATATTTTATATGATCAAAAATACTGTTCAGGGACACCATTTGGTGAAGAGATGCCATAGTATAAACGCCCTTAAATGTCCCCATCCTGCGAACTAATTCTTAGAATTTACTAATTTTGCTACTGGTAATTTGTTCAAATCGTAAAATAATATGGAAATAATTGCTGAGCGCAGGGAAAATAATACTAATATAAATAAACAAAGTAAGGAAACTTTATTAAACAACACTTAAGAGTGTAACATGCGAATATGCCACTGACAAGTATATAAAATTCCGTAGACTTTTACGGCCGGTTTCACTATTAATAAAAGCTGTTCCAATAGAAAGGGACTGCTTTTAATTACCCGTTATTTTGCACACAATGGATATTGACATTTTAGGTTAGGAATATGTAGCGATACAGCAAAATATACATACTGCTATGGATTTTTAATTAAAAATTATTTAATTTAAAAATGTACATTTATATGGGAAAAGATTGTATATTGAAAATGTTTTTAAATTTGCGAAGGTTAACTAGAGTGAAAAACTTGTTATCCGAGAGAGGCCGGAGTTGGTCTGGGAGACGAAATTTATAGTTTGAACTAGAAGGTTGCTTTGTGAAATATATTTAAATATATTTTAATTAATTCGGGTTGATTGATTGAAAGTGATTCTGTTATATTGTTATTAAAGTCCTGATATGTAATAGAGATAAATTCTCGTTGTTGTATTTGATGATTAAATTTGATTGAGCACCTTCTTCGTCTCCATTTAATTGTAAGTAAAATTAAAATTATATGAAATAAGCATAAGTATTATTATAATATTTTCCATTGTATTGAAGTTTATAGATAAGAGATTTAAATTGTAAGAAATACAGATGATACAGTTTATATATTAAAATTCTTTGTAATTTTATAGATTGAAAAGTTTGTTCGAGTGGAGTAGGGTTATTTTTTTGTAGATGTTTTTACACATGCGTAAGTGTTTGTTCGCATCAATATCTGATGGTACAGTGTGGTTCTCTGGGGAGAAATTAATATTAAACTTGATTATTTTTAGATAAGTTTTGATCGGTGTCATTTAGAGGATGTTTTCCATTCATTTAGCTGTCAATTTTCAATTAATGTTTTTACCTCAAGTATTTTTGTATAATACAGCATCTTTATAATTTGTAAAGATATATATTTTTTTTTTTTTGTATTAAATTTTTATTTCATCTTTTAAACTGCGTTTGTTTTACTTACTCCATTTTTGTTAAATATTAATTATATATAAAATAAGTAAACAAATTTTTGTGAACATTTCACTGGCGCTCAACTCATTTTAGTTTTAACACGTATTTCCTAAGTGGAACCCGAGAAGTTAGAAGTCTCATATTTGAAAATTCACCGGCTGAGAAATCTAGTTGGGAAAACTAGTTGTGGATGGTGGCGTGCTAAATTTTCAAACCACTATTCATAGCAATACGTACAAGTGTAAGAACCAGTAGCTGTTTCGTCATAAAACGTTTATACCACTGTATAACATACCTTTATTACCATATTCGAATTATAAAACTTTCTTTGGATTCTAAGAATTTATATTTGTAAATTTATTTATTACGTACTTTATAATTTAAACCACTTCTTTTATTGCCAAGGGTCATTAGTGAACGCATTCAAGAGAGATATAATATTTAATCTGACCACCCATTGTTACCTAAATATGTATAATAGGATCACGTTTCCTAAATAGATATAATAGATACAATAAAATTCCATTTCTAAACAATGGAATTTAGCCGGAACTACATACTTAGATTTCTAACACCTACTAGTACTAAATTCATAATATTTTTTTATTTAGTTATTTGTTAGATCTTTAAGATCCTATCATAAACCTTGAGTATTGTTGCTTGTAAGTACCATTTCTATGAACGAATCACACAGAAAAATTCCCCGTTATAGCGTCAAACAATACAACGAATACGCGCATTTAATTATGTAATAATTTGTAGGGGTAGTGGTATATTTTTACCTACTTGTAAGACAGTACAAAACAGAACAGAACAGTATCAACTCCACAACAGTACAGAACATTATCTTCATAACATTCATATCAAACACTATCATATTAACAACAAGAGACATACAGTCTCATATAACAGTAAAGAATTTAAGTTTACATTAAGTGTTAAATTTGTGAGATTACCTTAATAAATTAGGATTAAGTGTTTTTTTGTTAAATAAATAAGATATTCAGAAAACACACCAAGTTTCAATATAACTCCCACCAATCAAAATAAATATCCAGCTTATGCGGAAGTTATGCCCCATGAGCGGTGGGTCAAGACACAAAATTTATACAGTAACAATTGTGAAAATTTGTTATAAAAGCCATGGTTCGTATGTAACTGTGCAGCAGATTTTTTCGCGCGCCAGCGGTCACATCACTAAGTAATAAAAAATTTGAAGAGTGCTTCAACTGTAAACAAACCAACTCCTATACGTGCACGTAGTGGCCGGTCGGACAATAATATCGCTACTATGAACTAATGTGTAATTGCAAATTAGACAACTTCGATTCGACGTCGTGTTCAACAGCTCCTCCACATTTCACATATTTTTCGAAAAGGAATATTAAAAAAGAAACGTGAATTAAACGCATATAAAAAAATGCAGATCAGGCAGGAACTGAAGTCTAAAGATTATGGTCAGCGTCATACGCTTGCCTGCTGAATGTTAGAGTTGACTATCTTGTTTTTAACAAAATCATGGTACAAGTGATTGAATGCTAGAGCAGCAAAGAGTTTCTCTTTATTTTAGCAAAATCATCGTAAACGACCAGGTAAATTTTACCTCGATAGTTTTATTAATACACAAGACTGCCATAAGACTATGGAAAGCTAAAAATGCACAAGAAACACGTGATTTATTGCAAACGATGTTCCCTGCTCGCATAATTTCGCATTTGGGCGACATAAACTCATTGCCAAGATCGTGCGAAGTTATACCTATGGACTTCTTCCTTTGGTCTTACGTTAAGAGTATAGTTTAAGACGATAGGCCTGTAACGATTTCTGACCTTAAACGTAACACATAATGAGTCATCAGTTAAACGCAGCCAGATGTGTGTGTGAAAGTGATGGCCACACGAAGGAATAGCCGAGGTGGACATATAAATGAGTAGAGGTTAACATATACAAATACACGTGCGATGTTACTCGCATGAACCTATCTATAAATGAGGTTATATTCGATACATCATTTCCATCTATCGGTATCATAATAAATAGAACAAATATAAAATATTAGTAATCGTTTCCATTTTATTGAAATAATAAAACACTCTCTATTGAAACACCATTTAGATTTTTTTACTGAATAAGTCCACACCATGAATATATATTTATAAAAACTAGTAAAATTAAAAATTAGGGCTTATAAATTGAAATATGTAATTATCAGAAAATGTCGGTATTACACTGATAATAAAATCTAACAAAAGGAAGATCCAAAGACATGAAAGACATTTTGGAAATAAAAGCAAATTTTAAAAGCAAAATCAAACATGTAATTTTTAAATTGTTTATAGAGGAATCGATTAATATTTTATAAAAAGTAAGACAGTATGCTCAACCAAAATAATCCTAGCTTTAAGACATAATCATATCTTAAAGTTAAAATTATTTTTAGTTGTAGCTTATATATATCTGCATAATCGTTCCTATATTTCTCGTTCGTATTATTAATTACGTTTGAGAATCACATGTTTTTAAAGTCGAAACTGCAGTAATGTTATCTGTTATAATAAAGTGATAAACAACAAAGTAATAGCTTTTTTTGTGTATCAATATGCTTAACTATCTAATATACACTTATATAATACGAGAGATGCATTTTTAGTGATGCATATAGCCTTATAGAGGGCGCCAATAATAAAACGTCAGGTGTCAAAATTAATCTCAATCTTTCGCTAACCTAAATTTAAAGTTCCATCAAGATGGGACAAGTGATTTAGTCATAGTGAATTTTTAAAGTTCATAAGTTAGCCGAAAATGGAATTGAGTCAAGGATATTTTTGCGTAATCATTTTTTACAACTTTCGGAGAGGATTAAGTTAACAACAATGTCTTGTTGAATTGGTTTCTGTTTTTGAAGATGAAGCAACACATCAATCGACAATTTCACCTTGGTACTGTGAATTCCGACGTGGACCCACTAGTGTCAGTAACGATACCTGGACAGGTCCGCCAAGAACAGCAGTCACCCAGAAAAAGATCAATGTTGTGCGCCGACTGATTTAGGAAGATAGACATGTGACTGACATATCGTGAAATTGAGCCATTTATTTTTATTATAAAGATCCCAATCCAAACGATCCTACATGATGAACTGGGTGTGAGAAAGTTAGTTGGATTTCGCAACCGAAGAGCAAAAGTCGGCTCAAAAAACGTCTATAACATCGTAAGTAGCGATGAATCATGGATTTATTCCTATGAACCCGAAAATAAACGTCAGTCCGCTGTTAGGGTGTTTCAAGATGAAGAGAATCCGACAAAAGTTATCCGTTCGCGAAGTGTTTAGGAAAAGATGGTCGTGACAAAATCAGGTCATGTAGCTTCGATTCCTTTGCAAGATTGAAGAACGTTTAATGCGGATTGCTACACAACCGTCTGTTTACCAGAAATAGTCGCTATGCTCCGAGAAATCAACTCACAATGGCGAATTATCTTGCATCATGAGTCATGACAATGCAAGTTTGTACACAGCCTGAAAGAGAATTGAGTTTTTGGAGCAGCAAAATATCGAATTATTGGATCATCCTCCGTATAGTCCCAACCTAAGTGTGCCATCGATTTTTTTACATTCCCAAAGATCAAGAATGGAATGTGTGGTCGACAATTTCAGTCGTCGGAAGAAGCAGTAGATGCCTTCAAAACGGGAATTTTTATGTCCCAAGTGAAGACTGGAATAACTGCTTTAACAATTGGTTTTAACGAATGCAGAAGTGTATGATTTTTTGTGGACAATATTTTGAAAAGCAATAAAGCACTTCGTCGATCCATTGTTTTTATTTCATGGCTATATGCAAAACCAAAAAGACATCCCTCATATTAAATTAGAAACGATTTTCGAATACTGTGCAATAAATTAGATACAATAAAAAAGCTCTCTGGTTTCAATAAATCTAAAGCTTTTCAATCGACTGCGGGATGGATTAAGGAGGACAAGAAACGTCAATAAATTCGGACGCAAACTGTAATATATATTGCAAGATAATCATGTTTATTCTGTTAAAGAGTTTCTGTCCCTTTTAGAGCCATGTTACCTATTTATATTTGTGTCAATATTTATTTTCCTTATATTTTAGCAATTTTTCTTTGTACATGGCAAGTGCGTTGTACATATGTCTAATAAAGTTATCTATAATAAATTAACAATATGTCGATTGTATTTTATATAGTATAATTGATATAAATAAAATAATTTATACTATTCTTCCTTTCAATCATTCTGTTGCATAAAAACACAAATAATACCATAATCCTAATGAGTGATAAACATGCCCGTACATCTTCTAAACTTGTGTGTTTTTCATATAATACAAATAATGGACTAAAAATTCCAGACACTGAAGTAAATATCTGTTTTCACAATTAAATTTTTTTTTGTTTTTGTTTTCACAAGACATGAAATATTATCTATTAAATAAAAATTGGAAATTAAAAAAGATAAAAATATTTAATTTATTAAAACAGTCAAAAGAAAAACAAAAATATGTAATGACAAACACAAAAAATCTAAATGAAAGCAAAAAATTATGGTGGGCTCTTTATTCAGCTTTTATTGGTTGACAAAATGCAAAGACAAAATTAAGCCCGAGCAGTAGCGAAGATGGACGCAGTATTCGATACATCGCTATTTTTAATATTCTCAGGAGTACTGTCCAAGACGCAAGACAGCGACATTGGCACACCGACGAGAAGACCGTTTTATACTGCAGTTTCTGCATGAACCGTTCGCCGAAGATTGAAGGAATACGAATTGATGTCAAGAAAACCTACTGCTTGTTCACTTTTGCTCCTAGCTCATCGCGTTCAGCGGCTACGATTTGGTCGTGAACATAAACATTGGATCAATGGAGCTCCTTAATGTTCACGGATCAGTCTCGTTTTTGCCTGCGTTCACCAGATGGATGAAAACACGCGTGGAAAAGGCCTGGTGAACGAATGTGTTGTATATCTCCAGGAATGGCATTTGGGTCAGGTGGTATAAAAGTTGGGCTGGCATTTCACTGTACGCGAAAACTGAACTTGTTCTCATTGAAAATGATACCATGATGGCTGTTAGGTACATCAACAAGTGTTTAGCTGACCAAGTATTACCATTTGCTCCATTCGTAGGTGAGAACTTTACTCTAACGCACGATAACGCGCGACCAATATTTGGATGCGGTTAGCTTTCGCCGTTTGCAATGGCCAGCTAGAAGCCCGGACTTGAATCCTATCAAAAATCTCTGGGATTCATTAGGGCGATCTGTTCGGCACCGACAACCCTTACCGGTAACCATTCGGGATCTTCGAATAGCTCTTCGTGAGGAATGGGAAAACATTAGACAAGAAGAGGTCGCCATTCAAAGTTTACCACGCTGTGTGGCAGAAGTCATTAGAGTTCGTGGAGGCAGAACGCACTGTTAACCGATTAGATTGTGTTAAAACGTAGATGTAAAACCTAGCCGATAAGACCAATGAATTTGTTAATTTTGCACAATTTACTGTTTCGTGTTTTTTCTTATTTAATTAAATAATGTTAATTACCTTTTTTTTATTTCTCATTCTTACTTTGTGGATAATGTTTCATGTCTTGTTAAAAAGAAAAAAAAATTGTTTCTTGTACTAACAGACATTTAGTTATGTAATTTTTTTGTCCACGATGTATTCTATCGTATATAAATATATGCATACTCGTAAAACTTCTCAAATTAATTATAATTCTAATACCAAAACATGACACAAGCTTGTCGCAGTAGAACCTCTATAGTCGAAACAACAAATATTAATGTTAATACAATTGTTTTTGAATACAAAATAAGATAAAATATAGCTATAAAACGTGTCAAATTGGGTCGGAAATATAGAGGCAACATTCAAAGCCGTCCTTTAATAACTCACATACGGGATTAAATCACTCACACTCATGTACAAAGACAGCGCACGAAAGCTCTTTACCGCATGTTATAACAATGATTATATAACAGAATTTAATAAATGTTAAACTAATTTAGAGGTCGTAAAATATATCATTTTAGGCGCAATAAACTGTGGATTTAACTAAGTTTTTGTAATTATCGACAATATGTTATTTTTCTTACACACAGAAAACATATTACTAAAGTCAAGTAAGAATCACTTGAATGAAGTTAATTTTCATTCTCATATATGAACAAGAAAGTATTTTCTTGCTTCGGGTAATTTAATTTTTTGGAAAACCAAGATATATTCTTCTTCCGTTCTTAATTATTAACTTCATTTAAGAAAAATTAATATTTAATTTGCCATGCAGTTTGCTTGGAATAACTAGCAACAAGTTATATACGAGGGTGGTTTGACAATTAACTTGGTTTGCTATGAAAGAAAACAATTTGAGTTTTGCAACGTACTTTATTTTTCAACATAGTCCCCTCGAAGTTCAACGCATTTGCCCCAACGTTTCTCCAGCTTCGCGATTCCTTCACGGAAATGAATTGCTTCGATGCTTTCAAAATCTTCATTATACTCAAACTTTTGTCCTGCCACAAAAGTTTTTAGTTTCGGGAATAGATGGTAGTCCGAAGGAGCTAGATCTGGCGACTACGCAGGATGCGGAAGCAGTTGAAATCGTAGCTCGGCCAATTTTTGCTGAGCGACACGACTTGAATGCACGGGGGCATTGTCATGGTGAAACAACACCTTTTTCTTGGCCATTCCCGGGCGCTTCTCTGTTATTGCCCTCTTTAATCGGTCCAAAAGTGATGCATAGTATTCTCCGGTAAAGGTTCTTCCCTTTTCAAGGTAATCAATTAGGAGAATTCCCTTTGCGTCCCAAAAAACTGACGCCATGACCTTTCCAGCGCATGGAACGCATTTCGCTTTTTTCGGAGGCTATTCGCCATGGGCAATCCATTGTTTCGACTGCTGTTTAGTTTCCGGGATATAGTGGTGTATCCAAGTTTCGTCCATTTTCACAAAACGGCGAAAAAACTCAACTACATTCTTCTGAAATACTTGCAAATTGTCGGCAGATATTCGCATGCGAATTCGCTTTTGCTCTTGAGTGAGTAAACGCGGCACCCATCTTCCGCACAGTTTTTGCATGTGCAATTCTTTATGCAAAACGAAGTGAACTCGCTCAGTTGAGATGCCTGTGGCTTCCGCTAACTCGCGCACTTTCACTCGTCTATCGGCTAAAATCAAATCATGGACTTTATCGATGATTTCGGGTGTCACAGCTGATTTCGGGGCTCCAGGACTTGGTGCATCTTTAACGCTTGTTCTGCCACGCTTAAACTCATTTACCCAAAGTCGAACACACTCATAAGAAGGACATGAGTCACCCAATGTAGGTGAAATTCTCTCATGAATATCCTTCGCTGTTTTCCCTTCCAGATAAAAGAATTGAATCACACCACGAATTCCAACTTTATCCATTTTTCGCTATTGCTCGAAACACTTCTGTTTAAGTAACTGTCAAACAACGAGTTACTGTCAGAATGACTTAAGACCAGAGAATATTAACTCATAGGAATGACTCTTTATGACTACATATACAGATTACATTTGCGCCCTCTATTAGTGTGTGAACCAAGTTAATTGTCAAACCACCCTCGTAATTTGATTCAAAAGAATATTATTATTTGCTTTATCAAATGCATATTTTGTTGCCGTTGTTTGTTTCTATAAGAGCTCCCTTATATAAGGGCGATTCGTAAAGTAAGTTCCGGTTTGGTTATTTAAAAAAACACCAATACATGAAGAGGTTATTATATATAACTTAAAGTTACTACTTTCACATATTTTTCTACACAGTTGCTATTAATTTTGAGACATTTGTCATAGCGATGAACCAGCTTTTTAAAGCCCTTTTCATATAAGTCTGCCTCCTGTGAGTTAAGCGATGCCATAACATTGTCCTGCAGCC
The DNA here is from genome assembly GCA_935421215.2 of Melolontha melolontha. NCBI lineage: Eukaryota > Metazoa > Arthropoda > Insecta > Coleoptera > Scarabaeidae > Melolontha > Melolontha melolontha. Next base: position 202,353,799 of record OW285235.1, on the reverse strand, counting down.
TTCATCGCTCTCAAACCGTCGGCTCCCAAGCCATTCCTTCATGTTAGGTAATAGATGGTAGACGTTAGGAGCCAAATCAGGGCTGTGGGGAGGATGCTAAACACTTTCTACTTAAAATTGTCCAGTAAGCCTACCGTGCGATCGGCGATATGAAGGCGGGCATTGTCATGAAGAAAAACGATACGCAAACATAATAATCCACGTCGCTTGTTCTGAACAGATCTTTTGAGCTCTTTCGAAGTTTCACAGTAGACATCAATGGTTATTGTGTTCCCTCGTTCCATAAAGTCTACAAGAAGACTTTATGGAACGCATTTCTTGTCTCAATAGACACTAACTATGACTTTTCTCGCGGAAAAAGTTTGACGGCACTTTAAAGGTTTCCTCGTAGGCCACTTAGAGCGACCTCATTGCATTGACTGTCTTTTCATCTCAAGATTGACATAGGCGACCCAAGTCTCATCACTTTTTACGATATGCCTATGGAAATCTTCACCTTCAACATAGCAACGTGTCAAAAGTCGATTCCATTCGAATTTTTTCTTCGACATTACCTACAAGTTCGTTCGTCGCAACAGTTGGTCTTCCACTCCGTTCTTCATCATGGACATTAGTTCGTCCTTCTTGAAAGATAATACGGCACCAGCTTCTAAACATACTGTCACTTATGACATTTTCACCATAAACAGAATAAAGTTCACGATGAATTTCAACAGCTTTCATATTCTTCGCACATAGAAATCGGATAACAGCATGCTATCCATAGTTGGCGGGATTTTCAATTGCAGCAGCTATTTTAAACGACCAAAATAGCGTGAAAAAATGTCGGAATGATTCTTTCACTAGCACTGCAGTCACACTGAACCAGACTATACCGCAGCGCTGCGATGGTGCCGATATCCCCCTCACTAGGGGGGATACTAGGCTGAAGCGAAACTTACTTTACGAATTGCCCTCGCATTTATGTAGGAAATATTTGGAACTGGTACAGAAACAAGCAACAGACATCAAAATTACAACTAGTCGATTCTTTACCAGATGCATATCTAAGTATTAATTAAGAAAGAAGACATCAATAAGCAGTCAACGTGAAGTTGAATAGTGTCAAATACGACTAAAAATGTTGAATCTTATATTCATTGTACAATGTATGGATGATTTGTTCTTTTAAATAATAAGCAGACATACTAAAAATATAATATCTTTTTAGATAGAATTTAATAAATGTTAAACAAGTTTAAAAATCGTAAAATATAATATCATTGTAGGTGTAGCAAACTGTGTATTTAACCACGTTTTTGTAATGATTGAGGAGATGTTATTTTTCTTGCACCCAGAAAACAAATTACTAAAGTCAAGTAAGAATCACTTAAATGTAGTAATTTTCATCCTCATATATGACTCATATAATATGAGCAAGAAAGTATTTTCTTGCTTCAAGTAATTTAATTTGTTGGAAAACGAAGATGATATATTCTTTTTTTTAACGTTAAGAAATAAGTAATTAAACTTTTAGTTTCAAAAAATTCTATTTATTATAAATATCACTACAATATTGTTTCGCCATACAATGGCTTCATCAGGTGGATGAATACTGAATATGTACAATGCAAGTTAGAATATTTATGTGAAAATTATTGGGGAATGGTGGTGGAAAAATTTTTACAATCTTAAATTTAGTAGAGGGGAGTTGTTTAAATCTAGTTGGTCATTTAAAGCTAATCCTAAACTATTGTATCTATTAATTTCTAAGTTTTCTAACAGGTTAAGTTTTTTACTTTTTCCTTGAACGTGTAAAATTTTGAACTCTATATTAAATCTATGATTAATTTCTAAACAATGATTTGCGAAAGTTGAATCTGTTTTCTTATCCTTATGGCTTCTCGTGTTCTTTCATCCTAATTTTGAATGTCCTCCCCGTTTGTCCTATGTATACCTTATTGCAATCTTCGCATGTTAACTTATACACACCAGAGTTTGATTCTTTGTCTATTTTATCTTTGTTATTTTTAATAAAGTTCTGTATAGTATTGTCTGTTTTAAATGATATATGTTCGTTATTAACTTTTTTAATGAAAGTACCAATTTTTTCTGAAATTTTTCCTAAGTGAGTGATTGAATTGTAGGAATTAATTATCTTGTGTTTTATTTTTGGGTAAACTAAGGAAAGGGTTTTAGATTTTTGTAGGCTATTCAAGATGTTATTGATAATATTTATAGAGTAACCATTGTTTAAAGCTATTGTATATATTCTATTTAGTTCAAGGTCGAAATTACTATTACTCATAGGTACATGAATTAATCTATATACCATTGATTGGTATGCTGACAATTTGTGTGTTATAGGATGAAAAGAATTAGCGTGTATTGTGGTATCTGTATGTGTTGGTTTATGGTATATAGCGAACTCGTGTTTATTAGTTTTGTGTGATATGGTTAAGTCTAGAAAATTAATGCTTTTGTTTATTTCTGTTTCTATAGTAAAATTTATTTTGGGGTGAATAGTGTTGATATAATTATGTAAAGTTTTTAATTGTCTATCTGAACCGTTAAAGCAAATTAATATGTCATCAACATACCTAAACCAATATAAACAATTACCAAACAGGGGATGTGTACTAATTATAGTTTCTAAATTATTCATGAAAATTTCCGCTAATAAAGGGCTTAGTGGGTTTCCCATTGCTAGACCCTCTGTTTGTTTATAAAAATTTTTCCACCACCATTCCCCAATAATTTTCACATAAATATTCTAACTTGCATTGTACATATTAAGTATTCATCCACCTGATGAAGCCATTGTATGGCGAAACAATATTGTAGTGATATTTATAATAAATAGAATTTTTTGAAACTAAAAGTTTAATTACTTATTTCTTTGCGTTATAATGCAGTTTCAACAAGTATCTCCTTCGTCAATTAACTATTCTTTTTTTTCCTTTTAGAAATAAAATAATTTCTTTAAACAATTAATTTCAAGTAATTTACTTTCTCGGATTAATATTTAATTAGGTAATTGAATAACAATCTAATTTTATTGATAAAAATGCATATAATATCTTAAGGTAAATTATTAGAAATTTTATTACACATTTGCCATAAAGTTAATCCAAAGAAAGTGGCCCTTCTGATTTATGCTAACATATAGTAATCCTTCCGCATTCATTACGCCTTCGCGACTTTCCCAAAAAGAATTCTGGAATTCCCGAATCACCACCACATTACCATTGAAACTGATTTTAAAACTATTCATACCAACTATAAAGAAGTGGCTAACGCAATACAGAAATTACAAAATAGTGCAATGGGGTTAGCGGAGTTTCTACGAATAGTGGACGCAGTAAATTCACTGCTATACGCTATGGATGATGTAAAAACTGAGCGCGTCAAACGAAAGTGTGTTTAAGGGGCCCCATCAACGGTCGAACATGTTGGTCAACCTTTCCTGACGCCCAACTCAACACCGAACCCAACATGTTCGAATACATGGTCGAACTCAGGATCGAGCACGTTGGTCCAACCTTAGTATTGCGATGGATTTCGAATCGGTCGTAGCTGTTTGTGGTGGTTTTTTGTGGCTTTTACAGCGAAAAAAATTCAGTCACATGTCTTTGCTCTCAGAACTGGCCACCAACGAACCAAAAGATTTTGAAAACTATCTGCGAATGAATGAGGAAACTTTTCAAGAGCTACTTGGACGAGTTAGCAGCCTTATTTAAAGGCAAAATACGAATATGAGAGAATGTGTCAGTGCTAAGGAGCCACACTTCAGTCTTTAGTCAGTGGAATGAGCTATGAAAACATAAAATTCAGTTGTGCGATATCTGCGCAAACGATTTAAACTATCGCAAAGACACTTGATACAGAGGTAGTGAAAACGCTATATGTCTAAGACAAATATAAGTTCTAAAATGTAAAAAAAAATATTTTAATAATTATACGGTACATCCACTGGGGGTAGAAAATTATACATACTTTTATCGAACTAAAACATACAAGTGCATTCAGAATCAAAGCGATTTATACAATTTTTTATTAATTGCTCAGCACTTTCACCATGATGTAGTAGCAGAAACTACCTTAATTCCTGTCTGATTCCTAGATTGTCATTTCTTTCATCCGAAGCAGAAGATGTATTGGTTTGAAATACTGCGGAATCAAAACCTGAAGATTAGATTTGGATGCAGTTACTGCTTCTGATGCGTTCGTGTGAGCTATTGCAGGTATTAAAATTTGGGTTGGGTTAATCTCTATAAAGTTCTATAAATTCTGTCTAGAACTGTTTGTTGTCACTAAACGACATTTTCAAATAACAAGTACTATATACTGCCCTACATGGAACAAGGTAGACCAAGAACAGGCAAGTCGCTCGACGGTTATTAATCCACGATCCAACATGTTGGGCGCGCGGTTGGAGTTGGAGGTAGCTATCAAACCGAGCGTCCAAACCTAATAAATCGTCGAGCATGTTGGCGAGCACATCCACGGTATGATGTTAGACGAGCCGCTCGGTCCCAACATGTTCGACCGTCGATGGGGCCCTTAAGAAAGACACCGATTTTAACAGATTAAGACAAGCTTGTGATAATATTGCAAATAGTAATAGTGTATCTACAGATTCGTTAAGTGAGTACAAAGAGTATTTTACGTATGTCTGTGTTACGTCAGTAAGATGTCGAATGATCGTTCTTCAAATGTAAGAACATATTTCCACAACTGCAAACATGACTCTCTGAGACAAGTATGGATACATATCCACATCTGTTACGATGCGTACGGCTATGGTGGGCAGCGCTTTTCTGACAGCTTTAGTTATGAGTAGACAACGGACACGCTTACCACCCAGTGCAGTACTGGCGAAAGGCTGTATTTCTAAAATATTTAATTTTATTTATATAATAGGAAAACGAACGGGTGGTGATCTATAAAATTACGAAATACATATTTATTTGTTGAAAAGTTGTATTTATAAAGTTTTTAATTTTATTTATATAATTGGAAAACAAACGGGTGGTGATATAAAATTACGAAATACATATGTATTTGTTGAAAAGTTGTATTTTTAAAGTTTTTAATTTTATTTCTATAATTGGAACATTTTTATATGTTCATTTTGTCGTTCAAGTTGAGTAAAGGAGTATTAATATTGACTAGCAATAGTTTCTCAAGGTTTTCTTCTGTCAATTTTGTTCTCTTTGAGTTCCTTATAAATAGAAAACGTCCTTTCTACATCGCAACTGGTTATAGGTGCATACTGGAAATATTCTTTTATTTCTTCATATTTAGCCGTTAGATTTTGTGGAATTGTCTCCATACATAATTGCTGCAATGTAATTAAATCTGGATTTCTATTAAGAATTGCTTCAAACTTTTGCCGAAGGCCACATCCGAAGTCACTTGGAATGCTTTTCAAATTATTAACAGCCACATCTAATGTGGTTAATCCGTCATTTAATTTGAGATTTCGATTTTCAAAATAAGTGATTAGTTTTGGCAATTTTCCAAAGTGTTCGTGAATAAAGTACAACTGATTTTTTAAATTTGGGATTTGTGTGAGCTCCTTGCACTCAGCAATACTTCTAGCATCCTCCTTTAGCAGTGTTACGAAATGTTTTAGACTATCGAAATTCTCAGCATAATAACTAGTAGCTTCCAGCCATGTTCCCCATCTAGTTATTACTGGAGTGGGAGGCAGTGACAGAGATGGAAATTTTTCCATGAAAAGAGCTACTCTCAATGGTGCTTTTCTGAAAACTTTTTTAAAAGCTGATACAAGTCTATCAACTTCCGGAAAAGTGTCTCTGATATATTCACAGATTCTGTGGAGAGCATGTGCTACACAGGTAATATACAGCATATTAGGATATGTTTTCTTCAATAGTCTGCCTGTTTTTAACATATACGCACACTATCACTGACAAATAAAAGTATTTATTCTTTGTTCGTGGCGTCCGAATAAAGCATTTTTTGCGTATTCTCCTTAATGGTTTCAGCAACTGTTTCCGCATCAACTCTATTTATAACACTTGTTGCTATAACATATGAGTTATAGGGAATAGTTGGATGTAGTACACCAGCTACAACATTTACCACACAGCGTCCTAACATATCCACCGTTTCGTCGGCGCTTATCCATATGTATTGATTTAAAAGATGGCTTCTAATGCGTTCTACTGTTCTCGTATACCACCTAGAAACATAATATTTGCGTAAAGTTGATTCATCAGGAACATTTCGACCAGTATATTTTTGAAGAAATATTTTTAAAGTGGGATTGCTAAGTTTATTTAATGGAATATTAGCCGCCATAAAAGTTTTACAGAGTTCAGATGTGTTTGCGATCCTAAGTGACGAATTTTTGACGATATTTTACGGATTTTGTAATAAATTTCGGAATCACTGACAATGGACATACAATCAGTATGATCGTCAATCCAACTCGCCATTGTTTTACAATGCCGTTCTCGACATTCTTCCATATCATGTCTGAAAAAGTAACTTAAACAATGCTCTAGATTGTCCATGTGCATAGTTACAGATATGTAAATTATTTACATGTTTGTTTCATATTGTAATGCTCTAGATCTAAATAAATGAAAACTAAAAATGTGTGCGTAACTAATTGAAACTGAACGAAATTCAATGCACACTCTTACGTCGAAATAATTGGTAGAAATAGATTCAATCAAACGATATTAAACAGGATCTATCACAAAAATGACGATGTAATTAATAGTTAAAACTATGAAAACAAGAAACTTACTCACAGCACTTTATTTATCTTACGAAATATAAACTAATAAATAAAATACATACATTATAAAAACCCCACCTCTATCTACGCTCATGAAAACACTTTAAAAGGCACTATATTCTCGGAATACAATAGCTGGCTTGTCCATTGTTATCGCGGCGAGACCAGGTGTCCGAGTAAGTCAAACAAATACTTCATTGAATTACGCCGGGATGTACTGAGCGACGTTATACACAATTCCAATTGCCGATTGCGTTTTTTGGAAATTGCGTCCGTTCTCTAGTTATGAGTCACGACGATAGTGCATATACGCATAATTAATTTGTAAAACTTATTTTAAACAGGGCAAATACAAAACAAAGCGTCAAATACAATTTTTGTTTAGGAAATAATCCTCCCACGTCTTCACTATCTATATACTACTATCTACATGTTAATAAATAATTAAACATTCAATTTGCGAGGCATTTGTTTTATCTTGCAGTGTACTATTAAATTGAAAGCAAATATTGATTGTTTACGTTTCAAGTCAAGTAACACAAAAGCGTGCAAGCTATAATTACCATCTAACGGATCATTCTTAAGAAAACAAATTCAAATATATTTACAACGCATGTATTGTATACTACGTGCGTGTTACAATCGCGACAACTGTATTGCAAATGTAAACAACACATTTGTAATAAATTAATAAATAATTATAATATGAAAACTTTAATTTATTGGGTTAAAATAATTTTCAAATTTATTCTTCCTTAATTTCTTTTCTTTTACAGATATGTAAAACATATTTTACATAAACGAATCGAAATTCAGTCAATAAAATCTTAATGCTATGAATAAAAAAAAATACACTATTGCTCGCGGAAGTTTAGCCGACTAGCCAGCAGAACATATTCATTAATATGTCAGTTAATTAAACATGCAGAAACAGTTCTGTATTAGCTTTATGTGTTTTAATATATTTGTGATATTTCATTGAAAACATAAGTTCATTATTATATTTGATTTGAATTTGTATGAAAACCTAGCCTGATAGAGGAAAATTGACAACATCTTTTTAACAGAAATCAATATCATTAGATACATAATTATCCATCATTTGCTCTAGTGTTCTTGGTGTGATTTCTAATACTGCGGCGTCAATGCATGCTCTAACTTCGTCAGCGTTTTGAGGAGCTCTATAATAAACTTTTCCTTTAATGAAACCCCAAACAAAAAAATCTAATAGATTGAGATCCAGGCATCTCGCAGGCCATAATATGGGACCGCCACGACCAATCCATCTGTTTGGGAAGTGTTCGTCCAACCAGTCTATTACATTACGAGCAAAGTGCGCATGGGGTCCATTATGCATTAAAATCATCTTACGTCGTATGTTCAGCGGTATCTCAATAACTTATTCTAAAGCAATTAAATATTCACCGACATCTAGACGATTTGGTAAGTAAATTGGTACAACTACCATGTGGTTTATTATACCCTGCCAAACGTTAACAGAAAACCTTCTTTGGTGACCGTATTTGCGAAATTCATGTGGATTTTCATCTGCCCAATGATGAAAATTATGAGTATTAAACACACCATCTCTGGTAAACATGCATCCTGAATCCTATTTAAGTTTGTATTGCAAACATTGATTCGAAATAGGTTTATCATTTCCGTAGAAGGACTGAACTTTAGAAATATGGTATGGATGAAGTAAGTTTTTTTGTAGAATCAAATGAACAGCCTTATTACTGAGGACATTTAATGTAGAAGCTAATTTACGGGTACTTGCAGAGAGATCTTCCTGTATTGTGGCTAGAATTTGATCTTCTAGTTGCATGGTACGACTTTGCCTTGGTCGACCAGCGTTCGTATTTCTTGGAATAAACGAACTGTTTCACGAAGACGTTGGTCCAACATTCCAAATACATTTTTACTTGGATACCTCTGGTTTGGAAAACACACTCAATATTCCCGTTCTGCTATGCTGGCATTTTCACGACATAAACCGTATATCATGTACATATCGACATATTCATTGAACGTAAAAATCATAATGAGCAAACAAAACAACAACTAAACACGGAAACACGAAAACTAATCAAAACTACACAAATAAGCTCTTAAAAAAACAGAGATTACAGAAAAATAAGCCGAATGAAATAGGTAGGTACTTAAGTGTCAAAATTTGACAGTAGTAATGCATTTGACAACATTAGGCAACCTACTTCTGGTTACTTATTGTTTTACAACGTTGTCAAATATGTTTTGCATAAATACAAGGTGTGTATAAATTGTCGCAAAAGCTACACGTAGCGACATTCTTCGTTCGGTTCTGAATAAAAAATCTTAATGTTAAAATGTCGTATCATGCTTCGTAATTTCGTAAATGTCAAAATTTGACAGTAATGATTTTGTTTGAACTCACTTTGAAATACAAACTTATTGTTCTACAACGTTGCCAAATGTGTTTTTCGTGGAAGTACGTTAATGAATAAATGTTTAAAACAAGCTTTTAAATCAAAAAGAAAACGTTTACGAAATAATACTAGTAAAAATTTTTTCTTTAAACTAAATTGCATCTATCTCTATTAACAGATATCGAAGAGCAAAGGTTAGTTACGCACTAAAAGTCTGAACTTCAAGTACCCCGTGAAAACAAACGAAGCATGATACGACATTTTAACATTAAGATTTTTATTCAGAACCAAACAAAGAACGTCGCTGCGTGTAGCTTTTGCGACAATTTATACACACGTTATATAAGTTAATAAACAAATATTAGCAACAAACTTTAAAATCAAAAAGAAAACTTTATCGAAAAAATAATCATTCTACTGTTTCTGTCAACAAATATCGCCACGTGTAATTAGTACGCCAATTTATACACACCTTGTACATATCCTGGTGGAAAATTTAAAAAAGCAGGCAAATTTCTTTTTTGTAGACCTGTGTTATCTGGCTTTACCAGTTTTATATAAAATAATTTTAAGGTGAACCCAAACCGTCCTACAGTAGTACTATTTGAAGTTAATCATGAAAATAGCAAACCAGTTTACTTTGTTTAATCTAATAATGTTCTTAAAAACTGAATTATTAAAAACAGGCTTAATTGTGACATAGACAAAAATATTTCATTCAATGTAACTTTAAGACTATAACGATATCATAAATTTTGTACAAGCATAATCCCTGGAACAATTTTTCTTTGAATCCTAACCGTTAGTTTAATTTTTAATTCACTTTCATTCGCGAGCTAAAACTTCTTAATTCGATTGTAATAATTAAATTAGAATACTGAAAATTGTTCTTTGGTAGAGACATTATTGTAGAACAGATGGAAATATGGGAACGCTGATCCATAATTTTATTTTATGCCTAATATTTAGCAATAACAAATATTTTTCATTTACTCACATAAAGGCCTGTTTTAATATTCTAAATATACACGTCAGAATGCGGTTGTTAAAGTTCGAATGCACATTCACTGAAATTTTGAAAATATAGCAAGTAGTGTGTTGTAATATTGAAATATTTTCAAAGGCAATATGTTTAATTTTGTTACGACGTAAGGAACGTTGTCAAATGACATTTATTATGTAGATGTACATTTCCGCTAAAATTAGTTCGGCGACACTTAAATATATGAAAATATATGAAATAACAAGATATTTAAATAAAACAAAAAAATTAAATTTATGTTGAATGATTAACGAATATTTATAACAAATGATATATAGTTAAAGGAAAAGTAATTATAGCACACAATTTAAAAAAAAATCTCATCATAGTAGCATTGCAACAGCTTCCACAATTTTAAATATACATTCCGCCAGTTTTTTCAAGAACTGTATTTGGCTATCTGCCCATTACTATATGACAGTGACGCTTAAATTAGTCAACACCATTCAATTAGAATGACATTTATTGCGCATGCCTTAAACATTAAACATGAATAAACTTGTATACTAATGTTAGTACCAGGGTAGCCAACTGTACGGTACCAGACAGCGGACTGAAGCGATTGAATGACCAATTGCCCCGATAAAACGTTGTGGCGGTCTCACGTATACTATGCATGTTATAACAGCCCAACTAGTTGCTTGCTCGATTGCATTTCTCGAGCAGATGGTGTTATTTCCGTCTTATGAATAGTACATTGTGTCTATTCATTCATAAATTATAATTTACAATAGCGTGTAAGACGGAATATACATTTATACATTATTTCGTTAGACTTTGTTAATAATCGCTTAAAAAATTATATCCTTTAATTTCCAAAATGTATACATGCTGTTTACCTGCTTCTATAAGGGATTGTTTCTGGTTTCGTTTCTTTCAGTGTTATTTGGTTACAACTTTTAGTATTTTAAAAAATCCGTTTTATATTGTTATATTCTATATTTATCCTATATATTTTTTTATAAATATTTAGTTAAATTTACTACCTTATTTTTGGAGTAGTTTTTCATTTCTTCTTTTTTGTCCATTTCCTTCTGTTCTTAGTATTTATTATACATAGTTTTGAGTTTTGTTCTTTTTTTAATTATTTTTTATTCAAAGTTCATTACGCACTTCGCTCGTCAACATTACTTTTGTTTCAGCAGTAGTTGCTGTCGGTTACCATACCGTTTATTACATTCGATCTGTTGTGCATTGACAGATACATATTAACTGCATATTGCAATGATTTTTTCCCCGAAGAAAAGAATTATATTGAACTTATATTGAACTTATATTGTATTTATGACATTTATTTAAAATGTATTTTGATTTTATAGTGTATATTTAAATGTTTATATTTTTGAATTTATTTTTAATGGTCAGAACTGTATAATAATTTTGTTTAGGATGTAGTCCGTCTGGCGCTCCTATTTTGTAGCTTTCTTGTGCTATGTCCGATCTTTTTCGGCTTTTCATAGTCAGAGATACCAGAGTTGTTGAAGCATATGGTCGGGATAAAAAACATCATTTTTTTCCTGTTGTATTTGATTTAAAGTCGGTTTATTTTATTTTAGTGTTTCTGATATGCATTTAATTTCATTTACGAATTTTACGAGGGATGGTGATCTCGTTTGTTTTAAATTTAAATATATTTGGTATCTCTCGCCTTAGTTATTTTTGTGTAAAAGTGTTTATGTCGATGTAAGTACTTCACACATTTGATTTATATAAATTCCTATTTCGAGATAATTCTTTGATATTTGTGCTTATATGTTAAATTTTCATTATTGTTGATAGAAGAGTATTATATGGATATTTAAGAAAATTATCATGTTTTTGTGAGGGAGTTTTTTATGTCAAGATTTTCTAGAACAATTTTATTCAGGATTTTGGAGGGAATATATTTATCATGTTTATGTTGCACATGATCTGATCATTGACACGCGTGGTTAACAGTTGGTCTCTGTTGACGTTTGAAGTTTGGGGGTTAAAGTAAATATTTGAATTTGACAATTTTCTTAATTATTTATTAGTTTTATTATTGCTCGCGAGTCATAGGAGGTTTTTCTCTGTGTGCGTGTAATTTTATCACACAGACTGTTTCCTCCTAGCTTTAGTTATTCAAGCTTTAGCTCTCTTTACATTCTGTAAAGGGGTTTTTTTAAAAAAAAATTTTTAAATAAATTTTGTTAAGGAAAATTGTGAATTTTATTAATGGTATTTTGAACTTTATTTTCCACGTTCTTGCTTGTGCGAGAGCAAGACCTGAGGTACGAAGATCCCAGGTAGAAGAATCGACGATTTAGCTAATCCGGACATTTGTGGTGAGCTGCATTTATAAGCAAAGGCACAGTTCACTGCAATATGTAGGTATGTGCCACTTATGCATATGAACACACGTATCAAATTGTTCGAAACTCACGGATCGCTTACAGAAACAAACCTATTGCGAATACAAGGCAGACATCTATGGGCTATGAATTATCAATTGCTCGAGTCCGCTCTCGTGTAATTACCGTACATGTACGGTAATAGTTTGAATTGTTCAGTATACGATCCAAACACATTACCGTACATCAAAAGTACGGTTTGTGTTTATTTCAGCTCAGTAATTTGCGGTGCCCTCTATCGAGTAGTAGTATTAATTAAGCTTGCAGTAGACTGCAGAGATACCGTTTTTTTATATTTTAGGGATTGATTTGAAAAATACTCAAATGAAATTTAGGAAATTCCCGAGAAAACCTCTTGCACGAAGTTATAAATAGAACAGCGAATCACAGCGAAGATGCAATAATGTCAAATAAATGTTGAGTGATAGTGAATGTGATGCACCCAGCGCTAAGAAATGCAAAAATTCCCACAGAAAACAGTAATCATTAAATAAATAAATACAAACGTCAACGTTAGGATATAGTGGCTCCGTCCTGTGCCAAATTATAATTTAAAGGGGCAATGTGCAAGTTGTAAAAATGAATTTGTGGCGGAATTGTCAAGCATCAAAAAACATGCCAGTTCGGATAAATACAAAACCAAAATGCGTAAATTAAAACGTCCACAAAAACATCCATTTTTCAAACATTGTTTAAATCGGAAAGTTCTACGAGTAAAAGCAAGGATGAAGTTAAAGGGGCTGAAATTAAATTATGTGGAACATAATATTTCGTTATGAATCATCTATCTACTATGCTAACCAAGGCGTTCGCAAATTCAAAAATTGCTAGTGACTTATCTCTAAAAAGAACCAAAGCAAGAAATGTAATAACCGATATAATAGCAAAGAGCCATAAATCAGAACTAATTAAAAATTTAAACTTTACAAAATTTAGCATATTAGTGGATGAATCAACAGATATTGCAGTAAGAAAAATAGCCTGCATAGTAGTTCGCTTTTATTCAGAAGAACATGAAAAAATTGAAACATTATTATAGCAAATTATTCCTACATTTACATACACAGGGCACAGCCCAGCACCTCTTGAATTTGATTATGAAACGTAGTTGGTTTCGACTCTAATGGGTGTAATCTAATGATGAAGGAATTCCCTACATATTTGCACCAGTCAAGCTTGCAAAAGTCTTCCACGTACTTGTGACGATTTAGCTAGAAATATCTACAATTTCTTTAAGGTATATGAGGGCAATATGAGTTCCGACAATTTCGACACTTCGCTCAAGTTGAGATACATACTTCTTCATCCCTCTCAGACGCGGTGGTTATTGCAAGATTATTAGAACAACAATTATTGTTTAATGAAAAATATTTAGATCAACGTCTTTTGAGTAAGAAACAAATTCAAAAATGTTTGAACGATCCGTTTGTTAAATTATATTTAATAGTTTTAAATTATATTTTGCCCAAAATTAATGGAGTTACTCGATTTTTCCAATCAGAAAAAGTATTAGTAATAATTTACATAGTGCCATTGTAGAAAAATATACGGAATTTCTCTTGTGTCTCTCGGAAAATCAATATGCTCAAAAAACAACTATACATAATTCCCATTATTTACCAAATTCTAATTTATATCTTGGAGTGGACGTTATGAACGAATTTAAAAAAAAAACAGAAATTCAAAATAATCAGGCAGCCTTAAATTATTTTTTTTGAGCGTTGCAGAGATTTTTGAAAGTGTTGTGTAAGGAAATTAAAAACAGATTTAATTTTGATGATATCTTGTCACAGCCAAATATTTTTACACTTAAAAATTCTATTTCTCACGACATACGAAAAAAGGTATGCTAACATTGTTTCCATTATTTGAACATTTAAACAGATTTCATGAACTTGAAGCTCGTCAGTCCATTGATGATCAATGGCGAATTTTACCAAATTACACCTTTCTTGCTGAGACACTGAATATTGATATTTTTTAGGGACAATTATTAAAGTTTAGAAATGAAAATGGAAGCTTTGAATTTGCTGATCTACAGCAAACAGCTACACGCTTTCTTTTAAATATTCTTTCGCTACCACATTAAAATGCGCAGCTTGTGAACGAGTATTTTCCGAAACAAACGCTCTTAAAACAAAATCACGAAATAAATTAATCACAAAAACTCTAAATGGTACTCTATTGAATAAACAATGCATGAGAATTTCTGGAAATTGTATTAATTTGCAACCAAATAGGGATATGTTAAGCCGTATGACAATTAGACAACAATATAGAATATTGTTAACTGAACTCCGAGTACATCTAGATTTTTAATATTTTATATTATTAAAAATACTTTTGTATTATACAAAACTGGTGGTGTTTTACCCACTCATATATGTTTCAACTATTCTGTTATATTACAGATGTTGAATCTGATGAAGAATTTACCGCAGGAATTGAGTGGGAATTGTAATTATTTATTGTGAATCCTTTTTTATTTGTGAAAATAATTTAATTTTGGAAGTTATTTTTGTTTTTTATATTTGTAGACTTTATTCTAATAAATTTACTTTGAAAATTAATGTAATATTTTTGGTATCTTTTTTAACTCTTAAAGCACCGTCTTGGTGCGGTATTCGAACGTGCGCGGTACGGTAATATGCACTCGAATAGTTGACAACCCTGGTTAGTACTGTTAATGTTAGTAGTGGATGTTTCGGGTGTAGATTAGCTCGCGTCCGTGGCAGATTGCTACACGTGGACCCTGGGTAACGCTAAATGAGCTAGAGCAAACTTTAACAGCCACTGAATATCTTCGGATCTCCTGGCTACTATACGCTATACACATCTGGATCCACGTGCCTTGGGGTCTTTCAACTATGGCCCTTCTCAAAACTAAACGACATGAAGTCTAGGAGAAACAACATAAGTTTTATGCCATATTGCGCCTCCTACAATCCGGATATTTCAGAAGAAAGAAAGAAAGAGGAAATAAAGAATATTGGCATATAAAATCCCCAACATCCAGTATATGTGTATGTAACGTTATTTAAATTTGAATCCATGTAGCCATATGCTAACTAAATAAATAAATAAATAAATAAATAGTGGATGTGTAAATACATGTAGTCATGGAGTTAAGCCGAGAGCATTTCAGGGTTATGATAATGTATTATTTTAATGTGGGCCTTTTGGGGTCGAAGCACCATCTCGAGCTACGGTTTTTAGATAGTTTACAGAATATCGCCGTGGTTGCAGTTATTTGCATGACGAGGAATATACAGGTAGGCTCACCTCTGAAAATGTGTCCTGTATTCGTAATATGTTATAAGATAGAAGGTGCATCTACGAGATTATCGAGGTCACCTTGGTATTGGATTCGCGGCAGTAGTCCAGCATCAAAAATTACATGTGAGAAAACTTAGTGCTATACTATGACAATATTCGGCGCGGAAGGCTAGTGTTACTGCTATTTTTGGGAGAAAACAATAAGGTCATGGAACACCCCGCTTATTCACCCGATCTAGCAATATGCGATTTCTGGCTATTTTAAAGAATTTACGTGGTCGTCGCTTTTCATCAGAAGAGGAGATTGACTTCGCTACCACGAATATTTTCAGTCAATTCCGAAAAATGCCTGGCGGGAGGCTTCTGAACTCGTCTACAAAAGTGTATAGATAATAAGGGAGAATATTTTGAACATCAATAAAGTTTTAAACCTTTATCTTGTTTCATTTCACTATACAGTAAAGCTTCGCTAATCCGGACTCCAATAATCCGGATTTCCCCGTAATCCAGACGAAATTTAAATATAGTACATTTACACTACGTATCCCTTAATCCGGATTATCTATGATTCCGTAATCCGGATCTTCCATTGCCCAGTTTGCCATCTACGTCACAGCGCAACCTCGTGTAAGACGGAATTACCGTCTTGCACGACGGAAAATTGCCGAAATTAAGAATATGTTGCATCACTGAGAATAACCAACTGACAGAATCAGAGATCTGTCAATGAATAGATGGCGATGAAAAGCATTTATCGTTGCATATCGATGAGAACCACCCGTAAGAGGAAGTTGTAAGGATTTATCAAAAAGTGAAACATGATGAGGCAATTCAATGTTTCAGTACATGCATGCGGTGGGCTGAGGAGAATGGAGCAGAATGAAATACCTTGTCCATACTACGAATGATGCAAGAACGCACAATGCAAGCCAAGCAGAGCAGTATTAAACAGACGAAACTTACAGAATTTTTTAAACGTTAGTTTTATAAATTTTGGTTTTTGCCTTATATGTATTCTCCTTACTTTTTATGCACAACATAACGTATTTTAATTTGTATTTAGAAGTATGGGTATTCGTTTTTCGTAACATTTTCTATATGTTAGTTTGTATTTTGAGTTTATAACCCTACAATACATATTTTGAGTATTATTTTTTAACTTTAAAAAAATGTTTTGATAATCCAGATTTTTCATTGCTTCGGACTGCATCGGTTTTAATTGATCCGGATTAGCGAATTACTGTATCTCACTAATTTCAGTATCACCCTCATAAGTTTATTATTCATGCAGAATTCTTCAAAAATATAGTGTAATGAATCTATGTGGTCACATTATTTGAAAATAATGTTCCAAATCGCAGTAAAAAAAGATATGTTATAGATAGAATATACAGAATATTATCCTATACAATCAAAGTATGTAGTTTAATAGGTGATATATTCTCAGACATAGAATAGGTTGAGAATAATGAGTAATTATTTAAATTATTATTATTTACATGATTTGATCGGTGTCTGTAACCTTTGATATAATTTTTGTATACAGGCTGATTCATTTTCGGCCCTCACCATGGGGATCTCGCTTATTATTGGAGATGGAGTATAGGTTTAAATTTGGCAAAGTTGTTAAATTTTGTGTTTGTTATAAATCCGCAAAGAAAATAGACCTGTGACAAATGACCTCCGTTATTAAAAAAAAAACACGAAAACCTCATTTTGTTCTTTTACCTGTAGCACCGACATTTGGCCTTGTAGAGAAAATATAAAAACACATCCTTGTGGCCATTTCTAAACCTCTATCCAGTGGTGTACTCTAAATTTTTATACGACGTTTCGTTTCTTTCTGGCCATCATCAACTATCTAATTTCTTATAGGCGCCATATTGGATTTAGACATCTTCAGAAAGAGTTTTTTTTTCTGATTTCAACCATGTACCACATGCTGACTAAAGTTTTTGACATTAGGTTTTATTTGAAAGAATAAATTATAAGATTAAATAAGGTAGCCATGGCATTTCAATCTGTCAAACATTTAATTTATTGTTCATTAGTAATACAAAAATGTCATACACTAACGAAGAGAAACGAGATATGATAAGTATTTTTTATTCTTCGAACCGAAATTCAACAGTAGCGAGTACAAGATATCTACAATTATATCCAGAACAACAACAGCCTCATCGTACCATTTTTCTAGATCTCGACAGAAATTTAGTCGCGAATGGATCGTTTACTAAGCCGCGTAATGGTCAAGACAACAGGAATTTAAATGAAAATCGACAAGATATTTTACAAATGGTAAATTAAAAGCGTGTTTTCAAATTTCATGTTAATCTTGTATTTTTATAGATAAATAATAATCCATCAATTTCTACACGCGAAGTAGCGTCAGAATTAAATTTGTGTCAGTCCAGAGTTTGGAGAACTTTACATAAAAGTAGGTTTAAACCATACAGGATCCATGTTAGTCACTCTTTACTGCCTGGAGATAATTTGAAAAGGCTAGAATATTGTAATTGGTTAATGGGAAGGATAGAAAATGACGAAAATTTTTTAAGCAAAATCATCTGGTCAGATGAAACAAAATTTACAAATTCTGGAATGTTCAACAGAAATACAGAGCACTATTGGGCAGTACAAAATCCCCGACAAAACAGGGCTAGAAGACCACAACATCGTTTTGGAATAAACGTTTGGATGGGTATTTTGGCAAATCGTCTCTTAGAACCAGTTATGTATGAAGAACATTTAAACGGAGAAAGATATTTAAACATTTTACGTACATACGTATCTGACTATCTTGACGACAATATCCCATTAAATCAATTGCAATATTTATGGTGGCAACAAGATGGCGCACCAGCACACAATGCAGCTGTTGTTAGAAATTTCTTAAATCAAGAGTTTGCAAACCGTTGGATTGGAAATAGGGGAGTTGTTGAATGGCCTGCGAGATCACCTGATTTAAGTCCGCTAGATTTTTTTTTATGGGGATATGTTAAAAATAATATTTATAGGGTAGATGCGCCACAAAACGTTCAAGAATTACGAGACAGACTTCAGGATGCCTTCGATGCAGCTCCTAGAAGAACTATACAAAGGGCAGTACAAAATGCCAGAACGCGTGCCCAATTGTGCATTACCGAAGATGGCCAGATAATTGAACATTTACTGTAATTGTTTATTGTTTACTTTTCTATGTATTTTTATTAATGTTTTTGTTATCTTGTACTCGCTACTGTTGAATTTCGTTTCGAAGAATAAAAAATACTTATCATATCTCGTTTCTCTTCGTTAGTGTATGACATTTTTGTATTATTAATGAACAATAAATGAAATGTTTGACAGATTCAAATTCCAAAGGCTACCTTATTTAATCTTATAATTTATTCTTTCAAATAAAACCTAATGTCAAAAACTATAGTCAGCATGTGGTACATGGTTGAAATCAGAAAAAAAAACTCTTTCTGCAGATGTCTAAATCCAATATGGCGCCTATGAGAAATTAGATAGTTGATGATGACCAGAAAGAAACGAAACGTCGTATAAAAATTTAGAGTACACCACTGGATAGAGGTATAGAAATGGACACAAGGATGTGTTTTTATATTTTCTCTACAAGGCCAAATGTCGGTGCTACAGGTAAAAGAAGAAAATGGGGTTTTCGCGTTTTTTTTAAATAACGAAGGTCATTTGTCACAGGTCTATTTTCTTTACGGATTTATAACAAACACAAAATTTAACAACTTTGCCAAATTTAAACCTATACTCTATCTCCAATAATAAGAGAGATCCCCATGGTGAGGGCCGAAAATGAATCAGCCTGTATATACAGGAAGGATGTGGTAAGTATCTTTGCTTAAAATTATTTATTTATATAATAAAAAAGAAACACTGTGTGAAGTCGATATTTCAAGACAATATTTAAAGATTTACATAAATTTTCGATTAGTTTTATATTAAATGTAATAGTTATTCAAATTAGCAACAAATTTTCCAAAATTAATTTTATTTCATTTTGCATTAAAATTTTCAATAGTCGTAAGACATGACAATGAAACTTCATTATCGTCAAAAGAAGTCACCTAAAAACACCCTTAATAAATTAAATTGAAAACGTTCTCTACAATGGCAAAAATGTGAAATAAATCACATCTGTTAGAAATCTGTAATAAATAAGGAGATGTGAAAAATTACGAAGTTATTTACAAATTTAAAAAGAAACTGTCAAAGCCGACAGACGAAATTCTCAGAGAGGCACTAGAATTTATTTCAATATCAGTATATCAATAAAAACAGCACATTGTAAGACTCTTGATTGAAAACGGTCTCGAGCGAATTTTTTATTCAACAGTGGTTTGATCGATATTTTCATTTGCTTGTATTTGAAATATATATACTTTATAAATTCCCCAGGAATTTTATTACCTCTTACAAAAAGTGAAAAAAAATATGAATTGAGAATTCCAGTAATTTGATTTTTGTTCTCTTGACATTTTCTCTATTCCATATTTCTTCAGCAATCCATTTTAGTCGCTTTTAGATTGTTATACAGGTGTTCTTGAAAGGAAAAGACAACGTATGAAAATGAAAAGATGCAATTATATAGAATATGAATCCAAAAAATTGTGAGTCAGTTACGACGCGAACCCCAAAATTAAAAAACTCCTGAAAATTGTATTATGTGCCGCCTATGAATATAGAATGTTTATAAATAATATGTATTTATTGTAATAATGTGTATCTATTGTACTTACACACACAAACGCTACAGCGTATGTTGTGCGTGTTGCTGCACATTGTTCTCCGTTTAGAAATAAGAAACAAGATTCCACTTTTGCCAGTCATCTATCTATTAGAAGAAAACCACACATCCAATAAGGATTTCCAAATTTTACATTTAGAAAATAAAGAGACTAAATTAAATTTACTAGTACGTTTAGAACTTAATACATTAAAACAATCGCAAACTTTACTTAACCATTAATTTAATAATTTAAATAACTCATTTTTGATAAATTTATTCATTTAAAGCAACTGTTTAGACAATAATGGAAATTCACATTTAGCTTATCAAAAAATTTCATTTGTAATCATGTTTAGTACCCTATACTGTAGGGCTAGTAAGAGCTAACCAGATGAGCCATATATTTTCACTACAATATTTGTGTAAATTCTCAGATTTTGAAGACGTTGTAAAATAATATTAACCGCCTTGATTTCTATTTGTTTTTATGTATACCGATTTTAGTTTGTAACCTGCTCTAGAAAGTACCTGATGAAGTCATCACTGTGCTGGCGAAACAATTATTATTTTACATCACATATTAATAAAATGAAGATTTTGACTATTAATTTGATTTCTATTATGAAAAAAGTAAATAATCTCTAATAATCAAAAAAATAAAAGCACTTGTAATTGAGCACGAAAGTGTTTTTTCCAGTGTATAATAATTTCGTTATTATACTATTCACAACCTTATGTTGAAAGAGTTCATTTTTATCGGGCGGCAGTTTTGTCGTTATTATTCGGCAGAGCTCAAAAAAAAAATACATTTAAATAACATGGGAAGAGAGAATTAAATGTGTAATCTGTCATTTGAGTCTAACCTAAAGATGGTTTACAATATGTCAAATAAATATTCTAATTAAACGCTTGAAAAACTATAGTAATAAATGTAATAATACACTGCAGCGAAAACATATTAATTGCCTGGCACACATTCTACTGCCGAGGCAGTGAACTGTAATCTCGGCTATAATAAGAGCTTTCGTTGCCTGGTCTATAATACACTAACAGAATAAAATTAAAACAAAACATATCCATTTGTTATTGGGATTAGTTAAACTTTTCAGAGTAAAAGTATTGTCTAAAAGTGAAATAGAAACATGAAAAATTAATTTATGAAGCGTAATTGTTGTACAGCTCGGCAAATTTATCTTGACATGTGACACTAGGATGCGCAATGGATTTATTGTAATAGTGAGAATAGAATTAGTTTCGTCTGTATTTTTGTATGGTTTACATCGACGGTGTAGTCTCAGACAGTTGATTGTACAGTTGGTATTTTACTTTGGTATTTTCCTATTCCATTCAAGTTATGTCCACTTCAAAACAGTTCTTTCCTTGAATGCAGGATAACATAACTATAAAAATATGATTTCATGTGTTTCAATTCGACTTGACAAATTATAATTTTAAAATATCTATTGTCATTACTCCTCTTTATATATTTTCAACATAGGTTAGCAATTCTAGTTACCGATGTATTTTAATACATATTAATTAGCGTTTTATCGTATAACTAAAAGCGACGTGGCGTATTACTACGTATGTTTTACGCAGCGCGTTATCCAACGCTTATATTCTCTTTCCACACCGGCTCTTTTCGTTTTTCGCTCGCGCCCAGCCAACATAAAATTACTAAGTTGTAATTGATAGATAACGATAAGAAATAAATATTAAACTTCTAGTTTAAGGTGGATGAAAAACTGAATATTTATAATACAAGTTTGAATATTTATGTATGTACAAATTATTGAGAAAAATGGTGGTGGAAAAATTTTTATAATCTTAAATTTAGTAGAGGGAAGTTGTTTAAATTAATTGGTCATTTAAAGCTAATCCTAAACTATTGTATCTAATAATTTCTAAGTTTTCTAAAAAGTTATCTTGAATGTGTAAAATTTTAAAATCTATGATTGATATCTATACAATTACTTACAAAAATTAAATCTGTATTCTTTTCTTTATGACTTCTCCCGTGTTCTTTCATCCTAATTTTGAATGTCCTCCCCGTTTGTCCTATGTATACCTTATTACTTATTACAATCTTCACATGTTAACTTATATACACCAAAGTCTGATTCTTTGTCTATTTTATATTTATTGTTTTTAATAATGTTCTGTATAGTTATTGTCTGTTTTAAATGACACATGTTCGTTATTAAGTTTTTTAATGAAAGTACCAATTTTTTCCGAACTTTTTTCTAAGTAAGTGATTCAATTGTAGGAATTAATTATCTTGTTTTTTAATTCTGGTTAAACTAAAGAAAGGGTTTTAGATTTTTGTTGGCTATTCAGGATGTTATTGATAATATTTATAGAGTAACCATTGTTTAATGCTATTGTGTATATCCTATTTGTTCGAGGTCGAAATTACTTTTACTCATAGGTACATTAATTAATCTATCCACCATTGATTGGTATGCCGATAATTTGTGTGTTATAGGATGAAAAGAATTGGCGTGTATTGTGGTGTCTGCTAAATCTTTTCATTCTATAACACACATTATCAGCATACCAATCAATGGTGTATAGATTAATTAATGTACCTATGAGTAAAAGTAATTTCGACCTCGAACTAAAAAGGATATACACAATAACATTAAACAATGATTACTCTATAAATATGATCAATAACATCCATCCTGAATCGCCAACAAAAATCTAAAACCCTTTCTTTAGTTTACCCAGAATTAAAAAACAAGATAATTAATTCCTACAATTCAATCACTTAGGAAAAATTTCGGAAAAATTGGTACTTTCATTAAAAAGCTTAATAACGAACATATATCATTTAAAACAGACAATACTATACAGAAACTAAAAACAACAAAGATAAAATAGACAAAGAATCAAACTAGGAACAAACGGGGAGGACATTCATAATTAGGATGAAAGAACACGAGAGAAGTAATAAAGAAAAGAAAACAGATTCAACTTTCGCAAGTCATTATATAGATATCAATCATAGATTTAATATAGATTTCAAAATTTTACACATTCAAGATAAAAGTAAAAAACTTAACTTGTTAGAAAACTTAGAAATTAATAGATACAATAGTTTAGGATTAGCTTTAAATGACTAATTAGATTCAAACAACTCCCCACTACTAAATTTAAGATTATAAAAAATTTTTCCACAACCATTTTTCTCAATAATTTGTACATACATAAATATTCAAACTTGTATTGTAAATATTCAGTTTTTCATACACCTGATGAAGCCATTGTATGGCGAAACAATATTGTAATGATTTTACAATAAAAGAATTTTTGAAACTAGAAGCTTAATACTTATTTCTTATCGTTATAATGAAGTTTCAACAAGTATCTCCTCCGTCAATTAACTATTTAATCGTTAGATAGTTAATTTTTAGCATTAAAAATTAAGTTTATTTCTAACACAAAAGCTTACTATCCCAGATAAGTTATAACAGATAACTGAAGAGAATACGAAAATGGGCACGGCATTTTATTTGAAATGGAACCCACGACGCGCACAGAGTGTGCCCGTCAACCACGTGGCATAACGATGTGTTCCCTTTCCCTGCTTGTTCCCGCAGAGCTCAATATATCTTAAAATTTGTAATAAATCGCCTAGCATGCATGCAACCTGCGTGATTTTACGTTTTATATCTATAAATGTCCTGAGCCGTTCCTCGCGCATTTCTTCTTTTCACCATATTATCTTAATAAGTTTGTATATTTCTCGTACTAATGCTTTACCACCTTCCTTCAACCTTTCAGTTGTTATATTACTTTCCCCTGAGCTTTAATTGTTTTTTTTTTATATTTTTGACGCTTCCTCAATTTCTTCTTCTGTTGATTATTCTATTTCGGTTCTATCTTGTTTTTGCACATTTGTCTCCTTCCGTTCTTCTTGTATATTCTAATAAAGAAGCTCTTTAAAGAAGTCTTTCCATATTTTCATTATTTTCTAGGGGCTACACAAAAGTCAGCCTCTAAGAATCCTCTTTTTTTTAATTTCTTGGCAAAATATCTTCTTCCTTTGTTTTCGATATTTCCTTGTATTTCTCTAAGTTTATTTTCACTATATTGCCTTTAACGTGATCTACAAATTGTTTTTTTTTTACTTTCAACATATGGAAGTAGACTCTACTTCCATATATTGAAAAAAAAATCTAAAAAAGAATATCAATTGAAAACATCTAATAATTGCAATCAAATTTATCTGATGAAGACAAAATAAACGTCGAAACGTTAAAATGAGCATTTTTATTTAATGAATAGTTATCAAGCCGACTTCCAAGAAATAATTAACCATTTATAAATTAAGAGAACCGCTAAGAAAAATAGAAAAAGAAATTATGTATACCGGGTGCCTCAGTTATGTTGTTTCAATAGCGTACTGCCGTTATCTAATAAAATAAAAATTTGAAATTTGGGGCGTCGGATATACACCTAATGTTATTTAAACTGAGCCTAATATTCATATTCTTTCACTTCCGGTTTAACCGGAAACGACCCTAACTCTTTTATTTTAAAAAGAACCCTGTCTATTTTCCTCAAAATTTGAATCTTATGGAACATACTCTTTCTCTTGAAGTATTATACTTTGTATTTAGATTTCAAAACACAGGTGAAACTTTTAAATATCAAAAAATTGGGATAGTAGAAAATTTTGAAAAGCATGTTCATTAATTCGTATTTGAATTTAAAGTAGCAAAAATCCACATCCCAAAAATGCATTTTTAAAATCTCTGTTAAATATTTTATTGACAGTTAAATAACAGAAAAATAATGTTGAATGAATCACAAAAAATATTAAACTTATTAATTTTAAAAATATTATCTTTATTAATTTTATGTATGCAAGAACGCTATTTATGAACCTCTTAGACGCACGGAACTAGAACCGTGAACGCCAGAAAAGATGCTGAAGAAAATGTTCAAAATGTTGTCCATTTGCTTCAATGCAACATCCGGCTAGATGCAAAAGTTCACCAAAGGTGACACTTTTTAATAACTCGGCATCCATTCCTAATTCTATTTTCTAAATCTTCCAAATCTGCAAGTGGCGTGTGGTATACCCTATCCTTCAAATATTCCCATAGAAAATAATCTAACGGCGTTAGATCGGGTGATCTTGCAGGCCACCTTATTGGTCCATATGTGCCTATCCACTTCTAATGGAGAATCTGATTAACATAATCAGTTACAAGTCTAGAATTGTGAACAGGTGCCCCATCATGCTGAAAATACATGTTAGCACGTATATTCAGCGGAACAATTTGAAGAAAACCTGGAAATTCGTCGTGAAGGAATTTTAAATATGCCTCATCAGTAAAGACCGCAGACTATGTGCCCACACTGTTAAATTTAATAAATAATGCACATAAGGTGTATTAGATAAAAATGTAGATTTTACAAAATTAGGGCAACTTTTTACCAATACTGAAGATCCATTGTACAGATACAAAGAGCGCTTTAACTATGCAAATATAACATCCGTTTTACCAATACTGAAGATCCATTGTATAGATACAAAGAGCGCTTTAACTATGCAAATATAACATCTCTAAACGTCGAACAATCCTTCTCAGTATATAAACATATATATATATATATTAAATTTATTATATTATATTAAATTTAACAGTGTGGGCACATAGTCTGCCGTCTTTACTCATCAGTTAAGGTTCCTTCATAAAACTTTGGCCCAATAATGTACACATCGACCATGCCGCATCATACATTAATTCCCCAAATTCTCTGAAAGTTGGTCTCTCACATCCAATGAGGATTTTCTACAGACCAATAATGGCAACTGTGTCGATTTAAGATTCCATTATTATGAAAGCGGCTCCTATCTGTCTATTATATAGAGCTAATAATGCCCATTTGGCGGATTTTAGAACGAGAGATATCGCATTCTGCTTCAAGTTATCGAATTGTAATAAGCAGATTATTAAGCACATTTCCCAAAACAGCCCAGCACCGTGCTCTTCATCAGTAGCAGTCTTTCTTTTAAAAACGTTTTTTTTTCTTTGAAAAGTCACCACATGTCTTCAAATTTGAAGCCAGACTTGTAAAATATATAATGCTTGGCATACGTTTGTCAGGATATCACTCTCCGTAAACACGGAAGGCATCAAGCCGTTTTTTATAAATTCATCATAAATCTGGATCATATTCTATTTTTCCTCATTATTCATATTCATTTTAAATACAACTTTGTTCGAAGTAACTTTGAAACAAATTTTAATAACACTTTATAAACTATCAAAGTTAACAAACAAATAATGTTAAATTTTGCTTTAGTTTCCATAGATCGCTTTGGTTTTTACGATCCCAATTTTTGAATATTTAAAATGCAATTTCACCTCTGTTTTGAAGTCTAAATAGAAAATGTAATATTTTATGGGAAAGAGAATTTTCCGTAGAATTCAAATTTTGGGGAAAATATAAAAATATAAATACAAAAGTTAAGGTCGTTTCCGGTTAAACCGAAAGTGAATATTATGCTCAATTTAAAGAACATTAGGTGTAAATCAGATGCCCTAAATTACAAATTTTCATTTTATTAGATAACGGAGGTACGCTATTGGAACAACATAATTGAGACATCCGGTATGTATGTATTATATATATGTAGGATATTAGACATCTACCAGGAATCACATTAGTCCTTACATCATGGGATTATTAAATATGAATTGATATTAATTACGTATTTGACATTAAAGAAGTTTGATGTGTTAATCAAGGTTATATTAATTACTCTAGATTTATGTTATAATTAGTAGAATCAATTCCAACCAAGATTATTTCTATGAAATATAAGAACAAAATAAAGAACATTGGGTTGCCTAACACACCGCGCTTAAAATATAACTAGGCTAATTTGTCGAGCGGCAGTAGAGACCTTGATCTGTAAACTAACCAAAGAATGAGATAAATGAAACCGCGGCCAAGTAAAAATTACGTTGATGATTCGTGACTTTCGCGGAAATTCAAATCATCGCCGATAGCAGAACCGAATGACCATTCGGCAGGTTCCGAAGAAAAACTACGAGCGCGATCTCCCGTCTGCATGGAAAAACAGCGCGCGTGTGTATGTTTAGTTCACCGCTTACGCCCGATAGTCGTCGTAGCGCCACGGGTATTCCGAAGTATGGCGACGTTGTCAGCTGGAATATTGCACGGCACCGAAAAAAATTTTGTACCGCGTTCCAAGAGAAAATTACAAAAGCATCTACGAAGCTCCGGGCTGGCTTACATATCCAGAACAGGAAAACTGATTCCTGCAAAGAAAGTGCCAGGTACGTAGTGAATTACACACTGTTTACATTGTCACATCTTGACAGTTCCATAACGACATATTTCATCATTAACATGGGTACGTCACACAACGACGGGATGATCATTTCTTTGTTTTTTATTAGTTTTTTTTTATTCGACCTTCCTTTGTCTATAATATCCGTAATAACTAAAAGTTGCATATATTTTTTGCTAAATCGTCGCTTTGTCATCGTTTAAAAAGGATGTGTTGTTCGTTGTATGCGATTTCGAAAGCCGTTATGTTTTGGTACCTTACTGACCTTCTGTATGTAGGTCACTCGATTTTATTGAAGAAAACGACGGCCTTGTTCTTTAATGTCGATCCGGCAAAAACGGGTACCTCCTAAAAAAAAGTCACATGCGATAAAGATACTCAACATAACCAATAAAGTTTTTGAGGTTAAAATTTCAAGTCGTGATTTTATCTAGAATTTCTCCGAATATTAGGATAAGTGATATAAGTAGTTTTTGTATGTATGTGCGTGTTTATTGAAACAGGGAAAGAGGTTTGCCCTAATCGATGTCTAATATAATCAATAAAAGTAACAGAAATAAATATATAAATCGAGAACGACAGTTGCCTCAGATCAATAAATTTTTAGATTAGGATTACAGCCGTCCAAAAAAATCGGGTGATGTTTTTACGTTGTTCATGATGAAACGTATACATATCTTTATTTATCGCGCTTCCTGTTTGTTTGCTTTTTTTCACATAATCATTTAGCATTACAACGTTCCCTTGACACTTAAAAATATGATTTATCATTTAAATAAAAGAAATTATTATTATCGCTTTTTAAAAACATGACTTTATTACGAAAATCACCATAGAACGGCTTTTCCAGTTTTGAAAAGTCAACAAGATTAACATACGAAAAACAAGTCAGGCTTTACGTGTATTCTTGGAAGCTATGAGCTAATATGAAAATCCGTTTCGACATTTTTTATCAAATTAAGAAACCTTGACTACTTCTAAGGAGGCATGAATGACATCACATCTATAAACTTTTTTAAATGTTTCGGAAAAATTAAAAATAAGTAATTTGAGTCATCCAAAAAATAGTTTTTAGTAAAATGTGATAAGTTAATAATTCTTCTTTTACAATGATGAAGTATCGAAATAATTCAACAAATAATATACTAATAAAAGATTAAAGATACAAACTGACCCATAAAAATCATTAATGTGCTTTCTCTGTTACTACAATGATGTGACTTTGTTAAAACAAATCTATAATATATGTATGTATATATTAATAAGTATTATCGTAAGATATGAAACACATTCACACTATAAAAATATAGCATAAATTAAGGAGGGCTAATCACTAAAATAAAACATATCAAACATAGACATAACCGTCAAGTTTAATATAAAAGAAATATGTTTGAACAGTGCAATGCAGTTTCTAGTTTATTCTATTTGGCAAAACTTATATCATGTTGTTTATATTTCAAACATACCAATCATAATAAATACTTCAAACACAATATAATTTAAATAAAAACACTATTAAAAATAAAATATTGTTAGCGTGGTTTCAATGTCACAATTCTGATCATGCTATTATATATATTTCCACAAATGTTGATTACCGATTATTTCTTAGAATATACTACATTAAAAAGCTTTCATTACATAGTGTTCCCATTTTGGGTATCTGGATATAATTGTATATCCACATAAGGGATAGATAATTGCGTATATGTTTAAAGTACCATATTTGATTTTCTAAAGCGGCTGTGAAATATTAGATTTTGATTTTAAAAACAAATTTAAATGTGTAAATCACAACAAAGGTAAAGAAATTGAAATATCACTGAACAATCTGAATAACATATCCCCAATATTTACCAACAAAATATTTTAAATTTGGGCATACTATAATTAATTAATTAATTAATTAATTAAAACAACTGTTCTTGTTTGAATTTTAATTTCTCCGTCCGAAAGTTAAATAATGAATCGTAAAATAACTTAATAACTAAATAACGTATGATATTCGCAATAATTCTTTCTTAAGACAATTTCCAGAAAAATGAAAAAAATACCGTACATTATTGATTATCAGAAGCAGAATTGTGATTGTTAAATTTTACGAATCTATTTATGTACCTACAGGAAAAAGAAATGTAAGTTAAAATTGCGGTTTCTCATCACGATCGCATCCTGCGAACACGACATATTAATCGGAAGGAAAAGAGTATTATTAAAGCGGACGTTTGGTCTTTCAAATACCACTGAAAGGAAGCAGTTGCGGGTGACGTAAGAGCTGCATGGACAAATGTTTTCCCAATACGTCAATGTCAGCCACAAAAAATAATATTAAAAAAAACACGAACCAAATCACTTTGTCCTTCGGACGTCACGTAAAGTGATTTCGTAATATCTGTTTGGTACTTGAAGCCGACTGGGATTATTCGAAAAAGGCAAATTAAAATTAGGTCATAAAATGCAATGGTATTTATACATACATACAAATGCTGCTGCAATGAACGATAATTTAGAGTATGTAAATTTATAAACTTGTGTTTATAAGAATTCCATGTTTACAATATTATTGCAACCATTTAACAAACCTGTCTTAATTTAAATTTAAAATTTTGTTTACGCGAGAAGCAATTAATTCGTTACTCATAATTGCGCATGCAGTCTATTATTTTATTGTATATTAACATATACATTTGTATTGTTTATCCTTAACGGAAGCTTGAATGACATTCTCGGAAAGTACGCATTGTGTGTGTTAATGATACCTTATCTGAATGTAACACCTACTTACATACATACGTAAATAAATTGTATATGTTGAAGTCGAAATAATTAATAAATAACGATTAAATTTTACAAGAATAATATTATATTATTTTTAACAAGCCTTCATATTTAATTAGTGTTATGTATTAACTTAAAAAAATTGCCAACACAATGAATTAAATACGTTTAACAAGTCGCCTATCCCAAAACAAATTTTAGTTATACAAAATTGTAAAACTATTCATCTTTACAATTTAAAGAATCTACATTTATACAATTTATAATATAGTCTTACCTTTCAAAAATAAAATCATTAAATATTGGTAACATTATGAGTAAATAACTGAAAAATTGAGAATGAATGTAAGCAAATCTCCAATAAATGTACTAAAATTATTATCTAATGTAAGTTGTGTTTCTAATTAATTAAATATATGAACAATTGCTAACTTAGGAGAACATATTATAAATGATAATATACAGTATGTTCCCTGAGGTAACCGACAAACTTTCACAATGCGTTCCAGAGGTGATTCTGAATATACACTTTAGCTTAATTTCTTTTTATTCTTTAGATTTCAGCAAAAGAAGAAAACGTTTCAGTAATGTATTTAATCATGAAATTACGAGGGTATATCAGATATAAACGAGACTGATTTTTTTAAACTATTAATGCTTTATTGAACAAGGTTAATACAAATGTACTGTTTTTCTACATAATCTCCCGCCCGCGCAAGACATTTTTCCAAACGGATTGGAAGCTTTTTAATCCCGTTATCGTAAAAGCTTTTAGGCCGGTCACACAGCCACTGGAGCACAAATGTCTCTACCGCTTGGTCGCTGTCGAAACGCTGGCCTCCAAGAGCTTCTTTTAGAGGTCCAAACAAATGGTAGTCACAGGGTGACAAGTCTGGACTGTAAGCAGGATGTTCCAAGATTTCCCAGCCGAATTGTTCCACTTTTTGCCTCGTAATGTTTGCCGAATGTGGTCTGGCGTTGTCGTGAAGCAGAATGACATTTTTAGCGGATTGCGTCTTTCTTTTTCGTCGTAAAGACAATTTTGCGGCATCCAAAACGTCGCAATAATATTGGGCATTAATTGTGCGGCGATCATGAAGAAAATCAAGCCTCAATGTTGGCTTCGGTAACGCTCGTCCATGGGCGTCGAACGTGGCTCTGGTTTTCAACTTTCTCCCGGCCTCCAGAAAATTGTTTATGCCATGCAAACACGCGAGGTCGTGAAAGGGGTGTTCTCCCCGAACTGTGCGTGCAATCTGCGTAAAATGTCTGTTGGATTCACCCCCATATTGATCAAAAACTTAATAATTATCCGCTGCTCCACGGAAACGTGCACTGCTTGCTCACTCATGGTCACTGCACTACTGAACGGTCTCGACGGAATTTCAGACGTTGCTCTCCCCACCCTAAGTGCTTTGTCTACATAGCCACCTACTTCGCCGATTCAAAAAACTTTTGTACGAGTCACTAAAAAATCAGTCTCGTTTATATCTGATATACCCTCGTATATAAACTAATATTATAACAGTTGCTCGAAATGCACATTGTGCAAGTTTGTCGGTTACCTCAGGAAACTGTACATATATCTTATCATACATAAGAAATTCTACAGTATTAATAAACTTTTAAAAACTGCATTAAAATGTCAAATAATATAAACATTGATTTCACACATTTCATTTTTAATAGCAAAAATAGTTTTGTTCAAAGCAATCCAACTTAATTATAAGCTGCGTTGCTATTTATTGTAAATTGTTTTCCTTTCAGCTTAGAAATGTTCTTTTTCTATTTTGCGAACATAATGAACTCATTATGAAAGCCTAAACAGTATCAAAATGAACTTCATTTTAATCCGCTTGTGAAAAGTCTTTCTTTTGAGACTTGGTTAAGTAAAATCTAAGAGGTTTAAAACCCCTTCCACAATTAGTAATCGTATCCTAAATACGTATTTCGACAACTATGCTATGCTATGTTTTTACATACTGATGATGACAACTTCGTTGTCGAAATACGTATTTAGGATGCGATTACTAATTGTGGTAAGGGATTTTATACCTTTTTTTGAGTTGATCCGCTTTTTTAAATTTTTCAATTTTGGCATTTTCGAACCCCGAAATAAATTGCCGTTATATGATTTTATTTAACTATATTTGACAGAAATGATATACATAGGAAAAGAAAAATTCTATACAAACAACGTATATTGGGGATGGAGTGCAAGAAATATTAGTTTCTATGTCACTCATGTTTATATTTTTAAATAAAATATCAAGTAATGTTAACGAAAATTAATAAATAATATTTTGCGGATAGCAATATTTAAATTTGAAAATGTCAAGTATTAATGTGACCAACTTCATACTTTATATAAAAATAATACTGAATCTTCAAATTGATTAACGTAAAAAATGCAAAATAGAAATAATAGTATAAAAAACTCGTTTAATAAGGCCTTTTGTCGCACTCGTGCGACAAAATGGTGCCTTATGAAACTTGCGTTTTAATATACTATTTACTTTATTCATAATTTAGTTTTCGTAACACAATCAAATTTATTAAATTAAGATCTATTTTATATGATATATTTTTAGTGATAAAATCCCAAAATCCCCTTAATATATTTTTTATACATATTCTGTGTGGATAAATGACAGGCCCGGATTTCTAAATTTTTGTAATTAAGACAATTTATCTATTTGGCATGTTTCTACACCAACATCTATTTTCCTACAATTACAAGATTTAATTTAAGCCTGTATGTTGTTTTATATATACGTATTACATTAATAGATATTTTTCAAAATAATACAACCCAAATTGTTCGCATTCCTCATTTCCATAAAGAAAAGACGCATAGAATCTTTGTAATCTTTTTAAGAAACAAGTCATAAACATCCAACTACTAAGAATAAACCAAGAACCTATCCAGCCCGTAATATATAATATTTATTAATTGACGTAGCAGACACTTCTTGGTGAAACATTTTGTAATTAACAAATTTATTATAAAAACACACTTGGCTATTTCACAATTTTTTATTAGATATATTTCTAACATATTGTCAAAGAGTATCTTAAAACTAACTTACAATACGTGCCCTTTTAACTTTTATACCTATTTTTTAGTGCTGGGGTGATGGTTAAGACATATTTACAATCCACCGTGTTACATAACGTAAGAAAAAGTAGAAGACTGGACTTATTAGAAATACTAGAAATTAAAAAAGCGCAAAAACAAAATATAATAATAACGAATACACAGTTAGAATTTGTTAACACCCCCATAATAGACACGATTGTAAATATGTCTTAACCATCACCCCAGCACTAAAAAATAGGTATAAAAGTTAAAAGGGCACGTATTGTAAGTTAGTTTTAAGATACTCTTTGACAATGGCATAACAGCCGAAACATATGTTAGAAATATATCTAATAAAAAATTGTGAAATAGCCAAGTGTGTTTTTATAATAAATTTGTTAATATAATATTTATATTAAAAATATCATATTTGTACATTATACGATTTCATTTTTCCATACATTATTCTGTGTATTCAAATTATTGTTATTCTTTCACATACTGGATAATTGAAACGCATTTGTTTTCGTTAACTATCGTGTAGATAGGCAAGGTAGTATGTAACACTGAATTCGGTACACGAAAATGAACCTCTAGGAAATCTATGTTAAGCGGATTATAATGCTTGTGTTTACTTCATCTTGTATAAATAACCGAGATATGTTAATAAGTCAGATTGCGTTTTTTTCTAAATTATCCCATTACTATCTTCAGTTTTGTATATATGCTTATTTGCAATTTCTGAATATGTTTCCTTCTTCAATCTACATCGCCAAATAGATATACAAATGCAAATGCATTTTCAGTACAATGAAGATTTTATATATCTGAATTTTAAACTATGATAAAAAAAATGGATCACTTATCAAAAAAAAAATTTAGATTAATAATAATGTTAATAAT
Organism: Melolontha melolontha; assembly: GCA_935421215.2. Classification (NCBI taxonomy): domain Eukaryota; kingdom Metazoa; phylum Arthropoda; class Insecta; order Coleoptera; family Scarabaeidae; genus Melolontha; species Melolontha melolontha. The sequence continues at coordinate 202,319,101 of OW285235.1, read as the reverse complement.
TCAATAAAAATATTAAATAATATAGAAGTTTTGACTGTAAGATATAGAAATTAGAAACACAGAAACGTACATTTTCTTTGGATAAAATTATTAAATTATTTAGGGATTACGATTATTGCAGCAAAAATAAAACTGGAAATATTTGGACAGAAATTGTAAACATGTACGAACGAGTGCGACAAAAAGCCCTTGTGAAACAAGGTTTTTATACTATTTTTTCTATTTTCGCATTTTTTACATTAATAAATTGAAATTATTTAATTTGAAATTTCAATAGTTTTATTTTTATATAAAGTATGCAGTTGGTCACATTAATACTTAAAATTTTCAAATCTAAATATTGCTATCCGCGAAATATTATTTATTGATTTTCGTTATCATTACTATTTTATTTAAAAATATAAATATGAGTGACATAGAAACTAAATATATCTTGTACTCCATCCCAATACGTTGTTTATGTAGCAATTTTGTTTTCATGTAATATATCATTTCTGTCAAATGTATTTAAATTCTTGAAATCAAATGATATAAGATATTTATTTCCGTGTTTGAACAATGCCAACGTTGAAAAATGAAAAAAAGCATATCAAAATGAAGCTCATTTCGATACTGTTTTGGATTATATAACGAGCTCATTGCGAACTCAAAATAGAAAAAATAATTATACGAATATACATATTAATGTATAGAAATGGCTTACGTATCATTTCAGAAATAATGAAAATATAAGGCACGAAATTGTAGAGGGAAAAAACAATAATCATTGAATCTAATCTTTGTTTTATTAAGTAAAAAGAATTGCGTAAAGCTACTCTATTAATATTTCAACTTATTAATTACATATTATCTAAATTTTAATCAGATTTAAAATTATAGACGACCCTAAAACACTTCATTTTTATACAGAAGTTGATATTTGCGAGCTGTTCATTATTTATTTAAAAAATTAAAGTATTGACTAAAAAAAAAATTTAATAAATTACGACTTTGTTTTTTTAGGACTTTTGTTGTTGTTTGTTTATACTTATTTATTTTAAGCAAATAACATGACTATACTATTACTTGAAGTTTTTAACATTTATTTAGGCATTTCCGAAATATGTTTTTTATTCTCACATTAACGAAACCAAATAAATAAAAGCTAAACAAATGCACAGGTTGGCCTATATTTAGTTACTAATTTGATAGATCAAATTATTTAACAAAAAAAGCAAGTATATTTATCCTTTAGAAGATTTATTTACTGCTTACATTGAAATTATTTGCTTTAAAACTTGTCATATTGACATAAATCTATGCAAACAAAAGAGACAACATGTGATAAATGGAAAGATGTCATTATGTAGAATATAAATCCAAAATATTGTGACTCAATTGCGACGCGAACACCGAAATTAAAAACATCCCGAAAATTGTATTACGTGACGCCTATTAATTCAAAATATTCAGAAAAGTGTATAAATACGTCACACATACACACGCTATAGCGTATGTTTACGTACGTTACAGCTGGATGAGACGAGCAATAACAAAACTATTATTTTTGCTATTGTCGGTCAACTTTAAGATATCATCTCTGATACTTTTTATAATCGCACAGTGGCGTGACAATTTTTTTAATATCTTTGTTATATTTTTTCTCGTTTATGAGAGAGCTTTTGAGAAAATATTTTGGATTTATATTCTATATATATATATATATATATATATATATATATATATATATATATATATATATACATATATAGAACAATAAGAAACAGTTATGTGCCGAGCTACAAGCATATACATATATCTTGTAATTTTTCATTTAGTTAGTTTGGAAATTGTTATGGTCTTTTTTCGAGTATACAAAAGACCGTTTTTAATATATTTTTAAAACTGTACATCTTTTGATTAAATTATTATGGCAAAGAAAATTATTTTCAGCGGAAACTACATCGGGTAACCTATATATTTTCTGTCAATTATAATCAATATTTTAAGACAGAATAGACATGAATTTTAAATATATGGGGTAATAGAAATTCAGATACATACAGGCTTAGTTAAAAGTATGGAGACGGCGATTTATTGTCGTTAATATTCATTTTAGGGAATTATGTTCAATATAAAAGTTTGTTAGGATATTTTGATCTACATTTGAGAATATTTGAATTTTTTTTTTCTTCAATTGTTTTTTAGTTACGCCTGTCCGCGCAGTTTTTTTAAATAGGAACTAGTAAATTTTACTCTACCAGTCGATAGAGAATTTTTTTCTCTTTACAATAATATTTTTGTTTTTTTAAAATTCATTTTAATAACTTTTTTATAAGAAAAGGCCGGTTCATGTGTTTTAACAGATGTTCGGTAAATCGCAGATAGACAGAAGCGTAGCGATAAACAAACTTGAGCGACATAATTTTATCAGTGGTTATTGTGTACGTCAAATCTTTGACAGAAATAATTCATTTGTGCAATTTGTTGCTGTTAATATTTACAATGGCGAGTTTAAGTGAACATGAACGAATTGAAATACTTATGATGTTGGATTATGGAGATAGACGCAGAAGTTTACAAGTTTATAATTTATTTAATGATACGCATCCAAATAGAAATCCAATTTCTAAATCCGTTGTTGGTAAAACTTTAAGACGCTTTGAACAAACGGGTAGCGTTAAAGATTTGCCAAGGAGTGGTAGACCTAGAACAGCAAAAATTGATGATAACAAACTGGATATTTTATTGGCTGTATCTGAATATCCCCATTTATCAACCAATCAATAGCGGCCAATTTCAATATTTCACAGTCATCGATCGTGTCATTTTTAAAAAGTGAAAAGTATAAACAAATTACTAATGGACGACAATTTGAACACTTACTTTAATTTAGTTTGTTATTAATTTGTTTAATTTTTCTTGTAAAAAAGTTATTATAATGAATTTTAAAAATACAAAAATATTATTGTAAAGAGAAAAAAATTCTCTATCGAATGGTAGAGTAAAATTTACTAGTTCCCATTTAAAAAAACTGCGCGGACAGGCGTAACTAAAAAACAATTGAAGAAAAAAAAAATTCAAATATTCTCAAATGTAGATCAAAATATCCTAACAAACTTTTATATTGAACATAATTCCCTAAAATGAATATTAACGACAATAAATCGCCGTCTCCATACTTTTAACTAACCCTGTATATAATATAATTAATAATTATTACTAACATTTTTTGGAGATGTACACAATAATAAGAGCATATAAAGTGACGTAAATTCTATTGTTTTATTAAGATAAGAATATAGATAATATTACTCATTAGTAATATTTTTTTGATAATTTGCTACTTAAGAACCATTTTTTATTTTATCTTGAGATATTAAATAAATACGGATAATAGATTTATTAAACAATTAACAGAAATAATTTAACGCATATTCCATTTGCCAATTTAAATTTAATTCATTTTAGTGAAATTCATGAATTATATTATGTTTCCCAGCAAGTAAAATACATTAGATATTTATTTATTTAAATTTTTGTAATAATTTCCTTTAAATCGAAACACTAAACATTTTTAAATAAAATTCCATAATATAAATCTTGTATTTAAATTTTAAAAACCTGTTTTTTGTTAATATTTCAAAACTAATTTTTTATTTTCTTATAGACGAGCTGTGTCAATGCCCGCAAAAATGTGATGATCGAGTGCCTATGGAAGCAAGAGAGCGTCTTTTCCAACATTTTTACGGTTTGGGAGACGCCGACTTGCAAAATGCCTTTTTACGCGACCATATGGATATTCGCGCCCGGACCAATTTACCCGAATCCACAAGTAGTGGACGAAGTCCTCGTCGCATAACCTGCAAGTACCTGGTGCCCCTTCTGCACAACGGGGAGACCGCGGACGTATGTCAAAAAGCCTTCGTCAGTGCGTTTGTGATAACTACCAAACGAGTCCGGCTGCAGAGAGAAAAACTCATCAGCAGCATGGGTCTAAATAGTTACAGTAGTCATTCCCGCTCGTCAAAGAACAATAACGTTCCTTCTTTGTTGTCCACCAACACTGATACAACAACCATATCTTCTTCATCTTCATCGTCATCGGAGAACAAGTCCAATTCTGTATTGAAGAACGGAAGTACATATATGGTCACGATACCGTCCCAGTGTGATATAGAGCGATGCGGGGGCACTACCGTTAAACGAAACTCGGTCTCTCTTCCTGCACATTTCTCTTCTAACAAAACTTTGAGGAAGAGATTAGTAGATGATCCATTAGTACCATTTGGCCTTTTCGCACCAGACAGTGTAACAATAACGCCTGTGATGGGAACACCCGACCATGATAGAGACATCGCCATTGTTAACAATTTCTTTTCTAATCAACTTTGGAAACCGGAATATATAGGCACGTATTCCTGAGAACCGGGTGACGTTTCGACGTTACCGCTCACCGTACTTAGATTAATTTATAAATTTTTACCTATTACAGATACCTATACGTATTGTTATTTATATTTATACAGATAGTTTATTATTGAGAATATATTAATTGTTTTCAAATAAATTTTTCACAAAACAATTTTATTTTTAGTATTTTTTAGTCAGATAAGAATACGAGGGGCATTGAAAACTAATACTGAATCTACCAGATAGACCACCACAATATTTCAATATAAAATTTTATTTATTTAGCATAATCTCCATTAAAACTTATACATTTAGCAGAACGTTCATAAAGTAATTCTAAGTCCATTAAACAAATTCTTTGTCTTGGTCTGCAAACCACTCATCAGCGGCACACATGATGAAGTCATGTGTGCCGATCATTTGTCGCAAATATTTTACCTTTCAAACGTTTGTTGGGGTTTGTTAATAAATAATGGTCTGACGGTGCTAAATACGGAGAATCAATCAATTCAAAACCAATTTCGCAGTGCAATCAACGACTTGTTAAGAGGAGCGTTGTCTTGCAAAAAGAGCACACCTTTGGCAAGTTTTCCGCGACTCTTTTTCTTACCTAATATATTTAGTGACTCAATATGCTCGCATAATACTTCTTCCCTTTTCCAAATAATCTATCATAATTGTCCCATCTTTGTTCAAAAAAAAAAGAAGCAAGAGATTCTTGAACACAGAATTTTTTGGGTCGTGGAGAACCAGAATGCTTCCACTCTCTGGATTGCTTTTTAGTTTCTGGTTCTACGTTTCATTCATAGTAACAATGCGATTCAAAAAAATCTTGAAATTGTAAAATCTGGCGGTTCTATATACATATAATATATACAGAGAAGGAAGTAGCTGCTACCGAAATTGTTCGAAGCAGTCTCATCCGGACAGCAGCGTACATCGTACGTCATCAAGAACCGCCACTGTTCAAAACCGTGATAGATTTTCTTCGACGATGTCAATCGAATACGCTTCTGATCAGTAGTCAAGCATCTCGGAATCCATTTACTCGAATTCTCATACGCAAGCCGTGATAAATGAGGTGAAACACGCATTTATAGAAAATGTGAAAATGCTTCTGCAATTCAATTGATCCCAATTCGTAGATCTTATACAATCATATGAACAGAAAAACTGATTGAAACCTCGTTCTTTTAAAATCTAGCTTTTTTAAAGATTCACAATTTTATAACCGTTCAACTTGTGGATGTCGAACAATACACAAGGTGTTACTACACATTCCTTACAGCAAAATAAGCCGATTTAAGACAACTTACCTTCGTATAAAGTTGCTTACTTTGAGCGCTATATGGCGATGAAGTTACAATTCTGGAATCGTTTTTTTATTATAAATAAAAAACGGCTGATGCTATTTTGCTAAAATTTGGTATTTTGCCATAGATTTATGAGGCACAATAATTCAACTCAAAATTTTTAGTTACATCATTCCATAGGCGTAGAATTTGAGTCCTTTATAATTGCGCATTTCAAATTTCTACGCCAATGGGAGATGAGGCGTTGAAGTATAAAATTTAAATTGCGTAACTTATTTACTACAGAAAAGGTACTCTTTGTAAGACTCGACTACTGTCATAGTGTTTGTGAAATTTGTATTTTAATAAGTATCAGTATTAAAACAAAACTAAGTTACTGAAAGGTAATGTAATTTGTATCCGATATTCTTTTTTACAAACGTGTTTATTTGTGTCGGCGCCTTCCAAATTTGTTTTCTGTTTTTACCTACTTTTTGTCCGCACAATATCTTTAAGGTATGTAGTACCTGATATAACGTGCATTCAAAAACTTTCCTAATTAGAGACAGCCATGCTTTTTTTTAATGGTTGGTGACAGTGCACGTAACCTGTCATAAACATATAATTTTGATAGTTTGGTTATGTCATGTAAATGTGTGTAATAATTAGTAATTAGCATTACGAAGCTCTTCGATTGTGTGATGTCTGGTCTTGAAAATGATATTCTTTAAATATGGAAAAATAAAATAACAACATAATTTATACTATAGAACTATAGAACTATAGAAAACACGTCTGCTTCGGCTCTTGTTATGCAGACAGCGATGAATATTCCTTCACGCTCTGTCTGAATAATTTCAGCTAGATAGTAACGTAGTTATGTCTGTTTGAATGTGTCTTCTCCAACAGGGGCGTATTGACAATCATGTAGAAATGTGAAATACGTATCTACGTCTTTGGAGAAGATACATTCAAAAATACATAAAAGAACTTGTATTGTGTTCTTCACACCCCATTTTTAATAATATTTTTTATATTATTAAAAATACTTTTGTATGAAAAATAAAATAGTCTAAAATTGTCAAATCTGGAAATCTTGGAGGAAAATTAATAATTCCTATTTCTAAATTCTTGCAAAAAAACTATTGTTTCTCTAGATTTGTACATTTTCTTGCTGGAAATATCCTTGCGCAAGTTCATCATCATGAAGTTCATTAATAAACATCTCTAATAATGCATTTCGTCTTTTAGCAGTTATGGTTTGATTAAAAAATACAGGCCCAATAATTCATCGTATTAAAACTACTAGCCAGACGCCTATTTTTTGTGGATGTACCGTAGTTTCCACAAATTCATGAGGGTTTTCTGCAGACCAAATTCTCATATCTTACTTGTTTAAATATCCTGAAAGGTGGAACCAAGCCTTTATGTTATTCAGAAACCATAGACAATACTGTGTTCTCATAACAAAATCTACCTATTTCGAGTTCTGAAACTGCTTGAATTTTGTATGGAAACAACTTTAAGTGCTTTTTAAAAATAGTATGAACATGTTCCCACTGATAAATGAATTTGTCATAGTTTTGCGATTGATTCTTTGGGTGAGTTCATTCGACGTCGAATATCCCCTATGCAATTTGCTGTTCGTTTTCTAGGTGCTCCACCGCAAAGTTTACGAGTTACTGCCCCTGTTTCACCAAATTTAATGACACAAACTTGAAAATATATTTTTACAGTTGTGCGTAAGTAACTGGCAGATTAGGATACTGTTGCTAGAAATCCTGCAAGCACTGATTAGTGGAATAAACTCAATCTTCATTTTCTAATTTTTGGGCATTTCTATAGTAACTTTGAATAATAAATATTTTATGTTGTAACTCTTAACATTATAATTAGAGAACGGACACGCTTACCACCCAGTGCAGTACTGGCGAAAGGCTGTATTTCTAAAATATTTAATTTTATTTATATAATTGGAAAACGAACGGGTGGTGATCTATAAAATTACGAAATACATATTTATTTGTTGAAAAGTTGTATTTATAAAGTTTTTAATTTTATTTATATAATTGGAAAACAAACGGGTGGTGATCTATAAAATTACGAAATACATATGTATTTGTTGAAAAGTTGTATTTTTAAAGTTTTTAATTTTATTTCTATAATTGGAACATTTTTATTTGTTCATTTTGTCGTTCAAGTTGAGTAAAGGAGTATTAATATTGACTAGCAATAGTTTCTCAAGGTTTTCTTCTGTCAATTTTGTTCTCTTTGAATTAAGTACATTCTTATAAATAGAAAACGTCCTTTCTACATCGCAACTGGTTATAGGTGCATACTGGAAATAATCTTTCATTTCTTCATATTTAGCCGTTAGATTTTGTGGAATTGTCTCCATACATAATTGCTGCAATGTAATTAAATCTGGATTTCTATTAAGAATTGCTTCAAACTTATGCCGAAGGCCACATCCGAAGTCACTTGGAATACTTTTCAAATTATTAACAGCCACATCTAATGTGGTTAATCCGTCATTTAATTTGACATTTCGATTTTCAAAATAAGTGATTAGTTTTGGCAATTTTCCAAAGTGTTCGTGAAGAAAGTACAACTGATTTTTTAAATTTGGGATTTGTGTGAGCTCCTTGTACTCACCAATACTTCTTGCATCCTCCTTTAGCAGTGTTACGAAATGTTTTAGACTATCGAAATTCTCAGCATAATAACTAGTAGCTTCCAGCCATGTTCCCCATCTAGTTATTACTGGAGTGGGAGGCAGTGACAGATATGGAAATTTTTCCCTGAAAAGAGCCACTCTCAATGGTGCTTTTCTGAAAACTTTTTTAAAAGCTGATACAAGTCTATCAACTTCCGGAAAAGTGTCTCTGATATATTCACAGATTCTGTGGAGAGCATGTGCTACACAAGTAATATGCAGCATATTAGGATATGTTTTCTTCAATAGTCTGCCTTTTTTTAACATATACGCAGCACTATCACTGACAAATAAAAGTATTTTTTCTTTGTACGTGGCGTCCGAATGAAGCATTTTTTGCATATTCTCCTTAATGGTTTCAGCAACTGTTTCCGCATCAACTCTATTTATAACACTTGTTACTATTACATATGAGTTATAGGGAATAGTTGGATGTAGTACACCAGCTACAACATTTACCACACAGCGTCCTAACATATCCACCGTTTCGTCGGCGCTTATCCATATGTATTGATTTAAAAGATGGCTTCTAATGCGTTCTACTGTTCTCGTATAGCACCTAGAAACATAATATTTGGGTAAAGTTGATTCATCAGGAACATTTCGACCAGTATATTTTTGAAGAAATATTTTTAAAGTGGGATTGCTAAGTTTATTTAATGGAATATTAGCCGCCATAAAAGTATTACAGAGTTCAGATGTGTTTGCGATCCTAAGTGACGAATTTTTGACGATATTTTACCGGATTTCGTAATAAATTTCGGAATCACTGACAATGGACATACAATCAGTATGACCATCAATCCAACTCGCCATTGTTTTACAATGCCGTTCTCGACATTCTTCCATATCATGTCTGAAAAAGTAACTTAAACAATGCTCTAGATCTAAATAAATAAAAACTAAAAATGTGGGCGTAAGTTATTGAAACTGAACGAAATTCAATGCACACTCTTACGTCTAAATAATTGGTAGAAATAGATTCAATCAAACGATATTAAACAGGATCTATCACAAAAATTACGATGTAATTAACAGTTAAAACTATGAAAACAAGAAACTTACTCACAGCACTTTATTTAACTTACGAAATATAAACTAATAAATAAAATACAGTATAAAAACCCCGCTTCTATCTACGCTCATGAAAACACTTTAAAAAACAGTATATTCTCCGAATACAATAGCTGGCTTGTCCATTGTTATCGCGGCGAGACCAGGTGTCCGAGTAAGTTAAACAAATACTTCATTGAATTACGCCGGGATGTACTGAGCGACGTTATACACAATTCCAATTGCCGATTGCGTTTTATGGAAATTGCGTCCGTTCTCTAATTATAATACAATAATTTAAAAAATATAAGCGTTTATAATTTGAATTTATGTATGACAACTGTTAAAATTTGAAGTTTTCTAAAGCTTCGCATGTGCACCAATATTTGATTACTTAATTACTTTAAAAAACTGCCTTCTATAATAACAAAAGTTTTTGAAGGCACCTTTACACGAATAATTTTTATTGTTCGTTTCCATAGTTTCTACATAAAACAACTGTCAAATTTAAAGCATCTAAATTCTCATCAAGATTTAAAAGCTTCTGATCTACTTTAAAAATTTAAAAAACTTACGTTTATGCAGTTGAAAATCCACATGTAATCAAGGTAAAACATTTTCAATACGAATTTAAAATATTGGAAATTTTATTGTTGGTCCTGTCATTCTACCGCAGAGATTAACGGGAGACATTTATTTGCAACATCTACAAAATACGTTGCCAGATTTGTTAGAGGATTTACCTATACAACTTCAGAGAGATATGTGGTTTATGCACGATGGAACTCTACCACATTTTTCATTAATAGTTGGAAACCACTTAAAGCAACAATATCCAAACAAGGTAGAGGTAATGAATGACGTCCCTGTAAATTGACCACCACGTTCACCAGACTTAACCCCCATGGATTATTTTTTATGGGGACATCTACATCTGTAGATAATGAAGAACAATGATATGATAAATTATGATAAAGCTAATGAAGAAGCTGTGCAAACCGTACTACATTTTAATTTTCTTTGTAGTGTAAATCTTTGTTAACTGTTACTTTAAATTATTAAAATACAAATTTCACAAAAACCATGACAGTAATCAAGTCTTACAAAGCGTATCTTTTCTGTTGTAAATAAGTTACACATTCTAAATTTTATACTTAAACCCCTTGAATATGCAATTATAAAAACAACCCAAGTTCTACGCCTATGGAATTACGTTACTTAAAATTTTGATATGGTTTTTTTGTCTCATAAAACTATGTCAAAGTAGCAAATTAGAGCAAAATCGCATGAACCGTATCATATTTATAATTAAAAAAAAAACGATTTAAGAATTGTAACTTCAGCGCCGTATAGCGCCCAAAGCAACTTTGTACAAAGGTAAGTTGTCTTAAATCGGCTTATTTTAGTGTAAGGAATGTAGTAGGTTTTTATAAGACCTTTTACAGACATCTTGTGTAAAACATTACAGTTGTAACAATAGTAACCATATTCAATTTTGTGTATTATAAACTTTCAAAGCTAACTATCTATCACCGCTCGTCAGGCGCGGCTCGTGATGACGTATTTGGGAGTGCATGTACAATGATGCGAGTGCCTCGTGTGTTTTCGGTGTTTACTAAGAAGCTACAGTTAGTACACGAGAATACACGAAGCACTCGCATCATTGTACATGCACTCCCAAATACGTCATCACGTGCCGCGCCTGCCGCTCGTATATCAAAACACCACTCACAAATTGCTTTTGGAATTTTTTAACTTAAGATCTGCTTATTTTTAATACTTTACTGACGTTTGTTAGGAATATGGAAGTATTTAAGACTAGAAATCATTTTTTCATAAAAAGGATTTCAAAAAGAAATTTTAATTCGCTTCAAATAAATGTTTTAATATAAATAAGTGATAGATGCTTATGGAGCCTAATATTTGAATAAAAGCTTGTATTCCTACCAACTACGAGGGTATATCAGATATAAAGAGACTGATTTTTTTAAACTATTAATGCTTTATTGAACAAGGTTAATGCAAATGTACTATTTTTCTACATAATCTCCCGCCCGCGCAATACATTTTTCCCAACGGATTGGAAGCTTTTTAATCCCGTTATCGTAAAAACTTTTAGGCCGGTCACACAGCCACTGGAGCACAAATGTCTCTACCGCTTGGTCGCTGTCGAAACGCTGGCCTCCAAGAGCTTCTTTTAGAGGTCCAAACAAATGGTAGTCACAGGGTGACAAGTCTGGACTGTAAGCAGGATGTTCCAAGATTTCCCAGCCGAATTGTTCCACTTTTTGCCTCGTAATGTTTGCCGAATGTGGTCTGGCGTTGTCGTGAAGGAGAATGACATTTTTAACGGATTGCGTCTTTCTTTTTCGTCGTAAAGACAATTTTGCGGCATCCAAAACGTCGCAATAATATTGGGCATTAATTGTGCGGCGATCATGAAGAAAATCAAGCCTCAATGTTGGCTTCGGTAACGCTCGTCCGTGGGCGTCGAACGTGGCTCTGGTTTTCAACTTTCTCCCGGCCTCCAGAAAATTGTTTATGCCATGCAAACACGCGAGGTCGTGAAAGGGTGTTCTCCCCGAACTGTGCGTGCAATCTGCGTAAAATGTCTGTTGGATTCACCCCCTCATTGGTCAAAAACTTAATAATTATCCGCTGCTCCACGGAAACGTGCACTGCTTATTCACTCATGGTCACTGCACTACTGAACGGTCTCGACGGAATTTCAGACGTTGCTCTCCCCACCCTAAGTGCTTTGTCTACAAAGCCACCTACTTCGCCGATTCAAAAAACTTTTGTACGAGTCATTAAAAAATCAGTCTCGTTTATATCTGATATACCCTCGTAATTTTAAAATTTTTACAAAATGAAATGGGAACGCTTAATTTTTAGCTATTTTTAAACTCTAAACATAATCACAGATTAACCAGAAGCGACAAAGACGATAGTATAGTCTGTCCATTAATATAAAGATTTGTCGTTTTAGGATTTAAAAGAATTATCGGAGACTATCTGCTAGCTCGTGCCGCAGGTACCAAAAAAACTTGTAAATGAGGTAATGAACCATATTAGGAGAAATTCTAAAATAAACAATTCTAATTTAATACATAATATATATCTATACAGTTCTCGCAGTATAAGTTGGCGAGAGGTGGGGATGCGCCGTAAACGTATTTAGGAAACGTACCACCCACCTAGCTGATTCAGTTACTGCATAGCGAATGATATGCAATGATACGCAATCTACCCTTCCTCTATCTGCGCGAACTCACTCCCACCCTTCGCCAACTTACAATGCGAAACTGTATTAAACAATATTGTATTAACATGCCTTTCCCTCAATTTACTAATTTGTAAAATTGATCGGAATATCACACAGAAGATTTGAGAAATTGTATTCGACATGCAGCTACCATAGAAAATGAATATTACCAAAGCACACGTACGAATCAGGAATTTATAATTCATCTAAGTGATAGTGGTGAAACGAGTATTGAAAATTCCTGAGCAGATAAATGCATATATGTATATCTACATAAATTATTATTTCCGTATTAGCAAAATAAACGTGGGGAAACTTATTGTTAGTCCTAATAGAATAAAAATTAAAACTTAATACTTCTCTGGTTTCTATGCCAATATTGTAATCACTGTTTGCATTTCTCTAATCCCTCACCGCAGGGTGCCTAATTAAAATATTTACACATTAGAAAATTATTTTCTTGTTATTTGAAGTCAAATTGTTATTTATATCTATGGATAGACTATACATACAAAAAGGTTTTAAATATTTCAATACGTTAATGCACGTATAATGCTTTTGTTTCATTATGAAACAGACATGTAAATAATTTACACATCTGTAAACATGGACAATACACCTCGTATTTTCGGCATTAACTTCTGCTTAAGACATATGTTTCTGCCATCTATAGGCGTCGTCAGCTAAGCTAGTGAAGCAATGTATACAAATGATACAAATCTTTATAAATAGATCTGTATCTGTATATAACATTAAGCCGCAATCCCTATTAGATAAAGCAAATTTCATCTTGTAAGGTGGCACTTATTAATAAGTGACATCTAACGGACGAAAGAAACTTTGCCGGAAAAGGGACCTTTCGTTTGTGATCACTCGCATAGCTGGTGAGTACCCGCATAGCTGGTCACAAACGAAAGGTCCCTTTTCCGGCAAAGTTTCTTTCGTCCGTTAGATGTCACTTATTAATAAGTGCCACCTTACAAGATGAAATTTGCTTTATCTAATAGGGATTGCGGCTTAATGTTATATACAGATACAGATCTATTTATAAAGATTTGTATCATTTGTATACATTGCTTCACTAGCTTAGCTGACGACGCCTATAGATGGCAGAAACATATGTCTTAAGCAGAAGTTAATGCCGAAAATACGAGGTGTATTGTCCATGTTTACAGATGTGTAAATTATTTACATGTCTGTTTCATAATGAGATAGACTATACCTTGATGTTTTGGTGGTATTCGTTTTTTGTTGACTTAAAATTGCCATTTGCAGTAATTAAAAAACGAAACTTTTCTATTTACAAACGAATATTGAACAGTATAACAAAATTAAGGTTCCTTGACAATAAACCTTCTCTAATTCGAGGCAGCGTTTCGAACGACTTCCCCATCTCTAAAAGTAGCTTTGAAACTCTTATGAAATTATCTCCTTAAGAACACATGTCGCGGTCGTTTAGATGTTCTGAATTCCTTCGAAACGGTTGCTTTGATCTAAGCCGTCATAAAATCTTGCAAAGAGAAGGAAGTCGCCAGGGGGCGTGATCAGGGTTGTACAAGGGATAGGGGAACATACGAATACCTTTCATGCCAAAAACTCGCGAATAATTAACACTGAAACGATGGGGCGGTGTCATGATGCAGCAACTATCCATTCTCAGCCAATTTCGGGCGAACGATGGCCACCGTCGGCATTAAACTCTTCAATACTTCGAAGTAGAATGCAGAATTGACTGTTTAATCGGCTTGTATATATTCCCAATGGATTACATGGTCTGAGCGTGTTGTCTTTCATGCGCCTTCCACAACAGATTTTCGTCTGTTGTTGAAAGGATTCGCCCATTTATACACGCGATTTCGATAAATGTCCTTCCCCATACAGAGCTTGCAATTTTCGTAAAAAATTCAACCGAATTTAACGACAAATACGATGCTACTGCCGTTGCTCTTTTTTGACGTCAGTTGTTTTTTAGATAGAGAATATTTAATTTCACAATTTCAAAAAATTTATATATGTAAACGTTGTAAACCCGAAATTTCCAACATACATCCACTGCGCAGGACCTACTGAATGCGAAGATGCACTTGTCGGCGCATGACTATGACCATCTTGGGCACAGAAAAAGTCGTTATTTATTTGCTACACGTCGTATAATTTCAGCTATAAAACTTTTTTTATAATAAATTTCAATTTCTTAAATGACAGCAAGGATAAAATCGATTCACAAAAGTAAATAATAAAAATTTATCTGTAAAAAAACCTTAACGATAATTTACTAGGAAAATGCTTATTAAATTAATTAATTGCAGGGCATGTTTCCGTTCATTTTAACATTGTAAATGTTAGTAAACATTATAGAAGTTTCATACAATAAATAGCATTAGTTTAAAGCTCTAAAGGAAAACTATATTTTTTGTGATTTTCTATATTTATGTATAAATGAAAATATCAAATAATCATAAAAAAGGTACAATATGTTTCAAAAAGAATTACATCTAGTTGTCCATGAATTTCTCCTATAAATTATTATGTTCTGCATTCTGGTAAGGTAGATATAGATTAAATGGTATGAAGGTCACTGGTCACTAGAGTGGACCAATCCCGAGCGATATTGGTAAATATTTCATATAAAAGCCGAAAAACTCCAATAATTTATCAATAGATATATATATATATATATATATATATATATATATATATATATATATATATAATTGAAAAGAAATTATCGACCGTGATATATTATCAAAAATTAATTAAAATTCGGTTAAGCGGTCAATTGACCGCTTACCCGAATTTTAATTAATTTTTGATATATATATATATAAATTGATAAATTATTGGAGTTTTTCGGCTTTTATATGAAATATTTACCAATATCGCTCCGGATTGGTCCACTCTACTGGTCCCTGTCAAAATTTATCATCGAGAGATATAGTGATGAAATTAATAAGTACAATTAGATTATATAATCATTAATAACTCTAAAACTATGACATAGGTATAGGGAAACCTATACGTGTACGATGCAAAATGTTTATCTACTTACTATGGCGTGCTCATCTACAGGCTTAAAAAAATCGATTTTTCTTTAATTAAGGATTACTTAAATAATCAGTAAATTTCGATCACCCTGTAAGAGATTTCTTAAATGTTTAGACTTTACTCGGAATCTTATACCTTTCGCTGTCTCCAGTAGAAATATGACGTAGTTCAAATCAAATATGCCTGAGATAAGTAGGTACATTGGAAAAACAAATAATTTCACAAAAATCAGAATAATTCAAAAACGGTTAATTTTTTACAAAAGGGACCTAAATATAAAGTGTTATAGTACTTTACAAGGAATCTAAAAAGCAATAAAAAGTATAACATTCCATTTAAAATATCAAAGTTGGCTATGATTTCCAGTATAACCGAAAGTGGTTCATGAGTAAGGGGTTCTAGCGAACGGGTTACGTGAAGGACCCTAGATTGCTAGTCACAAAATGACATTACATAAATAGTTAGAAATAAAACGCTTATAATGGCTTATAAACGGCTTATAATAATTTGCAAGTACTAGTTACTCAGTGCCTAGTAAGATGAACTTCTTTTTGAAACACACATTTGGTTTTAGAGAGAAGTTCGGGTAAATTAACTTGATTTTGAAGAAATTTGTACACCAAAAGCCAGGTGATGGGAATGCAAGTATTTTAAAGCTGATAAGAATGTCATGGTTGCAATAGGAAAACAATCTAAGAATCCTATAAACTAAATGAATGGGATTCTAAACAAGAGCTGCGTTTACAAGAGTCTAGATCTTATTAAACAAAAGTACAAGTTCTTAAAAGCTTTATTGTTAAAGAAATTAGACTTGCGAATAACAAACCCAAATTGCTGCTGAATAAATGCTGTTAATGAGATCAGCAAAACTAAGTTTATAGTAATACTAATAATAATTCATGCCTTAGCATCCCCCAAAAGCTGAACGCCAATTACAGGAGGCATTGGCAGGCCATGAGCCTGCGCCCGTGGAGCGACTTAAGATGTTTATAGTACGGGAGGCAGCAACATAAATAAAATATCCATTACGGCAAAGCTATTTTTTTCTGTCAATTATGCATGTAATATAAAACTGTGAAATGGAGTTTCTCCCATCTTAGTTGTATAACAGGGGGGGGGGGGTCACAAACAAATACAATACCAAATTTTACAAACAATTTATAGTGGTATACGTAAAACTTTCTATATAAATTTATTAAAAAATTACAACATAAAAAACACAGTCTTCCATCTTGAGTCAACTACAAAAGGCGTCTTGCACACACAGTATTCGAAAAAAATTAAATATAAAATTCATACCGGCAAAGGTGAAATCCATTTTAGCATCAGTTTTTATGATAAACAAGAGAAAAACACTAGTTTTCCAGATATAAGACACAATCACGGTCGTCTTCCAAGCAGGTAAACGTGCAGCGCCAGGGCTACAACGCTGCCTGTTCATCTGACTGGAAGACGATCGTCGTAGTTTAAAATCCTTGGAAGGCAGTCTGTCACGATCATTCTTTTGTGCATATGATTAATTAATTTATTAATTTGAATTTTGACGGAAAACTGTAATAGACGCTTTTGGCAGAATAATTGAGACGTTAATACATTGAAACAGAAACTTTAAATTAACTTTAATGTAAGGATCAATATTTCTATTTAAATTTTAAAAAGTTAAATAAAACTAATTAGGTATTTAAAATTATAATAAAATTTGTGAATAACCGTAATTTAACATTAAAAAGTTCGTAAGTAAATGGAAAACAAAATCTAAAGGAGTTGTCCTCTTGTAGAAATGTATCTTTCATTTTATGAGATGTACGAGGTGCATTCATGTTCTAAGGCCTCCGATTTTTTTTCTAATTAACTACTCACCCGAAAACAATGAAACTGGTGTTACTTCTCGACGTAATCTCCCTGCAGACGTACACATTTTTCACAACGTCGACGCCATGATTCCATGGCCGCGGCGAAGGCTTCTTTAGGAGTATGTTTCGACCACTGGAAAATCGCTGAAGCAATAGCAGCACGGCTGGTTAATGTGCGGCCACGGACAGTGTCTTTCATTGTTGGAAACAGCCAAAAGTCACTAGAAGCCAGGTCAGGTGAGTAGGGAGCATGAGAAATCACTTCAAAGTTGTTTTCACGAAGAAACTGTTGCGTAACGTTAGCCCGATGTGCGGGTGCGTTGTCTTGGTGAAACAGCACACGCGCAGCCTTTCCCGGACGTTTTTGTTGCAGTGCAGGAAGGAACTTGTTCTTCAAAACATTTTCGTAGGATGCATCTGTTGTCACCGTAGTGCCCTTTGGAACACAATGGGTAAGGATTACGCCCTCACTGTCCCAGAACATGGACACCATCATTTTTTCAGCACTGGCGGTTACCCGAAATTGTGAATCTGTGTGCTTCCATTGAGCTGACTGGCGCTTTGTTTCTGGATTGAAAAATGACATCCACGTCTCATCCATTGTCACAATCGACGAAAAGAAAGTCCCATTCATGCCTTGGTTGCGCGTCAACATTGCTTGGCAACATGCCACACGAGCAGCCTTGTGGTCGTCCGTCAGCATTCGTGGCACCCACCTGGAGGACACTTTTCGCATTTTCATGTCGTCATGCATGATTGTGTGCACAGAACCCACGGAAATGCTAACACTGGAGGCGATCTGTTCAACTGTCATTCGGCGATCCCCCAAAACAAGTCTCTCCACTTTCTCGATCATGTCGTCAGACCGGCTTGTGCGAGCCCGAGGTTGTTTCGGTTTGTTGTCACACTATGTTCTGCCTTCATTAAACTGTCGCACCCACGAACGCACTTCCGGAACATCCACAACTCCATCACCACATGTCTCCTTCAACTGTCGATGAATTTCAATTGGTGTCACACCACGCAAATTCAGAAAACGAATGATTGCACGCTGTTCAAGTAAGGAAAACGTAGCCATTTTAGGTATCTAAAACAGTTCTCATTCTCGACGCTGCCGCTACAATTCCATCTGCCGTACAGTGCTGCCATCTCTGTGACGTATTGACAACGAACGCACGCTCATTTTAAAACAATGCACATGCTTCTATCTCTTTCCAGTCTGGAGAAAAGAAATCGGTGGCCTTAGAACTTGAACGCACCTCGTACATTAACATTGTACATGTACTAAGAACAAATTTAAGGAAATA
Organism: Melolontha melolontha; assembly: GCA_935421215.2. Lineage (NCBI taxonomy): Eukaryota > Metazoa > Arthropoda > Insecta > Coleoptera > Scarabaeidae > Melolontha > Melolontha melolontha. Next base: position 202,300,178 of record OW285235.1, on the reverse strand, counting down.
TGTAGATTTATTTAGTCGTGGGCAGACCACATCACATTGATCAGTATTGTCACCAGTTTCATTTAATATGTCAAGAAAATCATCTATATCTGAATTACGAATATCGGCATCGTCCTCTTCATCCAATAGATCTTCTATTTGATCATGTTCTATGTTTTCGTCTGTGTTTATAAATATACAAATATAAAAATATATTTTTACCTAATAGGTTAACATTGAAACCCGTTACTTCTTCTATTATCTAACATACTTTTTATTAATAATTTCGATAATTTGAAAAATACCTAATTTGTGAATTTAATAGATCAAATTCTATATTACTGAGCCTATAAGTTAATTCTGCGTGGATTACCTTCTTCTTCTCCTAGTTTTGAGTTGGAGGCCAGCACTTCCAGACACTTCAGCACAGTGCCCTTTGTATCACTCCCAATAGATCTCTCAGTTCCACTCTGTTAGTCATGTGTCCTCGATAAAAACCACTATCCTCCTCAGGAGAAGTTTGAATACCCTCTTAGGATCCAATAGATCTTCTGCGAAATGTTTCTGTCAGAGTCCTTTCAGTTCCTCACAAGTGCATATTATACGAAGACTAGTTTCCTCCTGTTTTTCACATCTCCTACGCCAGGACTAGCTAACCAAGCCCATGCTCAGATGCTTCCTTAAAGGACAATGTTCGGTTATTAAGTCGGTAATCATTTTAATTTCTTTTTTGTTACTACGAATTAGATTGGCTGAAAGCCTAGCGTCCAGCTCCCTTAGTAGGGTTTTAGTATGGAGTTGACCTTTCGGTTAGCCTCCATTCCTTTTCATGTTCTCTTTCTAGCCATAATCCCTTCTAGCGGAATCCGATATCCTATGCAGTTCATTTTAGTACCTTTCTTAGCCAGTTCGTCTTCTATCTCATTGCCTTCAATTCCCTCATGTCTTGGGTCCCATATCAGTGACACAGTATTGTCTTGTGCCAGTCGATTGTTTACAATGTTTCACCAGTTTAGACCTGGTAGATGGATTCATAATGGCTTTAAAAGCTACCTCACTATGATTCACTATGTTGATTTTTTATTTGCGCAGCCGGCTTCCCAAATTTCCTCGACGCAAGCTGCGATTATAAACAGTTCAGCCTGGAAAACCGTTGTATGTTTCGTCAGACTTAATGATATCTTCCTTTTAGGGCACATTTCCCGGATTACCTTAAGATAAACGTTGCAGACATCTCGTTTGTATATTGTTTGTACCTGATGAAGAAGTTGGCGAAATAATTGTCGTTTTACCCCATACGACCACATATTAATAATGTGAAGATATTAACTATTAGTTTTATATCTTTCATTCATATTTTAAATTATAGATCTTCATCAGTAAACGCTGAATCAATCCAAATAAATAAAAATTTAAATATCAGAAGCCAAATTCTGTGTCTTGGATTTTGATAATTTGATACAGTTTCTTTTACAATAAGAGTTTTTCTTGTATATCAGTGTATAGTCTGCAAAATTATCTGTCTGTTGATCATATATTCGCTGTATTTATATATGCCCTTAATAAACATTTTTATAAAAGTATTTATTTTACGGAAGAATCTTTTTATCGGTAATTTTGTATATACCTCGATGCACAACTGATATACCTATCTATCTTTATTAAACTTGTTGACCTTTCCGTAGCCCTCTCTTTGTTTGTACATGTTAGACACCGTGCGCTTCGGTGTCCCTGTCTCTTCCTGATTTTCCTATGTATTATGATACATACAGTTGATTGCATTCCGCGTATATCTAATCAATATATGGTTTGCAATGAAGATTTAGTGCTCGATACAGATATTTTTTGCGAACTCTGTAAAAAATATTGTTACTCTCCATGTAGCTGTCTATGAAGACTCGAAATAGAATGCCTACGTGTTCTGATTTTAAGCTCTAGTTGATTACATTACAAGAGTAAATTAGCTCATGCAGTGGTTAACGTATTACAAAATGAAATTAAATCAAGTTTTTAATCTTGATGACGTTAATAAAGCCGATGCATATTGTGAAAATCGCTAAAGAATTGCGCAATACGAGTCTTTGGAATTTGATTAAACGAAGAAAAATATAGATAATAATTTGAGATATGAAGGTGGTCCGGAAATTGATACCTGTTTGCGTATGCACGTCATTTTTATAACAATGGGCATCTGGCTCAACATTAACTAGTTTCAGTCAGACATCTGCTAACTGCGTACAAGTTCGCATCGTATTCTGACAGTCAGTGTTGTTTTAGTGAGCGATCTAAATGTCAAAAAAAAATTGAGCGTGCCTACATTTGTGACATGAGAGCTGGAATTAGTTATCTGAACGCTAAAAATGTACGCTCAATTGAAATTTTTAGGCAAATGGAGGATGTGTACGGTGATGTGTTGAAGAGAGAATGTCCATGATGAGAACATCGCCGTTCGTTCATCAGTACGGATGATTTGTTGCAGAACATCGATGAACTCATTATGCAAAATTGGGGTTTGAGTTTAAATGACATTAATGAGAATTTTCCAAACGTGCTTCGCACTATTGTCGACGAAGTTGACACAATTCATCTGAAGTATGGAAAAATTTGTGCGAGGTGGGTTCCTCCCATTCTCACAAACAAATTTTCTTTCTAAAATAGTTATGCTACACCTGAAACTAAACATCAGCCTATGCAGTGGTATCATGGTGGTTCACCGACTAGGCGAAAAAAAATAAGCAAACGATCTCGACTCGAAAACTCGACTCGAAAACAATATGGCAACAATGTTTTGGGACCGCAAGGAATTTTGTTTACTGAGATTATGATACTGCATAAACGCAGATGCATATTGCGAGACATTGAAGAAACTGCGGCGGTCGATGCGGAACCGAAGGCTTGGAATGCGGTTTTGCATCGTGCTGCTGCATGGGAATGCGCGGCGTCGTGTTGGTGTGAAAACGAAACAAGTCCTTGAAAAGTTTCGTTGGAAAATTATCGATCATCACCCATATAGCTCTGACTGAAAGAGTTTCTCAAAAAACGTTTTCAAAATGATAGAAGAGTTTAAGAAGAGGTCATAACTTTTCTTAACGAAATGGCGGCAAAATTCGATAATGTTGGTATTGAAAAGCTTGTTACAAGATACGAAAACTGTTTGAATTTCAATGGGAACTATGTAAAAAAGTAGCATACGGTATGGAAATGTAAAATAATGTTTTATAAAAAAAATCAGTTTCTGTTTTATTTGAAAACAGGTATCAGTTCCCGGATATATGAAAGAATCATTTCAAATTTTTTCGTTTAGGTCGACACGATAATTCTGTCTGCCGTTCTGTTAAAATAGCTTTGGTCAATAGAAATGGTTTTAGCCATACCTGGGAATAGAATAAGCAATTCCACCCCATTAAATGAATCTGCTAAAGTTTTTCCAAAAGACGGTGCTAGTAAAGTCTAATTCCCGCCCGAGATAAAAAGCGTTAGAATTTTTTCGAAAACACGGTTACAAACATTATAATACTTGTAGTAATTTACTACAAAAATCTGTCAGAGGCAAAGAAGGTTGTGCACCAGTGAAGCTTCAATATAATATAATATAAAGGAAACCTGGAACAACCACAAGGCGAAACCTAGAGGAGAATATATCAAAATATCTAATTACTAAAATTATTCTGCACAAAAACTTTAGAAAATTTTAGCGAAAAATAAACAATAAACATAAATTCGAAATAAGCCAGATAATCAAATTTGTACATTGTAAGATTTAATAATAAATCATGCCTCCGCATCCCTTCCATGACACCTTCCGTGAAGTAATTCACGTAAATCATCATGGTTTCTTGTCTGGCCGTAGCACCCAAACGAACTTGCAATTGCAATTTTGCTGCTATATTAGTGACGCACTGGAGCGAGGATCTCAAGTAGATACCGTTTATGTGAATTTTTTTAAGACTTTGACCGTGTTTATCACAAGTTATTGTTCCACAAACTTGGTCTTTATGGAATTAGTGGTAGCTTGATTTTGTGGATTGCCTACCTGTCTCATAGGACTCAAATAGTTAAGTTGTCATCGAAAACATCCAGGCTTATATCGGTTATTTTCGGTGTTCCTCAGGGCAGCCACTTAGTACCAATTCTCTTTCTCCTTTTTATAAATTACATATTTATATAAATACTTCACTTGTTCCAACTTCTTGACCTACGCAGAAATTTGAAAATGTTTAAATGTGTCAACTCTTGCAACGGCGGTAGAGCACTTCAGAATGATATTGATTTGCTAGCGGCATGGTGCATGAACAACAATATATCTCTTAACCTTGGTAAATGTCATTCAAAGAAAAATAATACTTATATTTTTAATTACATGGTACTGCTCTGCAAAGTGTTGACCACGTTACCGGCTTGGATGTTATTTTTTATGGGAATTTATTATTTAATTTACATATAGATTATATTATAAATAAATCCTTGCAGTTATGCGGCTTCATTAAACGTATATGCAGTGACGTCACGAACATCATCAATATTATACAAATTTATAACGCCTTGGTCAGGTCTGTACTCGAGTATTGTTGTGTGGTCTCCTTATCATGGGATTCATATAGATCGGATTGAGCGAATTCAGCGTAAAATGGCTAATTTTATACTCTTTAAATTAAAAAATTGATAAAAACTTATATCATTACGCGGAGAGACTACAACTGCTGGGTATTGAATCGTTGGAGAATAAAAGGCGAAAAGCATTTATTGGGCTTGTATTTCAGCTGTTACACAATAACATAGAATGTTCTGCCCTTCTTTCTCTGTTGCTTTTCCATGTTCCACCGTTTCGTGCTCGCTCAAGTGACACGTTTCATGTTGGTTTCCATCGAACTGATATGGTAAGCATAATCCCATGGACCGAGGTTTATTAGAACTATATCTTTTATTTGGAGTCAATTTGCTTAATATTTCTTTCTGCAATTAGTAAAAATTTGCGGTGTCCGTGATTCTTCTTTTTTTTTCTCGCTAATTGTAATTGTAAACAGTGGAATCGTTTTTAGTTTTGGATTTTAGGTTCCTCTCTGTTTGTAATACACATTTGTAACTACAGTAGTACCCCGTTATCCGCTGACTCCGTATCCGCGGTTTCAGTCATCCGCGATTTACCTATGATGAGCAGAAAACGCGTTATATCAATAAATAAAAAAGTTATAGGAGCATTTGTCGATATATCGTCGTATATATGAGTCATCCCCTGAATTCGGCGCTCTCTTATGATAAGTTAAACAAGTTGGAACGTGCTTAAGGTGCCACTCGCTTTTACTTGTACATATAAACGCTCCTGTTCTGAGTATGAGTTTAGAACTATTCGAATTGTCGGACAAGACAGTGCTTGCAATAGTTTTTAAATAAAGCAAGTAAATTTGAAAATCATTTTAAAATGGCTTCTAAACCAAAAAGAAAACGTGAAATGCTCACTATTAGTGAAAAAATAAAAATCATTAATATGATTGAAATAGAAAAAAAATCTATTGCAACTGTTGGTAAAATATACAATAAAAACGAATCTTCGATGCGAGAAGTGTTAAAAAACAAAGATAAGATTCGAGCTAGTTTTTCTAGTGCACCCCAAACTGCAAAAGTTGCAACCACAATACGTAATAAAGTGTTACTTAAGGTAGAAAATGCCTTAAATTTATGGGTGGAAGATATGACAAGAAAACATATTCCTATCGATGGCAAAGTGCTACAACAAAAGGCGTTGGTTTTATATGAAGATATGCAGACCCAAGATTATACTGAAGAGGAAGTAAAATCATTCACAGCAAGTAGGGGGTGGCTGCATAGATTTAAAACTCGGTTTAATCTAAAAAATATAAAAATGACAGGGGAATCTGCGTCGGCTGATCATGTAGCTGCTGTCCTGTATCCAGAAAAATTTAAACAAATTATTGCAGAAAAGAATTATCATCCTAAGCAAGTTTGTAACTGCGATGAGACTGGTCTTATGTGGAAAAAAATGCCTCAACGGACTTATATTCATAAGACGGCAAAGAGTGCACCAGGCTTTAAAGAAATTAAGGATAGACTTACCTTGATATTTTGTACAAATGCAGCTGGTCATATAATTAAACCCGGACTTGTTTACCGATCACAGAATCCACGTGCTCTTAAATACAAAGATAAAGCTTGCCTGCCTGTGTTTTGGCAATCGAATCGAAAGGCGTGGGTTACGGCTGTTCTATTTACACAATGGTTTCATCAATGCTTTATTGCGGAAGTGAAAAGATATTTGGAAAAGAAAGAATTACCATTTAAAGTGCTGCTGATACTAGACAATGCTCCTTGGCATCCTGTATCACTAGGCGCAGAAGATAAAAATGTTGAACTGCTTTTTTTACCACCTAACACGACCTCATTGCTTCAGCCCCTTGATCAAGGTGTCATTAGATGCTTTAAAGCATTATATATTCGACAGGTTTTCGAAATGCTGTATACAATGGCTAAAGAATGCTCTGATATCGGGCTCATGGAATGCTGGAAGTCATTTACAATTGCTGACGCAATTCTATTTATCAAAGGAGCGATGGAGGAATTAAAGTCAGAAACGATAATAGCATGTTGGAAAAATCTGTGGAATGACATCGTTCTTAGTTCTGAAGACACACATGATATTAATTCACATCTAACAACGATATTTAACATAACGCAGAAAATAGATGGAGAAGGATTTAACGATATAACCCAAGAGGAACTCAGTGATTACATAAACGAAGAGGATCAAGTATTCACCAACGAGGAATTGGAAGACCTTGTGAAATCTTCTCCAGAAGCGAGTGTCGATGAGGATGAGGATCAACAAGAACCGCCAGCATGGACGCTTGAAAAATTTTGAGCGATATTTCGAACTGCTCAAACATTAAAAGAACAGATAGTAGAATATGATCCAATAATGGAACGCAGTATAAAAATTACTCGCACTATAACAGAAGCCTTGAAACCTTTGGAGGATTTGTTTATTGAAATGAAAAGACAAAAACGACAACTACCAATAACAATGTTCTTTGAAAATGTCGACAAAACTATCGATAATGCACAGCCATCAACATCGTTTGCTTCGGATCTAAGTAAACAATCGACTGCTAACTTGGACTTGGAGGAAGATGAATGAATATGTAGCTCACGATGATAAAGTTTTTCTTGTTGTATATTTTCTTGTTGTGTATGTAAATATGTACTATATGTACATATGTATGAACTTATATATTTATTAAACTTAAATTCTATTTGTGCCACAGCACAAGAATATTTATTTATTTATTGTTTATTTATTTTAAATAAATATTATATAACTTATTTTTTCTTGTTTCATTGTTTTAACTTTGCTTCATATTTCATATTGTACTCGAAAATAAAGCGTTCGCTACTATCCGCGGTTTTCAGTATCCGCGGAAGACCACAGAACCAAACCCCCGCGGATATGGGGGTACTACTGTATAAATTACAAACTTGTGCACATTTTATTTTGGATTACAAAATTGTGCTATTTGGAATTTTTTTCTTGTCGTGTACAATAAATAAATAAATCCCCCAACAGCTTGAAGCCAATTACAGACGGCATTTAGAGCCGAATTATCATTAGGTTCGCGCTAGTAAAGTAATCAGATTTTTAGCTGACGAGATTCACCTTAAACGAGAAGTAAAACCACAAAAAAACTTTCCCGGACATTAGTCTCAGGTTAGAACCCGAGTATAAGTAATTATGAACAAGAAATTTAGCACAACATCAACAAGTTTAAATAGAATTATAAATTACTTTTTCATTAATTTATTCCGTGTTGTAGAGCTTTTAAAGCCTATTGTAAATATTTTATATTACCCAAGTAAATAAATACTAAGTTCAAGATACAATATATGAAATTTAGTCGAACGATAACGATTCTTTATACAACAATTTAATATGCATTTATACTCCGTGTACAATACCCAATGTGACCTAAAGCCGAAACAAAAATAAACTGAAAGGTGTGATAAGTTATGAAAACGGAAATTCGTTTATTAATGCCACATATCAAATTCGTTTTTACAAAAAATAATAACTCATGCCTCAACATCCCCCAACAGTTTAACGTCAATTACAGGGGACATTGACAGGCCATAAGTTATTATTACATCAGTGCCCGTGATGCGACTTAAGATGTTTAGCTGTCGGCATTCACCTTAACCGAGAAGGATAACAACGAAAACATTTTCGGACAGCAAGCGCTGGCTTCAATTCCGATACTCCCGACACGATGAGCAACTTACCACTGCGCGATCCCAAAACTAGTACCCAAAACAAACGTTCAATTATTCAATAGTTAAGAAAGCTTTATCAATTCATTTATCAATTCATTCATAGTTAAAGTTTTTAATGAAGTTTTATTAGAAAATGTTAACCATACCTAGTAAAAGGATGTTGAAGACTGCAGAATTTAAAAAAATAAAAAGAAGGCATGTACTATGTTATAAGGGCACGCTAAAGTAAAAAAGAAGAGAAGTGAGATAGAAAGAAATTTTAGTACACATGTTTACTATGCTATAAGGGAACGCTAAAGTAAAAGAGAAGTGAGATAGAAAGAAATTTTAGTATACATGTATATGTAAATGGACAAAGCGCTTTGTGAGTGGAAACCGCATGTACAGTACTTGTTCCTTTAGAATCATAGGTCATAATTTAAACAGTAAACTGGTTTTGTTTTTTATAGTCATTTATACTACAAAAAAGTCCTGCTTCTATATAAAAGATTAACGCTTTTGGCGTGGTATAATTGTAATTTCAAGGTTTCATTATCCTTTCTACAATTAAGGTGAAATATTTATTCAGGCGTATGGATTTAAATTCAAACTGTTTCGATTGTGTTTAAACACACAATAAACTTGTATGTCAAATATTTAACTTTGTTTATAATTACCTTACCTGTTCAAACATTTTTTTACTAAAACTGGCTCGCCTGTTAAGTTTACATGTTATTTAACTTGGCAATCAATCAGGAGTATATGTGTAATTAATCTAGAAATTCGCGTTCGGAAACCGACATTTACGAAACCCACGCCCGTATTCTCTGAAATGTAAACGACGGATGTTAGACAAAACCACACGTAGGATGAGCAGATATACCAAGAGAGACCCAAATTACAACTAATTCAAGACCGTAATGGAGAAAAGTTATTCAAACGAGCGGAAATTATGGGGATCTGACCTAACGGAAAATCAATAATTTATTGAATCGGATAAAACTTTCTATATGCCATCAACAGTAGCAGCTAATCAAGTACAAGTAGTTGACACGGAGAAATTTCTTAACGGTCATTTTTTCTTTCACACAGAATAGATAAAAACAATCGTGGGGGTATGAAAAATATATTACTCGATATCTTAATAAAACTACTAATTGACATTCATGTGATGTCCGAACAATGATATACTATATGTTCTACATCAGAATATACAAGGTGCTACTCAGAAATTCCCGAAATTTGAATGTGGTGCGCGAAAGGATGGTAGTACAGCTCTATAGCGCTAGATGGTGTGAACTACATCTATACTAAGTCAGTCTGTCAAACGATACTTTGCTAGGTGGTGACAAACAATTTTTGTGTTTAACTTGTTGAGTTGCGTTTGAGTAATTCTGCGACACTACAATGTCTGATGTGAAAGACCAAATAACGTGCATCAAATTTTACTTGAAACTTGGTAAAACGGCAGCGGAAACTCTGAATATGCATAAACAGGCGTTTGGTGAGGATGCTTTAGGCCAGACGCAAATTTATGAGTGGTACAACTATTTTAAAAATTGACGTGTGTCGGTTAATGATGATAAGACTTCCGGTCGTCCGTCGACGGAAGACCCCACAAAATGTGGCAAAAGTGTGTGATACTATCCTGCAAGACCGAAGAAGAAGTGTCCATGACATTGCGGCGTATTGCTGCGAAATTTGTGCCAAGGTTACTTAGCATTGAACAAAAACGGCACTCTGTTCATGTGTGCATAGAGCTAAAAGAAACTGTCGAAAGGGATGTGAACTTCAGTACCAGAATCATTACTGGCGACGAATCATGGGTGTATGGATATGATCCTGAGACAAAGCAGCAGTCATCCCAGTGGAAGAGAGTCACCACTATCGAAGAAAACACAGCAAGTTCGAAGCAACGTCAAGTCGATCTCGATTTGCTTCTTTGACGCTGATGGCATCGTACACAAAGACTTTCTTCCACCAGGTGAAACAGTTAATGGACGATTTTATTGCGTTGGTCTTCGGCGACTAAGAGAAAACATTCGACGCAAGCGGTCTGTGGCGCAACAATTCGTGGATCCTATACCACGAAAATGCACCAACCCACACGTTACTTGTGCGTAAATTTTTAGCCTCAACGAAGACGGCAGTACCACCTCACCCTGCCTATTCTCCAGATCTTCCTCCTTGTGACTTCTTCCTGTTGCCGAAATTGAAACTGAAGCTCAAGGCACGCGCGTCATTTTTAGACGATTAAAGAGATCCAAACCGAATCGCAGGTAGTGTTGAACACGTTAACACGCGAAGACTTCAACCACTACTTCCAGTCATGGATAAGTCGCTGGGATCGGTGTACTCATACGGAAAGAGAGTACTTTGAAGGGTTGGGTGTGAATAAGTTATAAGAACAATTTATTGTGATTTTTTTTATATTCCGGAAATATCTGGGTAGCACCTCGTATAAACTAGAACTACATTGTGTTGTGAACTTTTCCCTGAAGACAATTTTAAAATTTATAATTTATTTATGTATATTTATTTTTCCAGGTTACTATAGATATATTTTGAAAATTAATTAAAATTTAATTCTGGTACACTTTTGTATGTTTATGTTGTTTAGCGCAGTCCGATGTCCAGGAAGTGGATCGACTGGAGTATATTTTGATTTATTCGTACATTATATGTCTGGTGAATATTTCCGCCAGAGATTGATTTGTCTTCAAGTGAGCGTGTTGTGTCGAGATAAAAAAACTTCTTTTTTATCTTTTATTTAAATGTAATTTTCGGTTTTTCCTGCTTTGTAGTATTTTGTGCTATAGTAAGTCATTACCGTATTATATACGAGTTTTGCTTTTCTCGTATTTTTGAAGTATTTGATAACTCACTTGCAATCTCTCAAAATTAGTTTTTTTCTGTGTGTGAAAATTTTACGCTAGCGTATGTACTTTTTCATACCATATTTATATGATTTCTTTTCTTTGTAATTTAATTGTAATTTTGATGATCTATATTTATTGATTTATTGTTATATTAGTTTAATTGATAGATAGTGAAGAAAACTATCATTTTTTATAAGGGAGTTTTTGTATGTCAGGATATTCTAGAACATTTTGAAATTCAGGTTTGGAGAGAGATTTATGCTCGTGTTATTGCGCATGAGTGAAAGTTATTAACGCGTTTGACAGTTGATCTGTTTATTTTTGAATTTGGGGTTAATTAGTTTTTGAAATTGAAAGTTTTCCATTCAATCTATTAGGATTAATTTTGCTCGCGTTTCAGTAGAGGTTTTCATTGTGTGCGTGTTATTTATCACACAATCCTTTTTCTCTGTGCTTTTGTTAAATGATGCATTAGCTCTCTTTATAATTAGTAAAGAGTTTTTTTTCTTTTTTTTAATAAAATATAATATAGAACTGTGTATTTTTAATTGACTTAAATTTCCACGTTCCTTTACGGGAAACCCTGGATCAAGAAGAGTCTCAATTAAAAGAAAAAGCTGACTGAGTTCAAGTTCGGACATATTGTGGTGAACAATGGACTACCCTTCAATTAAACCCACTATTCACAGCAATATATATAAACTAAAATTATAAAAAATGTTGATTAGCCCGTGTAGATTTTTTCTGCTTGTTTAGCGTCCAATTGTTGCCTCGTCCAATTTTGTCTATAAGTATTTCAAATTTGTGTCGAACATATCCTTTAATAAAGACTATAAACTGACATAGCATGATCACGAGTTCAAACTTTTTTTAAATAAACGTCTTGTTATGCATTCATTTATGGTATCTTCATCGAAGGTAGTACTTACATATTTCACGTTGTCTCTACTGCATTATGACCAAAGTTAAACTTGTACCAATAAATTATAAACAAATTTTCGGGGTGTAATCTGGTACGTCTCCTCGCGGTGCACCCTAGTTAACGCTAAATGAACTAGAGTGATGACAGGAGTTCATAACATCTTTATCCTTGCTTTATACCTGGGAAAGAAAAGGAAAAGAATCGTTGTGATATACCAGATGGTTCTCACAGCAACCAAATAACCAGAATTCTTGACACTGTGTATTTGTTTGTATTTCACAAATATGTGTAGAAGTGTTTTTTGTCTTTTCCTTGTAGGCCACACGCTAAATAAATAAATACAAATTTTTCATATTTTCCGTAACAAGAATAAATTCCTTTTTAACCAACACTATAGTCTACAGGAAACACACACATGTTCATATGTGATAATCTGAGCTGACTTTTCGCAAATGCAAAACTAGGAAGGCAGAAAGTCTGGTCAATAATTATGAGTATTCTGCGACTGTGACGAATGAAATTCTTTTTCTGCTCACTGATTTAGGAAAGTCCCATTAAAAGCGCGTTTGTATATTTTATTTGAGGGCATATATTTCTTTATAAATACATTTATTGCCTTTTTTTACTAAAGGCAAATAAAAAACAATGCCCACGCCTCAAACAAAACCATTTTCGTCGCTTTCGAAATATTATTACGCTCCGTTTCGCATCACTTGCTAGATTTCTTTCAAGCAAACAAACTAACTTTGGCTCATAACGCATGAATAGCTATTGTCGTTTCCTACTTTATATCATTTAAAATTCCATGATTTTTTTCTACGTTTCTAGCTATACATATTCAGTCCACTAAACAATTACAATTTTATTAAGCTAGGTTTAGAGTTTAATAAATTTCGTGAAGAAATTTAATGTCAAATTAATAATAAACGCATGCGTTCAACGAGACTTAACTGCAAATATTTAATAAACACAACAAAAAATAGGTTCATTTGTGATAGTCTACTTAAATAATACTAATTAAATTGAATAGTTGTTTGGTGTATTTTCATCGTTTGTAGGATTATTCAAATCCTACAAACGATGGAAATCGCCCAGACAACTACTCAATTAACCATCCATCGTCAACAGCTGCTCGTCACGAGTTACTAATTTGATTTGATGTAATTTCAGTAATCTTTTTCCTGATTTCATCATGTGGTCGTTGGAGTACTCTACTATCTTCAGGACTTGCTATCAAATTGACTGTCTCTGTTGTGCTTTTCCTTTATGTTGTATACAGCGTAACTTTGCCGAAAATAAAAACAAACTATCCCAAACGAAAAGAGAAAGTGCGAACGCATTAAATTCCGAGTTCGGGGAAAGCTAGGCTGAAAAAAGAGGGAGAACTATTGAAGAGGATAAAGTAGTACTAGAATGACACCCCAAGGAAAAGAATCGGGTAATCACACGCCATTCAGGCCCAGAGCTGTGTAATACTTTACCATATCCTTCGATCCTTCGCTTTTATTACCACATTTTTTTCTCTCAGGTTTTCTAGCACTGTTTCCCTCCATCTTTTTCTTGGTCTTTCTCTTTTCTTCTTAACGACCGGCTCTATCCGCGCTATTTGTTTTGGTATCCTATTACTTCCGCTATTTTTGATCCCGATATATATTATACACTTCTTCATTCGTTCTTCTTGTATGACCCCTTTTTTTTCCTCAAGGGATTCTTCTCGGAATTCTTCTCTACCATCACATTACTCTTTCTTTCTGGTTTTTATTTATCACCCATGTCTCACAACTATATAGTAACGTGGGTCTAAAAATTGTTTTATAGATTCTGAATTTAGTTTTTCTTGATAGGTGCCTTAACCTGATTGGTGGTTTACCATTCCTGTAGCTTTTATTATTCACATGTTGATTTCTTTTTCTTCATCGCATCTGGCTATTATTAGTGTTCCCAGGTAATTAAATTCTTGCATTCTTTCAAATTCTAAACTTGCTTTTTGAGTCCTTACTTTACAGATTCCATCATTATGTTGCTTTACAATTCTCATTATTTTACTTTTTTCCTGATTTATATCTAAATCCATCTTACGCGCCGCTTCTGTCAGTCTTTTTGTTATTTCTAACAATTCATATTCCTTTCATGCTATTATCGCCATCTTATCGGCATAGCAAAAGACCTGATGACTTATGTACATCAAGTGTATCTCTCTATTAAGGTTGCTATCTCTTATAATATTTTCTAATGCCATATTAAACAGCAGCGTCGATAGGAGATCTCCTTGTCGAGTCCAATCGCCATATCAATCAGAATATGTGTATAGGAACAGATAAAGTAGACTTCGAAGGTGTGAAAATGTTGGCTGCTACAAAAGCCTATCAGGATCACTAGAGAAGCCTTCGATAGATAAACATCAAAGCCTCAACGAAAAGAAGGAATTTACTACGAAAGATAAATACTAGTTCTTGGAAGGATTCTCCGGGCGACGTTTCGTTGACATCGCACTCATATTCTTCTTTTAGTATCGTTCGATTTTAAATAGGTAAATGAAGTTGACTCTTTCATGAGTCGTTTGTATTTGTTCTGTGGTCGAAGTTTCCTCCATTTCCACTCCATTGTTTTGTATTTCCCAGGGTTGTGACGTGTTTGTGTCTGATTAATAAATAATCGTGTACTGTTGTGTGTTTTTGTACGGTCCTGTGTTGCGTGTGTATGGTCTGTGTGTTTGTCGCTTTTTTGCGTTTAAGTCATGTGTGTGTTTACTGTTTGTTGTTGTACAGTGTGATTATTTTCTCTGTTTGCGTTACGAAGTCTTGTATCTGTTGTGTTGTTGCATTTGTAGAGTGTAATGTTATTAGCATTTTGCCTAAGGCAAGTGCTAGTTCGTCATTTGTGTTTGGCGTTGTGTTGTTTCGTTTTTGTGTCCAGGGGTTAGTTGTTGGGGGTGGTGCTGGTATGCATTTGGGTATGGTTTTGTTTTCAGGGCTGTTTGGGTTGTTAGGACAGTTAAGGAATGTTGATAAGTGAGGACCACTGCAGTTTGCACACTTTTGTGTCGTTGTTTTTGGTTTTGTGCATAGGTGTGTTGAGTGTGAGTCTCCGCATTTGATACATTTGCAGTGTACGTTGCAGTCCAAAAGTGTCCAAAAGTCTGGCATGTGTGGCATTGTATTATGTCTGTCCGTGTGTTAAATGGTTCGATTTTAATCGTAAGTTCGCAGCAGTCGTGTAAGTTATAAATTGATTTATATTGTCTCGTCAGTTCGATTAGTACAAGTGGTGCAGGTTTGCCGTGTTTTCCGTTCATTCGTTTGATTTTTAGTGTCGGGTAGCCGTGGTCAGTCAGGTCGTCTGTAATGTCTGTGTCAGTGATATAGGTAGGAATGCCTCGCATAACTACCTTTAGTGTCTTTTCGCTTCGTAATTGAAACGTGTAAAATTGTATGTGTTCTGTGTTAAGTACGTGTTTAAGTATGCGGTAGTCGTCGTCAGTTTTAGGTTCGATGTGAATATCAGGTTTTACAAGTTTGTTTTGTACGGTATTAATGTTGTGCGTCTTAAGTATTTGTCGTATTTGTGCCCATTTGTCTTTCTCTGTGATTATGATTGGTGCGATTTTGTGTGTTTTGCGTGTTTCGGTGTGTTTTGTGTAATGTTTGGTTTGTCACTTACCCTGGGTGTGCTGTCTGAAGTTGACGGTTGTGGAGTGGATTCGGTTGCATCGTGTTCCATTTTTTCTTCGGTGTTGCTTTCGAGGGCACTGTAGGAATTTTTGATTTCGAGTGGCTTGGTTGATTGGTCGGTTTTCAGCTTTTTTATAAATTTAGGGTATATAAAGTCTTCGATTTTCTTTTCAGGATGTTTCTTGTTCTGTATTCTGTGGTGTTTTTCTTTTTTGGTCGGTTCGGGATTTTTTTCTGTTAACTCTACTTGTATCTTCGGTTGATCTGGGTCTACTACGAATAAGCTCGGTGATGTCCGTAGAAGATCTTGAATGTCACTTTCGCTGTGAGTTTGATCAATTATTGCCTGTGTTTCTTCAAGTAATTCGGGTGGCCATTTGTTAACGATGTTGGGATTCAGTTTGATGTTCGTAATTGTGATAATTCGCCCGGCCATTGCTTCCGGCTTTGCTTGACGATATGTCGTCATCAGTTTTCTCAAATTGAATACTGCTGGAACAGAAGTCGCAGTGAGAATGAAGTTGACTCTCTTTTTTCTCTGCTTTTATACCTGCTGTCGTTGTGTCGTCCAACTAGCATTTGAGTCTGCATCGTAGTAGGGATTCCTGCTCGGGCAGTTGTATGCGATCTGTGGTGCCTCTTACTTCGTTGTATGTGTTACATGTTTGTGTAGATGTTATCGAGCAGGTTTGCCGGCGAGCGGGTGGCGTTGTCCGTCATCCCGTTTATCCCGTTACCGCGACGTTTTTCTATTTTTATCATCTCTCGTATGATTCTTGCGGACAGATGTTCGTTTTCAATTTTAATTTTTGGTCAGCATACGCTCATGACAGGACACGACAATGACTTTTACAGGGTCGCTTTGTACAATCTGATATAACCTCATTTATCATCATCTGTTTACCATCTATTTTAATAAATGACTTTGAATAAATTTTTTAAAGAAATTTTAACTTAAAGATTTTAATACAGTAAATCAGAATGTAACTATTGTACGTAATTCTGTTATATCAAGCGACCCACAAAATTTGTATCCTAGGTAGGCCGTGAACAACTGAGGTAGACATATAAGTAGAGCTGAGGATGTTTGCGGTATAACCATGGTTATATCATGTAACCATAGTAAATTACTATGGTTACATGATATAACCATGGTTATACCGCAAACATCCTCAGCTCTACATATAAGTCATATCTGAGCTTAGAGAATTGACGCCATTGTAAATAATCATAAGTCAATTTGACAAGCTACGATTTAACCTATTACTAATAGTACGAAATGTAGGTTAGATCACTTAATCAATCTAAGACATAACTGATTTAATCCATGGCATACTCTGAAAACTTTTTTTTGTGGCGCGCTCCTTATAATACATATAAAAATTTTTACTAATTTTTCTATATATTTTTACATTGAAAATGAAGTGGACATAACTTCAAAACGTTTGTAAATACTCACAATTAGGAGTGAGCCTCATTAAAAACTGATAGAAATTGATGTTATTGTAGCCGCTTAATATGAAATTTCTAAAAAAAAAAACAGAACACAAATAGTGACAAATTTATCATTCAAACATTAGTTCGAAAATTATTGGGGCTTATGATTTTAAAGTAATATTTCTTGTAAAATAACGATACTAGCGCAATCATAAATAACATTAATTATCTCACCGATATGTTTGGAGTGTACATCGAATATAATAAAAGTCGAATATGATGACAGCTT
Source organism: Melolontha melolontha (assembly GCA_935421215.2). Taxonomy (NCBI): domain Eukaryota; kingdom Metazoa; phylum Arthropoda; class Insecta; order Coleoptera; family Scarabaeidae; genus Melolontha; species Melolontha melolontha. The sequence goes on along the minus strand of OW285235.1, from coordinate 202,282,745 downwards.
TCCGAACAATAAAGTTCCAAAACCCCATCAGATTAGATGAATCGAGGAAAATTTAAGGGGCTATGGAATTTTGAAAACGCAGAGAAGAAAACAGCAACAATTTGGCAAAAATGTTGAAATACATATTCTTCTCGTTGTGCAGAAAAGTCTACGTTTTTCAATTTCAAGAGATTGCTAGTAACATTAGCATTTCAATTGAAATTGTACGCGCAGTGTTGAAAAAGCATAAATTTAATTCATACGTTCTCAAAAAGTGCAAGCAATACAGTAAAATGATAGAGGTCGGAGAAAAAGATTTTGTAACTTTTATTTTAAGATACAACACGATGGAATTTTCTATCGAAAAATTATTTGAACCGACAAATGCACCTTCACCTATAATAATGTTTTTAACAGAAATATATAAACCAGTATTGGAGCGAGGAAAATTCTAGATTTATCGTTGATAATAACTTTCAAAGATTCAGTGTCAGTGTGGGATGAGGCATTTTGGGTTATCAGTAATTTTTTTTATAAATAGTACTCTTAATGAAGTTAATGACAATTTTTTACACGATCTAATTCTTGCAGAAATAAATATACCCATACCTCGCTATAAGGCCGCTCTTTATACGGCATTTCGCTATAAGCGCTTTTTTTAATTATGACACTTTTTCGATTTACGGCCTAAAATGTTTCATTATACGGCCAATAGCTTGGTTGTATTTGCTTTATTTCTGTATGTATGTTCACCTCAAAATAACTTTTTGTTAAAAAAAAGCAAAAGCACACAAGAACACACGCATTTGATGGAAATTGCGCATGGTAGTGACCAGCAGTTATTAATTGCTGAATTAAAAACACAGTTGGTACATTTTGTAATTAATTCAATAATTCTTTTAAATATAGTCGTTCCTTTTTTAGTAAAAATGCCTCCGAAATGTTCATTCAATTTGGATATTGATGCTGCTAATAATAAAAAGAGAAGCTGAAAATCTGTCACGCTAGAGACCAAATTAGAAGTTTTACGTCGTATTGAAGCTGGTGAGAAAATTGTTGAAATTTGTAATGCAATTGGACTTGCAAAGTCTACCATTCAAACTATTCGTGATAGAAAAATAGAATTGTTATTGTGATAAATAAAAAAAAAACAAAATAATGCTCTTTGTATTCTGATTGATTTTCACGACATGCTTAAAGATTTTTTCTTTATCTTTTATTCTATTTTATAAAAAGCCTTACACGGTGCATATATATATATATATATATATATATTTTTTTTTAATTAATTTTCTCCCAAATGATAACTAAATGAACATTAGATTCAGAAAAAAATTATCTACCAGACTAAAGGAAAAGAACTACAGCTGCCCATTTAGAAAAGATAATTGAGTATCGGTATGTACTCAAGATGTCGCTGAAAAAAACGAGATGTAATGTTTGGAAAATCAGTTCTTCCTTTTTAATATTTTAAATGCCGATAATAGATATTTTTCGAATATAACCACAAATTCAATTCTAATTTCAAAACATTCCATGTAGTAGACAAAAGTAAAAAACTTAATATGTTAGAAGCTTTAGAAATTAATGAATTCCATAATTTAAGCATAATTTTAAATGACCAGGTTGAGATAAATCACTCTCCCCTACTCAACTTAAAACTACAATAGGTTCACCCCCTCTCAGATTATAATTTTTGTTTTTCACCTTTATATTTGTATTTATATAAATAGGTACCAAATATAAGTTTACAATGTATATTCATCCACCTGATGAAGCCACAGTGTGGTGAAACATCTATGTAGTGTGAGTCTACACTACAATATATTTTTTGAAACTAAACAAATTGTGTTTTCTATTGAATAAATAACGAAGTTAACGGTTGAGACATTTTATTAAACAGACTGTAGATATATGAAATTAAAGTTACTAAAATACTCATCCCAGTAAATGCTGTATATTGTGAATGAAGAAAATTAATGATGTCAATACAGATAAAACCCAACAGTTACCGGAGTTGAAAATAAATTCGTAACTTTCATCTTAGTCAAGTCAAGAAAAGCTATAAAACGGAAAATATCTACTAACTTCACTCATTTTGTTATTTAATTTAGTTTCGTTATTAAATTTTCTTTGAATGAGTATTACTTTCTCACTTCTACTAATTATTAAACTTTGTTTTTATTCAATCTTCACTTAAAGGCGTCGGTAATCTATTTATGTTGTTTCCTTTAATACCGAATTGATTTTCTTGAAGTTTTCGATACTAAATTTGTTATCTCTGCCGCTTTTCGAAATTATAACAGTTATGTTATTTGTTTTTCAATTTTAAGTACCAAAACTCAAGACAATAGAAATATATGTCCTGTTTGTTATTCTAAAGAAATTACTTTTTATCATTTAACAGTAAGTTGTTCTAGACAAAACATCTATACAAAATAAAACACAATTATAAATTAAAAGAACCTTTAAGTTACATAATTAGTTATAAAAGTATTTAACATATATAAAATCTAATAATTTACTATAAATTACTTATTAAAGAGTTAATTCATTTTATTTCTATGTTAAAATACTAATACAAGCTGCAATGAAGACCCCATAAATTCTAAAAGTATGAAATACAACGTATACAAGCCGATTTTTTTTAACTTCCCATCGCACAGAGCAAACGTTGCATACACCGACTACGAGCAGCAGGTAGTCGGTGTGCGCAGTGAGCGACTGCTCATGTTCCCCCACCAGACGCTCTGTCATTACCAAGTCCTTGACACCATTCTAAACATGACTGTTCCAATTGATGCTCCCGCCAAGTGCGAATTGCGAAGGATTATTCGTTTCCGGAATAGTGCAGCAGAAATTCATCGAAAAATGAGCCAAGTATATAAAGAAAACTGTCTGCTCATACAGTTTGTGTTGTGCGTGAATAGTATCGAAAATTAAAAAATGGCCGAACTAGTGTGCATTACGTACGATACCGTTTTTAGCTTGGACTGTGACCTTTGTGTTCTGACAGTGTTTCTTTAATGAAATCGTCCAGGGTTACCCCTGTGTATTTTGGGTACTCGCATGACTCCAGCTCTTCACTTTTCCACGTGATTCTTAGTTTACGCTTAGCATCCCTGTTTCTCAGGTGGAATAATGGATTAATTTTTCACAAATCCCATCACAAAAACTCACTTGGATTCCGCTTGCACATAATCATATATTCGTGCAAGAGATTGAATACGCATTCAGTGGAGTAGTTTACAATCTGTGCTATTTCACGTGCCTTCATTTGACGATCTCTTAACACCATATCACGAACTTTGTTAATCATTTCCTTGGTAATCACTGTAAAAGAGGGGCCTAGATAGACGTTCAGCATCATCCGTGCTTATAGCACAAAACGAAATGCAACGTATTGCGTACAAAGAACAGAATCCCCGTAACATTTTCAAGTTTCCTTAGGGGTACAATGTAGACTGCCTCCTCGTGGTGTACCCTGGAAACGTGACTTGTCATGGCTAAATAGTCTACATTATTAGAGTGCTAGACCTAGCACAGAAGACCTAGCTAGACCTAGCACACAAGATTTTCTAGCAAAGAAAAAATCAGCATTCTAGCAAATTATTCTCTTCGGAACCCACTCTTCGGACAAGGGACGTCGGAAACACCCTGAATATCTTACAACTCAACTTTGAAGATGAGCAGATCTAAATCTGGTTATTTACTGAGGCGCTTGAATGATCATTTGGTGGACATCGCCCTACTACAAGAGACCCATTGGGCCGACGAAATCTACCTTAGTAGCAGATGCCATCTACCGAGATACTCCCTGGCCGTAGCTACCCATCACGCGACCTATGGAACAGTCACCTATATACACATGCTATTTAATGCTGTATTCGATGTGCCATACGAAATAAATAAATAAGTTTTCTTAAAATGGTTTTCACGCAAAAAAATAGAGTTTTGACAACAGACGAAATTAATTTTTTTTATATATTCACAATAATCTACTAACATGTTCGCTTTCTGAAAGAGACAGGAGCTGCAACTAAAGGCGTTCCCAATATTTGATATTAGATTCGCTACTTTTTATTATATGTATGAATAACCTTATGAAAAATAGTAAAAGTTTGAGAGATAAACTTTTCGGCAGATGAAATATTAACGATGACTATTAACACTATTGTTAACACTTCAGTTGCATAAAATCCATGCACGAAACAGAGTATCTTAGTGCAATTATTAGCAACAGGCATTTCATTTAAATAAATTATAAACATGATACAATCCAAAACTGCTATACAAAGGGGAGCATGTATGTAATAGTTAATTGACGAAGGAGATACTTGTTGAAACTTCATTATAACGCTAAGAAATAAGTAATTAAACTTCTAGTTTCAAAATCAGTATTTCATCCACCTGATGAAGCCATTGTATGGCGAAACAATATTGTGGTGGTATTTACAATAAAAGAATTTTTGAAACTAGAAGTTTAATTACTTATTTCTTAGAGCATGTAATACATTGGTTGATCCATGAAAATTGAAGGAAAAGTGAGGAAACAGTCGTCGAGAATGTGAAGGAATACTTCTACTAGGTAACTAAACGACGTAAACGTTAAACAATAACAGAAACGCTTTGGGATCATTTAAACCTAGATGAAGGTTTTCTGCAAGCATAGTAATTAATAGAAAATTATAACTTTGGCAGATTAAAAGAATGTAGTGTAATTATTAAAATAAGAAATAGTCATTTGGACAAAACAAAAATGTGGTTTATTTCTAGCCCGATTCCATTTATAATACACATCGCAACAGAATACTTTTCTGTTTTTTTAATTTATTTAAGTATATTTTTTATTGAATTACGTGTAAAATAAAGCTTATCCAAGAGAGAACCCAGTCGTTCCTGCATCACTTTCCTGTAGGTTTCCTTCTCTGCGTACAATTATTTACAACTGCATTTCGAATAGCAACGACATGTTCTAGTGTAATGTTGGGGGGAGGGGGCATGAAAGGAGCCTCGAAACATAAGCGACAGCCTCAGCAATCGGGTGCCCCCCAAACGAACGACGTTTCATTCTCTCAATGTTACAAATGTCTGCCAACGATCATTACAACTGCATTTCGAACAGCAATGACATGTTCTTGTGTAACGGTGATTGATGATCGTCCAAAACGTTCATCCTCATCAACTGATGTTCGGACATTTTTGACGTTTAAAGCCAGTCATAAGTTTGTGTTTAGCCCAAAGCATCGCGTCCTAATGCTTCCTTTAACATTTTGTGTATATCTACGGCAGTCTTACCGAGTTTAAAACAGGATATGATATAGATATGATGTTTTCTCAAATCGACTATTGAAAAACCGCAGACACAAGCAGACACTCACAAAGGATATAAACAATTCGACATAGCGAAAATTGATTGTAACTGCGTTTGTTCGCATGCGTGGTTCAAATTTCGAGAATTTTTGGGTATTAACTGGTATAATTAATTACTTCAAATATTTTAATAACGATTGTTTATTTTACTTTCCTCTTCGCCTTTTGTATACATGTACAACTTATTTTTTTTTAGGTTAAATATTTTAATAACTTATTTTGTGTGTATGTATTATGTTCTGAGCACCCATTTTACTTACTCTTATAAAAGGGCAAGTAGTTAATTGAAATAAAATAATATATTCATAATTGATTGTAAGAAATTAAATAACGAGAAAATATTTAACACTGACTTATAAAGAATAAATTTAATTAAAGTAGGACGTATAATAAATTATACACAAAATAAAGCAGTAAAATCAAATTGGCCAAAGCGTATTTGGGGAAACTGTAAGAAGCGAGTTGTTTTTAAAAAAATGTGGGCCGCCAAACTTGTATTCCAAAAATTACGCATTTACAGTTTTTCTATTGAAACAAAAGCACTTGCTCTGTTATCTGACGGAATATAACTATGGCGGTGACGGTGATACACTATCAATAATAAGTTTAGACACATTCAAAAATCCTTTAATTACACTAGTAAATACAAATTAAAGATACTCAATTTACATATTTTAAAACGAAAAAAAACAACAATATAATTTTCATAAAAATAAGAACCTCTTCATCGCTTTACAGATATAGTGTATTAATTGTTCTAGGAAACGTTTTCAACAGTTTTTCTTGCTAATCAGTGTGTTTACGCACTTCCCGCTTTAAAGACTTCTACAAGTATTCGATTGAATATTTCTAGGCTTTGAGGTGATCAAATCATTAATCTTAAAATTTCTAGTTAACATTTACTAGTGAACTGTATACTTTGCTATATGAGCTTTCTCTGCCTGGTCTATAATATACTGTTATTAAATATTTTATTCGTATTAAGACATTATGAAAATTTCAGCAAGATATGATCGTAGCAATTCATATAAAGACTAATAATGCATCGATTCTCCTATTTCTTACGCATTCAGCTAGTATATTAGATACTTGAAATTAATCTCAAGCTTCTAATACCCTTTCTTAAAGAACATTTACATTGAGGGGTTCTGTACACGTGTTCTATTGGTGACAAGTCCGACGAACGATCAACATTAGCATCATCCAGAAACTCAACCATAACCATCGTAGTATGCGGCCGCACATTATCCTGCTAAAAAATTGGGTTAACAGTTGTTGAAGATAAAATATTATACATGATATTGGTTTAATAATATTATTGACGTAACGAATCGCATTCAATGTTTCCTGAATTACTACTTCCATGGCAGATAGCCTCACACACCATCACAGTTTGACCAAGAGCCGTATCTCGCTGTACAAAACTTCTTTCTTTGAGAAACCTTCTGACCAATGTACGATCATCATGAACGAATAAACAAAGTCGAGATTCGTCACTGAAGACGATTCGATTCCATTTCTCATTACAGTGCAACCTTTCATTACACCAATCAACTATCACTAACCATCCAATTTTTTGGCGTGGATTTAATAATAACGAACCTTTATTTCACAATGCTTTCGTATAGAATACGTCACAAAATGTACTTCAAATTGGTTTTTGGAAAAAGTCTTGCATGTTGTAAAGCGAGTGCTCTATTAGGCAACCTTTTACATGTTTCTTTTAAACACCTTCAGTGATAAGTTCTTAAATTCAGTAATATTATTATATATTTTTATAACTTGTGTCGCATTTTTTTGAACCAGTGTAAATTCAGTGTATGGTAAACGTAACTTTGCTTTTATACACTCACGAGTTTCATATTTGTGTGTGATTTAGTAGTCTTCTAGAAGTTCAGCATGACTTTTTTTGCGAAACACGTGTACCTACAAATATTATAAAGATGGTATAGTTAATATTAAGTACTAAACTAAGAAGAAATACCCTTCTTCTTGGTTTATGTATACTCCACACAAATGACTTATTAATGAAAAATATTCTTCCAGCCTCGATTGAATTTCCCCAAAAAATAATGCCGTAACTCATTCAAGAACCTATACCGATAGGTCCAACCCGCTACGGGCCATACGCAACAATATACGTATGGAACATAATGCGATGTGGCAACATATGTACGATGCCACTCCGCGTGCGCATACATAAGTCCGATGAACGAGAGCAATAGATTGCCCGTCATTCGTATCTAGCTGTGCAAACGTAAAGGTTGCAACAGTTGCAAGTTCAACTGTTTAGAATTTTCGAGACAATAACCCCTAGAAATCTCGAGGGAGTGAGGCGGGAGTTTTACAATAGGCTCGGCTATTGTTTGGGGAGAGAGGGCGGTATTTTCGAATCCTATATTTAGTGACTTTCTTAGAATTAAAATTTATTTTGCAGAATTATTGATTTTTTTACTTTTATCTTTTAGAAAACGTTATTGTTTTTTTATTACTTAAAATTACTTTTCCGTAGCAGCTAAGAATACAATAATAATAACTTGGAGATATAACGACCTTATTATATCTGAAACAAATGGGCAAATTACGTATACAGAACGAATATGCAAACGACTATATCCTTGCGCGGTTTAAGTCTTACTAAATTCATAACTCTGCAATGTATGGTAATGTAAGCTACTGCACGTAGAGGGGATTCGCTGTTGCCACTTATTGCTGGGTATGGCCCGTTGAGAGCTGGACCTATCGGTATACGCATGGTAGACACTTAATGCCGCTTCTGTATATATTTCATTAGCAATAAATCTTAAAGCATTTCGCATTCCAGCAATTTTCTTTGCAAGTGTATTTACAGTACAGAGAAGATTACAGTTTCACTATGATTTGTGGATGTTAGAATAACATTGTGGTGCTTACCTCAAGAGGTTCTGTAGTTTTTAGTGAGCATTTTAAGAGATTAGTTTTAGTAACATGCAACTGTAAGTTATTCCATCGAAACCACTCATCCATGTCACTCAAAGTTTTTGCAATCTCGTTCTGCAGTAATTTATCGTTGGCTGCCGCTATTATCACCGATGTATCATCAGCAAACATGTTAAGTTAGGAACAACAACGAAATGACCGGTACTATCTATGTCCAAATGATCTAAATATATAGATCGAATAGATATTTGTTGTTTAATTAAATCTTTCTATTTATCACAAATATTCATTTGTTGACGAGAAACGCTAAGAGCCAAAATCTGAAATGCACGATTTTCACAATCGGTCTCGGACAAACATCGTCATTTCTCATTATTTTCTACGCATCTTTGCTAACACAGAGCAATTGCAGTGACACTACGTCCTACATGCTCAGCAACAACACAGATGGATAATCTACCTCCAGGCCGATTATCCTGCTACGCTCGAACTCAATTAGTTGATGAAAATTCGCACGTTGTCGAATACAAGGCATTCTTTTACAGTCTACTAGCACTAAAAAAACTGTAAGTAACGTGTGTTCATTTGAAAAGTCAATCTAGGTTACTTTGAAATTTTGATAGAATAAGACGCATATATATTAGTATGTGTTTGTTGTTCCGTAAACGTAAATCCAAATGACATTTGATAATGCCAATCACATTTGTTATTTATTGGTATGTATGAAACTGTCAAAATATACGACTTCGTAGGTTAAGTAGTAAATTTTAATTTACGACATACTTCAAAATGTTCTCAGTAAATCACATGCTACTAGATTGACTTTTCAAATGAACATCCGTTATACTTACAATGGCACTTAACAGAAAACTCACTCAACAAAAAACAAAAATACTTTTCGTTCATTATCAATGTTGCCATGAGTAATTTAATATATCTTGCAGAAATTCTTATTGTTTGTTATTACGAACAAAATACATATTTCCTGCAAATTTCATTGAAATACATCAGCATTTACTGGGGCCAGTATATATACAGGTGTCCCATAACTTGTGGGCCATACAGCATTTGAGATAATAGACATAAGAATAGTTTTTTTAACATAGTTTGCCTAAGTAAAATGTCTCAGGTTAAAAAGAATGAAACTGCTTAAAAATCACTTTCAACGCTCTGTGTTGAAAGTGATTTTTAAGCAGTTTCATTTTAGGCATTTGAATGTTCTCTTGCACATCTTGCCGACGGGTCAAAAATATTTAATTCACAAAGTGTCTTTAATATTGACAAATCATTCAATATTTTTTACCTTTCCCTGTCATACGTACATCAAAATAGTATATTAAAAAACAAGTTTCATAAGGCACCATTTTGCCGCATGAGATGAGTTTAGAAAACGAACCACGATAGCGGCGAGTTTTCGAAAGAGCGAGTGCGGCAAAAGGCCTTATGAAACGATTTTTATACTATTTTTTTCTATTTTGCATTTTTTGCACTAATAAATTGGAATTATTTAATTTGAAAGTTGAGAATTTTATTTTTATGTAAAGTATGCAGTTGGTCACATTGATACTTGACATTTTCAAATTTAAATCTTGCTATCCGCCAAGTATATTATATTACATATTATTTATTAATTTTCGTTAACATTACTTGATATTTTATTTAAAAATATAAACATGAGTGACAGAAACTAATATATCTTGTTGTCAATTGTATACAATATACGTTATTTGTGTAGAGTACGTACATATATCATATCTGTCAAATATACTTAAATTCTTAAAATCAAATGACAGCAATGCTATTTATTTCTGTGTTCGAACAACGCCAACAATGAAAAATGAAAAAAGCGTATCGAAATTAAGCTCATTTCAATACTGTTTTGGGTGACACTCAAACGCAAAATAGAAAAAGTAGTTTTTACATTATCCAAGTACTGTAATCTTTACAATTGAAAATACCCAGGCTTAATAAATTTTCTAACCATGATTTATGGGATATGGTCTGCGTTTATGCCCCAAAAAAGTACAGCGGAAGTGATGCACTTAGAAGGTTTGAAGAACTCTACCCAACCAGAATCATTCTAGACCGAAAAATATTTCAAAGAATATTCAAACAGTTAAGTGAAACAATTTCGCTTTATAACAAAAATCTTGGCAGGCGACCAAAAACTGTAACAGTCAAACAAGAAGAAGAGATCTTGGTTAGAATCGCACAAAATCTTGAATTAAGCACTAGGCGTTTGGAAACTTTTACGGAAATCGGTAAATCAGCCGTCTCAAGAATCATTCATGCAGAAAATTTGTTTCCCTACCATTTTACACCCGTTCAAAATTTATTGCCAGGAGATTTGCAAGCTAGATCAGAATTTCGTCAAAATGTACTAAATTAAAAAAACGAAAAAAAAAATTATTATTTACAGACGCGGAATTAGCAACTGTCAAAATAATCATCACTATTCTTTGGAAAATCCAAATCAATGAGTTTTCGATAAATATTTGGTGCAGTATTATCGACAATTTCTTGACTGACCCATTTCAACTTCCTCTGAGACTTAATGGAGAACAATATTTGGATTTTTTACAAAACGAGTTCTTCACCTTTTGGCACTTGACCTTAACAATTTACATTTATTGTTCGAAATCAATTGAATCAACGATGGAATAGCCGTGATAGTGAATTTCCTTGACCACCTCGTAACCCAGATATTAACCAGTTAGATTTTTATCTGTGGGGTCACATGACGGGTTTAGTATACGCTGATGAAAATCAAAACACGGGAAGAACTTGAACCAAAAATTTAAGAAGCCGCCATTGTTATTAGAAATTTCAAAATATCTTTTCAGATGTGAGACGTCGTTTGATAAATATCATATGAAAATGTATTGAAGTTAACGGCACTTTCAACATTTATTAAAGTAGATTAAAACAATTTTTTAATATTGAATAAACTGTGTTGTGTTTTCATAATTTGCTATTTCAATTTCATCTTTTTAACCTGAAACATTTTGCTTAGGCAAACTACGTTCAAAATAACTAGTCTTATGTCTACTATCTCCAAATGCTGTATGGTCCATAAGTTATGGGACATCTGTATATCTATCAAAACACTCATTGAAAATTTGCAAACAATATATAAAAAAAATAAGAAATTAAACTACTATTTTTAAAATAATATTTTATAGAATATGTAATTTATAATTTGTTCTCATCAATCTTCTAGTTTTTAACATGACTTTGCAAATTCTGGGTATATTTGTTAAAAAATTTCTTGTAAATAAGCCGCTCAGCATTTGTGTGTGTCGATCTTTAGCTTTTCGATTCATCTCATCCCATAAAATTAAAAAAAAAGACAAATAAAAGATTTATACACAATTTAAGTATATGTTTTGGGTCCGTTGTCTTGTTAGAATATAAACAGTTGCCCGTTAATCCAATTTCCAAATAGCTTAGCATTATTTTTTGAAATGTACAAATATTTAAATTTTCATATTGTGGCAGTAATTTTCACCAAGCCGCCAACTGTTACCTCAGCAAAGCAACCCCGAACCATGTTATTTTCACTTCCTTGTTTCATTGTAGGAATTACACAAGCTCCATGAAGGCGTTCGCGAGATCGACAGCTAACGAAAACTTGCCCTTAAAACCGAATAATTCAAACTTAGACTCGTAAAACATTTTTGCATCCATGTACGATCCAGCTTCCTTTCTGACTTAGCCGTGCTAATCTTTTTACTTTATACACTCGTATTAACCGCTTCTGTACGGTAACATAGCTCCTTAAACTTGCGGACAATAACCGCTTTTTCACAAATGGGAACAGAGGCTTTCCTTTGTTGCTGGGTATTAAGGCGTCTGGTAATATATACTTCAAAAATAACATTAATATTTTTAAATGTCACCAATTTTATATTAATATCTCCAAATAAGAATGTAATTGAAGGCACAGTAAGTATAATGTATTAATGTTATATTTTTGTTTGCATAATTTACAACATATATAATTGTAAAGAATTGCACCGGAGTTTCAGTTCTTTTTGGTGTATAAAGAAAATGCACTTTTAACTACAATAATTCTTTATTGAATCCAACGTTTGATGTATGTACTTAATTTTGATTTTGTTATAGTGTTCGAACTCTTGCTCGTTGATGTGTTGTGGCTCGAATGAATGTTTCCTACGTGTTGTTAGAACGAGACTCGGGTTCTTACATGTTGTTAAAAATATTACATGCAGGAAAAATTTGCCATTACCCCCACAAACTATTATATAACTAATAATACAAACCGTAGCGATTGTAGGGCCAGATAATAACATAATTCGAGGGAATTTTGAAGGTCTTGGTAAATGGTACCTGCTAGCAATAATACCCGGCAAAATACTTTTAAACTATGCTAATTAAGTTCTAATCTTAAACCTAAGTACAAAGTTTATATTAAATTCTATTCATCTTAATAAAGTTTATTGCACTTTATTTAAGAAATGTGAAATTATGAATAGTGGGTAGAGGTAAATGTTTACAATTTAAATAAGATAATTAAAATTTCGGTATAAAGGGTGTCAATTTGAAGCGAACATTATTTAATTCTAAATAACTAAACTATACATATATTTAAGAAAAATAAACAAAAACAGAAAAAAATTCTTGTTCTCGCGCTTGACAATAAAATCTGCTCAAAAAAAACAAATAATTGACTTGTGTTATTTTAATTTGCGAATGAAGAAGTATATTTTATTACATTTTCAAGTTTTATGCGTTCTTTTTTGGTCAAATTCAACCAAATTGATCGTCATTGTAGATACAGTAAAGTATAATATTTGGAAGGTAGGTAACGCATTATTTCTATGTAAAAAAGCATGATTTGTTAACGTTATAAAAATTTAAATATAATCGAAAATATTGGTTGAAGATTAAAACTTAATCAAATTTAAAAAGATACGTACTTAAATAATAATAATAAATTCAAACAATGATCTCGAACAGTTTACATAGCAAGATAATGTTCCGTCATTGGGTTAAGTAATTTTTTGCAAATTAAACACGTTTGTAAAATAAGATATTCATATAAAAATATATCAAAATATATTTACACATATTCACGTACTATTCAACAAATACATATATTGTTTACCGGTGTCTTTGAAATAAAAGAGAACGCATGAAAAATGTAAATGTACTTATATAGAATATGAATCCAAAATATTTTCTCAAAATTCCCTTTCATAAGCGAGAAAAAAGATAACTAAGCATTTTCAAAAAATGTGTCACACCACCGTGTGACTATATTATAAAAAGTATCGGAGACGTATCTTAAAGCTGATCGACAATAATAAAAAGAGTAGTTTTGTTACTGGTGGCTTCGCTTGAAATTTTTAACAACTGACTTTTCATATCAAATTATCGAACCCTTAGCATACTAAACAATGTTATCTTCAAGATGTTTTTATAAACATAAACATCGCAGCGTGTGTTATTTCAATATTTTATATGTTACTTCTCGTAACAAAAATAAAAACCTTCACGTAATATACATGAAATGAAGAAAGAAGTTGATCCACAATAACACAAAAAAATTAGTTTTGTTATTGTCGGTTTCCCTTTAAGTTTCGTGTAGTTGTCGATCGTTACGTAAGTTCGATACAATTGATATTTACGTCTTCGATTAAAGATAGATTGCTACCAAATACAATGTCTTTAAAAATTCACAGGAAAGTAAAATTTTTATCAGCTGACTTTCGTACCAGATTATCGAATTCTTACCATAACAAAACTTACATACATGTTACCTTCTAGCGTTTTTATAAACATAAACATTACTGCGTGTAAATTTAATATCGGCATTCTGAATCCATATTAAAATTTTATATTTGTTACATATCGTACCAAAAAAAAAACAATCACGTAATACACATGAAATGATGTCAATTATAAAAGTCTAAATTATTTTTAGTAAGATTTTAAAATGGGTTTTCAAATTAATGGAACACACGTCTTAATTTTTAATAATTCGCTTGAAGCTATAAACAGCTAATTTTGTATACGAGATTTTTACCTTAGCACACAACAATATTATAGTTTTTATAACATCGACACCTGTTACGTATGTAAACATAAGCTCTATGTGTCGCATGTAACTTCAATAGAGTTATTTATTAATTATACACATTCTGTTTATTTTCAATTCATAATAGTGGTAATTTTGGGGTTTGCGTCGTAATTGACTCACAATATTTATATTCTATATAATTTCATCTTTCCATTTTTCATACTGTAATGTGAGTCATTCGACGATACGTCAAACGAACGGCATCACGCGCCGAATACGTCATCAACTCTCCCAGACCTCCCAGAAAAGACCTACTGGAAGGCTCTCGAATGAGATATACACCTATATAAGAACTCTAAATGGAGTTCATTCATTCAACGAGTAATCGCCGTCGTATGATATATAAATGTAAATGAATACTCATATATAAATACATATTGTGAAATATTGACATAAACATTATCAAATATTAGTTGTAAGTGTTATCTAGTGTGTTTTGTTTTATTGTTAATATAGTGTGTTTAAATTACCCTTAGTTATATTTAAAAGAACCCAGAAAGACATATTTTACAATACGTTGTCTCTTTATTTCAAGGACAGCCTATATAAGAATTTACTTCCAAGGCATATTATAATGGAGAAAAGCTAATTTAAGTTCACAGAAGACAGAATTAAAAATTTAAAGTGCAATTATGTTTCCCAATATCGTTCTTGTACCACATAATCAAAGTTATCAGCTGCTCTAATGTATTCCGCAACTTTAGTCACTGATATGTAGTTGCAATTTTGTTTGTAATTTAAAGAAAATTTTGTAATAAATTATCAAGATTGATAAGTTTCTAAACAACATTAAACTTGCAGATTGAGGGCATCCTCTTAAAAGAACATGACACGACCGACAATGATAAATAGACCAGCCTTGATGGATATGGTAGGTAACAATAAAATCAATACCATTCCCTATAAATGCTGTATTGTGATATTTCGTTTTAAGTTCAAAATTAATGTTATAAGAACGAAACTTATGATATTCATTGCAATTACATACTTAATTAACAATGATTAAATCCGCAACGGGGTAAACGGGATTCAACCTACGAAACATAGTCGTATTGTAACTCAAACGTTTTAGAACTATTAAGACTACATTAACAATATTTTTTTAATGTCTAACAGGTATTACACCCATTTACCGAACAATATTAAATACATAATAAATAAAGTTTGTCTGCATTTTCACACATCATACATAATTATAAAATATTATTAAAAATCGGATGTGGAGAACACAATACAAGTTCATATATGTATGAAAGTATATCTCGAGACACGCAGACACGTGCTTCATCTTACTATAGAATCCTCGGTGCGCACCACTGGAGAGATATTTTCACAGAAACAACGCCCTTGCCATATTATAAAAGTTATTAAGACAAAGCAAGCGTAGAAGAACATTCGACGCTGTTCATTGACTAATGTTAAACATCACGAACGCAAAAACGACTATCACTGTTTTAGTGCAAAACTAAGCCATCTGACGGATACAATCGCAACTTGTAGAAGCTGTATTAACGTGGCTCTACTCTATATCGGACATAACCGAATGCGTATATCACAAAGTAATTTGAAACATACTTCAGTTGGTAAAACCTCACCAAATCTTGTATAAAACAAAAACAGTTTTAATAATATAAAATATTATTAAAAATCGAGTGTGGTCCATTTTTGTTTCATTGACGATTCTGTAGTAAGATGAAACACGTGTCTGCGTATCTGGACAGATACTTTCACACATTGTTAACTTGTATTGTGTTCTCCACACCCGATTTGTAATATTTTATATTATTAAAAATGTTTTTGTTTTATAGAAAATTTGGTGAGGTTTTACCTGCTTAAATATGTTTCAAATTACTTTGTTGTATTACACATAATTCTTAAAGTTGCACGTTGAAGAATATCAGCCGTCGCCGTTGGTAGGTGAAAAGTACCCGCGTACCTGTCTGAATCTCTTGGAGCGTGGAATGTTACTTTTGATAGTAAAAATTTGTTTTCTATCTTGTTGTGTGTCAGGTTCCATACAAATTTCGCACAGTGGATATTTCTTTTATCCAAAAGTGATGACATGTTATAATCATAAGTTTTTGATGATGTAAGTAAAAAATATATATTTTTTTTCTTTTTATTATCTTCTTAAGGTGTCAAGAAAAGAAAACAAATTGATGACTAATTTGATAAAAATTCTTTAGGAAGCTTTCCAGTCGTTAAAAATAAAAAGATATTATTTTCTTTTGCTAGAAGAAAGTATTCCAATTTATGAATATAAAACGATTGCAATAGAATTAAGTAATGAATATTTATCCAAATAATTAACAAATAGTTCTGAAAATTTGGAGTCGTGACGCCTCCTTTTGAATTTGATGACTGATTTTGAAGCATTTTGATGCGTTGATTACGAATATGTATTCAGTTTTTCTCCATCGCGTCCAGATTTTTCAGAATAGACATAGGAAGAAAATTACAAAAAAAGACACCTCTACTTAGAAAAAATATATATATTAAAAAACTACTTAATTCTAGAACTTGAAAACTATTGAAATTTGATGAACGATTACTTGTTTATTATTATTGTACTTTCGGTTTGGTCATCTCGCCTCAGCAGCCGACAGTAGTCCGCTAACATGTTTGTATTCCACCTTCCCTAATACCTCTTTTTCATATCTATCAAATCTTGGTGAAATCTTTCACCTGGCTCTTCGCTAATGGCTCCTAAATTTTCCGGAAAGTAGTTAATGTGCGAATTCAGGAAATGAAGTTTAATGCTCATAGAACAGTCCATTAAGCCAAAATTTACAATTTTATTGGCCACTATTTCTTTATAATCAGGGTTTTTATTGTTACACCACCTCCTTAAAAGATTTCCATGCTTTTAAGTCAATTTGGAGTTTTTCATCGAATTCTTCATCCTTCATTAATTTTCTTAAACCAGGGCCGACACAAATACCTTCTTTCAGTTTAGCGTCTGACAATGATGTCTTCTTTATTTAAAGCTTTGACAAACTGTTACACCATACCAAAATTTCAATGTGCCTATTACTTCCACGAAAAAATCAAATTCGCACAATTTCTTATCCAACTATTTTCTGCCTTGAGAACTTTCTAATATATTCACATTTTATTAAAAAAAATTAACAACCCATATATCAATAGATCCTTCATAATGAGGTTAAAATTACACATTTTTAGCGTAATAAAAACTTATTACCGGACACATCGGGCTGAAATGGACGTCATTACGACGGACGATATAAATAGTCTACAACAACTGTAAGTACATCACGCAGATGTTGAATAGCACTATTCATTCGGTTAACTGCACATCTATTTTTTGTGTACGGTTAACCGAATGAATAGTGCTATTCAATAACTGCGTGATGTACTTACAGATGTTCTAGACTATTTATATCATCCGTCGTAATAACGTCATTACAGCCCGATGTGTCCGGTTCCTACTTATTACTTATACTAATTATATACTATTTAATTACTAATGTATTATCCTAATAGTCACTGGATACATTACCAATTAGTTAGAACTCGTTTAATAGTTTTATCATTTTCGAATTAAACCTTCCGGGCAATTTTAAGCAAAATCTAAAATGATAAATGAAAAAATATTTGACATGATGGCATTTTTTTACTATTTTTCTCGTTATCGGCGCATTAAAAATGATCGTGAACGCTAGTCAGATCTTGAAAGGGAAAACCATTGTCGGCCTGTGTAATTATCAAATAATACCATATTCCATCTTTTAAGAAAAAGAAGACGTAACTATATTTAACTAACAGATTTTGTAACGTGTGTTCATTTAAAAAGTCAATCTAGGTTTCTTTGAAATTTTGATAGAATAAGACGCCAATATATTAGTATGTGTTTGTTGTTCCGTAAACGTAAATCCAAATGACATTTGATAATGTTAATCACAAATATCAGTTAGTGCATAAAATAATCGTGCGTCGATTTTGGTTTAAATAAATTGCTTCTCAGTTTTAAAATGGCTTTCACTTTAGAACATAAAATTTTTTTAGTCCAGGCTTATTTTCGAAGTGGTAATAAAATTGATGGTTTATGGGTTTATTCAGTTCAAAATTGCATGGTAGAATTTCAAGTTGAGTTTCCACATTTTGTAATAGATTATATACAATTTAAGAATACTTTGGATAGAACTTTAAAACTATTTTCTGAAAGTGGTAGTCTCTTAAGAAAATCAGGCAGTGGAGCAGCTAAGAAACGTACACCTCAAGTTGTTAATCGTGTTGAAGAAATAATGGAAAATGAACCACAAACATCTGTTCGACATTTGAGTCAACAAATAAACCTTTCTGTTGGTACAACTCACAAGTTATTAAAAAAAGATATGCAACTTTATCCATACCGTGTCACAGCAGTACAAGAATTGTTAGAAATTGATTACCCACGTAGACTACAGTTTTGTAATTGGTTTGTAAATATGAACAATAATGGAGAACTTTCGCAAAGAGTCATCTACTGATGAAGCATGGTTTTATAAAACGCGATACCTAAATTCACAAAATACAAGAATTTGGAGTAGTGAAAATCCACATGTAATTAATGAAGAATCGCTACATCCAGAGAGAGAAAATTGGTGTTTGGGCAGCGATAAGCCAAAGGCGAATCATTGGACCAATATTTTTTCAGGGAACGTTAAATGCTCAAAGGTACCGTACGGAAATTTTACAACCATTTGTCAATCAGTTGCATGATGATGAACTGCAAAATGCATATTTCCAACAAGACGGAGCACCTTGTCACTGTACTGCAGAATCTTTGGATTTTTTAATGAGCGTATAATTAGTCGAAATACTGAAATTGCCTGGCCTGCACGTTCATGCGATTTAACACCTTGCGACTTCTTTTTGTGGCCTTATCTAAAAAATGACATATTTCGAACACCTATATTGAATTTGAATGATATGCTACAGAGAATCGAACAGAAATGCATGGAAATTAATAACAATCCAGTAATGTCGCAGAATATCATCAGAAATTTTGAGCGGAGGATTTTAAAGTGCATTGATCTTGAAGGACAACATTTTCAACATTTGTTATAGTTTTCAATAAATACCTATTATTTGTTATTTATTTGTATGTATGAAACTGTCAAAATATACGACTTCGTAGGTTAAGTAGTAAATTTTAATTTACGACATACTAGATTGACTTTTCAAATGAACACTTGTTAAGTAGCCATCACAAATTGAACGATAACCCATTCTTATCTTCTCCAATTAGTACTCGTAAAGTATTTTTCACAAATGGAAGTCTTAAAAGAGTAATATAAATTTAAACTAGAGAAAATATCTAAATCTAACTTAATATATATCAATGCACATTATCAGTAATAAGTTTTAAAACAGCTATCAGAAATTTGGAAAAATTTTAAAAAAATACTTAAGACGAAGATATTAAAAACAGTATTTTTCCGATTTTCTTATCGTTTTTAGAAGTGTTCCATACACATACACGCCAGATATAATTTAAAAGCCCCTGCGCTATTAGAGATTCTCGAACCAATCTTAATTCAAAGTAAATTTTGTTATTCTTATGAACTTCCTTGTAACACTCCTTTTTCAATATTCCGTACTCTACTACTTCAGGGACACCATTCGATACATGACTATCCCACACCATAACGATTAATTATTATTAATAATTAACACATTATACTGTAATTTTCTTAACATAAAATTTGCATCAATCATGTGTTTTGTCCCACTGTAATTTCGGCGAGTTACTTTAGTTATGACAATACTATAGTTATTTATGCTCCAGGAGAAACTATATAAGCCGCCTTTTGTTAATAGCTACTGGTATTCAAATTGACAACCTTCTATTAAATTTCATGCAAGCTTCTGCAGCAGATAACAACTATACCTACTATCACATAATTCCAGGAGACTGGCAAATTAAATCTTAATGAGGTGAATAACAATGCTATTCAAATACCTTATTCTTTGATTCCTCAAAGTATACACACACAGAAATATATATATATATATATATATATATATATACCTATATATATATACCTATATATATATATATATATACCTATATATATATATATATATATATATATATATATATATACAGGGTGTCCAGAAACTCTCCTGACAAACGAAGACCGGAGTTTCCTCAGATAATTTTAAGACAATTAAACCCAAATACACCTAGTCCGAAAATGCTTCCTAAGGGAGCTAGAGTTCTTTGAAGATGGCGCCTTGTATTTATTTTTTTTTTAATTCCTCCAGAACGCTTCTGTTTAGAAAAACAAAAACAGGTGTGATTATTTATCCTCCAGAGATGAATCGACTCCATCAATTGCGAATTTCTAGTACCGGTCATAGGCGTCCGTTTTGGGTAAGTCAACGGTTATTTTAAGGCATAACTTTTTTGTCTTTAACTTTTAAGCATTTGTGACGCTAGATTACTAAATTTTCAGGTATTCCAGTACTAAAAGGTACTCTTACTTTAAGTCGGTAGGATACACCGTTTTCTAGAAAAATCGATTTGTAAATTTTTCGTTTTTTCTTCATTAAAGTTCAATTTTTTATTTTTTGCAATAGTTAGCTCTGAACTGCCAACAGAAGTAAAACCTACGTTTTTCATTGTCAAATTGTTGTCAGTTAAGAGAAACAGGTTCTGTGGTCCCAAAAAATAATGAAACAGGGAGACATAGTGATGTAACAGCAGAACATGAAGATGTTATTTTAATGGAAGTTGAGGAAAATCCAGAAATTAGCTTTCGAAGACTATCTGCCATGTACCCCACAATTTCAAAATCTTCCGTAGGAAATATCTTACACAAAGAAAATTTATATCCTTTTCATTTTACAAAGGTGCAAGCACTGCTAGAAGGAGATTTTCCTGCTCGCGTAGAATTCGCTAGATGGTTACAAAATCAGAAAAATCAAGATGAAGATTTCTTCAGGAACATTTTGTTTGGTGACGAAGCTACATTCTCAAAAAATGGAACTTTTAATGTACATAAATAATGCACATTATTATTCGTACGTTGGTGACAATCCCCACGTTGTTCAAGAATTTAAGCATCAGCATAGGTTTAGCATAAAGGTCTGGATAGGAGTAGTTGACGATTATCTACTTGGACCTGTGGAATTACCTGCTCGTTTAAATGGTGCTGATTACTTACATTTCCTGCAAAATATTTTACCTGATTTGTTAGATGAGGTGCGTTTAAATATTCGGCAAAACTTATGGCTTCTACAGGACGGCTGTCCGGCCCACTTTAGCAGGAATGTACGAGACTTTCTAGATAATAACTATGAAGACCATTGGATTGGAAGAGGCGGTCCAGTTGCTTGGCCAGCAAGGTCGCCGGATTTGAATCCTTGCGATTATTGTGTTTGGGGATACATAAAAGCATTTGTTTATTCCGTTCCGATACAAAATCACGCACAACTCTGGCTAAGGATACAAGATGCTTTCAACGAATTTAGAAATAACTTTGGAATGTTTGCAAGAATTCGGCGTTCTCTAAGCAAAAGGGTAAACTTATGCATAGAGACTAATGGTCATCACATCGAGCAACTTTTGTAACAATCTACCTTTGATACTTGTTCTTTTTTTGTTAGTTTCGTTCCATTGTAATAAATAATTTGTTTTTAATTTATTAAATTAATTTTCATCCATGCCTTGATAGTCCAAGCCAACTTCGTCGCTAAAAATAAGTAGGTACATAATAAATTGAACTTTAATGAAGAAAAAACGAAAAATTTACAAATCGATTTTTCTAGAAAACGGTGTATCCTACCGACTTAAAGTAAGAGTACATTTTAGTACTGGAATACCTGAAAATTTAATAATCTAGCGTCACAAATGCTTAAAAGTTAAAAACAAAAAAGTTATGCCTTAAAATAACCGTTGACCTACCCAAAACGGACGCCTATGACCGGTACTAGAAATTCGCAATTGATGGAATCGATTCATCTCTGGAGGATAAATAAGCATACCAGTTTTTGTTTTTCTAAATAGAAGCGTTCTGGAGGAATTAAAAAAAAATAAATACAAGGCGCCATCTTCAAGGAACTCTAGCTCCCTTAGGAAGCATTTTCGGACTAGGTGAATTTGGGTTTAATTGTCTTAAAATTATCAGAGGAATCTCCGGTCTTCGTTTGTCAGGAGAGTTTCTGGACACCCTGTATATACCTATATATATATATATATATATATATATATATATATATATATATATTGTAATAATGCTGAGTTGCTATCAAATAAAGAGAAGACCCACGTTGTGGTGTCAATTATGTAATAACGCAAAACTGGATAAAGTAAATGAATTAATATAAAAGATATATTTATTATAGATAAATAAATAAGTTTTGCTAGCTCAAGATAATAAGTAAGAATTAATAAAATAGAGCAAAGACTTTATATCTCAGGATCTAAAGGCAGGTTCCGGATGTGTTAATATCAGGAGTTAAAGTACATAAAATAAAACAAATATGTAAATGGTAATAATAAATATATTTGAAAATTAAACTTTTTTTTTACTCAAAAATATACAAGATACAAGCAACATAGGAAAATTATGTGTATGTTATTTATATAGCAAACATGTGCAATGGGTTGTCTAGTCTAACCCTGAATATTAATGTCGATTGTAAACAAACATATATGATTCATCTGATACAAAAATTAAAATATTTAAGTAAAGAAATAAATTATAAGTTTGGGATACGCGAGTAAAATTTAAAGTATTTAATACTTGAAAGAAATGGAATATCTTGCGTATTATTACAGGTAATTAAAACTATGGTAAATACCTGTACAGATAACATACTGTAAGTAGTGACTAAAACTGATCTAAAAGTAACCTTCTGGATGACATATAGACTGTGGGGCAATCCGTCTGTTACAGATGTGGAAAAACTTGGTAGACAGGTCCAATACGGCTAGTAGACAATTCCGAATGTTAATCGGTTTAAAGTCTAGATGTTCGTAGAAAACTGCAAGGTTATGTGTACTTATTAATATCAGGAAAAGGTGTAAATTATCCCAATATATCCAATAACGATACTGGTAACTCCTTTAATATCGCTGCATTATCATAAATAAGGATTAGTAACGAAGCTTTTACATATAGATTGTATATAAGTATTCCAGGTTATTTTTCATACGAAGAAATCCTTTCAGCAAGGTAAATATACCAATTGATCATAAGTTAAATACCTCCTAGAGTAGATTATGTTAAGATATCACTATTAAATTACTATTCGAAGAGGAATCTTTTAATATATCTGTTTATACACCAATTTTCTGTGCAAAAATCTACTTATTTATTATTGTTTTTTCGTAGTCAAGACTCCCATAAGAAATATTAACATTCCATAAATCAGATTTTCTATGAAAATGTACACTGAATTCAAAAATTAAATCAAATGTCATTTTGACAAATTAAAAAGGAATAATTTTAAAATGTTACTTTAAAGAAAATCTTTCATAAACCAGAGATAAAAATAACTCTGACAGATTAATCAGAATATACATTAACATCACTCACGTAATCACAATCACAGTTTTAGGAATTTAAGTAAATCAGGGTCATAATAAATAATACGATGATAGAAATATGATAACATATAATATAATCAAAATTAGATTTAGAAAACCAAGATCCTCACGAAAACATTTAATTTAAGAGCAAGAAATAAAAATAAAATGAATACAAATTACAATATTAATCGATATCAATATTTCTAAATCCAATTATAATTTTACATCGAAAATACATAAATTTGGCTATTCAATAATATATTTAAAAATCATTAAATTGCAGATATACCATTTCTATACAAGAAAACATAAAAATGAAAGAAATTAAAAGAACGTCAGATGAACTACATCAATATATATATATATATATATATATAAAATCCCTGAAAATAAAACCAACCTTTTTCAAAAGATATGTCGACGATTGCATAATGATGCTACCAGAAAATGAAATAAACAATGTACAAAATAGTTTCAACAATTTCCATCCAAATTTAAACTTTACCATTGAAATAGAAAAAAACAACTCCATAAACTACTTAGACCTAACACTGATAAAAACAAAAAACAAAATACAAACAAAATGGTACACCAAACCAACCACATCCGGCAGATATGTAAACTTTTTTTCAAACCAACCCCTAGCCCACAAAAAAAATGTAGTAACAGCGTTAGTAGACAGAGCCTTAAATCTCACTAATCCAATCTTCAGACCAACAGTACTAAATAAAGTAAAAACAATACTAACAGAAAATAATTATCCACCACAATTTATACAAAAAATTATAAAACTAAGACTTAATAAAATTTATAACACAACAAACGACCACAACAAAACCATAAAAAACAATGAATTAACATATATTCCCACACCCTATATAACGGGATTATCCGAAAAACTAGACAATATATTTAAACCATTTAACTATAAAATAGCACACCAAAGCGGTAAAAACCTAAAATTCCTACACACCAAACTAAAAGACTCAACACCTACACTAAAACAATCACACACAATATACAACATACCCTGCAAAGACTGTGACAAAGTATACATAGGCCAAACAAAACAGTTACTACAAGAAAGATTGAAAGGTCACAAATACGCAAAAAATCAAACTGCCTTAAAAAAACACCAATTGACACTAAAACATAATTTTGATTTTGATAACACCAAAGTAATAACACAGAAAAAGAATACAAAAGCTAGGGAGGTCTTAGAAATGATCCACATTTTCAAAAACAGCAGAACAATAAACGACAGGAACGAAATTGATGGACTGTCTAAACTCTATTACCCACTGATTAAACAATAGATAAAATCAACCCCCCCCCGCACACACAAACACAAACCAAAAAAACAAAAAAACAAAAAAACTTTTTATCAGTGCCCATTTGTAAATACTTTTACTACATACCCCTAAACACGGTCCTGATCAATTTGCTAAATTCCAAAAACAGAACAAAAATTAACCTCTCTTAACAAAGCCACAAACACTTACAATATTCCAACCAGTGCGATCGGTTCGTTACAAAAAAAAGGTCTCGGGTACCCGACACACATGTTACACAGAATGCGTGATTTTGAAAACCAAAAGAAACGGTGAGTTTTGTCATTAATTGTCCATGTAATGTAGTTCAACATCAAAAGTTTAACATCTCATTCATTTATACAGATTTAACCACTGTAATTTATCCTTACTCATTATTAACCTAATTTTAAATTTTAAATTTTAACTTTAATTGTTAATTTAATCGGTAATTCAGTCTTTAATCTAATTTTAATTCTAATTGTCAATGTAATTGTTAAGTCAGTCTCACAAAAGCAAACACAACTCTCACGTTTTCAGTGTAGTAATTCTTGTTTCTATTTACCTTACTGTATTGTAGCCAAATTCAAATTTTTCTATTCATTTACACAGATGTAATCACTTTAATTGTCCTTACTCATTATTAATCTAATTTTAAATTTTAACTCTAATTGTTAATCTAATTGGTAATTCAGTCTTTAATCTAATTTTAATTTTAATTGTTAATTTAATTGTTAATTCAATCTCAAAAAAGCAAACACAATTCTCATATTCTCATTGTATTAATTCTTGTTTCTAGATACTTGAAAAAGACTGAAAAATAGTAAAAGTCGAAACGTCGTAGAATAAAACATCATAATTCAATAAAAGGTCGCTAAACCAATAAAAAGTCTATTATTTTTAATATATATATATATATATATATATATGTATATATATATATATATATATATATATATATATATATACCTATATATATATATATATATATATATATATATATATATGTATATTGTTATGATATCTTTATTGGATAAAGAGTTTAAGTTACTTTAATATGAAGTGTCTAAGATATATATAATAGGTATTATAAATGTGTTTAGCTTAAATGTAAAAAAAAATGAAATCATGTTAAAAAAATTATGACATGATGTGAAAGTTAAGTTTTTAATGAGATTGATTTTTTATTATAAAATAAGTTGCCTGGAATTTCGTAAAACAAAAAAAGAGGGTAAAATATTATCGATTTATGATAGCAACAAAAAATTTTGAAGGTTCTTATTTTTATTGGTAATGTATTTAAGACGTATTATACAGTGCTTCTCAAAAGTCCCCCCCCCCCCCCCTCTTATCTTTGGAACAATTATACATACACAAGTGAAATTTGGAAACCGAATATTATAGATTATAAACTTCCCTACTAGTGATGATAGATGACGAAATCGTCATAGATGACATCACAAGGCCATTGTGACCAATAATTTTAAATGGAACGCTACGGCAAGCGACACCTCTTTTAAACGGTATCGAAAAAACCTATTCAATGATACTAATTTTGTTTGTGTTTGAGGCAGTTTTAATGGCTCATTAGTAAACATGAAAATTTAAATTCCATTCAGTATGATATTAAATACAGATTTAAGAAACATATGTACTTAAAGAAATTGCTCGAAGTGACCTCCATTTACTTCCTGACAGTAAAATATCCTATTTTTAAACTCTTCTCGTACTTCTTCAAATGTGTCTGCGGAAACAGCCTCACATTCTGCAACAATACGTTATTTTAAAACGTCAATATTGTCAAGTTCAGTGGCGTAAACCTTCGATTTAAGGTACCCCCACAGAAAAAAATCCAAAGGTGTGAGGTCCGGTGATCGAGGTGGCCATTCCGTTGAACCTCGTCGTCCAATCCATCTACCAGGATATTCCTCATGCAAATACCGTCTTACTGCACCGTAATAGTGTGGAGGAGCACCATCCTGTTGGAATGTTATTTCCAAATTGCCGAATTCATCTGGATTATCTTCCAAAATTTCAAGGATTAACGGTTCTATTGCGTTTTGTAACATCTCCAGATAAACCTCACCAGTTAAATTAGTATTTAAAAAAAGAGGCCCAACGATGTGGTTTCCCAGGATACCTGCCCAAACATTCACCTTCTGGGGAAATTGGGTATGTGTTTCACGAAACAGGTGAGGATTTGCGTCACTCCAATACCTCACATTCTGTGTATTTACATTTCCATTTAGATAGAAAGTACTTTCGTCACTAAAACAAATTGTTTTGACGTAGTCTGGCTGTTGGTTAATTTTAGTTTCCATATTTTCACAAAATTCTAGTCTTCGGTCTGGGTCGTCCTCTGAGAGTTGATGAACCATTTTTAATTTGTATGGATGAAATTTGTATTTTTTCAACACCCTGTGTACTGTACTTCGACTAACTTCACAGGTAGATGCAACTTGAGTTGTTGAAGAAGTAGGATTATCTCTTACTTCTGCCAGTATATCAATTTTTTTCTCATCAGAAATTTGTGGTCTGCCAGATCGTTTCGCATCATTAATACTACCCGTTGTTTCAAACTTACAAAGAAGCTCCCTTAAATAAGTCCTCGAAATGGGGCGATCGGGAAACCTCTCATTAAAAATGCGTTCTGCTGCATGAATATTTTGTCTAGTTTCACCAAGAATTAGGACCGCTGCTACCTTATCACCTAAAGCACGTACCATTTCGCTTCTTGAAGCACTTAAACTTTCGACTCACAACAGTTTAACAAATTATTAAAATGTACAAAAATATAAGTACCATAAGCTGTAAAAACAGTGAGACGTTCGATCAACAATACACAAATTATTAAATGTACAAAAACTTGGACAATTACAAAAACGTCGAATATTGGAGACTAACAAAAACGTCAGATTATTTGACAACTAACCATAGGCGGAGCTTGAATTTGAAATTTTAGTATTAACTTGACAATTTGACGTTTTAAAACAACGTATTGTTGCAGAATGTGAGGCTGTTTCCGCCACATTCCGACACATTTGAATAAGTACGAGAAGAGTTAAAAATAGGATATTTTACTGTCAGGAAGTAAATGGAGGTCACTTCGAGCAATTTCTTTAAGTACATACTGTTTCTTAAATCTGTATTTAATATCATACTGAATGGAATTTAAATTTTCATGTTTACTAATGAGCCATTAAAACTGCCTCAAACACAAACAAAATTAGTATCATTGAATAGGTTTTTTCGATACCTTTTAAAAGAGGTGTCGCTTGCCGTAGCGTTCCATTTAAAATTATTGGTCACAATGGCCTTGTGACGTCATCTATGACGATTTCGTCATCTATCATCACTAGTAGGGAAGTTTATAACCTATAATATTCAGTTTCCAAACTTCATATGTGTATGTATAATAGTTCCAAAGATAAGAGGGGGCGAGGGGACTTTTGAGAAGCACTGTATAATGAAACATTTAAGTAAGTTTCATTAAAAACAATTATGCTTATTATCAATTAAAAAGTGATAACCAGTATTGCGAAAGTGAAATATATAAATATAATTACAATATAGAAGATGTGTTGCATTCAATTAGAGAGGATTCAAGAATTTAATTTGTAAAAAAAAAAGAGATTTATATGAAAGGAGTTGAGAATATGTGTTAGTAAAGAAGAGACAAACGAATATTTAAAAAGGGTGATAACGAGGACCATAACAAGAAGTATTACTTATAAGGAGAGTGTAATGTAATAGGAATATACAGTTACTAGGAAGTGGAAAGTATAAATTTGGGAATATTTAAATATTTAGTTGTTGTGGAACAGTTGGACATTTGACGGATACAAAGGATTTGACAGAAGATTGAAGAATTTCAACAAGGTTTTTATAGTTTTAAGAAAGTTGTGTTAGATTAGTATAATTGTAAATTAAAGACATTTCCTGCTTATTTATTTGTTTATAAACTGAGAGAACAAAATAATAATAAAGTAAATAGAAGAAATTCTATATGCACTTAAAACACATATTTTTTATTATTTCATGGAATTAGTAAATTCAATTTCCGAAAATGTAAGTTCATTTTCCGAAATTGAATTGGTCCTGAGATAACTTCAATCATTTATAAGTACTTTTCAACATTTAAAATTATTCATTACATTATTGGCTTTAGTAACGTGGGAATTTTAAAAAATCCTTCGGTTGCTATTTGTTACATTTTTTAACGATCGACGAGTGGTTTTATAATACTTTTTTGCCGCTGCAACGTGGTGCAAATTACAAACAAATTTATAATATATAATAAAGGACTTTTTTATTTGGCAATTTAAGGTCTGTTTTAATTAAATATTATAATTTAATAATGTAAAGTAGAGGTTTGCAATTTACCTTCATATAAAATTTAATATCGCAATGTAATTTTTACTAATTAAATAAAAATCATAACAACGTAACATATTAAAATATGACAGTACAAACTGTAATATACTGTCACTTTTTATAATTATAATTGTGTTCACATTTTAAATATAACTCTTTGAAAAAGGCCATTAGTGCCGAAACATGTAAGAGCTTAATCATCTCAAATAAATTCATATTATTATTCAATAGAAAATACTTTTCTACAATTCTATTTTTTTAATGAAACACTAATAATATCCAAAATTACTGTGATTTTTTAATGCCATATATCGTTTTGAAACCTTAAAAAACCCTGCCTGTGTTGAATAAATTAGTTAAATAGAATTTTCATCATAAACGAGTTTTAATATAGTTTAGTAAAAGTAATAATTTACAAAATATTTATAAATATAATAAATATAACACATAAATATTCAATTTTAAGTTTTCTATTTTTCATATTTATGTAGACAAAACGACATAAGAGAAAATCGAAACTATTAAAAAAGCGCGCGTACACAATCTTTTTCCAATTTAAACAATCTGCATAAATATCTCCAAAAGAACGCCGGTAGAGAGAGAACAAAAGAAAGACAGCATTATATAACGCATCACATGACACTATCTCACTTACCACGGACAACGTGAGCATCATCGTCGAGGGGCGCTTTAACCTGGCTACCTTCTTGTTGAGGCAGGAGCAAACACCGACCTTGGTTACTAGATACTCTCAGGAGCACCGATAACACCCGAATGCCGGTCGCCTAGCGACGCCCGTGAGAGAGAACGAAGGGGGCGGCGAGATGTGTGGGATGACGTCATAGGGCCACCCCCGAACGGGGTTGTGACGCGAAAGTAGCACGTATCGACACTGAGGGCTCAACAGAGGAAGGGAGAGATCGGGCGCGCATTCAAAATCGCGTCGTCATCCGCAAACGTAATGGAATTAGGAAGTCAAGCGCAACCCCAAATTCAGGAGTCAAGGTTAATAGGTAGAAAAATTAAACTGTACCTTATATTGCAAATTTTTGATTAACTTCTTGATATAATCGAAAAATTGGAGGGAAAAAAATCATCGTTAATAAACTTAGCAACACCAGAATATATCAAAATTTTACAAAGATTAGATATACACTCGCTTGCTTGGAAAACAAATACTACTCTTATAGCTAATTTTTGTTTTTTTTTCCATATATTAATCTTGTCTATTTTGTCAGAAAACATGTGTTGTATGTGTCATAGGCAGTCAATTGTATCTAATATTATTTTTTTATTAACAAAATGAGGAATGTTTTGTTAATAAATAACTTTAATATTTAGTTAAATTTCCTTCTCGTCTTATTACTTCTTCTAGTCGCCTGGGTATCGACTGAATTAGACTGTATAAATAGATGATCATTACTAATACCAACCCATTTATCTATCGTTTGCCAAAAATCTTCTTTATTTCCTGGTCGAAAATTTCGATTATAAACATTTGTGACTAGTAGTCCCCAAACGTTTTCTATAAGGTAGAACATTGATATTATCTACGAACAAATTTCTTATGGTATGTGCAGTGTACAGGACAAGTATCATGCCGATAGTAAAATTTTGTTCGGAATATAACTGGTGTCAGATAATAACATGACAGTTTCTAATAGGATTTGATAAATTTTATTCTGTTCAATCGTTGACCATTATTACATAAGACTTCTACCTCCGTATTACACCAACAGAATTTGACGTTTGTATTGTTTACATCGCCTTGAAGTGGATATACGACTTTTTGAAAAACAACAAATACCCTATAAAGCTTTAATTTAAACTTTATAAACTCTTCCGAGGTCTTATCAATATCAATGATCCTCTATTGAATATGATCTTTGATATTTTATAGAGGTATGTACAACAAAATGTCATTTTAAAATACATATTACACCATATTACGTTTGTTACAAAGTTTCTATTGTCTTTTCAAGTTGTACTAATCCGATATATTATATATTACGAGGGCCACTGTTAAAATTCGCGGAAAATTGTGAAATAAAACAAATTACGTTATGTAAATCGCTTTACTGTTTCTCAAAATACTCCCCTTTAAGATGTATACACTTGCATTCTATAAAAGCAATCTTCAAAACACATTTTCCATTCTGAGCGAGGTATCTCTAAAACCAATGATTTAAATTCTTCCACGCATTTTATTTTTGATGTTGCGGAATGGGCGCTAAATCGGGGAAATGCCCATATTCCCCCGATTATGGGCAATGAGTCATTAATTCGATGTTCCTGTTAGCTAAAAACTCAACAGTTTGTCGTGCTGTGTGAGCGCTTGTATTGTCATATTTAAAGACGGCAGACTATGTGCCCCACATTGTTAAATTTAATAATACACATAAGGTGTATTAGATAAAAATGTAGATTTTACAAAATTAGGGCAACTTTTTACAAATACTGAAGATCCATTGTACAGATACAAAGAGCACTTTAACTATGCAAATATAACATCTCTCAACGTCGAACAATCCTTCTCAGTATATAAACATATATATACGTCGCTACGTACGAACCTATCCGAGACTAATACAGAAACATATATTATGGTGCAGTTTTTTCATCGCGCACATCCGCATTTTTTTGCAACAATGTAAACATGTTGGGTAAGTTATTTATGTTTTTTCTTAACGTTTTGTATAGGGATTCGATATATTTATTTTTTTAAAATGTAACCGTGTATTATTAAATTTGACAGTGTGGGCACATAGTCTGCCGTCTTTAGTCATGATGAACAATGATTCGTCGGTTTATATTGTTTTTTCTGACTTCATCGATAACTTCAAACAAATTGACATATACTACTCAGCATTAACCGTTCGTCAATCCTTTAATGCAACAGTTGCATGAGCCGTTTTTCCGAAGAAACAAGCAATCATTCTTTTCGAAACGCTTCGTGGCCGCACCACTTTTGTTGGTTTAGGTTCATTTTGAAAAACTCATATTGTCGATTGCTGTTTAGTTTTAGGCTCATATGAATACATTCAGGATTCGTTACCTGTTACAATGTTATATACAGAATTTGAGCGATCACAATCAAATTCTTTTAACATTTCCTTGCGCCACTTGACACGTGCCTGTTTTTGCTAGTCTTTTAAATTTTGATCAAAATCGCATGTATTTGTTTCGCCGCAGTGCCTAAGGACGCCTCTATCTCACTGTATGTCACATGTCGATCTGATAAAATCATTCCACGCACAGTATTGACATTTTTCGCAACAGAGGTGCATGGATGCCCTTGACGAAGATCGTCACCGCTGGTCTTCCACGCTTGAATTCTGCAAACCATTTGTAAACTATTGTTTTGGATGGTGCTTCATTCCAAAATACCGAACTAAGCTTTTCCACACATTACTTTGGTGTCAAACCGTATCGAAAATCGTAAAAAATCATTAGTCGAAAATCACGATTCAAAATTTCCATTTTTGACACAACTCTTACTTTGTTAAATTCTGTTGAGACAAAACTGTTCGGTTTTAAATCGAACCGTCAACTGAATTATAGGTTAAAAATGTCAAATTTTACGAATATGTTAATTGTGGAATGCTGTCAATTCAAGGAGAACTTGATTCCGCGAATTTTAGCTGTATTCCTCGTATTATCGGAATATATATTTGTTTTATTTTAAGTATATCTCTAGGATATAAAATGCACGATGGTTATTTTTACAGAAGGAAACTTCATAAGTTGGTCATGAAATTATTGTAAATACTGTAAATAATTTTTTATATCCCTTTTTTAATTTGTTCTGGTACGTAATGCATGTTTTTAATTCTAAATTTAGTATTTCCAAAGCTAAATCCTAATGATCCTAATGAAATCCTAATTGATTTCAATGAATATGCCGATTTCGACCATATAATTCTAATGTAATCATTATTCAGCAAGCCGTGTACGT
This sequence comes from Melolontha melolontha, assembly GCA_935421215.2. Classification (NCBI taxonomy): domain Eukaryota; kingdom Metazoa; phylum Arthropoda; class Insecta; order Coleoptera; family Scarabaeidae; genus Melolontha; species Melolontha melolontha. The sequence goes on along the minus strand of OW285235.1, from coordinate 202,249,191 downwards.
CTAGTGGTAGGTCACTAAACTATAAATCAGTATGGACCAGGTTGAAACCCTGGTCTAGTCCATAATATCGATGGCGTTTTTTCAGGTCGACTCAGGCTGATAAAAAATGAGTACCCGGAGGAAAAACTCGGGTAATAATAGCAGTCGGTGCATAGCGCTAGCCACGTTGCTGTCCTAGTCTACTGAACGGCTCAAGCTGTAACAAACCTACCATGTTACTACCCAAAAGGCCTGTAAAAGCTAGTACGAGTCCTACTATTATTATTATTATTATTTAGCTCAAAGAAAATCCTTTATTGAGACAATAAAATCCTCCCAACCTTCTATCTATGCATTCGTGAGTTTACCTTTCGCACCGATGATAGTCTTTATTGTATTGAAGAATGAAGTCCTTTTCCTTAACTTATTAAGTGACTAACATATAAGATGTAATTTAATTACATACGGGGTGAGTTTTTTTGAATGTTTAGCATTGGGATCTCAGAAACTACTGGAGATAGAAAAACGCTTAAATAGGGAAAAATGCGCAGTTTTACGAGTTTGATTTAAAACTGCTTTTGTTTCTCCGATAACTTCCATGGCTTATTTAGATATTCAAAGAAAACTAAATTTTACGAATTTCTTTAAACATGCTTAGCATCGTTAATAGTAATTTTAGAGGAAAAGTGTTCAGACAAAAGCTTTAGATAATTTTACGCCAAATAAAACTATGTAGCTAATATTTTTTTTTCGTTCACCATTATCGAGTTATGACACAAACTTGTGTTTTTTTAAATGGAAACCATAGTTAGTTTTGATATCATTAAAAAGCTTATTTTTTGCTGATTACAATGATATAAGGTTTGATATGGTTATTTTAAAAAATAAAGAGGATATAGACATTTTTATGGTTTTTATGGAAAACAATTGAATTTCGAACTGATAAAATACAAACCAAACGAAAACTTATTTTGAAATCTTATGTAGTAATAAAATGAAAACTATAAGAACTTTTATTAAGGGCACACAACATGATTAATGTTCAAAGATATCTCCATTGTTATTAATACACAAATTGCATCTCTTCACAACAGAATTTGTAGCATTGCGGACTTTACGCCTATCGATGTTATTAAAAGCAACTAAGACAGCTTCTCTTAAATCGTCGATTGTTTCATATGTTCTTTTGTATACTGTGTCCTTTAGTACACCCCACAAGAAAAAATCCAAAACTGATAAATCAGGGGATCTAGCCGGCCATTCAATGGGTGCATTTCGTCCTATCCATTGATTAGGGAAGTTCAAATTTAAATAATTTCTAACATTCAGTTGATTGTGCGGAGGCGCTCCGTCATGTTGAAACCATTGCAGCATTGCTCGGGTTCTTAAATTTAAATTATCTAACATTTCCTCGAAATCTTGTTGTAAAAAATTAAGATAACGATTGCCAGTTAGTGATCCATCAAAAATAAAAGGAGGAAGAACAGTTGATCCTATAACACCACACCAAACATTAAACCCAAATTTAATTTGTGGTCTCCTATGTTCAACGTGAAGTAGATTTGTTTGAGACCATATGTGCTCATTGCGCCTATTAAACATTCCACAATTTGTGAAACGAAATTCATCAGTCCATAATATTTTCATTGGAAAGTGTGGATCGTTTTGACACTGATCTTTAAACCATCTACAAAAAGCTATTCGTCTGATGTTATCACCTTCATGTAAAGTTTGTGATACTGATAATTTGTAGGGACGAAATTTATGCTTCTTCAACACTCTGACAATAGTGCGTTGAGAGGAGCCCATTTCTGTTGAAATTTGTCGGGTCGATGTAGATGGATACTGAGCGACACTTGCTAATATGTTTATTTCTCTATCTTCATCCATCCCTTTTTTTTTTATTTTGGTTTAACGAACGAACCATAATCTGCTAAATTATCCCATAGTCTCTTAAAAGTAGGGAGCGACGGCTGACGTCGATCAAAATAATTTTCAAAATAAACTTCAGCAGCTCTAGTAGAATTTTTCTGGCACTGAATGTAACATTCAACCATATCACGCATTTCTACGTTAGAAAATTCCATAGCCAATGCAAACTTATGATTAACGGCCGTTTGCACCGCTTATAGTTAAGTTACAATTAAATTAATTAATAGTTAATTGTCAATGTTTGACAATTAACCTGACTTAAAAGTAAAAATTAACAGCTCTCACTTCTGTGACTCAACGTGAAAGCAATGTTAGTATATTTATCTCGACTGCTCCAACGAACACTATTGTAACTCAGATTTTTCGTTTTTTGAATTACAAAACACCAAACTTTTTTTTTAAGTTTTTATCTTATAAAGGGAACAATCATAGAAATGTCTATATCCTCTTTATTTTTTAAAATAACCATATCAAATCTTATATCATTGTAATCAGCAAGAAATAAGCTTTTTAATGATGTCAAAACCAACTATGGTTTCCATTTAAAAAAACACAAGTTTGTGTCATAACTCGATAATGGTGAACGAAAAAAAAATATTAGCTACATAGTTTTGTTTGGCGTAAAATTATCTAAAACTTTTGTCTGAACACTTTTTCTCTAAAATTACTATTAACGATGCTAAGCATGTTTAAAGAAAATCGTAAAATTTAGTTTTCTTGAATATCTAAAAAGCCATGAAAGTTATCGGAGAAACAAAAGCAGTTTTAAATCAAACTCGTAAAACTGCGCATCTTTCCCCATTTAAGCGATTTTCTATCTCCAGTAGTTTCTGAGATCCCAATGCTAAACATCCAAAAAAACTCACCTGTATATGAGGTGCTACCCAGAAATTACAGGAATTTGAATGTTGCGCGCAAAGGGATGGTAGTACAGCTCTGTAGCGCTAGTTGGTGTAAGCTACGTCTATATTAAGTCAGTCTGTCAAACGGTACTTTGCTAGGTGGTGACAAACAGTTTTTGTACTTATATTTGTTGAATTATGTTTCAGTTAATCTGCGACACTACAATGTCTGATGTGAAGGAGCAAAGAACTGCTTCAAACTTAGTAAAATGACAGCAGAATCTCTGAAAATGCTTAAACAAGCGTTTGGTGAGGATGCTTTAGGCCAGAAACAAATTTATGAGTGGTACAACCGTTTTAAAAATGGATGTGTATCGGTTGATGATAATGAGGGTTCCAGTCGTCCCGCGACGGAACACAACGCCACGAAATGTGGCAAAAGTGCGTGATGCTATCCTGCAAGACCGAAGGAGAACAATCCGTGACATTTCACCAAGATTTAAAAGATATGGAAAAGAGGTATCTGGGACGGTGAAATACAAACGTGTTGGCGGACTACTGTTGGCTGCTGAGGCGAGATGAGCCAAACTCAAAATTTACGAGAAAATCTCAAAATAGAAGCTTCGAAGAAAAATGGACAAGGTTTCACAAAAATAAGTGAGATGTTTACGCAATAAACAAGTAATCGTTTATCAAATTTCAATTGTTTTTCGGTTCTAGAATTAAGTACTTTTTTAATATAGGTTTTGCACGATAACAGACGAGACACGTGATAAACAGTTACTTCGGAACAAGTAACATTTAAATTACAATAATATTTCTCTCTACTAAGTGAATATATTATGTTACCAGAACTGGAAGTGGTTACCAGCTTGGATTCTGTCAAATGTCATTCGAATAAGTTGACAATGAGTTCATATTTATTTCATTTGATTTATAAATCGATATTATATATAAGATCAGTTATTTTCACAACTAAATCATTCCTAGACCGTTAAGAAAACAAGCGAAAGAAATCTTTCGATTATTAATAGGGTATTTCAAAATAGAACGCGATAATGGGCCATTCCTCCCGTTTTCTACTGTTCGACAGGTAATATTTTCTATTATTTATATTATAAACATTTTAACACTAATATTTTTTTATTACAGAGAGTAGCAAGTGCTTTAAATATCCATATTGCCACAGTAAATAAAATATCATGTGTCAAAAATAGGGGGTTAAACCATCTAGTCCAAAGCGAAAACGGACTAAAAAAAGCCTGTCATAGATGTTGATGATTTTAATCAATATGCAATTAGAAACAAAGTTTATGACATGTATAAAAACAGTAAGTTTAAAGTAATTTAGTACTTATATTTATAAAATATTTCAATTAATTACAGAACAGCATATTACGATTTCATCTTTGAATACCCTCAACGAAAAGGAACTTTTTTCTGGTGGTAATACATGTTTATGGAAAATATTACAGGAAATAGGTTTTCATTACAAGGATTATCTAAAACGAGCATTAATGGAGTTCCCACATATTGCATTAAAACGTGTTACGTTCTTGCAACAATATGTTCATATTAACCATGAACATTTATGTGAGTTTGTTTACTTCGATGAAACCTAGGTTTTCCAAGATGAAACTATTTGTAAATCTTGACAAAATGAGTCAATAAAAACAGTCAAAGCTACAAAAGTGGATAGTAAAAGGTACAACTATTACTTACAGAATAATATTGGTACATAAAGTGTATTTATCTTGTTATAGATACATTGTATTGCATGCAGATAATTCTAATGGATTTATTCTTGAAGCTGAATTAATATTTACAACAAATAGACAGCATCTGGATTACCACGGTGACATGAACAGGAACAGTTTTTTCAACTGGTTTGAACATCAACTTCTTATGAATTTAGAAGAACCCTCCACAATTGTTTTAGATAATGCCAGTTATCATAGTATGTACTATTAAAAATAAAAGTTATATTCAATAAAAATGATATTCATTGGGTTTCGAAAGGCAAAACATATTACCGTTTATAATCAATGAAAGTGATTCTGATTTTGAAGACAGCGTAAATGTTTAATAAAATTAGTATTTCATATTAATATTGTTTTCTTTTTATGTATATCATATGTTTATCACAATGTTAGAAACCCTTTAATTTCTATGTATTTTGATTTTCTGTATATTATTTTTGTTTATGTGGTCTAAAATAAATAAATTCACATATATATTTTGTTTGATTTAATGATTTTGATGATGAGTTAATGATTTTGTTTGTATTTTTTGTATATATAATAACAACATAAAGCATATTCGGAGTTGTAAATATTTAAAAATGACATAAACCTAACCTCATAGATTATTTACTAACAATAGCTAACTCAAAGCAATGTAGATTTGTCAACCCTGTTTTATAACTATTTATCACGCCCTAAAGAAATTAATTTAAGATTTTTATGGTAGAAACATAAATTATTATTCTTATTTTCAAGAATACTTTGTATTCTACATCTAAATAATACACCGTGTTAGAAAATGCTTCAACGAAAATTAAAGGACGAATTCTTCATAAAAAGTTCTGCAATAGTATATTAAAAAACAAGTTTCATAAGGCACCATTTTGCCGCACGAGATCAGTTTAGAAAACGAGCCGTTTTCTAAAGAGCGAGTGCGGTAAAAGGCCTTATGAAACGAGTTTTTTATACTATTTTTTCTATTTTGCGTTTTTTACATTAATAAATTGCTTAAATTGGAATTATTTAATTTGAAAGTTCAGAGTTTAATTTTTATTTGAAGCATGCAGTTGGTCACATTGATACTTGACATTTTCAAATTTAAATCGTGCTATCCGCGAAGTATATTATATTACATATTATTTATTAATTTTCGTTAACATTACTTGATATTTCATTTAAAAATATAAACATGAAACATGAGTGACATAGAAACATATATGTATATGTTGTTGTCAATTGTATACAACATACGTTGTTTGTGTAAAATACGAACATATATCATATCTGTCAAATGTACATAAATTCTTAAAATCAAATGACAGCAATGATATTTATTTCTGTATTCGAACAACGCCAACATTGAAAAATGAAAAAAAGTGTATCGAAATGAAGCTCATTTCGATACTGTTTTGGGTTTCATAATGAGTTCATTTCGAACGCAAAATAGAAAAAAAAGCTTATTATCGCTTTTCTCCTAGTCGTATGGTTTGCGAGAAACACGATTACAAGACCCCAAAAATTTAGGTCTCTTTTTTCTATCAAGTGACGTGTTGATTAAAATATTTAAGATGTTACTTGGCAATTAAAAAAAATAAAACATTATATCAAATTGACAGTAATTCTGCTCAATTTAAAGTGGTTCAATATTCCATTCAAGAGTGCGCTGACATGCACTTTGTGACTTTGTGTATGGTGAATGTGGTGGAAATGCTAGGGACGCAATTAGAAGATACGCAGAACGGCATCATCTTCGTAGAATGCCTAACAAAAATAGTTTCATAGCGGTACAGCACAGACTTCAGAAGACGGATTCGGTAGTACCAAAAAACCAAGAAGTGGGAAGAGGACGTGATGAAAGAATGGTGGCTGTTGAGGAAAATATTCTTCTGCTTTCCATTTGAGCAAAGTACGGTACCTGTACTGTTCGGTACAGTACAGTACGCTACCAACTGTGTTCCATTTGCCGAAACCGGAAATTGTTTAACCGTACAAAAATACCTACCCCTTTCTCTTGGCGTATTGGCTTATATTTTTGGGACGCTTGGTACGGTAGCATATCATTGGTTGGTTTAAGTTATTGTACAAGTGTTTGACATTTAATCTTTTTTCAAACGTGTTTAAGAAAATAATACGAAAATGAATCATAACAGCTTTAAAACAACAACTACAATAATTTTAAGTGATGGCAAAAGTCATTTACGCAAAATGTAATTATTAAAATTTAAGTTTAAATTAATAAAGGAACAAACTTCTTAAAGAAATCTACTCAAATCAAAACTAATCTAAAATCATAAGTTAAAAAACTGACAACCAAACAGTACTGTTCTCGAATTTTAAATTGATGTTCCATTTCCCAGTAATTGATACGCATCAGGTACGCGTACTTTTGAGTACGGTACCGTACCAAATCCAATTCAAATGGAAAGCAGCTTTAAAGAATTTCTTTATATCCTTATCATTTAGAGTTCAAAGTTTGAACAGGGACGATTTTGTCGTTAGACGTCGATTTTGCAATTGGCTGTTAACAATTTATTTTCGGAACAAATTTTAATGACTGACGAATGTTGTTTTACTAGAGGTGGAATTCTAAATTTACATAACAGGCATGTCTGGGTCTGAGCTGATATCAATCCTCATGCAATCATTGAACAAAATTTTCAACGTCGATTTTCTATAAATGTATGGGCTGGAATAATTGGCACCCGACTTTTAGGCCCATTTGTTTTACCAAATCGTTTAAATGGAGAGAGGTATTTACATTTTTTACAAGAAGCATTACCAAGATTGCTTGAAGAATTACCTTTGGAATTACGTAAAATAATGTCGTTCATGTTTGATGGGGCGCCTGCACATTTTACTCTGCAGGTCAGAAACTTTTTAAAAGAAATTTACTGTGAACGGTGGATTGGACGAGGTGGACCACATGCCTGGCCACCTCGATCACCTGATCTTTACAGCTGTTATCCCTATCATTGAGGCTACATGAAATCACTAGTCTACAAGACTTCTGTAGAAAATGCGGAAGATCTTGAAAATCGCGTTATGGCGGCTGCAGAATTTATAAGAAATAAGAAAAATGAACTAGCTCGAGCAAGTTAGTCACTAAACAAACGTACTGAAGCTTGTCTTGAAACAAATCGTGGACATTTTCAACATTTCCTTTAATTTTATGAATTTTACGTTGTTTTTATTTTTGTTAACTTAACTAAACGCAATATTGACAGTGCTTAAAATGTCGCAGATATCATAGGCATCTGTAACAAATAAAAGGGTTGCCTATAAGTAGTTTTATTGTTTGTGTCTTGTCTTTATTAGTAACAAATTTAACTATGCTTTTTCTCCAAAACGCTACATATTTCACAAAAATGGCATATAACTTTTTTGTTTGTATTTTATAAATAAATCAATCTGTAAATTTTGGATAAAGCATTCCCTAACACCCTGTATATATTATATTACCATTTAGATAATATGTATGATAGTATGAATGACAAAGACTACCGCAAATTAAGAAAAATCGCAATTATAAATTTGATACTTCTGATTAATCTCCACTGATAAAATTAATTAAAAACCATTAATGCGTCTATATAAAAAGTAAACATGTTACATTTGGCTAATTGTACGATACTTTAGTATAATATATACTAATAATCACAATGAAAACCATAGATATGATTAAAACTATGAAAGCAGCGGCATGCATCTACTTGACTGAGGAAATATTTTTTTTGTAGAATTGAATTTATTACTTTTGATAACCCATCGTAAATAAGTTTCTTATCTAATTGAAAAACAAGTAATACTTCTTTTTTTATCATTTTGTAAAATCTACACATAGATTGTCTCTTTATACAAGACAAGGCAGTCTATAACCACATTAAAAGCTGTTCAACTTACAAACAAAATTTAATTTTGAAAGTCTTAAAATAGTCACACTTTCCTTTTCCGGAAAATCTTAAATGTAAATTTTATAGAAGTTTCGATTAAAGCGTAAATTGTTTCTTGCCAACTTGCGATAGAAGATCACATTTTACATATTTCGAACAATATACGAATTTGTATAGCGAAATCGTGAAATAATCTGATACCGAACTTTACTTTTAGAATAACTTCAATTTCTTTAATTAATAGATAGTTAACTGTAGACGCGCTGTCAAGTAAGAGCTACCTACCTGTTATATATACGGTATATTCAAAAAGTTCCTTTATAACTATTCTTCGCACTCCCAATTTTAATAATATTTTATATTATTAAAAATCTTTTTGTTTTATACAAAATTTGGTGAGGTTTTACCTACTCAAGTATGTTTTAAATTACTTTGTTATACGCGTGATGGTTGTTTTACCATTCGCCATGTTGACATTAGTCAATGAGCAGCGCTAAATGTTCTTCTACGCTCTGTCTTAATAACTTTTATAATATGGTAAGAGTGTTATTACGGTGAAAGTATCTCTCCAGTGGTGCGCACTGATGATTCTGTAGTAAGATGGAACACGTGTCTGCGTATCTGGAAAGATACTTTGACACAAATATGACCTTGTATTGGAAATGGTTTTGTTTTATACAAAGTTTGGCGAGGTTTTACCCACTCAAATATGTTTCAAATAATTACTTTGTTATAGCACTAACTATGTCACCGACAGAACCATTTAATCTAAGCGCTAATCTAATTACTATAAAACTTTTCGGAACAATAACTGAATGTATTAGTTGTGTTAGTTTAAAGCGAACATGTTTGCGTTTATGAGTCACAATTTTTTTAATGAAGCAAAGCGTCGCGATAAAGTTTTGGAATATGGAAGCTTTACAGAAACGTTTTTAGTTATGAAAATTTCTGACAGAGACGCTTATTTAAGTAGTAGTAAAGTATTTAAGTAGAATTCGATCTTTCACTTGCAGAGCGTGTGTCTGCTATTGCGTCCATTATCCGGCGAATATATATTAAAATCTTTTTGGAAAAATATTGTAGGAATATTGTATCATCCTCAGCACCGGATTTGCGTATAAGCTATAGTTTAGGGCGTCCACATTCTTGGGGGCCCCTACATTGTATCTTTTAAAATAATTTTGTTTCTTTTTATCAGAGTTTGCATTATTAAGTTTGTTATGAACAAAAATTATTTTGAGTTAAAGATTTATTATTTCACTATCAATATACTTCTTAATTGAATTTCAGTTTGAATGTCCAGGTATTCTAAAATCATATTTGTCATCGACATAGTAAACCTGGACTTCCAAAAGGCCCCATGACTCAAATAATTAAATCTAAATCCGGCACTGATCGTCCAACATGATGTTCTGCGTAAGAAAGTGCGCGCCAAGTTCAATCCAAGCACATTAATTAACGAGCAAAAAGAACGGCGTATGACAGTTGCATGCAAATTGGTCGAATGAGTGAAGAAATGAAAACTTCTTAAAAAAATCATAGTGTTTTCAATATGAACTACTAAACCATAGAAAGTTCGTGCTACGAAATTAAAAATTAAAACGATGGTGATCCTTTTCTTCGATGTTGAAGGCTTAATTCTCTTTAAAATCGTCCCTCTGGATCAAACGATTAGCATATTTTTTTATAAAAAAAAGGTTCTAAATCGCCTTTTAACTAGTGATGGGAGTTCTCAAGAACAAGTAGTAATGTATTCGATTCTTGAAAGTTCTCGCTGTTCTCGAGAACTTGCGGCAGAGTATTCGAATACTTTAGGTCTCGGTCTCGAAGCTGCCGGTCAGTAAGAAACGCGTTTTGTTCTCGAGATCTTGCGGTGAAGTATTCGACTACTTTTGGTTTCAGTCTCCAGCCACTACCGGTACTCGGTTTGTTCTCTCATATGTATGGAAAATAGGTATTCGAATACTGGCTATTCTCGGTTCTCCATTCCGTCTTAGACTATAGGTAGGCTATACGGTATGATGTTTGTAATATGAGTTAATTTTAGGTGAACGGGAGAGATTTTTTATAGTGAAAAATAATATAACCACGATAGAGAACAAATCCAAAACAACGTCTGTATGTATATACACTGTGATACGAGTATTCGAGAACAAAAATAGTATGTATTTGCAATTTGTTGTTCTCGAAAACTTGCGGCAAAGTATTCGAATACATTTGGTCTCGGTCTCGGATAAGTATTCGATTCAAAAAAGTATTCGAGAACCAAGTATTTGATTCTTAAAAGTTCTCGATTCTGCCCATTACTACTTTTAACATAAATACGATTGCCGATTAACCACCCGCCGTTCTTCTCAAGCTAACTCCGGTAGATTTCTAGAGGCATTTTGAGAAGCATCCCAGAAAAAGATTTCACGTTCCAACGCCTCTACCGGCGTTGTATAGGAAAGGAATTATACGAAGACGGATTGATATACAGGCTGGCCCAAAATGACCGAAGGGGTTTTAATTCCTTATAACTTTTTTATTATATTTTTTTTTTTTGTTTTCAGTATTTTGTAAAGAAGACTTGGGGAATTTAAAATGGAACAGTACACAATTGAACAACGTGCCAAAATCGTTGAACTTTATTTCTTAAATCAACGATCCATTGTTTTGACTCAGCATGCACATCGTCGTTATTTTAATGTGCGGTTGGACCCTCAGAGTCAACAATAAACCGTCTGGTTGCAAATTTTCGAGAACAAGGGGCAGTAAGGAACCTTCCTGGTGCCGGCAGACGACGAACGGTGCACTCGGATGACAATATTGAACGGGTACAGGAGAGTATTCGGGAAGATGGAGAAACATCAACCAGGAGACGTTCGACACAACTTGGCCTCTCAAGAGGGTCGCTGCAGAGAATTTTGCATACAATAAGAATGTTTCCATACAAAATTCAGCTTGTCCAACAATTGAAACCGACAGATTACCAGCAACGACTTGATTATGCAATTTATTTTCGTCAAAAAGCAGAAGAAAATCATGATTTTATTCATAATTTAATTATGAGCGACGAAGCCCATTTCCAATTAAATGGGTTCGTTAATAGGCAAAACTGCAGGATATGGGCTACGGAAAATCCAAGAGTAGTTCACCAGCGAGAATTACACCCACTTAAGTGTACTGTTTGGTGCGGTGTTTCGTCGGAAAGGATAATTGGCCCATATTTTTTGAAAATGAACACGGTGTCGCCGTTTCCATCACTGGTGTTAGATATCGGACAATGTTGGAAAATTTTTTAAGGCCAGCCGTGGAAAACCATCCGCAAGTATGGTTCCAACAGGATGGAGCCACATCGCACACTGCGAGGGACACAATGGCTCTTTTACGCGACATCTTTGGTGAACGAATTATTTCCGGTACAAGCGATTTTAATTGGCCTCCGCGTTCACCGGATTTAACCGCTTCAGACTGTTGCCTTTGGGGTTATTTGAAAGGAAAAGTCTATATTAATAAGCCTCGAACCATACAGCAATTAAAAAATAATATACGCGACGAAATCAACAACAACATAACATAACAACATCATTTTGCGAAAGGTTATGGAAAATGTTTTGGAAAGAGCACGAATATGCGAAGCAGAAAATGGCCACCACTTGCAAGATATAATTTTTCATAATTAAATTAAAAATATTCTCCATTAATATACTGTATTTAAAATAAAAAAATTTAATAATTATGTCTTAAATAAGAAGTTATAATGAACTCAAACCCCTTCGGTCATTTTGGGCCAGCCTGTATAAGGTCTCCAAAAACGCCATTATGTGAGTAGTGTGGGGTAGAAACAAGTTCCAATCTTCAAACCTACAAACGGTGATTTCGACTATCTCTGAGGCTTACCATGTAAAGTTTAATTTTCCTATGTACCGTCGTTGGGTAACAGCGTCATTTATCGTCAGTTCGATGTCTCAGATACGTACGATCTGTGGCAGAATTTTTATGGATGTAAAGTTCGCCAGTAGGTTCAACGTGCAAAGCCTATGTCACAAAAGCGAAATAAAGGTGTCTGACGAAAAGCGATCAAGACTGACAGTATCAGTGATGCATGACAAGAATTACAGACATGTGAATGCATCGATTCAAGGAAATCATCGGATTACGCAAATACCGGGTGACGGCCGAGGAATATGAGATATTTCGTATATAAATTCAATGACTAATTTTAAGCAAAAATGATTCTATTCACTTTTCTCGAATTCTTAACGGTTCTTGAAAGATCGAGGTTTGGTGGCAAAATAAACTGCTAGATGGCTTAGGAAAAAATGTGGTTTATTTTAAGAAAAACGTAGTGCAATTATTAAAGCTGCTCAATATGACCACCGCCTTGTACAATGCATTACTCAATCCTCCGTTGGAGCTCTCGCTCCCACTTGTAGTTCTCCATATTGTTTCACCTCATAAAACGCTGCATGTATCTTGTGGATGAGTTGGTTCCATTAGGGTTCCCCGTTGAATAAATAAGTATTTTCACATGTCCCCACATGAAAAAATCTAGTGAGTTGAGATCCGGAGATCGCGGTGACCAAACAATGAGGCCACCACGACCTATCCATCGATTTGAATACTGTTCATTGGGATAATTAGTGACACCTCTTCCATAATGGGCTGAAGTACCGTCATGTAAAAACAACATCGTCTTTCTGATTTGAAGAGGAATGTCTCAGTACATTTCGCTGTTCAAATTTCCGTCGAAGATATGTGGACCGATAACTTTATTATTAATTATTCCAGCCCAAACGTTTACGGATAATTTTTTCTGGAAGTGGGTTTCTCGAACAACATGAGAATTTTCGATTGCCCACAGATGTTTGTTGTGTAAATTGTTGATTCCTTCTTTTGTAAATGTAGCTTCATCACAGAAAAGCGTTCTTTCAAGAGTATCCAGATGATTGCTCCACCATTCACAAAGACGAACTCTTTAGGGAAGATCCGTGGGGAGAAGTTCTTGTACAGTTTGGTAATGATAGAGATGCAGTCCGTTTTCTCGCATAGTGTCTTGGACAACTGTCCTAGTTTGTTTAGTAAGTACAGAAATTCTTCTCTTACTAACATCATTTTCAACAACCTCAAGCACTTCCGAAGCATTGTTTCTTCGCAAAAGTGCTCTTTCACAAGTCGGTTTTGGGAAAGCACCTGTTAATTGAAGAGCTGTTAAAGTTCTACTGAACGTTTGCTTGTCTGGAAGATGATGGTTTGGGTATCGTCGTTGATATTCCCTAAGTGAGGCGGTGGTACTACCGTTGCAATATCCATACACGAAAATCATGTCAACGTATTCTTCATTTGAATAAACTGCAGGCATGATTTTAACACAAATGACGCAATTTATAAAAAAAACAACTGTTCATGACAATTAACGAACTGACAATCAACATTTCCTTTTGAATCTATCCATACGATCTGACAACTTTAAAATCCGATATTTCACGAACCGTTAGGAATTTGGGAAAAGTGATTTGAATCATTTTTGCTTAGAATTCATGCATTGAATTCATATACGAAGTATCTCGGATACCTCGGCGGTCGCCGGGTATAAATTGCTTAGCAATTGGGTATTAGTCGAAAGTCCAGTATATTGTTCAAATGTGTTGAATTACAGAAAAAATTGCGCCAGATGGGTCCCGCGACAATTAAGAGATGTCATGAAAGAAAGTTAATTAAGTAATTTAAAATGTCAAATTTGAATCCGCTTAAGAAGTCTGTTCTGATAACGCGACTTCAGAAGGGGTGGATAGTTAAAAAAATTGCGAACAAACTAAACATTAGTACCATATGATCATATATTTCTACCCTCTAGAAGGCAATGACATTTTTATTTTTTAAACTTAAGTTGGTACCATAATTTAAGTTAACTTATTTTGCAGCGTGTGTGTGATATAGGTTATTTTATACTGATGACAGATTAGGTTTTGTCATTTTAACAAATAATTACATACAAACGTTTCAGTTGAAAAAATAAAAAGTTTAATAATAAAAACAGCTACAATAAATGTTCAAAGTGAGCTCCTTCATTTTCTATGCATAGCACAACTCTTCGTCTCATATTATTGAAGGCATTCCTTAAATTATGTGGTGTAATTTCCTCACAGACATTTCGGATAGCATTAGTAAGTTCTTCAATTGTATGTGGACGATTCGTAAATACTCTATTTTTTAGTTGTGGATAAATGAAATAGTCCATAATTGTTAAATCCGGAGATCGTGGTGGAAAGTCTACTATTCGATTATCAAAGAATTCATGCAATAATTCCATCGTTTCTCTTGTCTTATGGGCTGTTGCATTATCTTGCTGGAAATATCCCTCGCGGAGCTCATCATCATGTAATTGATTTACAAATGGTAGCAATAAATTATTACGATATCGTTCTGCATTTATCGTATTATTAAAGAATATTGGACCAATAATCCGTCTACGAGAAACTGCAAGCCAAACGCCTATTTTTTGTGAATGCAAGGATGTTTCAAGAATTTCATGTGGATTTTCACTAGACCAGATGCGCATTGTTTGTTTATTTATATATCCTGATAAATGAAACCATGCTTCATCGGACCAGAAGGATTTGTTAAGAACGTCATCGTTATTAATCGTACCTAAGAACCACTGACAGTAATTAACTCTGGTTACATGATCGATTGGTAAAAGCTCTTGCACGCAATGAAATTTGTATGGAAATTTTTGTAAGTCTTTTTTAAGGATTCTCTGGCAGGTCCCATATGACAGTTGTGTTTGTTGTGAAAGCTTACGAATCGATTTCTTAGGTGATTGATTTATTCGTCCCTCAACATCTGCTATATTTTCAACTGTCCGCTTTAGTGGTCTACCAGCACCTGGTTTTCGAGACACAGACCCTGTTTCACGGAATTTAACCACTGACTTTTGAATTAATTGCCGCAAACTGTCATATGTTGTTGGAAAATTTGAAAATTCTGCCCGAAATTCTTCTATACAAGGCTGCAAGGAGTACGACCATTCTCCATTTTCTAATTTTACACCATTCCTAAAGTATGATTCGATCAGAAAAACTTTATGATTTATTGTAAACATTTTTAAGTGTCAATTAATAAATACATTAATGACAGATGAGTTTTATTTATCAGAACATACACATAATGACAGATGTATTTTATTTGTCACTACCAACACGATATTTTCAAGAAATAATTTCATGGCTTGCTAGAGGGTAAATATAAATGATCATATTGTACAACAGTATTGCGAGCCAAAAAACGTTTACAAAATGGAATACTTTCCCGGAAAGAAGGTTTAGGACGCCGGCGAATATCATAGCGTGAGCGAGATGCAGAACTGGCAAATTTTATTAAAAAGAACCCTTTCAATAGTTCTATTAGAACAAAATAAGAAACGAATTTTCCCGGAAGCATCAACTCTCCAGAAACGAATCGCCAAAACGGAATTAAAATACTGCCATAGATAATAAGCGTATAAGACTGGCGTTTGCCCAGCAATATGTTAATCACCATGGTATTTATTTTCTCTGACTAGAAAACATTCCAGTCCTTTCATAACGGTCATATTGGTGTTCATCGACCGTCTAAAATGCGTTACGATCCAAAACATGTGACTGCTATCAATCGAAGTGGTCGATTTTCTGTGAACGCCTGGACATGGATTACTGCTATAGATACACAAAATATGTGACTATCAATCGAAGTGGTCGTTTTTCTCTGAATGTCTGGACATGGATTAGTGCTAGGTCCAGGTGTTTGCGTTATTTTAGAAGAAAGATCATGTGGTGAAATGTATAGAATTTTAGATGAAGCTATGAAGCATCAATAACGGCGATATTTAGCGCAACTTTTATGTACCAGAATGCAAGATAATACAAAACTTAAACTTTTTTTTTAGCAATAATACAGCTTTATAATTTCAAGATAACTGTCCAATTCATCGAACACGAATAGTCGAAGACTATTTAAATTTACATCATGTGAACATTTTACTTTGGCCCTCAAAAAGCTCAGATTTAAACTATGTTAAAAATGTTTGGGGAAAATTAACGAAAGTTATACACACAGCCGATGTTAGACCGAGAAATCAGTTTGACCTACAACAACGCATTTTGGAAGCATGTTTACAAAGTGTGATTGACTGCAATGGCTCAATGACCAAATATTCAAATGTACCTACTTACAATTTTAATGTATTAAAAGATAAAATGCACATGATTTTCTTATTACTAGAAAATAAAAACGTAAAATAATAGATTCAATTAATTTCCTTCGAAATATATATATTTTTCTATATTAGCGTCAATCTGCATAACCTTTCCACATCGTTTGACATAAAAGCCATTACACACTATGTAATTTTTCAAAATTTAAGTCAGTTCATTTGTCAATGCTATACTCGTTTTTTTAGGCGCCAATGGTACATATTTGATTTAGGGCCGGTATTATAAACAGCGAATAAATCTCGAAATAACATCTTGACGAATAAATTTATTCAACGAATAAATTGAAGTTTGGTATTTTAAAAAATACAAACAGATAAATCTGACATCAAAATTCAAGTTATTAAAAACTCACGAAATATAAATTTTTTAAAATAAGGTTATGTTTATTTGAACACAATGAAGCAAACACTTGTTCGCATTTAGCCAATGAATAACATTTAATACCACGATTTTCTAGGGTGTAAATTAATTGGTAGATTTACTTGCTTATTCGCTATTTATAATACTTAATCTATAGAGTAAATTAAATTGACTTGCTTACTAAATAAAATCTGCAGATTTTATCGTTGATAATACCGGCCCGTAAACACTTTGACTACCAACTGCTCTCAAATTGGAAACGGAAAATATATATCAGAAAATAATTGTTATATGTTATTCCAACGCACGGTCTAGAAATAACAATAATATTTCCCTAAATTATAAATATATTATTATTACTATTACTCAAGCTAAAACTTTGAAATGTAGATTGATACTTTTCTACACATTGTGTAAACTTAAGAAATCTGAATTTTATTTTTTCCCGAGAAAAGTACTTTTGATTCTTGAGTTATTTTATTAATTTATAAACTTAATCCTCAATATACACACAACCTAGGAATTTTAAAAAATTATAGTAAATAAAAGGCAAATTAAATATTTAGTGGGTACCTAATAAAGTTCTTGCGAGTCCCAAGTATGTATACCGATTGTCATCTTAGTGCTAAAACTTTTGATTCGCCACATTCCCCATTTACATGATATTAATCTTCAATTCTTGAAATTAGATTATATTATTTCTAAAACCCTTGAGCATATATGTATTATTAAATTTGCTTATAGCACTACAATTTATCGTTATATGATTAATTTATTAAAAATAATATATATCTAGATTATAGAAGCAAGTAATGGGGTATTTATTTACATCTAAATGGTGATACTTGAATTAAATACTTAATGCCTGTAATCTTTTATTCTGCCATACAAATGGGTTAAACTTATACTAATCATTGTAGTAGAATAATCCGCAAGATTGTTTTCCTCATAAAAATCAGATATCAAACTGATAAGTAACATACTAAAATAAACATGCACTGACATAGTCTTAAAAAGTAAAAACTAGACAGTTAACAGGTAAATATAGCAATCTATTTTCTTTTAAACAAAGAACTTTTGAAGGAATATAAATTTGTATAAACATTCACCTATGAATAAAAATGCATATGTATATCTTTGAAAATCAGAAAACCTATCATAACCTAAACACTGATTGACTTACCCTTTCCAATTTTTGAAAATATTCCCTAAGAAAAGCTATAGGGTTTGTGGGGCGATTAACGCATAGTTGAACTATGCAGTCTTTCAGAATCTGCTGGATGTTATGTGTTTGAACATAAGCTTCGCATTCTCTTAAAGCTTGTTCGTCATCCATGTTTGTAGCCATGACACAATTATAAATTATTTACAAGACACAATAAGTTTTTTACGTTTTCTTACAGTAATTAGATCAAATCAACGCTAAACAATAACTTTAAATTAATCACGGAATCACTAAATCTGAACGCGATTTAGAAACCACTATTTGACATTTGTTTTTCTTATTTATTCACAATCGATAAAGAAGTATTTGATAATCTTTTGACGATTTGTAAACAAAAGTAATAGCAGTATTTCAAAATTAAATTTATGACTATAAAAAACATTAAAGGTAATTATATTATTAGTAAATAAAATTCAGTCATATTACTTGTTTTTTGTTTACATTTCTTTTTTTTGAATTTTGTTTTTCTTAACCTAAACAGGGTTTTTGACATATCGAACGACCTTGAATTTTGGCGGGAATTCATGTATGGAAAAAAGAAGTACAAGAAGTATCCAAGGTATTTATAAAATTCGCAATTATTCGTTTTGACAAAATCGAATAAATCTGAATAAATGAAGAAATTTAACCCAAAACAAAAGGTATGTGTATCAAACATGTTAAAAAATAACATTTCTATATTTTTTTATTTTGTAGAATCTCAAAAACAATCAAAAAATCTCATCATTTTTTACTAAAATTTCTAAAGATGTCTCATCTGGAAGTAATCAAAACCAAAAGATTACTAATACAGAAACTGATACAGACATAATACCTGCAACACCTAATTTGACTGATAAAAAGAAAAAGCCTCGAATATTAGACATAATCACGAATACAGAACAAGGTTTCAAGAGAAAAGTATCTAGTCCTGACACAACATTAGCAAATGATCATTTAACAAAAAGTCCACCTCAAAAAAAATTCAATGGAAACAGAGAAAATTTAAGTAAACAAGTTTTCAATAACAGTGATTCTTTTGTAGTTGTTAATTATTCAAATGAAGATGTAACAAAAAGTCCTTTCCAAGAAAACCTCACTGAAAACAGAGAAAATATAAAGATCGCTCCTGCAAATGGTCACCTTTCCTCTGCAATAGATGAAGATAAAAATTGTTTAGATAGAAATGGAATTCTTTTTTATAACAATGGTACTTCGACAAAAAATTGTAAGCATTCAAGCACATCAAAAGAATCTCAGCAAAAATCTCCAACTACTCCAAGAAAAACACCTAAAAAAACAAGGAGTCCTCATAAATTGTATTCTAAGTCTCCAAAAGTTAGTGGTTTCAATGTGGAAATCATTGAAAATTTCGTTAGAATTACACCAAGTAAATCATCGTCAAATTCTAGCTCTACATCATCTAGAAGTAGTTCTCAAAAGAAACAAATTTCAATTTTAAATTATATATCACCAAGTACATCACAGTAAGTAACTTGATTGTTAAATTCCATCGCAACTTTTTTTTTGATATACACTAAAATTCTAATTTTACATAATTCAAGAAATTAACTATAAATACATATAATAAAATTTACTCAATATAATATGTAAGTTAAAGCCACTTGTTTACCACTTTAACAGTTTAGTTGAATGCGGTCTCCATGTAAAATAAGCAACCAAATTCTGGAACAATTACAGTTTCTTTAGCAACATGTTGCTTCTGTATTTTTATATAAATGCTTAATTTGTTACATGTAATGTCAAAAGTATAATAATGCTATATACATTTATAACATACATGAGTGCATTAAGACATATTGCAAAATTATGTTTTTTAATTTGAAAATATAAATAATGTTTTAGATCCAAGCAAGCTCAAAAGCTGAATGAAAGTACTCCTGAAAAATCACCAAAAAAGTCTTTTGGTTCTAATTCAAATATGAAAGCCAAAAAGAATTTGAATTTTGAATTCACATGTACATCATCAACTTTAGTGAAGAATATGAATTTAGAAGAAAACAAACTTTTACAAGAACTGAATGAGACAACTGAAGAAATGAGATTAATTTTTTCTCTTGATAATAGTTGGGAAAGATGTGAAATTGTAACAAAAACAAAAAAAAAATTGTTATGTTTTATAATCTAATATATTTTGTTGTAGGAGAAGTATTCACTTGATTTAGGCACAACACAATATTGTAAAATTATAGATTTAGTTAAAAAGAGCAATGTAGTAACAATTACTGTAGAAAGTATTAAAAGTAATGAAAAAGCCCTGTGCAATCTAGAAGGATTTTGGTAAGTTCTGATTATTGAATTAATATTTACGAATTTAAAAAATATTACTTATTTTAACGTAAATATCATGTCGCTATTAAATCAATATAATAATACTTTCATATATTTCAGTCTTTTACATGTCCATGTTTCAAATAGCAAAGCTTATTTATTTTAAATTTATGTCATTATGCCTACATTAAGTATGAAGAACAAATAGGTTTTACTTATATTGACTTTTATTGCCATTAATGGTTAGTTCATAATATTTAAGATAGGTCTTATAAACAAACGAATTCACATATGTAATTTTTATTTTCACTTATGTAAAACCCAAATTTACTGAAGAAGATTCTTTCAAGATCTTATATTTTTTAACCGACTAAAATTTCCAATTTTTAAGAGTCAAAATGCGGTCAAAAATGTGACCAAATGTGGTTAAAGTCAGCCCATAGAGATTTATTCTATATTTACCAAAATACAGGTGTAATTCAAGTTCATTGATCTGAAAAAAAATATTAATAAGAATAGTGAATGTTGTCGTTTTCTTACCAAAACATTTATGCAATATAGTCGCATATATGCATATCGCACATATGGTGTTTTGATTGCGATTTTTTTTTATGTCAATAATAGCTTTTACGTCGAATATGTCAACAACCCTATGGCTAATTTTAATGAACGTAATTATAGTTAACATAGTTTGAACGTTAAACTTCTTTTAAAATAAAATTATTATGTTTAGAGTAAAACACAAATCATTAATCGTTAGCTTTATGTAGCCTGCTGTCCATGGGGTACCTGATTTTTTAATTATTTTATGCAATTATTTACATTTTTTTTTTCTTTAAATTTGTGGTGGAACTGATAAATACCGATGTAGGCGAAACAGAACAAAATTATTTGTCGGTAAAGAGAATTACTGATCAATCAGAGGTGGAAACCCGTATTGCTACCTGTATATTTAACTGAAAAAGGGTCGAATAAAGAAATAGTATATTGTGTAACAAGTCGCGAAAGCAACATTTTTTTAAGAGAGAGAACAGTTTACCAAACGAGGCGCAGCCAAGTTTCAATGAATTTTACATAGACTTCTTCATAGAAGTAAAATCGCTTTGGGAAGATACCAATCTGCGCGAGCGAATCGCGCAACCTGAGTATTAACGCCCTCAAAAACATAGGTCGGGCTGGGTCTAAATTAGCGCGCAATTTAAAATTCGAATTTTACGTAAAACGTTTTGTATTTTTATTTCGTTTGCAGCGGAAACTACATATTTCATTTATTATGTTCGTTTGCCATGAAACATAATTTCATAAACACATTCTATTGTCTGAATGAATAATAAATCGTTATTATTTTATTTATTTTCAAGTGGGATTTTTAACAGAGATACAACCAACAATTTCTGGTTCAATTATTTATTTTCATTATAATTTAAACATTTACATATATCAAAGTTTTTCTTCTTTTACCAAGATTTTATTCATTATATTTGTAAATTTATGAATATTCATTCGGAGTAAAAATAATTTGTTGTACACGTCGTCTTTTATTACTACATAATTATACATAAATACCCTTAGTTACTAATGACAGTAATGACTAATGACAGTAATGACATAAATACAAAGATAACTACACATATAAATAAGTTATATTTCAACATTGCTTGCAATATATGACAAAAATTACATTATGACAGTTTAAAGAGTAAAACATAATTTACCATTCATATTTCTCTTTTTGATAAAATTGTACACGTTATGAATGATTTCCCGTGATTGTTCTGCTATTATTTGTCTTTTTTTCACTGGTATTTCAACATCTGCTGGATCACGACATCCAGATGTGGACGGTAAACTAGACATAATAATCTATAACAAATAAAGTACATGTTTCAACAAATCCTATTAAAAATTCATGAAAAATAATGTAATACCTACAAATATAAAGGACTTCTATTCCAAATAGTTGTGAAAACAACTGATTTTGTAATAAAATAAACTCAAACAACTGATTTTGTAATAAAATTAACTCAAAGAACACGATCGACACCTTACGGACGCTAGAAGACAACTGGAGAATATTACAGTCAATGTTATTCGGCCTGTCTATACATGCAAGAACTATGTCTTTCTCTCTCGTTTGGGGTACACTTTTCTTTATAAGTTGCAAATTGGTTTCTGCGTCAGTGTCTTCCCAAATTGACACTACTCTACCTCTTTCTTGATTTTTCTCGTAATAAGCTCGTATAGGTTTTCTCAGCTTGATTTACTATTTTTGATAGAGTATTGAGAATATCTAGATCAGTTTCAAACAGCACAAACTGATGTGATTTAAAAAGGACGGGATGCAGCGACAGTAAGTAACTAGACGCAAGTGAAATTAAGTATGCAACTTTCGTCACTAGGGACAAAAGTTCATGTTGAGGGATTTTCTCTCTTAGTGACGGAAATCAAGTTTTCTCTGCAATATTCAGTGACGAAAATTTTTTTTTTTTAGGTCAGAAAAAATAATTTTCTCGTTACTACGTGAACATTGGACCGCAATTTTTTGTATAAAGGCATTACTAATATAATATATCTTTCACCCCTTTTTTCCTTAGTCGCTATACAAAACTAAAGTATATACAGTGTGTCCACGGATCTGGTGCAAACCTGTACAACAAAGAACGTTGATATATTTATTTAGACTATTTTATGTTTTATTTTTTATTATATGTATTTCTGGATATAAAATAATTTTTTAATAAACTAGTTAACTAAAGGAAAGAAATTCTTTATTACAAATATAAGATATGAAATATTTTCTATTGTATATAAACTCGAATGCGATAAATAACAACAAATAATTTATTCAACGTGGGGATTACGTTGAATACCTACTTCCACACACTTTTCAACTCTATACCCAAATTCTCTGTAAACGTTCCTAAATGTTCTTATATCAATCTCACTTATTACTGTTCATATTTTATTTTTCAATGCTTGCAAATTCACACCAAAATTATTATTTTCATATACTCTTTGTTTAATGTGTCCCCAAAAATAAAAATCCATCGGCGTTAAATCGGGCGAGCGAGCTGGCCAATGAATGGATCCAAAACGAACGATCCGATCCATCTTTCAGGAAAGTGTTTATCAAGGCAGTTTTTAATTAAATTAGTTGAACGCGCAAGGCATCCAACCTGTTGAAAGTAGACAACATCATCTCTGTTAATATCTTCCAACTATAGTAAAACAAAATGTTGAAACATATCCAAATAATTGTGTTGATTTAAATTTTTTTCGAAAAACGAGACCAAAAATTCTATTGAACCACACATTTACTTTCTTATAACGCTGATTTTTCCGATTGATACGAAAATTTGGATTCTCTTCTGTCCAATATCTGCAAGTTTGGGATGATACATAACCATTGATGGTTAAAGTAGCTTCATCCGAAAACAAAATTTTATAATGGAAATATTGATCATTCACAACATTTTTTCCAACCCAAGTACAAAATTCTAATCTAAACGCCTCGTTCCGGGATCTAGAGTATGAATAAATTTGGGTTTACATGGATGAATCTTGTTTTCCTTAAACACTTTTTGCAGTAAGCTCTTACTTACACCCAACTCCGCCGCTCTCTTACATAGTGATATTTTTGGATCTTCTAGTACAGAGCCCATAGCTATAACATGCGTCATCTTCATTGTATTGTTTTTTTTTGTTTTCTTCTTGCTAGGAAATTTGATGAAATTTCTTAACAAGAATTTCAAAGAATTAATAGCGATTAATGCCGACGAATCTAACATTAAATTTGTTGATCGTTGTTTGATATGAAATATCACCAGTTCCATAACACTTAACCAAATAAATTTGTTGTTGCAATGAAGCATATTCGTGATCGTTCGTGATTGCAAATGTCATCTCACTTAAATTCGAAACTGAAAAATAATAAAATGTCAACAGCATTTCAAGGCAATCCGATTATTAACAATCATTTGAACTTGGTTAAATTTTTTTAAATTAAACAAACAGTTTTCAACATTTATATGCATACAGAAGGTAATCAAGGCATTTCAGTATGATTTCTAATGGATTTAAGGCAAGCAAAAACTTTCATACAGAATAACATTTTTACATAAAATGAAGAATAAAAAAAATTCCCCGTGTGTACCAAATCCGTGGACAACTGTATATTATGTTCGCGCATAATTACTCAATGGGTTGACCGATTATAATGATTCTGGATGTATTTCATAGAGGGTGCATCGAAGATAGTCCCATACCATCGTGAGCTGGTACCGGGCTAGTACAAACAAGAAACCACTTTTTTCTACGACCCTTTATAATAGTATACTCGTATTGTGTAACGAGTGACGAAAGTAACATTTTTTTAAGCGAGAGAACAGTTTGGTAATGTTCGCGAGCTTAAAAAAATTATTTCGACGAGTTAAACACTATACTTTTTCTACGACCTCGCCTATGGCATTATAACTAGAGAACGGACACGCTTACCACCCAGTGCAGTACTGGCGAAAGGCTGTATTTCTAAAATATTTAATTTTATTTATATAATTGGAAAACGAATGGGTGGTGATCTATAAAATTACGAAATACATATTTATTTGTTGAAAAGTTGTATTTATAAAGTTTTTAATTTTATTTCTATAATTGGAACATTTTTATTTGTTCATTTTGTCGTTCAAGTTGAGTAAAGGAGTATTAATATTGACTAGCAATAGTTTCTCAAGGTTTTCTTCTGTCAATTTTGCTCTCTTTGAATTAAGTACATCCTTATAAATAGAAAACGTCCTTTCTACATCGCAACTGGTTATAGGTGCATACTGGAAATATTCTTTTATTTCTTCGTATTTAGCCGTTAGATTTTGTGGAATTGTCTCCATACATAATTGCTGCAATGTAATTAAATCTGGATTTCTATTAAGAATTGCTTCAAACTTTTGCCGAAGGCCACATCTGAAGTCACTTGGAATACTTTTCAAATTATTAACAGCCACATCTAATGTTGTTAATCCGTCATTTAATTTGAGATTTCGATTTTCAAAATAAGTGATTAGTTTTGGCAATTTTCCAAAGTGTTCGTGAAGAAAGTACAACTGATTTTTTAAATTTTGGATTTGTGTGAGTTCGTTGCACTCACCAATATTTCTAGCATCCTCCTTTAGCAGTGTTACGAAATGTTTTAGACTATCGAAATTCTCAGCATAATAACTAGTAGCTTCCAGCCATGTTCCCCATCTAGTTATTACCGGAGTGGGAGGCAGTAACAGAGATGGAAATTTTTCCCTGAAAAGAGCTACTCTCAATGGTGCTTTTCAGAAAATTTTTTAAAAGCGGATACTAGTCTATCAACTTCTGGAAAGGTGCTCTGATATATTCACAGATTCTGCGGAGAACATGTGCTACACAAGTAATATGCAGCAAATTAGGATATGTTTCCTTTAATATATATGCAGCTCTGTCACTAACAAATAAAAGTACTTTTTCTCTGTACCTGTCGTCGGAATGAAGTATATTTTGAATATTCTCATTAATCGTTTTAGCAACTGTTTCCGCATCATCTGTATCTATAACTTTTGTTGCTATTACATATGCGTTATATGGAATAGTTGGATGTAGTACACCAGCTACAACATTTACCACACAGCGTCCTAACATATCCACCGTTTCGTCGGCGCTTATCCATATGTATTGATTTAAAAGATGGCTTCTAATGCGTTCTACTGTTCTCGTATAGCACCTAGAAACATAATATTTGCGTAAAGTTGATTCATCAGGAACATTTCGACCAGTATATTTTTTTAGAAATATTTTTAAAGTGGGATTGCTAAGTTTATTTAATTGAATATTAGCCGCATTAAAAGTTTTACAGAGTTCAGATGTGTTTGCGATCCTAAGTGACGAATTTTTGACGATATTTTACGGATTTTGTAATAAATTTCGGAATCACTGACAATGGACATACAATCAGTATGACCGTCAATCCAACTCGCCATTGTTTTACGATGCCGTTCTCGACGTTCTTCCGTATCATATCTGAAAAAGTAACTTAAACAATGCTCTAGATCTAAATAAATGAAAACTAAGAATGTGTGCGTAAGTTATTGAAACTGAACGAAATTCAATGCACACTCTTACGTCGAAATAATTGGTAGAAATAGATTCAATCAAACGATATTAAACAGGCTATATCACAAAAATTACGATGTAATTAACAGTTAAAACTATGAAAACAAGAAACTTACTCACAGCACTTTATTTATCTTACGAAATATAAACTAATAAATAAAATACATTATAAAAACCCCGCTTCTATCTACGCTCATGAAAACACTTTAAAAAGCACTATATTCTCGGAATACAATAGCTGGCTTGTCCATTGTTATCGCGGCGAGACCAGGTGTTCGAGTAAGTCAAACAAATACTTCATTGAATTACGCCGGGATGTACTGAGCGACGTTATACACAATTCCAATTGCCGATTGCGTTTTATGGAAATTGCGTCCGTTCTCTAATTATAACAAACTTAAAAACAAATACTTTATTCACAATTGAAAATTACAAAACTATAAATCATATTTAAATTAGTTATGATTTAAACATTGATACATAGAATACGTAAACCATAAGGTCGATGTCTAATCAAATTTTCCCACAATTTTGTAAAATATCCAAGCAACACAATTTCCGAATATGCATTTGCGCTATTATCAGCCGTCAATGAATTTTACATAGATTTCTTCATACCTCTTTCTCGATTTTTCTCGTAATAAGTCCGCATAGCTTTTCTCAGCTTGCTTTACTATTTCTGGTGGTGTATTGGGAATATCTAAATCACTTTTTGAATCAGAAACATGATAAAGCTACAAACAGCACAAACTGACGTGATTTAAAAATGACGCGATATAGCAACTAGACGCAGATGAAAATTAGAAGGCAACTGTCATCACTAGAGACGAAAGTTAACGTTATGGGATTTTCTCTTTCTACTAACAAAAAATGAAATTTTCGCCAAAGTATTCGGTGACGAAAAATGTTTTTTTTTTATTAAGGTCGTAGAAAAAGACATTTTTGGTCACCGAATATTGTAGTGAAAATTTGATTTCCGTCACTAGTGTAAGTTGATTGTGTTGTTTAACAACTTGCGACAGTGCGTTTGTTCATTTTATATTGATTTTTTTTGTTTTAAATTTTGCGCCAACACAAAAGTTTAATTTGATCCGTTCTGTCTAATAAATAATGAAGTAAAATAAGATTATCTTTCCTTTTTTAGAACAACGATGTTGTTTGCTGCTTTTTTGAGTATGACCCTTGTTACAAAACGATTTTTTTTCAAGAAATTTTTTATGCTTGATCAGAGCTTTTCAAGAAGTTCTGTGAGCTTGGAGTTTATAACTGTCACAAAATACAATTTTTTAATTACAGGGTATGGAGTAAATTAGAGATAAACTGTACAATTTATATAACAGCTGTGAAAGATGGTAATACCTGGAAAATTACCAATGACCATGGTCTTATTGTATATGAACCAAATACTCTAATATCAAACACAGCCGTTGTTGGTATGTTGGCAAATTATATTATTGAATAGATTATATATGTGATGTTAATAGGAGCATTGTTTTGTAAAAGGCGTAGTGTATTTAGGGAAAAATTTATGGGATTCGAACCGGAAAATAAAGTAATGATAGTTGGTGTAATAATACATTCTGTTTTGCAAAATGCTTTGGAAATGAAGTGCGTAAATAAGGAACAAATCGAAAACATATTACACAAAATTTTGTCTAAACAAAAAACTGTCAGGATGTTGTACAACAGCTCTTTGACGTTGGAAGATATAAAAAATGAATTGATGGAGTTTGTACCAAGAATCCTTAAATTCATGAAAGATTATGTATTTCAAGCGAAAAATGTAGTATATTCAGTAAGTCTGTTGTTAACTCTCTAACTTTTAAAATTCTACATCAGTGTTTTCAGGAAAATAATTGGAAAGGTACCATTGATAACATTCGAGATATAGAGGAGAATATTTGGTGTCCTGAAATGGGTATTAAAGGAAAAGTAGATGTCAGTATATCTTCTGGAGAAAATATTTTGCCAATGGAAGTAAAAACTGGCCGGGCAACAGTTTCACTTGAGCACAGAGGTCAAGTTATGTTGTACATATTAATGATGTCAAAACTAGGTTACAATGTGTCATCAGGCTTATTATTATATTTAAGGTATATAATTTTTTTTTACACCATGCATTACAATCATTCATTAAGAATGTAAAATGCAAATAATAACTATCTTTACTTTCATTAAATATTATTCTATATTAAATATTTGTATTTTGATTAATTTCATGAGCTTAAATATTCAACATAATATAGAATTGAGAGCATTACAAGATAAATTATTATAATTCTATATAATTGTAATTTAACTTCATTCAATCCATTTAGTTTGTACTTAATTTTTTAAAGTACAAGATCTCTTATTGACTAATAAAACATAAAAAAATCTCCAGGAGTTTAGACCATTGTAATAGTATCAAGAAGAAACTAATTTTTGTACGTGCTGTACATAATTAATAGTAATACATTATCATGAAAATGTGTTTTAAAACATTTTTTATAGGTCTGAACAGAACAGTACACCCTATAATTCTCTTTTGATTTATCTAAAAAAATCATGTTTTTCTATTAAATATTCAGTATATAAACATTAATAGAGCCATTTAAATATAGTATCGATATTCGCAAAAGATTTGCTACTAATTTGTTTATATTATCGACAAATTTCTTTTTATAAATTTACGAGGGTGGGTTGACTTGTTCACGCTATCGTCTAGATTAATTAGGCCATGAAATAAAAAAAAAAAAATCACATTTTGACAACCGATGTCTTGTTAGTTTACTGTTAGTGTTTGATAAATTTGTTTAATTCTATCCCGCTACTAATTAGTATCAATCCATTCGATGTTTTAACTTACGTCATTAATTTGCATCCATGTGAACCAAATCAACACTTCTGGCTCAAATTAATTACTTATAAAATAGAATTGTATTTAAAAGTAAACTCTTTTAAGATTATGTTTATATCCTAAATATTCTAAATTTTATAACATTTTTTATTCATTTGCTAAAATTAGCTATATTTATTCAAATAAACTTTAATAAAACGTCAAGAACAGCATGGTTATGAATGAAATTTTCCGTGATGTCAAACATTCATCTTATGACATGTAGTTTATGTATTTATTCAAAGAACCAAAATATTCAACAACAAATCATGCCAGTCTGAATATAGAACACAAATGTATTTATTTACTATAAAAGCTTATTTTATATAGAAGAACCATGGCAAATTTAAAATAATCAAATTTCCTTCAAATAATATTTTAAAATGCACTAATTGTCACTAATAGAACGCCGTAATGAAATTCAACTTGCATATTGTAAAAATTAGCACAACTATGATGTTCATTCGTTAAGGAAAGGAATTGATAAATCTTACTCATGTCTCATGACAGTGTTTTAACATTATTTTATTTAGGCTTATATTTAGATACTGTGTAAAATTTTTTCAATTTCATCTGCTTTTATTTACTTTTAATAAAAACTATTTTTTTCCATGTCTGAGTTTGATCTTGAGCAACTATATCTAATGCAAGACCTTTTGTAAGTAAGCAATACACTGAAATTTTTCTAGTGTATTGTGATAAAAAAATTACTTGAAATTTTTAATTAATTTATTCCAAAACAATAAATAATTAAATATATTACGTTCAAGAAGAATCTAATAAATACTTTAAAAGCTGCATTTATATTTATCAGTGCTTGATTAAGTTTCTCACTTTCAAAAAAGTTCAAGACATTCAACACAAGTTGCTGAGATTGTGAATTTAGAGGTTTTCGAGGCATATCTGTAATAAATGTAAATTCTTAACTTATAACTAAAGACGGCAGACTATGTGCCCCAGCAGTGGCGTTGCGTGGAGAGTTTAGCAGAATAACAGTGCGCTTACTTAAAAATAAATATATCGAATCCCTATACAAAACGTTAAGAAAAAACATAAATAACTTACCCAACATGTTTACATTGTTGCAAAAAAATGCGGATGTGCGCGATGAAAAAACTGCACCATAATATATGTTTCTGTATTAGTCCCGGAAAGGTTCGTACGTAGCGACGTATATATATATATATATATATATATATATATATATGTTTATATACAGAGAAGGATTGTTCGACGTTGAGAGATGTTATATTTGCATAGTTAAAGCGCTCTTTGTATCTGTACAACGGATCTTCAGTATTGGTAAAAAGTTGCCCTAATTTTGTAAAATCTACATTTTTATCTAATACACTGTTAAATTTTTCACGGACACAACCACTTTTTTCATCTTCGAGGATATGCAGCACTAGTTTTACATGGTCAATAATTTCTAATGAGTCCGATAAGGACAGCGCAGTGTTCTGTAAATTTTTTATTGCGTCCAGTATTGGAACGTAACTGTCGTAAATAATTTTTAAATTTGCTGCAACTTGAGGATTGTTAAATTGAACCTGGCTGAGCCGTATTGCAGCTGCTTCTTTGGCATCTAGTTGTAAAATCACTGATTTAATTTTTTCAAAATGTTTATAATAATAAAATGCTGCTTCTAACCAAGTACCCCATCGTATAAGAATTGGTTGCGGCGGCTCGGGTATATCAGGACACAGCGAATGAAATAGCCGAATCCGTTTCGGAGATTTAAGAAAAACCGCTTTCGTTTGTCCTATCAGTTGATCCACATCAGGATAAGTTGTACGTATAGTGTTTGTTACAAGGTGTAAAGCGTGAAGCAAACATGTGACATGCAGCAGGTTTGGTTGAATCGTTTTGAGTAAGTTTTCCGTGGAACACATAACCTTGGCAGCATCGGTAACTAACATTAACACTTGCTTCGGTAAAATCTCAAATTTGTGTAGTGTTTTTATTAATACATCATATATCGCTCTGGCAGTACACCCTTGCATTCGTTTACAGGTTAGTAAATATGGAGGAGAAGGTCCTTGCGGAGTCAGCGTCCGTACTAGAATGGCTAGGATGGACTGTTTTTTAATATCTGTAGTTTCGTCTATTGTTAACCACAGGAATTTTTTTACCGTATTTTTCGTACAATTTACAATTCTCTCACGCACTGACGGTACGTAATTCCGTAGCGTACTTCTTGCTGGTAATTTCCACGTAGGATTGTATTTCTTCCAAAACTGACGAAACATTGGGTGTTCCACTTTCTGCATTGGTATATTGGTCGCAATCAACATCATTGTTAAATCACACACAAATTTATTATATGATCTGCGTCCACTATTATTCGATTTATGTTTGTCACTATTTATATGTCTTTGGCACTGACTTGCTTTCCAAGTTAATAAAGTTGTTTCACAAACTAAACATTTCACTACGGTACCGTCATATATTAAATCGGGAAACCGATGTAAAAATTTCTTTACTACGTTAGCATGCAACCGAGTCGATGCATTGTTTCTACGCACTCCCGACATTTTCAACACGATTGTGTTAACAATGTATCGCTTACAACGTCTCAACGGCAACTGAATTGATCGTCGTACGCCTCTACTCGATCCCTCCACATCACGCTACTGTTCGGGCACATAGTCTGCCGTCTTTACTTATTACTTAATATTATTATTATTTATTACTGTTATTACTTATAACCAATAAATAACTTAGTGATAAGAATACTTACTGAAAATGTATTAAAAACAGTTCTTTGTGTTATGAAAAGATCAATTATTTGCTAGATATAAAGAAAATTAATTAGAAAAGCAATGAAACGAAAATAAACCAAAGTAAGATGTCAAACGTCAAAATTGAATTATTCGACTATCGTAGTACAGGGGTGTCATGGCGGGCGGATGACCGAATGTTATCTCTGTCAATGTTATTGGTCTTACGGCGAAGACAATCCCACATTTTCGTTTCAGTTTTATCCTTGTTTAATCATTGGGCTTTGAATGAAATTGGAATACATACATTGCAGGTGCCCATGTCCGTGATAACGCCACGCAACTAAAGACGTGAGTCAAAACATCGATTGAACAGACAGTGGATAATTTTGAACATCGTGTGGTGTTTAAGTATATTTTAAAGAAAGGCATTTCATTTACCGAAATCCATGAGGTTATACGAGATACACTGAGTAAAGGTTGTCCTTCGTATACAATAGTCAGACAATTGGGAAATAAAATTAAGCGTGGCAGGAGCAGCTTAGAAGATGATCCCCGCAGTGGGCGACCGCAAACGACTACAAGTCCAGAAATAGTGGGTAAAGTCTATGATTTATTGTTAAGTGATCGACAATTAAAAGTGTTAGAAATAGCAGAGGTAGCACTGTAAAGTCCCCATTAAAGGCAAAGGTACTTTATATTTCGCACGATGAACTTGATATGAGAAAGCTTTCGACAAGATGGGTACTACGTTTAGTCGCGACGGAACAAAGACGTGTTCGCTGTTATATATCAATAATTTAAACATTTTTAAACAACAACAGATTTTTGCGCCGATTTGTTAATTGTGACGAATCATGGGTTCATTATTATACACCCGCATCTAAATGTGAGTCGTGAAATGACGTCACTCGCTTACGCGTTCGAAAGACGCTCGGGAAGCGTTCGGAAAAAACCGAAAGCATCTAGAAGGCGCAAGCCAGACCAGTAATCGCCGTCTTGTTGTTATTGTTACATAAATACTATTATATAAATACTCCTATTATTAGTTATTAAATGTTATTTAGTGCGTTTTATTATTAATATAGTGTGTGAGTAAATTACCGTTAGCTTTATTTAAAAGAACCCGAAAAGACAAGTTTATCATAAACCCAGAAAAATAAGTATTTTACAATAATAATCGTAGATGTGGCCCAAGCGTGGAGAACCAACTCCAAAGAAGGCCTAGACAGTTTTATCGGCGGGAAATGTGATGGCATCGGTATTTTGGGGTGCAAAAGAAATTTTGTTGATAGACTACCTTCAAAAGCCCAAGACCATAAACGGCGAATATTACACAAATCTTCTAGATCGTCTGAAGACAGATATCGATGAAAAGCGTCCAGAAACGACTACAAAAGTGCTCTTTCACCTGTGCATTCCAGTAGGGTTGCCACAAAAAAATTGTAGAATTAAATTATCACCGCACCCCCTGAAACGAAGAGCTAACTTCAACAGTGGACGATTATTTTACAGGGGTAGAAGGAAATCACTTTCGAGATGGAATAAAGAAGCTTGAACACAGATGGACCAAATGTATCGAATCGAGAGACGATTATATAGA
This sequence comes from Melolontha melolontha, assembly GCA_935421215.2. Taxonomy (NCBI): domain Eukaryota; kingdom Metazoa; phylum Arthropoda; class Insecta; order Coleoptera; family Scarabaeidae; genus Melolontha; species Melolontha melolontha. The sequence continues at coordinate 202,215,383 of OW285235.1, read as the reverse complement.
AAAATAAAGTTTGTTTATTTAAATTATTCCTTTGTTTCTGTATGATCGCGCGAATTAATCAACCAGTCCTCCTATGTGGTGAAATTTATGCGGTTTCAATCTGACTGAACATATCCAAAAAGAAACATTGACTCTTGCTACTTACACGCTTCGATTTGCCTTCCTTTAAATTTAGGCCTGTTTCCTGCAGCATTATGTTTGTTTTTAAATTGTTCCGGGTTCGGATTTTCTTCGATAAATTGATGTGCTTGTACTCCGATTCGGATCGCGACACTCGAGCAATCCACGTCCAAACGTTTCGTTGAAGTCGACACTAATATGTTATGCACCAGAATTTGAATAGCATATCATCAGAGTGTGATATTAACTTTTCGTCCCTCCAAGCAGTTAATCAAAACATTGCGTAAGTTGCGAATTCGAATTAGATAAGTTCATTTAATTTAGTTGAGAGTGTTCCTCTTTTTTAGTTCTTAATGTTTTTCTTCATAAACAGGGTCCTCTTGAAATAAAGAGACAACGTATGAAAAATGGAAAGATGCAATCATATATAATATAAATCCAAAATATTGTCAGTCAATTACGACGCGAACCCCAAAATTAAGAACACCTTGAAAACAAAATTATGTACCGCCAATGAAAAATGCCTATAAAAAATCACCTTGATTGAATTTACACGCAAACATACGCTACAATGTTTACGCTTATAAAAACTCTAAAAGATAACATTGTTTAGACGGCTGTCGATGTTATAAAAACTACAATGGAGCGAGCAGCTTTGTTTACTTAATGTTCAGTAACCTCAATACGATTACGTACGAATATATCAGCTGTGAATCATTTATAAAGTGTTTTTATGTTTAAATGAATGTAAAAACTGTTGGCTCTGAAAAGAACCGATTTTTAGATAGGTGAAAAAGATTTGTGAAGGAATTTGCGGAAAATATCTTGGATTCATATTCTATATAATTACATCTTTCTTCATTTCATGTATATTACGTGAATGTTTTTATTTTTGTTACGAGAAGTAACACAAAATATTGAATTAACACACGCTGCGATGTTTGTGTTTATAAAATCTGTTGAATATAACATTGTTTAGACAGCTTTGTGAATGAATTTGTGGAAAATATTTTGGATTCATGTCCTATATAATTACATCTTTTTTCATTTCATGTATATTACGTGAATGTTTTTATTTTTGGTACGAGAAGTAACATAAAATATTGAATAACACACGCTGCGATGTTTATGTTTATAAAAACTGTTGAATATAACATTGTTTAGACAGCTTTGTGAATGAATTTGTGGAAAATATTTTGGATTCATGTCCTATATAATTACATATTTTTTCATTTCATGTGTATTACGTGAATGTTTTTATTTTTGGTACGAGAAGTTAGTGACGCGCCGTCCATATGGGCAAGGTCGTGCAGCGCACAACGGCGCCAAGGCCTTAAAGGCGCCTACGGCCACTTGTGATAAGTTAAATTTTAAAAATATTAAAAACATTTTTTGAAAGTTTACATCAAATCAACAAATTTACATAAAACAATTATTACAATTATTTTAGCATTGACAGCAATAATTTTATTGCGCAATAAAAATTTTTATAATATTTTTTGTATGTGAACGTATTGTTTGCCTCAAATAAAAAATACCTACCAGTACTAACAAGTCTAAAGAGTTCGTCATAAATTTCAATGTTGAACTGTGGGAGAGTGGCTGGTAATTTTGGCTCAATACATATAGGGTAAAGGCGCCTATCAGTATTTCGCACGACGGCGCCGAAGATACTTGGCGCGTTACTGCGAGAAGTAACATAAAATATTGAATAACACACGCTGCGATGTTTATGTTTATAAAAACTGTTGAAGATAACATTGTTTAGACAGCTTTGTATGCTAAAGTTTCGATAACCTGAAACGAAAAGTCAGCTGTTAAAAATTTCAAGCGAAGCCAAAAATAACAAAATTACTCTTTTTGTTATAGTCGATCACCTTCAAGATATCGTCTCCGATACTCATTATGATATAGTCGGTCGCACAGTGGCGACACAAATATTTTTTAAATATCTTTTTCATTTCTTTTCCCGCTTATGAGAGGGAATTCTGGGAAAATATTTTAGATGTATGTTCTATATAATTTCATTTTCTATTTTCCATACGTTATCTCTTTATTTCAAGTACAGCCAGTAATATTTGCAAATTCTATGTTTTTCAGTACCTATTATTATCTATTATTTTGTCCTGTAATTGAAACTTGTTGCCTTGGACAATATAGCTTATTATTATTATTATTATTAGTAATATAAAAAGTCTTGGTATTAGGTACATCTTTTTTAAAATCAATATTACATGAAAAGATATTTTTTAATTTAGAAAACAATTTTGCGCTTATTATCTATTACCGTTGTTCTTTTTGTAGTTTATATTTCACACACTGGTCTTTCTGTCTGAGATACAACCTGTACTTTAAGCGCTTTAAAAGTTTTTGGACACGATTATCGATTTTTCGACATTTAGTTTTACATTTTAGAAATTGAATTACGGTTAAGATTATTTTACATTGAAAATACCATAGAAATAAACGTAAGTCCGTAGTTCTTCAGGCAACCAAGAGAATATTAATTTCTTTCAAGCGCATTATAAATGAATTTACAGGTTAAATTTATACCTTTCTTTCAAATTTTAGAGAAGGAGTTTTACGGGAAATACCTTACAGTGAAAAAGAAAAGAGGGATTTAATTTTATTGAGGAATGAATTAACATTCTATTTAAGTAGAAAAGTTCAATTAAATATCAGTAATGAAATATCAGATAGTAGTGAACAGTTGATGGGGAATCAAAAATTGAATTCCTTGCAAATCCCTGAACTTCCGGAGCCCATTAACCATCATTCTGCCTGTGAAAAATGTCCGTATAATATCATCTGCTGCTCTTATTTAAGGTATTTAATTATTTACATGTAAATCTATATTATATATTATGCATATATAAATTAATAGCATCATTTTATAGATATCAGAATGTGGATCTCTCGAATAATAAAGTATTAAAATCAATTAAAGAAAACAATTTGTCCCACTTAAGTGATTTACATATACAGTACTTTATACATTTTTGTAACTTGTTGAACTTGGAAGAATCTGAATCAGATACAAAAGACATCAGTATGATATATACAAAAGAACCAAAGGAAAGGCAAGTTACATTTTTTAATTTATATACATATTGGTGCGACCAAGTTTGGAGAGATATTGTCTTAATCACTTTACTGTTAACACGATTAATTATAATGTAATAAATAATTTATAAAGTAAAACAATATAATTAATCATTCGTGTTTTCTGTGGATTATAATTAATTTTTATTTCTGCTTTCTTTCTTTTTGGACAAAAATGTGGACTGTATTTTTATTTGCTATAAAAATTTGCGAATTAATAAGTGTTTATGTATTAAAGACTTCTGTTTGTTTATATGTTTTTAATCAATGCTACTTGACAAGAGATTCTGTATTCAGTATTCAATATGATATAGATGTACATAATTTTTTTAGTAATTTCAATGAAGCTAGCACAATAGATCACAATTGTTAAAACAGCTTGAGCAAAGCTACTGAAAGAAATAATAGAAACTTAACATCCCGTTTCAGTATTAATAAAAGATCAAATAAAGGGATTCATTATTAGAGCTGGCAAATTTACGCCAACAGCCAGAGGCAGCCGCATAAAATTTTATGTACAGCGTGGTCATAATGTTTGGAACCAAGCTTATAACCGCATTATTTTTTAGGAAAAACGCTCGGACAGGTAAATTTTCTTTTTTAAAACGCCATCTTGTAACATACAATTGTTTTTTTATATGACGTCATTGGTTTTCGAGTGATGACGTTATTAACACTTTCTTTAAATGGCAACTATATTATTTTTTTCTCGTTTTTGGTAGATCTTTATATCCACCAAATAGTAATATAAAACAATTGGTATGTTGCATTACAATTTTTTGGAAAAAATGATATAAATTTAGAAAAAAATACGAAAATTTTATTTTTGTACAAAATTAAAATTAAATTAAAAAAATACATCTGAACTTAAATTTATTGTAACAGTTAACGTAAATTTTCAAAATGGACCCCACCAACCAACTGACACTGTCCCAGCCGAGTGTAAACACTTCGTATACTCGCCTCAATTATGTCTGGGGATATTTGTGTAAGTTCTACGCGAATTCGTTCTTTTAAATCTTCTAAATTGTTCGGTTTGTTGAAATACACTTTCGATTTCAAATAATCCCACAAAAAAAAGTCTAACGGAGTCAGGTCAGGAGAACGAGGTGGCCATTCTATGGCGCCTCTCCGTCCAATCCATTTATTGGGAAATATTTCGTCAAGATAGTGGCGAACCTCTACATCATAATGGGGAGGCGCCCCACCTTTTTGAAACCAAATATTTGGATGGGGTACATCACCATCCTCGTGATTTGGGAAAATAACAGCGAGCGCTGGAACCAGTTCAAATCTTAAAAATTCTAACTATTACACAGCAGTCAAACTTCCTTAAAAAAAATATGGTCCTAAAATGCGTCGTCCAATCATTTCAACCCATACGTTAACTTTTCCTCTGCGCTGAGTATGACACGCTTGAGTCCAATGCGGATTGTTCTGCGACCAATATCTGCAATTATGGCGGTAAACAGATCCATTTAGGCAGAACATAGCTTCATCTGAGAAGACGATGTTTTCCAAGAAATTTGGATTTTGGTCACAACGTAACATTACGTCTTCACAGAACTGCAGTCGACGATCTTCGTCATCCTCATGTAATTCCTGTACAAGTTGAACTTTGTAAGGACGATAGTGTTCTTTCAAATGAGTGAGCCACCTGATTGGCTAACGCAAGTTGTCTGGTGGAAACATGATGCCTTTCTTCTGCTTCTAGAAGCACATTTAATTTCACATCTTATCCTACTTGAGGTCTACCTTGCCGTGGTCGATCTTTTACGGATCCAGTTTCGGTAAACTTTCCAACTAGTTTTGTCACCGTAGACCTGGTAATTGGAGGTCTATCAGGGTGTTCATGGTTAAGCAAATCGCATGCTTCTGCATGCGTTCTTTGTCTGTCCCCATACCCAACCATAATTAAAATTTCGACTCTTTCTCGCTCAGATAAATGTGCCATTTTTTATATTAGCGAAAATGAACAATTTTTACGCAATATCTCAAAAATTTAACGTCAAAAATAGAAGTAAATAATTCAACAATGTTGTCGTCATAGAAACAATTTCAAACTAAAATTTTTGTACATAAATTGTATAAAAAGAAGCAAGAATGTCATAAAGAAATATCTTGCAAAAAAGTGCGTGTTTTTGTTTTTGTAAATTTTTTGCATAGTAACATGAGTACATGTGCTTTTGACGATCCGGTTTGTTCAAGAAGAATATTTCAGTAAATTTTGTAAACTTAATTAGTTTTTGAAATCTTCAATTTTTGGGCGATAATTTTAATTAAGAAATGGTCTGCCACATCATGTCAATTTTTTAAATAAATTAAACTTTTGCCCTTTTTTGTGAAACTATTTAATGTTAATTAAGATTATTTAATAAGTAATTGGCCGATTGGGAAGACGAATTTCTTTTGACCTGGAGCGAATAACGCAGATTACTATTGATCGCAAAGCATTTACACTCGGCTGGGACAGTGTCAGTTGGTTGGTGGGGTCCATTTTGAAAATTTACGTTAACTGTTACAATAAATTTAAGTTCAGATGTATTTTTTTTAATTTAATTTTAATTTTGTACAAAAATAAAATTTTCGTATTTTTTTCTAAATTTATATAATTTTTTCAAAAAAATTGTGATGCAACATACCAATTGTTTTATATCACTATTTGGTGGATATAAAGATCTACCAAAAACGAGAAAAAAATAATATGGTTGCCATTTAAAGAAAGTGTTAATATCGTCATCACTCAAAAACCAATGACGTCATAGAAAAAAATTGTATGTCAAAAGGTGGCGTTTTAAAAAAGAAAATTTACCTGTCCGAGCGTTTTTCCTAAAAATGTAAAATAATGCGGTTATAAGCTTGGTTCCAAACTTTATGACCACACTATATAAAATAAATGGTAAGAAATGAATTATAAAACGTGCTCAAACACTTAGGTCCGGTTTCATACTCAGTTTAAAGTGCCATTAAATTTTAAAGTTAATTTTAACTTTCGTGATGCATTTTTGAAATAAAAGTCAACTTTAACTCTAAAGTCGCATTTTTGCCACTTTAACTCAGAAATCAGCTTAAAAATTAACCTATACTCAATTCATTGAAATACAAAGATATATATATTGTTTATGGATACATAGTAGGATTTGTTTGTATCAGTGATGGGTTATAAATTTTTATTTGCACAAATTGAATATTATGAATACAAGTGCATCTGTAATAGCTATAATATAAAATTTCTGTTTTCTACGCCACCTTTTGTTTTATTGTATTCCAGGATTACCTGAGGTTTCTTTTTTGGCTATTATCAACATTTTTCTCACTGTGCAAAGTACTCAGCAACGTTACAAGCTTGCGTTTCTTTGGGCAATACGAAATAATCATCGCATCGTCTGTAAAACCAAACTGTGTGGAAAACACTTGACGATTTTTGGATCAACAAATGAAGATGGCAATTCAGGCTTATTTTTACGGATCGCACCAACTAATGTTAGGTTTTTTGATAACAAATATTTTGCAAGATTGTACGAAATAAAGAAATTGTCGCAAGTGACATTCCTTCCAGAGTTTTCAATTTCTTCTACTAAACGGTTTACAACCTTTTCGTCTTGATTCTTGTCCCTTGCCTCTCCCTGCTTTCCAGGATAAATTTCCAGTATTCATGCATAGGTTGTTACACTATCATAAATGGCCCAAAATTTTATTCCATATCGTCCAGGTTTTGATGGAATATATTGTCTAAGGGGACATTTGCCTCTGAAAGTTACAAGCTGTTCATCAACCGTCATACACCAATTTGGTACATACGCATCTCGCAAATAAGTATTCCATAACTCAAGGCATTCCCGTATTGGTGCTATTTTGTCGCCACTCCTTTTTCTTCGTCTTTCCGTTGCATCGTCGAATCTTAGTACACGAAGTATATTTTGAAATCTATTTCGAGCGATAATAGTACCAAAGATTTTTCGACCATTGTTTTTGCTCCAAAGCTGTATTACTACTAGTCCTCGTTATAAGATTTGTATACACCTATTAGTATCAAAACTCCAATAAATTTCTTCAATTCTTAGACATCCATTTTTATCCAATTTTTGCCGAAAACAATCTCTCCTTCATTCGTCCACTTTTGGATAATTTCAAGAAGAGGTTTACGAAAATAAATCAAAAAAGAAGAAGAAGGTGTATCGATCTCGCGATTTCCAAAACGTGTTGGCCCTGAACGTTCTCGTAAAATATTGTGTCGTGGTTGTCTTCCGTGATGAGGTAAAATAGGATCTTGGTTCCAAACAACGCGCTGCTTTTGCGACATTTGCGACATAATTCTAAAATTGCAGTAAATTTTCCTGGATCACGATCCACGGCTAATCGGAGAATTCAAGAATCAGACTTGAAACGTTGTGTGGCGGTTAAAAAGTTATCGCCGACAGAAGTTCACAAACCAGCTCGATTATTATTTTCCTTAAATCATGTTTATAGGGAATTGCCTTTTTGGCAAAATGTCATATTCACCGATGAAAAGCTGTTTCCGTCTACGTATAATGGTCGTACACGTGTGTATAAACCGCTGCATCCATACGATTTAATGAACAGTATATATATATGCAGTGCAAAGGAGTGGACGGTTCAACGTAAATGTATGGGGTTGGTGCAGTTATAAGGGACTAGGATTTTGTTACAAAGTAGACGGGCGGTTCAATGCTGACAACTATAGCCATATATTAGAAAATGTAATATTACCGTCTGTTCGACAATTATATCCGGAAAATTTTATTTACCAACATGATAATTGTCCTGTACATACGGCTAATGTTGTTAGAACATGGCTATATAACAATAACATTGAAACGTTACCGTGACCCGCTAACAGCCCAGATTTGAACCCCATTGAGAATATCTGGGGTTTATTAACTAAAAAATTATATTCTCAAAATATTAATTTTCTTAACGTGAATCACCTTTGGGACTCTATAGAAAATGCTTGGGAAGAATTAGCGGCAGATGAAAATTACATGCAGCAATTAGTAAACTTAATGCCCCATCGAATTGTTTTTATTTGTATTTTATTTTTCGTGTTAAATATTAAACAATTATGTAATGTAGTAAATTTTCTTTATGCGCATACCTACATAAGATCATACCAAAAATTACTAACTTTGATAGTTACAGGCATTACTTAACCTTTTAAATATGGGGAAAATAAGCCGTTTTCACACTGATAAAATAATGCCAGAATGAGCAATAAGATGTGTATGCCAATTTATTGCACAAAACCCTATATACAACAGATCTCATACAGAGTCGAAGTAATACTGAAGGTTGTATCCCCATAACTTATTGTCGAACCTACACCACTATCTATTAGCTAGTAATAAATTTGATAACGTTGTGGTTATAGAAAAAGTAGGTAATAATAGAATCTTTTCCAAACTCAAATTTGAGTTTTAGTTCTTTGCACTGAGTTTGCGTCTTCCATGCCAACTTTCTATGAAAATTTTTTCCAATATATATCAGCAAATTCATTTGAATAAGCTGCTAATTTTGTATTTAGTCGTTAGGTAAGAACCCCTTCTTAATATAAGAGAGTTAGTTGTCTCTAGATTCAATTTTCAATCTCTTCGTTAATAATTACTAATCATTAATTTGTAGGTTCTTTGTTGCTAGATTCGAGTTAAAATATTATTAGATGTTGCCAAGAGATGTACCTAGCTATATAACTAATAACAAACTTTTGCAGAGAAAATTATGGAAGATGTATTACGTTTGTTAAAGTTGTAAAGGAAGTGATTGAATGCAATGGCTTATATGAACACACTTTTGGAAAAGCAGATATTGAATATGCCGGAAGCTTCTTTACATCTGGTATAGGAGAAAGTAATTATGTTGTAGTTAGTACAAATCAGAGACCAGCTGTTTCCGCAGGTTTAGTAAGCTTCGTTGACCATAAAATCATTATTGTTACATTAGATAGGTAAGAATTTCTTGTAAAAACGGTTTCTTATTCTTATTAATACATGCTTACATTTACTTTTATTACTTAACACGTTTAGAATATTTATTTGAACTGAACAGTCTATTTTGAACATCTAACAATATTAATTAATATGCATTTTATTAATAATAGAATTATATACATAAACCTTCTTTTTCAGAAATTTAAATTTGAAATATGCAAATTCAATATTCCATATTGATTCATACTCCTCAACCAGTGCATTTTCATTTAATTTCACTAGTCTTTCTACAATATTAGAATCTACTGAAAAAGCCGAACGTCTTAGGCGATTAATAATTGATAAACAACCTCCAAGTTTCAAATCGAAATTGCCAAAGACTGTTGCTTCTAAGGCTCCGCCAATTTTAAAACGCTTAAATAAAGCACAACAACGTGCAGCGATTAAAGCCATAGCTGCAAATGATTATCTCTTAATTAAAGGAATGCCAGGCGCAGGTAACAATAAAATTACTCTTACTACAAGGGATATCTTTTTAGTGTCGCATATAGCCTCATAGAGGGCGCTAGTAATAAAACGTGATGTGTCAAAATTAATCTCAATCTTTCGTTAACCTAAATCTAAAGTTTCATCAAGATACGGGAGGTGATTAGTCACAGTCAATTTTTAAAGTTTATAAGTTGGCCGAAAAATGTAATTAAGTTTTTACAACTTTCGGAGAGGATTAAGTCAACAACTATATCTTGCTGAGTTGGTTTTTGTTTTTTGAGGATGTAGAACATCGATGGACAATTCTTGTTGGTATAGTGAAAACATTTAGAGAATAAGCACACACGTCATCACAAAGCTGCGCGAACAAAAAGTGCCAGGGCGTAAGTGATTTCGAGGGCAGTGATATTAGGGGTGATTTTTGAGAAACTTTATAATTGTGAAAATTTAAACTTACTGACTAATCGAATAATATAGAAATGTTTTCAAGTGTCTTATTAAAGACAATTATTTAAATAACGATAATTTACTAAATTCAAAAAAGCAACAATAAAACATGAACTCAAATATAACTTAATCGTAATCGGGACGCAACTCTTTATTTATGCCCTCACTAAAGCCTGTGTAGGAACTGGAAATAAGTCACGCCATTCCAAATCCGATAATAATTGATTTTCATCATCTTTTCGTGGATTTTGTAAATAATTCAACACGCCAGTTAAATCATCAGTTCGTCGTTGCTTTATACGTTCCACTGAGGATGTTTTCATTTTATTGGCGAGAGCTGAGTTTTTGCTAGACAATTGTTTAATAAGAAATTTCAAAGCGCCATCAGCTGTGCATAAATTAGCATCTCGTCGACAGATTGCTTCTACTGTTAATTTAATTGGGGTCAGCACATCAATAATTTTATTTACCAAGTCAAAATCAGCATCTTCTAAACGGATTGGATGATTGAGATCTATAATAGCTTTTTGAATGCAGGTTTTTAAAAGAGAAAATCGTTCCAGCATGGTTAAAAGACTATTCCACCTGGTTTTACAGTCCAAAAGAAGTGACAGCCCTTTTTCATGTTCAATCTTCACATATTTTTGAAGTACTGTTTCATTTTTCAATGGTGATCTTTTGAAATACACTAATGGGTGATTCATTTAGAGATACTTTTTCCAAAAGCAAAGAACAAATGAAAAAGGCCAATTTTTTAAGAAACTTGATTATCATACAAAAGAAATTCTTTACAATTATTTTTTAAAGATTATTTCTCTCAATAGACTACGTTAACCGCGACTGCGGTTAACGTAGTCTATTCTGCTGTTCCAATTTTCAATGACGCGTTCTAGCATTTCGAGTGGTATTTGTCCAATGACCCGAGTAATATTGGCCTCCAATGCCTCAATTGTAGCTGGTTTATCCATGTAGACTTTAGACTTCACGTAGCCCCACAGAAAAAAAGTCTAATGGTGTGATGTCACAAGATCTAGGCGGCCAATTTACTGGTCCGAAGCGTGAAATTAAATGTTCACCGAATCGTTCCCGCAGTAAAGCCATAGTTTCACGAGCTGTATGGCTAGTGGCGCCATCTTGTTGGAAGTAAATGTCTTGTAGACCAGGGGTGTCAAGTTCAGGCAGCAAATAGTCCCTTATCAAGGCGCGATAACGGTCGCCATTCACAGTCACATTCCGGCCGGCTTCTGTTTTGAAGAAATATGGACCAATTATTCCACCGGCCCATAATCCGCACCAAACAGTTGTTTTGTCTGGATGTAATGGTAGCACTTCAATCTCTTCAGGTTGCTCATCACCCCAAATACGGGCATTTTGCTTATTCACGTACCCATTAAGCCAGAAATGGGCCTCATCGGAGAACTAAATTTTTGTCGAAAACAGTGGATCTTCTGCAAGTTTATCAAGAGTCCAACGGCTGAAACGGAAACGATTCGGAAGGTCGGTCGCCTTTAGTTCTTGCACTAGTTGAATTTTGTATGCTTTTAAACCAAGATCCTTTCGTAAAATACGCCAAGTTGTTGCATACGACAAACCAAGCTGTTGAGAACGGCGACGAATTGATTCTTCCCGGTCTTCGCGTACACTCGCTGCTACCGCCGCTATATTTCCTTCACTACGTGCTGGATGAGGTCTATGTGGTCGCGTATTATCCATTATTGTAAATTGAGTTTCAAACTTATTGATGGTATAGCGAATTGTGCGTTCGGTAGGCCGATTACGTGGCCCATATGTTTCTCTAAGCGCACGATACACATTCCTTGTAGAACGCGCATTTTCGTAATAAAGCTGTACTATTTGTAGACGCTGTGCCGGGCTAAGTCTTTCCATTACGTAATGTCAAATAGTACTAAACCAGAATGCGCAGTCCGCTGACGCGTCGCATGCGCGCTCAGCCATTAAATCCCCACCTAAAAAAGTACCTCCAAATGAATCACCCATTACAACTTTGCGGATTTTCTTTATCAGCTCATTAATGTTTTCATCTTTCGTTAACTCTGGTATGTGTTCTCGCGCAAGTTCATTTTGTGACATTAAGATTGAACCTGATTCTGGACAGTCTAAGTCTTCTAAATTGTCATCATCATCGCTATCGTTCATATAGTCAGCAGTCACAGCTGGTTCATTTATAATCATCTGAGTCTGAGGTAGGGCTGTCTTGCCTGTCTTGAAAATAATTTTTTATTTTATAAAGCACATCACAGACGACCAAATTGATACCATGTCCGAGACACAGTGGTTGTTAAGTGCAAACAAGCTGTTCCACCTTTATCATAACGTTCGGTCCATCGGTTACAATAGCCACGATATCAGTTTTCAGGGAAATGTCAAATTTACTTAAACGCTCTTTCAATATACGAAGACAATTTTCAGCCGTCATACTTCCATGAATAAGAACGAGTCCTAAGCTCCAAATTTTTTTATATGAATGAACGTTGACAGCCATGTATCGTTTATGGACGTTGATGTCCACTCGTCGGAAAATAGACTGAATCTTTCACCTGCACTTTTCAAACGTTTTAATTCTGCAGTTACTTGCTTTCTGATTTTTCACTTTAATTTATAACACGCTTTCGAATTGTGACGGCTGATTTTGGTAAAACCGTGTATTTCGCTAAGAGCAATTTTCTCAAATCGTCTGAAGTTATGAATACACTGAATGGAAATCCATCTAATGCAATCATTCTTGCCAAAACATCATCCAGGCTATCGTCGACACTTTTAGTAAAATAATCTTCTAACTTTCGTTTAGCTGGCGGCGGTGCTGTGTTCAGATTTTCAGAATCTTGACTTGTTGAAGCTGTTAAACGATTAACATCAGCTAAAATCTTAATGTTATGGCTTTCGAATTGTGACGGCTGATTTTGGTAAATCCGTGTATTTCGCTAAGAGCAATTTTCTCAAATCGTCTGAAGTTATGAATACACTGAATGGAAATCCATCTAATGCAATCATTCTTGCCAAAACATCATCCAGGCTATCGTCGACACTTTTAGTAAAATAATCTTCTAACTTTCGTTTAGCTGGCGGCGGTGCTGTGTTCAGATTTTCAGAATCTTGACTTGTTGAAGCTGTTAAACGATTAACATCAGCTAAAATCTTAATGTTATGTTTTGATGACAAATGTGTATGTAATCTTAGTTGATCTACCCAAAGTCTTGAAAATGGCAGGGTATCGCTTACATTCCCGTCTTTCGCAACAAAAAATAACTCCACGCTGACGACGTATCACTGTTTTTTTTATATTGAACAAAGTCTCCCGCCATTTAAAATAAGTTTACAGATAATTAACTTTTAAATTTAAATGACGTAACCTGCGTAACCTTGTCGCTGGTAGAATAATAAATAAAAAAAGTAAATCCTAATAAGCGTATTTATACTTTCGTACAGGGAATCCCTGACGGAGAATCCCTCGCAACAATATTATGATATATCATTTGAGGTGATCGAGTGATTCCCCTGTTGGCCCGTTGTGGAATTACTTTAACAGTGTTGCATTGAAGTATGCCGGGCGGGGAAGTTAGATATTATTTGGGCTCCACCTGTGTAGTTTTTTTTATCGTACGGCGTACCTAAGGTTGATATTTTGTCTTTATGTAATAAGTGCTCTTAATATAAGCTAGGTAAGGTCATTGTCAAGGCGCAACGGATTACGGAATGCAAACTGGCAATCCCGAAAATCCCGAGATTAGCCAAGTACCGTCCCGGGATTTACGGGATCAAAACCCTGCCGGGATCCCGGGATTGTATTCTCTACATGTGACATATCGTGAAATTGAGATATCCATGTATTTCAAAGACCTCAATCCAAACGATCCTACATGATGAACTGGCCGTGAGAAAGTTAGTTTCCTGTTGGATTTCGTATCTTTTAACCGAAAAGCAAAAGTCGGTTCGCGTTAATTGTGCCGAAAAACTTTAATCCGTTTTAATAATGGAAACTCAAAAAACGCTATAGCATCGTGCGTAGTGATGAATCATGGATTCATTCCTATGAACCCGAAACGTCAATCCGCTGTTTGGGTGTTTCAAGATGAAGAGAACTCGACGAAAGTTATCCGCGTAGTGTGTCGAAAAAAAAACAATCAGGTCATGTAGCTACAATTCCTTTGCAAGATCGAAGAACGGGTAATTCGGATTGGTAACCAAACCACAACAGCAGCAAATCATCATGACAGTGCGAGTACGCACACAGCTCGAAAGACAATTGAGTTTTTGGAGTAGCAAAATATCGAATTATTCTTTCTTCGAATCGTTCTCCGTATAAGTTTCCTAAGTTTCAACGATTACCTAAGTTTAAACAATTTTTTTACGTTCCCAAAGATCAAGATTGAAATGCGCGGTCGACGACTTCAGTCGGCGGAAGAAACAGTAAAGCACTAAGCAACTGAAGACTGAAATAACTGCTTTAACAATTGTATCAATTTTTGTGGAAATATTTTGAAAAGCAGTAAAGCACTTTGAGTAGATCTACTGTTTGATATTATGGCTATATGCAACACTAAAAAGACATCTCTCGTAGTACAAAGTATATGTAACAATATCTTTATTTCCTTTTTAACACAATTTAAGTAGTTTTTCCTGATTACACATTGCACACACAACACAAACTTATTCAAGAGATACTACTTCAGTTAGCAAAGTATTTCACAATGAAAGGATGGGGAAATCTGCATATATTATTATAAACAATATATAGAAAACTACAAGAATAACTATAAATATACTTTTTCTATTTTGCGTTCGAAATGAACTCATTATGAAACCCAAAACAGTATCGAAATGAGCTTCATTTCGATACGCTTTTTTTCATTTTTCAATGTTGGCGTTGTTCGAATACAGTAATAAATATCATTGCTGTCATTTGATTTTAAGAATTTATGTACATTTGACAGATATGATATATGTCCGCATTTTACACAAACAACGTATGTTGTATACAATTGTCAACAACATATATATGTTTCTATGTCACTCATGTTTATATTTTTAAATGAAGTATCAAGTAATGTTAACGAAAATTAATAAATAATATGTAATATAATATACTTCGCGGATAGCAAGATTTAAATTTGAAAATGTCAAGTATCAATGTGACCAACTGCATGCTTTATATAAAAATTAAACCCTGAACTTTCAAATTAAATAATTCCAATTTAAGCAATTTATTAATGTAAAAAACGCAAAATAGAAAAAATAGTATAAAAAACTCGTTTCATAAGGCCTTTTGCCGCACTCGCTCTTTAGAAAACTCGCCGATATCGCGGCTCGTTTTCTAAACTGATCTCGTGCGGCAAAATGGTGCCTTATGAAACTTGTTTTTTAATATACTATTGTAGTCTATTTTACGACTCCAGGCGAGGCACGTCATAGTAAGTAATATCAGGCACATGACTTAAAGTTCACAAATTACTAACATACGGGTCCTTTTATTGGTGCATTTAGAATATATTACATTACCTATCCTTCTTCCAATACATGCCAAGGCAGTGGAAGATTACTGAGGTGATAATGATTCCCAAACCCTTCAAACCACATGAAGACAGAACATCATATCGCCCCGCTTCCTTGTTGCCGGTCATATGCAAACTGTATGAAAAGCTCATTTTGCCGAGACTCAAACCAATTATTGAGGAAAAGCAGCTTATGCCATCTCATCACTTTGGTTTTCGTAACATGTACTCAACCATCGATCAAGTGCATCGCATCGCTGGTGTAATTGAAGGATCACTAGAAGAGAAAAAAATATGTGCAACGATATTCCTAGATGTAGTCTAAGCATTCGACAAAGTGTGTCACCAGAGCCTGGAATACAAGCTAGAAAAATATTTGCTAAGACAAATAAGCGAAATTCTTCAATCATATATATCTGATCGACACTTCATAATTAAACATAGCGAAGAACATCTCTGCTGGAGTACCACAGGGCAACGTCCTTGGACCTGTACTTTACCTGTTACACACGAACTACATCCCACAGACCGAGGGAGTAGTTACGGCAACATTTGCCGATTACACCACTCTGCTTGCTACTAACCAAGACATTCAGTCAGTTACAAATGAACTACAAGAAGTTGTCAGCAATGTCACTAATTGGGCAAAGAAATGGCGCATCAAGTTAAATGAGGCGAGGTTGACACGTCAATTTCACCAATAAAAAATACAACTACATCCCAGTGTTAGTCAACCAGTAAACAATCCCGCATGCCAAGCAAAGCAAAGTATCTGGGCATAAATTTAGATGCAAAACACGTTGAAAAACACATGTGAATAAGAAGTGTGAGTAACTGAACTTCAAATTCAGACAAATGTATTAGCTCCTCAGACGTCACTCCCAGTTGTCAATTCACAACAACTGCTTCTTTACAAGCAAATTCTGAAGTCTGTATGGACTTATGGCATTGGTACAAACAACACTGTGGTCAAGTACCTGGACTTACTGGCGTCTAACCCAAAGAATTGGACTTATGGCATCAAGCACCAAAAAATTAAACATCAAAGTCATTCAGACGTTCCAGAATAAAGTACTTCGAAGCATCGTCAATGCGCCGTGATACATCCACAATGAGGACATCCATCTTGACCTGAAGATCACTATGGTTGGAGACTAGATCAAGAGGTTTGCAGGCAGGCACCAGAAGAGGTTGGTGTAAAGTCCTATGTAACTGGAGGATCGCTATGTAATGTGGGCCGTTTGTGCGGCCACATTGTTGTGCAGGTTCGAGGCTGAGCGGAGAATTAAATGATACACATTCGAAGTTCGGTTTACATACTATAATTAATCAACGCTTATAAAATGGATAACAATACTATTTACAAGATATACACATTATACTTAGTTCAACTAAGACAGGGTAGAACGTGGTTATTAAGATGTACCCACAGTTCGTACCACTGACTGGTTGTTACTATCTCTATGACTTAAACTATCGCCCTTATATATCAGAGAAGATCCTTGTCTTACTTACAAGTTGTTTCTAGAACAAATGTACAACCCTGATGCATAGCCTTGTGTATGCAACAAATACGGAGTAAGGTCGTGTTTGGATAACACGTTAATGTTTTGTATTAAAGGCGAGGCTGTCGCCTTGCCAAAGTGTTACGCATACACATGACCGTATATCGAGTTATTACACCTGCCCCCTTGGGGCAACCAACATAATATGCTTGGCTTTTCTTTTACCACGGATCTCTATCTCTACTTACATTCTTAATTCCTATATCAAAATATGACGTGCGTTACTTAAACATCATAAGGTAAAAGTTCTGTACAACAAAAATTGCTAAAATTAAACAATGATTTGAAACCTGTTACATCAAATAGTACAAATAGTGATCAAATAGTACATGGTAAATGGTACATCGTAAATCTTAAATTGTAAATCGTAACATGATAAATATTCTAATATAAATAGTAATAAATCGTAAAACTTTAAATGGTAAATGATAACTTGCAAAGGTAATGCTAAATAGTAAGTTTTACATTGTAGATGATAAAAAAATAATTGGGCCTTTGTACACTGTCTCAATGTTGTTAGTCTGTTCGCTTTTTTAAATTTTATTTCTATATCATGTGTAACTTATTTTTTTTTTTGTTTTTCGCGTTTAGTTCTTGTTTCCGATTCCTCCTGCTTGATCTTGTGGTCTCAATTATTGTGCTTGATTGTTTGTTTCCAATTCTTTGTGCTCCCTTTTTTAACCATACTTATTTTAACATAAGTCGACTCTCTATTTTTCTATTTCCCTCCATGGGAAAAATTACTTTGGAAATCACTCTTTCGTGCATTTCCCTGGACAACACATATTCAGTGTATGTCATGTTCCTGCGCAGAACTATTCTTGTGAAGCTTATTCTGACTACAGTAAGGTGGCACGTGCTGCTGATCCCTTATACTGTAAGCCTTTTCTTCAATACAGAAAAACTAGTTATCAAAACACACCTTTGTTATAACTTGTTTTCTCTTAAAAAAATTATGAGAGCGTTTTCCGTCGTGTCAGACCTTTTCCTGGAAGCGCATGCTTGCTTCCTCACGACCTAGGGGCGAATTGGAGTTTTGTTTGCCTTTCTTCTACTCTTGAAGTTCGTCTGATTCGGTTGGTTATCGTTTTCGCCAGTTCCATACCTCTAAGATGATCAGTCCTGAGGTTGGTGGAAACTGCACTGCTGTTGGTCTCGTAAAGGTACAATCGATAGGTCTCTGTCGTCTATTGAGCTCCTGACGTGATTAGGATACTATCGGTTGTCCCGTTATTAACCATTACATCATTGGAATCAACTTCTAAGGCGTTTGTGAAAAAATTTTCGGATATCTTGCAAATAAAATTAATATACTACTCCTCGTATATTCATCTTTAATTTAATATTATTCTCTTTTGTTTGCGAAAACTTATTGAATGTGTCAGCAATAACTTCTGTTCAATGTCGCGAACTATACTCATTTAGACATAAATGATATTTTGCAATTTTTTATGAACTTGGCATTGAGGATTTCTAAACTGATTTGTAAGTACATACATACATTTTAATTCGATGTTTATTTATTCGCGACAAGTTTAAATATACTTGTTATTGTTATGAAATATAATACTTATTAAGTGGCGCCTATAAATGAAAAACGTTTGCATTTTTTATATGTGCATTTACCGTAAATGAACTTGTGGAGAAAAACACAACATATTTTTCTCTGCTTTATATAGGCGGCTTTAAAATAAAAAATAAATAAATAAATATGTATGAACTTCTGCGTTGATAACAAAATTGCGACAGGTTTACATTCGAATTTCTCGGCCGTGATGTAGTATTTCTAAATTACATCGTATAATCATGTCTGGCCTTTAAATATAGAATACTCTGCTACGCTGCATTATGTCTGCGTAGACAGAAATAAATAATACACATATTGTGTATATGCATTCAACTAATATTACTATTACAATACAAACAAACATTTTAACTAACGAAATGTACACAGTTTATGTATGCGAAAGTCTTGCATTGTTCATTCACTTTATACACCGTAATTGTCTGTGTGTAACTTTATTTTAAAAAGGAATACCTGCATTTCTTCTCTTCGTTTCTCTCATTCATCTGCTTGTGAGGAGCTTCTGCTTGCTCTTGGAGATGGAGATGATTTCTTCCATTCGCGTAGTCCGTTTTCTTTGCTGGTTCGTTCCGGGTTCCTACTGTTTCCCTGCAGTCTTAAACGACTGGCAGAATGGTCCTATGCCGTAGGTAGGCAGAATCGCCATGTAAGTTCGTGGCAGGGCGCCATGTAAGGTCCCGTAGGTAGGCTGGATGAAGGTAGGCAGGAATCGCCATGTAAAGTCCTATGTAACTGGAGGATCGCTATGTAATGTGGGCCGTTTGTGCGGCCACATTGTTGTGCAGGTTCGAGGCTGAGCGGAGAATTAAATGATACACATTCGAAGTTCGGTTTACATACTATAATTAATCAACGCTTATAAAATGGATAACAATACTATTTACAAGATATACACATTATACATAGTTCAACTAAGACAGGGTAGAACGTGGTTATTAAGATGTACCCACAGTTCGTACCACTGACTGGTTGTTACTATCTCTATGACTTAAACTATCGCCCTTATATATCAGAGAAGATCCTTGTCTTACTTACAAGTTGTTTCTAGAACAAATGTACAACCCTGATGCATAGCCTTGTGTATGCAACAAATACGGAGTAAGGTCGTGTTTGGATAACACGTTAATGTTTTGTATTGAAGGCGAGGCTGTCGCCTTGCCAAAGTGTTACGCATACACATGACCGTATATCGAGTTATTACATTGGAATACCACGAAATTGCCGAAGATATCTCGCTACTCGACAACATTTGACTTGCTCAGTGTCTCAAAAGACTAAAACCGTTCGAACGTGCCAATGTAGCGCCTAGAAATGAGTTCTAAGCGTGTGAACAAAGTGATCATCAGGGTAATGTGCAGTGTGTCGTTGAACTCTCATCAACTGAACGGATAAGTTAGATATTAGGAAAAAATTGTTAGATAGACTTTGTCTAGTTTCAGTGCTTAATGTCCTTTAAGGCTTTCAAATTAGAAAAAAAAAACTCTTTCACAACATTGTCAGAGTGTTATATCTCCTAATTGTCATCGTTCGTGTTGCCTTTTTCGTCTTGTTTTCTGTTATTTATTTATCATCCATAACCCAAAAAGTATTCAGTGGAAAAATATAAACAAAACTTAGCGACGTGCCTTGTCTGTAATCGTAAATAGACTATATGAAGCCATACAATTGGTAACTACCAATAGGTACATAATGAAAGGTGTATTAAAAGGATATGTATATAGAATTCAGTCAGAAGAGACGAGCACAAGCTACCTATACTGAAACAAAACCTTCTATTGCCATTATTAGTTAAATACTTCGTCACAACGGGATACGAAATTTAAAAAAAGGTTATTTACACACACAATCCATAATCCACATCGTAGACAAGACCAAGATCAAAGAAAATTCCCAGATGACAAAAGGAGAATAAGATTTATTCTCCCCCACGCCCTCGAATCAATGTGAGGGGTAACCTAGACGCACAGAAAACCACAGATTTCAGCTCATCGTAGTCCGATTATTGATCATTACAGAAGATCATGGCTCCAGCGCTAAAGTTGAATGGCCCAGAACCAAATCAAATCTGCAACGTCAATTAAACGCCAAAAAAAAATCAGAATTTTTTTATCTTTCCTATACAATAAAGTAATGAAACTGTTTTCTTAATAATTCTTTCATTTAATTGAAAATACAATTCCACATTGTCTCCTTCAAAGTAGTTGCATTGGGAAGCCACACAGCGCTGGAGATGGTTTTCCACTATAGCAGTGCTGAAACGCAGATATTGGAAGCGCATTGAGGTTGATTACAGCCTTCTCAATGTCCTCCGATGTCCGTTGAAGTGAATTTTTAATCTCGGAAAAAGGACAACTCAAGTCTATAGAATATGGGAGTTGCGGAGCCACAGAAATACTTTTACTTTCCAAAAACTCGTTAAATGGTTTCGTTGTATGGCTAGGCCCATTACAGTAATGAATAGAGACCGGACACATCGGGTTGAAATGACGTCATTTCGACGAACGATATAAATAGTCTACAACATCTATAAGTACATACGCAGTTATCAAATGCACTATTGATCTGGCTTTCGCGCACACCTATTTTCATTGACAAATGCGACGTTTTTTTGTTGGATATTTACAGCTAAATTTCTGTTTTCATGGGCGTAGAGAGAACTCTACGCTCATGAAACTAACTAGTTTTTAAAAAACTATTTGAATATTTAAGTGATAAAAAGACAGAGAAATCGCAGAAGTGAAAATATAAAATTCGCAAAGCGTGTGGGGTTTTAACAATTTAGTCTATTTAGATTATATTTCGTAAGATAAGTAAAGTGCTGTGAGTTAGTTTCTTGTTTTCATAGTTTTAACTGTTAATTACATCGTAATTTTTGTGATAGATCCTGTTTAATATCGTTTGATTGAATCTACTCCCAATTATTTCGACGTAAGTGTGCATTGAATTTCGTTCAGTTTCAATAACTTACGCATGCATTTTTAGTTTTCATTTATATAGATCTAGAGCATTATTTAAGTTACGTTTTCAGATATGATATGGAAGAACGTCGAGAACGGGATCGTAAAACAATGGCGAGTTGGATTGACAGTCATACTGATTGTATGTCCATTGTCAGTGATTCCGAAATTTATTGTAAAATCTGTAAAATATCGTTAAAAAATTCCATGAAATCGCACGTACAACCTCACTTAGCATCGCAAACACATGCATAGAAATTGGAACCGTTGGAATCTGACAATTTTAACGAAGAACTCTGTGAAACTTTTATGGCAGCCAATATTTCATTAAATAAACTTAACAATCCCACTTATTTCTCCAAAAATATACTGGTCGAAATGTTCCTTATGAATCCACCATACGCAAATATTATGCTTCTAAGTGCTACACGAAAGCAGTAGAACGCATTAGAAGCCATCTTTCATGTCAATACCTCTGGATAAGTGCCGACGAAACTGTCGATATATTAGGACGCTGTGTCGTAAATGTTGTAGCTGGTGTACTACATCCAACTATTCCATATAACGCATATGTAATAGCAACAAAAGTAATAAATACAGTTGATGGGGAAACAGTTGCTAAAACCATTAACGAGAATATTCAAAAAAATACTTCAATCGGACGACAGGTACAAAGAAAAAGTACTTTTATATATAAGTGACAGTGCTGCATATATGTTAAAAACAGGCAGAATCTGTGAATATATCAGAGACACCTTTCCAGAAGTTGATAGACTTGTATCCGCTTTTAAAAGAGTTTTCAGAAAAGCACCATTGAGAGAAGCTCTTTACAGGGAAAAACTGCCATCTTTGTCACTGCCTCCCTCTCCTGTAATAACTAGATGGGCAACATGGATGAAAGCTACTAGTTTTTATGCAGAGAATTTCGATAGTTTACAAAATTTTGTTGCATGTTTAAATGACGATGCTCGGAGTATTTCTGAGTGCAAGGAACTAAAACAAATTCCACATTTAAAAAATCAGTTGTACTTTCTTCAGGAACATTTTAGAAACTTGCCAAAACTAATCACTTATTTTGAAAATCGAAATCTCAAATTAAATGATGGTTTAACGACATTAGATGTGGCGCTATTAATAATTTGAAAAGTATTCCAAGTGACTTCGGATGTGCCCTTCGGCAAAAGTTAGACGCAGTGTTTAATAGAAATCCAGATTTAATAACATTGCGGCAATTGTGTATGGGGACAATGCCACAACATCTAACTGCAAGATACGCGGAAACAAAATAATATTTCCAGTATGCAGGTATAACCAGTTGCGATGTAGAAAGGACGTTTTCTATTTACAAGGATGCATTTCATTCAAAGAGAACAAATTTTACAGAAGAGAACCTTGAGAAAGTATTGCTAGTAAATATTAATACTCCTTTACTCAACTTGAACTACAAAATGAACGAATAAGAATGTATTTCGTATTTTGTAGCCGTATATATACCCGTTTTATTATTATAAGTATAATTATATAAATAAAATTAAAAACTTTAAAAATATAAAAATGTTCAATAGTACGCTCGCGGGCGATGAGTCATCAACCTCTCGTATCCGGCCTCTAGTAATGAAGTACCTAGGTGTTCTTCATGTTCGGAGTCACACAAAAGTGTGTGAATCAAATCCATCCCCTCCCCGATCATTTGACCGTAAACAAACAATCAGAACCCACAAAATTGTCATACACATCATAAAGCACCTCTGCATGTAGAACAGGTTGTTGTTTAATTATTTTTTTAGTGGCAGCGGGAATACCAAAATATCTCTATAAGAATTGTACTTAATGAACTCCAGAAAAATATTAAAAGGTGTGTTTCTAATGAGATTATGCCACATTTTTCATGCGATACTTTGCAGCTGTTACGTAAGTTTTTAAGTAACTTATTACTAGAAATAGAAGTATGGAAACCTGCAAGATTCTACGATTCGACACTGTAATTTCTCTTTACGCCTATACGAAAATCTAAGTGTATTTTTTAAATTTTCTTTATTCTCACATTTGAATTAGTAAACTATTCTAATTATTATCTTCTAATTATTATTTATTTATTGTAGCTTCACTATTTCTGTTTTATTTTAGGAAAATCGGCGACCATCGTTGCTCTTGTGCAACTTTTAGTAGATCTTGGTAATTCAGTTTTAATAACGAGCCATACACACGCAGCTGTTGATAATGTATGCGTTCGTTTAAAGGATAAAGGCATAAATATTTTACGATTAGGTGCACCAGGCAAAATACATCCAGAAATTCAACCATTATCCGAGTACGAATTAACAAAAGATTGTAAGACACCAGAAGAATTGGATCAGATTTACAGTAATGCAGTAAGTTCGCGAAGTGAAATCACTTATTTGTTATTACACATATACTTTTTGTCTTTATAGAAAGTGCTAGCAGTTACCTGCCTAGGAACAAAACATCCAATTTTCAATAAACGTACAGTAGACATATGTATTGTAGATGAAAGTACTCAAGTTATTCAATGTACCTTGTTTCGTGCCCTTTCTGTATCAAAAAAGTTTATATTAATAGGTGATCCCGATCAGTTACCACCTCTAGTTAGAAGCAAAAGTGCACAGTAAGTAATTTAGAAATATAGTGGCCACCATAAATAAATGAACACCAGTAAACATTGTATTTTTGTGAAATTTTCACTACTGCAAATTAAAATGATTACCGGCTTGATAGCCGGACATTGTCCTTCTCTAAGGAAGCATCTGTTCAGCATGAGCTTGGTTAGCGAGCCCTAGTATAGATGTGAAAAATAGGATGAAACTAGCTTTCATCTAATATGCACTTGTGAAGAATTGAAGGGACTCAGACAAAAACGTTTCGGAAGAGATCTATTGGATCCTACAAAGGTACTTCAATTTCCCCTGATTTTATCGAGGACACAAGACTAACAGAATTAAACTGAGATCTATTGGAGATGGTACAAAGAACACTGTGCTCAAGGGCCTGTACTTGCTGGTGTTCAACCCAAAGAATTTGAATAGATAGATCGGTTGGGTGGGAGGTCAGTATCCTGAAGGGAAATTATATTAAGAGCAACCACTCTAGAAGCTGTTAGACTTAATTAAAAATGTGTTCGGAAGAGATCTATTGGATACTACGAAGGTACGTCAATTTACCCTGAGGAGGATAGTGGCTTTTATCGAGGACACAAGACTAACAGAATTAAACTGAGATCTATTGGGGATGGTACAAAGAAGACTGTGCTCAAGTACCTGTACTTGGTGTCCAACCCAAAGAATTTGAATAGATAGATTGGTTCCTCAAGTGGGAGGTCAATATCCTGAAGGGAAATTATATTAAGAGCAACCATTCTAGAAGCTGCTAGACTTAATTAAAAGTGTAGGACTAGCGAAAGTACTATAATGAGTATCATAATAGATCTTGGAAGGTCCCAGTGAAATAGGCACTATGACTACATCAAGTAGTCTAATCTAGTTTCAAATATCCTAATTCTTCATTGTCACAAATTATTAACTGAAATATATTTTTGAACTAAATAAAATCTTGTTATCTTTTCACTTGTAACGCCACAATTGTGCCTGAAATATTGCAATTTCGAAGCCTACACTACTAATTGAATTAGTTTGAAATTTATTTATGAAAAAAATATTTTATCAAACTATAAATATGTAAAATTTGGGTATTTCCGAATTATTATTATTCTACCATGCCCTTTATCTAGAAAGAATGTGAAGAGTGGGGAATGTATGCAAGGAGATGTTCAATGTGGGTGTCATTTACCTAAATACAAGCTTCTAACCGATCGGTAAACTTTCGAAGTATGTACACGCTTTAACACGGCTCGGTCTTCACGGATACGGACCGCAGCTTAAAAAATACGTTGTCGAAGATCGTCTTTCACGGCTACGGCCTTCATCACTTGGATGCAATGTACCGCAATCTCTTAATCTATACACGGTTTGTAAACTTAAATCATTTGATGAACCACGGATATGGGCCGTAGCTTGAAAAATACGTTGCCGAAGATTTTCTTTCACGGCCACGGCCTTTAAAACCTAGATGCAATGTAGCACGATCTCTCAATCTGTACACGGTTTGAAAAATTAAATCAACTGATGGACATCTTCGGTTCGGAAACCGCCCTTCATAAATACGTCTAATAGTTCTAACATTTCCACCTGTTTCACCGTATAGTAAGACGATATCCGTTAATTCGTGATTTGAATAAGCCATATTTCACGGAAGTTTATAGCAAACTGACTTCAGACGTACAGTATGCATTATCGCATCTACTACTCCTACCATTACACTTCAGTAGGTGTAGTGCTGCAGTTATAAAGGAATACTAAATTTACCAGAGTCGGCTCGAGCCACACACATTTATTAAATATTTGTTTTCTTTGACCTTGTTCGAGATAGAGTTTTCATGCATTAGCAGTTTATGCTTAATATTATTACAGCTATTACATATTAAAGTATGTAGTCGTATTTCGTTTACATCCTGTATAGTCAAACTTATTAATTTCCTAACTGAATCAAATGACTATGCAGTTTGCATTGCAAAATACATATTTCCACCATCTCGGTTAAATGATGTTCTCCCTACTTAATGTACACTATAGTCTATTTTTAAAGTAGAGAGACGAATTTCTGAACGTACGCCTGGCCCAAAGTACATGCACGAAAATCTTGAAAACAATTTGTACGCGACAAAATTCAAATAATTTTTGCATTTGTGACACGCATATATTAAGTATAGACCTATGCAGAAATCAACAACAGGAATTTATCTAGGATGACAGAAGAGGAAAGAAATTAAGTAAATATTAGATAGTGTAAATGGAGAATAGATAAGATACATAACATTTATTTATTATAATACAAAATATACATTAATAATACATTTATTGTAAACTTACTGGTTCAGCAAAAATTACATTCAAATATTTATTTACAGAAATGCAAATGTAATAAAAATATTTATCATAAACTTATGAGCTGCTCATAACTATTAGAAGTAAATTAATATATCTCTAAATTATGATGATGATATCGAACTACAATCAAAATCTTCACTGTCACTATCCTCTTCAACTCTAATGATGAATGGTTCTACTACTTCGTCAATTATTGCATCAAGATCTTTCATACGGGATTCTTCTTTTATAACATGGTTTATGCATTTTAGCCAAGTAGTAGCTGTTACATTTCCCAAGGCGTCAAGTAATAATTGTCTCACTTCAGATAATTTAAAGGTTTTGTTTTTGGCAGCCACTTCATTCTTTATTTGGGCCCAAACAAGCTCGATAGGGTTCAGTTCGCAGTGGTAAGGAGGTAATCGTAACACAGTTTTATTTTGTGATTTTGCTAGTTCATCAATAACATAGGAATTATAAATATTCTTATGAATTTTAACCAAGCTTAACAGTTCAGCTCTGACCATATCCTCATCATATTGTATTTCCTTACTTGTTAGCCAATTTTGAATATCCACCTTTCTCCATGATGATGATGGTGGCTTTTCTATTTTACGACTATGATATGATGCATTATCTATAACTATAACAGCATTGTCAGGTAAATAGTTTAATATTCGAGAGAACCATTCTTCAAAAACAGTGGCATTCATTTCATCGTGGTAATCAGTGGTTTTCTTTCCTTCAAATAATAATAAGCCATCTTTTACAAAGCCATTACAACTTCCAATGTGCAACAAAATAAGACGACGTCCCATTCCTGCTGGATTTTTTAATCCAGTTGTAAGCCCTTCGATAAAGGCTTGTCTACGACTGTGAATACTTGTGTCAGTCCACTTTCTGTACTGTATGACCCTCATTCACCCAAGTTTCATCCAAATAGAAAATTGATCTGTCCTGAGCTCTATATTGTGAAATATCTCTGAGATATTGCCGCCTCCATCTTACAATGTCATCTCTTTCGGTCAAAATACTATTTCTGCTCCTTTTTAAGTATCTAGAGGACATAGCACAATTATATACATGTATTTCTATATAATAAATATTTCTTACTTAAAATTCATTTGCTTTATTAGCAAATACAATGTTGATCGACTCATGTTTGGCAAATCTTCATTTTCATTTTGTCGAAACATATTGTCAACTATTTGGCGTATAGCAGTTTTCACAGTCTCATCAAAGGATTTCAGTAAAGAAGGCCTACCACTAATCTTTTTAGGATCTGCACATTTTCCAGAGGCTTTATACTCCTTAACGACCCGATACACTGTTGCTCTTGAAATTCCTGTAAGCATACTCTGTAAAATATAGATCATATGTAATAAATAGTATTCACTTGCCTACTACGTCAGAAATTTGTTTTATCATGTCAAGTTTCTTGATATTGGGTGTATCGGCTATAATTTTCTTGTAAGCATTGATCAGGGTCTGCTTTTCGGTACTACGCAAATGATTCGTATTTTCACGCTTTTTCGGAGGAGAACAAGCATGTTCACGGCCAGCGGCACTCTTACTTGGTTGTGCATCCATATTGGAGACCAACAATAAAACTCTTTTAATTGTATTTATTTCAATATATTGCTTATAAATTACTTACGAGTGTATCTGATAACTATTACTGTCGAACTCCGAAAAGAACTGGTAAAGTATATAATGAAATAACGGAGAAATAATAGAAACAAGGCTTAATTATAAACAATGTCAGTTGATCAGAATCTGAGCAAGATTTGTACGGTGTCATTTGGCCTTGCTTTCAGCCAATGAGATTTCACTGTCAAAGTGGTCTGTTCAGAAATTCGTCTCTCTACTTTAAAAATAGAGTATAATGTAGCAACTTCATTAAATGACATTTGTATAAGATAATTTAAAAACTCAGGCATAATTTATGTATGTTTTTATTCACAACTTCAACATCACATTCACACTTTTAGACAAATGCATGTTGCATTTTGAACGACCTGAAGTACGAGGGCGGATTGATATATAAGGTCTCCAATAACGCCATTGTTTAAGTAGTAGGGATAGACACAAGTACTAACCTGCAAACGGTAATTTCGTGTATCTCGTCTTAGCATGCTAAGTTTCATTTTCCGTCGTTGAGTAACACTGTTATTTATCATGAGTTCGATTAATGAGAGGCGTACCAAGCAACGACTCGTGATAGAATTTGTAAGGTTAGAATCTTGGGTTCATCATAATGAGTCCGAAAGCAAGCGTCAATGAATTGAATATCCTCGTCTTGTTTCTCCACGTGTACGAATATTCAAAAGAATTCCATCAGCGCAGAAAGTTCTGCTCACCATTTTCTGAGATGCAAAGGGTGTCATTCATACAGAATATCTGCTGAAGGGTTCAACGATTAATTCAGTAAGATACTGCAAAACTTTACGTTCACTAAAGAAGCGTATCCTTAGAGTAAGGCCGGAAAAAAAGTTCTTTTTTGCACCACGACAACGGCAGACCGCATTGCAGCAACGAAACGATGAAGACAGTGACGAGTCTGAAATTCACGGTTGTTTTGCACCGTTCGTACATTGCGCGACATATAAAACCCGTACAACTCTTATAAGTATAAATACAGAGTTTTTTTAGTTGCGTAAACAAGACAAATATATTCATACTGTCACAATTCAGACTTCATAGGTTATGGTTATGTTAAATTTGAACGAGTACATTGCTTCAAAATAAAACCAACAACAGAAAGAATTTTATTAGAAACTAACACAATATGTAATAGGAAAAAGATATTTCTGCTGGAAAATATTTACACACGCAAAAGTCATATATGTATTTTCAGTACACTCAAACCATAAGTTTTTCGAACACTCTAAGCAAATTGGTTTTTGACAACTGTAACAAACATAGGCGGTTTGCCAATTTGCTTAAATTGGTTTTTGACAACTGTAACAAACATAGACGGTTGGCTTTTTTTTCTTAAAAGGGCAGGTATAACATGTCTTTCGTTTTTATAAGCGTTCCACTTTGACTTCCGCGACATTTTCTTCTAAGCCCAACATCTCACAAATGGTCAATCTAATTTTTAGTGTTATATGGCGGTTGGTTGTTCTTCTTGTAAGATGTGATTTGCCTAATGCAAAAGCCAATTGTTGAATAAACTCTGATCTGAATAATTCTGGGTTCCTGGTTCTAACGCAATGAAATTTGGTATGGAAGTAGTACTAACGTAGCTTAACTTACCCTCACCTGGAGAGCGGCTCAGCTCTGCTGGGAAGGGATGCATTAATAGCGGGAGTATCCCCCGCGAGGGGCCCGAACCATCGCTACACGACGAGGCATATAGTCAAGAAGTCGTTGTATGGTAGCGGGAGGGATGTCCAACCAATATAACTTTGATAACGTTGAAGTCTCCGACCGATCATATCCCAGACATGTTTAATCGGATTGAGATGCGGAGAACGTGCCGGCCATGGAAGCATCCGTATATGGTTCTCTTTCACAAAGGTCTGGGCAACACGTGCAGTGTGCGGTTGGGCATTGTCGTGCATGTATAGAAGACGTGGGCGCCGTCAAACGTAAGGAAGCGCAACGGGTCGTAACACCTTAGAAATCGCACGTAAACCATCACTTAGCATCGCAAACACGTACACAGAAATTAGAGCCGTTGGAATCGGACAATTTTAACGAAGAACTCGGTGAAACTTTAATAAAAAAAAAATATTCCATTAAATAAACTTAACAATCCCACATTCAAAACATTTATCCAAAAATATACTGGTCGAAATGTTCCTGACGAAACAACCTTACGCAAATAGTATGTTCCTAAGTACTACATGAAAGCAGTAGAACGCATTAGAAGCTATATTTCAAAACAGTACCTATGGATAAGTGCCGACGAAACTGTCGATATATTAGGACGCTGTGTGGTAAATATAGCTGGTGTACTACATCCAACTATTCCATATAACGCATATGTAATAGCAACAAATGTTATAAATACAGTTGATGCGGAAACAGTAGCTAAAACCATGTACGAGAAAATGCACCAAATGCTTCATTCGGACGACAGGTACAAAGAAAAAATACTTTTATATATCAGTGACAGTGCTGCATATATGTTAAAAACACGCAGACTATTAAAGGAAACATATCCTAATATGCTGCATATTCTTGTGTAGCACATGCTCTCCACAGAATCTGTGAATATATCTCGGACACCTTTCCGGAAGTCGATAGACTTGTATCCGCTTTTAAAAACGTTTTCAGAAAAGTACCATTGAGAGTAGCTCTTTACGGGGAAAAACTTCCTTCTATGTCACTACTTCCCTCTCCAGTAATAACTAGATGGGGAACATGGTTGGAAGCTACTAGTTTTTATGCAGAGAATTCCGATACTTTCGTTTTACAAACTTTCGTTACATTCTTAAATGACGATGTTCGAAGTATTTCTGAGTGCAAGGAACTAATACAAATTGCAAATTTAAAAAATCTGTTGTACTTTCAGGAACACTTTGGAAATTTGCCAAAACTAATCACTTATTTCGAAAATTAATATCTCAAATTTAATTATGGATTAACAACATTCGATGTGGCTATTAATAATTTGAAAAATGACTTCAGATGTGGCCTTCGGCAAAAGTTAAACGCAGTTTTTAATAGAAATCCAGATTTAATAACATTGCGGCAATGGTGTATAGGGATAATGCCTCAAAATCTAACTGCTAAAGACGTTGAAATAAAAGAATATTTCCAATATGCACCTATAACTATTTCTGATGTAGAAAAGATGTTTTTTATCTACAAAGATGTATTTCATTCTAAGAGAACAAATTTTACAGAATAGAGTCTTGAGAAAGTATTGCTGGTTAATATTAATCTCCTTTACTCAAGTTGAACTACAAAATGAACAAATAAAAATGTATTTCGTATTTTAAAAATACAAATTTTTAGTAGTACGCCCGTGGGCAATGAGTCATCGGCCTTTCGTGTCCGGTCTCTAATAATAATACACCTTTAAGACACTGAACGATCAATGACAAGTAATCTCAAGACTATTGCATAAAACATTTGAACGTAAAATCGTATTTCTGCTGAAACAGTATACATATTTCAAATATGTATTAATATTGTTTAAATATTTTAGTTTTTTAGCCATTCTGGTTATCTTGGGGACATAGTAAATACGGCATCCATCTTGTTGACAATTTTCTCATATGTAAAGTTCTTAGTGTTTTAACAATCTCACATACTTGTAGTCTACTAATTTCCATTACTATATTATGGTTTTTCTCAATAATCTTTGTAGTTCTGACTTCAACTCTTAGAACTCTCAGTGTCGCTTATATTAGTATGGCAATTTAAAAAACTACTAAACCACTCGTAAGCAATCCTAATTGATGCAGCTAACTCACCATCATGTTTATCCAGCATGGCTTTAATTTCCTGTGCCGTTTTGTCTTTCAAAAATAATGTTTGATAACTGCGGAATTCTCTTTTATCTATTTCATAAACAAAATTTCTTTTATTGTCTCATGTAATTCTCACGAACGTTGACATTGCACTACAACGGTAATCAAATTTCCTTAAGGATAATAAGGATAGTTAACGCTCCAAACGACTTGCAGTCGATCCGGTATTTCGACTCCCGCGAATGACTAGTAATATAACCAAAAATTATGTTAAAATTGTTAAGGGGGTTGTTCCACAAATGGTAAACATCGATTTTGGAGTAAGTTTAGTACTGTAATCTGGTAATTTTCGAAGAAGGACTGATTTCAATATCATATTAATGAGAAAGCAAACGGTAAAGACAGATAAAGCCGTCGACGTGGTTTCTATATCGATACATACGCTATTTTAAAAAGGGTATTGACAGATTTATGAAAAGGTTCTCTTGATTTCATAAATAGAACATTAAAATTCTACAATGATGTTCTAAATAAATGTACATAAAATGTACATATAGAAATAAATAAATAATTTTAGATGTTTGCAAAGTACATATACCCTAAAATGTGCCAATCGAAATTTACAAACAAAAAAGAAATCAAAGTATAATAAGCTTATTACAAATAACACAAATCTGCATAAAACAAATCTATATCTGTACACATGGACATACACATATTTACTAGCGTTAACTTCAACCACAGACGCATGCATTTCTGTCTAACGACCTTATCAATGTGCGGCTTTATGAAGTAACGACTGAAGTTCGCTTTCCTGGTCAAGTAGTAAATTTTGTCCTATCAAATGACACCAGATAACTTGTGCCATCTGACGGACAAAATAGACTACGCCGATGAAAGTGATTTCTTCTCGAATAGTTAAAAATACGCATATTACTGTAAGTCCATTAACTCGTCGCCAGGTGGCGTCATATACCAAAAACAAATTAGCATATCGATGCGAGAGCTCGCATCAAGCGTTGTTACAAATAATACAAATCTGCATAAAACAAATCTGTACACATGGACATACAGCACGTATTTGCTAGCGTTAACTTCAACCACAGACTGTATGTCCATGTGTACAGATATAGATTTGTTTTATGCAGATTTGTATTATTTGTAAAAACGCTTGATGCGAGCTCTTTCATCGATATGTTAATTTGTTTTTGGTATAAGCTTATATTATTTCTATGTCTTAATATAAAATAATCTATTTTGAATTTTATTTATTTGATTTTAAAATACTACTTTTTACAGAAAACTTGGTTTATCTGAAAGTTTATTTGAACGCCTTCAAAATCCACAATGTACGGCCACGCTCAACTTAAATTATCGAATGAATATGTCCTTAACGAAGCTAGCCAATTCATTTACATATAAGAATGAACTTCAAGTAGCAAACGATACTATTGGATGTGCCACGTTGAAGATTCCTAATTTAAACGTAAGTAATCCATGAAGTGTAAATATGAAAAAAAAAGCATTTGACTAGTAGATAATATAAGAATACTACAACCTATTAGATTAGTTTACTTAAGATGACTGTAGAATCTATTATGGGTCATCTATTGGAGATATTCAGGTCTAGCCATGCTATGGGTTATATCCCTAGGGCATGGTGAGAAACTAGGGTAGTGTTTATTTCGAAGCCCGGAAAAGGAATATATACCCACCCTAAATCATTTAGACCAAATAGTCTTATCTCTTTTATCTTGAAGACTATGGAAAAAATTATATATTTAAATATTAAAGAAGGGGATCTGAATAGATCTCCTCTACACCCACTGCAATGGGCATAAATTTTTAATTGAAAAATTAAAAAATTTAAATTGTCATAACGTAGACCATATTTTTCAATTAAAAATTTCGTATGGTTTGCTTTGTAATTTGTAGACAGCAATGTTTACATCCCCACTTACTCTGCAATTACATACATTCTAATTTGATATTTGTAAATATTTCATATAAAAGCCGAAAAACTCCAATAATTTATCAATTGTTATACATATATATATATATATATACCGGGTGTATTATGAAAAACCTTTCGTGCTGTAACTTTTTTATTTTTTATCCGAATGTAATAAATTATACGTCGAACTAAATCGTTTTAAAACCACTGTAACGTGATCCGCTTTGAATTTTTTTTTACAAATTTTGGTTTTGACAGACAGCTGCAAACTGTTTTTTTTTCCTTATTCAAATATATTACTTTTTCTGAATATGAAACTGTAAACAACGATATCCTTGTATGAAAAAAAAACGAGAAATTGTAGGTTTTTTTTTTAGTTCGATTTATTCTGGTTTTTCCGAACACAGAGACTTCTTAAATGCATTTTAAATACTCTATTTCATTTTATTACCAGCAAATGTGTGTACCTTTTGAAATCACTTACATTCAATACTATATAGCCCATAAAGGATTACAAACTAATGTTATCAGTGAGCGGTGGGTCAACAACAACATTTACAGTGTTTATTTTAAAAATTTAAAAATCAAGCAGTCATATTGAACGATAAAAGTGCATTCCAAATTTTCGAAGAGAGCTGTGACATCTGTCAGTCACACATTCATTATAACATTTTCAACGATTTATTTCTAAATTTTGTTATTGAAATGGATAATGGCGAATGTGTGGATGCGATTCAAGCATATTTTGAATGCGGAACAAATTCTGCAGCTGCTTTGCGACTTTATGGAAATCGTTTTCCTGCCAGACTGCGTCCAAGTGCCGATAAGTTTGGAAGGCTCGTGCGAAATTTACGA
The DNA here is from genome assembly GCA_935421215.2 of Melolontha melolontha. Lineage (NCBI taxonomy): Eukaryota > Metazoa > Arthropoda > Insecta > Coleoptera > Scarabaeidae > Melolontha > Melolontha melolontha. The sequence continues at coordinate 202,180,488 of OW285235.1, read as the reverse complement.
AATTTTGGATCATTCAAAAAACCGAAAATAAACGCACGTGTAATTCAAGATCAAAATTTAGAATTAAGTGTCTTGCTCTATGTGGAAGAAAACCCTAATACGTCTACGCGAGAAATTGCTCACTACACGCAGGTATCACATTCCACAGTTCAGTACATTCTGAAGAAGCACAAGTTCTTTCCTTATAAACCACGGAAGGTGCATGCTCTCGGTGAAAACGACCCTCAACGAAGGGTTCAATTCTGCACGGTTTTCATGAATAAACTAAGGGAAGATCCAATTTTTTATCGTCGTGTGTTGTGGTCTGATGAATGCACTTTTGGGAAAAATGGTGTATTCAACAGAAATAATCATCGCCATTGGAGCACTGAAATAACCATGTTGTGATGCAACACAATTTTCAAAATCGGTTCAGTGTAAATGTATGGTGTGGCATTTTAGGCGATAGAGTAGTAGGGCCTTTTTTTGTGGAGGGTAATCTAAACCAAGAAAAGTATAATAATTTGTTACACAATGAATTAGGCGATTATTTAGATGAGTTGCCACTTGCTAAGTTAAACAGGGTGGTGTTCCAACAGGACGGTGCCACACCCCATAATGCACGATTGAATACTGATTTTCTAAATAATTATTTTGGCGTCAGATGGATGGGCACTTACGGACCTATTCGATGGCCTGCTAGATCGCCAGATCTGAATCCACTGGATTTCTTTCTGTGGTCTTACGTTCAAGATCATGTCTATTTGACCCCACCTGATACCAGAGATGATTTAGTAAGAAGGATAGTACAAGTATGTCATGAAATACCACCAAATCTTATATTAAACGCAGCAGTTGGAGTTAATAGAAGGTGTCAAATGTGTCTGGAACAAAATTCATTAAAATATATGATAGCTTGATTTCTGTAAATTTCGTAGTTTTTTTTTAATAATAATAAATTTGTCACTCAATTTAATGGAGGTGTCTTCAGGAAATAAATGTTTATTAGAATAAGTAAAAAAAAATATGTAGTACAATTTTAAAAAAAAATTTACTACTGTCTGTCAAAAACGAAATGTAAAAAATTTTTTTTTATAAAAAACAGGTTACAGTGCTTTAAAAACGATTTAGTTTGACATATCATTCATTAAAATCAGATAAAATATAAGGAAGCTACAGCCCCAAAGGTTTTTCATAATACACCCGGTATATATATTCAAAGCCATAACTCACTCAAATTAATCAGTCATCCAAAGAATTAAGACTGTGCATCATTTGCACACATTTTTTGATCATAACTTTTTGTAATAAATATCATAAAAATTCCAATTGTTAATTTTGCCGGTGAGTGTATAAGCGAAGTATGGAAGTGGAAGTCATGTCTGTCATGTTAGGCATACTGTGTGTTGACGATCACCAATAAGAGCGAAATGCATCCACACATTCCGGGATCGATGTGACTTTTCACGAATTTTTCAGTATCCTTTGTAATTCATGTTACCAAGACCGTCGTTTGAAATGCTTGATTAGTACTTTAAACCAATAGCACATACATCTGAGCCGAGTATTCACCTTTACACATAATTTGATGGTCATATCTATTTACCGCGTATGAAAATCTATGTCAGAATTCTTTTAATTCTTTCTATTTTCTATATAGTTTGCTTTTTAGATTTTTTGGAAAGAGCATGAAGATCAACAATGGATAATAGATACTTTTGATCAATCATTAGATAAAGCCGTTCAGGTATTAGATACTGGCCCAGTATGGCTTAACCGTTCAGCAGAATCAAGAGATATAGAAAACGTTTATGTAAACGTATCAGAAGTTAAAATTGTTGTATCGCTTGTAATAGCTTTACTAAAAGTAAGTACACTATTAATACGATTCTTTTTCATGGTAGAAAGTTGATTTTTTAAGGGCCAGTATTATAAACAGCGAGTAAATCTCTGAATAACAACTTGATGAATAAATTTATTGAACGAATAAATTGAAAACTGATATTATAAAAAGTGCATGGAAGTAAAATAAGTATTTGTAAAATAACTCTGAATAGTTATGTATTTTGTAGTTTAACGTTTTGATAAATGATGGAACCTCTGAAATGAAAGAATACAAAAAAAACCTAATTCTTTATGATTTCTGTTTGTTTGTATTTGTAGACTATAGATTGTGTTTAAGTTTCCTCTGTAGTTTGGTACTTTCTGTGATATTAGATTAATTTTGCTATTGCATATATTATATTTTAGTTATAAAATGTCTGAAGATAGAAAGGTAACGTTCCAGAAATTATATCTATTTGATTAAGGGCTAAAATTATTTTCAATAATATTTAAACATGTTGAAATGTCTGTTTTGTTAAACGAAATCTTGTTTTAAATTAATCATTTGAATACATTTTGAATCGATCGGTCTTTTCGCGAAACACCCTTGGCAGACGGCAACATCGTAGACGATACCGATAAACCGATAAATCTCATATTATCATAATTCAAGTTATCAAACACAAAATATAAACTCTTAGAAATAAGGTTATGTTTATTTGAAGCACAGTGGTGCAAACAGCTGATGGCATTTAACCAATGAATAACACTTAATACCATGATTTTCTAGGGTGTAAATTAATTGGTAGATTTACTTGCTTAGTTTCCTTATTCGCTATTTATAATACCCAATCTATAGAATAAATTAAATTTACTTCTTTACTAAATAAAATCTGCAGTTTTTATCGTTTATAACATCGGCCATAAGTAGAATATAAATTTCTTTAGTTTAACAAATCTTCATATAATGTATTGCAGATATAATAACAAATCTTGTTTCTATACTTCTATACAACGTATATTAGAAGAAAAAGAAAATATGCTGTATAAGTGTAAAGACAAGACTAACCAAAGAGCTGCTTGATATAGGGCATTCACAAATATATAATAAATTTAAAAAAAATCAGAATATAAGATATAAACTTTATTTCTATCATATTTTACCATTCTGTATCTAAAATTATAGTTATTAATTTGTGTTAGTTGACAATTTAAAACTACCTTTCTCCCAATTTGATCAGTTTTATATATGACGTTATACATGAAATTATTTTAGGGCGGTGTGCCGAAAAATTCTATTGGTGTAATGTCGCCCTATACGGCACAAGTAGCGAAGTTATCCTCCGTGTTACAAGACACGACAGTAGATGTTAGCACAATAGATCAATTTCAAGGACGTGATAAGGAAATTATAATATTTTCGTGTGCCATATCGAAAAATCCGGAAAAACTTTATATTTCTCAAGTAAGTGTCAATGAAAAAGTTATGAAATTGCGAGTGCATATTTTAATATCTTATGTTACAGTACCACATTTTGGAAGACGGTAAAAGACTGAATGTTGCAGTAACCAGGGCGAAACATAAATTAATTTTTATATGTGATTTAGAAACTATAAAAAAGTACACTCCATTTAAGAAACTGTTTGAACATATTCCACAGCAGAATTTTATAAATCTGAAAGCTGGTGAGAGGGGTTTCAAATGGTAAATTGACTATTAATTGTGATGAGAATATTTTTTTTTATTTTACGTATTTGAAGTAGCATTAATAAAGTATCAATATACCTGTATGTGTTATATATTAAAGCTCATTTCCTTAGAGATTGAGACATTACTAAAGATCCCCACTTAGGTAGGAAAGCACCAGCGTCACTGCGTTGGCTTTACTAAAATAAAAGTTGCGTTATTTAGAAAAAAATGCCTTCCGTTCTAATTACACGTACGTGTATCGTAAATACGTCTATAAACAACTTCACACTGTTAGCTGTTCATGTACTACATACATATAACACGCGAGGTATTGGCAAGTGAATCTCCCAAATCTCCCGCTTGTCCACGCTTCTGTGAGCCGATCAAGAATGGCGGTCTTTAGACATTACGTCATCAAAACGTGCGATATTAAAGACAACCCGAGACGGGCAACTACGTACTAAACTTTACTCCTGAATATTGAATTGGTCAATTGGAATGAAAGGCTAACGTAGATGGTGCAATAATATTTAACGTAGGAAATTTCATTGGTATTGTAAAGTTTGTCTTTTCGGGTTCTTAAATAAAACTAAGAATAACTTTAGACACACACTATATTAATAATAAAACGTATAACAAGATAAAACTAACTATTAACAATAAGCACATTTATGTATTTAGATTTAGGTATCTATATTTATGTGTACTGCGCGACGCTCTAGGATTGAATTGTCATCCCTTCTTCGACGCGGCTTTTATATCCTGGTGAATACTTTTCGAGAGCGTTCTCGTAGGCCTCGAGAAAACACCAGAGGAAGGAAGCGTGACGCGTTATTGGATGAGTCATCACAGTATTTTCAAACGAAAAAGCTTTTCAATCCACAAAATGGAATTTCAAAAATTTACCGGCCTAGGCGAACCAGGTATGACCCACGTTACATCAGGAAGACAAATAGATCCGGTCACTTTAAGGTAAACATGTGGTCCTGGGTCACAGGTGTCGGAGGTTTGGGTGTTATCTTTAGCGAAAGATTAAATGTAGTAATTTATCGTTAGATATACAATGTCTACAAATGAAACAGACATGCAATATACATATCTGTAACTGTACACATGGACAATACACCTCGTATTTTCAGCATTTACTTCTGCTTAGGACACGTGCTTCTGCCATCTATAGGCGTCATCAGTCAAGCTAGTGAAGCAATGTAATACGAATGATACAAATCTTTTTAAGAACAGATTTGTATCTGTATATACATTTACGCTGAAATCGCCTACAAGATATAGCAAATTTTGTCCTATAAGGTGGCACTATTTAATAAGTGACATCTGACGGACGAAAGAGACTATGCCGAAAAAGGCGACCTTTCGCTCGACCAGCTATGCTGATACATAAGCGAAAAAATACGTATAAGTGTAGTCCTTTAACACGAGCCAGATGGCGGTAAATATACAAAAAGGTTTAAGTAAATCAATACGTTATGCACGTATTACGCATTTGTTACAAATGAAACAGACATGCAATATACATATCTGTAACTCTACACATGGACAATACACCTCGTATTTTCAGCATTTACTTCTGCTTAAGACACGTGTTTCTGCCATCTATAGGCGTCATCAGTCAAGCTAGTGAAGCAATGTAGTACAAATGATACAAATCTTTTTAAGAACAGATTTGTATCTGTATATACATTTACGCTGAAATCGCCTACAAGATATAGCAAATTTCGTCCTATAAGGTGGCACTATTTAATTAGTGACATCTTCGGAATAGTCTCTTTCGTCCGTCAGATGTCACTTATTAAATAGTGCCACCTTATAGGACCATAATTATTGTACCATATTCTATTTTAGAAATTGGATAATCCACGTTTACCACCTTACACTTACGCAATTTGGATGGTGGAATTGCATCTGAGTCCTGTAAAAATAGGAATGTATGTAATAGTAAATGTTTTATATACGTATATTTAACATCTAAGTAGTATTAATATTGCTGAAATCTTTCCAACGGTACTATAAAAATATAATCAAAAGCAGTAAAACAATGTTTAAGTATTAACTTTCGCAGATATGTATATCGCTTTCGCCTGGTCAGCATCTAATAAGGATGCAAACAGTATCTAGTAATTTAATTTTCATTTTACATCTAAAGCAGGGTTTTCGCGGGTTGTAAGCCACGAACGTCAACTAGAACTACGCCTCGTGGAAACAACTAATTCGTGAAATACGAAAAATGAGTCATCATTCACGAACCAAACTAATTTCGTTCGTGGCGATGTCAAATGCGTTTGATTTTTGGTTCGTGTTGTCGGTCGTGAGCTGAATTTAAGAAACTAGTTGTACGTTCAGAATGGCTACTCATATTTTAAAACCGAGTGATACAGACACAATAAAATTTTTGAATTTTATCAGAATCTATGTCGTGGGACCCAACTAGAGATTATAAAAAACGAGAATAAGTGTTGTAGTGAACATTCAGGGGTTCACTGATGTTCACGTAATAATGAAATGGAATTAAACAAAAATTCCGAGAGTAGAAATTCCGGGTGTTCTTCTGACGACGTCCCCAAAGTAATATGACTCAAAACAATAAAAATTCAAAAACTTTATAAAGTCTCCACTAGCTAAATATCGGAAGTTATCTGTGGATAAAAAGTAATGAAACTGACTAAATAAAACACAGAATAGTATATTAAAACAGAAGTTTCATAAGGCACCATTTTGTGGCACGAGTTTTCTAAAGAAGGAGTGCGACAAAAGGCCTTATAAAACGAGTTTTTTTATACCATTTTTTCTATTTTGCATTTTTTACATTAATAAATTGAAATTATTTAATTCAGAGATTCAGAAAGTTAAGTTTTATTTTTATATAAAGCAGGCAGTTGGTCACATTGATACTTGACATTTTCAAATTTAAATATGTATTGTGCGTTCCAAAAAAAAAAACTGCATCTAGTGAGCCATGATTTCTAAGTAACATTTAAAAGCATGTCGTAACTTTACCAATACGAATTTCTTAAACGACAGTTACATCTAAATGACGGCTTTAGAAAATTGCAAGGTTAATTGTAAGGTTATAATCTTCCTGTCAATTAGATGACACTAATGACATTAATATTTGGCAATTCAAAACGGTGCAGTTAAGTTACGACATATCTATAAGTTTCATGGCCAACTCTGAAGCTGTTCTTTTTGAACGCACAATGTTGCTATCCGCAAAATATTATTTATTAATTTTCGTTAACATTACTTGTTGATATTTTATTTAAAAATAAATATGAGTGACATAGAAACTAATATATCTTGTTAATTGTATAGAATATACGTTATTTGTGTAGCATTTTCCTTTTCTACGTATAGCAAGCTCAAAATAAGATGGCGAGCGGAGGGGGTGCGCAGTAGTCGTTTTTAAAAACGTGTACTCCCACTTACTCAAATAATTGTCAGAATATATTTTGTCAGTGACGGAACATAATGTCTTTGCTTGGGGATCATAAAGTAATACACGCTCAAACGCGAGAATTATTTTTAATGTTTACAATTATTTTTATAAACATAAAAGTAATATATGATCAAAAAGTCTTTGGATCGCGATAGCCATAAAGTGTAAAAACCATCTTTAGAATTATTTACTTCTGTACTTTGAAGTATCATAAGTCACAAATAACATAGATTTTAGGTTATGGTAATTAATTGCATTTTATGTATATTTTATAACTAGCTGATTTGACAGTTGTCAAATAAATGTAATGTCAAAACTAATTGAAATAAATAACTTCATAGATAGCTCATAAATTTCATAGCAATTGCGATCCAAAGACTTTTTGATCATACGATACATCATTGCTATTAAGTGAAATAAATATTTAAAATCAGAAATATTAGTTGATGAAACGACAGAAAGTTTAATTATTAATGTATATAATGAGAGTGACAGTGATGATGACAATTTCAGTTACGAAGAAGATTAATTTGCTTAATCTTTGTACTGTTAGTAATAATGAAATAAAGCATTTATAAATTAAATATTCTTGATATGTATGCAAGCAAATGGATTTGTGTTTTGTGATATTCTTCACTATCTGTTTGTACATTCAAATCTCATTTCATATATAAATTGTTTAGTTAATTATAACATCAAATTGCTTCCTCTGTAAATTTATGTGTTTTAAAAATATTCTTAAAAACATGTTTATACATTACAATCTCATTATTACCGTCAACATAAAAAAAAAATGGGAAATCTAAAATTTGATCGTGTGCTGTTAATTGTCAACTTATGTTAAGTTTTATTCGTGTCAAACGTTACTATTGGTTTTAGTTTTAAGTATGCCAAAAGCCCGAATCTTAATCCAATTGAAAATTTGTGAGACACATGGAAAAAACAATGTGTCATACTAATTTGATTAATGGCATAAACGAGTGTTGGCAAAAATTAACTGCACTGGTTGTGAAGCTCTAATTAGATCTATGCCTAGAAGGATTAATTTGGTGATAGAAAGTAATGGCAATGCAACAAAATACTAAAGTATTATATTTATGTTAATAACTACCTAATAAAAAATATGACCTTTATTTTCTTGCCGCATATTATTTTACGACGTCTAAATAAATTATTTTGGTTAATCATTCGGGTGGCAATGATAGATAAATATAACTTCTTTGAAAAAAGCCATAATTAAACAGATTAAAGAAACATAAAACAAATTTCTGTGTACGTCAATTTCCCATTTTTTTTTTTGGTGGGAAGCGTAATATCACCTTGTTTGGTAATGAACGTATATGCATATGTCATTATACACATATGTTTAATTGTTTCTGTAACGTCTAATTGATTTCACAATAAATATATACTGTTAAAAAAAATAAGTTTGTATATTTTACTCTAATAAATTTGCTACGTTCTGTATATTGAGACAATAGAAAAGAGAGGAACTCAAGTTTCGGGCGACGAGGATTGTCTAGCGGCCCACCCGGCTTTAGAGACAGCCTCAGCCCAAGGATGGGGAGATCCAAAGGTACTTCAAGCCACGAATTAAGGTCGTATAGGGCGCCACCGAATTTAGAACCGCTAGACGTCACAAAATTCGGAAATTGTGATCTCAAAAGTAGGCAAGACGCGCAGCGGGTAGGGGACGCAACCAGGCCGTCCGAAACGTAATAAAAAAAGAAAGAAAAAGGCGGATTTCAGCAAGGTGTAAGCAGACTTTATTTTCGAAACAAAATAAAAATAAAAAAAGAATCAAATTTGCTAGTTACTTAACAAAAAAAAAAAGGCAAATTAAGTACGCTAATTATCCACAGACCGTTTGTGCACAAATATCTCACACCCCATCAAAATACGTATTCCGTTGGTTCACAGTTAATTTAAAACCAAAAATGGAAAGTCCGATCTTTTGAACGGACCCGGTACATATAGAGACTTTTGTTACATACATATATTTATAAGAAATAAACTAGTGCAAATTTGTAAAGTTGTGGTCTGAGGATATAATAAATTAAAGTTAACGGTTTGATATAATTAGAAAAAAAATTATTAATGAATGCTTAAAATTAAAATGATCAAAATTAATGAGGAATATGCAATATGTACTAAAATTATAATTCACAGATTTACAAATCTAAAAAACAAGTTTTATTCTAAGGTGTTTAATACACACGTTTTCTACGTTAAAGAAAATTCAGCCAAAAAAAGAATTCAGAGACGTGACACTAATATGAGAGCAGCTATACCAGCAAGAACAAAACTAGAAATAACTATTCAATATTTAGCTAAAGTTTGGAATTTTTATTTAGGGTTTCTAAATCGTCTATAAGGAACTTCATTGAAGAGGTTCTGGATGCAGTACGTTTTGCATTGAATGATTTCATTAAGATAAAAAGCAGTTTTTAGAATCATTTATTTAAAAAAAAAAACAAAACAGGCAACTTAACAACAGTCCAGTCATCTTCCGCTGAAAAAACAGAATCTCGACTTACATTTTGTATAAGTTTCCACCCAGAAAGGTTCGTTAGAAGTAGCTTGCAGGTTAATACTGGTGTCTGGTATTGGCTACTACTAGTTGAAGGCCTTGAATATGTCGAGGTCAAAATCATTGAAACTATTTCTAACTGTAGCTGAGATAATCGGTCTTGGGGCATTGCTTGCAAAAGTGATGCAACATACTTTCCGAAATGATCAAAACTATCTTCTCCTGCCATACAAGCTCCTGCAGTGGATTGACACAGTAATGTAGGATCTTGACGTATTTCATCTAAAAATTCCGAAATAGAATTTCCGGAACTAATATCTACCGATTCTGTCTATAATAATGAAAATGACAATTATACAATAATAAATATCATTGCTAATAGCTTGTAAATCTCCTTAAAATTATATACAAAAGTTTTTATTTTATTTGATGATTTCTGAATTTTAGGTAACCAAAAGAAAAAGTGGGTGATTAGATATAGTAAAAAGGTTTGAGACAAAATGGAATTTCCCAAATTATATTGGGGCCATACACAACAAACATATAGTGATAAGAGCACCTTCTCGGAGCGGATCAAATTATTTCAATTAGAAACAAACATTTAGTATAATATCCCTCGCTATAGTTAACCAAAATTACTGTTTTACCTATGTTGATCTCGGGGCAAAAGAAAGGGTAAAATGGTGGCGTATGGAGAAACTCTACGTTCTTTAGTAAATAAGATCAATTTTCCGTGTAATGCAGTGATTGTCTCTGATGATGCTTTTCCGTTTACAACATAAAGCCCTATAGTAAAAAAAAGTGTCTAGAGCAAAACGTATTTTGAATTACAGATTGTCTAGAGCTAGGCGTATATCTGAAAATAGTTTCGAAATACTGTTATCGAAATTCAGAATATTTGAAAAACCAATCGCTATAAACTTGGAAAAACTTGATAAAATTGTAATGACCTGTTGTTCGATACATAATTGGCTTTGGAAAACTGGAAATGCTTATGTGCCACTTGGCTTAATTGATTCTGAGGATGAAAACTACAACGTTTCATCGTGAATCTGAAGATAAGTAAGAAATTCAGGTCTCATCAATGTTTATACATCGACGGGTGACAGACATCCCAGCAGATTAGCATAACAAAAAAAGAGATGAACACTGCAGTTATTTCAATAACTAGAGCACCGTTCGATGGTAGTGGCAGATTGTTGAAGATTGAAATAGTTATTTTATTTTTGGTAATTTTGTTAATCCAATATTTGCTTTAATATTTTATTACCCCGTATTAATAATTCAAAATTCCGAAATAAATACTTACTAAATTTGGATGAGTATTTTTTGATTTCACGTGTGGTTTCAAAAACAAATCCATTGTTTTGAACTATATTACTTTGAAGATATAAATGTCGTCAGAAGAACACCAGGATTTTCTACTCTCGGAAATTTTTTTAAACTCCTGTGCATAGGAGTCAACACAAATTTTTAAATTTTATTATTACGTGAACATCAGTGAATCCCTAAATGTTCATTGCAACACTTATTCTCCTTGCGGCAGCTGCACGGGATTCCCATTTTTTATAATCTTCTCTAGCCGGGTCCCACAACACCGGCTCATTCAGATAAAATTCAAAAAAAGTTATTGTCTGTATATCACTGTTTTAAAATATGAGCAGTTAATCTGAACGTACAATTTGTTTCTTACATTCCCACGACCGACAGCGTGAACCAAAAATCAACCGCGTCTGATATCGCCACGAACAAAATTAGTTTGGTTCGTGAATGATTACTCACCATTCATATTTCACGAATTAGTTCTTTCCACGAAGCGTAGTTCGCAAAAGCGTTGTTCACTTTCGTGGCTCGCGACCCGTGAAAGCCCTGCTTAACCCTATTGTTCTCCTGCATTGTATAAGTAAACCGTCCGATAATAATAATTTTATTTCGAAGACATGCTTCGTACAGCAAAATACAAGAAAATATATATACAGCACGATAACATATTGGAAAACGACAAACAATATGTAATAGTTACAATTATACAGCGTGGCCCAAAATGACCGAAGGGGTTTGAGTTCATTATAACTTCTTATTTAAGACATAATTATTAAATTTTTTTAATTTTAAATACAGTATATTAATGGAGAATATTTTTAATTTAATTATGAAAAATTATATCTCGCAAGTGGTGGCCATTTTCTGCTTCGCATATTCGTGCTCTTTCCAAAACATTTTCCATAACCTTTCGCAAAACTTCAGGTGTTATGTTGTTGATTTCGTCGCGTATATTATTTTTTAATTGCTGTATGGTTCGAGGCTTATTAATATAGACTTTTCCTTTCAAATAACCCCAAAGGAAACAGTCTGAAGCGGTTAAATCCGGTGAACGCGGAGGCCAATTAAAATCGCTTGTACGGGAAATAATTCATTCACCAAAGATGTGGTGTAAAAGAGCCATTGTGTCCCTCGCAGTGTGCGCTGTGGCTCCATCCTGTTGGAACCATACTTGTGGATGGTTTTCCACGGCTAGCCTTAAAAAATTTTCCAACATTGTCCGATATCTAACACCAGTGATGGAAACGGCGACACCGTGTTCATTTTCAAAAAAATATGGGCCAATTATCCTTACCGACGAAACACCGCACCAAACGGTACACTTAAGTGGGTGTAATTCTCGCTGTTGAACTACTCTTGGATTTTCCGTAGCCCATATCCTGCAGTTTTGCCTATTAACGAACCCATTTAATTGGAAATGGGCTTCGTCGCTCATAATTAATTATGAATAAAATCATGATTTTCTTCTGCTTTTTGACGAAAATAAATTGCATAATCAAGTCGTTGCTGGTAATCTGTCGGTTTCAATTGTTGGCCAAGCTGAATTTTGTATGGAAACATTCTTATTGTATGCAAAATTCTCTGCAGACCCTCTTGAGAGGCCAAGTTGTGTCGAACGTCTCCTGGTTGTTGTTTCTCCATCTTCCCGAATACTCTCCTGTACCCGTTCAATATTGTCATCCGTGTGCACTGTTCGTCGTCTGCCGGCACCAGGAAGGTTCCTTACTGCCCCTTGTTCTCGAAAATTTGCAACCAGACGGTTTATTGTTGACTCTGAGGGTCCAACCCGCACATTAAAATAACGACGATATGCACGCTGAGTCAAAACAATGGATCGTTCATTTGAGAAATAAAGTTCAACAATTTTGGCACGTTGTTCAATTGTGTACTGTTCCATTTTAAATTCCCCAAGTCTTCTTTACAAAATACTGAAAACAAAAAAACAAAAATTATAATAAAAAAGTTATAAGGAATTAAAACCCCTTTCGGTCATTTTGGGCCAGCCTGTATTATGTGTGAATCTTATAGAAATGCTGCCTAATAATCATTTATTGTGTAACAATGAACATGCAGTAAACATTCCTTGACACTTCTCTTAAATAAATAAATACTGTTAATTGCTTTTATTTCTTTTGGTAATTTGTTGTAGAGGATACATCCTCTAAACTCTAATCCCTTCTGGTAAAAGAAAGTATTATGTTTCGGTGGTAACAAATAATTATCCTGCCCTATAAAAGTTTTTAATATATCCGGACTGCATGTTCTTTTCAGGGACCATATTTTACCCAATCGTTAACATAAATTTTGAATATGATTGTTCCATTTCAAATTACTGTCTATCATTAAACCCAACACATTACCTATCTCTATCTGTTCATAATTACTTTTGAATTCAAATAATCATATTTTGCGTTATAAAATTCCTTTGTCTCTAGTTCAATATATTTTGCACATATATTTATGGTACAATTTCTTATAAACTCGTTGAATGTTTCTTATCCTACCAAATGTTCAATACACACCTTGCGATGATACATAGAAAAACTTGTTTTCCTTTCGAAACCTATTTGCAATTATAGATGTACGATCCAGGAAATTGTAAGTTATTTGATTTTGAAATTTTCCATAATTTTACGAACTTAATTTTTATAATATTAGAGCTGCTTGTAATAATTTTGTACAGTGGCTTCTGGGATCCTAGGAGAAGTTACAATTTTGATTTCTTTTTGTTAATTAAATATATTTATTGTAACGTAATACAAATTCAAATTTTTATATTTTTGCTCGCGCATTATTTTATTTTGTTATGCTGACAACCATTTAGCTTCTTTAGATTTTAGTGCATAATTTTTATTTAGATACCTTACGATTTAATTTTATTTCAAATTCATATACAGTGTGTTGCATATACATTATTTACTTTTGGAATAATTATCATGTTTGTGAATTATTACGTCGAACATTAATTTTTTGTAATATACGAGTTAACTGTTTTCCGACTTTTTCGTACCTTTTTGTTATTTTAGCGAAGTTAAACTTTACCTTTCAGATGTTGCAGGTATCATGTGGAACATATCGCCGTTTGGATTTTCGTTTTTTTTTTAAATATTTTTCGTAGTTTGTATGCGCATACGCCTAAGATCGCACCATCCCTTTTCTCAGTTTTCAGACTGAGCTTCTGTAAGCAAAAGTGAGTGGCGCTACCTTCTATCTTTTATTATAGTCACCCACACCCGTCTCCACCGACTAAAGGCATACATAATAAATAGAAGCTACAATACATGGTGCGATACAACTGCGGGTATTGTTTTGAATATTGTCCATCGTCAGACGCCATTGCTGCGCCTGCATCACGCGTAGGTAGCAAAATCTATTGGATCCTACGACGTTACTCAAACTTCCCCAGAGGATAGTATAGTGGCTTTTATCGAGGACACAAGACTAACAGAGTGGAACTGCGAGATATATTGGGGATAGTACAAAGAGCAGTGTGCTCAAATGCTTGAACGTGCTGGCGGCAAACCCAAAACAGAAGATATATGCGCGAGGATGTGCCGTCCGTGCGATGTTACTCGAATGAACCTCTCTACTAATGAATCAAAAGAGCTCAAAGAAAATAATAGATACATATAGGATGTTTATAATATACAACTTTAGGAATGCAGAATATTAAGGTATTAAAACGAAATTTTGGAAACCCAACAAGAACAGGAAACATAAATATGTATATTTGAAAAAATAAAGTATGTATTTACAAAATACTGACAAAAATATAAAAAATGCATATATATTTAACAGTAAAAATATGTCAATATTATCAAATACCTATTATAGAATATTAGTATTACTGTAAATAACAAACACCGTTCACTTTCTCCTTATTTGTTTGTCCTTATTTCTACTTGGCTCCTCTTTTGGCAACGCTTTAGTTTGTAATTTCTTTTTAGTTTTACCGTGATTCTAAAACAAATCACAAATTTTAGAAGAAAGTTATGTTTGATTTTTTCTTTAATTTAATGCAACAATTGGATATAAATTTTATCAAATACTGTCAAAATTCCTATAGAACTAAAACGTAATTTTCTTAATATCTAATAGTCACATTAAAAACACATCTTTTTTTATGCGAGGGCCGTTCCATTCTGTTCAGCCTAGTTAAGCAATACACAATTTTTTGACAAAACATGTTTATTTATAATTTTTCAAAGTATTTCCCTTCACAGTTCATGCATTTTTGCAACCGTAAAAACCAATCTCCAAAACATTTTCACGTTAGGTTACTCGGTTCATTTTTAAATGTGGCAATGGCTTTTTCGACTTATTTAGATGTAACCCCCGTAATTTCTCTTATACAGAGATATCCTTGAAAGAAAAACAAAGTATGAATAATGGAAAAATATAATTATATTGAATATAGTTTCAAAATATGTATTTTCACAAAATACCCTCTCATAAGAGAAAAACATAAAGTTATTTCAAAACTTTTTGTCACGCCATTGAACTATCGACTATATCATTAAGTATCGAAGACGATACTTAAAGATGACCGACAATAACAAAATGAGTAATTTTATAATTGTTGGTCAGTCTTAAGTTTCGTCTTCGATTCAGTCGATTGTCGATCGTTACATGTGTACTTTCAATATGTTTCAATTTGTTACTTCTCGAACCAAAAATAAAATATTCACGTAAGATGATTTAGGTCAGTTCTAAAAGTTTTCGTCCACAAATTATTTTAGTATGATTTTTAAAATGGGCTTTCCGCATATTTCACCTATTTACAAGTCGGTTCTTTTCAGGACCAACTGTTTTTACATTTAAACATAAAAAAGAGTTTATGATCCGCAGCTCATATATTCGTACGTAATCGTATTGAGATTACTGAACTTTAAGTAAACAAAGCTGCTGCACTATAGAACCGACAGCCATCTAATCAATGTTATCTTTTAGAGTTTTTATAAACATAAACATTGCAGCTTATGTTTGTGTATAAATTCAATCGAGGCATTTTTTATACATTCTGATCCATAGGCGGCACATCATACTATTTTCAGCGGGTTTTTAATTTTGGGGTCCGCGTCGTAATTGACTCGCAATTTTTTGGATTCATATTCTATATAATTGCATATTTACATGTCTCATACGTTCTTTTTATTTCAAGTACACTTGTATATATGATAAACGAAGTCCCATATCTGGACTATACGGTGAATTATCCATTATTTCTATGATTTAGACATTCAAATACTCAATCGTTTGAGCATTAGTGTGAGCTCAAATATAATCATGGTGCAAAGTGATCTTTTCCCTTGAAGGATTTTCGCAGACATTCGTCAACTGTGTCAGCAAACAAACTGCAGACACCATTCGACACTATGATGGTCCACCGACGCGACAGTGGAAATATGTCGACTAATTCCAAAAAAATGTGGCGACCACCTCTTTGTTTCGGCCTTTTTTCTTCAACTTGTATTGGAGCAGACTCAATTTCAAAGTTTCGAACTGCCGATTGTTGTTTTTCTTCGGAATCACAGCAACATACACACATCATATTTTAATGGCTATTATTTAGAAGGTTAACAAATATGCTGTCCATTACACATTTCCACATGCACATAAATCTATATACAATAATTTTTTGGATTGATTCGGCTTTTTACTTGATGAAGATCGATAATTTGGAATTCAAATAAACGTAATAGTAAAGTTTTCACTTTATTAATACGAGAAGAACACTTACAAAATCTAGATTGGCCATGTTTCTAAAAAAAATAACTTTAATGTTTTGCGAATTGATTGTTGTGTGGTTTGTTCGATTTGCTTTAAGAGTTTGTTTATTATTATAATTTAAAGATTTTGTGTTAACCCAAAAATGAATCTGACTAAAGAACATTTCCGGATTATAATTTTTTACGATTTTAAATCGTTATTAACGCCTAAACAATGTAAAGATTAGCTTAGAAATGCAATAGCAAAGAACTGTTGGTAGTGATGAGAATATTCCCGCTGCTCGACCAATGTTTGAAGAAGATGACTGACATCACATGAATTTATTTGGGTGACATTGGGCATTGGTATGAGTCAAATCCGAAATATTTTACATCAAGAGTTAGACGTGAGAAGACTTTGTTGTCGATGGATTCCACATCGTCGCATAAAGCAAAAATAACAACTGAATATCTGGATCCCCTAAACGTCATGTGTTAAATAGTACACGCGGTACACACAATTGTGAGTGGAAGTATGGAGTTGTCATGGAAACATTTTCGTGCTATAATTTACTACGATTTCAAAGTTGGTTTAAACGAAAAACAGTGCGTTGAACGTTTGTAAATTGCATTTAACAATGAAGCCCCATCCAAAGTAACTGTGTGTCGTTGGTTTCGGGAATTTAAAAGAGGTCGGTTTTTGCTTAGCGATGAGAATCGTCTGGGAATGCCATGTTCTTCAGTGACTACTGAAAACGTTGAAAAAGTTAATCGAAGAAGATTTGCGATACATTTATGAAACAATTCAAACACTTGGCATTGGATCCGCAGCAGTTAATACAATTTAACACGATCATCTTCATATGAAAAAAATTGTTATACTTTGGGTACCACATAAACTCAATGAGTTCCAAAAGGCAAAAAGTGTAAGGATTGCTCGGAAAACGTTACGATTCTCAAATAACGGAAGGCATCGCATTATTTCTAATATAGTAACAGGTGATGAAACGTACATATCATTTAATGATGTTCCATTCGTCAGGATGGGTCCATGAAGACGCACCAACCCCAACGATGTCAAAAAAGTAGAGGTCTATTACAGTTAACTGGTACATCACAAAATATTTATCTGCTGTTTTTCAATCAATCAATATTTGCGGATTACCGCTACTCCAGGTGCTACGGTGCGCGCGCAGTCTTGGCGTAATGAAGAAAAATGACGAGATCGATGGTCGTAACGTACAATTTAAAAGGGAGCCTCTGTTTATTGTGTATGCCATTAGTCAGTGGAGACGGTCGTGAATTAACTAAACAGATGGTAGGTAGCGCCACTTAGTTTTACGTACGACGGCTCGGGACAGAAAAGTAAGAAAAGTGTTGTGCATTCATAAGCGCATGCGCTTACGGACTACTAAATTGAATCATAACGTCGAACTAAACTAGAGGAAGGAGTACCTAAATATAAAATAAATCTAAAATAGTCAATTCGTATACAGTAAAACCTCTAATTATGGACACCTCCGACAATCGGACACCTCTAAAAAATGTACATTTTTTGTGGTACGAAATTTTATAATGGGTTTTCTTAATAGTCACTCCTAATATTGGACCCTCCATAAATCGGACGCGGACACCCTTTATTTCACCGTAGCAATAAAACATCTGTAAATATATCTCTTAATTAAGGGCAGACAAGACGGGTGGCGCCGAATAAAATTTTGCAATTATGTATGTATGTATGTACTTTTATTGCTGCACACGTGGAAGTATATCTACTCGGGTTTTTCCCATAATACATATGTATGTACAAAGTGCACACGTGGAAGTATATCTACTCGGGTTTTTCCCATAATACAAAGGAACGACGGTTTACCACTGGTCTACTCGTCAGGTGATAAGTGGAGTGATATGTATTTTGAATCAGTTTGAACTAGTCTTTGATAGTGTCAACATGGATTCTAGTAAAAGAAAGCGGTTAACAATCCAAGATAAAATTGATATATTGCGGTTAGTGAACAGCAAAGCTTAAGTGTCCGAAAGCTCGCGGAAAAGTTTGGTGTCGGAAAGTCGCAAATTAGTGATATAGTGAAAAACAAAAGTAAAATAAAAGAACTTTTCGAGAAAAATGGAAACCTAGCTCAAAAAAGGAAGTTTCCAAAAACTAGTGGTTTAGCAATCGACGGAGCAGTGTTCAACTGGTTCTGTAAGGTGCGAAACAAAAATATTCCCATGTCAGGACCACTACTCAAAGAAAAGGCGCTCATGTGGATAAGTTGCCGATAGGATGGATATCTAACAAAAAAGCGTGGATGACTTTGGATATTATGTCAGCTTGGTTAAAGAACTTTGATAACAAGATGAAGAAAGAAAAAAGGCATGTAATTTTGTTTCTTGATAATGCCACTTCTCATCCGAAGATTTCATTGGAAAACGTAAAATTGGTTTTTCTGCCTCCAAATACTACCTCGCATTGTCAACCTATGGACCAGGGTGTGATTCAAAACTTTAAGGTAATTTACCGGAGCATGCTTGTAAAAAGGCTTTTGGCGTTAATGGATACTGAAAATTCACTATAAAAGGTAGAAAAAAAACATTACGGTAGTCACTGCATTAATATGGATATCAGCTGCTTGGAAAAAACTCTCGCCTGTGCCCGTAAGAAACTGTTTTCAAAAATGCGGATTCAATCAAAGTGACAGTGATCTAAGTGCAGAGTGCGATATAGAAGATAATATACCATTAGCAGTTTTATTTCCCAATTTTAACATCACTAATTTAGATTTAAGCACATAGGCATTAATTGATAATGAGTTATTTGCTGAAAATCCTAATGTTTCCATTATAGATTGTATCGATGAAATTACTGATATCAGTGATGAAATGGAAAATGAGATTGAAGAGGAATTTGTAACTAGTATATCAAATATTTCAGAAGCCCATCAAAAATTAAAAGATCTTGAGAACTATTTCTTAAGCACTAACAGTTTTAACATTGCTAACAATATTTCTCAAGCTCTTCTTGAATGTGAATCTGAGATATTTAAACATAAAATGAAAAAAGCAAGACAAACAACAATTAATGATTATTTCAAGTAAAATCTAGCATAAAATATGTATGTATGTATGTGTATTAAGTATTGTAAATTTTTTTCGACTTTCGTCTTATTATGTGTGATTAAATTGATATGAGAATGAATATTCTTTTTCGTTTTTTTTTCAACTCCACATTTTGGACACCTCCATATATTGGACATTTTAGGATTCCCCGTCAGTGTCCATTATAAGGAGGTTATAATGTATTGACAAAAAAACAAGTATTAACAAAGTGGCTCTTAATCCGCAAATAATAATATAACCTGATCCAGAAATCTCCAAATTTAAGTTAAAATAATATGACAATTAGAAAAAGAAAATGAACACTCGGTATATATGACATTAAAATATCAACATAATACAAAAAATTTAAGTAAAATTATATTGAATCAGCAAATTGTACCAAGAATAAAATAAAAATAAATTGAATTAAACTGCAGAATGCACAAAAAATATGACAATTTAGTTAATCAAGCAATAACCAATTTCCTAATACCTAGGATCAAAATTTTAGTTCTACCTCCGATCTGTAGCTGTACCTAACAATAAAATTACACACATTATGTTACCTAAGCAATAGTATAATGGTATCAAAAAAAAGTATTAAAGTTAACAGAAATTACTATTTATCAAAATCTTCTCGCACGCCTATGGTTTGCGTGGTGATGAATTAATGTAATATATATCTTGGATGTTACAAAATTGCCGTAAAATTACTCACATGTGTGAAATCAACTAAAATCGCCATTTAAACAAAAAATTGTTTTAAAAATAAATTTTATAACCATATATGTACGATAAGTAATCTTATATTTGTATAATGATTAAATAAATTCTTTCAAAAAAAAGATGTGAATTACGAGATATTTTACCCAAGTTCCAAATATATATGCGAATATAACTAAGACTATATGTCTTTTTAATTGACATCAATAAAGGAAATCGTTATAAAAGCAGATAAAAAAAGGAAAAGAAATATTCGACTAAAAAAAGTGAGTCTTTGTAGAAGTACCTCGATCGGCTGTATGTGTGTGCGACGGAGATGGATGGACCCACAGCTGGCACGTGTGATTTTCTGTCTTCGTTGGTTGCTTGGTTGTCTGTCTTCCACGTTGTGAAATAACGAGCCATCGAAAAAATTCATAATTGGAGTAGACTGTGAAATTGGGTTGATACTTTAACCACTTCCACATAATGACATTTATTATTTGACATTGAAACTATAAGTTTGTGTCAAATTTTTCAAAACTCTTATTAAGAAAATTGTTTGTGTTTAGATGTAAATGGACAACATTTTCAACAACTTCTGTAGCTATATGTAAATTTTGATTATGATTTCGATATTAAATAAATTATTTGTTTTCTTTTTTGTTGTAGTATCATTTCAATGCCATAACCTTTTTTTACAATGAAATCAAATGAAACTGTCAAGCATCAAGTAATGTCATTATGTGGAAGTGGTTAAAGTACCAACCCAATTTCACAGTCTACTCCAATTATGAATTTTTTCGATGGCTCGTTATATATCCCGCACCTCGGACAAAGAAAGCCTGAACCTAATTCCGTCTAACTGTTTCGCAATAAAACGCTCAAAATTCATTGACGGTAGTAGGCTTTCTAGTAATTTACCACACACCCTTTTTGAATCCGCTAACAACGAAAATTACCATAAAAATTAAGGTATAGAGTGGTCCTTTGTCTCGCTTTACATGCGCACCAAAAAAACGAACCAAAATAAGAATGACAAATATGAAATAAATACTATCATTCTAATCAGTCACAAATAACTGAAAAGCTTCTCTTGGTGCAGCAAGCATAAGCTTTTATGCAAAGGCAGGTGCATGGCGAATAATATTGTGGTTGAATTCTATTTTTAGCTGATGTTTCTATTCTCCACTCTAGGCTGCTTGGAGAAATATAAAAATTTGCAGATGTAATATTCGGGTTTAGATTATCACTAACATTTTCTACATTAGTGTTATAACCATCGTCATCGCTACTGAATCCAGAGAACTCATTATACAGTGCTTCGAAATCACTGTCCATAGTCATCATTTTCTACTTCTGCAATGATCCATCGGTGGATGAATCATCGCACTTACTTGCCGATTGTAACGTTTTCCTCGAACTTCGGATAACCAAACTTTACACTTTGTACACACCTTTTTATGATTCCGTAATCCGGATCATCCATTACGCAGTTTGCCATGTACGTCGAAGCAACCTTATGTAATACGGTGATTCTCCTAACCGTTAAAGAGCATAAAACGGTCATTCCCCCGATAATTAATAAGCATCATGGCGCCAGAGACCGCATAAAACATTCACTTTAGCGGAAAAACATGGATATTACAAAAACTTCGACGTGGTGTTAGTGGAAAAGTGTTGGCTGATAATTATGGAGTTGGTACGTCGACCATTTCGGATATTAAAAAGAAATCTGAGCAAATAACGAGGTATGTATATTCGCATGAATATCTGTATAATTTATTAACGTTATGGTCGTTATGTAGCTACATCGGAAACAGCTTTTCTGTACCGAAACATAAGAAAACTTTGAGAAAAGGAGAAAACTCAAGAATGGAAACTCAATTGTATAGCTGGTTTCTTAAGCAACGCGAAAGACATGTAACTATTGCATGTCACATTTAAAGAGAAAAAGCGATACAACTTTACACAAAATATTACGGTGATAAGTTCAACGCAAACCGAGGTTGGCTAAATAAATTTAAGAAGAGACATGTTACTCGTTATCTAAAAGTTAGTTGGCAGAAATTATCTAGCGATTCAGATGTTGTCAAACCGTTTCTTAAAAAATTAGTGAACGAAATTAGGGAGAATCATTTGCAAGCCGAATCTGCATTGTTTTGGAAATTATTGGCAGATCGTGCAATGGTTCATGTAAAAGAAAGAATGGTACCGTGAAGTGTCTAAGGAAAGGATAACCTTCCTTCCCTGTGCAAATGGTGATGGCTCATCCAAACTAGAAATGATGGTTATTGGCAAATCTGAGAGCATTTCAGAATAGGGAATATTCACAATTTAGAAAGTATTTTTTGTCTGGCAGATAATAGCATCCAGTATTACCAGCAATTATCTTTTTCTTCTTTTAAGTTTATAATAATAACAATAATAAATAATTAAATTCGAAATGTAAATATTCCCGGGAAAACGCAACTTTTAAAATGGCTGTTGAGTGTGACGTAGAAACATAGTAAACACGTTAATTGTCACTGTTGCACGGTTGATTATCGTTAGGTTATACGTGGATTATACATTTAAGAGATCATTATAATGTAAAATAAAGAATGGCAGAAAAAAGTACTTATTATTGGTGTATTGTTCCGTGTTGCACAAGTTCATCGATTAGTACACCAAACAAAATATTTATACACGTTCCTAAGGATGCTAAAATGCGTAAGTTGTGGCTGCAGGCCGCTTAAAGGAACCCTAAAAATATATCTAAAAATACAGCAATTTATTGTTGTGAAGACCATTTTGATGTAAGTAAAAATATGCATGTATGTTAGAGATAATACTCGCAAAACTCATTCCATAAAAATTAGCTTAACATAAAGAAAGTCACATTATTTACATGTGTTTAATGAAATATGTATCTTATTCATTTTAAAATTGTTGTATAATTACCTACATTTCTTATTTTAGTTACCCAATGATATGGAAAATTGACAAAGATTTAAATTAATGAAGGGCAATGTAAAAAAAAATATGAAAAAAGGTATAGTACCACACCGATTTGTCTGTCAAGCAGATCGCAAGAGAGCAGCATCACCACTAGTACAACGCCAGGCATTTATGAAACGTCAAAGAATTGATGTTTTAGGAGAATTACATCAAAATGTTTTATCGTCCAATGATAAACCACATAGTGGTAATGATCCTAACCTTGCCCGTGAATTAATTGAAACAGTCCAAGATACAGCAATCGAACAGAGTATAGTAGATCCTAGATATCAACATGTTTCAAGACAAATAAATATAAAACCACATGTCCGAAGCAAATATGTCCAAGTAAAACCATCTACAACAAATTCTGCTTCGTCACCGTTTAAAACTACCATAAATGTTTCAACATCCACCAATAACACATAAAAATATTCATAAAGGGAGATTTTCAAAAGTAGAACTGTTAAAACAAATTTCTATTTCTAGTACTTCTACCAGTGATAGTACTGAAACATATAAAGCATCTACGGCTAGTGAAAGTGATGCCCTCTCAACGAAATATCAAACTGAATTGTTGAAATCTACATCAACATCCAGGACCATTGAAATAATAGAAAGAAACCCTCGTCATTACATTGGTGTTCCTGAAAACTGTTATTTTATTGTAAGCTGATAAGTGAAACAACTAGTATATCCATAAACAATATATTATTGGTTTTGATGAAAATTCGATTGAATAAAACTTTTGTTGAACTTGCTGATGATTTTGGGATAAGTTCTTTCCATGCAAGTAAAATATTTTCAAAGTATGTGTCAGTTATAGCAAAATATCTGAAATGTTTTATATTTTGGCCTAAACCAGAAACTATTATTCAAAATTTGCCGCTTGCGTTTAGAGCTGGATATAGTAAGGTACAATCTATAATTGATGCACTGGAAATTGAAATCCAGAAGCCAAGTGATCCAATAAAACAAGCTTTAACATGGTCAGAATATAAAAAATGCAACACAATAAAGTATTTGATATCTTCTACTCCTAACAGAATAATTAATTTTATATTGCAAGGTTTCTCTGGAAGAATAACTGATACACTGTTAACAGAAGAATGCAGTTACTTAGTTACTTAAACATACTTCCACCTGGTGCATCGGTTATGGCTGGTAGGGGTTTTAAACATGTGGAGCATTTATTAACAGCGCTTGGATGTAAATTGATTAGACCTCCAAGTGTTGTAAACAAACAAAAACTTTCTAAGCAAGAAGTTATCGAAACAAAAAGATTTGCCAGTTTACGTATCCACATCGAACGAACTATAAGAAGAATTAGGGAATTTTAATTTTTGAAACCTCACTCTTGCATACACAATAAGCATATTCCCTTAACTGATGATGTCATCAATATCGTTGCTGCGTTGGTAAACTTACAAGGACCACTTGTAAGAAAATAAATTTTTGCATGTGATAGAGCAACGATGCGCATACTGCAGCCCACTGTCTATATCTATATAAGTCTGTGCATCCCTGTGATAGAGCTTTGTACAATTCAATGATAAATAAAAGACAATATATTAACATATTTATTTATTTTACCTTACCTCTATTTGAATTAAGTTTGTACAGATGAATATAGTTTAGGAAAAATGTTTACTTTCCAAAATTTTTCTGCTATTTTCAATGTATCATTAATTAACATAATCCTTATCGTAATCTATTTTTAAAATAGTAATTTTATGATTTCTTTCAAATTCAGGAGAGGCAACACAAAACAAACATTTCCTTTTGTTGGCGATATACATTTGAATTTGGCTTCTACATTAAGCACTTATACTATTATCACTTAAAATATATTTTTTAAGTCTTTTCAGATGTAGGACACTTAACTTCTACCACACATTCTTCGGTTACGCCATCTGGTGTTGCGCTTAGATATGGGTAATCTATACACAATAAAATGCCACATTTTAAAATTTTTGTTTTTATTTGTTTCTCTGCTTCTTCCAAAACTCTAGTTTCTAATGTTCGTCCTCTTTGCAATGCAGGAGTATCAGGTACTTTATATGCACCTAGAATACTTTCCACTACAGTACCTTCTGATTTCTTGCAGTGTATAACCTCATAGATTTTTGATGCTGTTATACGGTCATAACGTAGTTCGTGCCACATTTCACTTCTATATTGTGATTGCGTTAATTTTTCAATTTTTTTGCAGATACTTTCATCCATTTTCAATTTTGAAAATAATACAAAATCATCACAATCTATGCCACCACTCCCATTAAATTTAATTATCAGTTGATGAAGTGACAATGACAAAGTGGGTAGCACTTTTTAATACTGTGAGTGCTTCAATAATTGTGAATTCACATTTTGTTTTGCCATCTCTTGCAGCGTCTTCTCCAGAAGTATTGTTTTGACAGTTCCCGGATAAAGCTTGTTGGAACCAAATTCACTGACTTTTATGTATTTAAGAGATGTCCCAATTTTAGAAAGAGTTGATTTTTTCCAGTAGCTTTCTGTAGATGTGGTAGCTGGTTCTTCACTTCTACGGTGGACCCACATTAATACTGCTGTCGCATGTTTACATCCACCTAAAATAATAGCAACAAATATGATACAATAATTTTTGGCAATTTTAAATCTACAAACCTTCCTATGCAGGACAATTGTGGCATTGCACAGATTCAACTACTTCTGCGACCTCATTAACAATTAACGTTACATTATATTGTGTTGAATGCACTTTATGTTCAGGGCATACTTTGCATTTTACAATGCACCTGCTTTGTTCTCTTCTCACTTGAACATAACCTATCGCAGCATCTCCGTACTCTTCCCTTGATGCCCTGTAACAAACCAAAATGTGCATAAAACTTAGATATAAGTAATGGCGAAATTATTATAAATAGGTAATATGTATGTATTTGCATTTACCTGTGTTTTTACTCCTCCCATTTCACTAGAAATAAAACAGATATTTTCTTGAAAGAAAGCAGCAACCATTAATGAGTTCACTTTTGGAAGGTTATCAGATTGGGCCTTAGTAAATCCTTCTTCCATTTTCAATATTTTTACAAGTATTAAATTTATAGTCAGTGACACAAGAATATACATATATACTTTAGAAAAAAAAAAACTGTTTTTGAAGTGCAAATGCCGTTCGTTTACCTCCATTTTAACATTGTATTTACCGTTTACGTGCAGTGATGTTTACTATGTTTGTACGTCACAATGGCGTTGGCCAATAGCGTAGCGTTCTCAAGTTGACGAAATATTTTAAATATTTTGCTATTTTTAATTGCGAATATTTATTTGAAATAACTTATTTTCATTAAAGTAAGAGTTTTGTTACTAATTACTAACAGTATATTGTTCGAAAATTGTAGACAATCAAAATTATAAAATGCATGCATATTCCCTATTGTGCCATTACAGTTGAATATCACGCTACCAAGAATGCGTGGATGACATCAGCTTTATTAGTCAAATGGTTTAGCGAGTCTTTTGTCGAACAAGTGAGAACATTTCAGAAAAACAATAATATGAGTGGCAAAACACTTTTATTGATGATGCCCCGAGTCATACAACAGAGACGCAATTGATCAGTGATGGACACATCGTAACTATGTTGCTGCCGCCTAATTGCACTCCACTCATCCAACCGATGGATCAAAATGCCATTGACTGACTAAATGTATTATCGCAAGTCTCTTGGTTCATGTTTTGTCTTTTGAAGAAAGCGATATTTCCAACAATATAAAAAATATTAATTTAAAGGATGCCGTGTTTCTGCTAGCTAGTTCTTGGGGCAAAGTGACTCCTGGCGCAATTCAGAAATGTTGGCACAAAATATTTTTTTATTCAGATAATGATGCGTCACATTCTGATTGGGATTCTGAAGATCTGGTTCTATTATCTCTACTTAATCAAACACGTGAATCAGTCACAGATGGGCATAGTGAAATTGCCGAAATTAGGAATATACTGCAGAACCTTACTACTGAAAATAACAAACTGACGGAATCAGGGATCTGTGAATGGATAGATGGCGATGAAGAGTGAAGAGCATTTATCGTTACATAGTGATGAGAGCGAACCCGGAAGAGGAAGTTGGGATTGGTCCAAAAGTGAAACATGATGAGACAATTCATTGTTTCAGTGCATGCATGCTGTGGGCTGAGGAGAATGGAGCTGAATTAAATACCTTGCCTATACTCCGAATGATGCGAGAACGGGCAATGCAAGCCAAGCAGTACAGTATTAAACAAACAAATCTAATTTAATAAATTTTGGTTTTTGCCTTATATTCTCTTTACTTTTTATGTACGACATAACGTATTTTAGTTTGTATTAAGAATTATGGGTATTCGTTTTTCGTAACATTTTCTATATGTTAGTTTCTATTTTGAGTTTATAAATCCCCAACAATACATATTTTGGGTATTATTTTTCAACTTTTAAAAAAGGTTTCAATAATCCGGATGTTTCACTACTTCGGATTGCATCGGTTTAATTGATCCGGATTAGCGAAGCTTTACTGTACATGAATTATTTACCAGTACATACACCGTGGTAATAGTGTTTACCGTGGAGGAAGAAATTTTTATAGTAATGGCCCTTTTTCGTAGTGGCAAGCAAGACGATATAGCTTCTTGGATATACTCCACTGAATCTTGTTACGAGTAATATATTGCAATGTATCCAAATAATGTTGTTGCATTGACTGTTTTTGCGCAACATCAACATCGTGTCGTTGACCACTTTTTAGAAAACAGATGTGTTAGTCAGCGTAAGTCACCTGGTAGACCTAAAATCTTATCTCCAGAAGTTACTGCCGATGTGTAGCAACGAATGCAACAAAGTCCAAATAAATCTCTTCGAAGACTCTCAGCAAACAGGTATTTGGGGTAATGTTAAGTAAGCGGGAAGTGAAAGTTATCGGTTAAAAAGTAGTGGAACTTGTAAATGACCTAAAAAGGAACCACTTTGAGTATAAACTTAAAGGGAGAAACTTAATTTTAAAAAAAATTGAAGATTAATATAGCAAAAATACATGTCACGTTTAATTCATATATTAGGACATTCAAAGAACACGATTATCCGAAATTTAGCTTGTTTTGCTTGTGTTGAAAATGTATGGTTTTGTATTTTTTTTTCAAATTACGTTCCTCCCTATAAGTTTATTCTCAAAGTTGTTCCTTTTTAGAACCTTTTACAAGTTTCACTACTTTTTATGTAATATAACTTTCACTTCCCGTATACTGCACAAACTCCGTTATTTGTTGCATAAATAACATTTTTTTTTTTTAATGTTTACTATTTCTGAGATTATCATATTGAAGCTGTCATAAATTTGTACGATAACAATTATGTATGCATCCTTATAAAATGACTAGAGACCGGACACATCGGGCTGAAATGACGTCATTACGACGGACGATATAAATAGTCTACAACATCTGTAAGCACATCACGCAGTTATTGAATAGCACTATTCATTCGGTTAACCGCACACAAAACATAGATGTGCAGTTAACCGAATGAATAGTGCTATTCAACAACTGCGTGACGTACTTACAGATGTTGTAGACTATTTATATCGTCCGTCGTTATGACGTCCATTTCAGCTCGATGTGTCCGGTCTCTAAAAGTGACTATGATTCAAGAACTGTTCCTCAAGATTTTAATGGAAGAATGCAATACTACCAGTGGTTTCTCAATACTAATAACATTAATGATATATTAGATAAGACATTCTTTACAAAAAAAGGCTTGATTCCACTTGTCTGGTTATGTGAACTGCAAAATTATCGTACTTGGTCCACTGAAAATGTTCATGCGTTTGTAGAAACAAGTTTACATCTTATGAAAATCGGTATGTGGGTAGCAATGTGTCGCAGACGTATTATTGGCCCCATTATATTCCATGAAACAATTAATGCAGAACGATATAAGGAACTGATTTAAAATCCTTTCCTTAAATTAATTACAAGGCAATGAGATACTTACATACCCCATGCGCTACTACACTGCGATATTTGGAACGATTCTTTCCCGAATGATTGATTAGTAGAGGATTATGGCCAGTCCAGTCACCTAATCTGACTCATTAGATTTTTGTTTGGATACTTCAAAAATAAAATATATCGCTATAGGCTACATATATTCAAGAACTGCAAGCATCAATTGAATATGAAATTAACATTAATAATAATGTTGAAACTTTACACAATGATTTCGAAAACTTGAGTACAAACTTGCCTCGATAGTAATGGCCAACATTTCGTTTGAACTTTCATTATAACAACAAATTTATTAACAATGCTGTAATGTATATCAACACTTTTTATCTATGGATATAATATTTATATTCTATATTCATTCTTGATGTATATTAAACTGTTCTGTTTATGGGTGTTTTATAAAAATCTCTCTTTTTAAACGTTTGCTTATAATAAACACATTTTCTAAAAGTCTCCATTTTATTTAATTGCCATTCACATTATTAATAGTTAGCGCTGCTTTAACATACTTAGAAAATCACTTACTGACATCAATAAATAGAATACATAATGTGTACGTAATTAATGTAATTTCCCATTTCAATGTCACGCCAATGATTTATCAAAAATTAGTATTAAGTTGTCCTGCTTCAATACCAATATTTCAGGCACACAAACTTAATCAGCGATTTGTGATCACACTGTACATGTAGCGAAAAAGATCGACTGCTAGACACGCCTATTTTTATTTATTTTACCTTTTCTAATTTTTTAAAACTATTACTATTTGTTGAAGATTATTATTAAATTACAAGAATTAATTACAATACTAATTCAATAATGTAGGGAATATTCTGAATTTCGTATCATTCGGTATGTGTATTTTAGAGACCCATAATATAGCAAACAGCAAACTGTACTTTTAGGTTATGGTACATATATTGCTACTGACAAAAAGTAACTATGGCCCATTCCAAATAAGATTGGACAGTTGGGAAAGATAGGGCTTAAAATAAAAGTTTGCAATTGGTTAAAAGAGAGGGCTAATTCACGCAGACAAAATGAAGTTTATTTTGTTTTGTCAAATTTTCTTTTACTGTCAGTCACTGTCAGTACTGCTCAGTGCTACTGATTTGCGTATTCTATTAGTTGCTTATTGTGCTGTAAATTATTACAAACATTAAATTATTACAAACGTAAAAATCAACAAATAACTTTTTATGAGTATATAATCTCAACATATGACAGCAACTATATGTTCTATTTGTTTGGAATTCCTGTGTAAATTACACTTAGATTGCAGCGCCATCTGGTCCATTCTTATTTGGAATGGAATATAGTGGCACATATATTGTATCTAATGATAATATAATTGAATTATACCAAACCTGTTGAAAATTGTATATTACGATTTCAATATCGTCATGTTGAAAGATGTATTCCAACATTTTCTTGACCGTTTCCCATTCCAAACGATCCAATCCGCAACCAATACGCGGCAATGCTAATTTCTTTACATCGTAGGAAACGATATGTTTTCGCATGTCGTTTAAGGAGGACCACAAGGTGTAATAGGTAGGTTTACTACCACTTGAAATCCTTTTCGTAACCAAGTAATATATGTAACGCTGCTTATCCTGTAGGATAGCCACTTCACCTTGAGTTTTTCTTTGATTAAGAAGTTCATCTACTCTCTTAAACGTTTGCCTGTAATTAATTTTAAATATATCACGGAAAATTTATTACTATAACGATTTCAGATGTTATGCGAGTATTGCATATCAAGTGTATAAGAAATTAAATATAAAAACGACCTATTTACACCGACGATTAAGATAATTGGATTAGATGTCAGGAAGTTATAAAAGATAATAAATATAGGATAAAATTTTAATAGAAATAGAATACAGTTCTATGAACTCTCGCTATTCGCGGGGGTTGCGTGCCACGAAAACACCGCAAGCATTGAATTCGAGAATATCGGGGTACAAAAATAATAACGATAAGAAATAAGTACTAAATTTCTAATTTCAAAATTTTTATTGTAAATCCACTATAATATTGTTTCGCCATACAATGGATTCAGGTGGACGAGAAACTGAATATTTAAAATACAAGTTTGAATATTTATGTATAAATTATTGAGAAAAATGGTGGTGGAAACATTTTTACAATCTTAAATCTAGTAGAGGAGAGTTGTTTAAATCTAATTGGTCATTTAAGCTAATCCTAAATTATTACATCTATTAATTTGTAAATTTTCTAACAAGTTAAGTTTTTTGCTTTTATCTTGAATGTGTAAAATTTTGAAATCTATGATTGATTTCTAAACAATGATTTGCGAAAGTTGAATCTGTTTTCTTTTCTTTATGACTTCTCTCGTTTTCTTCCATCCTAATTTTGAACGTACTCTCCGTTTGTCCTATGTATACCTTATAACAATCTTCACATGTTAACTTGTATACACCAGAGTTTGATTCTTTGTCTATTTTATCTTTGTTATTTTTAATAATGTTCTGTATAGTATTGTCTGTTTTAAATGATATATGTTCGTTATTAAGTTTTTTAATGAAAGTATAATTTTTTCTAAGTGATTGCATTGTAGGAATTAATGATATTGTTTTTTTAATTTTGGGTAAACTAAAGAAAGGGTTTTAGATTTCTGTTGACTATTCAGGGCGTTATTGATAATATTTATAGAGTAACCATTGTTTAATGCTATTGTGTATATCCTGTTTAGTTCGAGGTCGAAATTACTTTTACTCATAGGTACGTAAATTAATTTATACACCATTGATTGGTATGCTGATAATTTTTGTATTATAGGATGAAATGAATTAGCGTGTATTGTGGTGTCTTGTATGTGTTGGTTTATGGTATATAGCGAACTCGTGTTTATTAGTTTTGTGTTATGGTTAAGTCTAGAAAATTAATGCATTTATTTATTTCTGTTTCTATTGAAAATGTTATTTTGGGATTAATGGTGTTGATATAATTATGTTAAGTTTTTAATAGTCTATCTGAACCATTAAAGCAAATTAATATGTCATCAACATACCTTAACCAATAGACACAATTTCTAAACAAAGAATGTATACTTGTTTTAATTTTTAAATTGTTCATGAAAATGTCGGCTAATAAGGGGCTTAGTGGGTTCTCCATTGGTAGACTTTCTGTTTGTTTATAAAATTTCTTGTAAAATTGAAAATAATTTTGTTCCAGGCACATTTCTAAAAGCTGTCAAACTTCGATATTTTGACAATGTTCGTATTATTACGTTCTAGTTGTAAAGTGATTAAATCTATTACCTCCTGGGGTGGGATACTAGTAAATAGATTCGAGGCATCAAAAGAAACGAGTTTACATTTGTTTGGTATTTCCAAGTTTGAAATGTTGTTAATTAATTCATGGGAATTCTTAACGGAGAACTTAGATTCGAATTTAGTGTGTAAGAATTAAATAAATTAAGAGCTTAGACACATTTCTCCAAGGTGCTTATACGTACGATACTACTGGTCGTATAGGTCTATGCAATTTAATTAAACTATATATTTTATGAGGTAGGGGATTCATAGTGAAAATAGTAAAAAAATAATTTTGAAACTAGAAGTTTAGTACTTATTTCTTATCGGTATAAAGTTTCAACAAGTATCTCCTTCGTCAATCAACGACACATTAGATTAGTTGTCGAAATACGTATTTAGTAGGGCTGGGCGAAGTATCGATACATCGTCCAATACCCGATACCATAACTGGTATCGATAGCCCGATACCTCAGGATTCCAAAGGATCGATTCCAAAGCATCGATACTTTACCGATTCCAGTACTCGCTAAGTATCAATCTATCTGGTTAGCGATGTATCGGGTAGCCATGTATGGGATAGCTTACGTATGTGCATTTTTTTAAATGTACATAAAGGATGCAATAACTTTTTAAGTAAAGAATTTTTAAGTGTGTATGCATTATATATATTATATAATATATATTTAAAAGGATGTTAGTATTATGCGTAGCAAATATCCTTATTATGACAAAACTATAATTATTACAAAAAAAAAACAAAATATCACAATATTGCAAATTTCATACCGTAGTTATTGTAGAATCGGTAAATTAATTTTATCTCTTGAAACCGATATCAGACCATCGACATCTAGAAAACGGGTTATGAATACTGATTCCTAGGTATCGAATCAAGGTATCGTTTCCAAGGTATCGATTCCAAGGCATCGATTCCAAGGTGTCGATTTCAAGGTATCGATTCCGAGTTATCGATTCAAGATACCGATTCCTAAGTATCGATACTTTACCGATTCCAGTACTCAGAATCGATACCGTGCACAGACCCGATACATCGCTAAGTATCGATACCTCGATTGGTATCGGTACCCGATACCGAAAACGTCGGTATCGCCCAGCCCTAGTATTTAGTATACGATTAGTAATTGTGGTAAGGGGTTATAAAGCTTTTTTTTAGTTTTTAGTGTAGATATCAATTATTAACACTAAAGAAATTGCCTAAAATAGATTCTCACTAATAAATCATTTTTCTATGATTTTGTTCATGAAGTTTTCTGGCGTCACAGAAAAGAGGAAAACAACAATTTGAAATTTCAAAATTATTATCGATGTGGAGGAACCATCTACCTTGTCTGGAGCACCTTCAAAACGGAAAGAAGAACATCAGCAAGCTCTGAAGCTATATTGTCACATATGCCTTATCATATTTTTGTATTTGGTTCATCAAGTGATGATGTAAAGGATTCTAATTTGCCGACTAATCATGATATTTTAAAATATTTCTTCGTTGTGATCGTGCATAACTTGAAAGCAAAATGTTATCGCATAAAACTTTTACTCCACATGTAGCAGAGATCAATTGATAGATATCTAGAGTAAATTTAATGTTGAAATCATTAACATAAAAAATATTAAAAAAAGAAACTGTTTTGCTTAATAAATACTATAGAAAATAAAAAAATATAAACAAAACTAAAGAATTTAGAACATTCGTAGATTCAACGAACGAATTGTTTTATATTGGTAAATGTAATTGTAAGTTAAAAACAACGAAATGCTAGTGTGGTTTGATTTCATAACATCTAAAAGAATCCATGATGGACCAACATAATGATAGAAAATTGACAAAAACTGAATATATGGTAGACGTTTTACAAGCAGTATCCACAATAATATCAAGAATTCCAAATTGTAGTGATCAACCAACGTACATTCCACATCAGATGTGGATATAGTTGAAAATGAAGAAGTTGCAGAAGTATCTAGTCCAATGAAACAATGGCATTATACTAAAAAATACGATACCTTGAAGTTTACTACGATGTGTGATAGATTTGGAGTTTCAGATAGGGTGGCTTCATGTTTAGCAACTGCTCTCTTAGAAGACATAGACTTCAGATGATCGCGGTAAACTTGTTATTATAGATAAAGCTAAAGTGACTAGAGAGAATATTAAACCTAGAGATGAGTTTGAGGAACCTCCATTAAATGATTCACAAATACCAATGCATATACAAGGAATGCAAAGGCATGTGCTAGTGCTTCCAAACGTGTTATAGAAACGAATAGTGAAGGTGTTGTGGCAGTAACAATAGAAAGTCATAAAAAAGTAATCGAATGGAAAACAAAAATTTTTTTTAAAAATGGTAATGAAAGACTTTCTGTTTAAAAAAATCATTAAAATTGTACATAAAAATATTTATTTTTTCTTTTGTTTTATCCTTCAAAATATGTAATGATTATTTCAGGTTGTTTTTTCTACCAAAATGATTTCGAAAATGAAAAAAATCGATCGTTATAAAAGTTTCTGTAATGTACTTTAATGAGGTGTAAGAAAAATATGTTTTCATAAAAAAAATCATAGAAAAACGATAATTTATGTCTCTTTTAGGCTATTTTTTTACTCATATCTTCACCGAAATTTAAAACAAAAACGTATTAATAGTGATTCTAAAAGGTGGAAGAAATACCTTTCCAACAAGCCTGTACTGAGCAACCTACTATAATTCTATAGGATTTTACGACGATTTTACTAAAAGTAATACACATTTATTAAAGCAAATATGTATTTTAAAAATTTCGGGGGCTCCAAATCCGACTAAGAGCTATGTCTCTTGAGCAATTTTACTCAGAATTATTTATAGAATACATTTTTGCTATACGCTTTATGGAGAAAAAATGTTCTATATACTTTGAACCGCCCTAATATACAGACATATACAGGGTCAGGTGAATGTATGGAAACACCAGATTTCTGACAAAATTATGTGTTCTTTTAAAAAATAACCTTAATAAAAGTTTTTGTAGTATTTTTATTCTACAACTTTCACTTGTTTTGAGATATGGCGTCATCGCCAGTTTTTTAAATGGATCGGCCTGTATATCTTAACATTTTTGGATAGAAACATTTTCAAGAATTACAATTTTATATGGTTTATCTTATAACATATTTGAAAAGGTTAGCAACAAGAAAATATTGAAAACAAGACAATTCATAATAAACATTCAAACTGATGACCTTCTGAAGCCTGACAGTATCCTAGTCTATCAACGAAGGACCTTAATAAATATTGAATCACGTCTTGTGCTATCTCTTGAAAGGCCATTCTAATTCGATCTTCCAACTCTTCGAGCGACTGAGGTTTAGTCTTATAGGGTTTCAAATGTCCCTAAAGGAAAACGTCTAAAGGACTTAAAATAGGGCGAACGCGGTGGCATGCAGCGGGGCTCCATCTTGCTGATACCAGGTGGTATCTGAGAATATTGCAGCCTTTATGGAGCTTGGAAATAAATGAATTAATGCTGGAACAATTTCCTCGCGCAATAATTATAAATAACGAATGGCGTTCAAATTTTCACTAAAAATGAAAGGTCTGATTATGTGAAAATTATATGAAAATTTAAAACGTAATTACAGAGGTTTAGTATTGGAGTATATTAAATGAAGTTGATGAAGGTGGCAGTCTTTCTCATAGATTGCCTACAAAGATAAACCTAAAAATGTTGGATGGCTTCAGCCTGAATACTAAAGAATAATACCCTGAAAAAATCTTGGTCAAAATTGATTCAGTAAGAGGGACATGATATATATGCAAAGTTCAAAGATAATGAAATTTCAAATTATCGCCAGAATATCAGGATTATGATAGTGTTACTCAAGCATATGTATGTGAATATTTAAAACTGATGGTATGGAATATGCACCAAGAATTAATTAATATTGTTTGCAAAGATACTAATGAAATGAAGTGATGACAATGATGGAGTTAGAAGCCAGCAACAATATTCCAGCAAAAATATCACATTCAAACTAGAGGAAGTGTTGGCTTATATGGAACAAAAAAATTCAATTGCTGATGCTTTACTTATCAAACAGCAAAAACAGAAATAGTGGAAAATAAGTGCAGTTAAAAACTTTCCAAAACATTAGGATTAAGTAATAAAATGTTTAATTTTATACTGTGCAAACGTTGAAATTTTAAGCAATATTAAGCAATATTTGAAAATTTGCAATTTGTAAACAATTAAAATATTAACAAAAAAAAATTATATATTATAAAATTTTATTTTAATCACATACCTAAATCCTACAGCTATGCCATACCCCATTGCCATATCTTCTGCAACACAATGACCAAGAGAATATTCTTTATCAGCAGTAAATAAATCACCAAATTCTTCTTTAACTTTTCTATAATCTATATCTTTAGAATTATCTACATAGGTTTTCATAAATGTTTGATAATCACTATATTTACTTTGCAAATTATTATTAGGTTTAGTTTCAAAATGGCTTTTGAGTCCAGATTTACTTGTATTAGCAAATTCAGTCATAGAATAGTCTTCATAATTTTTTCTAAGCTTTTGTGATTCATTATTATTACGTTCTCTCCAATTCTCAGATTTATGGTCTTGATCTGTTTTGGATTTCTTTGTATTGTCTTTATTAGTAGTATATTCACAATTTTTTGTTTTGCAACTCTTAGAATCCATAGTTTCATATTTTTTCCTTTCTGGTTTAGAAAACTTTTCTTTCTTATATTCATTATTTTTATTTCTCTGGGAAGTCTCATGTTTCTCATTATCTGAACTTTCCTTTGTATGTTTTACTTTATTAGTATTAGTTTCGCATTTATTATCAGATTCCTTTTTTAATTTCTTAGATTCAGAAAATTCATTAGAATCCTTAATGTCATATTCATCTCTTTCTGGTTCAGAAAGTTTTTCTTCTTCATCACTTAGATATTCTTTCTCATCTTCATTATTTTGATTTCTCTGAGAAGTCTCGTGTTTCTCAATTTTATTATTTGAAGGCCTACTAATTGAGGAAGTATCTTTGACATTTATTGAAGATATATTATTTGTTTGAGTATTATGAATATTAGCATTTTCCTTATGCTTAGGTTCAATAGTTTGGTTCACACTAGCAGTATTAACATTTGTTTTATGTTTATCAACATTGGGATTTGGATTATTTCGTTTCTTCCACTTCTTATTCTTAACCATCTTACTATAAAAAATACAAATTGAATTTATTTCGTTACATTATAAATAATTACATAACCTCAAAGTGTAAAATGACCATCCTTATTAAATTAATGAAGGATTTTCATCTTTTGCTTTGGTATTAAAAACGCCACTATTAATACACAATAAAAGTAAAAAATAAATTTGATTTGATGATTAATAACTACGCAAACTAAATAAATGTAGAATTTGTTACTGGTTATTGGTTATAATTCCGAGACAATAAATAACTCATTTTATTTAATTTTTACAATACTTATGTGTAACTGATGTTATACATTTATTCAATTGAAACTAAGAATTACTATTTGATATTAATTGATTACAAACTAAAAATCCACTATTGCTTATATGGAATAATGAATTAATACATACTTACAATAGTGTAAATGGAAAAGTAAACTCTGGATAATTGTCCTAAACTATCCACGCGGAAAACGAAAATTTGCTTTTACACTTAATAACTTACTACTAAATTAACTAGAAAGGGGTTTCCCTCATGTAAAGTTATATTTGATCAAATGCGCGCTTCCACTAACTTCATGTAGTGAAAAGTTACTAAAAATAGAATTTTTAAAATACAAAAATTTATATATTAACAACATATGTTATTCCTGTAACACCAATGTCAAACAATTTTCGATAATAAGAACAAGTAAAATCTTCAAAATGAAATACAACAACATAATAACGGGTGTTCAGAAACATTCGAAGTAAAAGTAGTCCTTGTAAATATGAAGTCATGTCTGAGATAGATTGATACATTTACTTAATACAATTTTATAGGTTATCAAATTAGTATCTTCGATATTAGATTCTGACAATTTTTGACAAACAACAGTTGACATTTAATAATTATTACAAATCAGATACTTAAGTAAAGATATACAATTTTTTGTTCAGAGCCCGCTTGACTTCGAATGTTTCTGAACACCCGTTATATTGTTAAATGCCAACATGCTGCCATCTTATGGTCGAAACTACATAACGTTTGCGAATCAAATAGGGTGTTGCAACAGACAATTTCACAATCTAATCGTTTGTATCGAGCGATCAAGATAATTTGTAATCGAGTCAACCTTGAATCCGAAATCGTATGTATTTACTTGAACTGCACTTAAACGTCAAGTAAAATGTCAGTTGACAGCTAAAATAACAACAGTTAATGTAAACTATGCAACTGAGGACGAATGTATTTACGACATACAATAGACCACGCAAGTGCTGTCGTCATTTTTGCGGAAGGTCAGGGACCGCGTTCCAAACAAACGGCATTTAAATTTTTTTCATAGGGTATTTCGTATTGTATTTGGAACGCGTTGCAAATTTGAAGTGAAAAGTTGTTATTTTTAAGTTAATTTTAATTGTTATTGCATGTAGGTATGAACGACGTTGTTTAAAACTGATATTAATAATATTAATTGTTTTATAGCACGGTTATACTTGAGTAACTAAAGTACAAAAGTGAGGTTAGATAGATATACATAATGGTGATGTGTTTTGCTCCTACTTGCAAGCATTAAGTGAAAAAAAGGGATGCACTATTTTTACTTTTCCTACAGAAAAGGCAGAATTATCGAGGTGGAAATAGCTTTTTTGCAGTCATTGCTAATATTTTTTTTCAAATAAAAAACACCATTGCCAAATATTTTGTTTTTAATAACTATAATATGTATATTGATATTTTGCTTACATACTTACCAAGTAACAAGTGATATTAATATAGGAAGACTAATTAAAAATCGTTTTACCAAGAGTGACTATATGTTTCAAATGGCGCTTTAAATTTGTTTGGAACGTAGACTCTGACCTACCGTACAGAAAATGGCGATTTGACGTCACGCTTGCGTGGTCTATTTCGGTTTCAAGGTTGACTCGATTACAAATTATCTTGATCGCTCGATATTTGCCTAAAATAACGGATGTTCAGAAACATTCGAAGTCAAGTGGGCTCTGAACAAAAAGTCGTATATCTTTACTTAAGTATCTGATTTGTAATAATTATTAAATGTCAACTTAAAAAAGGTATATAACCCCTTACCACAATTATTAATCGTATCCTAAATACGTATTTCGACAACTAAGTTGTCATCATCAGTAGGTAAAAACCACTAATTAAAAAGTCGCACATGGGGCACAGTAAAACGAGAGAACCGCTTAACGCAATAACTACTTTACACTGCGTCCACGTATAGACTAATTTTAAACATGCGATTCTAAACTACGTCGGTAAACTACGGGAGGTCGAAAAAACACTTATCCCTAAGGAAAAGGTCTACACATGTTAAGTCTGCGAGTTGAAGTATGTCGAACTGAGAGACGGCCAACGTTCCTATCCAAAGGGAAACGGCAAAAAATATATGTCCCAATACCTACAATTTTAAAAAAGGACGATGACACAGTTAGAGTAATAAAAATGAAAAAAGACAGCTGAAAGAGATCGGTGACCTGTCGCTATTCATTGAATTATATTTATTTTTCGCGATATGTATACTTTCATAAGCATCAAGTTCGTTGGGTTTATTAATTCCTTTTACTAACTTCAACCCTGTACATTGTGGAGTGTGCTCAAAGCGTGGTATGCGACATTCGATTTATCCGGTCTATTGTATTTAATATGTGATATGTGTTCTTTAAAACGGGTAATTATTGGTCGTTTAGTTTGGCCTATATATTTCAAATTACAATCTCCGCAACTAATTTCGTATATACCTGATTTAGAATTGACATTAACTCTATCTTCAGTATTCCCTAGGAGACTTTTGATAGTGTTTTCGGACCGAAAAGTACCTGGAGACCTCTTTCTTTCACAACTTTATTAATGTTTTTCGTGACGGGGTGGTATGGTAAACACATGTACTTTTAACACATGTACTTTTAACACATGTACTCCTGGTTACTTTGAGTTATCAAACTTGTGGATTCGCGGATTGTATTTTTTATTTTTGTTTTTCTAATTAATTTATTATTAGATAATCGTCGCCTTAAGTATCAGCTGGTGCTTAAGGTTGGTTTATAAATCGCAAATGCGTCACAATCACATACTTAAGCATAGACGCCGCCTTAAGGTCTGACTATAAATATGGGCCGTATTTGCTAATGCCAACTTACGCACTAACCTTTTCTCCTGAATTTTGAATTGGTCGATTGGAATGAAAGGCGAAAGTAGATGGCGCAACAGTATTTAACGCCGAAAATTTCAATCTCGTCTTTTGGATATTTTTAAAATTTGCTAATAATTAAATTTCTAATAAAAACAAGCTTTAACAATATGATTGAACCAATAAAGGGAGATTTTTATCTCATTATAGAATAGAATCACATCGCTAATGCCTATTTTTATCAGAAATTCGATATTTTAATTATAACCTTAGAAAATACCGCGATATCATAAAGTTTCTGGGTCAACGGTGGCCATGGGGTGAAAAACGTCTGTCTTAATTTATATCGTCCTTTTGAGAAAAATCTGATAAAATTTTCAGGTTATGTGTCATACTGACATTAAGATTAATATATTGACAAATTTTAACGTCAGCATGACACTTAACCTGAAAATTTTATCAGACTTTTCTCAAAAGGATGATATAAATTAAGACAGACGTTTTTCACCCCATGGCCACCGTTGACCCAGAAACTTTATGATATCGCGGTACCATTTCCTATTGTAACGAGCCATCGAAAAAATTCATAATTGGAGTAGACTGTGAAATTGGGTTGATACTTTAACCACTTCCACATAATGACATTTATTATTTGACATTGAAACTATAAGTTTGTGTCAAATTTTTCAAAACTCTTATTAAGAAAATTGTTTGTGTTTAGATGTAAATGGACAACATTTTCAACAACTTCTGTAGGTATATGTAAATTTTGATTATGATTTCGATATTAAATAAATTATTTGTTTTCTTTTTTGTTGTAGTATCATTTCAATGCCATAACCTTTTTTTACAATGAAACCAAATGAAACTGTCAAGCATCAAGTAATGTGACTAATGTGTCATTATGTGGAAGTGGTTAAAGTACCAACCCAATTTCACAGTCTACTCCAATTATGAATTTTTTCGATGGCTCGTTATGTATAGCAAGCGCCAATTAAGTTGGCGCGAGGACGGGGTGCGCAGAAGCCGTTTTTAAAAACGTCCACCCCCACTACTCAAGTAACTATCAGAATACATTCCACAACATATTCCACAGCAGAAATTTATAAATCTGAAAGCTGGTGAGAGGGGTTTCAAATGGTAAATTGACTATTAATTGTGATGAGAATATTTTTTTTAATTTTACGTATTTGAAGTAGCATTAATAAAGTATCAATATACCTGTATGTGTTATATATTAAAGCTCATTTCCTTAGAGATTGAGACATTACTAAAGATCCCCACTTAGGTAGGAAAGCACCAGCGTCACTGCGTTGGCTTTACTGAAATAAAAGTTGCGTTATTTAGAAAAAATGCCTTCCGTTCGAATTACACGTACGTGTATTCGTAAATACGTCTATAAACAACTTCACACTGTTAGCTGTTCATGTACTACATACATATAGCACGCGAGGCATTGGCAAGTGAATCTCCCAAATCTCTCGCCTGTCCACGCTTCTGTGAGCCGATCAAGAATGGCGGTCTTTAGACATTACGTCATCAAAACGTGGGATATTAAAGACAACCCGAGACAGGCAACTACGTACTAAACTTTACTCCTGAATATTGAATTGGTCAATTGGAATGAAAGGCTAACGTAGATGGTGCAATAATATTTAACGTAGGAAATTTCATTGCTATTTTCAAACGAAAAAGCTTTTCAATCCACAAAATGGAATTTCAAAAATTTACCGGCCTAGGCGAACCAGGTATGACCCACGTTACATCAGGAAGACAAATAGATCCGATCACTTTAAGGTAAACATGTGGTCCTGGGTCACAGGTGTCGGAGGCTTGGGTGTTATCTTTAGCGAAAGATTAAATGTAGTAATTTATCGTTAGATATCACAATGTCTGTTACCTTCGGTCCGCCCTATTTTTGGTGAAAATTTTAAATTCCAGGACGATAATTGCCCAATTCATCGGGCCCATATTGTTCGGTAATAATTAGAAAAACAAAGAATTGAGATACTACTATGATGTTCAGAGTCCAGACCTGAATCCCGTTGAGAACGTGTGGGGGAAAATGGTGAAGTCTATCAGACAACACAATTTTCGTCCAAGAAATATTGGCGAGTTAGAGCAGAAGATACATGAAATGTGACAGCAAATTTCACCGGAATTTACTATACTGTTTTTTAATATGAGAGACAAAATTGAAAATGGCCCGCCAAAATATACACTTACGATTGGCTAATTGCCGGTCTGGTTTACACTACCCATATTTGGTAATTTAGTGCCGCCATATTTTAGACACAGTTGATCGAGTAAATATTTTCCGATTATATTTTTGTGTTTCTATAATGATTAGACAAAATAATTTTTTTGAAAAACTATTTGTTCACCGTATTATACACGAATACAAAGTGAAAGAACTAAGTTCACCACCACTAAAACGGTTAGGATAAGAATTGTTGCTGAATTGGTACATTTTTTTTTTTATGATGGGGAACTTCCCACGTTAAACAAAATTTTAAAGAAAATGAAAATATACCTCAAATGAGTCGTTCAACTTTATATAAACTAATGAAGATGCTTAATTTTAAGCGAGTTGTGCTATTAAATTATATTAGTGTTTTATGTAATATAGTGTATGTATTCATAGGTATTTAAAAAGTAATCGCGAAAGTCTACTGTTTGAACGTGATATTATTTTGGGGAGAGGAAGATATTTATCTTCAATTAAAAAATATAGAACTGAGCAACGCGCAATCTATTATTTAGACAAAACATGGCTTAATGAAGGACACACAAAAGCAAAAATGTGGGCAGATATTGTTATAATCAGAGACCGGACACATCGGGTTGAAATGACGTTGTCATTTCGACGGCTGATATAAATAGTCTACAACATCTGTAAGTACATCACACAGTTATTGAACGCACTATCTGGCTAGCGCGCGCATCTGTTTTCATCGAGAATTGCGACGTTTTTTGTTGGATATTTACAGTTAAATTTATGTTTTCATGGGCGTAGATAGTAACGTGTAGAGTTTTAATAATTAAGTCTATTTAGATTATATTTCGTAAGATAAATAAAGTGGCTGTGAGTTAGTTTCTTGTTTTCATAATTTTAACTGTTAATTACATCGTAATTTTTGTGATAGATCCTGTTTAATATCGTTTGATTGAATCTACTTCCCCCAATTATTTCGACTTAAGTGTGCCTTGAATTTCGTTCAGTTTCAATAACTTACGCATACATTTTTAGTTTTCATTTATTTAGGTCTAGAGCATTGTTTAAGTTATTTTTTCAGATATGATATGGAAGAACGTCGAGAACGGCATCGTAAAACAATGGCGAGTTGGATTGATGATCATACTGATTGTATGTCCATTGTCAGTGATTCCGAAATTTATTGCAAAATGTGTAAAATATCGTTAAAAAATTCC
Organism: Melolontha melolontha; assembly: GCA_935421215.2. Classification (NCBI taxonomy): domain Eukaryota; kingdom Metazoa; phylum Arthropoda; class Insecta; order Coleoptera; family Scarabaeidae; genus Melolontha; species Melolontha melolontha. The sequence goes on along the minus strand of OW285235.1, from coordinate 202,136,122 downwards.
ATGAAATCGCATATACAATTAGCATCGCAAACACATGCATAGAAATTGGAACCGTTGGAATCTGACAATTTTAACGAAGAACTCTGTGAAACTTTTATGGCGGCTAATATTCTATTAAATAAACTTAACAATCCCACTTTAAAAATATTTCTCCAAAAATATACTGGTCAAAAGTTACCTTACGCAAATACATATTATGTTTCTAAGTGCTACACGAAAGCAGTAGAACGCATTAGAAGCCATCTTTAAAATCAGTACCTCTGGATAAGTGCCGACGAAACTGTCGATATATTAGGATGCTCTGTGGCAAATGTTGTAGCTGGTGTACTACATCCAACTATTCCATATAACGCATATGTAATAGCAACAAAAGTTATAAATACAGTTGATGCGGAAAAAGTTGCTAAAACCATTAACGAGAATATTCAAAAAATACTTCATTCGGACGACAGTTACAAAGAAAAAGTACTTTTATTTGTAAGCGACAGTGCTGCATCTATGTTAAAAACAAGCAGACTATTAAAGGAAACATATCCTAATATGCTGCATATTACTTGTGTAGCACATGCTCTCCACAGAATCTGTGAATATATCAGAGACACCTTTCCAGAAGTTGACTTGTATCCGCTTTTAAAAAAGTTTTCGGAAACGCACCATTGAGAGTAGCTCTTTACAGGGAAAAACTTCCATCTTTATCACTACCTCCCTTTCCAGTAATAACTAGATGGAGGCATGGTTAGAAGCTACTACTTTTTATGCAGAGAATTTTGATAGTTTACAAAACTTCGTTGCATGTTTAAATACCGATGCTCGGAGTATTTCTGGGTGCAAGGAACGAACACAAATTCCACATTTAAAAAATCAGTTGTACTTTCTTCGGGAACACTTTGGAAATTTGCCAAAACTAATCACTTATTTTGAAAATCGAAATCTCAAATTAAATGATGGTTTAACGACATTAGATGTGGCGGTATTAATAATTTGAAAAGTATTCCAAGTGACTTCGGATGTGGCCTTCGGCAAAAGTTAGAAACAGTGTTTAATAGAAACCCTGATTTAATAACATTGCGGTAATGGTGTATATGGACAATGCCTCAAAATCTAACTGCTAAAGAAGCTGAAATAAAAGAATATTTCCAGTATGCACCTTATATCCAGTTGCGATGTAGAAAGGACGTTTTCTATTTACAAGGATGTATTTCCTTCAAAGACAACAAATTTTACAGAAGAGGACCTTGGGAAAGTATTGTTAGTAAATATTAATACTCCTTTACGCAACTTGAACTACAAAATGAACAAATAAAAATGCTTTTCGTATTTTGTAGCCGTATGTATACCCGTTTTATTATTATAAGTATAATTATATAAATAAAATGAAAAACTTTAAAAATTCAAATGTTCAATAGTACGCTCGTGGGCGATGAATCACAAACCTCTTATGTCCGGTCTCTAGTTATAATACACAGGCAAGCATTTATAGATGATGTAACTACCAGTCTAAAAAATCCCATTGGTAAAAGAAGACGCTAAATTAATTTTACATATTGGCTCTAAAAACGGTTTTGCTGACGATGGGTTCGTGATATTTGAGGGAAGAAAAATTGCCGATTACCAGGATGAAATGGCTGCAAACGTTTTTGATGCGTGGTTCAGTAACATTAAAATTACCTGACAATAGTGTAATTGGCAAAAAATGAAGAACATGTAATTAAAGAGGAAGATAAAATGTGTAATTTAGATGATGTAATTATTTCGCCTGAAAATCATGACAGTAGCGACAGTGATCTTAATATGGACAATGATACTGATTCTACTGTGTATTGAATTTAAATAAATAATATTCTTATATTTTGAATGTAAATCAGTATGAAATATTTAAATCAATTTAGTCAATCTTTTGGAACTGGAAATTGTATAATCAATAAATTTCAGGCGTATTAAGTGTAAGTTGTAAAATAAAATAACTTATAGAAATATATAGATTTACCTACAAGTAATTAAATTTGCCTCAGCAATATTTAACAACGAATATTCTTTCTGTTGTAACTTAATCAATTTATTTACTTACTTACATATTTTTCAGATTATCACATCCAATATGAAATTTCTTAAATGCATATAATTTTTTTGTAAATATTTATTTTATGTATTGCAAATATAAATCAAGTAATAAATAAGATATTAAAACTACTGCCATTTATTTTTTGCAACTGTGATCTATAATGCAGTTTAGTTAAATATCGAAGTGTAAATAGTAAGTGCTCCTTCATTTCATTGTAATTTATCATTTAAATTTGCCGCCAAAATTGGTGTCGGTGTCAAAATATGCCTAATGTGATGCGGGTTGAGGCGGTTTCTCGCTTATTAAAAAACAGAGTATAGAACGTTAATATCATCTATGCCCAGACGATTACTAAACGTTATAGAACTCCATGAAGAAATGACAAAATTTTAATGTATTATCTGATAAGTTAAACGATAATAATAAACATGACTTTGTATAAACAAGTGTATTATAACGGGTGTTCAGAAACAGTCAAGTGGGCTCTGAACAAAAAATCGTATATCTTTACTTAAGTATCTGATTTGTAATAATTATTAAATGTCAACTGTTGTCTGTCAAAAATCAATGTATCTCAGACATGACTTCATATTTTCAAGGACTACTTTGACTTCGAATGTTTCTGAACACCCGTTATTTCGATGCTTCACAATTACAGTGCGATTATATTCACGCACGCCGGTTGACAAAATGACTTTTGCACGTTACTACAATCTTTTAAGTACGTTAGCAACGTCGCAATACCAAAATATTTAAAAATTGACTTTAGATATAACTTCACTACTGTACCACTTTTCTTTTAATTCGATTGTTCCTAATGAGACTGAATTCTGCCACTATTGTAATATATTCGTTTAAACTAATCTACATAACATCTTATTAAAGATTTTCATACAGAATTAAGATTATTTACAATTAAATGTTGGACATTCATCAAAAGAAAAGCAAACACAAATTTTTCTCAAATATTCTTTTATTTACTTAATTCAACTTGAAAATATATAAATATATAATTTTTATTTTATAATACAGCAAAGTTTGAACTTATTTATAACTTTTGAGTATATGTTACAGAACTGTCCAAAACTGTACTGGAAAAATGTAATCATATTTTGTAACTGTAATTAAAAGTTTATAAACCTGAATATAGATTATTTTGCATGTATTTATGATTAGACTAAAATAGAATAATTTTAGTACTTTAAATAAGAGATTATTCTTAAGTATTTTTTTGTTATATGTATTCTTATTGCAGTATCTTAACCATTTAGTTTACAATAAGATGAATGTATAATAAAATTTCTGCAACTCCAAAGATGCGAATGATTACATAATGCAAAACTAATTAAAGTTCGGGCTTTTTAAATATTGTAAATTCTCTGGCCAGCATACATATATCTCAACGTCTGTCATCGAATAACGCATCAAGTTCAATATTTTTGATACAGTTTGATCATTCCTATCCTCGGCAAATGCTTGAAAAGCAATGTAACTATATTTTTCTTTTCTATTTCGACTTTGAATTGAACCTAAACATTTTTGAAGACATTCGAAATTTATCGGATCTCCATGAGCTTTTCGAACAATGCAACCATAGAAGGCATATCCATCATTAAATCTATCAACAAGAATATTTTTTCCCATTTCCTTTTCTTCCGACTTGTATCGGCTAACAACAAATGGGAATCTTTCACCTATAGCTTTTAATTCTTCTGTTGGATAGCCATCTTCTGATCCAAAGTATATAATTATTGTACCATATTCTATTTTAGAAATTGGATAATCCACGTTTACCACGTTACACTTACGAAATTTGGATGGTGGAATTGCATCTGAGTCCTGTAAAAATAGGAATGTAATAGTAAATGTTTTATATACGTATATTTAACATCTAAGTAGTATTAATATTGCTGAAATCTTTCCAACGGTACTATAAAAATATAATCAAAAGCAGTAAAACAATGTTTAAGTATTAACTTTCGCAGATAGATCGCTTTCGCCTGGTCAGCATCTAATAAGGATGCAAACAGTATCTAGTAATTTCATTTTCATTATTACATCTAAAGCAGGGTTTTCGCGGGTTGTAAGCCACGAACGTCAACTAGAACTACGCTTCGTGGAAACAACTAATTCGTGAAATACGAATAATGCGTCATCATTCACGAACCAAACTAATTTCGTTCGTGGCGATGTCAAATGCGTTTGATTTTTGGTTCGTGTTGTCGGTCGTGAGCTGAATTTAAGAAACTAGTGTACGTTCAGAATGGCTGCTCATATTTTAAAACTGAGTGATACAGACACAATAAAATTTTTGAATTTTATCAGAATCTATGTCGTGGGACCCAACTAGATATTATAAAAAACGAGAATAAGTGTTGTAGTGAACATTCAGGGATTCACTGATGTTCACGTAATAATGAAATGGAATTAAACAAAAATTCCGAGAGTAGAAATTCCGGGTGTTCTGACGACGTCCCCAAAGTAATATGACTCAAAACAATAAAAATTCAAAAACTTTATAAAGTCTCCACTAGCTAAATATCGGAAGTTATCTGTGGATAAAAAGTAATGAAGCTGACTAAATAAAACACACAGAATAGTATATTAAAACAGAAGTTTCATAAGGCACCATTTTGTGGCACGAGTTTTCTAAAGGAGTGCGACAAAAGGCCTTATAAAACGAGTTTTTTTATACAATTTTTTCTATTTTGCATTTTTTACATTAATAAATTGAAATTATTTAATTCAGAGATTCAGAAAGTTTTATTTTTATATAAAGCAGGCAGTTGGTCACATTGATACTTGACATTTTCAAATTTAAATATGTATTGTGCGTTCCAAAAAAAAAACTGCATCTAGTGAGCCATGATTTCTAAGTAACATTCAAAAGCATGTCGTAACTTTGCCAATACGAATTTCTTAAATGACAGTTACATCTAAATGACAGACGGCTTTAGAAAATTGCAAGATTAATTGTAAGGTTATAATCTTCCTGTCAATTAGATGACACTAATGACATTAATATTTGGCAATTCAAAACGGTGCAGTTAAGTTACGACATATCTATAAGTTTCATGGCCAACTCTGAAGCTGTTCTTTTTGAACGCACAATGTTGCTATCCGCAAAATATTATTTATTAATTTTCGTTAACATTACTTGTTGATATTTTATTTAAAAATAAATATGAGTGACATAGAAACTAATATATCTTGTTAATTGTATAGAATATACGTTATTTGTGTAGCAATTTCCTTTTCTAGGTATAGCAAGCTCCAAATAAGATGGCGAGCGGAGGGGGTGCGCAGTAGTCGTTTCTAAAAACATGTACTCCCACTTACTCAAATAATTGTCAGAATATATTTTGTCAGTGACGGAACATAATGTCTTTGGTTGGGGATCATAAAGTAATACACGCTCAAACGCGAGAATTAATTTTTAATGTTTACAATAATTTTTATAAACATAAAAGTAATATATGATCAAAAAGTCTTTGGATCGCGATAGCCATAAAGTGTAAAAACCATCTATAGAATTATTTACTTCTGTACTTTGAAGTATCATAAGTCACAAATAAAATAGATTTTAGGTTTTGGTAATTAGTTGCATTTTATGTATATTTTATAACTAGCTGATTTGACAGTTGTCAAATAAATGTCAAAACTAATTGAAATAAATAACTTCATAGATAGCTCGTAAATTCCATAGCAATAGCGATCCAAAGACTTTTTGATCATACGATACATCATTGCTACTAAGTGAAATAAATATTTAGAATCAGAAATATTAGTTGATGAAACGACAGAAAGTTTAATTATTAATGTATATAATGAGAGTGACAGTGATGATGACAACTTCAGTTACGAAGATTAATTTGTTAATCTATTGTACTGTTAGTAATAAAGAAATAAAGCATTTATAAATTAAATACTCTTGATATGTATGCAAGCAAATGGATTTGTGTTTTGTGATATTCTTCACTATATGCTTGTACATTCAAATCTCATTTCATATATAAATTATTTAGTTAATTATAACATCAAATTGCTTCCTCTGTAAATTTATATTATTTTAAAAATATTCTTAAAAACATGTTTATACATTACAATCTCATTATTACCGTCAAAATAATTAAAAAAATGGGAAATCTAAAATTTGATCGTGTGCTGTTAATTGTCAACTTATGTTAAGTTTTATTCGTGTCAAACGTTACTATTGGTTTTAGTTTTAAGTATGCCAAAAGCCCGAATCTTAATCCAATTGAAAATTCGTGAGACACATGGAAAAAACAATGTGTCGTACTAATTTTAGACAGATAGGAATTGATTAATGGCATAAACGAGTGTTGGCAAAATTTAACTGCACTGGTTGTGAAGCTCTAATTAGATCTATGCCTAGAAGGATTAATTTGGTGATAGAAAGTAATGGCAATGCAACAAAATACTAAAGTATTATACAGTGTGGTCATAAAGTTTGGAACCTAGCTTATAACCGCATTATTTTACATTTTTAGGAAAAACGCTCGGACAGGTAAATTTTCTTTTTCAAAACGCCATCTTTTGACATACAATTTTTTTCTATGACGTCATTGGTTTTCGAGTGATGACGTTATCAACACTTTCTTTAAATGGCAACCATATTATTTTTTCTCGTTTTTGGTAGATCTTTATATCCACCAAATAGTGATATAAAACAATTGGTATGTTGCATCACAATTTTTTTGAAAAAATGATATAAATTTAGAAAAAAATACGAAAATTTTATTTTTGTACAAAATTAAAATTAAATTAAAAAAATACATCTGAACTTAAATTTATTGTAACAGTTAACGTAAATTTTCAAAATGGACCCCACCAACCAACTGACACTGTCCCAGCCGAGTGTAAATGCTTTGCGATCAATAGTAATCTGCGTTATTCGCTCCAGGTCAAAAGAAATTCGTCTTCCCAATCGGCCAATTACTTATTAAAAAATCTTATTTAACATTAAATAGTTTCACAAAAAAGGGTCAAAGTTTAATTTATTTAAAAAATTGACATGATGTGGCAGACCATTTCTTAATTAAAATTATCGCCCAAAAATTGAAGATCTCAAAAACTAATTAAGCTTACAAAATTTACTGAAATATGTAAGTAAGTTTTTTCACACTTCTGTCTTGTGTGAGGACTTAAATATTCTTCTTGAACAAACCGGATCGTCAAAAGCACATGTACTCATGTTACTATGCAAAAAATTTACAAAAACAAAAACACGCACTTTTTTGCAAGATATTTCTTTATGACATTCTTGCTTCTTTTTATACAATTTATGTACAAAAATTTTAGTTTGAAATTGTTTCTATGGCGACAACATTGTTGATTATTTACTTCTATTTTTGACGTTAAATTTTTGAGATATTGCGTAAAAATTGTTCATTTTCGCTAATATAAAAAATGGCACATTTATCTGAGCGAGAAAGAGTCGAAATTTTAATTATGGTTGGGTATGGGGACAGACAAAGAACGCATGCAGAAGCATGCGATTTGCTTAACCATGAACACCCTGATAGACCTCCAATTACCAGGTCTACGGTGACAAAACTAGTTGGAAAGTTTACCGAAACTGGATCCGTAAAAGATCGACCACGGCAAGGTAGACCTCAAGTAGGATAAGATGTGAAATTAAATGTGCTTCTAGAAGCAGAAGAAAGGCATCATGTTTCCACCAGACAACTTGCGTTAGCCAATCAGGTGGCTCACTCATTTGAAAGAACACTATCGCCCTTACAAAGTTCAACTTGTACAGGAATTACATGAGGATGACGAAGATCGTCGACTGCAGTTCTGTGAAGACGTAATGTTACGTTGTGACCAAAATCCAAATTTCTTGGAAAACATCGTCTTCTCAGATGAAGCTACGTTCTGCCTAAATGGATCTGTTCACCGCCATAATTGCAGATATTGGTCGCAGAACAATCCGCATTGGACTCAAGCGTGTCATACTCAGCGCAGAGGAAAAGTTAACGTATGGGTTGGAATGATTGGACGACGCATTTTAGGACCATATTTTTTTTAAGGAAGTTTGACTGCTGTGTAATATTTAGAATTTTTAAGATTTGAACTGGTTCCAGCGCTCGCTGTTATTTTCCCAAATCACGAGGATGGTGATGTACCCCATCCAAATATTTGGTTTCAACAAGATGGGGCACCTCCCCATTATGGTGTAGAGGTTCGCCACTATCTTGACGAAATATTTCCCAATAAATGGATTGGACGGAGAGGCGCCATAGAATGGCCACCTCGTTCTCCTGACCTGACTCCGTTAGACTTTTTTTTTGTGGGGTTATTTGAAATCGAAAGTGTATTTTAACAAACCGAAAAATTTAGAAGATTTAAAAAGAACGAATTCGCGTAGAACTTACACAAATATCCCCAGACATAATTGAGGCGAGTATACGAAGTACTAGGCTGGGACAGTGTCAGTTGGCTGGTGGGGTCCATTTTGAAAATTTACGTTAACTGTTACAATAAATTTAAGTTCAGATGTATTTTTCTTAATTTAATTTTAATTTTGTACAAAAATAAAATTTTCGTATTTTTTTCTAAATTTATATCATTTTTTCAAAAATATTGTGATGCAACATACCAATTGTTTTATATCACTATTTAGTGGATATAAAGATCTACCAAAAACGAGAAAAAAATAATATGGTTGCCATTTAAAGAAAGTGTTGATAACGTCATCACTCGAAAACCAATGACGTCATAGAAAAAAAATGTATGTCAAAAGATGGCGTTTTGAAAAAGAAAATTTACCTGTCCGAGCGTTTTTCCTAAAAATGTAAAATAATGCGGTTATAAGCTTGGTTCCAAACTTTATGACCACACTGTATACAGCACGATAACATATTGGAAAACGTCAAACAATATGTAATAGTTACAATTATATTATGTGTGAATCTTATAGAAATGCTGCCTAATAATCATTTATTGTGTAACAATGAACATGCAGTAAACATTCCTTGACACTTCTCTTAAATAAATAAATACTGTTAATTGCTTTTATTTCTTTTGGTAATTTGTTGTAGAGGATACATCCTCTAAACTCTAATCCCTTCTGGTAAAAGAAAGTATTATGTTTCGGTGGTAACAAATAATTATCCTGCCCTATAAAAGTTTTTAATATATCCGGACTGCATGTTCTTTTCAGGGACCATATTTTACCCAATCGTTAACATAAATTTTGAATATGATTGTTCCATTTCAAATTACTGTATATCATTAAACCCAACACATTACCTATCTCTATCTGTTCATAAGTACTATTGAATTAAAATAATTATATTTTGCGTTATAAAATTCCTTTGTCTGTAGTTCAATATATTTCAAATTCAATATATTTTGCACATATATTTAAGGTACAATTTTTTATAAACTCGTTGAATGTTTCTTATACCTACCAAATGTTCACTGCACACCTTGCGATGATACATAGAAAAACTTGTTTTCCTTTCGAAACCTATTTGCAATTATAGATGTACGATCCAGGAAATTGTAAGTTATTTGATTTTGAAATTTTGCATAATTTAACGAACTTAATTTTTATAGTATTAGAGCTGCTTGTAATAATTTTGTACAGTGGCTTCTGGGATCCTAGGAGAAGCTACAATTTTGATTTCTTTTTGTAAATTAAATATATTTATTGTAACGTAATACATATTCTAATTTTTATATTCTTGATCGCGCATTATTTTATTTTGTTATGCTGACAACCATTTAGCTTCTTTACATTTTAGTGCATAAATATTTTTTTTTTATTTAGATACCTTACGATTTAATTTTATTTCAAATTCATATACAGTGTGTTGCATATACATTATTTACTTTTGGAATAATTATCATGTTTGTGAATTATTACGTCCAACATTAATTTTTTGTAATATACGAGTTAACTGTTTTCCGACTTTTTCTTACCTTTTTGTTATTTTAGCGAAGTTGAACTTTACCTTTCAGGTGTCGCGGGTATCATGTGGAACATATCGCCGTTTGGATTTTCTTTTTTTTTTTTTTAATATTTTTCGTAGTTTGTATGCGCATACGCCTAAGATCGCACCATCCCTTTTCTCAGTTTTCAGACTGAGCTTCTGTAAGCAAAAGTGAGTGGCGCTACCTTCTATCTTTTATTATAGTCACCCACACCCGTCTCCACCGACTAAGGGCATACATAATAAATAGAAGCTACAATACATTGTGCGATACAACTGCGGGTATTGTTTTGAATATTGTCCATCGTCAGACGCCATTGCTGCGCCTGCATCACGCGTAGGTAGCAAAATCTATTGAATCCTACGACGTTACTCAAACTTCCCCAGAGGATAGTATAGTGGCTTTTATCGAGGACACAAGACTAACAGAGTGGAACTGAGAGATATATTGGGGATAGTACAAAGAGCAGTGTGCTCAAGTGATTGAACATCCTGGCGTCAAACCCAAAACAGAAAAAGATATATGCGCGAGGATGTGCCGTCCGTATGATGTTACTCGAATGAACCTCTTTACTAATGAATCAAAAGAGCTCAAAGAAAATAATAGATACATATAGGATGTTTATAATATACAACTTTAGGAATGCAGAATATTAAGGTATTAAAACGAAATTTTGGAAACCCAACAAGAACGGGAAACATAAATATGTATATTTCAAAAAATAAAGTATGTATTTACAAAATATTGATAAAAATATAAAAAATGCATATATCCTCGTCAGTCCTGAGTGAACATTATTGAACAAAATAATAATTTTGCTGTATCAGTGTAATATTCGAGTACCCAGTGCACCCTTTTAATACATGTTTGTTAATTTTTTTTGGAAAATAACTTTGATAGCTGTCCACATATGTGGTCATCAGGACTCAAACAAGTTACTTTGAAAAGAATACTATTTATTAAAAGTTATTGGCTTACAAATACTATTACCTTATTTTGAATGAGCAAGCATAAAACAGTTTCTCTCTTTAGTTAAACATAGAAATATATTGCAAGTACATCTGATTCTAGTTTTGTGTTTACAATGTTCTCTTCTACATCTTGCAGCCGAACTCAAATCTGTAGCTTCGGGTAGATGCACCGCACCGAAATATCTTATTTCAGGAGGTGGAACAGGCACATTTCCTTTAGCTTTCTTTGGTTGCGGAGGCTCCGAGATTTCTGGTTGTTGCATACCACGATAGGGTTCTTGAACATTAGGGTCAATTTTTTCTAAAGAAGATGCCGAACCTCTTATTAGGCATTGACCTATGCGCAATTTAAAGTCCAGCAAGTCCATAATATTTTTGCGTGAAATACCTTGGAACTGGTAATCCCGTCGATACTGTATCCAGCAATTAACAACCGCCATGTCCATAAAATGTTCAATATAACGTATTGTCCATTTTTTTTGTTCTATGATACGAACGATACGTAGACATTAGACGGTTTAGAAGATCTACACCGCCCATATTTGTATTATACTTCCCAATCAGGTCAGGTCGATTGACATTAATGTAAGCCTTATCTGGCTTAGAATATGGTTTGGCAATTCCCATAGGTTCTGAGCTGTACTTTGATGAAGCCGATAGAACAGACCGGTTATCCATCCATTTAACTATTGCTAATTTGTTGTCACTTCTGACTGCAACATCTATGGAACCTCTACCGCTCTTTTTCATCTCTGCATCAGACTTTAAACCAGTATTGGGAAATCGATTTACCATTATGGTACTGGTGTCAGATATTCCTTTATCTAATAACATATCTAACAAGACACTACCAGTGAAATATCTGTCAAAGAATAAATTGCAGCCTGGAGGACAGGTTTCAGATAAACGCAAAATTGCTCTACCACCAGCTCCTAATTTTAGACCACCATCTACTTCTGGTGGCAGCTTAGTAGAAGCCCCCTGGTATATTTCTAAATCTAGAACTTGACCGGAAGCCCAAGCTAAAATGTAGATTTTAATACCTGTCGGATTAGGCTTTCTGGGAACATATTGACGAATAGCTACACTTCCACTAAATGGAATCATCTGTTCGTCTATACACATGTTCTCTTCTCGGGGCAGCTTTAACACAGCTTGATGAAAATAATCTATAACTGGTCTGACTTTCCACAAACGATTTTGATCTTTTTCTTTCTGCTCTTCAGAGATTTCCAAATTGTTGACAACATGCAAATATGTAATTTCTAAGTAGAAAAAATCTATCCCTGGTCATAGTATCAGTAATTAATGGAACTTTATAACCAGATTTCCAATACATTTTGATTCGAGGATAACCCAATGCACTCATGGTCATGGAAATGCCTATAAATTTCTTGATTTCTGTAGCATCAGTTTTTAATAGTTTTGATTGTGTTTGCAAATAGTTTATGTTTGTTTCAGAAGCCGACTGTGCAAAAAATTGTTGAGAATAATATTGATTAAAATAGTTAATGGGTAACCAATTGCTTCGGTTAGCCAGATCATACTCAATTGGAACAAATTCGGGAAATACTGGTTGCAAGTGATAGCTTCGACTAAATCTTCTAGATTTACTCAGCTGCTTAGGCTTTTTAGTTACTTTATTTACCGTAACCGTTTTACGTCTTCCTTTACCTCGTCTACTTGTCGTGTTTATTTGATTCGTAATTGTGTCTTGATCTTCGTCTCCAGCTGTTTCGTTTTGTTCGTTAGGTGCAGATTTCTGAGTCTTGTAGTCAATTTGTTCAATATCTGTTTGGGTTGGTGATTGTGTGTTTACATTTTCGAAACCTTCATTTATTTTACTATCAGAATCATCACTATCTAAGTCTGATAAATGTGGCAGATAGTTATTGTCAATCAATGAATCATTGTCGCTGTTAAACGGAACGGCTTCTGGATCGTCACTCTCATCAAGTGCAGCCAAAATTTCGTGATATTTTAACGGTCTGGTGCGCTCTGAATTGAAAGTCTAATTATTGTATTATCGCAATTAATTATTAGATTTTCGGTACCACAAATAATATGAACTTCTATAGACTACCAAGAGTTTACATTTAGTCCCCACGTACACAAATGTGCACATTCACCAAACAACAAGAATTGAAGTAATGTCCCAAAGTCCACATTTGTGGACATCGAACTTCTAACCTAATTTTAAGAGTGGTAATAACAAAAACACCACACAATACTTCATACATGTTATAACTACGTCTACTTTTAATGCGTTCCTTACACAAACACCCTTAAAAATTAAAACCTAATAATTTAGTGAACCTTTCTTACCGTAATTGCTTCGGCGTCGCCGATCACCTGTAGTACTAGTTGACGCCATTTTTAGTAAGTGTTAAACTGGTTGCTGAATTTCGTTCAAACTTTGCATACGTTCAACTGACATACACATCTGACGTTGTAACTACTCGCCTATTGGCAGAAATTAATTTCGGGAAGTGTGTTAATTTATGTCCACACAGGAGGACCTAGGGACTGACGAGGATATATTTAACAGTAAAAATATGTCAATATTATGAAATACCTATTATAGAATATTAGTATTACTGTAAATAACAAACACCGTTCACTTTCTCCTTCTTTGTTGGGCCTTATTTCTACTTGGCTCCTCTTTTGGCAACGCTTTAGTTTGTAATTTCTTTTTAGTTTTACCGTGATTCTAAAACAAATCGCAAATTTTAGAAGAAAGTTATGTTTGAATTTTTGTTTAATTTAATGCAACAATTGGATATAAATTTTATCAAATACTGTCAAAATTCCTATAGAACTAAAACGTAATTTTCTTAATATCCAATAGTCACATTAAAAACACATCTTTTTTTATGCGAAGGCCGTTCCATTCTGTTCAGCCTAGTTAAGTAATACACAATTTTTTGACAAAACATGTTTATTTATAATTTTTCAAAGTATTTCCCTTCACAGTTCATGCATTTTTGCAACCGTAAAACCCAATCTCCAAAACATTTTCACGTTAGGTTACTCGGTTCATTTTTAAATGTGTCAATGGCTTTTTCGACTTATTTAGATGTAACCCCCGTAATTTCTCTTATACAGAGATATCCTTGAAAGAAAAACAAAGTATGAATAATGGAAAAATATAATTATATTGAATATAGTTTCAAAATATGTATTTTCACAAAATACCCTCTCATAAGAGAAAAACGTAAAGATATTTCAAAACTTTTTGTCACGCCATTGTGCTATCGACTATATCATTAAGTATCGAAGACGATACTTAAAGATGACCGACAATAACAAAAAGAGTAATTTTAGAATTGTTGGTCAGTCTTAAGTTTCGTCTTCGATTCAGTCGATTGTCGATCGTTACATGTGTACTTTCAATATGATTTATATTTACGCCTTCGATTAAAGGTAGACTGTTATCAAATTGGACGTGAAATCTAAACAATATTATCTTCTAGAGTTTTTATAAACAATGCAGCGTTTTTGCAAGTAAATTCAATAGCGTGTTATAGATATTCTGAATTCATATTAATATTTTACATTTGTTACTTCTCGAGCCAAAAATAAAATATTCACGTAAGATGATTTAGGTCAGTTTTAAAAGTTTTCGTCCACAAATTATTTTTAGTATGATTTTTAAAATGGGCTTTCCGCATATTTCACCTATTTACAAGTCGGTTCTTTTCAGGACCAACTGTTTTTACATTTAAACATAAAAAAGAGTTTATGATCCGCAGCTCATATATTCGTACGTAATCGTATTGAGATTACTGAACTTTAAGTAAACAAAGCTGGTGCAATATAGAACCGACAGCCGTCTAATCAATGTTATCTTTTAGAGTTTTTATAAACATAAACATTGCAGCTTATGTTTGTGTGTAAATTCAATCGAGGCACTTTTTTATACATTCTGATCCATAGGCGGCACATCATACTATTTTCAGGGGGTTTTTCATTTTGGGGTCCGCGTCGTAATTGACTTGCAATTTTTTAGATTCATATTCTAAATAATTGCATATTTACATGTCTCATACGTTCTTTTTATTTCAAGTACACTTGTATATATGATAGACGAAGTCCCATATCTGGACTATACGGTGAATTATCCATTATTTCTATGATTTAGACATTCAAATATTCAATCGTTTGAGCATTAGTGTGAGCTCAAACATGATCATGGTGCAAAGTGATATTTTCCCTTGAAGGATTTTCGCAGACAGTCGTCAACTGTGTCAGCAAACACACTGCAGACACCATTTGACACTATGACGGTCCACCAGCGCGACAGTGGAAATATGTCGATTAATTCCAAAAAAATGTGGCGACCACCTCTTCGTTCCGGCCTTTTTTCTTCAACTTGTATTGGAGCAGACTCAATTTCAAAGTTTCGAACTGCCGATTGTTGTTTTTCTTCGGAATCACAGCAACATACACACATCATATTTTAATGGCTATTATTTAGAAGGTTAACAAATATGCTGTCCATTACACATTTCCACATGCACATAAATCTATATACAATAATTTTTTGGATTGATTCGGCTTTTTACTTGATGAAGATCGATAATTTAGAATTCAAATAAACGTAATAGTAAAGTTTTCACTTTATTAATACGAGAAGAACACTTACAAAATCTAGAATGGCCATGTTTCTAAAAAAAATAACTTTAATTTTTGCGAATTGATTGTTGTGTGGTTTGTTCGATTTGCTTTAAGAGTTTGTTTATTATTATAATTTAAAGATTTTGTGTTAACCCAAAAATGAATCTGACTAAAGAACATTTCCGGATTATAATTTTTTACGATTTTAAATCGTTATTAACGCCTAAACAATGTAAAGATCAGCTTAGAAATGTAATAGCAAAGAACTGTTGGTAGTGATTAGAATATTCCCGCTGTTCGACCAATGTTTGAAGATCGACTGACATCACATGAATTTATTTATGTGACATTGGGCATTGGTATGAGTCAAATCCGAAATATTTTACATCAAGAGTTAGACGTGAGAAGACTTTGTTGTCGATGGATTCCACATCGTCGCATAAAGCAAAAATAACAACTGAATATCTGGATCCCCTAAACGTCATGTGTTAAATAGTACACGCGGTACACACAATTGTGGAAGTGGAAGTATGGAGTTGTCATGGGAACATTTTCGTGCTATAATTTACTACGATTTCAAAGTTGGTTTAAACGAAAAACAGTGCGTTCAACGTTTGTAACTTGCAATTGGCAATGAAGCCCCATCCGAAGTAACTGTGTGTCGTTGGTTTCGGGAATTTAAAAGAGGTCGGTTTTCGCGGTTAGCGATGAGAATTATCTGGGAATGCCATGTTCTTCAGTGACTGCTGAAAACGTTGAAAAGTTAATCGAAGAAGATTTGCGATACATTTATGAAACAATTCAAACACTTGGCATTGGATCCGCAGCAGTTAATACAATTTAACACGATCATCTTCATATGAAAAAAATTGTTATACTTTGGGTACCACATAAATTCAATGAGTTCCAAAAGGCAGAACGTGTAAGGATTGCTCGGAAAACGTTACGATTCTCAAATAACGGAAGGCATCGCATTATTTCAAATATAGTAACAGGTGATGAAACGTACATACCATTTAATGATGTTCCATTCGTCAGGATAGTCGTGTATGGGTCCATGAAGACGCACCAACCCCAACGATGTCAAAAAAGTAGAGGTCTATTACAGTTAAATGGTACATCACAAAATATTTATCTGCTGTTTTTCAATCAATCAATATTTGCGGATTACTGTTACTCCAGGTGCTACGGTGCGCGCGCAGTCTTGGCGTAATGAAGAAAAATGACGAGATCGATGGTCGTAACGTACAATTTAAAAGGGAGCCTCTGTTTATTGTGTATGCCATTAGTCAGTGGAGACGGTCGTGAATTAACTAATCAGATGGTAGGTAGCGCCACATAGTTTTACGTACGACGGCTCGGGACAGAAAACTAAGAAAAGTGTTGTGCATTCATAAGCGCATGCGCTTACGGACTACTAAATTGAATCATGACGTCAGACTAAACTAGAGGAAGGAGTACCTAAATATAAAATAAATCTAAAATAGTCAATTCGTATATTGACAAAAAAACAAGTATTAACAAAGTGGCTCTTAATCCGCAAATAATAATATAACCTGATCCAGAACTCTCCAAATTTAAGTTAAAATAATATGACAATTAGAAAAAGAAAATGAACACTCGGTATATATGACATTAAAATATCAACATAATACAAAAATTTCAAGTAAAATTATATTGAATCAGCAAATTGTACCAAGAATAAAATAAAAATAAATTGAATTAAACTGCAGAATGCACAAAAAATATGACAATTTAGTTAATCAAGCAATTACCAATTTCCTAATACCTAGGATCAAAATTTTTAGTTCTACCTCCGATCTGTAGCTGTACCTTACAATAAAACTACACACATTATGTTACCTAAGCAATAGTATAATGGTATCAAAAAAAAGTATTAAAGTTAACAGAAATTACTATTTATCAAAATCTTCTCGCACGCCTACGGTTTGCGTGGTGATGAATTAATGCAATATATATCTTGGATGTTACAAAATTGCCGTAAAATTACTCACATGTGTGAAATCAACTAAAATAACCATTTAAACAAAGAATTATTTTAAAAATAAATTTTATAACCATATATATAAGTAATCTTATATTTGTATAATGATTAAATAAATTCTTTCAAAAAAAATACATGAATTACGAGATATTTTACCCAATTTCCAAATATATATGCGAATATAACTAAGACTATATGTCTTTTTAATTGACATCAATAATGGAAATCGTTATAAAAGCAGATTAAAAAAAGGAAAAGAAATATTCGACTAAAAAAAAGTGAGTCTTTGTAGAAGTACCTCGATCGGCTGTATGTGTGTGCGACGGAGATGGATGGACCCACAGCTGGCACGTGTTTTTGTGTCTAGAGTTTCAGTCGAGACGAAGTTGGCTTGATTTTCTGTCTTCGTTGGTTGCTTGGTTGTCTGTCTTCCACGTTGTAAAATAACGAGCCATCGAAAAAATTCATAATTGGAGTAGACTGTGAAATTGGGTTGATACTTTAACCACTTCCACATAATGACATTTATTTTTCAAAACTCTTATTAAGAAAATTGTTTGTGTTTACATGTAAATGGACAACATTTTCAACAACTTCTGTAGCTATATGTAAATTTTGATTATGATTTCGATATTAAATAAATTATTTGTTTTCTTTTTTGTTGTAGTATCATTTCAATGCCATAACCTTTTTTTAATGTGTCATTATGTGGAAGTGGTTAAAGTACCAACCCAATTTCACAGTCTACTCCAATTATTAATTTTTTCGATGGCTCTTTATATATCCCGCACCTCGGACAAAAAAAGCCTGAACCTAATTCCGTCTAACTGTTTCGCAATAAAACGCTCAAAATTCATTGACGGTAGTAGGCTTTCTAGTAATTTACCACACACTCTTTTTGAATCCGCTAACAGCGAAAATTACCATAAAAATTAAGGTGTAGAGTGGTCCTTTGTCTCGCTTTACGTGCGCACCAAAAAAACGAACCAAAACAAGAATGACAAATATGAAATAAATACTATCATTCTAATCAGTCACAAATAACTGAAAAGCTTCTCTTGGTGCAGCAAGCATATGCTTTTATGCAAAGGCAGGTGCATGCCGAATAATATTGTGGTTGAATTCTATTTTTAGCTGATGTTTCTATTTTCCACTCTAGGCTGCTTGGAGAAATATAAAAATTTGCAGATGTAATATTCGGGTTTAGATTATCACTAACATTTTCTACATTAGTGTTATCACCATCGTCATCGCTACTGAATCCAGAGAACTCATTATACAGTGCTTCGAAATCACTGTCCATTTTCATCATTTTCTACTTCTGCAATGATCCATCGGTGGATGAATCATCGCACTTATTTGCCCATTGTAACGTTTTCCTCGAACTTCGGATAACCAAACTTTACACTTTGTACATACCTTTTTATGATTCCGTAATCCGGATCATCCATTACGCAGTTTGCCATGTACGTCGAAGCAACCTTATGTAATACGGTGATTCCCCTAACCGTTAAAAAGCATAAAACGGTCATTCCCCCGATAGTTAAAAAGCATCATGGCGCCAGAGACCGCATAAAACATTCACTTTGGCGGAAAAACATGGGATATTACAAAAACTTCGACGTGGTGTTAGTGGAAAAGTGTTGGCCGATAATTATGGAGTTGGTACGTCGACCATTTCGGATATTAAAAAGAAATCTGAGCAAATAACGAGGTATATATGTTCGCATGAATATCTGTATAATTTATTAACGTTATGGTCGTTATGTAGCTACATCGGAAACAGTTTTTCTGTACCGAAACGTAAGAAAACTTTGAAAAAGGAGAAAACTCAAGAATGGAAACTCAATTGTATAGCTGGTTTCTTAAGCAACGCGAAAGACATGTAACTATTGCATATCACATTTAAAGAGAAAAAGCGATACAACTTTACGCAACTTTACACAAAATATTACGGCGATAAGTTCAACGCAAACAGAGGTTGGCTAAATAAATTTAAGAAGAGACATGTTACTCGTTATCTAAAAGTTAGCGGGCAGAAATTATCTAGCGATTCAGATGTTGTCAAACCGTTTCTTAAAAAATTAGTGAACAAAATTAGGGAGATGCATTTGCAAGCCGAATCTGCATTTTGGAAATTATTGGCAGATCGTACAATGGTTCATGTAAAAGAAAGAATGGTACCGTGAAGTGTCTAAGGAAAGGATAACCTTCCTTCCCTGTGCAAATGGTGATGGCTCATCCAAACTACGAGTAGAAATGATGGTTATTGGCAAATCTGAGAGCACTTCAGAATTGTGCCATTACAGTTGAATATCACGCTACCAAGAATGCGTGGATGACGTCAGCTTTATTCGTCAAATGGTTTAGCGAGTTTTTTGTCGAACAAGTGAGAACATTTCAGAAAGACAATAATATGAGTGGCAAAACACTTTAATTGATGATGCCCCGAGTCATGCAACAGAGACGCAATTGATCAGTGATGGAAACATCGTAACTATGTTGCTGCCGCCTAATTGCACTCCCCTCATCCAACCGATGGATTAAAATGCCATTGACTGACTAAAATGTATTATCGCAAGTCTCTTGGTTCATGTTTTGTCTTTTGAAGAAAGCGATATTTCTAACAATATAAAAAATACGAATTTAAAGGATGCCGTGTTTCTGCTAGCTAGTTCTTGGGGCAAAGTGACTCCTGGCGTAATTCAGAAATGTTGGCACAAAATATTTTTTTATTCAGATAATGATGCGTCACATTCTGATTGGGATTCTGAAGATCTGGTTCTATTATCTCTACTTAATCAAACACGTGATCAGTAGAGCTGAGGATTTTTGCGGTAAGGCAGGACCGTATGTAGTGCATCCCCACCGGCGTATAATCAATACAAATGCAATTAAATTCTGGTATTTGAAAAATGATTATATGTATTACCTTAGTATTAAAATAAACCATCCATTTTTTATTACTAATACATGAAAGAAGTTTCTGAATCGATAGTTTATAAATAGTTCTACGAATTTTGAAAAAAATGTATGGGTGTACATGCACCAGTATGCATATACTTGCCGGTAAGCGATTTCTGTATGAAAGGATTACTGTAGTAAATAGCAATAAAGAAGATATGCATTATATTTCGTTTAGAGTACCTAATTGATTTTGTTGAAAAAGGTTTCGATAATCCGGATGTTTCATTACTTCGGATTGCATCGGCTTTAATTGATCCGGATTAGCGAAGCTTTTTTGTACATGAATTATTTACCAGTACATACACCGTGGTAATAGTGTTTACCGTGCAGGAAGAAATTTTATAGTGATGGCCCTTTTTCGTAGTGGCAAGCAAGACGATATAGCTTCTTGGATATACTCCACTGAATCTTGTTACGAGTAATATATTGCAATGTATCCAAATAATGTTGTTGAATTGACTGTTTTTGCGCAACATCAACATCGTGTCGTTTACCACTTTTTAGAAAACAGAAGTGTTAGTCAGCGTAAGTCACCTGGTAGACCTAAAATCTTATCTCCAGAAGTTAATGCCGATGTGTAGCAACGAATGCAACAAAGTCCAAATAAATCTCTTCGAAGACTCTCAGCAAACAGGTATTTGGGGTAATGTTAAGTAAGCGGGAAGTGAAAGTTATCGGATAAAAAGTAGTGGAACTTGTAAATGACCTAAAAAGGAACCACTTTGAGTATAAACTTAAAGGGAGAAACTTAATTTAAAAAAAAATTGAAGATTAATATAGCAAAAATACATGTCACGTTTAATTAATATATTAGGACATTCAAAGAACACGATTATCCGAAATTTAGCTTGTTTTGCTTGTGTTGAAAATGTATGGTTTTGTATTTTTTTTTTCAAATTACGTTCCTCCCTATAAGTTTATACTCAAAGTTGTTCCTTTTTAGATCCTTTTACAAGTTTCACTACTTTTTATGTAATAACTTTCACTTCCCGTCAACTGCACAAACTCCGGTATTTGTTGCATAAATATCATTGTTTCTTTAATGTTTACTATTTCTGAGATTATCATATAGAAGCTGTCATAAATTTGTACGATAACAATTATGTATGCATCCTTATAAAATGACTAGAGACCAGACACATCGGGCTGAAATGACGTCATTACGACGGGCGATATAAATAGTCTACAACATCTGTAAGTACATCACGCAGTTATTGAATAGCACTATTCATTCGGTTAACCGCACACAAAAAATAGATGTGCAGTTAACCGAATGAATGGTGCTATTCAACAACTGCGTGACGTACTTACAGATGTTGTAGATTATTTATATCGTCCGTCGTTATGACGTCCATTTCAGCTCGATGTGTCCGGTCTCTAAAAATGACTATGATTCAAGAACTGCTTCCTCAAGATTTTAATGGAAGAATGAAATACTATAGTCCTTTTACGATAACAGACGAGGCACGTCATAACCGGAAACTTCAGAATTACCTACCTATACAATACTAAACCCAAAAAGAACTGTCTTTCACTATCGTATATCTAGAGATTTCTTCTTTGCAAACGTTCCTATCCTGCGTAACGTTGCCAACTTCTATTTTCGCTACTGTCATTCGTATCTGTCACTTGTGCGCCATTTGTTGTTCTGTATTTTTCGTGTCCCTTTTATTCAGTTTTGTGGTATTATTTGCATTTCATTAGTTCGCAGTTTGTTCTTTAGTTTTCGTGTCCCTTTTATCCAGTTTCGTCGTATTATTCGTATTGTATTAAAACAACGGTTCCTTTAATAACCAATAAAACATGCCTAAGCCACTAAGCAGGCAATCAAAAGCGCTCATTGCGTCTTTAGTCTCGTATTTCGAGAAAGAACGCGATAACAATGCCACGCTATTGCCGTTGAAAGCAGTAAGAGAGGTAATTCTAATAATTAATATATTTTTAGAGTATTAAACCTTGCGTATTTTATAGAGAGTAGCCGATGCTTTAAATATCCACATTTCTACGGTTAATAAGATTTCTTCAATGTGTATACTGATCAATGTGTATACTGATAATAATATTTATTGAAATAAACGTATTTCTATTTTATTTCGATAGCTTAATTGCTGTTAATAACATGTCTCAATTATGCTAATTGTCAGTTATAATTTACCACGTACATAAAACTATAGTTAGAATGAGAGGCGTTAGGTTTATCTAATTGTTTTAAAAGTATGTAAATTATCGTTATTTCCTAAGTATGAACAAGACCTACGTAACTGTCAACGCGGATTACATGTCAACTTATTTTTAATACATAACCTCTGTGATAGATGTAAACAAAAGATTTGGCAAGAGTGCGTGACGCAAACATGACGTATGTTGATGACGTGCCTCGTCTGTTATCGTAAAAGGACTATACCAGTGGTTTCTCAATACTATTAACATTAAAGATATATTAGATAAGACATTCTTTACAAAAAAGGCTTGATTCCACTTGTCTGGTTATGTGAACTCGCAAAATTATCGTACTTGGTCCACTGAAAATTTTCATGCGTTTGTAGAAACAAGTTTACATCTAATGAAAATCGGTATGTGGGTAGCAATGTGTCGCAGACGTATTATTGGCCCCATTATATTCCATGAAACAATTAATGCAGAACGATATAAGGAACTGATTTAAAATCCTTTCCTTAAATTAATTACAAGGCAATGAGATACTTACATACCCCAGGCGTTACACTGCGATATTTGGAACGATTCTTTCCCGAATGATTGATTAGTAGAGGATTATGGCCAGTCCAGTCACCTAATCTGACTCATTAATTTTTATTTGTTTGGATACTTAAAAAATAAAATATATCGCTATAGGCTACATATATTCAAGAACTGCAAGCATCAATTGAATATGAAATTAACATTAATAATAATGTTGAAACTTTACACAATGATTTCGAAAACTTGAGTACAAACTTGCCTCGATAGTAATGGCCAACATTTCGTTTGAACTTTCATTATAACAACAAATTTATTAACAATGCTGCAATGTATACCAACACTTTTTATCTATGGATATAATATGTATATTCTATATTCATTCTTGATGTATATTAAACTGTTCTGTTTATGGGTGTTTTATAAAAATCTATCTTTTTAAACGTTTGCTTATAATAAACACATTTTCTAAAAGTCTCCATTTTATTTAATTGCCATTAACATTATTAATAGTTAGCGCTGCTTTAACATACTTAGAAAATCACTTACTGACATCAATAAATAGAATACATAATGTGTACGTAATTAATGTACTTGCCCATTTCAATGTCACGCCAATGAATTATCAAAAATTAGTATTAAGTTATCCTGCTTCAATACCAATATTTCAGGCACACAAACTTAATCAGCGATTTGTGATCACACTGTACATGTAGCGAAAAAGATCGACTGCTAGACACGCCTATTTTTATTTATTTTACCTTTTCTAATTTTTTAAAACTATTACTATTTGTTGAAGATTATTATTAAATTACAAGAATTAATTACAATACTAATTCAATAATGTAGGGAATATTCTGAATTTCGTATCATTCGGTAGGTGTATTTTAGAGACCCATAATATAGCAAACAGCAAACTGTACTTTTAGATTATGGTACATATATTGCTACTGACAAAAAGTAACTATGGCCCATTCCAAATAAGATTGGACCGTTGGGAAAGATAGGGCTTAAAATAAAAGTTTGCAATTGGTTAAAAGAGAGGGCTAATTCACGCAGACAAAATGAAGTTTATTTTGTTTTGTCAAATTTTCTTTTACTGTCAGTACTGCTCAGTGCTACTGATTTGCGTATTCTATTAGTTGCTTATTGTGCTGTAAATTATTACAAACATTAAATTATTACAAACGTAAAAATCAACAAATAACCTTTTATATAGATATGAGTATATAATCTCAACATATGACAGCAACTATATGTTCTATTTGTTTGGAATTCCTGTGTAAATTACACTTAGATTGCAGCGCCATCTGGTCCATTCTTATTTGGAATGGAATATAGTGGCACATATATTGTATCTAATGATAATATAATTTGAATTATACCAAACCTGTTGAAAATTGTATATTACGATTTCAATATCGTCATGTTGAAAGATGTATTCCAACATTTTCTTGACCGTTTTCCAGTCCAATCTATCCAATCCGCAACCAATGCACGGCAATGCTAATTTCTTTACATCGTAGGAAACGATATGTTCTCGCATGTCGTTTAAGGAGGACCACAAGGTGTGATAGGTAGGTTTACCAATTGAAATCCTTTTCGTAACCAAGTAATATATGTAGCGCTGCTTATCCTGTAGGATAGCCACTTCACCTTGAGTTTTTCTTTGATTAAGAAGTTCATCTACTCTCTTAAACGTTTGCCTGTAATTAATTTTATATATATATATCGCGGAAAAATTATTACTATAACGATTTCAGATGTTACGCGAGTATTGCATATCAAGGGTATAAGAAATTGAATATAAAAACGACCTATTTACACCGACGATTAAGATAATTGGATCGTTAAAATTTACATTATTTGGTGGATTACACTGTCCTACCAACACGAAAATATAAATAAACATAGATATACCACGCGATAACGAATTCTAAATGTACCATCTGTTTGATGTTATGGTAAAATTTAGGAAATGGTAAAGTACATATCGATAAAAAAAAAACATTAAAAGACGGAATAATGCCAAACAACGAATATGCATAATTACGGTCAACCAATTAAGGACATTTCAACGAAAGTTAAAATGGTTCGGAAAACCATGGACGTGGGTTCGAATCGTGCTTAAAAGTGAATTTTTTCTATTATAAAAAATTCGAATAATTAGCGTTGTAAAATGTAGAAAGCAATATTTACATTCACATTACTTCGCGAAAATGCAATGAATATATGTCTTGTGTCTAAGCCTATTAGATGTCAAGAAGTTATAAAAGATAATAAATATAGGATAAAATTTTAATAGAAATAGAATACCCTTCTATGGACTCTCGCTATTCGCGGGGGTTGCGTGCCACGAAAACACCGCAAACATTGAATTCGCGAATATCGGGGTACAAAAATAATAACGATAAGAAATAAGTACTAAATTTCTAATTTCAAAATTTTTATTGTAAATCCACTATAATATTGTTTCGCCATACAATGGATTCAGGTGGATGAGAAACTGAATATTTAAAATACAAGTTTGAATATTTATGTACAATTTATTGAGAAAAATGGTGGTGGAAACGTTTTTACAATCTTAAATCTAGTAGAGGAGAGTTGTTTAAATCTAATTGGTCATTTAAGCTAATCCTAAATGATTATATCTATTAATTTGTAAGTTTTCTAACAAGTTAAGTTTTTGCTTTTATCTTGAATGTGTAAAATTTTGAAATCTATGATTAATTTCTAAACAATTATTTGCGAAAGTTGAATCTGTTTTCTTTTCTTTATGACTTCTCTCGTGTTCTTTCATCCTAATTTTAAACGTACTCTCCGTTTGTCCTATGTATACCTTATAACAATCTTCACATGTTAACTTGTATACACTAGAGTTTGATTCTTTGTCTATTTTATCTTTATTGTTTTTAGTAATGTTCTGTATAGTATTGTCTGTTTTAAATAATATATGTTTGTTATTAAGTTTTTTAATGAGAGTATCATTTTTTTCTAAGTGATTGCATTGTAGGAATTAGTGATATTGTTTTTTTAATTTTGGGTAAACTAAAGAAAGGGTTTCAGATTTTTGTTGACTATTCAGGGCGTTATTGATAATATTTATAGAGTAACCATTGTTTAATGCTATTGTGTATATCCTGTTTAGTTCGAAGTCGAAATTACTTTTACTCATAGGTACGTTAATTAATTTATACACCATTGATTGGTATGCTGATAATTTTTGTATTATAGGATGAAATGAATTAGCGTGTATTGTGGTGTCTTGTATGTGTTGGTTTATGGTATATAGCGAACTCGTGTTTATTAGTGTTGTGTTATGGTTAAGTCTAGAAAATTAATGCTTTTACTTATTTCTGTTTCTATTGAAAATGTTATTTTGGGATTAATGGTGTTGATATAATTATTAGAGAACGGACACGCTTACCACATGACGCAAAGCCCAGTGGAGTACTGGCGAAAGGCTGTATTTCTAAAATATTTAATTTTATTTATATAATTGGAAAACAAACGGGTGGTGATCTATAAAATTACGAAATACATATATATTTGTTGAAAAGTTGTATTTTTAAAGTTTTTAATTTTATTTCTATAATTGGAACATTTTTATTTGTTCATTTTGTCGTTCAAGTTGAGTAAAGGAGTATTAATATTGACTAGCAATAGTTTCTCAAGGTTTTCTTCTGTCAATTTTGTTCCCTTTGAATTAAGTAGATCCTTATAAATAGAAAACGTCCTTTCTACATCGCAACTGGTTATAGGTGCATACTGGAAATATTCTTTTATTTCTTCATATTTAGCCGTTAGATTTTGTGGAATTGTCTCCATACATAATTGCTGCAATGTAATTAAATCTGGATTTCTATAAAGAATTGCTTCGAACTTTTGCCGAAGGCCACATCCGAAGTCACTTGGAATACTTTTCAAATTATTAATCCGTCATTTAATTTGAGATTTCGATTTTCAAAATAAGTGATTAGTTTTGGCAATTTTCCAAAGTGTTCGTGAAGAAAGTACAACTGATTTTTTAAATTTGGGATTTGTGTGAGCTCCTTGCACTCACCAATACTTCTAGCATCCTCCTTTAGCAGTGTTACGACATGTTTTAGACTATCGAAATTCTCAGCATAATAACTAGTAGCTTCCAGCCATGTTCCCCATCTAGTTATTACAGGAGGGGAGGCAGTGACAGAGATGGAAATTTTTCCCTGAAAAGAGCTACTCTTAATGGTGCTTTTCTGAAAACTTTTTTCAAAGCTGATACAAGTCTATCAACTTCCGGAAAAGTGTCTCTGATATATTCAGATTCTGTGGAGAGCATGTGCTACACAAGTAATATGTAGCATATTAGGATATGTTTTCTTCAATAGTCTGCCTGTTTTTAACATATACGCAGCACTATCACTGACAAATAAAAGTATTTTTTCTTTGTACGTGGCGTCCGAATGAAGCATTTTTTGCATATTCTCCTTAATGGTTTCAGCAACTCTTTCCGCATCAACTCTATTTATAACACTTGTTGCTATTACATATGAGTTATAGGGAATAGTTGGATGTAGTACACCAGCTACAACATTTACCCCACAGCGTCCTAACATATCCACCGTTTCGTCGCCGCTTATCCATATGTATTGATTTAAAAGAGGGCTTCTAATGCGTTCTACTGTTCTCGTATAGCACCTAGAAACATAATATTTGCGTAAAGTTGATTCATCAGGAACATTTCGACCAGTATATTTTTGAAGATATATTTTTAAAGTGGGATTGCTAAGTTTATTTAATGGAATATTAGCCGCCATAAAAGTTTTACAGAGTTCAGATGTGTTTGCGATCCTAAGTGACGAATTTTTGACGATATTTTACGGATTTTGTAATAAATTTCGGAATCACTGCCAATGGACATACAATCAGTATGACCGTCAATCCAACTCGCCATTGTTTTACGATGCCGTTCTCGACGTTCTTCCGTATCATATCTGAAAAAGTAACTTAAACAATGCTCTAGATCTAAATAAATGAAAACTAATGTACGCGTAAGTTATTGAAATTGAACGAAATTCAATGCACACTTACGTCTAAATAATTGGGAGAAGTAGATTCAATCAAACGATATTAAACAGGATCTATCACAAAAATTACGATGTAATTAACAGTTAAAACTATGAAAACAAGAAACTTACTCACAGCACTTTATTTATCTTACGAAATATAAACTAATAAATAAAATATATTATAAAAACCCCGCTTCTATCTACACTCATGAAAACACTATATTCTCGGAATACAATAGCTCAGTTGTCCATTGTTATCGCTGCGAGACCAGGTGGCCGAGTAAGTCAAACAAATACTTCATTGAATTACGCCGGGATGTACTGTGCGACGTTATACACAATTCCAATTGCCGATTGCGTTTTATGGAAATTGCATCCGTTCTCTAATAATTATGTTAAGTTTTTAATAGTCTATCTGAACCATTAAAGCAAATTAATACGTCATCAACATACCTTAACCAATAGACACAATTACTAAACAAGGAATGTATACTTATTTTATTTCTAAATTGTTCATGAAAATGTCGGCTAATAAGGGGCTTAGAAAAAGAACATAAAAATAAATGGAGGTTAACGGAAGGTCAACTCCATACCAAAACACTACTAAGGGGGCTGGACGGGAAGTTTTCAGACAACCTAATTCGTAGTAGCAAAAAAGAAATTAAAATAATTACCGGGCTAATAACCGGACATTGTCCTTTAAGGAAGCATTTGTACACCATGGGCTTGGTTAGCGAGCCCTGGTGTAGGAGATGTGAAAAACAGGAGGAAACTAGCCTTCATGTAATATGCACGTGTGAGGAAATGAAGGAACTCAGACAGAAATATTTCGGGAGAGATCTATTGCATCCTTCGAGTGTACTCAAACTTCCCCTGAGGAGGATAGTGGCTTTTATCGAGGACACAAGACTAACAGAGTGGAATTGAGAGATCTATTGGGGATAGTACAAAGAGCAGTGTGCTCAAGTGCCTGGACGTGGTGGCGTCCACCCCAAAGCAGAGAAGAAGATGCCTAGTGGGTTCTCCATTGCTAGACTTTCTGTTTGTTTATAAAATTTCTTTTAAAATTGAAATAATTTTGTTCCAGGCACATTTCTAAAAGCTGTCAAATTTCGGTATGTTGACAATGTTCGTATTATTACGTTCTAGTTGTAAAGTGATTAAATCTATTACCTCCTGGGGTGGGATACTAGTAAATAGATTCGAGGCATCAAAAGAAACGAGTTTACATTTGTTTGGTATTTCCAAGTTTGAAATGTTGTTAATTAATTCATGGGAATTCTTAACGGATAATTAGATTCGAATTTAGTGTGTGTAAGAATTAAATAAATTAAGAGTTTAGACACATTTCTCCAAGGTGCTTATACGTACGATGCTACTGGTCGTATAGGTGTATGCTATTTAATTAAACAATATATTTTATGAGGTAGGGGATTCATAGTTAAAATAGTAAAAAAATAATTTTGAAACTAGAAGTTTAGTACTTATTTCTTATCGGTATAAAGTTTCAACAAGTATCTCCTTCGTCAATCAATGACACATTATATTAGTTGTCGAAATACGTATTTAGTAGGGCTGGGCGAAGTATCGATACATCGTCCAATACCCGATACCATAACTGGTATCGATTGCCCGATACCTCAGACAAAGAAGGTATCGATTCTAAGGTATCTATTCCAAAGTATCGATTCCAAAGCATCGATACTTTACCGATTCCAGTACTCGCGAAGTATCAATCTATCTGGTTAGCGATGTATCGGGTAGCCATGTATCGGATAGCTTACCTTTGTGCATTTTTTTAAATGTACATAAAGGATACAATAACTTTTTAAGTAAATAATTTTTAAGTGTGTATGCATTATATTATATATATTATATAATATATATTTAAAAGGATGTTAGTATTATGCGTAGCAAATATCCTTATTATGACATAACTATAATTATTACAAAAAAAAAACAAAATATCACAATATTACAAATTTCATACCGTAGTTATTGTAGAATCGGTAAATTAATTTTATATCTCTTGAAACCGATATCAGACAATCGACATCTAGAAAACGGGTTATGAATACTGATTCCTAGGTATCGAATCAAGGTATCGTTTCCAAGGTATCGATTCCAAGGTGTGGATTTCAAGGTATCGATTCCGAGTTATCGATTCAAGATACCGATTCCTAAGTATCGATACCTATCGATACTTTACCGATTCCAGTACTCAGAATCGATACCGTGCACAGACCCGATACATCGCTAAAGTATCGATACCTCGATTGGTATCGGTATCGCCCAGCCCTAGTATTTAGTATACGATTAGTAATTGTGGTAAGGGGTTATAAAGCTTTTTTTTAGTTTTTAGTGTAGATATCAATTATTAACACTAAAGAAATTGCCTAAAATAGATTCTCACTAATAAATCATTTTTCTATGATTTTATTCATGAAAACATATTTTTCTGGTTTCTGGCGTCACAGAAAAGAGGAAAACAACAATTTGAAATTTCAAAATTATTATCGATGTGGAGGAACCATCTACATTGTCTGGAGCACCTTCACAAACGGAAAGAAGAACATCAGCAAGCTCTGAAGCTATATTGTCACATATGCCTTATCATATTTTTGTATTTCGTTCATCAAGTGATGATGTAAAGGATTTTAATTTGCTGACTAATCGTGATATTTTAAAGTATTATTTCTTCGTTGTGATCGTGCATAACTTAAAAGCAAAATGTTATCGCATAAAACTTTTACTCCACATGTAGCAGAGATCAATTGATAGACATCTAGAGTAAATTTAATATTGAAATCATTATCATAAAAAATATTTTTAAAAAATTAACTGTTATACTTGGTAAATACTACAAAAAATAAAAAAAATATAAACAAAACTAAAGAATTTAGAGAATTCGTAGATTCAACGAACGAATTGTTTTATATTGGTAAATGTAATTGTAAGTTAAAAACAACGAAATGCTAGTGTGGTTTGATTTCATAACATCTAAAAAAATCCATGATGGACCAACATAATGATAGAAAATTTACAAAAACTGAATATATGGCAGACTTTTTAGAAGAAGTATCCACAATAATATCAAGAATTCCAAATTGTAGTGATGAACCAACATAGATTCCACATCAATCAGATGTGGATATAGTTGAAAATGAAGAAGTTGCAGAAGTATCTAGTCCAATGAAACAAGGGCATTATACTAAAAAATATGACACTTTGAAGTTTACTACAATGTGTGATAGATTTGGAGTTTCAGATAGGGTGGCTTCATGTTTAGCAACTGCTCTCTTAGAAGACATAAATTTCAGAGATGATCGTGGTAAACTTGTTATTATAGATAAAGCTAAAGTGACTAGAGAGAATATTAAACCTAGAGATGAGTTTGATGAACCTCCATTAAATGATTAAATGAAAAGAAAAAGAAAAATGTTATATGCTCCCCGGAGCAGACCCGGTCCCGGGCGACGGAAACCGCCTCCTGCCCTTTTCTGCCAACGTCCAACGGCCCACCCGGCTTCTGAGGCAGCCTCAGCCCAGGGGTGGGGAGACCCAGAGGTAAGTAAAACAACCTAAAACGATGGTCAAGGGCGTCTCCGAATTTATGCCGCTGGACGTAGCAAACTCGGAAACAATGATAATACAATAAAAAAAAAAAAGGCAAGTAGCGTTGGGTAGAAGGCCGGTTCCGCGACCGAGACCCGCTCCACTCTCGAGGATTTAGAAACGAGAAAGAAAACTGCGCTGATTCCAACCAAACAAATCCTATTTATTATCACACTCGGTATATAAAATGAACAATTTTACAATTCTTGAAATGGTGAACTAATATGATTAAGTCAAAAAAATAATTAGAAACAATGTGTGATGTATTAAAAATAAATTGAATTTTCCACAAAGCGGCTGATGGCCTTATTTTCACCCTAAAAAAAAACAATACGTATTCCTTTCTTTTTTGTTGGTTCATAACGTAATTTTTAAATTTCAACAATTCGTTGAAATAAATCAATCTTAATCTACAAAATTTTTAATTTAAGTAAGTTCGCAAAAATATAATGCATAAAACTAAAGTAATCAAATAAAATACACAAATAAAAGCAGGTTAATATTGAAAATTTACATTTGTTCGGGAAGCGAATGAAAAAAAAAGAATTAAGAAAAGACCTAAAAAAACTGGTCAGGCGACACAGGATATTTAGTTTAAAAACACCTGTGAATTATTTAAACTGTCTACAAGTTAATTGCAATAATTTTAAAGATAAGAAATTGATTATGATGAAAAAACTAAAGCTTATCTGTCGGGTTGGACGGCTTCGGTGTCCTTTCTCCCTTCAAGGAAAGCGTCACGTGCGGGAAGAATCAGGTGGTTTTTTCCTCGCCCGTCAATTAAACCATCTAAATAAAGAAATAAAACAACGAAATAAGCGAAAGAACGAAAGAAAACCCAGATACATACCGAAGAAAGCGTTCGATGGCGGTGTAAATTAATTAGGTGCTGGTTAACGTGCTACTATTTTTCCCTTATCTCATCACTTAAGATCCTCAAATTGAGATATCGCATTAGCGATTAATTTCGATATAAAATATCAACCAAATCCCTCAAGGGGCCGTAATTATTCAAATTACATTAAGGCTGCATCGACATATATCGGTGATGAGGGAAAACGTAACCACGTTTTAAGATCGGCAACTAACGACGGAGTGTAGAGAGCGAGTTTCGTCATTTTTCTTTGAAAAAAGGAAGTACTGAGGTACGAGAAAAAGAAAAAAACTTGAAAGAAATCAAATATATTGACAAATAACGAATAACTATACCTATACAGGTAGGTTCGTTGGAAATGGAGCAAAATATACTAAAGATATAATTCATTTTATTACAAAATAACGCGATGTAGCGGTGAGCGTTACGGACACGTAACAAAATACCGATGCATATACAAGGAATGGAAAGGCATGTGCTAGTGTTTCCAAATGTGTTATAGAAACGAATAGTGAAGGTGTTGAAGGTGGCAGTAACAATAGAAAGTCGTAAAAAAGTAACTCGATTGGAAAACAAAAAAAAAATTTTTTTAAATGGTAATGAAAGACTTTCTGTTTAAAAAATCATTAAAATTGTACATAAAAATATTTATTTATTTTTTTTGTTTCATCCTTCAAAATAATGATTTCTTCAGGTTGTTTTTTCTACCAAAATGATTTCGAAAATGAAAAAAATCGATCGTTATAAAAGTTTCTGTAAATTGAATGTACTTTAATGAGGTGTAAGAAAAATATGTTTTCATAAAAAAATCATAGAAAAACGATAATTTATGTCTCTTTTAGGCTATTTTTTTACTCATATCTTCACCGAAATTTAAAACAAAAACATATTAATAGTGATTCTAAAAGGTGGAAGAAATACCTTTCCAACAAGCCTGTACTGAGCAACCTACCATAATTCTATAGGATTTTACGACGATTTTACTAAAAGTAATACACATTTATTAAGGCAAATATATATATGAATTTTAAAAATTTCGGGGGCTCCAAATCCGACTAAGAGCTATGTCTTTTGAGCAATTTTACTCAGAATTATTTATAGAATACATTTTTGCTATACGCTTTATGGAGAAAAAACGTTCTATATAGTTGGAACCACCCTAATATACAGACATATACAGGGTCAGGTGAATGTGTGGGAACACAAGATTTCTGACAAAATTATGTATTCTTTTAAAAAATAACCTTAATAAAAGTTTTTGTAGTATTTTTATTCTAGTCTATCACTTACTTTGATTTTCTACAACCTTCACTTGTTTTGAGATATGGCGCCATCGGCAGTTTTTTAAATGGATCGGCCTGTATATTTTAACATTTTTGGATAGACACATTTTCAAGAATTACAATTTTATTTGGTTTATCTTATAACATATTTGAAAAGGTTAGCAACAAGAAAATATTGAAAACAAGACAATTCATAATAAATATTCAAACTGATGACCTTCTGAAGCCTGACAGTATCCTAGTCTATCAACGAAGGACCTTAATAAATCTTGAATCACGTCTTGTGCTATCTCTTGAAAGGCCATTCTAATTCGATCTTCAAACTCTTCGAGCGACTGAGGTTTAGTCTTATAGGGTTTCAAATGTCCCTAAAGGAAAACGTCTAAAGGACTTAAAATAGGGCGATCGCGGAGGCATGCAGCGGGGCTCCATCTTGCTGATACCAGGTGGCATCTGAGAATAGTGCAGCCTTTATGGCGTTTGGAAATAAATGAATTAATGCTGGAACAATTTCCTCGCGCAATAATTGTAAATAACGAATAGCGTTCAAATTTTCACTAAAAATGAAAGGTCTGATTATGTGAAAATTATATGAAAATTTAAAACGTAATTACAGAGGTTTAGTATTGGAGTATATTAAATGAAGTTGATGAAGGTGGCAGTCTTTCTCATCGATTGCCTACAAGGATAAACCTAAAAAATGTTGGATGGCTTCAGCCTGGATACTAAAGAATAATACCCTGAAAAAATCTTGATCAAAATTGATTCAGTAAGAGGGACATGATATATATGCAAAGTTCAAAGATAATTAAATTTCAAATTATCGCCAGAATATCAGGATTATGATAGTGTTACTCAAGCATATGTATGTGAATATTTAAAGACTGATGGTATGGAATATGCACCAAGAATTAATTAATATTGTTTGCAAAGATACTAATGAAATGAAGTGATGACAATGATGGAGTTAGAAGCCAGCAACAATATTCCAGCACAAATATCACATTCAAACTAGAGGAAGTGTTGGCTTATATGGAACAAAAAAATTCAATTGCTGATGCTTTACTTATCAAACAGCAAAAACAGAAATAGTGGAAAATAAGTGCAGTTAAAAACTTTCCAAAACATTAGGATTAAGAAAATGTTTAATTTTATACTGCAAACGTTGAAATTTTAAGCAATATTTTAAAATTTGCAATTTGTAAACAATTAAAATATTAACAAAAAAAATTATATATTATAAAATTTTATTTTAATCACATACCTAAATCCTACAGCTATGCCACTCCCCATTGACATATCTTCTGCAACACAATGACCAAGAGAATATTCTTTATCAGCAGTAAATAAATCACCAAATTCTTCTTTAACTTTTCTAAACTCTATATCTTTAGAATTATCTACATAGGTTTTCATAAATGTTTGATAATCATATTTAATTGTATATTTACTTTGCAAATGATTATTAGGTTTAGTTTCAAAATGGCTTTTGTGTCCAGATTTACTTGTATTAGCAAATTCAGTCATAGAATAGTCTTCACAATTTTTTCTAAGCTTTTGTGATTCATTATTATTACGTTCTCTCCAATTCTCAGATTTATGGTCTTGATCTGTTTTGGATTTCTTTGTATTGTCTTTATTAGTAGTATATTCACAATTTTTTGTTTTGCAACTCTTAGAATCCATAGTTTCATATTTTTTCCTTTCTGGTTTAGAAAATTTTTCTTTCTTATATTCATTATTTTTATTTCTCTGGGAAGTCTCATGTTTCTCTTTATCTGAACTTTCCTTTGTATGTTTTACATTATTAGTATTAGTTTCGCATTTATTATCAGATGCCTTTTTTAATTTCTTAGATTCAGAAAATTCATTAGAATCCTTAATGTCATATTCTTCTCTTTCTGGTTCAGAAAGTTTTTCTTCTTCATCACTTAGATATTCTTTCTCAACTTCATTATTTTGATTTCTCTGAGAAGTCTCGTGTTTCTCAATTTTATTATTTGAAGTACTACTAATTGAGGAAGTATCTTTGACATTTATTGAAGATATATTATTTGTTTGAGTATTCTGAATATTAGCGTTTTCCTTATGCTTAGGTTCAATAGTTTGGTTCACACTAGCAGTATTAACATTTTTTTTAGGTTTATCAACATTGGGATTTGGATTATTTCGTTTCTTCGACTTCTTATTCTTACCCATCTTACTATAAAAAATACAAATTGAATTTATTTCTTTACATTATAAATAATTACATAACCTCAAAGTGTAAAATGACCATGCTTATTAAATTAATGAAGGATTTTCATTTTTTGCTTTGGTATTAAAAACGCCACTATTAATACACAATAAAAGTAAAAAATAAATTTGATTTGATGATTAATAACTACGCAAACTAAATAAATGTAGATTTGTTACTGGTTATTGGTTATAATTCCGAGACAATAAATAACTCATTTTATTTAATTTTTACAATACTTATGTGTAACTGATGTTATACATTTATTCAATTGAAACAAAGAATTACTATTTGATATTAATTACAAACTAAAAATCCACTATTGCTTATATGGAATAATGAATTAATACATACTTACAATAGTGTAAATGGAAAAGTAAACTCTGGATAATTATCCTAAACTATCCACGCGGAAAACGAAAATTTGATTTTACACTTAATAACTTACTACCATAAATTAACTAAAAAGGGGTTTCCCTCATGTAAAGTTATATATTTGATAAAATGCGCGCTTCCACTAACTTCATGTAGTGAAAAGTTACTAAAAATGAATTTTTAAAATACAAAATTTATATATTAACAACATATGTTATTCCTGTAACACCAATGTCAAACAATTTTCGATAATAAGAACCAGCAATGTGTGTGATAAGAACAAGTAAAATCTTCAAAATGAAATACAACAACATATATATATTGTTAAATGCCAACATGCTGCCATCTTATGGTTGAAACTACATAACGTTTGCGAATCAAATAGGGTGTTGCAAGAGGCAACTTCACAATCTAATCGTTTGTTTTGCCTAAAATAACGGGTGTTCAGAAACATTCGAAGTCAAGTGGGCTCTGAACAAAAAATCGTATATCTTTACTTAAGTATCTGATTTGTAATAATTATTAAATGTCAACTGTTGTCTGTCAAAAATTGTCAGAATCTAATATCGAAGACACTAATTTGATAACCTATAAAATTGTATTAAGTAAATGTATCAATCTATCTCAGACATGACTTCATATTTTCAAGGACTACTTTGACTTCGAATGTTTCTGAGCACCCGTTATATAATCTATTGTATATACATTAGTATTTGCTATATTACTCCTGAATATTGAATTGGTCGATTGGAATGAAAAGCGAAAGTAGATGGCGCAACAGTATTTAACGCGGAAAATTTCAATCTCGTCTTTTGGATATTTTTAAAATTTGCTAATAATTAAATTTCTAATAAAAACAAGCTTTAACAATATGATTGAACCAATAAAGGGAGATTTTTATCTCATTATAGAATAGAATCATGCCTATTTTTATCAGAAATCCGATATTTTAATTATAACCTTAGGAAATACCAGGCGCGGCTCGTGATGACGTATTTGGGAGTGCAAGTACAATGATGCGAGTGCCTCGTGTGTTTTCTAAGAAAACGTTACAGTTAGTACACGAGAATACACGAAGCACTCGCATCATTGTACTTGTACTCCCAAATACGTCATCACGAGCCGCGCCTGGGAAATACCATTTCCTATTGTAACGAGCCATCGAAAAAATTCATAATTGGAGTAGATTGTGAAATTGGGTTGGTGCTTTAACCACTTCCACATAATGACATTTATTATTTGACATTGAAACTATAAGTTTGTGTCAAATTTTTCAAAACTCTTATTAAGAAAATTGTTTGTGTTTAGATGTAAATGGACAACATTTTCAACAACTTCTGTAGGTATACGTAAATTTTGATTATGATTTCGATATTAAATAAATTATTTGTTTTCTTTTTTGTTGTAGTATCATTTCAATGCCATAACCTTTTTTTACAATGAAACCAAATGAAACTGTCAAGCATCAAGTAATGTGTCATTATGTGGAAGTGGTTAAAGTACCAACCCAATTTCACAATCTACTCCAATTATGAATTTTTTCGATGGCTCTATATATATCCCGCACCTCGGACAAAGAAAGCCTGAACCTAATTCCGTCTAACTGTTTCGCAATAAAACGCTCAAAATTTAGTTTATACGGCAACCACCTTTTGGCTCTAATTTCAGTTACTATAAAAATGAAGAATTGCTGTTAAAAGACATGCATTTTTAAAGGGTCTCAATATCAAATAAATAAAACAAAAAATAATTCCTATTACTTTTTGTTAATATTGTGTATATATATTCTAAGACAATCATGAGCACAATATATTGCTAAAAAAATTAAGTATATTTGTTGTTGAAAGAGAATAATTTCAAATCCGAACTAAAAATACGTATTTACTAGAATAATACTAATTTTCAAAAACTCAACAAATAAAATTTTCATTATATTAGCTTTGTGAGGATTTCTATTTTTTTAACATAAATATTAAAGAGAATGACAATAAGTATGAAGTACTTGGAATTGGTTCTATTGTATCAACAACAACTGAAACAGTTAAAACAATATTAGATAATATTTCATAATTATGTAATCTAAATTACCATTAAATAAGATTGTCATGTTATAATGAGCATATTACGTAGAATACTCAGAAATAAAGTCTAAATGAATAAAACAAATAATATACCTATCATGGGCACAAGGTTTATTTCCAAAGTGAAGTTCAGTTTCAGGGCGAGATTGCAAAGTTTATCTATGGTTGCAATGAATGGCAAAGAGAAAATGAAGGGACAGCATCCAAGCGGAGTCTATAATTCAGATGATCCACATAATCCTCAGCTATAAAATGTTTGCTACATATTCTGTAATTTCTGAGAGAATCAACAGAATATTTAATTCGCATCACCTCTTGCCATTTTATGAATTTGAAAATATTACATTGAATAATAATTCATTATTGTCTTATATTTCCTTACCCTTCCAAGTCTTTAGGAAAATAATGCATTTACTAAACTTCATCGTCTTATATCCACAAACGAGACAAAACAGTCGCGGCGTTTTAATGTTCGACAATCAAATTATATTATAATTATAACAGAACAACGTTGCCAGGTCGGATAAATTTAATTCATGAGAAAACGGTCAGAAATTTATGAGGATTCGCGATAAAGTCATGAGATGTCGCAAAAGTCGCTTAGTTTAGCAAATGATGAATAGTTTTACTTTAATAAGATAAGCATATATGTTTAAACATTTATTTTATAAAACAAACATCATAATTAAATAAAGAAACAATATACATAACAAAAAGTAAATTCTGTGAAGAAAAAACATAACACAAAACTAACCTTTAAAAAAATGCAAAATACATTTTATGTATTGTAATACATAATTCAACTTTTTAAATCTTATCCAGTCGGATTCCATTCACAATAGTCACGCGAAATTTAACACGGCGACGCTTCCCCGGGCCTTACATAGCCTCGAGGCGGGTTTACTTGGGCTTCCACTGACTTAGATAAACTTCTTTAAAAACATTTTATAGTTTTCTAGGATTTATCAGTTACCAAAAGCGTAGTGGCCAGTTTGTTTTTCTTCCTCACAGAATTCAAGAATTGTCTCCAGAATAATCAAAGCCTCATCTTTCTATGATTTCCGTTTAGCTATAATGAAGATAGTCTATAAAATATTTGTTAAATAAGCGAATAATACAAAATTAAGGTTTAGAAATTCATTACCTTGAATTTACAAGAATAGTACCAACTAGTTTTTAAAAAAACTATTTGAATATTGATGTGATAAAAAGACAGAGAAATCGCAGAAGTGAAAATATAAAATTCGCACGTTAGAATCACCAAAGAATAGAACGGGACTGTAGACAGCTGTTAAACATTCAAGACTCAAAGCGTTGACAAGCGGGGGTGCGGGGCAAGACAGTGGTAAATTAGTTGGCATATTTTCCGGCGGTCAGATTTTCTTGATTGCACTCACTAGGGCTGGGCGATACCGACGTTTTCGATATCCGGTACCGATACCAATCGAGGTATCGATACTTACCGATGCATCGGGTCTGTGCACGGTATTGCACGATTCTGAGTACCGGAATCGGTAAAGTATCGATGCTTTGGAATCGATACCTTGGAACCGATACCTAGAAATCATATTCGTAACCCGTTTTCTAGGTGTTGATTGTTTGATATCGGTTTCAAGAGATATAAAATTAATTTACCGATTCTAGCATAACTACGGTATGAAATTTGCAATATTGTGAGATTTTTTTTTGTAATAATTATAGTTATGTCATGTCATAATAAGGATATTTGCTACACACAATAATAACATCATTTTAAATATATATTATATAATATACAGTAAATATCGTTTATAACGACGTTGAAGGGACCAACGAAATTCGGTCGTTATAAGAGTAGGTCGCTATATCCAAATACCAAATTATTATATAAACACATTTTATTTATCTTATATTTATCAATATTCTAGTTTTATAAAATACAAATAAAAAAAAACATTTCCTTCTCAACTTATTTTACTAACAATTTAACACATATGTATATAATAATACATAGGCACGGACTGCATTGTATACATACATATTTAAATTTTAATAAAAAAATCTGTCATTTTGGTTTGTTGTAATTTTTTGTTTTCTAAGAAGTGTTTTTCAATAATTTTTTCCAAATGGAGCAATGCAGAATCTGTTTTAGCGTCTTTCAAATTTGGATTAAATGTGAAAAAATGCTGAATCATTTCAACTGCTGAAAATGCATCCTTTATAGTAGGTGGTTGAAATTCCGTAGTTTCGTCCATTTCCACTTCATCGTTGTTTATTTCTAACTCCAAGTTTGCACTGGACCCAGCTAAAATTTCATCTTCTGTCATATCTTCCTCCGTTTCGAGTTCTTCAACATTTGAAAAATTATCCCAACCCTCTTGTGTTGCCAGGTTAACTACAGGTAAAGTGCGGACCCATTCAGTTAAAGGTAAGTTATCTTCTTCAGTATCATTTTGTAGTCGAAGCCACTCAGCTAAGGGTAAATTATCGTCATCAAAAGAGTTTTCTGCTGTGTGTAAATTAAACCCAGCATGTGCAAAGGAATTTGCTAGTGTCTGTTGAGAAACGCGATCCCAAGCTTTGGAAAGTAGAAAAATAGCCTGCAGGATATCTAGTTTTTGAGGAACACCATTCTCGTCAATGTCTTTTAAAAGCTTTATAATTTGAGGTTTTCTAAAATGTGTCTTTAGGGACTTTATTATACTCTGGTCCATCGGTTAAAGAACTGACGTGGTATTTGGTGGAAGGAAGGCAAGTTTTATAGCTTTTAAGTTTTGAATATTTGGATGAGCTGGATAGTTGTCTAAAAGCAATAGGATTTTCCTTTTTTTCCGAATGAGTTTATTGTCCCATCGTACAATTATTTTTTCAAATAATGCTGATGTCATCCATGCTCTTTGGTTATTTTCATATTCAACAGGTAAAGATTTTATATTTTCAAAGCATCGAGAATGCTTAGCTTTGCCAATAACCACAAGTTTCATTTTTTCCGATCCAGTCATATTTGCTGCTACAAGAACAGTCAATCTATCCTTACTCAGTTTACCACCAATACATTTTTCCCCTTTAAATTTCATCGTTTTGTCTGGCATCATTCTGAAAAATAAACCAGTCTCATCTGCGTTGAATATTTCTTCGTCTGTATATTCTTTTCTTAAATTTGGCCACACTGTATTTAACCAGTCGTCACAAATCCCTTTAGGTACATCTATTGCTTCGCCACATATTTTGCCAAAAACAATATTGTGTCTTTTTCGGAATCGTTGAATCCATCCAACTGTGCATTTAAAATCTTCTAACCCTAATCGTCGAGCAAAATCATTTGCTTTCTCTTGCAATATCGGACCGCTAATAGGAGGTTGTGGGTCCTCTGAATTTTGAACCATTCATATAGGGCCTCGTCGTATGGGGCCAAAAAATTCATATTTTTTGACAAACAGCGTATACGACTGAAAAAATTAATATCTGATGATTGCATTTTAGATTTTAGAACATGCAGAACTTTTTATGAAGGATAACTTTTTTTCCTAAAATTAATAATAAAACAGTTTTCCATATGGTTCCAACTTAGTGAGACATAGTGTATAATGCTATATATAACGGGTGTTCAGAATCATTCGAAGTCAAAGTAGTCCTTGAAAATATGAAGTCATGTCTGAGATAGATTGATACATTTACTTAATACAATTTTATAGGTTATCAAATTAGTATATTAATACTTAAGTAAAGATATACGATTTTTTGTTCAGAGCCCACTTGACTGCGAATGTTTCTGAACACCCGTTACTTAAAAATTATTTACTTAGTTATTGCATCTTTTATGTACATTTAAAAAATGCATAAAGGTAAGCTACCCAATACATGGCTACCCGATACATCGCTACCCGATAGATCGATACTTAGCGAGTACTGGTATCGGTAAAGTATCGATAGGTATCGATGCTTTGGAATCGATACCTCGCTACCCGTTACATCGATACTTAGCGAGTACTGGAATCGGTAAAGTATCGATAGGTACCGATGCTTTGGGATCGATACCTTCGTTATATGAGGTATCGGGTACCCGATACCAGTTATGGTATCGGGTATTGGACGATGTATCGATACTTCGCCCAGCCCTACTTCAGACACATTCACAAAAAAAGAACGACTTCGCTACCTCAGAAATTATTAAGACCAAGTCTAGAAGTACATTCAGCTCAGTATATTGTCAGACTGGAAGTACTCTCGCTTTGTCCACATAACTAATGCAGAACTAACGAAGTCTTTCCAGAGGTGGCACTGCCTTGTCTTTAGAAAATGTATTTTGTTTGTGTCTCCACTCATACTTACGGAATAACCGCATGCGTAATGTAACAAAATAACTGAAACATACATGAGTGGGTAATGAGAGTACTTCGGCAGTCTGACAATATACAGCGCTGTATATACTTCTACGCTCGGTCTTAATAATTTCTGTGAGATAGCGAAGTCGTTCTTTTTTTGTGAATATGTCTGAAGTAGGGCTGGGCGAAGTATCGATACATCGTACAATACCGATACCTTAACTGGTATCGGGTACCCGATAGTATCGGGTACCCGATACATGGCTACCCGCTACATGGCTACCCGATACATCGCTACCCGATACATCGATACTTAGCGAGTATTGGAATCGGTAAAGTATCGATGCTTTGGAATCGATACCTCGCTACCCGATACATCGATACTTAGCGAGTACTGGAATCGGTAAAGTATCGATAGGTATCGATGCTTTGGAATCGATACCTTAGAATCGATACCTTCGTTATATGAGGTATCAGGTATTGGACAATGTATCGATACTTCGCC
Organism: Melolontha melolontha; assembly: GCA_935421215.2. Lineage (NCBI taxonomy): Eukaryota > Metazoa > Arthropoda > Insecta > Coleoptera > Scarabaeidae > Melolontha > Melolontha melolontha. Next base: position 202,092,517 of record OW285235.1, on the reverse strand, counting down.
CAGCCCTAATAGTCACAGTATAAACTTTAAACAGTATGAAAAGTAACCGCCATTATTGATATAGAATATTCCCCGGCGCATCATTTCTTCCTTTATTAAGTGCAGGTTGGAAGTGAGATAAATACTCGTAGTAATCAACTGGACGGCTTATTCAAAAAATCAAACAGTCTGATATCCCTTACGCTTACTGTAGCTCATGTTTAAGAGAGAAAGAGAACATGCGAAAATACCTTCACGCATTCAGTTTTATTTCAAAAGACCAAAAGTGCCGACAGGAAGTGATCTTACTTAAAGTTTATACTGTGCTATAGTGGCATCCACCGATAACATTGTCGAGCAAGGGAATTAAACAGGCAGAAGACATTAAATAAAATTAGCAAAGAATCACGTAAAAGAGATCATATATTAATATCAAATTATAAGATAAAAGCTTGGTCAATAAAATTGGTAAAAACATAGGAATTAAGCAACGAGTATAAGTTGGGTACAGTGCATACTATAGACACATTGTCGATCAATAATGAAAACGAATGATATTTGTAAAAGAATATGATGAGTTTTGGTGCAAATAGGATATATCAAGAGCAGCATTAGAGGATATTGACAGCAAAATTGATCAAATATTAGCAAGAGAAAGTATTGTTAACAGGGATAACACTACAAAGTGTAAGATAGCATGTGTGCACTAAAAGAAAAGAAATAGAAAATTCGATTCGAAAAGTAGATTACAAAATAGAAACCACAGAATAGGTTTGAAGAATGATCCAAATTAAGTGAAAAGACCAGGTAGTGATGAATTTGAAGAACACGGGTATCAATGAATGGAAAGACAAAAAAGAAAATATTATGAGAATATAGACAAAGTTAAAACAATATTTTATAACAACCTATTAAGAGGAAAAGAAGCGCGGCAGGGTGACGCATTACCCAATTATTTATCCAAAAGAGCTTATGAAAGTGTCTTCAATTTTAGATAGTAATGTATAACTCACAGAACAGAATGGTGTAATTTTAAAATTAATAAAGTTCGAACAATTTTAATGACCATAAAATGTAATTAACTAATTCAAAAACTATGTCTGACACATTTAGGTATATTCATGGGAAACTATGACAATAAATTTATATGGACACTTGGTACAGCCATCAAAATTTATTATAAGTTGTTATACAATAGATTATAATTACATTGTAAATAGTACATATAGAGACTAGATTTCAGGTACAAGTTTGAAGCAATAAAACCTTACATAAATTGCGTGATTTGTTTTTATAAAGGTTGGAGCAGAGGAAACGCATGTTTTTAAAACCGCTAGTACTCAGTAAGGAGTGGGGGTAGTGACCTTAGGAGACCACTGGCTGACAACTCACTCAACTCAGACAACGCAGTTTCAGTCGCTATGGAACCTTGGAGCGTAGAGCATCGCGTGTGTGCTGAGGAGTAGTTTTTTAGAAACAATGATTCTATGGTTATGGTTCAACATCTTTTCCGTCGAAATTTTGATATCGAACGTCGAGGTGCTGTCCCAGATCGAAACGCCTTACTCCGATGGGTTGAGGTGTTTAGAAATACTGGATCTGTGATGAAGAAAAAAACATCTTGTCTTTCCCGTTCAGTCCGAACTCCGGAAAACGTAGATAGGGGGAGAAGGGCAGTTCCTAATGTTTCCTGGATATGAAATCAAGAGTGTACTGTAAACGCCAAACAAGATGGCGAGCGGTGGGAGTAAGTCCGCGCAAATATTAGAAGTAGTGGGAAGCTTCGCATTTGATTTTACATAAAGTTGCAAATAAGCCGACGTGCGCGTTTTTAAAAACGAGTACGGCTCATCCCCTCGGCTCGCCATCTTATTTGGCATTTACTGTACGTGAACAAGCCACGTACAACCGATGACCTGAAAATTTCCATTAGTCAAGAAATTGAAGCTGTCAAATGAAATGTTGCAGAATTTTGAGAAGAGACTCCCAAGTTTGCGTTCACCAAGAAGGGCGTTATCTTAATGACATTCTTTTTCGAACATAATTATATACAGCAAGAGACACTTCTAAGTTTACAACCTGCACCGAATACTTTTCAGGCCTAAATTGTTCCATTGCATTATTATACTCGACCGCGTCGAGTCATGTGTAAATTTGCAGGATAAAATAAAAACGGAATAATTAATTATATAAGTACACGTACTTTAAATAATTAATTTTAAGGAAAGATAAAACTATTATTCGGAAATATATATTAACATAATTATGTATAACTAAATACACTCAAACACCGAAATTATCCAAACCGGGCGTAGAAGTAAATTCAGCGCTGCCTGTTGTCAGGCAGCCGTAGTACCTCGCCCCGTCCACATAACCAATGTGAAGTAACGACGCCCTTCCAAAGGTGGCACAGCCAATCTCTCTAGAAACTGCATTTTGTTTGTGTCTTCACTCATACTACGGACTAACCGCATGTGTAATGTATCAGAATAATTGAAACATACATGAATTTACTTCTACGCCCGGTCTGGATAATTTCGGTGATGTGGTTCTTTTTTGTGAATGTGTCTGAGAATATCCTTTCTCCAGCAGGGGCGTACCGACGAGCCTGTAGAAAGGCGAAATACGAATCTACGTCTCTGGGGAGGGACACGTTCACAAAAAATATTAATAGTGAACCTGTATTTGTGTTCTTCACACCAGATTTTTAATATTTTATATTATTAAAAATACCTTTGTATTATACAAAACTGGTGGGGTTTACCTACTCATGTATGTTTCAATTATTCTGAATATAATACGATATTCCGTATTCATTTTATAGTGCAAATTTAAGCGATCTTATATAATAATACAGTGTCCGGCAATAGGATTGAACGGTTTTTTTAATAGGCCACTGTTTAGAAACAAAGAATATATTTGGACTTATTATTATTACAACTAAAAACACAATTCTGGAAATTTTTCATAACACTTTTAGTTTACAAAGATCACATCCCTAGGATGACCACCGTCTACTTCTATACATTGCTGCAATCTGTTTCTGAAACTGACCATAACGCGTCTGAGTAAATCTTTGTTTATCGAATTTATTTCCTCACGAATCCTTTCTTTGAGTTCCAGAAGCGTTTGGGAACTCGTAGAGTACACTTGGTCCGGTGATCTTGCGGGTCGTGCAATGTCACCAAACCTGGAAATTAGTCGATTCGGGAACATACGCTGTGAAAGAGCAATTGACTGTCTAGCTGTATGCGCTGTGTCGCCGTCCTGTTGGAACCATACTCCATTCTTTGAAGTTCCACAGCCACAAATGTTTCCAACATCTCAACGTACCGAAGTGAATTGATTGTAACGGTCTGGCCGTTTTCTTCAAAAAAGTATGGCCCGATCACACCAAAGCTGCACACTACACACCACACCGTTACCTTTTGGTCATGAAGTAGTTCATGCATTTCTCTTGGGTTGTGTTTCGCCCAGTAGCGATAGTTCTGGTTATTAACGTATCCACCCAGATGGAAGTGAGCTTCGTCAGACATGATCAGTTTATCAAGAATTCCTGCATTGTTATTCAATATTTTAAGAAATCGCCTACAGCAGGTGCGGCTCGTCATGACGTATTTGGGAGTGCAAATACAATGATGCGAGTGCTTCGTGTATTCTCGTGTACTAACTGTAACGTTTTCTTAGTAAACACCTAAAATACACGAGGCACTCGCATCATTGTACTTGCACTCCCAAATACGTCATCACGAGTCGCGCCTGGCCTACAGAAATTGAGGCGCTTAAGTTTATCAACAGGGTTCAGCCTCTGGAGTATCTGTACCTTATATGTATGAAATTTCAAATACAGCTTGAAAATTAGTCGCATACTTCGTTCTGAAATTCGCAGTGCAATTGAATGTCGAATTGCAGAACGTGTTGGACTCCGTTCAACGGCTACTCTGGTTCTTTCAATATTACCTTGTGTACGAACTGCACTTGTACCTCCGACAAATTTTGAATTTAAACTGCCGTCTATATCTCTTACCTATCTCAAAATTGCATTTCTTGATGGAACTGCAGGGCGCACTGGTAAATTAAATTCACGGCGAAAACGCCTCGGGGTTTGCACGATGGACTGGGTCAGGATAAATGATTTTACAGAGATCCGTTGATTAATAGGCCAGTTTGCCACTGTAACACATAACCTTAGATAATAAAATACAATTTTATCACTATTTGACGTTTGTCAAATAAACAGTATTTCCACAGCAACCTTTTCAAAACCATTCAATCCTGTTGCCGGACCCAGTACAATGGAACAATTTAAACTTAAAAAGTATCGATGCAGGTTGGAAACTTAGAAGTGCCTTTTGTTATACATTTCAAAAATGCAATCAAAATATTATTGTTAATGTAAACATTTTTTTTCTATAAATAAAACAGTGAAATGTATTCAATAATGAAAAACATGCGTTTCCTCTACTCCGCGCAGTATAATCGTAATAAGCAATACACACTGTGTTGGGTATATTTAACATTTAATTTAGAAGTGCTGATACGAATAACATCACATAATGAAATATCAGTGAGAATAAATGAGATAAAACTACAAGTATAAAATAAATATTTTAAATGCAATAATAAATATTTAGGGTAATCCAACATTTAAGAATTCCTAACATTGCTTTCATCTAGACATATTTTACATACATTATGTATTAAAAGTAAGGAAGAAAATTCATGATTTTTTTTATTAAATTTGAATAATACTTTACGCTAAAGAATAATTGTCATTATAGTCTTATTATTTTTTCTAATTATACGTTTTAATACCTTTGGAATATTTCTGCATATATCCAGATTCAAACAATCTTAATAATAAAATGTAATTCATTAATTAATTAATTTAAAAAATAATCTCTTACACATTTAGGTATTTTCATGGGAAACTATGACGATACGATATGACGATTTATATGGATGCTTGAAACAGCCATCAGAATTTATTATAAGTTGTTATACAATAGATTATAATTGGGGGATCAAGCCCGGCACTTTTTCGTGTTATTCCTTATAGTTTAAGGATGCATGCCGACAATCAAATATCTGAAGTCACTTTATTAACGTGGCGTAATAATAACCCATAACGAAAGTGGGGATATTTAGACAGCTTGCATGGGCGGCTAGCGAAGCTGGTACGGGCGTCTACGTCGTCACCGACGTATATCAGAAGATGCGATGTCAAAAACGCATACATCGTGAGACATACGAAAGGTGTACAATAAATACCGCATTACAGTATGACTAAATAGTAAGAAGCAACATATTTTAGTTATTATTCTTGATGTGCTTCGCTCGCCGCTCATGCATGCTGACTAAATATTCGCGCTTTACTCATGACTGTCAGTGCCCTCTGTAATTGGTTTAAGCTGTTGACGCATGCAAAGACATGCATTATTATTACTTTTAAAGTGTCGATAAATCAACACAATATACATAATTTCATGGCTTCCTATAATATTGAAGATTTTGGTCATATGGTAGTTGCTTCATTTATGCAGGAACGCATTGCATATACATTAAACGGTTATACAGGTGTCCTTGAAATAAAAAGACAACGTATTAAAAATGGAAAGATGTAATTAGATATATAGAATATAAATCCAAAATATTTTCCCAAAATTCCCTTTTATAAGCGAGAAAACAAAATGACAAAGATATTTGAAACATTTTTATCACGCCACTGTGCGACTATAAAAAGTATCAGAGGCGATATCTTAAAGTTGACCGACAATAACAAAATTAATAGTTTTGTTATTGTCCATCTCATCAAGGTCTTACGTATGTAAACATACGCTATAGCGTATGTATGTATGTATGAGGTATTTATTATTTATACATATTCTGAATACTTTGAATTCATAGGCGTCACGTAATACAATTTTCGGGGTGTTTTTAATTTCAGTGTTCGCGTCATAATTGAGTCACAATATTTTGGATTTATATTCTACATAATTACATCTTTCCATTTATTATATGTTGTCTCTTTATCTCAGGGGCACCGGTAGTTTTGTTAAAATCTTCTTTCGGCGGATTACTGAATTATAAGCACTGAAAATAGTAATTATAACATAACACTAATACTAAATTATCCAGATAAGCATTACGAAAATTACTTCAACTGCATAGTTTATAGTTTTATTATTAATATATTTTATGAAATAAAAATGGAAAAGTAATTTTACTTAATTTCCACGTGTCTTCTTCAGGTGGGGTTGTATTGCAAACTGTCACTGTGTGCTCGAAACAATTGTAATTGGATTTTACCTCAATAAAGTGGAAATTAAGTAATATTACTTTTTCATTTTTATTTCATTAATTATGAATTTCCATAAAGTAAAGGCTACTTCGATTCGAAATATTATATTTTAAATATCTTATGTAGATTAGCGTTTAAGTAGTGGCATGGCAATGAGAGGAGAGCTCTGAAATCTATTATTATTTATGCAGTTATAAACAAAATTAAATAAAGTAATAAATTTCGTTAGATGATACATAACATATGATAACATACTTCTCAACTTATAAAACAGTTCTCTATAAAAAATCATCCTATTAATGTACCGAAAATAATAAATTTTTTCCCTTACATTTTGTATATTAATTATATAGTAACATTATACCGGGCGTCCGTTAACGTTTGAAGCTGACATTTGTCGAATTTTTCAAATTTCTTTGCTTAATATTTGCCACACTGAGAATTATTGGTGTTTAACATCTCTTGCCATAGTCGTACATGCCTGTTTTCCGTTAGCTTTATTATTCACATTTTTTGTTTGGGATGCGGCACAATCTATCCCATTTTCGTAAATAATTGTAATTAGTAAATATTGGCAATAAACATTTCGAAAAGTAAGGGTATCATGTTTGATTTATCAATCTTTATATTTACGTCGAAAGTGATTACCGCATAGGACGCTAATGTTAATTGTTGCGGTCGCAAATAACCAAAATTTGACACATACTGTCAGCTTCAATCATTAATGTACACCCGTTATACTATGTCTACTAAACAAGTATTATGGATATACTGCCCAACATATAAATCCCGAACACTAACATATTATTAATGTAAGTCAGATTTATCAAATATATCTTATTTGACTAAGTTATAGGTATTAGCAATACCTAGGCATTTAAATAATTTGATCAAATTCAGAATAATTTTTTAAATTGAGGTCGGTTAGTCTATTAGAAGACTTGCCGAATAAATAAATCCACAATTGTTGAAACATTTTGAAGCAATGTAATCATCCAAATTTGACATATTATGTATGTATAACATATGAACTCTATAGGTGACAGTATGAATATATTTGTCGCGTTTACGCAATTAAAAAAACTGACTTTATGCTCACAAGAGTTGTACGGGTTTTATATGTCGCGCAATGTACAATATTTTCATGATGTTGTTTTAATGTACGATGTAAATCGATATTCTTCTAGAAGTTTTCGAAATTAATCTAATTTCGAATACTTGCTTTCCTAATTAGTGAAACCTTGAAATTTGGCTATAACTTGACTCACATTTTATCATTATTAGAGTTGTCAGATTTTCCCCACATTCCAGGATTCCTACTCAGTATAAATTAACATATACGTTTAACATATAGGTACGAACGTTTTCAAACCACATCGGAATTTATAAAGAATAGGTGTTCGTATGAAATTACAGCTTTGTTGATATGTATAGTCCGATAAGATTTAAGTATTAACGAAGAAATTACTTATCGTAAGAGATTTTTACGAAAAGTTGTGTTTTTTTTACGAGACACACCCAATTACAAAATAAAGATTGCGAATTTGAAGATAAGCAGGTTTAATATATGTATTGTGGTAGGTCGCGTGTGCCAACCAGATGTTTATATTTTAGTTAAGAGTTGATCTCGACGCGAGGCGGTTGAACTTGTAATGTTATAAACACATATATTAGTATGTCGAACGAAAGAAAACTTGAAAGACAACCAATGTTTGACACAGTGAAAAAGTTTATCGGAGAATTTCCCGATTTATAATGGTGTTAAAATTATGTGCAAAGTTTGCGATAAACCGTTGATGTGTAGGCGTGTATCTTTCGCGAAGTTATTTCTTACGGTCACGCTCCCCTTACAAAACGCGATTTATATTGGAAATATTTGTACATATTAACTTGTACTGAGTAGGACTCTGAAATGTGGGTAAACATAACAACTCTAGTCATTATGTTAACATGATATTGCAAGTTAATATTATATTCTAACATTAATATTGCACATTTAGAAGCTCTATTTTAAGCACGACAAAGTAGAATATGATAAAGTACTTCTTTTGACACAATAGAGTGAATGTTAACCCTTCGTTGATAAGGTGAGATATGATATACCAAACTCAAGAGGAAATTGTCTGACGATCGTGCTCAGTGCCTCATCTGGTATTACAGTGATAGAAAATTAGCGGTAAGTGTTAGTACATTGCAACACAATTGAGGTATATTACACCTTATTTTAACTATTGCGTAATAAATTATATATTCATGTAATAATTCGATGGGTTAATTTACAAAAATTACTTTAAGGGGAAGCATTATGTTGAGTGTTTTAATTTTTAACTGGTTGTAGATTATTATCGCTTATTTCCTTTTCGGGTCAGTAAGTTTGTCTTTTCATTTAAATTTTATTACCTGTCCGGTAATCAAATTTAAATGAAAAGACAAACTTACTGACCAGAAAAAGAAATAAGCGATAATAATCTACAACCAGTTAAAAATTAAAACACTCAACAGACAGCATGTACTCAATGCCAAAATTGAAATAGTAAAACAATATAATTAGATACGAATCTCATAAAAAAATGTTATTGTTTTCATAGGTGAAACCGTATGCAAAAATGTATTAACAAGTGTTGTAATTAGATACACTAACACAAAAATCTAGTGACTATAGAAGCCATAATTACACAGTTCCACTAATATAGTTTAAATAAACCCAGTTACAGATCTATTTAATCTCGTCCGATTTTTGCTAAACCAGGAGTAATTATATCGCTAAATAACTTATAGGATTCAACTAGTATAAATATATTCCGACTCATTATGATCTCTAAAAGTTCTTACTTTATACTCAGTACTTTACTAATTTACAATTTTCAAAATCAGAGGATAAGAGGTACTTTTTTTGCTTATTCTCTTAGATACGAAGTCCGAGGCATTTAGCGGTTACTGTTCCTGTGAACAATATAAGAGAAACAATTTGACTGGGTAAAGAAGTCTTGTAAAGCTTTGTAAATTCTTGCCCTTACTTTGTGATAAAATTAATATTGTATGTCAGAAAAGATTTAAACAGACAGTAGCGAAAATTCGGTCGGCGCTTCATAGGATGTATGTATATAGTGCAGTGTGCATCTCGTGGGGACGTGTTTACCCGTATTACTGTATTTTATACGTTGTATAGAAGTACTAGGGGTACACTGAACATTTCTGGAAAATCATAAATAAAATAAAATGTTAACAGATTGAAATACTTTATTGTTTTTCGAAATAATCACCCTTAAGATCTATACACTTTTCCATTCGTATAAACCAATTAGTAAAGCATTTATCCCACTCAGAAGATGGTATGTTTGAAATGTGTGTCTCATACGTCCCAACTCCCTCTTCAGATGATAAAAATCTTTGTCCACATATTTTACTTTTAATTTTGGGGAACGCAAAGAAGTCATTGGGGGATAGGTCGGGGCTATAGGGACAATGGCTGAGCAATTCAGCGTTGTTGCCGGTCAAATAATCGAGCGTTAGTTTTGCGGTGTGCGAACTTGCATTGTCATGTTGAAGTAGAATGCGATGGTTCTGATTAGTTTTTCGCAACTCTGCAATAACTTACGGCAAACAAATGGTAGTTATACCATTCTGCATTTACAATTCTATGATTCTCTAAAGGAATCGTGGCCACATGACCAGTCTTAGATACAAAACAAGCAATCATTTGTTTAGAAACACTGCGCGCTCGAATAACTTTCGTCGATTTTACTTCACTTTGAAACACCCATACAGTAGATTGTTTTTTTCTTTCAGGTTGATATGAGCAGATTCATGTTTCATTGTCACTGACGATGTTATACACAAGTTTTGATGAGCCTGAGTGGAAGCGTTTCAGTGTTTCTTTACACTAATTCACACGAGCTTCTTTTTGGTCTGCTGACAGATTATATGGGATCCAGCGCACACACAGTTTTCTTACATTTAAATTATCGTGCATAATTGTTTGTATTGCAGTCATGCCAACGCCTAAGGATGCACGAATTTCAGCATATGTCACATGTCGATCAAACTTAATCATTTCACGAACGGCATCGATATTTTGCGCAATTCATACGCTGAGACTATCACGTCCAAGTTTGAAATCTTGAAAGCAGTGATATATTGTAGTTTTAGGTAGTGCTTCACTATCAAACGCAGAATTCATTCGCTGGGCACATTCTTGTTGACTTAACCCACTACGAAAATCATAATAAATCATCGCACGTTAGTGTTCTTTTGTTAAATTCATTTTGTTACTGTATTGCTAACTTCTCACTGTAAAAAAAACTATTTGACATTTCTTGGTTCTGTCACTTGTTTTCACTCAGATAAATGTGAAGTTAGTCGAATTTGTATAAATAATAGGTCAGGTGCCAACTATAACGCTGGTTCCCGAAATTTTCAGTGTATTCCTCGTATGTCGCTGCTTAAAATGGTAAGTGTTTGACGTTTCATGAATTAACTATTTATTTTATTAACATACTATCAAGCGCACACGTCTGGTGTGCCGACCATATTTCGCTCTCTAGGTAATAACCCCTCAGATATAGTTGGGATGACTAATAAAGTCTGACAATGGTTGCAAACATAATTTTCTATAATTTGCAGACCTTATAAGATTTAGTCACCAAAGTTTTGAAGTAGTAAAGATGAGCGTCTATTGAAATAAGTAGGAAATTGATATCTTACAAATTTTTATCTGCCAAGGATGAGTAATGCTTCTGGTCTATCTCAATCTTTGCGATAATCACACTAATAGTAAAACTAAATAAAACTAAATGTCTTCCTGAAATGATAAATTTTTATAATCAAACGAGTTTTACTTACAGTATATTAAGAAATGTCAAGAGCTTTCAATACTGCTGAGATAAATTTATTATGAATATAACAATTATAATTATTGAAGGAAACGTCTAAATTTAACAAGAAATTAGTATTAAATCCTTATTGAGTATTGTTTAAAGTTTAGAAGAAATAATATCAAGCTCAGAAGAGAAAAAAATATCAGTGATAAAATAGAATCAGCAGAAATTCCTTCCAGGAATATCAAAACTATTAGTAGATGTATATACTCCAGAAATCAAAATAGACAAACTAAATTGGAGAAGATCTAGTTAGGGCTATAGATGGATGAAAAGGCATAAAAATTTGGTATCTAAATAAACGAAGGAAAAATATGTTTTGAGGATGCGAAAAGTGGAAACATAAACACAAAATTCCATATGTAAAAACACAAAGATACAATTTTGAAGTAGTCGCCTCTTTCAATTACTTGGGAGCAAGAAAAAATACAGTGAGTAAGAATTTTAAAGGGATATCAGACTTGTAGTAGAAACAAATCATTACTGAAGAATAACTTACTATGCAAGAAAACCAAAATAAAAATATATAAAACTTTGATTAGACTAGCTACATATTAGGTACTTATAAGATGAAAACAATGAAAGTAAACAGAAACGAAGATCTCAAAAAAGCAAAGAAAAATAATGCGAACAATATTGGGACTAGAAACAGGATGGAGAGATGAGACTGAAACAGGACAAGGAGACAGAAGATGAACTTGAAGCAGAAAATATAATATGATACACTAAAGGCACGTTTCAAAAGGTGGGACGTATAATGAAGAGAAAACTGATTGAAATGACTTAGAAGATAACACACTCGATCACAATGTGGTCCACCATTAAAGTAAAACCGACGAAATGGCGAAAGGATGCTCTAGAAGTTGCAAGAGTGATGGATTGAAGGGAAAAATGATAGGATAAGAAAGGAGTAGCACAGGCGGCTAGGATCAACAACAGACTTCAAAAAAGCAAACATGAAAATGGATTCTATAACGCCGTGGTGTCAGTCATAAGTAAAGACCGGCATTCTCGGTCGGCTCACAGCGATACGCGGGAGACTCACTTTACCAGCGCTTCGTGTGTTATGTGTATGTAGTACATGAACACGTGAACAGCTATCATAGTGTGAAGTTGTTTATGAATACGCGTAAGTGTAATTCGAACTGAAAGCATTCTAAATAAAGCGCACTTTTATTTCAGTAAACCCAACGCACTGACGCCGCTGTTTGCCTACCTAAACCTAAGTGTCGGTCTTTAGTCATAAGCCACAAGAATGACTTGATCATGATTAAGTTTGTTTAAGCAACAAATATGTGTCTAGCAGACTCAAAAATGATGTGCATCATATTTCAAACTGATATTTTTTTCTAATATTTACTTTATTTTGGGCTTCATAATTGGACTTTTATCATGTAACATATCTGCATATTAGTATGTGGGGCCACTGTATAATGACACAAATGAACTTACATTTCTACATAAAAAGAAAATATACTAATCATCGCTCACCTTATCAGTCATGTTATAAACTTTTGACCCTACCAACAAAGCGTTAATATAAGTCAAACATTATCTTCCTACAAAAAGGAATGTCTAGGCGAATTCATTAATGAATTTTACAATTGCTTAGCACACTATGAAATAAATAAATACCTATAAGGTAGAGAAACAAAATATATATGTAACAATACATTTAGCAACTATATATACATTCAGAGTATTCTAGGCAAGACTATGAATGTGTGAAAAATGTTTAAGAAGGGAGCATAAGTAAACACAAGTCCATTTGGTTTATTTTCAAGACATAAACTATTAAATATTTTGTTTTAAGTTGAAGCAAATAGGATTTACGTAAAGACATTGAATACTTAATTTCTGATGTATCAATATTATAAATTAAAGTTCCAAAAAACTTCCTAATATTTCTAGTAATATATATTTCATTGACGTTAATACTAATTGTTATTTAAGACAATGGTGGAATTATGTTTATATATGCAATTTTGTCCAACAAGAATATAGATAAAACTTAATTGAAAAACATACATCTTGAAAATAATGAAAATCTGGACAAGTTTTTACTTATTCTTTTAAAATTGATTTCCGGAATACATGTATATGTATGTGTACATATATTCCACAATTTTAATTAATACACATATACAAACTATAGTAGAACTTCATACAATTTTGTAGGTGTAACTTCATACAACTTTGGTAATTCTGCTTCCAAACGTATCACTTTCATATTTGATATCAACTTCCATGTACCATCTCGTAAATCAAAAGTACTGCTGTAACTAACAAGCTCTTGTGAATTATCATTATCCAGATCTGTAATCAAAAGAGATTCTTCTTGATTTAGAATATCAGGTTGACACTGGCTTTCTCCATCAAACAGAAAACATAACTGTGTCACCTCAATTAAACTTGCATTAATAACATGAACATTAGTATCATTAAATGTTATTAGAACAATCCGTTCACTAATCATGTTAGTATGAAAATTTGAATCTATAACTGAAACATATTGTTTATCTAAAATATTCTCTTTCTTCCAAGTTCTAGAATTTGACCACTGCCATAGCTTTAAAATATAACCTTTTATATGTCCTTTCAAGGATAGCATATTTGGTGTTGTTGATTTGAATGCAAATGTGGTTGGTTTCATAGTATAACTATTACCTTGAGGCAAAGACCATAGCCAATTGTCTTTACTGTCTAACAAAGTTATAGTGGATTGACACTCCGGACATATTCCTGTGTTATTAATTATTAATTTATGATCACTAAGTTTATACTCTATATTTGGGGAATCGTAAAAAATTGTTGGCAAAGGATTAACATTAAAGCTTTTGTTAAAAAAACGATTTTCTATATCAATGTATTGTATTTCAAAGTAATTTGTAGCTGTTGCATTTGCACATGAAAACAGAAATTTTTTGTTTTTGTATGTTAAGCCATGTACTTCTAGACACTGTCTCAAAACTACTTTACTAAGTATAACCCCAGTTCTTCCACAAACTATAACAAGTTTGTTATGATATAATTGTCCGTTAATAGTTGTCAACATTTCATTTATACCATCTTTGTTTAGGTCGGGTATAATAACTGGCATATCTATAGAACTTATCACTTTACTTTGAGTATTTTTATTGTGAACATGGAATAATATTTGTCCTGATATTGGATCAACAGCTTCTAATCCCATTTCTCCTAATAATAAACAATCCTTCACATCATCACCATTTACATCGATTAAATAACAATTCAAATCAGAAGGTTCTTTCTTTTGTGGAATATACCAAGCAATTCCCCCATTGCTTCCTAAGATGGATATAGCACCATTTCTATTACTTTCATCATTTAAACTTTGTTTGAAAAGCAATGCTATATTATTACTATTTGAAAATGCACTTTTCACAATATTAATTCGGCCTTTAAATTCAAAATCTTCGTGCTGATTTTCCCAATTTGAAATATGTAAAGGGCATGTATCATTATCGAAACACGGAAGTACCCACAAAAATACTGCTATAGTTAAAAAACATATAAGAATAGAAACGAAAAAAAAATACTTTCTAACAATAGACATAGATTTAAAACTATGCTTTATAACTGTGTTATCCATTATATGATTTGGAACAATATATCCTTTGGTAGATGACCATTCAAAATTCTTATGGATACCATTAACTGATCTTGTACGAACGTTATCAACTTGCAATTCTCTTTCTGAATCTGAATCACTTATTGATTGTGGTAATGGTGTATACATTCCCTGCGTAGCATTTGCCATATTTGTTATTAGCAAACTCTTACCTACGAAAGTCGTGTATGTATCTGCTTTTAATATTCCTTCATTACTTACCAATTAAATATATTCATACCCCTACATTATATAAAAATATTAGCCATCTTTTTTGATCTGTATTGAGAAAGTAATTGTGACTCAGACCACTGATGGCGTTGGATTAGAAGCGCCATTTTTCAAATATTACTTTTCACTATTAATTCTAATCTTTCCAATAGACAATTAGTTTGAATAGTTTGATACCTATTTAAACATTGGTTCTATTTTATTAATATCGTTGAAAGTAAAACATCTATACTATAAAGTATTTATTGACGTGATTTTTTTAAACGGAAAGGATAATTTTCCTAAATATCAGGTTTATAATTATTTATATGATTTAAAGCAAATATTAGATTGGATTGCTTGGATTTTGCAGATAAGTGAATAATATTATTGTCCACTTTCGAAGGGATGGTCTTTCAAATATTACTGTCTCTTTACACTTAATGTGGTAGATTAATTTGTGAGCATTTTTCTTACCATTTTAAGTATTTTAGTCAATTAAATCGATGTATTGTCCAAGTGACAATCAAATTATGTTTTACATCAAATTAAAAATTAAAAGTCTGTACTAAATGTATTGAATTTTTGAAAGGAACAATTGCCATTTTTTTTATTTCATCGTCTTATTTATATTTTTTGTCCATGAGTATAAATAAAATTTTCTTATCCGCCTTGAAAATATAGAAAGCATGTTATATTAATAATTATTATATTACAATTAAAATTGAAATTTACATAATTTTTAATTTTATTTATCAAGTTTTGAGCTATATTTGTTCTTGTGCATTTTTTATAATTTCCCGGACTTACCATCATTTAATTATCCAAACAATTAGGATTATTCTTTAGAAAATGTTAATTTTCTAAAAACAAGATCAACATATAATAAATAAAAATTAAATTTTTAGAATGCAAGGTTATGTTAAAAACTAAGGTTATGTCTCTACATTCGGTTTGTCAAACATACGTTTGACATTTGCATGTCAGATTAACAAATAGACAACGCTATAAAAATCTAAGGAACTACTTATTATAACTATAAATATGTAATGTTATATCAGTTTAGTATACAAGGGTCATATCATAAATTTCTTGAAAAGTTTCAAAAGTCTACCTCAAAAAACAATTTAAAAACATCATTAAAAAGTTCTCAGATATACGTGAAGTGTGTAAATCTCCATCATCTGAGAAAGTTTACGAAATTATTACCGAAAATAGCATTTACCAATTTCTGAAAATGAAATATTTTTATTTGTAACTCTAATTCACTAACTTTCATATTTGCTGTACTTATAACATATTTAAAATAACAGATTTATTCTTAGGTAATTTCAAAAAAAGTTTTACATAAAGCGTTTTAAATTATAGAGGAAAAATATTCATATTATGCTATAAAATTATGTTGACTTATGTTAAAATCATCTCAGATATATTTTTCAGTCTTTAAGAATTGTTTTGTAGTCAAAGTTACTTGCTGACAGAATATTTAAACGTTTCAAAGAAAAGTACAATTGTAGATAAATATAATTTTGTGTTTAAGAAATGAACTTAAGTAATTTGCCTAATTATCGTTACATTTGATGGTTAAGCAACGATAATAGCAATCAGTCATTTAGTTCATTCCATTTCATCAATATAGTATCAAATAATCTAGTCTTTGATTTTAGACTTGACAATTGTTTAACATTTAACATAATATTTGCAATATAGCCCTTGTAAGTGTAGTTATCATTTTGCTAACAGAAATCTTGTGATTTCAATTCTCTATTTTCAATTTTTAATAGTTTACAGCAAACCAAAACAAAACAAGAGATTGAAAGTGCGTGTGTGTACTACTACCTTGAAATTTTCATGTAGATTTATTCCATTTCTTTTTAAATTCAAACCTGCAATGGATAAATTAACACTAATATCTGGAACATTATTTCTAGCAGCAGATATATTTGCAATTGTTAGTTTAGCAATGCCTGATTGGATTATAACTGAAATTGGAGGTGCCTTCAAATAGATTATATGTTTTTATTATTTAACAGCGTACATTCTTTAATTATAGGAAATACCAGACTGGGATTAATGTGGACATGTATGACTTTACACAATCGTTCTCAAGTTTGTTTTACACCAGATTTGCAACCAGAATGGCTTTTAGCATTAGTCTGCATTTTTGTGGGATGTATTTGTATCACAACAACAATAATTTTATTAGCATCATCCCATTGGGATAGAAATGTAGTCCCTTATGCTCGTTGGGTAGGATTTACAGCAAGTATGTTCTGCCAGACTTGTTTTTCATTTTCACTTGATATAATTAAATTTTAGTGGTATTATTTTGCCTAGCAGCTGTTATATTTCCTATGGGTTTCCACGTTGATGAAATTGGAGGACAGCCTTACCAATTACCAAATAGCCACCAAGTAGGGATTTCATACATTTTATTTGTTCTAGCATTATGGATAACAGTTATTTCCGAATTGTTTGCTGGTAAAGTATGTCTACCACATTTTTAATTTTTTATTATGAAAGCTGTAATTTTATTACCAGTAATCTCTTTTATTCAAAACAGTAAATTTAACGTTAAAGTCAATTACAATATGTTATTTTTCCATCTGGTAAGTATTCAATAATTAAATTAAATTAATAAAAAATTGAGAAATGTCTAAATTCTGTATATACGATTAAGTGGTGAGTTTTTTTTACTTATATTTATGTTCACAATTTCATGTGTTTTGTCCTGTGTAAGTTTCATGACATGGTATAGTGAATTCTTAAATGTTTTTAAATGTAGCTACTTGAGGTAAATGCTAATTAAATTGTACCTAAAAATCTCTTTTATATGATGATTGACTTGTACATATTATATAATACTAATTTTTACAAATCTGTCAAGTAACCAAATAAGTTCACATGGTTTTAGATGGTAAAATAAAAATATTTATTAACAAACAATAATACACTATTATTCATCAAAGTGATTACCATCACACTCAATGTCCTTTTGCTAAAGTGACACTAATTTCTGTATGCCGGTATTGTAGAAACTCTATGGGTTTTTAATAAAACACTTGACGGACTGCATTTATTATATCAACTTGAGTTTTGAACTATCTATGCTTCATACAGTTGCCAAGATTGTTAAGATCCTCCCGTATCTTGAAAAAAAACTTTTGGAATCATTAAAGGACCTCAAAGGAACTAATTTGCTTTATAAAAAGTAAACGTACTCTTAGCCAAAAAATAAAGAATTTAACTAACTGTATATAAATACTTTAAAGTGATGTTTTGAGTGAAACACTGGCACATATAAATAACATGATTATCCGAAATTTGATGTTTTGGATAGATAATATACAAAATTGAAGCTTGAATTATTTTTTTTTGGCTAAGAGTAAGTTTTCACTCATTATTTTACAAGGCAAATTAGTTCCTTTGATGATTCCAAAAGTTTTTTTTCAAGATACGGGAGGTTGGAAGGATTTAAATAATAGCCAAAAAAAGTAATCATTCGGCGAAATGTCAAGGCCAAGTCCAGAAATTTTTTCTTTGGTCACTATTGCGGTATACGGTCTGGTGTTAACCTGGAAAGGCGGCTTTACACGGTGAAAGAAATTCATGAATTTATTCACGAAGAAATTTATGAAGTTCAGAAATTTATTGAAAATGCATCGTTGTATTACACGATCAAATATTTTATTGAAGTTAATCAGTTAATGCCAACCATAAAATAGTTACTTTTTTTTCTACCAATCTGTTTGTATTCATAAGTTGAGTAGGTTATGTCAAATGTATGTTGATTTTGTACAGTGAAAATGATTACTAATTATTATAAACCTTTACTATTTTCACTTGATCTATTTTATGTTTTATAACGATAATAACTAATATCTATATAACCTACAATTCTTACAATAACACAACTATTACATTACCAAGTTGGCAATAACTTTGAAACCAAAATGTAACCACAATTCCCCCAAAAAATTAGAAAATTAATTCGTGAATTTCTTGATGGATTTATTGTCGTCAAGAAATTCACGACAATTTCGTGTATTACACGTTTCAATAAATTCAAAGTCACAAAATTCATAAATTTATTTGACCGTGTAAAGCCACCATAAGAATACCACTTTTTTCGATTAATCAAAGAAGGCTGTTTTTGGATGAGTGCTGCTTGCACTCACTGAAGATGTTCATAATACAAGTTAGCAGTGATGGTTTGACCAGTTTCCAAAAACTCATAATGGACAATTCCGATTGTTGTCCACCAAACACAATAAAATCATGTTTCGGTGTAAGGAAGCCTTGTGTGGTACCGAATCAGTAAGCGACAACCAATGGTACGAACGCTTCGAATTTGAGTACAATATCCACTTTTCGTAGGTTAACAGCCGATCAAGAAATGGTTCATTATCGTTGCGTGAAATGTTTGCCGAACAAATGGTAAGACGACATAATTTGTTATCATTTGACAATTCATGTAGAACCCATTTACTTAACTTCCACGTCTTTCTTAGCTGATGAAAGTGCAAACGAATTGTTTCATCGCTCACATTGAACCTTTCTGCAAGGTCTAGACACGTTATCGTGGAATTTTTCTCCACGACCTGTTGAATATTCTCGTTGTTAATGATCTTCGGTCGCCCAGAGCGTGCTTCATCGGTCAACTTGTCTCCCGAAGAAAATTTCTTGAACCACTTCGTTGCGGTTCAATCACATACGGTATCATCTGCGAATGCGGTACATATTTTTAGTGCCGCAGCTTTGGTACCAAGTTTGTACTCATAGAGTAAACAACCTCCAATTAAAGTTTTATTTGTTGCCACTTTCAACTATTTAAAACTATGAATTAAACGGTTGTCACCAAATGTGTATGTATCCGATAAAAGGATTTATACTATAAAGTAAATGACAGATAACAAACAAGTGCTATCGATCAACAACTTATTAGGTTACCTGATACATTAAATATACATGTCTGATATTTGTAGTAATTTCAATTTTAACTGTGATAGAATGTAATGGTATTAAACTTGTTATTACTAAATAAATTTTATTATAAAATATTTGTTTTTTCTGTCTTCATATTCCATCACCTGTTGTAGAATTTCTCTTAAATTGTTATATAGTACTAATATACTGTAATTATTATAGTATTTTTTTAACGAAGGGAAATTTTTATTTAGGTGTTTAGTGGATAAACATATAGCAACTCAAGGAAATTGCATATTAGACTAGATTAGTTGAGGTGGCCGTAAAGCCTAATTAATTGAGACCTTTCTAGATCTATTATAGTCCTCATGCCTCATTAGAGTACTTCATCTAGCCTTTCTTTTTTAATTAAGCTTAGCAGCCCTTTTAAATATAGTTCCGCTTTAAGATATTGATTTCCTATTTGTAGGAACTGTATTCATTAATTAGCGCTCGCACTTCGGTAGATGCCTTCAACACTCAGCGCCCATTGAACGAATTATCTATGTTATTAATTTTTATAAACAAGACTATTGCATGAAATAAATGCTTTCTACATTTAATTGGTTAATTATTCGAATTCTTTACCGAAAAAAAATTCGCCCTTATGCAGGATTCGAACCTACGTCTATTGGTTTGCCGGACCACGCTTTTACCGTTAAGCTATTAAGTTCGAATCGTCGGGAAGTCTTAAATCGCATTAAGAAACAGATATTAATATTGTGCCCGCAGTTGGTAAATTTGCTAACTACTGGCAAATTTGCTAATTCTTCCCAAGCATTTTCTATAGAGTCCCAATGGTGATTCAGGTTAAGAAAATTAATATTTTGAGAATATAATTTTTTAGTTAATAAATCCCAGATATTCTCAATGGAGTTCAAATCTGGGCTGATAGCGGGCCACGGTAACGTTTCAATCTTATTGTTATATGTATAGCCATGTTCTAATGTTCAATTATCATGTTGTCTACTTTGTAACAAACTCCTAGCCCCTTATAACTGCACCATCCCCATACATTTACGTTGAACCGTCCACTCCTTTGTACTGGATATATATACAAGTGTCCCGTATCATTATGTTCAAATTTTAGGAGTATAAAGTAGACTTCATTTCAAGTAACAAAAACGCAAAACTTGTACATCCATTTTTATTTGTTTCGAAGTTACAAATCAAATGAATGTGATGTCAGATAATGAAAAAAAAGCTAATCCTAAAGTCAATACAAACTGATTTTATTTAAAAAAAAGTTATACGATTCAATAACAGGCCTGTGATTGTTAACGTCGCATAATAAAATGTTATCCTAAAATAAATAAACACGTGTCGTAGTGCATACAGTAATTTCTTGGAGATCTACAAAAAAGAGTACTGGAAATTAATTTATGATAAAGAAGGTTCTTACTTATTTCGTAAGTGCTGAATTATGAATATCATACAATAAACAAATGTTCAGATGACTGTTAACGTTGCATTTTTTAATAAAGGGTTACATTACGTTTCAGTTCATACAGCATTTATTCAAAATGCCTTTCTCCTCAAGGGTATGCGGACATACATTTTGTGTATGGCTACTGTAACGGCAGTGCACGTCAAGCAGTTATTGAATACCGACATCGGTTTCCCGATAGACGTATTCCTCATTACAGAACGTTTCTGGAAGTACACAGACAATTTCGAGAATGCGGTCTGCGTGATTATCTTTTCGACCGAGGAGTAAATTTGCCAGCAGACTTAGAGGAAGAAGCAGTAGCTATTGTTACAAGGGATCCAACTCTCAGTATACGTCGAATCGCTAGACAACTAGGAGTGCCACGAACGACAGTTTGGCGAATTTTAAAACGTGAGGGCTTATATCCATATCACTATCGCAGGGAACACGGTTTACTTGAGGCAGACCATTATGCTCGTCTAGTTTATTCTACCTGGATCTTCTTCTTCTGTTTTTCCAGGCACTTGAGCACACTGCTCTTTGTACTATCCCCAATAGATCTCTCAGTTCCACTCTGTTAGTCTTGTGTCCTCGATAAAAGCCACTATCCTCATCAGGGGAAGTTTGAGTACACTCGAAGGATCCAATAGATCTCTCCCGAAATATATCTGTTTGAGTTCCTTCAGTTCCTCTACATGAAGGCTAGTTTCCTCCTGTTTTTCACATCTCCTACACAAGGGCTCGCTAACCAAGCCCATGCTGTACAAGTGCTTCCTCCTCTGGACAGAGGAATCTACGTTCACGGACAATTACCTTCAATTTCTTATTGACTAACTGCCAGGTCTTTTAGAGGATGTCCCACTGAATGTTCGACGACATGTGGTTTCAAATGGATGGGGCACCACTACATTTCGGAATTGCTGTCCGAAATTGGGTTAACGTCAATTATCCAAGATGGATTGGTCGAGGTGATCCTGTTGCATGGCCACCCAGATCACCCGATCTTAATGCCCTTGACTTTTATTTATGGGGGTACTTGAAAAATTTAGTCTACGCGCAAGTTTCGAACACAAGGGAAGAGTTGTTGGATCGTATTCACCTGGCTCCCGAGCAAATCCGATAAAACAAGTATGAAATTCAAATAAGTACTTCTTCTGTTGGCTTACGGGCAGAAGCCTGTATTCAACAAGGAGATGGAGATTTCGAAAATATGATTAATTGAACTTTTTTAAATAAAATCAGTTTTTATTGACTTTAGGATTACATTTTTTTTTCATGATCTGACAATCACTTTGACATAACTTTGAAACAAATAAAAATGGATATACAAGTTTTGCGTTTTTGTTACTTGAAATGAAGTCTACTTTACACTCTTAAAATTTGAAGATAACGATATGGGACACTTGTATATCATGTCCCTCGTGCGTGTGGAGGTCTATATACACGTATACGAGCATTATACGTAGATCAAAATAGCTTTTCGTCGGTGAATATGACATTTTGCCAAAAAGGCATTTCTCTATAAACATGATTTAAGGAAAATAATAATCGAGCTTGTTTGTGAACTTCTGTTAGCGATAATTTTTTAACCGCCACACAACTTTTCAAGTCTGATTCTTGAATTCTCCGATTAGCTGTGGATCGTGATCCAGGAAAATTTACTGCAATTTTAGCATTATTAACGGTTTTCCCTCAAATGCCGCTAAAGCAGCGCGTCTTCGTGTGTCGATATTCTTGGACGAGCTGAACCACGTCCTCTCGAAACTGTTCCTCGTCCCTCCGTTTCTTTATTTTTAGCACAGTAGATTTATTGATTCCAAATTGCTGTGCTACTGCTCTAATTGTCCAGTTACCTTCAAATTTCCGTATAATGTGAGCCTTACTTAACAAATCTAAATGCGCGGGCATATTTCGATCTACAGTGAGAGCCAAAAAGAATATGTGAGTTGGCAATACTTTTTTAGAACATTTTTGAGTTTGCGATTGGCAGCAAATTATTTTGAATGTCAAATAACAGTATTTTTCTGGTTTTTGTTTTCTTTGTTTTATCACGTTTTATTCAAAATTTGTCTATATTCAAAAGAAAAATACTTCTTAGTACTAATTATCATGGTGTTTACTATAGAAGAAGACACGTTTATAGTAATGGCATATTTTCGAACTGGCATTCAAAACGAAGACGGTGCTTGGAATATTCTGGGGAAGCGTGTTATAATCAATTTAGAATTGCTTATAACGAACATGAAATTACCTTTCAAGCATTTACTCAACATCTAGAACGTGTAATTCACCGATTCTTAGAAACCGGTAGTGTCTGTAAAGGTAAATCTTCTGGAAGACCAAAAATCATAACGCCAGAGGTTGTTGAAAATGTTCAGGAGCATATTCTTCGAAGTCCACAAAAACCTATACGTCAATTATCTCAGCAAGCTGGTATGTATAGCAAGCGCCAATTAAGTTGGCGCGAGGAGGGGGTTCGCAGAAGCCGTTTTTAAAAACGTCCAACCCCACTACTCAAGTAATTGTCAGAATACATTTGTCATTGACGTTTGACGGAACATAATGTCTTTGCTAGGGGATCATAAAGTGACACACACTCAGAGGTTAGAATTATCTGACATTTGATGTAAAACCAATTACAAATCTCCCCACTACTTTTAATCCTGCGCGAACTTACCCCTCCTCGCGCCAACTTAATTGGCGTTTGCTATATACATATATACAGTTATTTGAAATATACAATATAAAATATATTTTGCAGGTATCTCATATGGCAGTTGTCGAAGAATATTGAAAAAAGAACTACACATGAAACCCTATAAAATATCTCTGGTGCATGAATTACACCCACAAGATTATGTTTTTTTTTAATAATATGCTATATTTATAGAATAATACGAAGTGACAAATGCATTTGTGTATAAAATGTCGCAGATAGTATTTATAACAGTTGTAAGAATATTGAGATGTACATACGTTTTCTTTTTGTATATTTGTAAATTTATTTATAATATATGATGTTTTAATATACTGTAGTGTTATTTTATTTAGTTATTCTCTATTTTAGTACAGATTATAATCTGTTAGCACTAGTAATCATTTTGTGAATTTAAGGTTAGGATATATTTACTTTAAAATTACCGTATGACCACGTCTACGCCGCTGCATCACTACTGAAATTTGCTGATAAACAAAAAACCTTATAAACAAAATCAGTTTGACCAACTATTTCAGTCTTTTTGGCTCTCGCTGTATAAGTATGACAAATGGAAATGTCAAAGCCTATAGGTATTTATATTTATCCCGTAATAATGGAAACCAAAAGCCTGATTTAAATTATCGTATATTAAGTGTACGCCAATTTATTGCACAGAACTGTACATATCGTGCGTTCAAAAAAAAGAACTGCCGCTAGCGAGCCATTATTTCTAAGTAACATCAAAAAGCATGTCGTAACTTTACTAATATGTATTTCTTAAGTGATAGTTACATTTAAATTACAGACGGTTTTAGAAAATTACAAGGTTATAATCCTCCCGTCATGAAAAAATAAAATTCCGTGTTATCGTTTTTATTAGATGACACTAATGACGTTAACATGGTGCGGTTAAGTTACGACATACCTAAAAACGATATAAAAATTACGTATTACTTTATAATTTTTAATAAAGTGAAACATATATTCTTAAAGTATCCACATCTAGTCCGGATGATTTAATTAACTGTAAACACACTTCTTTATTTGAAGACCGTAACTACTTCATATATAAATTTAGTTTTGCTTGAAGACTACTGACAACAAATTCTTTTTATCTGTTTTTAAAATTTTAAAAATCTGTATATATTTACAAATGATGCATGCTTCATTGGAATTTAAATGTAACATTTTTATTAATATTTTCGAAAAGATGTTCTAGATGCAGTTACAACTTACGATTCAGAGTTTATATTGCTATAATGTGAAAAAAAAGGGTTTTATTGTGAATATCTTTATTAATAGACTATATTTTACACGTTTGAAAGAAATTCACCTTTCATTAACATATTTTTTTATTATATAAAACTTATTTAAAAAAAGACATATTGCACTAAAATGAAATCTATTTATATTTTAACTAGATAGGAGATGTGTATGTATGTATGTGTGTATGTATGTATATATAAACAGGGAGAATATCTTTCGAGATATAAATAAGGATTAATAACTATGTACACAATAAAGTTAAGATGAAAAGTATTGATATAGTCTAGGTCCATTTGAACTCACTGTATCTTGTTTAATATTTATTAAATCTAGAGAATTATTACTAACACACGGCTTCTGAGATCTTAGTATACTTGCGTACGTCATACCATTATATCGTTTAACTACGTCATCAATACTTTCAGTTTCACCTACTCTTAAATTTGAAAATTCCGCATTTATTTCGTTTTGCCAGTCCTTCTTCTGAGTTTCATACATTGATTTACCTGGCATAGGCATTGGACAACCATTTTCTTCAATGTTCTTTAAATCTATTAGACGAGAAGGCATACCTTGTCGTTTGTAGAGCGGCAGCGAGTGCGGTAAACATCCGACATCATTTGAAGGACTAATTTCGTTACTGTTTCTAATATTTAATCGAGCAGGCGCTGTAACATTATCCAATAAGTAAACAGGCTGGTTTAAGTTTATTTGATTTACTGGTTTATTATACCAATTTAAATCAGGTAGTTGATCCTGAATATAAGATTTACAAGGACTCGCAGCACTTGGCGCAGAAACAGTTTGACTTTGTATTGGTTCTTTCTTTGTAGTGGTATGTATCAGGTATTCAAACTTTTTAGCAGCTTCAATACCTTTGGTTTTTAATAGATGATGAAACCAACTTTCTTGTACTTCAAAAGTCTGAGTTATCATATCTGCTAATGTCATTTTTGGAGGCAAAAGATTAATATAGTCGTTAAGACTACAATTTGAATTTTGAAGAGTTTCAGGAAAATGAACGTTATTAAGAAATTGTATCATTCCTGTTTCTTCATGTTTCCGTTCAACATTAGAAATCTGTATATTTGTTCGGTTACAGTCGATAATTTCATTTCCCTGGGGCAAAATTTTGCATGGCAAAGGAGGCACTCTTGGATCTATAATAGTTTGTGTATTTGGTACTGTTTTGTGCAAAACTTGAGAGAGTTGTGGTTGAAAAGGATTTGGAATCATAGATCCTGGAGGTTGAAGATTAGATTGATCTATTTCTCTTGGGAAAGACATTGGAGGACGGTGTGGATTTTGTGGCGGAGGCACATTATTAACAGGCCATGATTGAATTGGTGGCCTTACCGCTACCATATGCGGTGCAGGTTGTATCATTTGATTGGGGTATAATACAACAGGCATAAAAGGATCTACAACTGGCGGACTGGCAAAGGGTGGAGGCTGTGGAAATCTAACCATAGAATGGGGAACTGGAGGTGGATTATTAATCCATTGAGGATTAACAACTGGTGGTAATACACGGGAATTTATAATAAATGCTTCCATAAGGAACTTTTTAGGAACAAACTCTGGCGCCAAGGGATTAAGAACATATGACTTTTTAAATTCCACACCATCTAATTGGCTTCGCAATTGTGACCACGTTATACCAAATAAACTGTTATTTTCATTACAAATCTGTATAAATCTCTCCCAAACTTTACTACATCGACCAATGGAGCATAGAGCAATTGGATCTCCGACTACAGCAACTAAACTCTGAGCTCTTGTAACAGCAGTGTTGAGAAGTTTTGAATTAGAGAGAAAACCATAATCAACTTCATCAGCACTTTTATTATTATTGATGCATGTTCTCCTAGTTCTTACTGTTGACAGAAATATTGCTCTAAATTGCTTTCCCTGAACATTTAATACTCTCTCAACAGAAATTCCATATAATCTACGCTTACGTAATTCAGAACGAATTCTGAAAACTTGATCCGAATATGGAGTCATAATACCAATAGAATGTTCATCAAAAGCACCCCAAGATAGGGGCCACATACGTTTTAATTCCACAACCCTTTCGACTATTTCATACACCTCAGAGTTATTATAAAATGCTGTAGAATTTTGGTCTTGAACATCCTCGCCTCTGGTTGTAAAAAACGTTAGAGGATAGTAGATATCATGTTTAGGTTGTTTACCACAAGCTACCAATTTTTGATCATAGAATGATTCTGAAGTAAATTGTATAATAGCTTCATGTGCTCTGTAGTTTTCAGATAACAGTATCTTACAAGGGAATGCGGTTGGATAATGATCATATAACCTTTCAAGTAGTGAAACATGTAAGTTTCTCTCCTTGGCAAAATGGGAAAATATTTCGGGGCTGAGCTGCATATGATCTCCAGCTAAAACTATTCTTGTGTTTTCATTTGCTAAACCAAGTGGCATTATAGCTTCACATTCCATCGCTTGTGCAGCTTCATCCAGCAAAATATGTGTAAAAAATCCTCGAGGTAAACCTAACGTTGACAGATACATAGATATCGATAATGTAACTACAATTATTCGGTGTTTGGTGATGTCTTCTATGGTAGGAATACGGAATGATCGACTAGAACCATTTAAATCGATGAGGCAATACTAAAAACCAACAAAAGAGTATTAGATACTGGCACTATACATATCAGTTACAATTAAAATTAATCCCATTGAAATTAATTAAGATCGATTTCTTTTATTGTGTTTAATGAGCGCACGAACTTAGTGTAACAGAGTTGTATAACAGGTGACTATAAATGATTGAAACTTTTGTTATTAAGATGGCAATAAGTCTACAAATTTATGTTGACATGCCTGATTTTTAAATTCAAATCTGTCAAAATGTGACAAAATTAAAGTCAGAAAAGTAATTTTAATCCATATCTAGATCAAAATATTCTAATTAAAAAAGATAAATCTAAAGCGAATGATCAGGTAAGCCAATTTCTTAGAGTTGGTAAATAATAAATATTTGCTTCATTTATAGTCACTTTGTGTAATTGCTTCTCTTCTAACATCAACTAAAATCGGTGTCCGGGAAATTACATATACGCTAGTGGTTGCTGCAGTATAAACCAAATAATGATTCAAATAAATGGAAGTAACTTTATTATGATTCTTTTTTTGTTAAATATAAATACGCAGTATAATGAACTTACTGTAAGTGAGAACCAATGAGTATTAAATCTCACGTTACATGTAAATATCGCCTAATGTGCTGCGATAATTTCTACATTTCGACAAACCATTCGTATCAGTATGCAGAAACGCTACACGTCGTGACGCCATTTTGTTCGTTGTTAGGATAATGAAAAATTCGTGAAAAGTCACAACTATCCTGGAATGTGTGGATGCATTTCGCTCTTAGTCGTACCTGTCCAGGATACTGTGGGTTGACAAACTCCATTAAGAGCTAAATGCATCCACACCCGAATAGATGTGACTTATTACGAATTTTTTATTATTCTAACAACCAGATAGACCATATATGTATCAGTCAAAAATGGAGTGAAATGATGATCGATACTCGTAATAGAAGGGGAGCGGATGTTGGTTCGGATCATTATCTATTAATTGCTAAATTAAGAACTACAAATATTACCACAAATCGGCTAAAAATAGATATTGAGAAGTTAAAAAATGGTGAAACCACATATAATTATACTACCATGCTATTAAGTAAAAGCATACTTTCCACACAATACCACGCTATTTTATTCGAATTTTTCATAGAAAAAATTCGCCCTCAAGTAGGAATCGAACCCACGACCTCTGGTTTGCCGGACCATTGCTCAACAGACCAGGCCTCAACAGCTCAGTGGTCGAGCAATGGTCCGGTAAACCAGAGGTCGTGGGTTCGATTCCTACTTGAGGGCGAATTTTTTCTATGAAAAATTCGAATAAAATAGCGTCGTAAAGTGTAGAAAGAATATTTACAATTACATTACTTCGCGAAAACGCAATTAATTTGAAGTAAAAGTATAGACTATACGAAATCAACCCAATCTATATTGAACCAATGTAAAGAATTAAGGAGGCATTTAGAACTACGGGTACAGAAATAATACGAATTAGGAAAAATTGCAAGAAGGACTGGATGAATGAAATAAGGTGGGAAAAAATTGCAGAGACGTGAAATAAAGAAGCAAACACTAAACACAAGCAAAGGAAATAGAAATCCATAAAAAAAAGATCAAATACGAGGGGCACCTTTTATATTTGTACAATCGATCACTAGATGGTGCTTTTGACATATGTAATCACTATATTCTTAAAGTTTGACATTTATCAATGAGAAATCCGCGATAGCTTAGAAATTGAGTCGGTAGTTTGTTGACAGTGACAGTTTTAAGACAGTGAGTTTGTAAAATAATGGAGACTACTCGTGAAGGTCTTCGTTGGATGATTTTTTACGGTTATAAAAAAGGCCTAACTCCACAAGAATGCATTACATCGCTTCGGTCAACTTTTGTTAATGAAGCACCATTAGAGAAGACAGTTTACAATTGGTTTGCAGAATTTCGTCACGGTCGTGCCTCAGTGAGTGATGAATCACGTAAAGGTCGACCAAAATCTGTTGTGATTCCAAAAAACATCGATGCTGTGCGGAAAATGATAGAACACGATCGACATGTGACTTACAGTGAGGTAAAGGCATCTATCTCTTGGCATATCGCAGACTGCAATTCATTCGATTTTACATGAACATTTATTTGTAAAAAAAATATGTTCCAGATGGATTCCACATAATTTGACCGAAGCACAGAAAGCATCTCGTGGAATTGGTGTAAAGAGATGCGCAAAAAACTCGACGTAGGAACCGCAAAATCCGTATACAACATCGTCACAGGTGACGAAACAATCTACTGTATGGGTCTTCCAAGACGAACCGAACCTCACAAAAGTTGTTCGTACAAGAAACACTTCCAAGAAAATTGTCGTTTGTTTCTTCAGCTGTACAGGACACATCGCAATAATTCCTATTAATAATCGAAAAACTGTTAACGCTGAATGGTATACAGTAATTTGTTTGTCAAAAGTTATAGACGAAATCAGGAAGAACAACCGAAAACGTCGCATTATTCTTCATTCACGACAATGCGAGTTCCCATACAGCACGTCTAACAGTTGACTATTTGAAGGAAAAAAGTGTTGAAATAATATCTCATTGTCCATATTCACCTGAGTTGTCGCCGAATGATTTCTTTTTGTTCCCAACTGTGAAACAAAAAATGCGTGGACAGCGATTTTCAACACATCAAGAAGCAGTCGAAGTCTATGAAAACCGTGTTTCTAAGATACAACCTTCGAAGTGGAAAAAGTGTTTGAGAACTGGTTCGTACGCATGCATAAGTGTATAGACAGTAAAGGCGAATATTTTGAAAAACAATAAAATAATTGATCCCAAAAATTTTGTTTCCTTCCCAGATTTTGTAAAAATATAAAAGGTAACCCTCGTACGTTGCATATAAGACACAGCGGATAAGGCACAAAAGTTTCCGAAATAGCTGACAGTAAAAAACTCTATAACTGTATAAGGAAATTAAGTGTATATAAGAAAATAAATAATATTATAAAAAGTAAGAATAGAAAAATGCGAACAACGATAGAAGATCAGCTGAAAGATGGGTTGAACACTTTAGGGAAGAAATGAACATGAATAGAGGTGGAATAAGGAAAATAGAGGAAAAGAATAATGTGGTAGAGCTAAAAATTAATGTAGACCTCCCTACTATAACCAAAATAAAAAAAAAGTAATAATTGATTTAAAAAATGGAAAGCCCCCTGGTACAGCCCTAATTAATGTAGAATTGCTTAAAGCTGATGGGAAGATTACGGCACAAATACTACTCCTGTTTATCCTTATTTAGACAAATTTGTGAAAAAGAAAAAATGCCTGATGATTGGATAACAGGACTAATAGTTAAAATTCCCTAAAAAAAGTGAATGTAAAAGCAAATGTAAAAACTGGAGAGACATAACGCTGTCGAGTACTGTCTGCAAGCTGTTTAATAAAGTAATATTGAATAGATAAATAACCTGTATAGACAAGACGCTAAGGAAAGAACGACTAGGTTTTAGGAAAAGAAGATAGATATGATAAATACGCTGAGAATTAGTATAGAAGAATCTCTGGCATATCACCATTGTATTTAATATTTGTAGATTATGAAAAAGCATTTGACTCCATGGACAGAGACTGTATCTGGATAGCACTTAAAAATATTGGAATGATCAACCTAATAAAGGGATACAATTGACTCGATCAGTGTGTCGTCACAAAGACGAAACACATGGCAACATTAGATAGATTATCTTTTTCAAACAAAACAAAGAAACCTTATTTTGCAAGTGTGCGACATTTCAAAACATTTTTTTATTAAGTAATTTAGTATTTTATCTAATTTCGTTTTTATAGTGTATCTTTTCAAGTAGTGCTCACGGACGTATTCAAAATGTCAACGATTTTTAAAATGAATGATGAGTATTTTACTCGAATTATTCAAGACATTGTTAAAGCAAGTATGAAAAATATCTGCTATAATGTTGAGGTAATGATGTAATATTTGTATGAGTTGCTTTCCAATGTTATTTTACCCAATGGCTATTCTTTTGATTTATGTTTAGGGAATGTAAAATATTTGCATTCTTTCTGTTCATTGTAATGGTTACGCGTGTAACACATTACCATGTCCAAAATAATTTTGATGTACGCGATTAAAGCAACTTTAGACAAAAATTACAATCAAAACGGCCAATGAAAAAGTTGAATAAAAAGAAAGTGATGTCACTTTGTTTTGTTTAGAAAAATCTGTCCTGCGTTGCCATTTTTTACGTCAGCACTAAACTTCCCAATGCAAAATATTACACGAGGGAGAGTATCGGATAAGTTTCAGTTGTGGGTTAAACAGGGTTGTGTTCTCTCACCATTATTATTTTTAATAGTGTTGGGTGAAGTTATGAACAGAGTGACGTTCGGAAATCGGGTAACATTACTTATAGGACAAAAATTAAGGTTTTCAATGCCACAGTTAAACCCATGTTATTGTACGGTTCTGAGTCGTGGGCACTAACTAATATAAACAAGCAAAAACTGCAAAGCTTTATAAATAGATGTATCCAGAATATACTGAAAATATGGTGGCCCGTCCGAATTACTAATGAAGAATTATGGGATCATACAGAAGAAAGGGTCGAAGTACAAATTAAAAGAAGAAAGTTTGGATGGGTTGGGCATACTTTAAGAAAACCAAGTACGGAAATTTTGTAGAATAGCATTAGAATGGCAGTCCCAAGGAAGTAGGCAGGCACCCGAAGATAACATGGAGAAGAACATTATAAAAAGAGACCAATCTATCGGTGGCAAGATTGGGATATATATAGCAGGGAGTAGACAAGAATGGAGACAAATGATTTCTTCCCTATATCTCAAAAGAGACTAATGGATCTTACTACTACTACAACCTGAAGGTAACTCTGGGAAATTACTAATATGTAATACATTTTTCAAATTTTCACCCACTATAATATTTTGCCGGTTGACATTAGTTTCACCAATATAATAATATTTGCTGATACATAATAAAAATTTAAAACATTTTCGAAGATCTGACTTCCATGGTCGTTGTCCATTGCTTGTGGGATTTCAGGTTGGAACCGCGTCCAGTTTCAGTTCAGCAACAGTAGTAGCAGCCCTGAGGATGTCTCTTGCAATAGTGAATGAAATGTTGGTTAAGAAGGAAGCAGTGACAAGGACGTTGTTCCAGCCCGAAATCCCAAAAGCAATCATTTGCGTCATGTATACTGTTGGTTATAAGTTTAACATATAACCTGTATCTTAGAAACATAAAAAATAGAATGTTACAATAAGCGGTATAATACGGTTGACTCTTTGGAAGATAGCCTATGAAATGAATTATCCCTTTTGAATTCCAAAAAATTGTAGTCCTGATCTTATCTGCCAATGACTATTGATCATAAAAAATCTCAGCAATAATAATTGTTAAAACTAAGCCTGTTAGGATTAAAGATTTTGTTATAATTAAGATTGGTACTAAAGCACATCTCATTACAAATTATCTTGGGAAAAACAGGATCTGCTGTCTAATTCTCTTGATATAAGCTCTGTCTATCAGCATTAATGTATTATAAATGTTTCTCTATTGCACCCTCTGTCCAAAAATAACTGGAATTGTTTTCAAAAACCCAAAACAGTTAAGAGATCTTTACAAAAATTATTTTATTTACTTGAAAAATTATTCTCCAGCAGAAATAATATTATTATTATAATAATAATTTTTGCACGTTGAAGAAGTGGTCAAATGACTTTTTATATCGCTGATCATAATGGTGTTGAGATTGTTCGTCATTAGCCGGCATGTCTTCAATTGATGCAAAACGGGTTTCTGTCATTGCCAAATGCAATTTAAAGAGTAAAAAATATTGACGTGGAGCCAAATCAGGCGAGTATAGGGGATGTGGAAGCAACAAAATAATAATTTATTTTTGATAAAAAAATCGGAGACAATTGACGAACGATGAGTGTGGATAATCCCATTGTAATCTTATAAAACAATGAACATTGTGTTTCTTCAAGCTTCTCTAGTGATGTCTTTGCAATTTCCAATTCAGTACTAATTTTGGTCATTTGTCACCGGATGCGAAATCAACTATGACTTTAACTTCCGAAAATCAAGATTTTCGATTCAAATGCGGCAAAAAATTGTCTTCCCATTTCTATTTCCATTAACTTCATTAAAGATTTATATTGGAAATGTTTACCAATCCACGCCCTTCTTAATCATTTACTTCGGTCTTCCTTTCAATTGATTTACCTGAACATTTATCAACATCCACATACTAGGTGCTTAGTTGTCGATGCCATAAAAAAATTATGTTTGTTATAAACAATTATCTCCATAAGCGATTTTAAGCATTCAAAACGTATCCGTAACACTTTTACCGTTTTTACCACATAACTTAATGTTGATTCTTTGTTTATTCATTTTTTGACTGAACTACACAAATATAATACCACTTAAACATGTTGAATCTTAGCTTTAACTGAACGAAATGTCATAAAATTTTTATATTAGATATTTACGAAATCTATAATCATAAATCCATCTCCTACCAACATATGGCGGTAGTAAATATAAAATAAGAGCTATCCCGGTTACGTTCAGAATAGAAGTGAACAAGTATTTGGAATAACAAAAAGAATGAAATTTATATTAAACGTTAATATCGATCTGAATTTCAATTTTAAAAATATTACTGTATTTTTGTAACAATTACAACTTCACCAATAATATTACACAAGTTTTTCCCCAATAGCTCACGTCTCATTGATTGAAGTCCTTTTATACGAGGGGAAGTCAATACTATGTGAGCCAGAAAGACTGAAATAGTTGGAACCATTGATTTTAGTGTTAAAGTTGGTGGTGATCTGACAACTACTTCACTGTGACATTCGTGACATTTATAAACAATGTGCATTGCGTTCGCAATAAATACAACGTTTCAAACGTCAAATATGTAAAACTAAATCTGAACAAAACGAAACAATGGCACGACAACAACGACAACGAAAGTAAACACAGCGGGAACGATAATTCAAAATTAACAAAATTGAAAAACCCTAAAATAATACCGAAGACACATAACAATAATGGAATACCTGACAACTTGTCTATAATTAACCGTCAAGTCAATGTTAGGTGGTTGTATTTTAACCTAAATTAAATCTTAAAATGACAAACAATAGAAAAGTAATACCAACTAATTCAGTCTTTTTTGGTTTACATAGTATATAAGTTGCAAAACGGGATAGAGGCAATAATAATCAAAGTAACTTCTTGAAATTTATTTCACTTTTCTTCATAATCACCTTGTATATTCAGACACTTATCCCATCTCTTTACAACTCCTTGAAAGTCGGTGGCAAAGAAGCCTTTTGGTTGCTGTCGCAGCCAACGAGTAACCTCTTGGATTAAGGCATCAGTTTCAAAATGACGGCCATCTAAATGATTTTTTAGTACCCCAAGTAGATGAAAATCACTGGGGTCCATCTCGTGACTGTATGGTGGATGTTCCAAGAGATCTCAACGAAATGTTCGTAACAGCTCCTACGTTACTCCTGCTGTGTGAGGGCGGGCATTGTCATTCAGAAGAAGCACTCCCTCTGTCAGGAATCCAGGGCGCTTGCGGCGAATGGCCTGCCGGAGTTTCCGCAGAGTGGCGCAGTACGACGTGGCATTAATAGTATCACCGTAAGGCAGGAATTTCTGCAGTATGACGCCTTGCATGTCCCAAAACACGGTGAGCATAACCTTGCGAGCAGATGGAATCGTCTTGAACTTTTTGGGTGTTGGCGAGGTGGGACGTTTCCATTCCATGACAAATCTTTTTGATTCTAGTTGAAAGTGGTGAACTCACGACTCGTCCCCCGTAACAATTCGTGCCATGCAGTCCTCTTCTTCCTCAGTATACTGAGTGAGGTGCAACAAGGACAGAGTCATTCTCGTCATTTTCTGCTCCTCAGACAACTTGCGGGGCACCCACCGTGCACAAACTTTATGAAACTGCAACCGCTTATGCATGATGTTGTAAGCGGTTCCCTATGAACAGCCTACAGCACGCGCTACGTCATCGTCATTGTCACACGCCGGTCATTGCGAATGATTTGTTCCACACGCTGCACTGCGGCTTCAGTTGACACTGATGCTTTGTCTTCCCTTGCTAAACTCCTGTATCCAATTGAATACAGCTTTTCGTGAGAAACACTTGCCAACATACACGGGACGCATTTCGCGGTGTACTTCATCTGTCCTTTGGCAAAAAAAGGCACAATCGCATGCTGTTCGTCTCGTGTACACTCAAGCATCACACCCGCCATCGTGCACTGGCTGCCTGACTGACCCCACGCCTACGAGATATGACGCGGCCTTTACGACAAGCATATATATGCTGCCATCTGCTGGCACAAAAATGCGTGCGTAATTTACAAATGGTATAAGGGAAACTGACGTTTGTGACATATAGTGACTCACTCTCGTAGATTAAATCATAAATATCATTTTTGATACATAAATTCGAAATGACAAAAATATTCCCAAACAGTTAAATATAGTAATATACAGCTCTCGCAGTATAAGTTGGCGAGCGGTGGGGAAGCGGCGTAAACAAATTTAGGAAACGTATCACCCACCTGTCTGATTCAGTTACTGGATGCAATGATGATATGCAATGATACGCAATCTACCCTTCCTTTATCTGCGCGAACTTATAATGCGAGAGCTGTAAATAGTTATTTAATTTCGATGACTAGAATTCATGAATTCCCATGTTCCGCTCATAATGAGCTCAAGATCATACACAACGACCTACTGAAACATTTCCACAAATATAGATTATTTTGATATTTACCTTTTGTACAGTCTCATGAACTGTGGCTACCCATCTCTTCTGATAATATATCCTTAATGGTTTTGCTTCTACATGTCCACTTTCGACATATGGATGTAAGTAATCTTTAATATAAAGATCAGCTGCACTATTAGAATGAGTACAAATCAGTATTCGATTATCTGGTTGTAATATAAGTTGTTTTATCGCCTGAGCTAAGGTAAAAGTTTTTCCTGTTCCAAATGGCCCTATAATTAAAATTGGTGGTAAAGATAAATACAGTGGGGTAGTAATGGCCACAATTGCTTCTTTTTGCTTAAGATTTAGCCTTGCATCTAAACCATCTGACCACTGCCGTTGGGGACTCCAGGGAATATTGGGCTCTAAATACGTTTCAGGGTAAATAATTTTCAAGTCAGATATTTTATCTACTGCAAAATGCCACTCACAGTACGGTATCCTATTAAGTTGAAATTGTACCTGAGCTTGGAATTCCGTATCACTAACTAATTTTAAGTCAAGAACTGCTCTTGCAGATAGTCTAAGATAAATTACTTTCTTTCCTTTGTCTTCAATTAAACATTCATAAACCCTAGGTTTACTGTCAGAAATTTCATCAGGCGATATTAGTACAGTTGTGCAATTATTTAAAATCAATCTACCAGCTGAGGTGTCCTCCGAAAGGTCTTTACCCAGTTTTATTAACGCGAATAGTTCACCTGAATTAGAATATTTAGCTGTACTACTTGCATTACTATTCGGCGCCAATACGTAACTTTCCGCTATTCGCAATCTAGCCTTTAAATTATATAACGCGATTTGTTCATACCTAGCCATTTCCTCGATATACAATAATTCATGTGTACGAGCTTTATAATTATGACGAGTAAGTTTACGTTCCGTTACTGTTGTTTGAGAAAGGACAAAAGTTTCTGGTCTTGGACAGGGATACATGTTATTCAAAGTTTTTGCCCATCCACTTTCGGTGTCACCATATGATGGTACTATACAAGTCAAATGTGAAGTGAAAGGAATAATATTTGAATTTCCACTATTCCATCTATCCATGTTTGATAAAACGATTTCTTTTTTTAATTCATTTATCTTCTCTAAATCAGTTACTGGCATAACATCAACACATATATGTTTAACAAGTACTGGTTCCACTCCAAAATTAAAAACGACAGACTGTCTAAATGTACCAAAAATATCAGTCTTAAAAATTATCTTAATCTTATATTCTCTTAAACAGGGTATAAATTGTAAGTCATTCTTATGCGTCCATTCCTGTCTATTTTTCACTTCAAATCGAATGTATTGCGAATTCGGATCTTTTGAGATTTCTCTGTACAATATTCCCCCTAATTCAAAGTGATTTCTGTGAGTGTCTTGTAATAATGCAACAGCAAATATTACGGATTCTGTTATTAAAGTAAACTCCCATTCATGTGTACTATTCTTGGTTGACATTATAGTTATGAGATCACTTGAACAGCTGTCTTTAACGTAATCTAGAGATTCTTTCATTATACTTTCTGGGTTTGTAGAGTGTATCCATTTTTCTAGTAATTCTTCAGTATAAGATTTACCTAAAAATGATATGAATGAGTATAAATACTAAAATAATTACAATTACAAATGTTTAATATCTAATGAAGTAAAGAAAATAATAAGTAAAACCCCCCTAACGACAATATCTTTTGACTGTGGTGAGGGCTTTTATTTAATGAGTTACGCTTTCTAATTTAATTCTATTTACCGAAATATATTGTAAAATACTTGTTCTGGGTTCGTTGTAAATAAAACTAACTGTAATTTAAAACTATAATAATAAAACAAATTCACTAAAACATTTAATAACTAATAATAACAGTATTTACTTCACAATATTTATATATCAGTATTTATATAACAATAGCAACACGACGGCGATTACTCGTTGAATGCTATCGCTTCCAAATGGTATATATATATATATATATACAGTGTACTCTCTCCTTACGGACACCTCTCTTAAGCGGACACCTCC
This sequence comes from Melolontha melolontha, assembly GCA_935421215.2. Taxonomy (NCBI): domain Eukaryota; kingdom Metazoa; phylum Arthropoda; class Insecta; order Coleoptera; family Scarabaeidae; genus Melolontha; species Melolontha melolontha. Next base: position 202,053,687 of record OW285235.1, on the reverse strand, counting down.
CATAAACGGACACTTTTTGCAGTACCAAAAGATTACTTAGGGATTTTTAAAATTTTTCTCTCTTGAGCGAACAACCCTCCCATAACCGGACGCGGACATTTTTTTCCCACACCAAAGTGATTTTAGTTCCCCATAACCGGACAGCTTACAACACTGTAACACTGTTTTCCGTTTGCTCTTCTTCATATTCGTACTTGCTTATTGAATAATACGTGTATGTACAAAGGGGAATTCCCTAAATACGCACAGCTTGTTGTTTTGAATGTAGTACGTAAATACATAGTACATTTATAGATTCTTATTGTATACATACTTGAATCGCTATGCCTAAAGCAGTGTTTACTATTAAAGACAAAGTTAATGTCATTGAAATTCAAAAAAATGAGAAACTTAGTGTACGCGAGTTAGCAAAGAAATGTAAGATCAATAAAACTCAAGCTGCTTGTATCATCAAAAACAGAGACCAAATTTTAAGATTGTGGGACACTGATGTCAATCCGGATAGAAAAAGGAGTATGCTGAACGTCAAAGGCGTTAACATTGATAAATTGTGCTAAATGGTTTGTGAAGGCTCGAGATAAATGTATTCCTCTCTCGGGCACACTTATCAGGAGCAAGGCTAAAGAAATTGCAGATAAATTGAATTACGCAGATTTTAGTGCATCATCTGGCTGGCTGGAAAGGTTCAAAAAACGGCATAACATAACCTTCCGTGCCATTTCTGGAGAAGCCGCTAATGTAAACCAAGATGATGTCAAAAGTTTTACTGAAAAAGTGCCATCTTTGATTCAAGGATATGATTCACGAGATATTTATAATGCGGATGAGACTGGATTGTTTTTTCGGGCATTACCCGATAAAACATTTGCATTAAAAGGTGAAAAATGCACTGGTGGAAAAATGGCTAAGGATAGGCTAACGATTTTGCACTGCGTCAATATGGCTGGAGAAAAGGAACCCCTTTTTGTTATTGGGAAAGCTGCAAAACCTCGGGCGTTTCGCAATATTAATTTGAACAATTTACCAGTTACGTGGCGATCAAACAAAAAGGCTTGGATGACGTCTGATTTGATGACTGATTTTCTAGCGCAGTTCGATAGAAAAATGCAACTTCAAGAACGGAACGTCCTGCTATTTTTAGACAATGCGGCCTCTCATCCTCGCGATCTTAAATTGAAAAGTGTTAAAGTTATTTTTCTTCCAGCAAACACAACAGCATTTTGTCAGCCCCTGGATCAAGGCGTTATAAAAAACTTTCAGTTTTTGTACAAATCGTTATTTTTAAAAAATATTTTGCTGCAAATCAAAATCAATAAATTTGTTAGATGTCGTTTATTTCATACACAAAGCGTGGGAGCATGTGGGTCCCCAGACAATAAAACATTGTTTCAGAAAAGCTGGTTTTGAGAAAACAGATATCCTAAATGACGATAGCTTCCACTTCCACTCCAGATGAGCTTCCACTATCAGCACTTGCTCAGTTCTCCAATATTATTAATCAAGTTCAGAGCCAAATCCAAATTGACGTCGAAGACTATATTAATTTAGATAATGAAGTCTTCATTAATGATGAAGATGTGGAAAACATTAATACTGAAATGTTAATTGCTTCCCAAGAAACGCTCGCCAACTCGTCTGAAGATGAGCTAGAAAGTCAAATTGAAGACAAGTTAACTTCCTATAAAGAGGCTTATTTAGCTATAAGAAAACTAAAGGCTTTTTCTTTGTATCACAGAGACCTTAAAGGTGTTCAATTGCTTACTGATCTTCAAATACATCTCCAAGATAATGAAATTAAAGGAAAAACGCGCCAAGCTAAAATTTCTGACTCTTTTAAATCTATTTGAATACCTTGCATAACAAATTTTGTTTTTTTTTACTTCTCCCAAAAATGTTAATGAAAATTCTGTTTACTTTATCTAATATTTATATGTTCTTGTTTTGGAAATAAAATTGTTTAAAGATAAATATATTACAAATTATTATTTACTCTTTTTGTACTTTTCTCATAAGCGGACACTTCTCATAAGCGGACAAATTTTTCAGTCCCATGGCTGTCCCCTTAAGAGAGAGTACACTGTATATATATATATATATATATATATATATATGATAATTTTGATGTTCTCGCGGTTGTATGATGAAATGATGGTTTCTCGGGTTCTTGGCCGCGTGTGAGATGTGTCCTGAGAAGGATTGTTGTCTCGACGTTTCGACGGGATCGCACTCGTCATTTTCTAGAGTTGTTCTTTCACTTGACGCTGAAGAGTAACTGCCGATCGTGTCCTCGGGTGTCTGCTATTATGTTGCACTATGGGAGGTAGGGGTTGCGCTGCTGCCGTCGTGCGTACACGGCTTCGCGTGATTGGTCCGGGTGTCTGTGATTCCTGTGTGGGGGCGTGTACTTGTCTCGATGTGTTGTGTTTCGTATTAGTCTTGATTTGCATGCCGGCTAGGAGTGGCTTCCAGGTGTACGGTAAACGTTGGCCGTCGTCGCGTTTGTTATTTCTTCGCTCAGCGGTGTTGCGTTTATTTTTGCTTTGGTTACTTTTTCTAAGTACGTTGTAGGGTCCGTGTTGATTATTTTATATGACGAGTCGTCTAGCAGTGATCTTATTTTGTTGTCGTAGTCGGTTTTGTCTAATACTACGGTGGCGTTTCCCTTGTCGGCAGGTAGAACTATGATGTTAGTGTCCTTTTGAATATCTTTCAAGGCTAGATGTTCATCTCTTGTGATATTTCTCTTTGGTGGTTTTGCCTTTCTGATGATGGTGGACACTTCCTGTCGTATTATTTCTGCGTTGTTCTGTTCGACTTTGTGTAGAGCTGATTCTACCCCGCATATGATATCTTCTACCGGAATGCGAGTTGGTGTTATCGCATAGTTAAAACCCTTCTCTAGCACTTCGATAACACCAACTCGCATTCCGGTAGAAGATATCATATGCGGGGTAGAATCAGCTCTACCAAAGTCGAACAGAACAACGCAGAAATAATACGACAGGAAGTGTCCACCATCATCAGAAAGGCAAAACCACCAAAGAGAAATATCACAAGAGATGAACATCTAGCCTTGAAAGATATTCAAAAGGACACTAACATCATAGTTCTACCTGCCGACAAGGGAAACGACGGCCAACGTTTACCGTACACCTGGAAGCCACTCCTAGCCGGCATGCAAATTAAGACTAATACGAAACAGAACACATCGAGACAGGTACACGCCCCCACACAGGAATCACAGACACCCGGACCAATCACGCGAAGCCGTGTACGCACGACGGCAGCAGCGCAACCCCTACCTCCCATAGTGCAACATAATAGCAGACACCCGAGGACACGATCGGCAGTTACTCTTCAGCGTCAAGTGAAAGAACAACTCTAGAAAATGACGAGTGCGATCCCGTCGAAACGTCGAGACAACAATCCTTCTCAGGACACATCTCACACGCGGCCAAGAACCCGAGAAACCATCATTTCATATATATATATATATATATATATAGTAAATTCATTATTAATTGAATTTAGCATAACATACAGAGGTCACGAAATAATTATCTATATATATATATATAGTCCGGCTTGTGCCTACTGCATTCTTCCGGACTTTCTCTGATTTTTTTTGGACGCTTTCCGAACGTCTCTCGAACACATAAGCGAGTGACGTCATTACATACAATATTTAACAATTTTTCCAAATTATTTTCTGTCCTCTGCCAAATTGTGCAATTGTGAGTTTACTACTCAAATAGTAATTGTTATTACAATTAACCCAATTCAAAGTGATTGAGTAAAGAACGAGATGTGATTATTTAAATGAATGCGTGGGGAACATGTTTACAAATTTTTGAAACACACAGATATCTTATTTAACACGAACAAAGTAGTAGTGTTAATATTTAATCTAGTACACCAGTGAAGTCTTATGAATAATACGCGTGTTTCAGGAAATGGTTCTTTATATTTCTTTTAATCTTTACGAGCAGAACTTTGCACTCTTGCGATAGCTGGTTAAAGATGCAAATACCTGATCCATTAGTTTCCCAATCTTACAAGGAGTTGGTTAATTCAGATATACTACTACTTGAAAATGACAAATATTTGATTTGGGGGACATAAATATGTCCCCTTCTGTCTCATGTCTCACCTTCGAATGAAGATGAGACAGTAGAGGTGCTACTTAGGGAGCAAATAGAAACAATATTTTTTCTAATGAATCTAGCCGATTTCTGTCAGTAATTTTTTTTCTTGTGGAAAAGACAACACTTTTTTTAAGAACATAAATGTTTTGAGACAGTTTCTTCTTGTGCTGTCCCCATAAAGGCCTTCAGCTAGCTATTGCAACGGCTGCGCGATATTTATATACATCAAAGAAGTTTATCAAATGGTATATAAGACGCAGACCTCCCTAAACTCACAATGCAAAGGCAAAGAATAAAGAAAACTTAGCGCTAATTCCTAGAGAGGTTCACTCGAGCAACATCCTACCAGCGACTCATACTAGTGCGCATATAACACCGTTCAATGCACATCGCTGGTTTACAGTGATAAATAATAATTTTATAATGGCATAAATAGCCAGAAAGAGACCATTTTACGCTGTAGCTCATAAATTGATAAAGGGATTTCCGAATTTAATGTACAATGGCAGTATAATAAAGTGTAAAGTGTGTGATATACCACTAATGTGCTCAAGGAAATTTCACTGCAAAACACATGTAAATAGCGTAATGTATATTCGCAGAAAAGTGGAGAGATATTTTTGTTCCATTTATGTTTAACTTTCATATTGTGTAATGTACCGTTTAAGTTAGTAGACAACGAATCATTCTGAAAGCACTACGGTAAAGGAACGTTACCTAGTCGGAAAAGATTTCTAAATTTTCTACCATCATTTCGTGAACGTATTGAATATATGATTAAATCCTAATTGAAAAATAAGAAACTGGTTGTCTGTGGACTAAAAAAAAAGTATTATAAAAAAAAATCGGTTGTCAATCGTCACCTTCAATTTTACTAGCTTGTAGAAGAGTACAACAATGTACTGCAAAATAAATTCAAAGTTAGTGTTAAATACATTGGAAAAGTTTGAACTTTCAACAAACCAAGTGTTAATGTTTGTCAGTGATGGTGCCGCAAACATGCTCTCTGTAGGCCGGTCTCAAAAAAAGATACGTCTGGTGTCAGAAACTATTCGTAGATATTATCCAGATGTAGATGCATTAATTGCAAGTACAAAGACTCCTTTTCTCAAATTCCCAAAACGTTCACCAATTTCACAGTCTGTGTCCCGATATTTCTGAACCACCACAGTCGATTCTTACACATTGGGGAACATGGTTACACGAAACGTTTTACTATCATAAATATTTTGATAATATTAAGAATGTTGTTTCTAAATTCGATCCCAAAGAAGGTGCAGCTATCAAAGAAAGCCAGTCAAAATTTCAAGATAGTCAAGTTGAAACAGATTTAAAAAGTATTCAACGATTACGTCGGACTAGTAGAGGCAATAGAAAAATTAGAAAATCCTTCCATGTCGTTAGTAAAATCTCTGCAAATAGTGCAACATGTTCACACACAGCTATGCACGGTAGACGACGAAAAAAATATTTGTGTTTTAGAAAGATTTGAAAGTGCTTTAGAGAAAGATTCATATTTTGTCACATTAAGACAAGCTTGTGAAGGCGGGTCAACACAACTGTTAAGTTGTTTTATGCTAACTTGGCAAATATAACCTCGGTAGGGGTAAAACCCTCATTTTCTGTATATAAGCACATTTTTTCTCCGCAACGCACTCAATTTGTGGACATTACTAAGTAAATACATCTGATATTGTAAATGTTTAACCGATTTTACCTAGTTTGTGACTTCACGAAAGACGTTAAATAGAGTAAGTGTTCCACCACTTTTTATAAATTTATACCCTATTATTTATTTGTATAGGTTTCGGTGCGCTTCTGTTTTTTAACAGTAATAATTTATTACTCTAAACAGGCGAAGTGCGCTCGTTTAGAGTAATGCGCTCAATGAACCTCTCTAATTAGTTATACATATATATAGACTAATGTAGATCACTGGTCTTTTTCATCTTACAGACTGTCCACGAAAGAAAGTGGTCAACAAAAAGTGAAAATATTAAGCAACTAAAGATTAAATATAACACTTTATTTTACTTCCAACAAGTACACAATTAAGCAACAAAAAGTTCTAACTTTTCTTTTGATACCTCGCATTAATATTTGTACATCCGCACTGGTCACCGTTTCACTAGCTTCATTCCACATTCCTTAAAAATTTCATCCGCTACACTTTTTTATGACTTCTTCAATTGACCAATATTTTTCGATGGGACGTAATCGCACCCCGATATCTTGGTTAAACGATAAAAACGTAAATTATTCACCAGAAATGTTAAAACCGCAATCGTATTCTCTGATAAAGTATTAAAAAAAAAGACTGCATTCACTATAAATTTGAGAGTATACTAATGGGTGATTCATTTAGAGATACTTTTTCCAAAAGCAAAGAACAAATGAAAAAGGCCAATTTATTTTAGAAACTTGATTATCATACAAAAGAACCATTCTTTACAATTATTTTTTATAGATTATTTCTCTCAAATGTTGACCGCGACTGTGGTTAACGTAACGTTCTGCTGTTCCAATTTTCAATGACGCGTTCTAGCATTTCGAGTGGTATTTGTCCAATCACCCGAGTAATATTGGCCTCCAATGCCTCAATTGTAGCCGGTTTATTCATGTAGACTTTAGACTTCACGTAGCCCCACAGAAAAAAGTGTAATGGTGTGATGTCACAAGATCTAGGCGGCCAATTTACTGGTCCGAAGCGTGAAATTAAATGTTCACCGAATCGCTCTCGCAGTAAAGCCATAGTTTCACGAGCTGTATGGTTAGTGGCGCCATCTTGTTGGAAGCAAATGTCTTGTAGACCACGGGTGTCAAGTTCAGGCAGCAAATAGTCCCTTATCAAGGCGCGATAACGGTCGCCATTCACAGTCACATTCCGGCCGGCTTCTGTTTTGAAGAAATATGGACCAATTATTCCACCGGCCCATAATCCGCACCAAACAGTTGTTTTGTCTGGATGTAATTGTAGCACTTCAATCTCTTCAGGTTGCTCATCACCCCAAATACGGGCATTTTGCTTATTCACGTACCCATTAAGCCAGAAATGGGCCTCATCGGAGAACAAAATTTTTGTCGAAAACAGTGGATCTTCTGCAAGTTTATCAAGAGTCCAGCCGTTGGACTCTTGATAAACGGAAACGATTCGGAAGGTCGGTCGCCTTTAGTTCTTGCACTAGTTGAATTTTGTATGCTTTTAAACCAAGATCCTTTCGTAAAATACGCCAAGTTGTTGCATACGACAAACCAAGCTATTGAGAACGGCGACGAATTGATTCTACCCGGTCTTCGCGTACACTCGCTGCTACCGCCGCTATATTTCCTTCACTACGTGCTGGATGAGGTCTATGTGGTCGCGTATTATCCATTATTGTAAATTGAGTTTCAAACTTATTGATGGTATAGCGAATTGTGCGTTCGGTAGGCCGATTATGTGGCCCATATGTTGCTCTAAGTGCACGATACACATTCCTTGTAGAACGCCCATTTTCGTAATAAAGCTGTACTATTTGTAGACGCTGTGCCGGGTTAAGTCTAAATGTCAAATAGTACTGAACCAGAATGCGCAGTCCGCTGACGCGTCGCATGCGCGCTCAGCCATTAAATCCCCACCTAAAAAAGTACCTCCAAATGAATCACCCATTACAAGAGAAAGGACACACGATTTTTAGATTACCCCCTTATCATCCGGATTTGAATCCCATAGATTCCTCTGTTAAGAGAAGAGTGTCAAAGAAAAGTACCAAATTTAAAGTAGGCATTACTTAGAACTGGTAAAGGAAGAATTTGATTTAACAACGGCAGATGGATGGAAAAAATGTTGTAATCATGTAATAGAAGTGGAAAGAAAATATTGGGAAAATGAAAAAATTACGATTTTCAGGACCGAAGAATTGATAATTGCGACAATGGCGACACATCTGACAATGGCGATTATTTCGAATCTGATAATGATTCTGAAAGTGACCATTAATACACATTGTAACTATACTATAAAATACTTCTATTATTAATCACATTTTTCGTATCATTTATTACTTCTTTAAATTAATATGTCAATATCTCATCACACAATACTGTACTTCGGCGTTTATTTCTTTTGACAATTTTTATACAATTTAAATAGTTAAGCAATAATTAATTGCAAATATTTTGTTCCTACTATTGTGAATTCTTTACCTAAATAAAAGTGTTTATCAGTGTGTGAATTTATTTTTACTGCATGATATAATACCTCCCTGTTTACTTTGTGTTTGTCGTTCGCATAACCCGAAGTTGATCGTAATATGTAACATTACGCGCTCTAATTACACTTTCATGTTATTTATTTATTCTTTTGTAATGTATGTAAGCACAAATGTTTAATCTTTTAATATTGTAAAAAAAATTATATTAATAAATTAGTTTTAAATAAAATAGTATATTAAAAAACAAGTTTCATAAGGCACCATTTTGCCGCACGAGATCAGTTTAGAAAACGGGCCGCGATAGCGGCGAGTTTTCTAAAGAGCGAGTGCGGCAAAAGGCCTTATGAAACGAGTTTTTAATACCATTTTTTCTATTTTGCATGTTTTACATTAATAAATTGGAAATATTTAATTTGGAAGTTCAGAGTTTAATATTTATATAAAGCATGCAGTTGGTCACATTGATACTTGACATTGTCAAATTTAAATGTTGCTATCCGCGAAGTATATTATATTTCATATTATTTATTAATTTTCGTTAACATTACTTGATATTTTATTTAAAAATATAAACATGAGTGACCTAGAAACTAATATATCTTGGTGTCAATTGTATACAATATACGTTGTTTGTGTAGAGTACGAACATATATCATATCTGTCAAATGTACTTAAATTCTTAAAATCAAATGACAGCAATGATATTTATTTCTGTGTTCGAACAACGCCAACATTGAAAAATGAAAAAAAGCGTATCGAAATGAAGCTCATTTCGATACTGTTTTGGGTTTCATAATGAGTTCATTTCGAACGCAAAATAGAAAAAATCTTGCTATTCGCGAAATATTATTTATTAAGTTTGGTTAACATTACTTGATACAAAATACTTGATGTTTTATTTAAAAATATAAGCATAAGTGATTTAGACACTAATATATCTTGTTGTCAATTGTATACAATATACGTTGTTTGTTTAGCATTTTTCTTTTCTACGTAAACTAGAGGACAAAAAACTGTCCGCCTCATTTTTTTTGCATATAAAATGGGATATTGATCTCTCAAAAATATATTGCATATAGATTGTTATAGGTTATAAATAAAATATTTAAATACAGTTTATAAAGTATAAGTTTTCAGTTCGTACTGCCCAAGTTGTGAACGGCAAATTGTACTTTATCTCTTTCTAACACACATGAGTACGCCCTGTAATACTACACACGTTTGTCATTTTAAGTTAAGACGTACGTCTTTGAAATATTATATTAAATAAAAAGGATAAGTTGCCCAGGAGATAGTCTTATGATATTCGACTTGCTGTCAAATTATTTCAATATTGTTGTTTATTGACTTTGATTCCGGTATTCTGACTTCTAGGTTAAGCATTCTTCTAATTTGAATATTTAGTTTGTAATCAAAAATTACAAAATCTGTTCTTTTGAGAACAATACTGATAATAAATAGTAATATCAATTAGTGACAATAAGTACGATATTGTTTGCACTTTGACATTTCTAACCTATTTATTTTAGAGAATATTTCTTAGATGCCTGATAAACCTCTTGGTTCTCAAGCTCAACAGCTTGTATTAAATTTTACAGTCTATTTTGAATATTAAAGTAATAATTTCCGCATTGTTTTCTTGGGTAGAATATATTTATACAAAACTAGAAAAGAAACAATACTTTTGAACTATTCATGTTCCTACTTTACTATAGATCGTTCCAACCTCCGTATTCAGTATGGGATATAATAGCAACTTTTATCTCTTACTATCCTTAGTTGCTGTCATTAACGCTATCTTCACTTCCGGTTGCTATGTTGCAACTTATTGACATATGCTGTCGGCATCGACAACAGTATCTATCTGTCTATTAATATCAACTCTCAACCGTCATCGTCCTACTTTTAAAATATTTCGTTAAATTGTTAATTTGTTTATATACTTGTACAAATTGAACACTTCTATCTTTTTCAAGCGTGCACAGGGTAATATGGGTATTTTTATTGATTTTTATAAACGTTATAATATAATATAAATGTAATTACAGTTTTCACTGCATTAATGGAGCCTGTAGGAAGAAAATGGCGCAAAGGGGACAAATTTAGCCGTAAGGAGAAGTGTATGATTGCAAATGTTTTCAATTATTTCAATAAATCAATGAATGTGAGTGCTGCCGTTCAAGAAGCAAATAAAGCTTTGGGTATCTCAGACCGTGCAATATATCATGTAAAACAGGAGCAACGAACTGGTTTATTATCAAGTCCAAAAAAACTTAAAAAAAGGAAAGGCATACAACTAAATGATCGACTACATACATATGATGAGAACACGCAAGCTGCTATTCGACGTAAAGTGCATGGCTTTTTTATACAGAATATGCCACCTACATTAAATAGAATTCTTGCTGCTATCAATGCTGATGATGAACTTCCTAACTTCAGTCGAACAACTTTACATAGATTGTTACACGATATGGGTTTCGAATTTAAAAAGTAGGACGAAATATAATATAAAAAAATACATTTAAATATAAATATAATAGGAAAAATATACGTATTTGTATGATTCCAGTTCTTTTTGTTACCCAAGTGGAAACTATTATTTGTTAAAGGATCCTCATCGTTTTTAATTTATTAAATTGCATAACATCCCAATATCGAAGTAAATATTCACTGTACGCTGCATAGATATCGTTCTTATGTATATTTGTTTAGAAATGTGTGTAGTATTGTTAATAAATATTGAAATACAGCTATTTTCCTTGTAGTATTCTTCCCTATAATTTTACGTGCAGCGAATTCGCTATGCACTCTGTTAAAATTTAGTTACTTTAATAAAATAATAAGCAAAATGTCATATGAATCTCAATAATTTTGCACCTTCAACGTCAAAAAACGTAAATAAAGGTTATGATTTGATCGCGTGAAATGTCAAATAATTAACCGGAAATGGTAATGTGCAGCTCATTGGATGATTTGGCAACCACGAAACAAATTCCCATAAGACGTATACTGAATACGGAGGTTGGAACAATGTATAATTATTATTATTTTGAAATGTAGGTAGGTTATGTATATGCTTTATTTGGTTATATTGCAAGTAACATACTAAAATTTTGACAATATTGCAAAACATGGAATTTATATTTTATGATGATAAACGGTTATTTCCGCGATTGAATATTGACTTTATTTGACTCTGCAGTACCGATTTGAATCACATGCTTTGAATTTGGCCTTGAACTGAAAACATACTTGATGAACTATAGATTCATATGGTAGACTATATCATTCTAAAATTACGAACCAATGGAAATGCAGGATTTTCCGTAGTTGTCGTGTATTACATCGGTTAATGACGTATTATGACGTACGATCCTTTGTATAATCGAATATACGAACTCTTATATATTCGCTACCAAAACTACGATTAGAATACTATGGTTTCGACTTCAATAATTTGACAGTACTGAATTGTCAGATTTGTTCATTATCATCATGGCACGTCTCATCGTCATCGCACTACTTTTTTTCTTTTTATTTTCATGATATAGTCTATCTGTATACAACTCGACACTTGAAAATTGTCGAAACTCGACATATTGCCGTTCAGGCAATACTGTCGTGAGCAAAAAAATCGGGACAGTGTCAAAATCGTTATGTCAATTTCCTTTATTTTATAGCGTTGTAATTTTGACTATATTTGATTAATTTTCAAATTGTACGTCAAATTATCTATCATAGTTGCTAATTCAAAATTGAAAATGCCACATCTTTCGAAAACTGATAAAGTCAGACTTGTTGCTAGTTTAGAAAATTGGATATCATTAAAAATTGTATCGATTCAATTTAATATTGGTAAAAGTTCAGGCGCAAGAATATATAAAAAATGTAGGGAAGTGGATAATTTAAATCCGAAAATTGTTTCCAGACGTAAAAAAATTTCAAATCCGCAGGAAGACGAAGCATTAGTTACTGAGATTACGCGCCACCCTTTCAAAACATTAAAGAAAACTATAAGAACAGCACCATTTTCTGTCTCATCTTAGGAGAATGAAATTTAAACTTGAGATTTCCCGCCCTACAGTCTATTTAAATCCCATTGAAAATGTATGGGTGATTAATGAGATACAGTTGCTACCCAGCAAGAATTTTGGGAGATTGTTCAAGATGCTTGACATCAAATTCCTATAAATATTGTACAAAATATTGTCGCTTCAATGTCTACAAGACTAGATGCAGTTATAAATAATAACGGTGGAATGACGAAATACTAATTATTTTAATTATATTCTTTCTCTATCGTTTCAGATAATTTTTATTTATATATATTTCAAAAATGATTAATAAATGTCAATGAAACACACATTTTTGACAATTTCCGACTTCCTATTATGAGTAAAGATAGCTACTTAAGTAGTCACAATTTAAACCCACGCAGAAACAGTGTCTCCGTTTTTTTGCTCACGAGAGTACGTCTCGTATAATCTAGTATTTTCAAGTGTCTTGCATAATATATTATCATTTTGCATCTCAATAACCTTCAAAACTTAAAAACTGATTCGCAACGTGTTAATTTTGTTAAAATGTTGTCAAACGTCAAAATGAGTAGGACAGTTTTTTTTGTCGGCCAGTTTACATATATTATTTCTGTCAAAAGTACTTAAATTTTTAAAATCAAATGACAGCAATTATATTTATTTCTGTATTTGAACAACGCCAACATTGAAAAATGAAGAAAAGCGTATCCAAATGAAGCTCATTTTGAACTGTTTTAGGTTTTGTAATGAGTTCATTACGAACGCAAAATAGAAAAAAAATAATAATAGAGTATTATACAGAGCAACAAATAGTATTTCATTTGCTTTTGGCAAAAAAACAAATACAGTGAAAGCTCTCATAAGCGGGCAGTCACGGTTCCAGGATTTTTGCCCGCTTAAAAGAAAACTCTGAGAAATCAAACAGAACTCGTATGTAACATGTAACTACTATATAGGTACATACATATATGTATGTACATAATATGTAATGACATAGACACAAACAAGTTATTTAGGAACAGCTGGAAAATATCATAAAATGTATGACTGCTTCATTTTCCTTTGCTGTTCTTCCATACGGCACTTCTGAAAATGACATTCCAGATTTTTGATATGTTCAAAAGCCACATAGTCATATGTAGAAAACTTTTTCAGTTTCCTGATGCAATTTAAAGCTTCGTCAAAGCACTTTATTTTATTTTCTTTTTGTTCTTGAACGTCTTCTATTTCGTCATCGGTCTCGTTAGCTTCACTAACTTGACTGGATGTAGTAGTCTGGTTTTCAAAATCATCATTTTCTGTTGGTGTCTTATCATCAATTTTTATAAATTCGTCTAGGTTCTGGTCACTGGTAATATTTAAATCTTCTGCAGCTCTCCTCATCATCTCCATTGTCGCAAAAACAGACAACGGTAAGTCATCCTCATCCTCAGAGTCAAACTGAGGAACCGTCGCATCCGTTTTTCTGAACCCAGCCTTTCTGAAACAATTTTGTATTGTTGATGGAGTGACCTTTTCCCATGCCGTTTTGATAAAATATAATGCCTCTAAAATATTCATTTCTTTTGATAATTCAGATGATGATTTAGAAGAATCTGTTTGATAAAATATGTTGTATAATCTGGTTGCGGTAATAAAGCTTGAAATTCTGAATGATGCCTTGCTCTAGTAGCTGGCAAGCAGAGGTTGTATTGGGAGGCAAAAAAATTAATTTCACATTTTTGTGGTGTAATTCTCGAGGATGTGAAGCAGCGTTATCTAAAAACAGTAAATTTTTTCTCTTTTCAATTCCCATTTTTCGATCAAGCTCGATTAACCATTCACCCATTATATCGCCTGTCATCCAGGTTTTCCGGTTTGACATCCACTTGATAGGTAAATCCTTAATGCTTATGTTTTTCAGTGCTCTAGGACGAGCCGATTTTCCAATCACTAGTAGTTTTTCTTTCTGCCCTGTCATACTTGCACAAAACAACACTGTAAGTCTTTCTTTGGCCAATTTCCCACCTACACACTTTTCAGATTTTAAGGAAAGGGTCTTATTGGGAAGCGCGCGAAAAAAAAGGCCACTTTCGTCGGCGTTGTAAATGTCTTCGCATTGGTATCCGAGTAATAGTGAAGGAAGTTTTTCTATGAATGCATCAACTGTCTCTTGGTTTACATCAGCTGCTTCACCAGAAATGCATTTAAAGCTTACATTATGTCTTTTACGCCACTTTTGTAGCCACCCATCAGATGCACTGAAACTGGTGTAGCCGAATTTTTCTGCAATTTGTTTTGCTTTTTCTTTTAGAAGCCCTCCAGATATGGGTATCTTCCGATTTCTAGCATTCACGAACCGCTAATAACATTCTTTATCGATGTTGGAACCTTCAGTTCTGAAAAAACTTTTTTTTCGATGCACATTTACACCAGACTGCCATAAACGTCTAATGTCCTCTTTATTTTTTCCTAACATCGTAGCTTGCGTCCTTCCTATCGAAAATCGCGCTGCTATAGCCCGAGTAAATAGTTTTTCTTTATCAATTATATTCACTATTTCCATTTTTTCTTTTAGTGTTAACATTCTTTTTGTGGAGGCATTGTTAAAAATGCACACACCCGATTCTCTATCACAACTAAAGCACAAAGAACCAACGACCAGCTGTTTCTTAAACGGTAAATCCCCTAAGGGAATCACCGAGTCTAGAAATGTGTAATGCGTGTTAAAATCTTAATTCGCCCGGTTGTTGGAGCTTCGTGGTCGCTTGTGGGAGATATTTTCTGGCTTTCGCTAAAAAAGATGTTGCCCGCGCCTGTTTATAGGAGCGCTCGCTTATGGGAAGGTGTCTTATGTATTAAAAGATAGGGCGAAAATCGGTTCCGAACAATTTGGTCGTTTAAGGGAGATGGTCGCTTATTAGAGCTGCCCGTTAAGGGAGCTTTCACTGTACTAAATAATATTCTTGAATAAAGAGTTAATTTTTATTCCATTAGTACAATAAAACGGTTACTGCTTAGTGTATCTACTTTGATGATTTAAAAATAGAGGAAAAATCAAGTTAGAAAGGTATTTCATCTACTATAAAATATGCAAAAATTTATTTTTGAAGGATGTAAATAAAAAATATATAGATACACAATAGCTATTTATGTAACAAGTACATAATGTAGGACTTTATTGACGAGCCGAGTTTATTAGCCGAGCGAGGCTAATCAAGAAGGAGAGTCAATAAAGTCCATTATGTACGAGTTGCATATATAGTTTTATGTTCGACTGCTTTGAATGCTTAAAAGTAGGTAATCATTTTTTGAATATTGGTTAATGATTTTTGCTGTTGCCATTAGTTACCCAGAGTAATGTCAAGTTTAAGAATTTTTGACATTTGGTAAAAGTAAATTTAAAATGAAGGAGTTTGCCGACATAAATGAAATAGCATTGAAGGCTAAACAATTACTTTTGACAAATAAGTCAAATACTTATACAAAGACACATATAGTAACAAGTGTTCATTTTAAAAGTCAATCTAGGTTATTTTGAAATTTTGATAGAATAAGACGCAAATATTTTAGTATGTGTTTGTTGTTCCGTAAACGTAAATCCAAATGACATTTGATAATGTCAATCACAAATATCAGTTAGTGCATAAAATAATAGTGCGTCGATTCTGGTTTAAATAATTTTCTTCTCAGTTTTAAAATGGCTTTCGCTTTAGAACATAAAATTTTTTTAGTCCAGGCTTATTTTCGAAGTGGTAATAAAATTGATGATTTATGGGTTTATTCAGTTCAAGATTGCATGGTAGAATTTCAAGTTGAGTTTCCACATTTTGTAATAGATTATATACAATTTAAGAATACTTTGGATAGAACTTTAAAACTATTTTCTGAAACTGGTAGTCTCTTAAGAAAATCGGGCAGCGGAGCAGTTAAGAAACGTACACCTCAAGTTGTCAGTAATGTTGAAGAAATAATGGAAAATGAACCACAAACATCTGTTCGACATTTGAGTCAACAAATAAACCTTTCTGTTGGTACAACTCACAAGTTATTAAAAAAAGATATGCAACTTTATCCATACCGTGTCACAGCAGTACAAGAATTGTTAGAAATTGATTACCCGCGTAGACTACAGTTTTGTAATTGGTTTGTAAATATGAACAATAATGGAGAACTTTCGCAAAGAGTCATCTTTACTGATGAAGCATGGTTTTATAAAACGGGATACCTAAATTCACAAAATACAAGAATTTGGAGTAGTGAAAATCCACATGTAATTAATGAAGAATCGCTACATCCAGAGAAAATTGGTGTTTTGGCAGCGATAAGCCAAAGGCGAATCATTGGACTAATATTTTTTCAGGGAACGTTAACTGCTCAAAGGTATCGTACGGAAATTTTACAACCATTTGTCAATCAGTTGCATGATGATGAACTTCAAAATGCATATTTCCAACAAGACGGAGCACCTTGTCACTGTACTGCAAAATCTTTGGATTATTTAAGAGAATTTTTTGATGAGCGTATAATTAGTCGAAATACTGAAATTGCCTGGCCTGCACGTTCATGCGATTTAACACCTAGCGACTTCTTTTGGTGGCCTTATCTAAAAAATAACATATTTCAAACACCTATATTGAATTTGAATGATATGCTACAGAGAATCGAACAGAAATGCATGGAAATTAATAACAATCTAGTAATGTTGCAGAATATCATCAGAAATTTGGAACGGAGGATTTTAAAGTGCATTGATCTTGAAGGACAACATTTTCAACATTTGATATAGTTTTCAATAAATACCTATTATTTGTTATTTATTTGTATGTATGAAACTGTCCAAATATACGACTTCATAGGTTAAGTAGTAAATTTTAATTTACGACATACTTCAAAATGTTCTCAGTAAATCACATGCTACTAGATTGACTTTTCAAATGAAATAACGAGCCATCGAAAAATTCATAATTGGAGTAAACTGTGAAATTGGGTTGGTACTTTAGCCACTTCCACATAATGACACATTACTTGATGCTTGACAGTTTCATTTGGTTTCATTGTAAAAAAAGGTTATGGCATTGAAATGATACTACAACAAAAAAGAAAACAAATAATTTATTTAATATCGAAATCATAATCAAAATTTACATATAGCTACAGAAGTTGTTGAAAATGTTGTCCATTTACATCTAAACACAAACAATTTTCTTAATAAGAGTTTTGAAAAATTTGACACAAACTTATAGTTTCAATGTCAAATAATAAATGTCATTATGTGGAAGTGGTTAAAGTATCAACCCAATTTCACAGTCTACTCCAATTATGAATTTTTTCGATGGCTCATTATTATTTTACTAGTACAATAAAGTACAGCTTTACAGCTACAAAAGGTATCATAAATCATCTGTTTCTAATGCAGTCATACATAAAAAACTATTACTTTGTTTTTTATCACTTTATTATAACAGATAAATTAACTCCTATATAAAAATTCCCAATTGATGGTGACATTTTTGTCACTTTGACAGCGATAAAAAGCTACATAGCTTCTTATCACTGATAAAAAACTCCTCAAAATTGGATTACATATCAAGTAATTTATTTTGGCAGCTGGCAGTTAATAACTATTAAGTATCGTTGAACGTAAAATGTATGAATCGGAATGGGGAAATTTCAACAAATATCAAAAGATCACTACCGCAATCCACAAGAAACACAAGATCGTCAATATGGAGACAATTTAAAGAGTTTTATTCATGTCGTTAATTTATCTTGCCAAAAAACACTCGAGCTTCTCTTTCACGGATAAATTTCTTTATAACTCAAAATTTTTCCAATCAGTAATTTTGCTTGAAAAACTTACATTAGACAAAATCGCTCGACCTTCGGTCTCGCGATTTTTTCATGTAAGTTTTTCTCGTCAAATCACTGATTGGCACAATAATTTCGTTACAAAGAGAAATTTATCTGATAAAAAAAAAAGCTCTTGTGTTTTTACTTATGATAATGTAACTGTACTTTTTACATTAAAAACAAATGAAATACATAATACGTATTATTTCGTTTGAGATTGACATATTTTTAATGTCCAAACGGCAGTAACGTTATCTGTTAATAATATAAAGTGATAAAAAACAAGGCAATAGTTTTTTTGGTGTATCAATATGATTAGCTATCGCAAAGTAATGGATTCCTTTAACAATTTTTAAAAAATATATACCTGTTCTTATAAGAGGATTCTTTAAAAGTAAATATCATACCAAAAAGTTCCTTTTCATATGCTTTCTTTAGTTTCATTAAACGATACTCAAAACGTTCTTTCCATTCTGATAATTCTTCAGTTCCATGTGCTTCAACGCATTGTAAACCAAATCGACATGTGCCTGATTCCAACCAACTTTCACATAAAGTGTATACATCGGCTCCTCGAGGCGGAGGTCTCCAATACCAATCTCTACCTTCATCAGACATTATAACACGTTGGTGAGCTTCAGTTTGACAATGAGTTCTCAACTCCATTTTTTCTTTAAATGTAATGTTACAATATGTACATACACAAAAATCATCCATTTGATAAATCTAAAGCAATCAAACATCTTTGAATTCACTAAATATGTATTTATAAAAATATACCTCTTTTTCAATTCCGTTAATTTGTTTATTTTTTATATCATAAAAAGGTCCACAGGTTTGTTGATTTCTTGTTCTATTTAAAAGTGTATTAAATTCCTCTAGAAGTTTCACAATTTCTCCATTGCACTGACTGTTATATTTGGAGGACCCCCATTCTTTAACAGCTACTTCAGCTTCTGGAATCACCAAACTTATAAATTCGCAGTTAGTGTTGTCATTTTTTTATTAAAAATAAAATTTACCAGTAAACCGTTGTAATGCAAGTAATGCATATACTAATCTGCGTCTTGCGTGTGATTCATTATCATCTTCTTTTCTATCAGCTAACAATCGAATTACTCTTCGGCAATCAGAAACTACAGCTTCATGTTGCCTTAGTTCAAGAAAACATTCTGAACGACCTAACAAGTATGCAACAATCTGTTGCTTATTTAAGTGTTTGCTTAATAAAAGTTGATTATAAATTTCGGCCGCTCTTGCCCATTCTTTTTTCCGTACGTGTTCATTAGCTTTTGCTTCCATATTTACATATTTAAAAATAACGAAGACGTTTTAATTAGACAATCGAATAATAAAATATTTTGGTATTACTTTAAGAGAATTCAATTTGTATTATAATATTGTCAACAACTCTTAGAAATGGAAATAGTGGCAATGTCAAAATCGCTAAGAACAAAAACAAATTATAATTGTCAATGAATGAAGCTATAACTTCAGATCATTGATGAATACCTACGTACCAACTACTAAATACAGTAAAAATCCAACTTTGTATACATGATTATTTTAAATTACATTTTCGTAGAATCTTAGGTGAATATCATAATTTTTCAAATATAAAAATACTCAGTGAAGGAATTAATAAGATATTCAGAAATAAATTTATTTAAAATTAACGACAGTATTTTATTTAGTAATAAAAAGATTATTAATAAGATAAACTAAGGATACATAACAGCACAAATAATAGTTATTTTTTGGTTTTTCAGTTATTGTCATGTATTACTGTCAAAGAGAGTAAAAGTACTTTGAATTCGTAAATAAGAACTAATATTATTAAGCTTGGTTTTAAACAAACTCAAAATAATTGTAAATCTTTGTACAGTATGAATAACGGTAGTAAAGCAAAACTTCCAAATTTTATGTTTTTCACAATAAGAAAAACTAAGTCGAAAGAACCAAATTCCATAAACGTTAGTAGTTCTAATTCGAGTGAAAAGAATGATGATAAATATTTGTCAGATGACGAAAAATGTTCTATTTCTACTCATAATAGAACACATAGATTATTCAGAAGCATAAAAGATAAATTTAGAAAGAACAAATTTTCGATTTGCAAAAACAAACAAAAGGTTACTGCATGTGAAAGTAAATCTAACCATACTGCATTTGATGGAACAGAATCTGATCTTGAATGTAAAGATTACAATATCTTGTCAACATTTGCACCTCCCATTGTGCCACCTAGACACAGAAGTACATTAACAACTGAAAATAATTCAGATTCACAAAATTTATTAAATAACAGTCAATTAGAAAATAGTCATGATGATATTTCTTTGACTACATGCTCATACAACAATTATGATAATGCAAGTGATATGCCTTTTTTCCACGTGGATAGATATTCAACAACAAACAATCATTCATTAGTCGTTCAAATTCCAGAAATACACCGAGATGGTCTTCCATTGCATATAACAGATGACATGTTTAATAAAAATACATATATTGATATTTTAGATTTTGATACTTCCAATCTTGATAATGTATGTATTCATTTTAGTCTCAATTTTATTTTACTTTGTTTTTTTTTTTTTAGCAAGAATATTTAAGTAATGCAAGTTTTAGTAAAGACTTTTCTAACTTAACAAAATGTGGATATTATTGGGGCCCTATAACGCGTCGCGAAGCTGAAGAAAAATTAAATAATCAACCAGATGGAACATTTTTAATTCGAGACTCTGCTTCAGAAAACCATTTATTCAGCTTATCGTTTAGAAGTTGGGGTAAAACACTTCACACTAGGATTGAATATTCTGGTGGTATATATTCAATATGCGATCAAGGTGGATTCCTGACAATAGTTGAACTTATTGATAGAACAATGCAGGTATCTCGTAATTCAGTTTATTGTTACTCAAGGTCTAGAACACCAACTGATCCTGTTTACCCCGTAAGATTAACATTACCATTATCTAGGTTTATGCGAATCCGTTCTCTAAGACATTTATGTAGATTTGTAATCAGACAGCATATAAATAAAAATGATATAAATAAATTGAAATTACCCGAAGCAATTAAAAACTATTTGGAAGAGGGATATTTTTGATTGATGCTGCAATTATATAATCTGTGATTTGTTTTTAATAATGTATTGTGTGATATGATTTGAGTTTGTTGTTGTTTTACATTTAGAGATCTATTGTTTTCATAATTGTGTATCTTCATATTTACTTATTTAAAACTTTTGTTGCAATAAGTATTCTTATAATATTGTAGTACTTAGATGTTTTTTTTTTGCTAAATTAAACAATTACTTTTAAATTAAAAACTCTAGTTAATAGTGCATACATATGAAGGGAGTTTTTAAGTTATCTATCTAGATATGAAAACAGTATCTTATCGTGACAATTTTCTTACGTCAAGTTTCTGCAACATTTTGTGTCATCTTCAAGTTTGGTTCGAATCACAACATTTGTCACTTTTACGTTCGTTTAAAGAAGAGAAAATGAGTGATTTGAAACATTAACACAGAAGCATTATGAAATTTTTATCATAGGAAGGCAGTAGCCCAAAGAATAATTATGAGAGAATGGTGGCAGTGTATGGAGAAAATAGCCCGTCCTATTTCCAAGTCAAATTTTGGTGTAAGCAGTTCAAATGGGGCAAAGAATCCATTCATGATGCCCCAAAGTGTGGAAGACCTCTGGAAGCATGAAACTGAAGAAATTATCAACAATGTTGAAGACTTGATGTTGACTGATCGCCGAGTAAAAGTTTCAGTTTTTGCTAGAAACGAGTGTTTTTAAATTCTATAGGAAGATTTGGAAATGAGCAAAGTGTCGGCACGATGGATTCCCAGAATGCTCAGTCCCAAACAAAAATTGTGTAGATAACAAATTTGTGAAAAGAATTTGGCTGTTTTACCTCAAGATGAAGACTCCTTAAATATAATTGTAGCTGGGGATGAAACTTGAGTAGACCATTGGGACCCTTCTCCGATGCAATTGGTTTATAAGGGCTCTCCACCGCCCAAGAAGGCAAAAACGCAATTTTCTGTGGTAAAAGTGATGGCCACAGTTTTCTGGAACGCAGAAGGGATTTTCTGTGTATATGGCAAAAGGGACTACAATAATGGCAAATGTCTACAAAGACAATTAAGAATTTGAACACGGCTATACGCGAAAGACCTCACAATTTTGTTTTTAGAAAACTCTGCTTCTGCACGATAACTGCAGGGTGCATAAGGCACGAATTGTCCAAACAGTAATCAATCAATGTGGCTTTGAGGAATTACAATTTCTACCCTACAGTCCCTACCCTGATCTCACCCTTTGTTACTATTACTAAAACTCAAAAAACCCGATTTAACATAATAAATGTAATTCTGTGGCCCGTCACGTGCCTGATATTTGGTTAAATATGCAAAGGCGAAATTGAATGTAAAGGTCCATTAAGGGTGCTACACTTACAGTTTACAGCCCTCTTTGTCCTATTTATTGAGGGTTTTTCCGTTACCTATTGATTAATATTCTAGGTTTCTTAAAATAAGTTTAATTTAAATTTATTACCTTGTCGGAATAATTGTGTATGAGAATCCATAATTTACGTGGCATAGAAAAACAGTAACTACGAAGAACTCAATGAGCAAACATCTAGCGAGAACTCGAAAAGCATCGAGCTAGACAGAAAACACGGTGTTCGCTTAGACATTCAAGTATCTTTTATAGAATAATTAAATAGTTATGTATATAGTAGATTAAAATATTTTAGTTCACAAACAAGTGTTTTATTCGGAAAAACTGTGCATAACAAAAAGCCTCTCAAACCAGGGAAGCTTCAACAGATTCATCATCGCGTCTATTTTTATCGAATGACAACGTTGTGGGGTCTTATTTTGCAGAATTACAAAAAAAAATTCGTAGGCATAGCCTTATTAAAGAAACGTTGCTATAAGTGTTAATGGTTCTTATATTGAATTTTTTTTTGTTTTCTAAATTGTTTCTTTCATAGCTAGGTAGGTAACATAAAAACTCCCCTCGTAAATACCAGTTATGTATATAACTTGCAATATGCAACAGTTTATAAAATATTATGTTACTAGCAATAAATGGATTCGTTTTTTTATATATTTTGTACGTATTTTATAGGACTGTTAGTATATACTATATATTTATATTGTGATAAATATACTTCATATGTTACAGTTGTTGTATAGATTTCATTTGTAACCTTCATTTAAAAGTTTCTCTGCTGTAAAGTTAATTCTCTAATCATTTAATAATTGAAAAGAATTTAAAAAAGGTAATGCTATTTATAACAGCTTTCATTTTTGATAAAATTCTTAAATAAATTCAACACAAGACTAATGTGTAAAATTATATTTTTTCAACGACATTAAAAAAATTAAATACAGTACAAGCTCGATAGTGTGAACGCAAAAATACCATGTTATAGGGGGTGTTCATACAATTGAAGGTACATAAAAATACATTATCAAAATCTCTTTATTTCACAAAGAAAGTTAACATACATAATATGTATAACGAAATAAACATTTATTAAAAAAATAACAAATAAAAATATGTATGTACGATCCTATGTAACAAAAAGTAAATATCTATTTATCTCCTTAAGAAAGAAAAAAGTTTCACATGTACATATGTATGTATGTACAAACGTATTACAAATATATTACAATTTTTACTTATGTCAAGATTATTTTCTTGAGCCCATTGCACTGCTAAACCCAAAGCTTCTGCAGCAGCAGCATGTGAAACACGCTGATGATCTAATTCTGCTTCCTCATCCTCAGGAATTTCATCGTCGAAGATTTCGATTTCAGATTCATCTTGACGATCTTCATTCCATATTTCTATGTCTTCAGATGTGTTACCATAATTTATTTCATTAAGTAGTGTAACTGTGTCCTTAAGTGCTTCATTGTAGTCAATCTCTTTAGCGGCATTAATTTGCTTCACAATTTCCGATAGGGGAATATCATCTTCGTCCGGTTCGTTACACTTTAAAATGTTATTCCAACATTTACGAATTATATCAGGATTAAGTTTATTCCACGCAATCGTCAGATGCATTATAGCATCCCGTATTGTTAAAAGTTTCAGACTCTCTGTTAATTGATCACTTTTTCCTACAATTGAACTTAAAAGGCTTTTCCTATAGTAAAGTTTTGTTAATTTTAAAACGTTCTGATCTAGCGGTTGTATTAATGGTGTGACATTGGGTGGCATGAATATTACGAATATCATTCGATCGGTTCTTAGCTTCTCTTTTGGTGGGTGACTAGGAGCATTATCTAGTAGAAGAATGGCTCTTGGAGGCAACCCATGGGATTTTAAAAACTTCTTTACCTACAAATGCGTAAGGGAATGTATTATTTTATGTATCTACGTTTTTACATTACATTAACATAAGCTTACCTCAGGGACAAAATTCTCAAAAAACCACCCCATAAAGATTTCACAAGTCATCCATGCATTTTGTGAATGTTTGTAAATCACAGGATTTTGGAATTTACTTAATGCTCTCGGGTTCCTAGATTTTCCAATAATAAGAGGTGTCAATTTATGTTCGCCTGTAGCATTTGTGCAGCCTAAGAATGTCAATCTTTGCTTTGCAATTTTTAACCCTGGGGCTGTTTTTTTCTGATAAAGAAACGTAAGTCTTTTCGGGGAGAAGCTTCCAAAATAATCCCGTCTCATCTGCATTATATATTTGTTGGTGACTTAAATTTAGTTCTTGTATAACTCTGTATAATTCCTGTTTAAAGGGGTCGACCAATTCCGGCTGCGAAGATAATTTTTCTCCCGTTATTTTTAGAAATCGAATGCCATAACGGGTCTTAAATCTTTGCAGCCAACCATCACTAGTTGTAAATGTTTCGTTTCCACATAAGCTTAATACTTTTTCTCGAATTATGTCGCCACTTACAGGTAAATTACGCTCTCTTTGTTTAAGAAACCATTTGTAAAGTTCTTTTTCCATTAATTTGTATACAGATACCTTCAAGGAACGTCTTTGAGAAGGATTTAACATATTGTCTACAGCTTCTAAAATGACATTTTTTTCTTTTTTATTAAACAATCAGTTGATTTTGCTATACCATATTTTTTGGCCAATAACGATACTGTCATACCTTTCTCAATTTCTTCTAATATTTTTGACTTTTCTTTCAATGTTAAACACTTACTGTTTGGCTTAACCATATTTATAATGAATATAAAACCAAACTGATAACAAGTTGACTGCTCGATGGGGTACATCTAACTACAGTGAATAATATTAATGCTGCTTATTTGTATTGTAAACAAGTTCAAACAAGTTAAAAGTCAACAAACACGTATTCATACTATCGAGCGGTAAACGTTGTTCACACTATACGGCTGTCCGTACAAAATGTGGGGGCGAAAAATCTGTTCATGTTATCCAGCTATTCAAACTAACGAGTGTTCATGTTAGCGAGCTTGTACTGTAAATAAAAAGCATGTATTGCATGAAATGAATATATTAACATATACATTGTATGAAGAATATATATTGGAATCAGATTAGACGAATTTGATGTTAACTTTGGTTAAAAATTTGTCAAATGAAACGTGTCAATTCATATTAAGAAAAGTTGACTAAGTTTTTTGCAATAATAAGTATTCTAAGAGATTGTTTTAAATACGTATTAGGGAGACCATGTAGTGTTCTAGCAAAATTATTTTTCAAAAGAAGCATCTGTTCAGCATGGGCTTAAGCCCTGATGTAGATGTGAAAAACAGGAGAAAACTAGCCTTCATGTAATATGTACTTGTGGGGAATCGAATGGACTCAGGCGGAAACATTTCAGAAGTGATCTATTGGATCCTATAAGGGTACTCAAATTTCCCCTGAGGAGGATAGTGGCTTTTATCGAGGACACAAGACTAACAGAATGTAACTGAGAGATCTATTTGGGGGTGGTATAAAGGGTAGTGTGCTAAAATGCCTGGACTTACTGATGTCCAATCTAAAGAATCAGAAGTATTCTGAGATTGTTTTAAATATGTATTAGGGAGACCACGTAGGGATGTAGTGTTCTTTTAGCAAAACTATTTTTCAAAGTATTAGCTTCCTTTATAATCCTTGTAACCACAAACATCCACTAAAAAGCACATTATTCCATGTAAAGTTTGATAGTGATCAATGTTAATTTACTTACCTTTAATAGAAACATCTCGCATAAGTATTTGTATGGCATATAAAATTCAATTATTAACATGAATTTTAATGAAAATGTAATTTATAAAAATATTGCAAAATATAGGATATTGCAAGTAAGAAGATTTTTAGTATAATTGCCTGTATTTACCAACAATTCAAATAATTTCATATTTATTTGTTATTTGTTCAATTTTGTTTCAAATTAAATGACTTTTTTTAATATAAGTAAATGAAAGGAAATAAAAGAATAACAACATATATATATATATATATATATATATATATATACAATGTGTTTAAAAAAGATGCGGCAATATTAAAGAGGGTGATTGCCCAGGTCATTTTATACAAAAAGTTCCTATAAACATAGGTCCGCATACGCTTCGTTACCGATCTACAGCGTGTTGAAGTTTAATTTTAAGAAACAGTAAAAACTTGATTTTTCCAAAGCGGCTTGAGATATCATAAATCATATCAGATATTATATAAATGACAGAATATAAAATATTTTATATTCTGTCATTTATATTTTTTATTCCCTTGACAAAGGCATCATTGCCGAAACATGTAGGGTTGTTTTAAATATATATACTTTGAAGTAATGAACCAGACCTTTAATCGCCGACTTATTAAGTTTACCTTATATATATATATTCATACATACATCGATGTATTTTCTCGGCTTTTTTAAACTTGCCTTCCAAATTAAAATAGGATCTACATCCTGATTTGAAGTTGGCCTTTCGAAGTATTGCCCTTTACTTATTATTTCATTGGCTTTAATTGATTTTACTTATTGCAAAAATCCAAATAATCAAAGTGACTTTTGATGTTGACTAATGTCTGTTTCAATAACAGGCATTTGTTCTTTATTTTCAGGATCTATTTTCTTCATAATATTAAACATTTCTTCTAGAAAAGAAGTAGCCCCAGTAGCATTTTCAGTACTACGAAAACCCTCTCTTTTAAATCAAGGGTCTAAAACAGTTGCTGCTCTAGTAACTGATCGTCATTCATATGAAAATAGTCTTGCTTTAACAGATTTCAAAAGTTTGTTGCATAATGTCTTCTTCAATCTTCAATTCCAGTAGTGATGCTGTCAGATACTTGTACAGTCCAAAAGTTCTTGTGATTATTAAAGAAATGGTAACATATTTATTACCTACAAGAATTTCTCCATTTTATAAAACCACTTATTCGTAAGATACCACGAGGTGTTATTTGTTGTTAGCGTGTTACTTAAACGCCCCCAATACGTGGGTTGGGTTCGGTAATTCGTTAAAAGTATGATGTACGTAATGTGAGAACGTTCTACAATGCTACAATCTCATAAAATGGTAAAATCTATTTGTACTTTTTTGTTATCAACGCTTTCATATTTTCTACCTTTTTTGATACACTAATTTTACTATCTTAGATATATTTCATCCTTAAAAAATACTATTCATCTATGTACTCTGAATTTGTTGAAAATATTTAAAATTGTCTTCGCCCAAGGTATACGCCTGGTAGGATAATT
Organism: Melolontha melolontha; assembly: GCA_935421215.2. NCBI lineage: Eukaryota > Metazoa > Arthropoda > Insecta > Coleoptera > Scarabaeidae > Melolontha > Melolontha melolontha. The sequence goes on along the minus strand of OW285235.1, from coordinate 202,025,747 downwards.
AACTGTTTTAAATAAATTATCTATTTTTCAATAAAATGTATTTAAGATTTAAGTATGAATGAAAAATCAGAAATATTTGACAATTGGAAAAACACGTCACTGGTGTATAACTGGTTGCCTACTATGCCCCCATGCATTGACTTATTTTTTTAGCTCTACACATAGGGATCTATGTGTAATGATAAAAAACAACCCAGTAAATATACCGATAGGTCCAACTCGCAACGGGCCATAGGCAACAATATACGTATGGAACGTAATGCGATGTGGCAACGTGTGTACGATGCCTATATTGAGTGACTTTCTTAAAATTAAAATTTATTTTGCAGAATTATTGATTTTTTTACTTTTATCTTTTAGAAAACGTTATTGTTTTTTTATTACTTAAAATTACTTTATATGAAAAATAGTATACCATAAAAGTGTAAACAAAGACAGTATACATTGAAACGAATATTCATTCAATTGTATTTTCATGAAATTGAATTTGTCAATCGTTGTTAAATTTGTTAGAATGAATAGATATTTATATTTATCGGAAAATACTAATACTTAAAGCAAACAAATAAGGTGTAGTGTTTTGTTATAGGAATGAGGAATGTATAATATCCATTTCTTCCTGCATATTGATTATGCAGCTGATGCTTTCGTAATATGGTCATATTTGTATTATTTCAACTTATACTTCGGTCGATACATACCGACTTCCTTCAAACCAGGAGGAAGCTACAGTTGTAATTAAATTATACTTCCTTTTTTTTTATTACCTACGGATATTCACAATTCCAAAATACGTTACAATGTTGCTTATTTTATATTGTAATTAGCTGAATGCTGTCGCAAAACTGATCTCTGCATTTTTAAAAATGCCAGAATAAAATTAACCCCTGCCCTTATTATAATTTTACAAAGGAACAGACACGTACTTCAATTTCTACGAAAAACTAAGCCTACAGTTCATGTATAATACAGTGATAATGAAGACTGGAGCGTTTGTCGACCTACGAAGTTGTACTTTACTTGTTTATTGTTAATAAAAGGCTGATGGAAATATTACGTGAGATTTTTGTATCTGTATTATAATAACATCACGATAATAGTAGAAATACAAATATGAGCATATTACGAAAGCATCAGCTGCATAATCAATATGCAGGAAGAAATGGATACTATACATTCCTATAACAAAACACTACACCTTATTTGTTTGCTTTAAGTATTAGTATTTTCCGATAAATATAAATATCTATTCATTCTAACAAATTTAACAACGATTGACAAATTCAATTTCATGACAATACAATTGAATGAATATTCATTTCAATGTGTACTGTCTTTGTTTACACTTTTATGGTATACTATTTTTCATATAAAGTAATTTTAAGTAATAAAAAAACAATAACGTTTTCTAAAAGATAAAAGTAAAAAAATCAATAATTCTGCAAAATAAATTAAAATTTTAAGAAAGTCACTCAATATAGGCATCGTACATACGTTGCCACATCGCATTACGTTCCATACGTATATTGTTGCCTGTGGCCCGTTGCGAGTTGGACCTATCGGTATATGTATATATAATAAAATATTGTGGATTTTGGCCGCATGTGAGATGTGTCCTGAGAACGTTTTACTCGTCATTTTCTAGAGCTGATCTGTTGCTGATTAGAATTTGAAGCCTGCTGCACAAGTTCTTGTGGAGTAGTAGTTTTTTGGCGATCATCTTAATGTGAAATAGACTATCCGGTACTCGCGTTTTTTTTACGCATCTTGTATTTTGGAGATATTATATATCTATCATCTTTAACAATAATTATATTAATAATTACAACACATGAAAGGAATATTATTTTAGAACATATAATAGAGCCAGCTTTATAAAAAGATCAAATAAATTAAAGGGTGTGGTATTTCAGAGATTTTATAAATAAAATAAGATTAAAGTACAAAATTTTATTTCATACCTTAATAACTTAGTTTCAGAAGTAATAAGAAAATATTACCAATTAATCATTTTAGTGACTGGAAGTATGTACAGAAAAAATTGTTCTAACCATTTATTAACCTTATCTATTGTTCATACCCAATATATTTCTGGCCTGAAATAAAAACTATATGTTATAAAATACTGAAATTACTATACGTTTATTAAAATGAAATAAAAAATATAACTAACCGTAATAAAGGCCGAAGATAAGGTATCGGTTCCTCGTTTACTACCTGTATTAGACTGTAGCAGTAAATTCTGAAGCTGAATGGCTTCAGTTAGTCTATTATTTAAAAATTTCCATGTTTCTAAAAAGTCGCAGGACTTGTCTTGAATCATATATAATTCTGTACCTTTATAAATTGCTGCTAACGCTAATCTTCTCGCGTACCAACTAAACTGGAAATAATATATAGTAAATTAATTAATAAAATAAATATTGTCGGGAATTAAAAGAACTTGGTCCTAAAAAATTCTTATAGGAATGATAGTTGATCCGTCTAGATGTAACAAACTTACTTATGTATTTAATAAATATGATAGGCCGTGAAACAAAAAAATACACATCACATTTTGACAAACGTTACTTTGTTAGTTTACTGTTAGTGTGACAACTGTATTTGTGACAAAGTGTGTTTCCTACGAAATTGTTTAAATTTTATTCTGCTACTAATTAAGTGTAAATAAATAATTTTGAACATCGTGCTTTGTATACGAAGGACAACCTTCGTATACAACTGTCAGAGATTGGGGGAAATCGCAGGAACAGCTTAGAAGATGATCCCTGCAGTGAACGGCCGAAAACGGCGGACAAAGTTCGTGATTTGTTGCTAAGTGACCGACGATTGAAAGGGCTAGAAATAGAAGCAATGGGCATTTCAAAGGAGCGGGTGCTTTATATTTTACAAGAGCTTGATATGAGAAAGTTTTCGGATCGGTACCGCGTTTGCTGATGACGGTGAATAATTTAGAAATTTTTAAACGCAACCCAACAGATTTTTGCGCCAATTTGTTATTTGTGACGAAACATGGTTTCATTATGATTACAGACCGGACGCATCAGGCCGAAATTACGATGGACCATATAGTCTATAATGTAAAAATGTATTTCGTATTTTATAGATCACCACCCGTTTGTTTTCCAATTATACAGCGTGTCCACGAACAACCCCTAAAGAATGGAAGGGGTGATTATACATACAAAAGCATGAAAAAAAGTTTCTGTCAACTTGGGTCCGGAAATGCTTCTTAAGACAGCTACCGCACTTTATGGATGGCGTCACAAAACTGGTTTTTGGTCAATTAGTCTTGAACTAGATTTAATTTACGATTCAAATTTGGTGCATTATCTACAATTAATTTATACTTTCTATGTTTATTGGCCAGTGACTATCGCATACAGGGTTGGAGAGGTGTCAGCTCTCTCTCTTTTTCTCTCTCTGTGTAATCTTCCGGGCGTTGTACCGCGTTGGAAGACAGTCCTGAGGAGGACTCTTAGTGTACCGACGTTTCAATGAACTCTTCTTCATCTTTGACGGTAAAATATATATGAGCTGTACTACCGATGTGACCCCATGTTGTGCGATAGCCACATACGGAAAACAATGATAGTAATAACATGGAAATTGCAGCACCATAAACAATACACCCTTATCGAAACCCTAGCGGTGCGCGGGATGGGAGTTTGGTTTCGGTTGAATTTAATTCAATCTGGTGACATTTCATGTGTATGCTATTTCAGGTGTATGCTAAGACATGTATTATTATTTATATTATTATGCAATCTTGACTACCATAATCGTAAATATCAAAAATTTGTAACACAACAATTTAACCACGATAACGGACACCATTACATTATACATACTTGAAAATTTCCTGTAATGAAATGATTCTACTAAAGTACCCATTGGTTTATATAAATCAACTCAAAACAATTCCAGAGCTATAATGTCGACAACAATAAAGACTTCGAAGATGCAATTAAGAACGAAACGTTGGCTTTAATAGCAATGTTAAAATGTGGTTTGAATATCGGAAAGAAACCAAGGTATTTAATTTGATATGTAGTGAATATTTCCATTTTATTGTCAAACACTTATTGTATAAAAATAATATTATAGAAATTTAACTTACATCTACTGAGCGATCGCCAGCATAGTAACAAATGTCATCAACCATAGTTAATAATGTAGCTAAACCATTGGGAACGTTTGGTGGTAAAGCCATGACAGCAATGGCTTGAGGCCATCGTGATAGAAAGGGAACAATCATTTGAAGACGCTCTTTAACAGCATCTTCAACAAATTCACTAGGAAGAATTCCTTTTTCAGTATTTTCTACCTGAAAATATATATTTCAAAAATTAAGAAATTAAAATGTATACTCTTATTAAACCTTAGTTTTCATATATTTTACTAATTTTTGGTTGGACGTTTGTTGAAAATAATGTACTAAATCACCACCACCTTTAGTAAACATTCCGTGTGTAATTCCTGGATATCCAACCTCTTGAGCGCCAGCAGCAATTGTTTCTTTAGACCAACCCATACTGTTAACATATTTCAGAGAGGTTTCTAAAATTTGTTTTCTTATATCAGCTTCATACTTTTCATTAGATTGCTGTTGGTCTGTCGAAGCTTCTTGAGAATTAAATCGACATGTTGTAAAAACTGCATAACTATCTGCAAAGGATAAAAAGAACCAGTATCAAAATATAAATCTCTCATGTTAAAATTGAGAAAATAACGGATTTATTAAACAAAATATCATCTACTTATGTACAAAATTATTCAATCATAAAAAATATTAAATCTAATCGAAAAGTAAATCCCAGCCTTTGGAGTGTAGGAGGAATATAAATTAATTCAAAATTAGAATTGTAACAAGAGGAAAGCAGCCTATGGTTCTATAACGATTTTAAATTTTAACAATTAGTCATTAATGGTGTTAGAAACTAAATTTAATAATATAAATATGTACGAAGACGGAATGATTTGTAAGGTCTCCAACTCTATAAAATAAGAAAAGACAAAATAATAAAACCAGTCTCAATATGAAGTAAATTTATTGTACTACCAACGTACATCATTATTTTTCCACATAATCACCATTTAGTGCAACACATTTGCAAATGCTGAATCCATTTCTTCATTTTGTTCATCAAAAAACGTTCTTGTTTACTGTTGGTGCAATTGCGAATTGAGGCCCGAACTTCAATATCTGGTGAAAAATGTTGATCTTTCAATACTGCTGCATCCTCAAAGCACTAGTTCTGCGCCTACATACACATTGTAATACCTACTTGATTTTACTAATTTACCCCAATAACACGATTGCCCCGGAGATATTCGGCTGAGAGACCACCTCAGTTAAGAGGCGAGTGAGGGGAGGTTCTTTATAATAGGCACCACCGTGTTTATACTCTCGAGCCGGTACAGTGAACACAGACACCGCCAATAGTAAGTTAACTAAATCACAGGTAAATGCGTGGATAATTGCTACCATAATAATAAAACACCAAAGTAATATAATAATAACAAGAAATAGTTTATTAACAAAATAAGACAATTCAATGGAAAATCAATAAGCATATAAGTGAACAACGCTGTAGTAAATTAAATGCACAGGACAAAATGAGGCAAAAATCTAAGTTAGGCTCACAAGCCATAATAAAATCATGAAAATAATTCAACAATATCATTGACCAAAATGTTTAATGAATACAATAACAAAATGAATTAAAGTAAATAAGTGACCCCGAATAAATGGTTCACCCAGTAGTAAAGTAACTTTGTATATTATAACAAAATGAATACTAAAAAATAATATGAATTAAAGTAATTAAGTGACAACTACTAAATGGCTTACCTAGTATTGTAATCTGGCATAATAAATAATGCACATTTAATATGCATTCAAAAAGCAATTAACTACTGAAATTAAAGTGAATTTAACCTATACTGATGAAATTAGAAAAAAAAATTATACCACAAAAGCGATAAAATCTCAGTATATAAATCATTAAGCCATAAATATTAAATGGTATGCTTAGTCTAAATATAACTTGGTGGTTAATTTATCTAAAGATCTTTCGATAAATCTCACATCGAAATTCTTGTACATTCAGTATTCTAATTAGAATATTAAATATTAGAAAAATAACAAAAAATCTATAATTTCCAATCGTAATAAAGAAAATTGAACAGTGAAAATATACTATAAGTTTTAGACATACGTTGGTCTATACAAATCTACAGTGATAATTAATATTTAAAATTTAGAAAAGGTTCTTACGTTATCAACAATTAATCGAATAAAAAAAATTTGACATGACCGTAGTACGTAATAAAATTTTGATTACCCTGTGTACGCAAAATTAAGGGTTATCGATTGACTCTAAATTTACTAATAAAAAAAAAAGTATGACTAATCACAATAATCTATGCAATAGACACTAACAAATTCTGTCGTAGGAAGTTAACTTTGGACTGTCTGTAGTCTTCCGAGAAAAATATATACACAATTGCTACCTTCTGGGTTGCTTACTATTCCGATGGTAATAAAGTCTTGGAAAAACGATCACCAGACTGTTGAACTAATGGTTGCTTGCTGCAAGGAACACCACGTGCTCGACAATTTCAAATCTCATACCTTGGTAAGATATGACGACCAAGGTAAGAGTACCGCTTCAACGCACAATAACACCGGTATTCATCCTATCGCAGCTAAAAAGAGACTGACCTATTTGTCTACCCGAGAACCGCTTCATCCCATCAATATGTCGGGTAGGCTAGGGGCGACAGTTAGAAGTATTACATTGCGAGCTTTTATACATTCTTTCAGTCAACGGTATGAATGACTACCTTCACATCTCAGAAAATAGTGAGCACGACTTTCTGCGCCGAAGGAACTTATTTGAATTTTCGTAAACGTGGAGAATCAGGACGACGATATCCCATTGACTGCCGCTTGTTTTCGGTGAACCCAAAATTTGTTCTCGGTGGTGAGAAAATTATCTCCTTCACGTCGATACTGGTTAAGAAGTTCTATGCAAATGTTTTTTCTTTGTTCTTTCATGACATCCGTTAATTGCCGCAAGTCTCATCTGGCAAAATTTTTCTTGTAATTCAACGTCTGAATAATGTACTGGACTCTTTCTTGACTAATGCCTAATTGCCGACCAATTTGTTTTTGCGTAATCCGGTGATTTTCTTGAATCAGTGCATTCACACTTGTCTTTGATTCTTCTCATGCATCACTGATACTGGTCGACCTGATCGTTTTTCGTCAAGCACCTACAGTTTGTCTCTATGAAAGAGTTTTGCACGTTGAACCCACTAGCGAACACTTTTCGTATTCATACAATCGTTGCTATAAACAGCTTTCAAACGACCGTAAATTTCGATGGGCGCGCAACCTTCTAGCGTTAAAAATTCTATTACGGATCGTTGCTTGGTACGCATCTCAGAAGAGAGCGTACTAGTGATAGATGTCATTGTTACGTCTCACGACGGTACACAGGAAAACCAAACTTTGCAAGGTAAGACGAGATACATTTGCAGAGATACATTCCACACAATGGTGTTGGAGACTTTATATATCAATCCGCCCTCGTATGATATTAACGGAAATTTGTATTGTAGTTCAAAGAACATCTGTCACAAAAAATAATCGAAATGGCTTACAAACAAAAATAGTTACAAAAATAACCTTATTTAACTGAAATATTTTTCTTCAACAGAATTACAATGATTTGCACGTTCAATATGTGCGCCAAATTATTTGTTTTTGTCGTTGGTTGCGAGATTATAGTCGTTAACTGTTGAATACCTATAAGGCTTTTCAATACGGACATAACAATTTTGTATTTAAATAAAACAGAGATTAATTGAGATATCGGGTTGAAATTTATTTCGTAGTGCATATGTTAAATTTAAGTATGGGATTCGATATCCCTCATATGACCCATATGATCACGTTTGTAGCGATCGACTTTTTGAGACAATTTTTTACCACTCTTCCACACATGTCGGCCGGAAATTTTGCTTTCGATATTGTTCCTAAGCTCCTCTAACGTTTGTTGGCATAAACCAACGACTTAGCGTGACGACATGAAAAGAAATTTAACGGCGTTAAATCGCATGAGCGAGGTGGCCATTCAGCTGGACCATTTATCGAGATTAGACGATTACTGAACTTCCCCTTCAACAGATCAATTATTTGACCAGCAATGTGGCATGTGGCACCATCTTGTTGGAGCCACGTGCCACCGATGTCAAGGCCGACCAAATTCTGGCCAAAAATAGTCTTCCAACATAGCACCCAAGATTTGTCTTCGGTCCATCCAATATAGCACGATAGCGAACTCCAAGGCGATCATTTTCATCGACGAAAAAATACGGTCCACCCACACCTCAGGCATGAAATCCACGCCACACAGCCACTTTTTGTGGATGCAATGGAGTCTCTTGAAGCGCATGTGGGCTTGTTGCTGTTCAATAACGCATATTTTACTTATTGACAAAGCTATTAAGTCAAAAATGAACTTCATCACTAGATATAATTTTTCGATGAAATTCAGTATTCTCTTCATACTTTTGTAGGGCCCGATCGGAGAAGTTATGGCCCTTCAAATGATCAAGAGGCTTCACTTCTTAAGTTAATTTGGTCTTATAAGGGTGTAAGCCAAGATCTTTACGCAAAATTTGCCACATGTAGACTCAGAGATTCCCATTTCCTGTGGCTCATTTTGAACTAAAACGCTTACGGCTGCGATATTTTCAGTACTTCGATCGGTACGTTGTCTCATTGGCACAGGAACATTCAATAGTGAATATGCTGGCTCAAATTTATTCATTATAGCACGCACAGCCTGTCTGGTGGGACGATTATTACGACCGAAAATTGGAGTAAACGCTCTTAAAGTTGCGACCACCGACTCGAAATTTCGGTATCAATTTTTAATAATTTCCAGACGTTGCTTGTTCGTGAACTTCGCCATGATAGAAATGTAAATCTTGAATGATGTTTTGACATTGACAGATCATAAAAAAAATCCAGAGTGCGTTTGTACTTAAATACAAAATTGTTATGTCTCTGTTGAAAACTCAATATTTATTTTGAAAATTAAGAACGTGGATGCAAAAATTTCGATTTTTTATCAAAATATCAATGGCAATCAGAGCCTTGAGAGGTGCTTGGTGGCATCTGTGTACAGAAACGTTAGTGGCGTTCCTGAAAATTTAGTTTTCAAAAAAATAGTTTTTTAGCTTATGGTAAATAGAAACAAACAATAATCTATTAATAAAACATCAGGTATATACATAATAAAATAAATACAAAAAATAATAATTTATGCCTTATTCCCCAACAGCATAACGCCAATTACATTAGCAGGCCATGAAATATTATTACGCCAACGCTTGTGGATCGAGTTAAAATACGAGGATTGTCTTTTATATTTTGCATATAGAGCTGGAATAAAATAGTAGCTAGCTTTTGAAGACTTTATTGTTTTCCGAAGTATTCTCCACGAAGATTAATGCACTTTTGCATGCGCTCGAACCAACTCTGTTAGTAGTTCTTCTACTCGTTTATTGGTACAGTCAAAATTGCGTTTTTCAAGGCGTCAACTGCTTCTTCTGACAACTGGAACCTTTGACCACGTAATCCGTCCTTGATTTTCGGAAAGGTAAAGAAATCGTTGGGACTGTACGGAGGATGGTCTAACATTCGACGTTTTGTTGCGTTAAAAATTCAATTATCTTGCGAGCTGTGTGCGAACTTACATTGTCTTGGTGGAGGATGATTTGTCGTTGTGGGTTGGTTTCTCGGAGCACAGCGATTACTTGCAGCAAACAAATGGTTGTATACAGCATTGTATCGGCAGTAACAGTTCTTTGATTATTGCTACATGACCTGCTTTCGAGACAAATGTAGCGACCATTTTTTGGGAGACACTTTGAAAACGGAAGACTTTTGTCGACTTTTCTTCACCTTGGAACACCCAAACAGACGACTGGCGTTTATTTTCTGGCTTGGATGAGTAAATCCAAGATTCATCACTAGAGCTGAGGATGTTTGCGGTATAACCATGGTTATATCATGTAACCATAGTAATTTACTATGGTTACATGATATAACCATGGTTATACCGCAAACATCCTCAGCTCTATTCATCACCATTCACGATGTTGTACACGTTTTTAGAGTTTCCTGCGTTGAAGCGGTATAGAGTTTTTAACAACAATTCACCCTAACTGTTTTTTGTTCTTCGGTCAACAGATGCGGTATCCAACGGAAAACTAATTTTTTTACACACAATTCTTCATGCAAAATGTTTTTAATTGAGGTCTTTGAAATCCCCAATGATGCCTCAATTTCGTGATATGTCACATGTCGATCTTCGTTGATGAGCTTGCGCACAACATCGACGTATTCCTGAGTGACTGCCGTTTTTGATGCATCTGCCCTTGGATCGTCGCTAAGACTAATTCGTTCACGTTTGAATTCTCCATGACAACGAGAAATTGTTGACTGATATGGTGCTTCAAAACAGAAACCAACTCCGGTGAGGCAATCCTTGTTGAGATAATTGCCTTCGAAAATTATAAAAATTTCAATTTTCGACTAACTTGTCAACTCTGACAGTTCATTGTAACTACAACACTAACGGGTGTTCAGAAACATTCGAAGTCAAGTGGGCTGTGAACAAAAAATCGTATATCTTTATTTAAGTATCTGATTTGTAATAATTATTAAATGTCAACTGCTGTCTGTCAAAAATCAATCTATCTCAGACATGACTTCATATTTTCAAGGACTACTTTGATTTCGAATGTTTCTGAACACCCGTTACATGTATCGCACTGAAACTTTGGATTTAGGCTGACTAAAGTTGGAGGTCAATTTTTAGTACTAAACACTTGCTTAATGGCGCCCTCTCTGTTCCAGTATGCAAAACATACAAGACATCTTTCGTATTTGATTGTCAGTCTTCACCATAAACGAGAAGGCAAACCAGAAATTCCTTTACGGATAGCAAGTGCCGGATTCTATGCTGGTGCCTCCAACAGCCGATAAGTTATCGGCCGGCTATGTAGACAATATAAAACCTTTAGATTAAAGAATATAAAATTAAAATAAAAAACTCTTTCACACAAAACAAAACAGATACTCTTCAAAAGGTAAAATATAGTACGACTCTAATAAATAAAAAATAAACTCTAGAATAATGTGAAAATAAAGCTAAATATTACCAATCTTTTCGTGACATCTGTAAGTACATCACGCAGTTGTTGAATAGCCCTATTCATTCGGTTAATTGCACATCTATTTTTTGTGTGCGGTTAACCGAATGAATAATGCTATTCAACAACTACGTGATGTATAGCAAGCGCCAATTAAGTTGGCGCGAGGAGGGGTTGCGCAGAAGCCGTTTTTAAAAACGTTCACCCCCACTACTCAAGTAATTGTCAGAATACATTTGTCATTCACGTTTGACGGAACATAATGTCTTTCCTAGGGGATCATAAAGTGATACACGCCCAGAGGTTAGAATTATCTGACATTTGATGTAAAACCAAATACAAATCTCCCCACTACTTTTAATCCTGCGCGAACTTACCCCTCCTCGCGCCAACTTAATTGGCGTTTGCTATACTTACAGATGTTGTAGACTATTTATATCGTCCGTCGCAATGACATCCATTTCAGCCCGATGTGTTCGGTCTCCGAACTTCACACATAAATATGAAATATACTTAGGTAAATTTAAAAAAAACACTTGTTCAGTTTTACTCGTGTATTAGATTTTTACTCTAACAATTGTATCGGTCTATTCGACCATTCTCAAAGAGTTTATACAATTAACTGATTGAGAATGGTCGACTAGACCGAAACAATTGTTGAAGTGAAAATCTAACAAGTGAAACTGAACAAGTGTTTTTTAAAATTTACCCAACTTAATTATTTAAACAATGTTTCACCAAGCCAACCGACTGCTACATCTATTAACAAGGAAATATACGTTCATTATTTTACAAAAATCTACTTTTCGTGCCTTTAATTCAGCCAATTTTTCAATTTCAATGACAAAACATTAATCTATAATTTTTCCGTCCACAGTCTTCAAAAATATTTTTTTCAATCTTTCCTCGTTATGTTGTTTATTTTATTTTTAAATGAGTCAATTGCTTTTTGACTGATATAAAACGCAATTCCCGTATCTTATAATTTACACGAAGTTGCCCGGTCTGGACTATACGAAGAGTAACCCACTACTTCAATGTTGGATATTCAAATACTGAATCGTTTGAGCTGCAGTATGAGCCCGAGCGTTATCGCAATGCAAGACGCTACTTCTTCTTGGACGATTTTCGCGGACACTTTGGAGAACGTGAGGTTAACAAACTAGTGTATCACTCTACATTAACGGTACGACAGTCCTCCAGCGCAACGCACAATTAAAAGGGAGCCTCTATTTATTGGGTATGTTCTTAGTCAGTGGAGACGGTCGTGGTTTGACTAAACAGATGGTAGGTAGCGCCACTTAGTTTTACGTACGGAGGCTCAAAACTGAAAACTAAGAAGTCTTGCGCGTACGTAGGCGCATGCGCTTACATACTAAAATGAAACAAAACGACGAGCTAGAAAACTTAAGGAGGGGTACCTAAATTCAAAATAAGAAATCGAAAATAGTTAATTCATATATTGACAATCAAAATGCACCAAAATATGACAAATTAAATATTCAAGCGATATCAAATCAACTTATATCTAGGATCAAAAATCTAGTTCTACCTCAGATCTGTAGCGGAACATTACAATGGAATTACACACAGTATGTTATTTAAGCATTAGTAAAATTATGTCAAGAAAAGTTATGAATTTAACAAAATTACAAATTATTTAAAACTACTAGCACGCCTATGGTTTGCGTGAAAAAAAAATCAATGCAAAATATTTCGAGATTGTTACCTAAAATTTACTTAATTGTCGTTAAAACTAATTAATGTGTGAAGTCAACTAAAATAATCATTTATTTAAATATAAAATTATTTTAAAAATAAATCCCATAACAACGTATGTACGATAATTAATTTTAAAGTTTTATATTAATCAAATAAATTCCTTTAATTAAATACATGAATTACGTGATCATTTAGCAAAGTTCCAAATATACGAAATTAACTAAGACTATATGCCGATGTAATTGGAACAAATAAATAAAATCGTGATAAAAGCAAATATGTATTATAAAGAAAGATAAAATTCAACGAGATTTAAGTGTTACAAAAAAAATGAGTCTTGAAAAATACCTCGCCCGCTATATGTGTGCGACGGATATGGAGGGATCCATAACGGTACGATCCTTGTGACGCTAGATGTTCGGACTTGATTTTCTGTCTCCATTGTTTACTTGGCTGACTGTGTCTTCCTCGTTGCGAAATATATGTACCCTGATGTCGGACAAAGAAAGCCTATGCCCAATTACGTCTAATTGTTTCCAAAGACGCCCAAAATTCACTAACGATAACAGGCTTTCTAGTAATTATCACATACATCCTTTTTGAATCCGCAACAGCGATTAATTTACCAGAAAATTAGGATAGATCGTGAATTTATATCTAGTTTACGGACCACAACATGAACCAACTCTTTACTCTTGCACGTGTACCAGAAGACGCCGAAGCAGGGGGTCAAAGAACGAATACAATCTCACTAGATGACGCCGCCGGTATCAAAGAAAATAACGAATAAAATAAACTAAATTTGGATGTAAATATTTATCTACAAGGCGGTAAAATAAATGTAATGAGCGCCTCAAAAATGTGACGACCATCTTTTTGTTTCGGCTTTTTTCTCGAACAATTTTTGTTAGAGCAGACTTATTTTCAAAGATACAAACTGTTGATTGTTGCTTTTTTCGAGATCATAGCATTACATATATCCAAGTTTCATCACCTATAATGATGTACACTAGATAGAACAATCCATTGCTAAAGTGATAAAATGTAGATCTGCACTTATCTTATATGGTCTTCAAATACCCAATTGATTTCTTCAAAACATTTCTTACGTTTTACGCTATGTTTAAAATGGTAAAAAATTCTAGCTGGATAGTGTTCTTTGTTCAATTTCATAATTTCTTGTCCAAATGATTACTTTAAACCTTTGTAGTTTAAAATCAACTATCACTATCATTAAGCTTATGAATAACTAGTTTAAAATGTCTAAGACTATCTAAAATAGTCATAAATTATGACTATTTAAAGACGGCAGACTATGTGCCCACACTGTCAAATTTAATATAATATAATAAATTTAATATATATATGTTTATATACTGAGAAGGATTGTTCGCCGTTGAGAGATGTTATATTTGCATAGTTAAAGTGCTCTTTGTATCTGTACAATGGATCTTCAGTATTGTTAAAAAGTTGCCCTAATTTTGTAAAATCTGCATTTTATCTAATACACCTTATGTGTATTATTAAATTTAACAGTGTGGGCACATAGTCTGCCGTCTTTAGTCATAATTATGAATTTATTAACTGATAGTAGATCTTGAAGAAGCTTACAGATTATAACAAAAAGATTGTATGGTAGATTATTATTACTTTATTATCTCAAAATGAATCGCTTATTATTTTTTCGGGGATGATTTTTTTCAAGTTTATATATTATGTACAGACCGGGCGCATCAGGTCGAAATTACAATGGACCGTATAAATAGTCTATAACATCGCTAAATACAACACGCAGTTATTGAATAGCACTATTCATTCGGTTAACCGCACATCTCTTTTTGTCGTTGAATTGTGACGCAATTATTTCAATATTATAGTTAAATTCCTTTCTTCATGGGCGTAGATAGAGGGGTGAGAGGTTTTCATAATTTATTTTATTTATTAGTTTATATTTCGTAAGATGAATAAGGCACGGTAAGTTAGTTTCTTTTTTTCATTGTTTTAACTGTTAATTACATATTTCGTAATTTTTGTAATCGATCCTGTTTAATATCGTTTCATCAAATCTGCTTCTCCCAATTATTTTGACGTAAGTGTCCAGTGACTCGTTAAGTTTAAATAATTTACGCAGACGTTTTTAATTTTCATTTACTTAGATTTAGAACATTGTTTAAGTTACTTTTTCATTTAGAACAACAATGGCATCGTGAAACAATGGCGAGTTGGATTAAGGGTCATACTGATTGTATGTCCATTGCCAGTGATTCCCAAATTTATTACAAAGCCTGTAAAATATCGTTAAAAAATTCCAAAAAATCGCATGTAAAACGTGACTTAGCATCGCAAACACATACACAGAAATTAGACCCGTTGGAATCTGACAATTTTAACGAAGAACTCGGTGAATATTCCATTAAATATGTTAAGTTTATTTAATGGAATATTTACTGGTAGAAATGTTCCTGATGAATTCCCCTTACGCAAATATTATGTTCCTAAGTGCTACACGAAAGCAGTAGAACGCATTAGAAGTCATCTTTCAAATCAGTACCTATGGATAAGTGCTGACGAAACTGTCGATATATTACGACGCTGTGTGGTAAATGTAGCTGGTGTACTACATCCAACTATTCCATATAACGCATATGTAATAGCAACAAAAGTTATAAATACAGTTGATGTGGAAACAGTAGCTAAAACCATTTACGAGAATATGCATCAAATGCTTCATTCAACCGACAGGTACAAAGAAAAAATACTTTTGTTTGTCAGTGACAGTGCTGCATATATGTTAAAAACAGGCAGACTATTAAAGGAAACATATCCTAATATATGTAGCACGTACTCTCCACAGAATCTGTAAATATATCAGAGACACCTTTCCGGTAGTTGATAGACTTCCATTTTTGTCACTGCCTCCCTCTTCAGTAATAACTAGATGGGGAACATGGTTGGAAGCTACTAGTTTTTATGCAGAGAATTTCGATAGTTTACAAAATTTTGTTACATGTTTAAATGACTATGCTCGAAGTATTTCGGAGTGCAAGGAACTAATAAAAATTCCAAATTTTCTTTTTCTTCAGGAACATTTTGGAAATTTGACAAAACTGATTACTTATTTTTTAAATCAAAATCTCAAATTAACTGTAGGATTAACCACATTAGATGTGGCTATTAATAATTTGAAAAATATTCCAAGTGACTTCGGATGTGTCCTTCGGCAAAAGTTAGACGCAGTTTTTAATAGAAATCCAGATTTAATAACATTGCGGCAATTGTGTATGGGGACAATGCGGCAATTGTGTATGGGGACAATGCGTCATAATTTAACTGCTAAATACGCTGAAATAAATGAATATTTCCAGTATGCACCTATAACCATTTGCGATGTAGAAAGGACGTTTTCTATCTACGAGGATGTATTTCATTCAAAGAACAAATTTTACAGAAGAAAACCTTGAGAAAGTATTGCTAGTTAATATTAATACTCCTTTACTCAACTTGAACGACAAAATAAACAAATAAAAATGTATTTCCTATTTTATAGATCACCATCTGTTTGTTTTCCATTTATATAAATAAAATTAAAAACTCTTTAAAAATAAAAATTTTCAATAGTACGCCCGTGGGCGATGAGTCATCGGCCTCTCGTGTCCGGTCCCTTATAATAAGCAATTCAACAAATCAAGTTAAAAAGCTAATAATTACTTCTGAATATTTTCATTTTGGAAATAAGTGAAAAACTAAATAAAGCTAAACAAGATGTAGTGTATATTTCTTAAATTTTGAATAAACTGAAAAAGAATTATATTAATATTTAATTTGTTATAATATTAGTTATTACAAACTTAAAAATTTAAGTTTCTTCTAAAGCAGAATGACTTTTCCTAGTCCTTTTGTATTGAATATATAATTTGAAGTACATTTTACAGTGTTTTTGAACTAAATTGAGTTTTAACAAAAAGACTAGACATTCCTTAAATAAAAAATGAAGATATGACATTTTTTTATTCAGTTAGATTGCAACAACTGTATTCAATACATTCTGTTAGTCTAGATAATAAGCTGTCCATAACATCAAATGCGGTAATAGATGAATTGATAACATTAATTTTCTCTGCTGGTGTCATTTGAGCCAAATATTTTCCTCCAATTGATACAGATACTTTATCATTTTCAGATTTATCACCATATGCCTTTTCATCGGAAATATCCTTTAATCTTAAGTTATAGTGTGCTTTTGATAAAATAAGAGCTTCTTTAAGTGGTTCCAGAAATGTTCTTTGTATTGATTTTATATGATCCCATATACCAGTGGCATTACTTTTATCACGTAACACTAAATATCTCAACAGGTTTAATGATGCAATTATTTGGTCTGCGGAATTTATTAAATCTGTTTCAACGCCTTCAGATAAATGGCAAAATTTACTTAACATTACAAATAGTTTTGTGCCTCTAAAATAGTCGCTAATGCACTCATTTTTATCAAATTGTTCCAGTAACATTTGTTTATATTGAGTTATAATATAGGAAGTTAATGAAACGTTTACAATATATTTTGTTATATTGTCTATCAATAAGTATCTTCCTCGTGTATCAAATTTATATAAATAGTTATGAAAAAGCTTTAAGCTTTGTTTTCTATAAAATTCTACAGTGTTGTAGATAATGACATTTGTAATGCTTTTGCAAAATTTGCAATGTGTTTCTGAATCTAACAGCTGATATGGTAAATTAAAACTTGATGTTATTTGTATTAAAGCTGACATAAGCTTTAGGCCTTTTTCAAGCACAAATTGATGTTCTACAATGAGAAAACTTACAACACAATGCAAACCACTTTGAAAGATATATATTGGGTTATAAACTTTAGGTGATTTTTGTATTTCAACATGTTCAGCGAAGTGTAAGTAATAAAATACACTTACAGAAATTTGTTTTATTTTTACATCTTCATGATCATAACAAAATCCTTCTTCCAAAAATGTAAATGTATCAGAACATAATTGAATAATTTTATCTATTATATTTTCAGCTATTAATCTTGCTTTGCTTTTGGGCTTATTGTCAATATCCATATCTAAGTACACCAAAGGATGGCCAAGTAACTGCAACAGGCTTCTTAAAAGTAATATCTTATGGTTCTTTAAATTTAAAGTATCTATAATAGGCAATATAGAATCATAAAATGGCATTGCATCATGGTACAAATTAGATATCCGTGCTACAGTTTCATCTGCATCCATTAGTAATTTCTCTTCCCCTTCTAAATTCAAATTTTCAGGCACTGGTATTTCATTAAAATACATTTGTACAGCATTCAGAGACCATGCTAAATAATTAATTTTCCTTTTTGGTAATAGTGTTATTAATGCTCCTTGCATAAATTGTAGGAGAATTAAAAATGTATTATCTTCCTTTACATCTTCAATTTCCTTAATGAGTATTAAAACGACATCATCTGGATTTATATTTTGTGCAATAGTTTCAAGAGTTGACAATAAACTCGAATAGAAACTTGGATATTCCCTTTTATTTGTATTATTAACATGATGTATGAGATTCGGTACTATTTCCCAAGGGCATTCTTTAATTCTATCAAGACAGCTTTCGTTTTTAATCAAATCATGAACAGCTCTCTCATTTTTTGTTAAAAGCATATGTTGAATATCTTCCATCTTGTTTTCACTATTCAATACTTACAAAACCCAATTTCTGGAAAATGATAACATGGAATGACAAAACACACTTATTTTTTGATATATTCTGATAAGTACTTAGTTTGTATGCAAAAATTTGTGCTTTTCATAGTCAATAATAAATACAAATCAATACAATGTATTGTTGAAAAAGGTTATATCATACTAAGTATACTAAAGTAGTTTACTTGAATAAATACAATTATATACATGTTAAAATTATGAAATCATAAAAATTAATAAATATAAATCTTAATACGTACGTCTAATATTCTGTCGCAAAGTAACAAAAAAGGAAACTGAGAACATCACTAATAATCTTTTGAAAAAAAAAATATGTTATCCAATTAATTTAATTTTTATTTTAAAACAACATTTAAATGTCTTAATTGTATTCAGATTCACATAAAAACCACAAAATAAAACTATTTAAACTGAAATTAGCAGTGTAATATCATAATATTGTAATTCTTTAATACTGCCAACTAAAATTTAGAAAACCACCAATTTCCAAAAATCACTAATATAAATAAATTAGAAAATGACAGTGACAAGAGTGACAGAATTGTTCATTTTTTGGTATTAAATTAATTAAATGACAAAGATGGTATATTGTTTATTATAAGAGAACGAATGTGTAGTTTTTTATTTAAAGTATGTCTACGAGATCACAGCTTACGAAAGATTTAAATGGTAAGTAGACCGGCATTATATATAAAAATTTGTGGCTCAGGAAATAAACATTGTTTACAATGGAAAGGGGAGTGTCAACAATAACTAATTTGTGAATTGGATGAAATTCAGTTAACCTGTATTAACAATAAATTCAAAATTAACAGTTGATCTCCTTTCTAGGTTCCTGACATATTTATAGTACATGTGTATTTATATGAATATTTTTCATTTTCAGAAAGCATCAAGAATTTGCTAGGTAAACAAGTAAAAATATTGTTTAAAAATGTTGTCAAATTGGAAACTAAAGGTGATAAAACAGAAAATAGGGTTTTGGTAAGTTTTTGCTTTTCCTACACTATATAAAATTGGAAAATGTGCTATATTGAATTCGGTTCAGGCATGAGTATGTGTGCTGAATATATAACAATTGGTTTATTATGTTAATTAGTTTTCTTGAAATCTTAGTCATCAAATTGTAACTTACATATATAACAAATATATATATATATATATATATATATATATATATATATAACATAATATATAAAACAGATTAATTAATACTAATAATTGGAATACACATTTATTATTAAAAATACTCAAAATCTTTTATTTCCTGTGAATTATAAGAAATTATTAAATAATAAACTAATAATACTTTTATCTTTAATGTGAATATATTATCTTCAGGTTATCAGTTATTATTTGTTTTTTATTTTAAAAATCTAATATTTGAAATATTTCCTGTATTAGTCATTTCCTTTTAAATTTCATTGAATTGCAGTTATTGGTTTGGTGATAATTTCAGTTGGCAATTCTTATAAAGCATTGTCATATTTTTGACAGATTAACTGTCAAGAAGCAAAAAGAGGGTGTTATTCTTTTTCCTGTTTCATATACAACTGTTTTATATACAACTTAAATATATTTATTGTGGTGTTTAAATAATTTGTCACAATGCCTAGAGCTGAGGTAGGAACTCCAAAATATATTTCCAATAAAATGAAGGCTAAAGGTCTTCAAAAACTACGATGGTATTGTCAGATGTGCCAGAAGCAATGCAGGGATGAAAATGGTTTTAAATGTCATACTATGTCCGAGTCTCATCAGAGACAGTTGTTATTATTTGCCGATAATGCCAAAAAATATATTGATGAATTTTCATATGAATTTGCCAAAGGATATTTGGATATATTAAGGAGACAATTTGGAACAAAGCGTGTAGCTGCAAATCGAGTATACCAAGAATATATATCAGACCGAAATCATTTACATATGAATGCTACAAGATGGGTTACTTTAGGCGGTTTTGTTAAATGGCTAGGGCGAACAGGTAAATGTGTTATTGATGAAACTGAAAAGGGGTGGTATATAACATACATAGATCGGGATCCTGATACTATTGCTAGAGAAGAACGAAAAATTAAAAAACTTAAAATGGATAAAGATGATGAGGAGAAAACATTGGAATTTATAGAGAAGCAGGTAAAACATGGACAAGAAAAAGGCCAGAAGAATGAAGAGCCTGTTTTTACAGAATTAAAAAGAGAAAATGAAGAGGAGAAATTATGTTTAGATATAAAACTGGAAACAAAACCTAAATTACCATATACACCTGTTCCAGTCTCTAAATTAGTAAAAGCAAATGATGACTTATCAGATATAAAATCTATGAAATCTTTTAAGTCAAATAAATCAAATGTTAGAAAAAAGTCTGCTCTTGATGATATAATGGTAAAAGAAGAGAATCTTAAAGAAAAATCAAATAGAAAAGATTTTTGGATAACAGAAGGAATAGTGGTAAAAGTAATTACTAAATCACTTGGTGATGAATATTATAAACAAAAGGGAGTCATTATTGAAGTTAAAGATAAGTATACAGCTATTGTAAAGTTATTAGATTCAGGTAAAAAGTTAAAACTGGACCAAGAACATTTGGAAACTGTTATTCCAGCTATTGGACGTTTGCTTAAAATAGTTAATGGTGCATATAGAGGTGAAACTGCAATATTGTTATCACTGAATGAACTAAGTTTTAGTGTTGATGTTGAAATAGCGTCGGGACTTCTGCAGGGTCGAAAACTAAAAAGTGTACAATATGAAGATATATGTAAAATACATTCTGATTAATTATTAAAATTTTTGAAATCTTTTTTTTTAACAATGAATGACTGCTAATATTTTCTTTTCGTTGCATTTTTTTTTGTATGACCTAATCAATGAACTATAAATATTTCATTGTCAAATAATATTTATTTTTTATTATATTAAATAAGTTTTTGTTCAGTTTTAGAGCATACATGTATATAATTGTTAATAAATGTCTTTTAAGTATGTGCTTTGTGTCCTTTGTGATGGTGAAATTACATATAGCAATATGTTTTATTTTCAGTAAAATTGTGGTAATACATTAAATATTTTGGTTGGCATAAAACAAAAAAATTGTATGTAAATTATCAGTTGCTTTGTTTTCATTATTTATTGGAAAAAAATGACTTTGAAGACCTGTTATAAAATGAAACTAGAAGCTTGTAATTGAATTGGTATCCAAGAATAGTTCAGTGAAATAATTACAGGTAACATCCATATAACACAACACTTCTACAGCACGGATTCACTCTAACATGGTTCGAGAATTTGAGAACATTCCCGTATCACACGGTACTTTCATAACATGGTTAGAAAATTGGGTAAAACCGTCGTACAACATGAAACTACTTAATACAGAAAAATTTAGATTTGAAATGCATCCAGCCATTCGCAAAACTTAAATAACCCAAATGTCAAAATAATTTTTTTATCTCCAAATGCAACTGCTTTACTTCAACCTTTAGATCAGAAAATTATAGCTACATTTATAACTAATTACATAAGCAGATTGTTACAATGGGTTTTGAGCAAAGTCGACGATGAATCCATAGATTTCAGGGAGGTTTCTTGCAATTTTGGATTGTATTAATATAATTAATTAATCTAACAAAAGTAAAACTGTTGACAAATGGTTATTGGAAAAAGTATGGCCGGAGTCAATTGAAAGTGAAAATCTGATTGAGCTAGCAGAAAATAGAATGGATGGAGTAGTAGAAGTTGCTAAGGAGGGGAAGGTTTTGATGATATGACCGTTCAAGATATCCAAGAATTACTGGTCAAAGAAGAAATTGTTTGGTAGAAATGATATCTGCAATATACCACTATAACTCAGAAGACGATGGCATAGGTGAAGACAAAGATTTTAAATAATTTACTCTGCAAAGCATAAAGAAAGGCTTTAAATTAACTGAATAGTTAGAGTTACATTTCATAAATGAAAATCCTTCAAATGAAAGGAGCATAAAGTTTACAAGAAAATTTCAGAAGTACGTAGCACCATATAAGGAAATTCATAAAGACCTTTTAACTAAAAAGTCAGCAAACTAAAATAACAGATTTCTTGCAGAAGGTAGAACATGAATCAATAGAAAAATGCTCCGAGGATGATATCTTGCCAAAAAGAAAAGACGCTCGCTCAATGGTGATCTGATTAGTGTTGAAGAAATAGTTTAATTCATATTAATATGTATTACTTTTTAAGAAAATTGCTTTAATTAAGATATTTATCTTAATTATGAAAATATAATGGCATGTTCTTTAATTTTTGGACTTAACGCCCCTTTTCGTACTAGTTCTTTGTTTTATATAACACGGATTCGCATAACACGGCAATTTTTTGGAACCTAACTCCCGTGTTAAACGAGGGTTACTTGTATTTCCATTTTAATATATTTCAATGAATAGACTAAAGTTTGAAGCGAATTTATTTAATATTGATCAATGAAAACGACAGGAACTTTTTAACTAGAGTAATTGTAAATTAATGTTAGTAAAACAATTGTGATCAATTAAAATTAAAGTTTCTGTAAATTATTAGTTTGAATTGAAGCCGCTTTCCTTTATTTCTGTTATTTATTAGAAATTCACACATATTCGATAAATATAGTTTAAAAAATCGCTTGAAAAAGTGTTTCTTTGAAAATTTAAGTCATTAAGTTTACAGCAATATCTTATTCATTATATACCGTGGAAGCCAGGTTACCAAACACCGGTACGGCGCAGTTATAGTTCCCCATCACCGTATATATCCCTATCGCGACTTACAGCACACTGGACTTAAATGCATTAAAAAACAAACATAAAATTAAGAAATTACGAGAGCAGATATGTAATAAAAGTAAAATGGCATTCTAATTTCATTCCCCAATCATTGACTAACGCTCTGTCTACGAGCGGAGAACAAACTGAAATAGATGGGGTATCGGGACCTCCACATCGTTCAGTTTGCCAGCTTCCACATTTACGTAACTAGTTTATTTACACTGAACCGCTAGTATACAGTGAATACAGTGATTTTGAGTGTCATTGTTTTGCATTCTACCTTGCATGAATGCTGTTCGGCAAGTCGATAACATTCTTTAGACGTCGTTTCGCTTATTCAAAACTGTTGAAATAAATTTTGTTACCCCTTATTTAGTACAGGCTAGGCCAGTGAGGATACCATTATTTTTATCTTATTTTGTGTTCATCTCTATGAGCACAGATTTTTCTATTTGTTTGTCTGTTGTATGATCGTTTGCAGTCATAGTATTTCACATACATCGTGATAATCTAATACTTGTTTAAAGAGTTGGTAGCATTTCTCTGATTTTTCTATCGATCGTAACTGTTTCAACGTTGTTTTTCATCAGAATTCTACTACTTCTCTTTGTCGTGCTTTTCATGTACGATAACTCTTTCGTCGTTTGATCTTTCGGCTTTGTGGGTATATTGTTTGCGAGCTTTTTCATGTTGATCTTTTGAGTGAAACTGATAGATATTAGGGTCTGCTATACTTATTTCCTCCTGACCGTTCTATTCATCCGTTAAATTTAGTGACCACGAGATGAGAGTTTTAACAACTGTGAACAATTGTGCTGAGTCGGCGTTAAAATATCTCTTAATATGCGTTGGTTTCCGATACACGGGTGTTGCAAACTTACATCTTTTTTTAACTTGATTAAAATAGCCAAGAAGTGAAACTGTTTGTTTCGCTTCATCATGACTGTGAATTTAATTTTGGGATCTATGCTTTTCAAGTGGTTCAGGAAGGTTTTTAGATTGTCTGCCCGTGCGTCTAGATGACAAAAGTATCATCGACATATCATCGTTGTCTTCAAAGCCTTTTTCTAGTAGAACTACTCCACCAAAAAAATTGCTAGTGCAGCCGATATCAGAGAATTGATTGGGAGTTTTCGATTTGTTTGTAGTGTGTACCTCCGGAAGGGAAAATGTGTTCGAAAGGCTATGTTGGGCTAGTTATATTTCGGTCAATGCGTCTTTCACCGGAAGCGTGAACAGCGTGATGACATTAAAACTGATTAAATAATTGTTTTTTCGAGACAGCGTTTCTTCGTGTTCTATAAAATGAGTCGAATTATTCACGTAGAATGTCATTTGCTCGGCATGCGGTTAAACTATTGTTGCTAGGTATTTAGATAGAGCTTGTTTCGGCAATTCCACTGAACTAATTATAAGTCAGAAATAAACGTTTTATTTATGGATATTGCACAAGTCGTATAATTTAAGACGCTATGAAAGATTTGTCCCGCAATCTGCCTTAAATTATATAAAAGTGCAATTAAAATAATAAATACCTACACTTAAAAATTTTTGAATATAAAAAAGCATATTCAAAACTATTGAACATGTATTTCTAAAAATAATATAAAATAAACAATAAAAATACATAGAAATAATAGATATAATCGCTTTGAACGTTGGATTTATTAAAATATACCTTTTGTTTTCATTTTGACTGCATTTTTGGCATTCTGGCTATTAATTTATTTAGTGTACCTATCGACAAAATTTCTCGTAGTTATTGAGAGTTTTGTATCTCGACGATCTAATTAATTTGGCAAACTGAATCCACCGAATATTCTTCAAAACACCTTAAGTCATGATACCTTTGTCACGACCTATACCGTCGTCACTAGGCAATCTTGGAAGCGCTCACGTTGCCACCGCACCAAAATCTGTCGATTTATTTTCAAGATCTCGAATTCGTTTGTCCATAGACATTTTCCATTCCAGAAGATTGAAGAAGGATATCTTCAGAAGATATCCTTTCTCCAGCAGGGGCGTACCGATGAGCCTGTAGAAAGGCGAAATACGTATCTACGTCTCTGGGGAGGGATATGTTCGGACACGTTCACAAAAAATATTAAGAGTGAACCTGTATTTGTGTTCTTCACACTAGATTTTTAATAATATTTTATATTATTAAAAATACCTTTGTATTATAAAAAGCGTTCAAATAAGCTTTGCCTCTAGTAGGCCATTCCTTTAAAAACGTATGATTATTAATAATTTAAATTTGCATTAGTTGTCAATTAGACAGATGCATAGTTGACAAAAATTGCTTTGTAATTTAAAATTGATTTAACATGGTTTTTACTATACAACACAAATCATTCATGCTAGAATCTTATTTTCGAAACGGACGTAAGATTGACGGACAATGGCAGTATTCTCTTCAAGATTGTTTAGAAGAATTTAGAAATGAGTTCCCTAACGTCATCTTTGATTATGACAGTTTTCGGCACACAGTGACACATTCCGTTATGGTTTTCAGAGAAACAGGGAGTGTTAAACAGAAAGAAGGCG
This sequence comes from Melolontha melolontha, assembly GCA_935421215.2. Classification (NCBI taxonomy): domain Eukaryota; kingdom Metazoa; phylum Arthropoda; class Insecta; order Coleoptera; family Scarabaeidae; genus Melolontha; species Melolontha melolontha. The sequence goes on along the minus strand of OW285235.1, from coordinate 201,999,735 downwards.
CAGGTCGGGCGAAAAAGCGTACAGAAGAGTTAGTTAATAATGTAAGAGAAATTATAAATAATGCACCAAGAACTTCCGTACGAGCATTATCACAACAAGTGGGTGTGTCAATTGGCACATGTCATACAATTTTGAAAAAGGACTTACATTTATTTCCATATCACATGACCGGTTATCAAGAAATCAAGGAAATCGACTATCCCAGAAGAATAACGTTTAGTCAGTGGTTCTTAAATAATTTTGATAATGACCTTCTTGACAAAACCTTTTTTTCTGATGAGTCATGGTTTTATCTGAATGGATATGTGAACTCACAAAATATGAGGATGTGGACTAATGAGAAACCACATAATTTTTTTGTGGAAACCGCACTTCATCCGCAGAAAATTGGTGTATGGTGTGCGATTAGTCGAAGGAGAATTATTCGCCCTATTTTTTTTAACGGAACCTTAACAGGAGAAAGGTATCGACAAGAAATTATTATGCCATTTATCGAACAGCTTGACGACGAAGAAATAACACAGGGTTACTTTCAACAAGACGGAGCTAGAGCACACACAGCAGGTGAAACAATTAATATTCTGCAGCAATTTTTTCAAAATCGGTTGATAAGTTTAAACACTGAACATGAATTTCCACCAAGATCTTGTGACATTACCCCATGTGATTTCTTTTTATGGCCATTCTTAAAGAACTCAATTTATTAAGTACAGATACCTGATCTTGCAGGCCTTCAAATCAGAATTGCTGAAAGAATTAATGGAATTGACAATGCGATACTACAAAACACTTTTTCCTCCATTAGAAGAAGATGTGAGAAATGTTTCGAACAAGGTGGTGGACACTTTGAACAATTTTTATAAAATTTTGCTTGTTTGTTGGAAATAAACATATTTCATTCACTTAAAAATGTTCGTTTTATTATTTTGACATTTGTCATTTCAATCAAATATCTCATCTCATAACCAACAAAATTCCTATTAAAATTAGTAACAAGCTAAGACATAATCATAATTTCCAAGGGCTACTTTGAGGTAAAATTTATTTGAATTCTTTGTACAAAACTGGTGGGGTTTACCTATTCATGTATGTTTCAATTATTCTGATAAAAGTAGTCCATGATTAAGGTATGGTATATGATGACGCAACACACAGGAACGCCAAACAGTGCAAAGAAAAATATGTCTCAAAGATACTATGCGCACTGATAGTTAATTAAGGATTACTAATAGCACTATAAAAAACAAAAATTAAAAAATTAAATCGAGATATAATTAACAGTAAAAGGTCTCTTTTAAGACTGGCTAAATAAAAAATGTATAAAACTCTTTACCATAATTAATAATCGTATCCTAAATACGTGTTTCGACAACTAAGTTGTCATCCTCAGTGGATAACAACATTATAGGCGTTTACGTATATGTGGACGCCTTGTAAAGACTTTTGCGATTTTTTGAGTTAGCTTTACTGTGCCTCATTTTCAACACTGTGTTTGTTAATGTTACGTACTAAGGATAACAATTAAGTTGTTGAAATACGTATTTAGGATACGATTATTAATTATTGTAAGGGATTTTTTATACCTTTTTTAAAGATAATTAACGGTATAACAAAGAGGCTAACAGGTAAGGCGGATAATTGTCAGTAGGTTTATGGTAATATGGATTTGTTTTAAAATTATGTTCTCAATGAAGGGAATTACTAGTGTGTAATATAATAATTTGAGTGTTATGAAGAATACAGGTCTAGTGGTAGATTTTATTTATTTCTAGGTGTTTTCACCATGTCGTATTTTACTTCTTACTGCAAAAGTGCCAACAAGGGTAAAACTATTATTTAATGTTTTTCAATTTAATTTTATTGAATTACTGTTAATATTTTAGATCGACTGTCACTTTCACTATTTGGAAATACAAGCGTTGGAGAGCAAGCGTGGCAATCAGTTGAGCATCACATTCAACGATAAGACATATTCATTCTTAGCAGGCGAAGATTCCTCTTTCAGTATTGAAGTAGATAGCATGATATCAGCGCTTGCAACAGCAATACGAAATATATTTCCAACAGTTCCTCTTCAGTACATTATAAGAAAGGTAATTATTGTATCAAAATAAGTCAATAATAGTTTCATCTGTTAATTAATTTATTACTACCGTTTATAAAGTGTTTCTTTGCAGTTCATACTGCCCAAGTGTGAACCGCAAAATTGTACTTGTATCTCTTTTTAACGCACATAAATACGCGCTGTAATACTACACACGTTTGTCATTTTAAGGGAATTTTATGCTTTAAATTTGGTCAAGTGACTGCGAAGAAACACTTTATGAACTGTAGTTTAGAATTTGGTAAAAGATCGCTCATAATTATATTACATCTTACAATTGTAAGATGTAATATGATTAATTATAAATTTCATATACAAGAATCATCCTGGAAGTAAGAAATGTTTTTCTCTAAGACATGTATTAGTTGAGATAATGAAGCAAAATTTATTTTACACTTACTATGAGACGACACTACATCTCTACATACTTCAGGTTCAACCAGTGTTTTATAAGATTTTCTAATACGCGGTTGTTGCCAGGTTTTTGAACCGGTTAGTAACGACCTTTGTCAGTTCGTCATCATTCGCGAAGTGATCACTAGGCGCTAAGTTTAGGCTATATGGTGTGTTTTACAATTTCCCAGCCGAACATTTGAATAAGTAAATTACTAAACCTGGTGTTAATACAGGTGATTGTGGACGAGCGTTATCGTGAATCAACACACAATAATCCACACCGTTCATTCTGAGTGACGCGGCAAAGCCAATGAAGGGTTTGACCGTAGGCCTTGTGTCACCTCTTCCGACCCTAAAAAACCGTAGCCATCACTACGTATCTATATATCCAATTATTAAGGTTAAACGTCAGTAAGTCCAGACACTTCAGCACAGTGCTCTTTGTATCACCTCCAATAGATCTCTTGCGAAATGTTTCTGTCTGCGTCCCTTCAGTTCCTCACAAGCGCATAATACATGAAGACTCGAGTTTCCTCCTGTTTTTCACATCTTCTCTCAGTTTAGACCTGGTAGACGGATTCATAACGGCTTTAACAGCCGTTTAACTATTTATCAATCATTATGTTAATTTTTTTGTTCGCGCTTTCGGCTTCCCGAATTGCCTCGGCGCAGGTCTTGCAAACGAAGCCTGTCAAACAATTCAGCATAGAACACTGTGGTATATTTCCCAAGATTTAATGGTATCTTGCTTGTACGGCACATTCCACATATACCTGCGTCTGTGTCCCGATTGGATTGTGATCCATCCGTGTGCCAGGTGCCGTCACCCCAATCGCTCGAACGACTTTTTGTCTATTCTCTGGTCGGCATAGATATGTTCAACTTAGCTGTAAACATAATCTCAGGTGCGATACTGTCTGCCGGCATTTGTAATATCAGCTTTTCCAGTATAGTTCCTGTGGTATCTGTATGGCCCTCCCTTCAACCTTATTAGGACGACATAAACCATTAGCGTTCAATATCAGGATCGCAGCCATGCCTTCCGCTTTCGCAAATAGTTCCAAGGGAGGGAGACCCACGATGACCTCCATGAAAGCGGTTCCCGTGCTGTTCACAACTCCCGTGATTCCCAACAGAGCCTATCGCTAGAGAGTCGTAAGGAGTCCCGCCACCGATGTCAGCTCTGTCCTCTTCCACCAGGAGGAGGACCTCCGTCCTTTTCCACCAAGAGGAGGACGGAGTCATCACTTTTCGTGTTCTTAAAGATTGTTTTTGCATTGTTTTTTGGTATTGTTGGGGATCGAGAATGATAAAATCCCATTGACTGTCTCTGGTGTTTTATGCAACAGTAACAACTTGACCTAAAAGTTTCTCTGCTTGTCCGTAATCAGCAGAAAATTCAATGCAACTCTCATTTGTTTTTTCGTGTGTTCATTCGACAAGATTTTAGGCACCCATCTAACACATACTTTTTTGTAGCCTAGGTCATTTATTACAATTTCATTAAACGGACATCATGTTTCAAGGAAAAATGAGTGTAAAGCATTTAATCTCTTAGATTTCATCAATTTTTGTCTTGAGTTGTTCAGTCGTGAACATTATATAGTTCGCTATTAAAAATGTATAATTTTTCGATCTGCGGCTTCATTCATAACATTACCACATACTTCTATAATTTGTCTACAAATTTCCGATAGAACGAACTTTTTCGCATCCAAAAAAGTAAAGAGTCACACTGCGAACCTCACATTTGGCAGGGTCACTGATTTTATCACGCATTATAAAGATGCACAGGTTACAAGAAAACAACCGCGACTCACTCATCTAACTCCGACCGAAATAGTTGAGGTGGTTCCATTTGCCTTGTCAATTTGAAATGGACTTTATTTTTTGGATGACATTCGGATTTAAATAAAATGTAATCTTTATAAACAGTGATTTTATTTCATAATACAAAAATGTATATGTATAAAAATTGTATATGTATCGATGTGCTTCTCAACGTATCCTGACGAGAACTAGGATGAGTTCGAAACACGTCTATGTAGAAGTAACAAATGCGAAATAAGTATGTGTTGTATATATTCATGTGTACATATAAATATATGTTTTTTTAACATCTTTATATTGCTGTATTTTACACTTGATGTTAGTTAAACATCGATATTATCTCTTTATGGTATAGTGATTTTATTGTCGAAAATTTGTATAAGTGGAAATTATAAATATGAAGCATAGTGTCACTATAGTTTTTATATGTTTATATATCTAATTGAGAGCCAATTTATTTTTAATTCTTAATTTTTAGATTGATGTGATACCATCATCGAGACTACAAGTGTTACGAGACATTGAAGCAGTTGGTAGTAATATACGTGAAGTAGGTCCTTGCGGGGGGTTTTCCAATCAATATGCGTGCATGTGTGATTACCACAATATGCCTTATAGAGAAGAAGTGGCATGGGATGTCGATAATATATATTTATCGTTGAATACGAGAGAACTTTGCCTTAAAGACTTTGATTATTTAGACCAAAAGTATAGCTTTTTTTGTATTTATTTTACGAGTCTCACTTCAATTACTGTTTTTTGTTTATAGAGATCTTGTACCTATAATAAACGCGCTCGAATATAATACTTGGTTTACCAAATTGCGCGCGAACCACGTTAGGCTATCGCACGATAACATCGAAAAAATTGTCCAAGTAATAAAAAAGTCTTTAAGTCTTGAAGAAGTATACTTGGATAGTCTTGTTTTGAAGGCTGATTTTGTAAATAAATTAACCAATGCGGTTAAATGTAATGCCATAATTCCCTTACATACTATAGATCTTTCTAATAATCCCATAGAAGATAAAGGTAAGAAATCATGAATCAGTGTGAATGTGCATACTTTAATAATTATCTTATTTAAAGGTGCTAACAATTTAACATCATGTATACCTCGTCTAAATAAAGGATTGGTGCATATGAATTTGTCTCATTGTGGTCTCTCTTCCAAAGGTGTAAATCAGCTCTCACAATCATTCATGAACCGAAGTAGCTTGTACACAACGTTGACTTATCTTAATCTTAGCGGCAATAATTTAAAGGATGATATTAGCGTAAGTGAAAACATCTTCATATCTTAAAAGCGGGTATAATTTTTTTCTCGATCATTTCAGAATTTACATTCTTTCTTAGGACATGCGAATGCTATAAGTCATCTTGATTTATCTTCCACTGATATTCTTCTAGAAAACGTAAGTAAAATTTTATTTATGTGTTTTAGCAAAATACCCCTCTTACATTTTCTGTATATTAATAATATAACACTAAAACCTTGTTAAAATTATGGCATAATATAATGTCATCCATTTGCAATTGTTTGCTTTTTTATTGTTGATGGATATGACCCAATAACATAGGGTCCGGTTAGTTCATTACATTTATAACTGTGTTCTTATTCTTTCTTGTTACTAAATATACCTCGCTTAGTTAAGATCGGTTTCCAGATTGTTGAAAGGCATTGAACTTTGTTTCTTTTATTAACTTCTCTTCAAATTCCATAGTTTCTCTCATTGAACGAGCGACTGCTCGTTCAATGAGAGCCCCGTTATATTACTCTATAAATACAATATTGCAGTCGCATAGTTACCGCCACGCTGGCAGAATTTGCTTTCATACATCCGTATTTGGTATATAAATATACTCTATATTTATGAAGTAAATAACGTATAAGTAGCTGTTTAGTATTATATTTTTTACTTCACATGTTTGAATTAGTTCGAAACCGTAAACGGGACGCCTAGTCCGATTCTGCTGTGCTGACGAAATATCGCAACTCTACTTATATACATATTGGGGAATGTTTTTATAGATATCACATTTGATCTCCATACTTGGTTTTCATGTTTTACTACTAGCTAGTTAAACAGTTTTCTCTTTCCCATCTTTCTGAATTTTATCGTTGATAGTAAATCACAATATTTAATTTGTACCCATATTAATAATGGGTCAAGTCTGTGCAATATTCTTACATATCTGTATTGTTACAGATTTGTAAAGTTATAGAAATCTGTAAGTGTATACTTACAGACGTACGATTAGAGCAATTCTATACATTTTTCTGTAAATGCCTATATTCACGTTTATTATATGTAAACTGTCGCTAACCTAACCTGTAATTAGGTTTATTGAATGGTGTTGGGCTTTTGTCACTATCAATACAGATATTATTATCATTATTGACCACTGTTATTTTAAATAATAATATTCGCATATAGTTCCTATAAAGTATGTATATACAGGCTGTTTGTTCATTCGTTGACGTAATATAAACAGTATGTATATGTACATCAAGTATTTCACTATCCGCAAAAGAAAATTTTTTAATTGTGTTGATTTTTGAAAAAAAGTCAACGTTTTTATGTTAGATTGTACACATTCTGTTGAGGTAGGTAAGTGATAAAGTAGAAGAACACAGTCCAGTGACCTTTACAAAAAATAAAACGTAAATAAATATCCTTTCGTTCGCTTTTTAATATCAGACTGGTCATTCATAAAATTATTTTTATTTACAAGCCAATAGATGAGCGAAAACAAACATTTGGTTTAGAGGTCGATGCATGTTCGCTTTATGTAAACACATTCGACTACGATAAAAAAAAAACAAATCACCTACTTCTTAAGAAATCCGTTTATAACACTTTAAATTATTATTTTTTTCTTTTGAAAGCGACTTAACGTTTTCTAGTTCGCACCACGCGGACAAAACCATGAGAACAAAATGTACAGACACACGAATATTCAAAGGAATATATTTTAGTAATCCCGGCAGAATATTCTGTCATGCTGATACCACATAGACACACGAATATTCAAAGGAATATATTTTAGTAATCCCGGCAGAATATTCTGTAAAATATTCAAATAAACATATCCGTTCAAACGCGGCGATAAGAAAAATGGCCGAACAATGTAATTGCTTATTAGTTATTATATCGATCCACACATTTTAAAAAATTCAATGTTGATGGTGAGCATTGTCAAAATTAAATACACCATTTCTTGTGAAACTCGCTTCATCAGAAAATAAGATATTACTAAGGAATTCTGTATTATGTAAATGTTGCAGCTGTAACCACACAAAACTGATTTCGCGCAGGTACAAATACGAACATTAAAATTTCATCGGCAAATATCTAAATATGACACCGTAAGCACAATAGCGCCTTGATTTCGACGAGTGGGTCTATTGCTCCTGGTCAGCATTTTTCTTTTCAATAACAGTTGATGGCATAGAACTAACATAGATGGCACACATACACTATGTATACAGACTGTCTCAAAAACATTTTCCTATATTTTCTTCTTTTTCCCGCTTATTTGAAAACTTTTTCTATGCGATAATTTTGGTAAAACATTATAAACTTTGGGAACTTTGCACCCTCCAAATTAGGAAACCGAGTGATAAAACACCCTGTATATTTATAGGTTATGTTTTTAAAATGTTTCTAGAACATCATTAATACACCTGTGGTGAAAAGCACGAAATTGTTTTTTATCTACTTTTCTTCGTCTTCCTATAATAAATAATCGTCTAGCTAAGTTATTCATTTTTTTTAAATTGAAGCGTCTGTAACTGCCTTACGGACAAGGTTTACCTACACGTAAAGTTTACGGGAATCTGTAACACTTACAGACATTCTGTAAATAAAATATTTGCACAGAATTACAATTTCATCTATAAATCTGTACCTAGTTACAAATTGGGTTTACAGATCTTACGGATATGCACAGAATTGACTCATAATAAATCAGTATGATTTAAATTATAAAAATAATGGGAACATTTCTTAAGATTGAAATCATTACCATAATATTTAGTTTATTAATATATTTGTTCACGTAGTAATGAGCAAAGGTGATTGATCACTAGGGATCGGCAGACAGGGGTACATTCCAGGAACGGATTTAAATCAATTTGTAGCGGACCGATCTATTGTTTAGGTTTATTTGTTACTTGAGTTCTATTGCGTAAATATGTGATGGACAGCGATACGGCAATATGTAACATCTCCTTGCATCTAAGAGATTCGAAACAACTAATGCAACTAATATCACGCAACGTAACTTCGTGTTTGAAGTCGCTATGGGGTGAAAAGCACGATATAAATAAAGTGTTATTATTTGTAACACATGGAGTAGGCCGGCTCTTGCAATAAACATACAGTAGTATGACGCATATTAATGTTTCGCACACGCTCTTCATCGAATATCAGAAAATGTTATCCGAATGCAGATAAATTGATATCTTCTGGTCAAGAAAGTTTGCGTGAAGGCACCTGCACGCAAGAATTTATTTCTTAAAAAACTGCCACATGTGCCACTACCACCAGAACCTGTTATAACGCGCTGGGGCACATGGATAGAAGAAGCATCCTATTATCACATGCATTTTGGCGACGTTCAACAAGTATTTATGGACCCAATTATTCGGGTACGTTTAGCCAATATTTATGGACATTATTTCAGAATACCTGTAGCCGTCCGCCATTTTTATGTTACTCCGACCAACCTACAATATTCCATAACTACTCCACAATATTCTACAAAGAATTCAAATAAATTTTACCTCAAAGTAGCCCTTGGAAATTATGATTATGTCTTAGCTTGTTACTAATTTTAATAGGAATTTTGTTGGTTATGAGATGAGATATTTGATTGAAATGACAAATGTCAAAATAATAAAACGAACATTTTTAAGTGAATGAAATATGTTTATTTCCAACAAACAAGCAAAATTTTATAAAAATTGTTCAAAGTGTCCACCACCTTGTTCGAAACATTTCTCACATCTTCTTCTAATGGAGGAAAAAGTGTTTTGTAGTATCGCATTGTCAATTCCATTAATTCTTTCAGCAATTCTGATTTGAAGGCCTGCAAGATCAGGTATCTGTACTTGATAAATTGAGTTCTTTAAGAATGGCCATAAAAAGAAATCATATGGGGTAATGTCACAAGATCTTGGTGGAAACTCATGTTCAGTGTTTAAACTTATCAACCGATTTTGAAAAAATTGCTGCAGAATATTAATTGTTTCACCTGCTGTGTGTGCTTTAGCTCCGTCTTGTTGAAAGTAACCCTGTGTTATTTCTTCGTCGTCAAGCTGTTCGATAAATGGCATAATAATTTCTTGTCGATACCTTTCTCCTGTTAAGGTTCCGTTAAAAAAAATAGGGCCAATAATTCTCCTTCGACTAAATTCTTCTAAACAATCTTGAAGAGAATACTGCCATTGTCCGTCAATCTTACGTCCGTTTCGAAAATAAGATTCTAGCATGAATGATTTGTGTTGTCAACTATGCATCTGTCTAATTGACAACTAATGCAAATTTAAATTATTAATAATCATACGTTTTTAAAGGAATGGCCTACTAGAGGCAAAGCTTATTTGAACGCTTTTTATAACTAATGCCATGCATATTGTATATGATCTTCGTCAATTCCTTTCCCAATTATTTGTAGCTGCTGCTGATAATGTAAAAAGATAATTTGATGCAGTTCTAATTAACAATTCAGGATTTCGTATGTACACCGAATTGTTGACTTGTTTGGTGGTAGTAGATTTTTCGGAACCGGGGATAAATGTGCCGTCACTAAAAACCTTTAAGTACTTTAAATATGCCGCTATTTCACAGTGGTGGCTCGTGAGTTATGAAAGAGGGTGGGCACAAAAAAAACTTACCTATTTTTTGTACATAAAATCCATTCTCCTATTTTTCATGCTGGAAAAGACGTCTCTGAGTTTGTTGTCAAAATACGGGATAGACTGGATGAACTTCTTTTCTATTGATAGGACCGCCAATGCGTTCAGTCAATCTTCTGACATTGTGCTTCTCAGAAAAGTTTTAATGCGTTTCAGGGTGAAAAAACATCGTTCACATTCTCCTGTCGACATGGGCGTTGTACAAATAATATCCAACAGTTTGTATGTTTCCGTCAAAAGCTTTTTTAAATTGTTGTCTGTTATGTAAACTAAAAGTGGCAAAACACCACCTACGTCACACATGTCATCGCGCTCATAAATTACTGAAAGTTCACTTTTCAGTTTTGCACTGTCCAAAATAGGATAAGATTACACAGTTTCATCAAAATTTTTTTTCGAAATGAATGACTAAGTCTTAAAATTTTGAGAATCAAATAATTTCGCTGCACTTAGTGATCCCTAAAATCAAATCGGTCGCTAATTTGGCTTAAAATAGTGTCACATACTTCCTTTGCAATAACAGCTCTGTTATCTCCAGCTGTCGTTTTTTGTCTTTTCCTTACAGGTTCTTCATTATTGCGTTCTTGATTGTCATTGTCAATAGAATTTCTTAAATTTCTAATGTGAATAATTTGCTGTTGTAATAATTGTTCAATTGCCTTTTGCAGTTGAGCACTGTCAATCTCGCGCATTTGAGTCTGATTAAATAATATTTTAACATGTGGCATGATAAAATGAAATATTTTCAACCAGTAGAGAAATTCCGAGCAATAAAAATGTTTCAATAAGCCACTTGCTTCACTAATAGTAACTGAATTCATGCCATCTTCGTCAATAACTTTGTCTAAACATTCACGTGCGATACGCGCTGAAAACAATCCAGTCACAACGCATACAAGACGTTAACTGGAGTCGCGCTATTTTGTGTCCCAAACGACGACTTAAACGTATATGGCCAAGTTAAGCGGAGCCGGCCGATCCATACTCGGAATAGATACATCTGAAATCGTGCCCCAGAACATAGTTTTGTGCGTTAGCATAGTGTCTGTGATGCGGAAGGAAACTTTGATTCCATCGTTATAAAAATACGTAAAAAGAATAAAATAAAATAATGCACTGAATTACATGGTGGTTGGGTGGGCACGTGCCCTTGTGCCCTTTAGCAGCTATGTCATCGGTAGATGTTGAACGGTCGTTTTTAATGTATAAATGGATTTACGGTGACATACAATTATTAACACATGAACATATGGAACAATTATTGGTGACATACTAATATTTGAGCTCTGAAAATAAACGGTGAGCAGTCAAGATGTGTGATATGTTTTATAAACCCTGCAATATTCCTTCTGGAGTATGTATTTGTATTTACTCTTACTTGGTGTAAGTACTTAGTAAGTAAGCACTTTCTCTATACGTATTTTGATTCGCGTGTGAAAAATTTTAAATCGAGACTCATGATGTTCTCGCTCCGTCTCTGACGTCATGTACCCCTGACTGCCGATCCTTATTGATTACAATAATAATGTTTATAATATTATTATAAACAAAACAGAACAGCGTTTCTACTCAATAATTGTTTTTGTCGCATCTTCAAGTCATTTTTTCTTCTAATTTTAAGCGGAATAAATAATTTCTGTTAAGATTTTTTTAATATTATATGATTAATATTGAATAATTCTTGTATGCTTTGGCAACATAATTTCGAATGTAAAAACTAATCTATATTTTTCGATGTGCAAGAAAATATGTAATTTTTTAATTTATCTGAAATTTGGAAACCATTAAAGAAAAGTAAATTATTTAAAGTTTGCTAATTATTATTATTATATTTTATAGCTTTTTGGTGCTTTATTCAAAGGCTGTACAACAAATCTAGTTCATTTAAATATATCTAGAAATCCATTTAGTAGTAAGAAAAGTAAGGAAGCCCCATTACCTTTCAAGCAGTTCTTCAGTGCAACGATGAATTTGAAATATCTTAATATGTCACATTGTAAGCTGCCACAAGAAGCATTAAAGTAAGCCTAATAACCCAATAAGATGAAAAATGTTAGTATTAATGTTTCAGAAATCTACTTCTTGGACTCGCTTGCAACGAATTTACAAAGGAAATAACTTTAGACATTAGTAATAATTCATTAGGCAGCCAGGGGGCTCATGTTTTGGAATCATGTGTTCACGGCGTTCGTTGTATTTCTAGTCTCGATATATCGGATAATAGTAAGTAAAAACCAAAATTGTAATTTATAATTCTACACGTACAAACTATGTACCTCTATTATACAATATATGTAATAGAAGTAGATAGAGCTTCTCTTTGGTTTGTTTAAATGAAACTAACGGTAATTAAAACACACTATATTAATAAAAAATACACCAAATAACACTTTTATTAATTATTACAGTTCATAAAGTATTTCTTTTCAGTTCGTACTGCCCAAGTGTGAACAGCAAATTGTAATTTATCTCTTTCTTTCGCCTCTATGAAAAAAAGTGAACCTAGAAAAATGCCGCTTACTTGAAATTGTTTTCAGTGGCGTACCGATGTTATAATATAAATAATAATATAAATAGGCAACTTAGTAATCACTTGTGTCAAGGAATTACAAACACCAACATATATGTTAATATAATAAAAGAAATATTTAATAATTGAATGTATTTTGTATAAAGTAACAGTCCTGTTTATAAAAATTAAAAACGTTTTCGTTCTAGAAGTCGTATAGATAAAACAAAATTCAGTTTTTACATTTTGGTTTATTTTATAATCAACAAATATACTTTAAGAAATCAAAAAATTTACAAATTATGATCTATGTGTCCACCGTTATTTTGTAGGCATGTGTCAATCCTTCTCTTCATACCTTCAAAAACATTCTCCAAGACTTCTGGCGTAATTCGATCTATTGCAGTTCTTATGGCTTCTTTCATTTCATCTATTGTGTGCAAACGATTGCGAAATATTGTATCCTTAAGGTAACCGAACAGAAAAAAGTCTAGCGGTGTAAGATCAGGAGATCTTGGGGGCCATCGGTTATTACCATTAAGTTGTTCAAGATATTGGATAGTCTATCTTGCAGTGCGGGGAGTAGCATTGTCATGTTGAAAGAAACCTGTCGATATTTCATCATCGTGCAATTGCTCTATAAATCTATTTAAAATTCCATGATAATTTGCTGCTGTTATTGTATTTTCAAAAAAAATTTGACCGATAATTCTCCTTCGTGACATACCAACCCAAACACCAATTTTCACTGGATGTAACTGTGTTTCATGGTAAACATGGGGATTTTCAGCTGACCATATTCTATAATTCTGCGAGTTAACATATCCAGATAAATGGAACCACGCTTCGTCAGAAAAAAAGGATAAATTTAGCACCTCATCATTTCGTAAATTTTCATTGAACCACTGACAAAAATCTATGCGTTTATTATGATCCAATGCATGTAATTCTGGCACGACTGATATTTTATATGGGTGATAATGCAATTTAGTTTTTACAGCCTTGTGACACGAACCATAAGATAAACCTAAAAATAAATTTCATGTATTAGTTTAAACATTTACTATAAAACAATTGGTAAGTTACAACAATTAGGCATATTAATAATTTACACCTGTTTGTTGAGCCAGTTGTCGTAATGACTTTTGTGGACTCTGATCCAAACGAGCTCAAACATCCTCAACCACTTCCAGGACTCTTTCCTTTGGCAATACTACCTGTATCTTTGAAACGTTGAACCGTTCTCAACACATGTCCTGACAACGATTCATAATCAAGATTAATATCTGGAAATTCGGCATTTAAATCGTCAATACATAACCGCGTCGCATACTTCCACTGCCCATTTAGATCACGCTGTCTACTTCGGAAATACGCCTCCAAAAGGAACTTTTTTTGCTCAAAGCTTAACATAATAACCTAAAAATTAAATTCAAGTTGGATAAAAAGGATATTTTATACTATTCGAGTTAACGTACCGTAAATGTTGAGAATGAAATTATATAATTTAGCAATACTTTTTTAATAAAAATAAAACACGACAATACGTAAGAATTTATAATAATACAACAATAAAACAATGAGACACCAATGATCGAATAAACACGAAAAATGACAGATTGTTAGTAATATTTGTATAAAGCTAAGTTCACACATATAAATGGAAGTAGATATAGAGCCTACCACCTTGGGAAATCAGTATTTTCCAGACAATCTTTCTCGATCACCCGATACTATACAAGTTTGTCATTTGAAGTTAAGACGTATCTCTTTGAAATATTATATTAAATAAAATGGATAAGTTGTCCAGGAGATATTCTTATGATATTCGGATTACTGTCAAATTATTTCAATTGTTTATTGACTTCTTGCCGGTCTTCTGACTTTTTGGTTAAGCATTCTTCAGATTTGAATTAGTAATGAAACGATTATGACTTAACGATTACTATTATCAGCCACAATCATCGACGATTACGATTATCGCAAAATTTTGTATATTTTAAATAAAATACATTTTCAAATTAAGGAAATGTGTATTCAAGTTGTTAAAATCAAAATGTTATAAATTTTAATAATCAAAATTTAAATATTGCAAATTTTTATTCCGAAACACAGTATTTCTAAGTTTTCTGCAGTCATTCTATTTCTTTTATCGGTCTGAATCAAGCCGGCAGTAGAAAGCAACTTCTCCGATGCGACACTAGATGGTTTTCAATATAAATATTTTTTTTGCGATTTCTCTCAAAACGGTATTGTGTGGCAGTTTTCCAAAACCAAAAATGTCGGCATTTTGCAGCAGATTAGGTGATTTGATATAGGAATCTACTTCTTCTTTGACTGGATTGAAATTTAAAAAAAAAACAAGAAGTATGAAACAAAAATTTTACCAATTAGAAGTGGAAGAGGCTCATCCATTTCTGTGTCATCAATTATCTCCTTGCAGATATCCCAGATACCTGTTTTGCTGATGGAGGGCTGAGCAACAGATGCTACACTGCTCAACTTTGCGTTTTCAGTCTCAGTACTAATGCGCTCTGAGCAGAAAATGTATAGGGCTTCTGTTGCCTTCTGCAGAGTCGAGGCTTGCCTAAAAGTACGAGTTTTAAATTATGTTTTGCTCAATGTCTCCAAATCTCCTTTGTAAAGTCTCCTATAGTGCCAAAGCAACGTCTTTTACACACGCACTTGTTGCTTCTTCATTCTGACCTTTTTGCAGAAGTCGAAACATACCAGTAACCCCTGGTAACTTCAGACAATATCGCAGTATCTTAGCTTAGTTCGTTTGTGTTGTCTTCAAAAACTGATAGTAATTTTGTGATTTCCTCGATTATTTACTATTCCTAAGTACTTATATCATAGTTACAATTAGTTTTTAACAATACTGTGCTTGTAATGCAACTCGCTGTTCATATAAACGGTTGAGCAAATAATATGTAGAATTACACCTTGTGATCACATCTTGTATTAAGACTTTTTGCTTTTTTTGGCTCGCTTCTAGTAATTTTTCCGCCTTGGTAGAGTAGCGAAAGTGACCTACAATTTATCTTGATTTATCTATGATCTGTTTTATCAATTGGTTTTGAAATAAGTCATCCTTCAACATCAATTGTACTGTATGTATTGCACAGGGAATTTGTTGAATACCAGGAACTTCTTGTTCTAAATCTTTGACTACATTTAAAATGGTTCTGGCATTGTCAATCACAACGGCCTGAATTTTGTTGGCAATTTCCCACTTCAATATAGCTAAGTGGATATTGTGTGCTATATTTTCAGTACAATGAGTTATTCCCTCAAAGGGCATTACTTCTAGGCACATAGATTTTGTTTCAAAGTCATCTGACACAGCGTGAGCTGTGAAACTCAAGAAATCATTTCTTACATTCGATGACGAATCGCTTGTCCAGACATCCGGTTAAACAACTTAAAGTTAAGGGTTCATGCATAAGACGATTTTTTACTTGTTCGTACATATCAGGTATAATTTTTTGCGCAAAATGAGTTCTAGACGCTATTTTATATTTAGGACAGATTTTGTTCAGTAATCTACTGAATCCCCACATGATTCACCAAGTTCAATGGTTACATATCATCCACACATATCATTTCTGCCATAAATTTTGTAATATCAACCGCTCGAGGGTCGTTTATCTCAAATTGAATGTTTTTCTGAAAAAATTCAACTATTGTCGCTTGTTTTTTTTTTCCGGAGGCTCGGCAGATGTACTAGGGATACTAGGAACTACATCTGGATGTTTTTGAATCTCGATAGAATGAAATTTCTTGGCATTGTTCCACATATTTGTGGTATTTTTCCCCACACAAGAAATTTTAGCATTGCAGAACATTTAGGTTTTTGGAGGGTTTCAGATGTCTTTTCAAAATGCTGCCAACTATCACTAATCAACTTGCGTTTTGATGGCATTAGAAGTACTAATAAGTTAAAACACCAAACAAAAACTAAACAATTACCAATTTTCTCACAAAACAGGTTTGCACCGGCGCAGGCGGTATTCAATTCTGTTACTATCTGTCTCTTGTTTTCACTTACGACCGCGGCTGGGGACTCTCCAAGCCGTCAAAGGGGAATTCCCAAAATTTGCATTCAGATACGTGGCATATACATGCAATCTATAAAACGCGTTTATAAAGGTTGTTAAACGAGAATTTAAACAAAATTTATTTGAAAATATTTTTGGCAGATAATCGGCAAATAATCGCAATGATAGTCGACGATTACGATTAATCAGTAATCACTAAATAAATCGGAATCGTTTCATTACTAATTTGAATACATATTTAGTTTGTCATCAAAAGTGGCAATAAGTACGATTTATTTATTTCACACAATATTTCTTACCTTAAAAATACTAAGCAATGATTTGGCTATGAAAGAATTTGTTCATACAAGTACTACTTCTTTAGCAATATTGCTTAAAGATATTGGATTTATATATAAGAAAGAGTGTAACATGAGAGCGCTTGAAGAGAAATTAAATATAGCCTGCATGAGAAATGTGTTTTTAAGGTAATAACAGGATGGGGCACATAAAGTGTTACAGATCAATAGCACTCAAACGATTAATCATATCGAAAAATGTTTCAGACAAAAGTTTCGGTGTTCGGGAAGGCGGTCATACTGGGCCACAATGTTTTTTGATCGGTGTAGGCGTAGAAGCTACGTCAATGTCAACTCCAATTTTTTAAATGGAACCATGTATTTTCTTTTCAATAACATTATTACTGATTTTAAGACGAATTCAGCGACCTACAACACAAGGTCATTCTAGTCACGCAAAGTATGAAAATAGTCGAAAAATCGAAAAATATCGGAATAATCAGCATCAAAGGATCCACTAACTTTGGTTTGGGTCTACCCATGCTCGAAGTGACCACCCTCCGATTGTAAGCAGTGGTTAATTCTCCGAGGAAACGACCGTCTAACGTTAGCCAACATTTGTGGTGTAATTTCGGTACATGCTCGGCGTATTCTTTCTCTCATGTCGTCAGGCGTGGTAGGTGCTTCCGCCATTACGTGTCCTTTGACAAAACGCCAGAAAAAGTAATCCATTAGTGTTAGATCTGGCGAACGAGGTGGCCAAGCAACAGTAGCGCCTCGTCCTATCCATTTTTCACAAAAAATCTCATACATCACTTGTTTTGCACATAGAGCATAATGGGATGGTGCACCGTCGTGTTGCATCCACATGTTTATGCGAACTAGCAAGGGCACGTCTTCCAGTAATTCGGGCATACGTTTTGCAGAAAATTTGCGTAAACTTGCCCACTTAAGTGACCTTCAAAAAAATGTGGACCAATGACGTGATCGCCGACAATGCCGGCCCAACAATTAACGGACCACGGATGTTGATATCGTACAGTTCTTGTCCATCGAGGATTCGCATTTGCCCAGTAATGTATGTTATGTTTATTCACATTTCCCGTATTTGTGAAGTTAGCTTCGTCAGAAAAAAGCACATGACTCAAAAATGAAACATCCGTGTGCATTTTTCGACGAATCCAGTTACAGAAATTGACGCGATTTTGGAAATCATTGCCGTACAAATCCTGATGCAGTGACATACAATACGGATGTAATTTGTGTTGATGTAATATTCTTAATACAGATCGCCGACTAATTCCACTCTCTCTTTCCATTTGCCTGGTGCCCGCATGGGGATTTTGTGCAGTAAGAGCTAAGATAGCAGCCGCATTTTCATCAACAATCGGTCGACGTTTGGCTCGTGTTTGTTTCATTGTACCGAAGCGACAGAAGCGGTCAGCTAATCGCTTAAATGCCATGTGCGATTTTTGTTGTCTGTCCGGATAACGAGCCGCGTACAACTGCTCAGCGTTTCTGTAATGTAATATTCTTAATACAGATCGCCGACTAATTCCACTCTCTCTTTCCATTTGCCTGGTGCCCGCATGGGGATTTTGTGCAGTAAGAGCTAAGATAGCAGCCGCATTTTCATCAACAATCGGTCGACGTTTGGCTCGTGTTTGTTTCATTGTACCGAAGCGACAGAAGCGGTCAGCTAATCGCTTAAATGCCATGTGCGATTTTTGTTGTCTGTCCGGATAACGAGCCGCGTACAACTGCTCAGCGTTTCTGTAATGTTTGCGGCATTCCCTCAGCACCATTAACATATCAAAATATTCTTGATAATCGTTCATTTTCGCGATCCGATGTACTCACAATAGAAGGTAATGCGTGACTAACTGACAGCCGTATGCGTTGACAGTTGATGCTGATTATTCCGATATTTTTCGACTATTTTCATACTTTGCGTGACTAGAATGACCTTGTGTTGTAAGTCGCTGAATTCGTCTTAAAATCAGTAATAATGTTATTGAAAAGAAAATACATGGTTCCATTTAAGAAATTGGAGTTGACATTGACGTAGCTTCTACGCCTATACCGATAAAAAAACTGGGTGGCCCAGTATGACCGCCTTCCCGAACACTGAAACTTTTGTCTGAAACATTTTTCGATATGAATAATCGTTTGAGTGCTATTGCTCTGTAACACTTTATGTGCCCCACCCGGTATATGGATAACTTAAATTCAAGTATAGGTCGTGTTCCTTGATAAAACTTGGATATTTTGAAAAGGCAAAATTTTGACAATATTGGAAAACATTTATATTTTATGATGATAAACGGTTGTTTCCGCTATTGAATACTGACTTTATTTGACTCTGCAGTACTGTTTTGAATCACACGCTTTGAATTTGGCCTTGAACTGAAAATATATACTTTATGAACTGTATATTTATTTATATTCACATTTATAACTGCGAGATTAAGTACGCGGCGGTCGCTTGTTCAATAATGCTCTTCCTCCCTGTCGAAAGCTATTTCTATCCTATCGGTTTTCCCGACTTTTCTGTTCGGGAAAATTCTAGGATGTGTTGACCAGCACATGCGGTGACGTCATCGATTAGGTCATCGCATGACTCACTACACAATGTCATGATGATGACTCAAATTTGACAATTCATGATTAATTTGAAAGAATCTTTCTCTTGCTAAAATTTCTACATTGCATTGGTTTGTAGCGATTCAGTTTTTAACACTTGCCCAAATTTTTTTAACTGGATTTAATTCGGATGGAATGGTGGAAGACGATACACAGTGCGTCCTTTGTTTGCTAAAATTTGAATACTATATTCACAGTATGAGGGTTGGCGAAATTTAATTATTTGATATGATTCAACTTTTGCAGATTCTGCTTCATATCCAGTACCACGTTTATTTAGCCAGGTTATCATTTCTTCTTTCTTAGAATGTATATTTGGATGCTTTATCGCTAAACATTATAATAATTGACATTATTCTTTACAACTACAGATTTTGCAGGTAAATTTGGTATTAGTTGCTCATTTAATCATCGCGTGTAATTTTTTAAATTCATATCAATATGTTAGTCCCCAGTTTTCTGCCCAGATTTATAAATGAATTGTGCGTTATTCATAAATCCTGTTCCACCATCTGTATATTTATGCATACGCTATTTACTTGTAATTATAAAATATTTATAGACATACCAGCATGTACTATGATTAGCCGTTGCCCGTTAGAAATATGACATTTCAGTCCTTCGTTTGTACTAGAGCGGATGTTGACGGTTACAATAAAATTCCAATAATGCATCATATTACCCTTTAACATGATCATAATACTGAGTGAGTAGTTTTGCAAAAAACTTTATACGATAAAAGAAAATAAAGACGTAAATAGCAATGAATGGCACAACAAATACACTTGCATGCATAGAAATCGGCCGACTGTAAACTTTCGACTTTAACTACATTTTGTTTCGAATCTATTTATCATATCAAGAAAAATATATGCTGTTTGAAAGACAATTTAATATGCTTTGATGTGAGTTTAAATTTATCAAGTGTGCGTCGTTTATGTGCGTAGTAACCGGTAAACAAATGAAACGTATTTATGTTGTGGTTATAACGAGAATACCAAACTTGTGACAGATTGAAATTTTTGTCTTAGCCATTGAAATTTGCACATTATTCATTTTCATAATTTGATTAGTTTTCTAGTGTGTTAGTTTAATGCATACTACACCGCAAAAAAACCGCCCAAGTAATTGCTATTATCGAAAATGGACTTAGTCAGCGAGCTGTTGTTCGCAAACTGCAGCTGTCCGAAGAATATACCAACGTTACGAGAAAACTGGATCCTTTCATAGAGGATCTGGAACCGGCAGAAAGCGATATACAACGGACCATGATGACCACTTTATTGTGTCAACAACATTAAGAAATCGTTACCTTAATGCGGTTCAAGTGCTGTAACAGCTCCGTAAAATACGAATAGTGGCAATTAGTCAGTGGACAGTAAAACAAAGTAACCTGACTTTGAAAACACCTGCACTTTGTTTAAAATTAACCGCAGTTCATTGTCAAGCACGCCTGCGTTTTGCACGGGAGCATCTGAATTGGACATTGGAGCGGTGGGGGTCTGTTCTATTTTCAGATGAGACCAGGATATGCCTCTATGGCAGCGACCGAAGAAGAAAAGTGTACCGGACACCAGGAGAGTGATTTTCAGAATCCTGCATAGTAGAGCGGAATGCTTATGGCGGTGGTTCTTGCATGATCGGGGGTGCAATTTCTATGGGAGTACGGACCGACCCAGTTCTCATCCGTATGGACGACCGTAGTCACGGGAGAAGAGGTTTAACGGGTGCTAGGTACATCGAAGAGATTTTAGCAGTTCATGTAGTACTTTACGTCGACTACATTGGAGACAAATTAATTTTTATGCAAGACAATACTAGGGCGCACACCACAAGAATCGTGCATGATTACAGAAATCGGTTTTCGGGTTATAGATTCGCCAGCATGCAGTTCCGACCTTAATCCAATCGAACATATATGGGATGATCTAAAACGAAGAATTCGTGCTAGATCTCGTGCCCCAACCTCGATCCCAAAACTTATTGTTGCAATAGAAGAAGAGTGGGTTGACATCCACCAAGAAACAATATCGAACTTGATTAGATCTATGCCTAATCGTATGAGAAATGTTATTAGGGTAATAATAGGCAATACTTATTATTAAAAATTAAGTGTTAATTTAGGTAATTGTCAGTAAACCATACCTTCTTAAGTAATAAACAAAAAATTTGTTTCGTGTATTAATTTCATAATTTTAAGTTTAAGAAGACGAAATAAATTTTAATAAATTTAAACTCATATCAAAGCATATTAAATTGTCTTTCAAACATACATTTTTTCTCGATCTGATAAATAGATTCGAAACAAAATATAGTTAATATAGGATTGTTTCAGCCTTTACTTGAAAGTGTGAAAGTTTTGTTCATAAACATTTAATTAATAAAAAGTACACATTCCTTCAACTATTCAAAACAAAACATGTGTTTGTTACGGTACATTTGTATAAAGATATATCCATAAGTTAGTTATAGTTTGACGAAGCTCAGGTTGGAGCGAAACGATCATTACTGTGTAAAGTAAAAAGTAGAGAAATTCAGTAAAAATTGTTTTATTTTATCCCGATAATATCGTATGATCAAAAAGCCTTTGGATCGCTATTGCCGTGGAATTTACGAGATATCTATGAAATTATTTATTTCAATTAGTTTTGACATTTACTTGACAACTTTCAAGTCAGCTGGTTATAATTCAAAATGTTTCGATTAGAACATAAAATTTTTATTATCAAATCATACTACAGTAATGGAAATATAGGTGAAAATGGTAATTGGGTTTATTCACCTCGTTTATGTTTGAATGAGTTCCGTGAGAGATTTCCCAACTTCGCAATAATCGAACGAGTTTTTTTTCGGCAACTTCAACGAACTGTGGACAAATTTAAAGGAACTGGTAATATCAGCGATAGTGTTTGATCTGGAAGAAGACGGGCTAGAAATGATGATGTTATTGATCTGGTTAGGCAACGCATGTAGGAAGAACCTACCTTATCCTTGCGTAGATTGAAACAAGAAATCAATTTAAATTATGGGACGTGTCAAACCTTGTTAAACATGACTTGAACATGTTTCCTTATAAACTGCAGATGTGTCAGAAGTTACTGCCACCAGATTATCAGAAGAGAGTATCCTACTGTACCTGGTTTAATGACCATATAAATAACGATATCCTTGATTTAACATTTTTTACAGACGAATCTTATTTTTACCTATCTGGATACGTGAATAAACAAGTTATGTGTATGTGGAGCGAGAATAATCCTAATTTTCATAGTGAGGCTCCTTTACATAGTCCTAAGATTGGTGTTTGAGTTGCAATGTCTCGTAGACGGGTAATAGGGCCAATATTTTTTCAAGATACCATAAACGCTGAAAGATACATAAATCAAATACTTGATCCTTTTATCAATCAATTGCACGATGATGAACTTCATAATGGATACTTTCAGCAAGATAACGCGAGACCGCATGTTGCTTGAGTAACCATGGAATATTTACGTCAATTTTATGATGAAAGGTTAATATCAAACGGACGTTACCCACCTAGGTCTTGTGATTTGAGTCCTTTAGACTACTTCTTTTTCCCATTGCTTAAGAATAACATTTTTAAAACTCCAGTTCACACTTTAGATGAATTACAAGAACGTATTGTTGAAAACTGTCTCACAGTAACACCTGATCTTTTAATTAAAGTTTTTAATAACATGGACCGACGTGTTAACCGGTGTATTCAAGAACAGGGAAGACATTTTCAACATCTTTTATAATTTTTTATTGTAAAAGTGTACCTACCTGAATGTTATTGTTTCATTGTGGGAGTTCTTTTCTTAACTGTAATGAGCCTTTTTTTTATTAGTTATTAAAACTTCGTTTATTTATAAATGCATTCTGTAATCTCTATAAATGTTATTAAATATAACATACATAAAATGTAAATAAATACCATAACCTAAAATCTAGTTTATTTGTGACTTATGCGTACTTCAAGGTAATGAATCAGAGAAGTAAATAATTTTATAGATAGCTTTACGTTTCATGGCTATCACGATCCAAAGACTTTTTGATCATACGTTAGTTAAATATAGTTAAATGCAAAAGTTTACAGTGGACCGATTTCTATGCACGCACGTATATAAACAAGATCAAACAGATGACGGATAACAGGTGAGATATTAGCACAAAATATTTGAAAATAATCACGTGACCCGGTCGATATTTTTAAAACGGCTAGTTCATATCTGCATCTCTTTTCAGTTATATATACCTCCTTATTTTGGCCAAAACGCGTATCTGCGCAAGTGCCATGAGAAAACGTGCGGACTTTATACAAATTTTAGGTGAATATTGCTCTCCGTCATCAAACACTCGTACTTTTGATACTACCCTCGTATTTAAGAATTGTTAGGTACTATCGTGAGCAATTGAAAGTTAACACTTTATTATGTTGGCATGTCGAAATTTCAAAATTTATCTAATGTATACAGTACTTTTGAAGTGTCAGTGTCAGCATTTAATCATAACATAAATGACATTAGCTTGACAATTTGGTAAAATTTACGCAGCTATAATAGTGCGTTTACTTTCAATTGCTCACGATAGTACATCTTACAAAAGTGTGAATTTCAACATATTGATCTTATTCTTTCACAAACAACTTTCATTTTTTAAAGTAACTAGAAGATATGTAATGTTTGGTGTATTCATTCTTAAACAAACATGAAATATATAAGATTCTATAAGAAATAATTTATTATGAAGTACATATTACATTTTACCTTAAAAATAATATTTCATGTTATATTGAAATAATATACATTTGTTTTAGATATGGATGTAGAACTAGGTTCAGTAGTAATAGCAATAAGTAAAAATAAGTCTCTTAAACATATAAACATGGGTCGTAACATGGCAACTATGAAAGCGAAACACATTTCAACAGTAATGGATTCTGTTGTTCAAATAATTCAGGATGATGAATGTCTACTTCAGACTCTTTTAATGCCTGATTGTAAATTGAAATCTGACGTTCATAACTTTTTGAACGCTCTGGGGGATAATAAAAATTTGGAAACAATAGATATTAGTGGTAATTTTATCGGAGACTCTGGTGCTAGATTATTAGCCAAAGCCTTGCAGATTAATACAAAATTAAAGACTATAATTTATGATAGAAATAACATAACATTACAAGGTTATAACGATTTAGGCTACGCATTAGAGAGCAATCATACCGTTCAGTATATGCCCTTTCCGATCAACGACATCACACCCTGTATGAAAGCGAATGCAGAAAGAGCAGACGCTATTATGAGAAAGATACAGGACTTGTTAAATAGAAACGTATCTCCTAGCAAACATGATAATCGAAGGCATTTATCGCTACAACCAGGATTTTTACTTAGTTCAAAACAACATTCAATTGATCGTTTAGTATTACAAACTCAGGATATTATAAAAAGTGTAGCAGCTGAATCGATAGACTTAAATAATGATATTAATCACGCGACTGGTGTTATTCAAGACGCGGAAAATTCAAAGCAGCTTTTAGTAAGATTGCAAGAGGTTGCCCAACAAAAAGATGAAGTCCATCCAGTGAAAGTCAAATTACAGCAATGTGCAGCGGATATTCATACGACTATCAATGAGTATTTACAGGTAAAACATTTGTGATGTACACTTATTTTTTGTGTTAAAAGGTATGAAACTCTTATGATTTTATATTTGCGTAAGTAAAATACAGGGGAAATTTCTGGAATCTTGTTAAAATGGTATTCGTGTTTTTTAACTCATATTCGTAAAATTTAACATTTCCAACCAATAGTTCAGTTGGCAGTAAGTACTTAAGTGAACTATGATGTCAAGAGTGGCTGGCAGGATCGCCATGTGATGTCGCCTGGTCGTTGTTATAACTTCGTTTCCGAGGCTCATTAGAGGCCGCTTTTATTGGTAAAAAAATAACACATTCGGGAACAATATAAATAACGTTTACTAAACACATAACAATAACATTACAAGTTACGATGTTCACTTGTATAATATCGATAAGATCAGATTCACCAGACTCATTCGTTCTCCTCTGCCTTTAGTATATATATCATCTCTACTTACTTACTAACCTACTTATTTAATTATTGTTATGCTAACATAGTTACATACTTAACCCTAGGACTACCAGGAAAACGGCCTATCGCTACTTACCGCGCGGGTCCATTGGACCCGTATTACTATATGCTGGATTTGAGCTAATATTCGGCCATTATTTTGAATTCAATATAGCGTAAGCATTATTATATTCGACTTTGACTTTATTCAACATAAGAAAAGACCATTAGAATAAACCGAAGCAGTAATAATAATAACATAAATATTGTAAAATAAAATATATAAATGACTTACATAAAAGTATAAGTGGGTTAAACACATTTCTTACATATAACTACTGAGTGTTCACCTCATATATTGGTTTTACAACGTGCACAAGTTGTTCTTGTTTTTCTGTCTTTTGAAGATGCACAAACATCACATCTCTTCTTGTTTCTTGGAATCTCAGAACTAGTAGATGCTTCAGCTTCTGGTTTTTCGTGATCCTTGTATTCTGCTAGCACCTTTCCTAGCTCAATTAAAAAGTTTCTTCTCTTTTTCAAATCAAAAGCTGAATTAAGTTTCAAGAGCTTCCATAGTATGTATGCTTTCATGGCTGCAAGAGGCCATCTCTTCGTCATTCTTTTCACGGTGTATGATCGTGTCATTTTGTCTATGTTGTCTGCGCCACCTTTTGTTTTATTGTAGCCCAGGATTACCTGAGGTTTCTTTTTTTGGCCATTATCAACATTTTTCTCTCTGTACAGAGTACTCGGCAACATTACAAGCTTGCGTTTCTTTGGGCAATACGAAATAATCATCGCATCGTCTGTAAAACCAAACTGTGTGGAAAACACTTGACGATTTTTTGGATCAACAAATGAAGATGACAATTCAGGCTTATTTTTACGGATCGTACTAACTAATGTTAGGTTTTTTAATAACAAATACTTTGCTAGATTGTACGAAGTAAAGAAATTGTCGCAGGTGACATTCGTTCCAGAGTTTTCAATTTCTTCTACTAAACGTTTTACAACCTTTTCGCCTTGATTCTTGTCTTTTTCCTCTCCCTGCTTTCCAGGATAAATATCCAGTTTCCATGTATAGGTTGCTACACTATCACAAATGGCTCAAAATTTTATTCCATATCGTCCAGGTTTTGATGGAATATATTGTCAAAAGGGACATTTGCCTCTGAAAGTTACAAGCTGTTTATCAACCGTCATACACCAATTTGGTACATACGCATCTCGCAAATAGGTATTCCATAACTCAAAGCATTCCCGTATTGGTGCTATTTTGTCGCCACTCCTTTTTCTTCGTCTTTCCGCTGCATCGTCGAATCTATGTACACGAAGTATATTTTGAAATCTATTTCGAGCGATAATAGTACCAAAGATTTTTTGACAATTGTTTTTACTCCAATGTTGTGTTACGTCCTCGTTAGAAGATTTGTATACACCTATTAGTATCAAAACTCCAATAAATTTCTTCAATTCTTAGACATCCATTTTTATCCAATTTTTGCCGAAAACAATCTCTCCTTCATTCGTCCACGTTAGGATAATTTCAAGAAGAAGTTTACGAAAATAAATCAAAAAAGAACAAGCAGGTGTATCGATCTCGCGATTTCCAAAACGTGTTGGGCCTGAACGTTCTCGTAAAATGTTGTGTCGTGGTTGTCTTCCGTGATGAGTAAAATAGGATCTTGGTACCAAACAACTTGTTTGTTCTTTGATATAAAAGAATTAGCTCGAGCCGGATTTCTGTTGTGGTCATCATCGCTGCTCGCAGCAGATTCTTCGCTATCTGATTCTGCTGTGCTTGTATCACCTCCATCGATGAGGCCTTCCACTGCATCTACCTCTCCATCGTCGTCTGAAGCTTCATATCCGCTCTTGTATTCAACGTCACTCATTTCGGCTATTATCGCCTTTAGCTGTTGTTGTGTAAGGTATTCCTTATTTCTACGATCCATTTTCCGTAATGAGTAAAACGCAAAGTAGAAAATAGCCGCAATAAAAGATTCAGAAATAACTACCTGACAATTGATAAAAAATGATGCTAAAATATCAAATCGCACATCACAACTGAACAAAATATAAATTTTGTCTTAGTCACAGTAACAAAGTAACACTACACAGATTCGGCAAGCACTAATGCATTGTTCACGACGTGCGGCTATAAATATGCTGAAACATGTAAAGTCCCCAAAAATCGCATGATAAAGGAATTTCCCCTTTCTGTATACATCGGGTAATGCCACTATCATTGTAAAACACACTCGCTTTACCTACATTTATACAGTAAACGACATATGGGTCCAACGGACCCGGTTGGTAAATCGCGAAAGTATTTTTATACTGCCAAAATCATTCTTTCTGAAGTAATATTTTTGTCAAAATTTTAAAGCTACGAGGGGAGGTCCAGAAGTTCGTGGAATGGAGGGGATGGAGTGGGGATAGGGGCGCTCGGTAGGTGTCATTCTGATTGGCGACTCATCATTAGTGTATAAGTTAAGTTGCAGCTCTATAGCGTCAGTCGTTTACGAATAGTTGCCTGCTAAAAAAAACAATCCGAAAGATAACTGAAACTATGGAGAAAATTGAACACCGTGCTGTGATAAAGTTCCTTACAAAGCAAGGAAAGAACGCTCAAACCATATTGAATGAAATGGAAACCGTTTATGGGGGACAGTGCCCTAGTAAATCAATGATTTATAAGTGGCATGCTCTTTTTAAACATGGTCGGGAGTCGATTGAAGACGACCCCCGCTCAGGACGGCCAGTTGAGGCCACCACATCAGACATCGTCGAAAAAGTGGAAAAAATTGTACTGGAAGATGCCCGTTTGAAGAAAAAGCAATTATCTGCATTAGTTGGAGTATCAGATACCACCGTTTTGCGTATCCTACATGACCACCTGGGTATGACAAAAGTCAGTGCAAGATGGGTACCGAGAATGCTCACGCCGCTGCAGAAACAGCAGCGCCTCGATGCGTCCAAGCAATTTTTGGAGCTGTGTGGAGACGAACCTGCACACATTTTGGAGCGGATTGTTACCGGAGATGAAACATGGGTTCATCACTTTGAGCCTGAGTCCAAACAGGAGTCCATGCAATGGCATAAAAAGGGGACATCACCGCCAAAGAAATTCAAAGTGTCAGAATCGGCTGGAAAGTTGATGGCTACTGTTTTTTGGGATTGTGAGGGGATATTATTGATTGATTACAAAGAAAAAGGAAGGAGCTTAACCGGAGAATATTACGCAGCGATATTAGAAAAATTAAAGGAGGCCATCAAGGAAAAACGTCGAGGAAAATTGACCAAGGGTGTGTTGCTCTTGCAAGACAATGCGCCGGTTCACAAGAGCAGAGTTGCAATGGCTGCTCTGCATAAGCATGGCTTTCAATCAATAGTCCATCCACCCTACAGTCCAGACCTGGCACCTAGTGACTTTTATTTGTTTCCCAATTTAAAAAAAGACTTTCGTGGAAGAAAGTTTTCCGACGACAATGAGGTAAAGGAGGCAATTTTGGTCCATTTTGAGGCGAAAGATAAAAAATATTTTTATGATGGTTTAGAAAAATTAATTCATAGATCTAATAAATGTATTGTGCTTAAGGGTGATTATATTGAAAAGGAAAAATAGATTAATTGTTTCATTTTATTTACAACCCTTTCATTCCACGAACTTCTGGGCCTCCCCTCGTATAACTCGTACTTAAAAAGTCTATTAATTCCAGTAAATTAGCCCAACCATAAGTACGATAAAACAATGGGTAGAAATCGTTTCGGGTCCATTGGACCCGCTCGGTAGTCCTAGGGTTAAACTAGAATGCGAAGATGCAGTGATTAAATGAGGACGTGTTGCGTTAAATAAGTATTACATTGAATATGTAGAAATAGGTATCCTATTTTAGTTATTACAGAACTATAGTTCATAAAATATTTCTTTGCAGTCCAAGGCCAAATTTAAGGCATAGGAATACCTTAAAATGACTAACATCTGTAGTATTTATGTGTGTTAGAAAGGGAGAGAAAGTATTTCGCATTTCGTACTTTTAGCAGTATGACCTGCAAAAAAATACTTTATCAACTATAGTTTGGTTTACATAGCAATTAAAAGTCGTTTTGTGTAAAAATATAAATATAATTTTCGCTCCAAAAAACTTTCGAGCCATGATTCTTTTATTATTTTATGAAATATGGTTTAACATCGAAAAAATACATCGAACTACATTATTTGACTTTTGCGGTCAAAGCACCATCCAAAAATCCTGATTTATAGTTGGTTTGCCAAATTTAGCGCGAACACGCCACTCGCAAGTCGTACATTGGTACTATGAATGTTGATGCTGTACTTAAATGACTTAACAACATTGGTATGCCGCATACCACGAGATTAAATCATTATTGGGCATTTGCATGAAAGCAATGCATACGATTTTGCACAAACATTTAAACGTGCAAATCGTTGAATCCTAAATTATTTGACAGAAACTCAAAAACAAGGTCGTGTCCAATTGCAATACTTAAAAATTCAACCGACGTCATTCAAATTTAGTCTACAACATAGTTACTGGTACCAAAAACAAATTAGCATATCGATGCGAGAGCTCGCATCAAGCGTTGTTACAAATGATACAAATCTCCATAAAACAAATCTGTATCTGTAAACATTGACATAACAGCACATATTTACTACTTCAACCACAGACGCATGCGTTTCTGCCTAACGACTTTGTCAATGCGGATTTACGAAGGTAGTAACGACTAAAGTTCGCTTTCTGGTCTAGTAATGAATTTTGCCCTATCAAAAGACACCAGATAACCTCGTGACGTCTGATGTACAAAACAGACTACGCCGATGAAAGCGATTTCTTCTCGAATAGCTAAGCTATTACAAAAGAAATACGTTTTTGGTATATGACGCCACCTGGCGATGAGTTAATGGACAGTAGTATACGTATTTTTTCTTCTTTTGTAATAGCTTAGCTATTCGAGAAGAAATCGCTTTTATCGGCGTTCTGTTTTGTCCATCAGATGTCACTAGGTTATCTGGTGTCATTTGATAGGACAAAATTCATTACTAGACCAGAAAGCGAACTCTAGTCGTTACTTCCTTCGGAAATCCGCATTGACAAAGTCGTTAGACTGAAACGCATGCGTCTGTGGTTGAAGTTAACGCTTGTAGTAAATACATTCTGGTATGTCCATGTTTACAGATACAGATTTGTATCATTTGTAATAGTTACTGGTAATGAAACTTCTTTTTTTCTTCTCTGATTTTTTCAATGTTAGGTTGCTGGTCAAGTCAATATTATTTTCTCGGTCTATTGTATTGTAGTTGTTAAGCAGTTTATTATTTCGTAATGTTTCATTTTTCGGAATGTCTGTTACTGAGCACCTTCGTCTTCATCGCAAACAGCTTCACTTAATATATTTTCATCAGCAACATATTTATTCTCCGTTTCTTCGTATATCTTTCTCCGCAAATGAATGTTCATTAGAAATTCTTTCTAACATATTTGAAACACTGTCATATGCTTCTGTTGTTTCTTGTAACTGCGTGCGCAACACATTTAAAGGAATGAGGTCTTCAGGTTCATAATTATCATTAAAGCTTTCTATTAAATGCGCCAAAAATTTTGTAAAGATATTGTTGAAACCTACCACTCATGCGTTGTGTAGCAAACATACTATATCAAACAGATTTATTTATTTTTTAAATTTACTTGCATAATTGTCACCCTTATGCATTGTTAATAGCAGGTGTGCTAGAAAACTTTTTCTATAAAATAATTTCGTCAATCCAATTGTATACAAATAATACAAATATGCATAAACACGTATCTGCACCTCAAAACCGCAGCCACATGCGTTTCTGTTTAACAATTTCATCAGTGCGGGTTTATGAACTGACGTTCAAAGGTTCGTTTTCGCCAAGTAAAACAATTCTATCCTGTCAGCTGACAAGAGATAAGATTATCTCTTGGTGGTATCGGAAGGAAAAAAGAGACTCACCGATAAAGCGGTTTCCTCTTGAATGGCTAAGCCATTACAAAAAAGAAAAAAAAACATGCATATAGTGCAGTCCATTAACTCGTAGCTAGATGACTCAATATATCAAAAAATATATAGCATATCGCTGCATAAACACATCAAGCGTATGTATTTAAACAATAGAAATACGCATAAATATATCTGTACTTTAACACATGAACATACCCCCGCGTATTTAGCGGTAGAAACAATACAGACACATCTTCTTCATTTTCTGATATTAGCTCTTTTTCATGACCGACTTGGTGCATTATCAAACAGTAGCAACGCTTTCTCTCGGATATTTTGATTTCTCAAACATTTTTTAACTTTTACACATGCGTTTTTACTGAATGTATAATTCACCGGAATAGTTTTGTTCCTAAATGCGGAATATTTATTTATTTCGTATGGCACATCGAATACAGCATTAAATAACATGTGTATAACAAGTGTTCATTTGAAAACTCAATCTAGTAGCATGTGATTTACTGAGAACATTTTGAAGTATGTCGTAAATTAAAATTTACTACTTAACCTACGAAGTCGTATATTTTGACAGTTTCATACATACAAATAAATAACAAATAATAGGTATTTATTGAAAACTATAACAAATGTTGAAAATGTTGTCCTTCAAGATCAATGCACTTTAAAATCCTCCGTTCAAAATTTCTGATGATAATCTGCAACATTACTGGATTGTTATTAATTTCCATGCATTTCTGTCGATTCTCTGTAGCATATCATTCAAATTCAATATAGGTGTTCGATTATTTTTTAGATAAGGCCACAAAAAGAAGTCGCAATGTGTTAAATCGCATGAACGTGCAGGCCAGGCAATTTCAGTATTTCGACTAATTATACGCTCATCAAAAAATTCTCTTAAATAATCCAAAGATTCTGCAGTACAGCTCCGTCTTGATGGAAATATGCATTATGAAGTTCTGATTGACAAATGGTTGTAAAATTTCCGTACGATACCTTTGAGCATTTAACGTTCCCTGAAAAAATATTGGTCCAATGAATCGCCTTTGGCTTATCGCTGTCCAAACACCAATTTTCTCTGGATGTAGCGATTCTTCATTAATTACATGTGGATTTTCACTACTCCAAATTCTTGTATTTTGTGAATTTAGGTATCCCGTTTTATAAAACCATGCTTCATCAGTAAAGATGACTCTTTGCAAAAGTTCTCCATTATTGTTCATATTTACAAACCAATTACAAAACTGTAGTCTACGTGGGTAATCAATTTCTAACAATTCTTGTACTGCTGTGACACGGTATGGATAAAGTTGCATATCCTTTTTTAATAACTTGTGAGTTGTACCAACAGAAAGGTTTATTTGTTGACTCAAATGTCGAACAGATGTTTGTGGTTGATTTTCCACTATTTCTTCAACACGATTGACAAGTTGAGGTGTACGTTTCTTAACTGCTCCGCTGCCTGATTTTATTAAGAGACTACCAGTTTCAGAAAAAAGTTTTAAAGTTCTATCCAAAGTATTCTTAAATTGTATATAATCTATTACAAAATGTGGAAACTCAACTTGAAATTCTACCATGCAATCTTGAACTGAATAAACCCATAAACCATCGATTTTATTACAACTTTGAAAATAAGCCTGGACTAAAAAAATTTTATGTTCTAAAGTGAAAGCCATTTTAAAACTGAGAAGCAATTTATTTAAACCAGAATCGACGCACGATTATTTTATGCACTAACTGATATTTGTGATTGACATTATCAAATGTCATTTGGATTTACGCTTACGGTACAACAAACACATACTAATATATTTGCGTCTTATTCTACCAAAATTTCAAAGTAACCTAGATTGACTTTTCAAATGAACACACGTTATAAGTGGCCGTTCCATAGGTCGCGTGATGGGTAGCTACTGCCAGGGTGTATCCTGTTAGTTTACATCTGCTGCTAAGTTGCGTTTCGTCAGCATGATGGGTCTCTTGTAGTGTGGTAAGGTTCACCAAATGATCATTCAAGAGCCTCAGTAAATATTGAGATTTAGATTTGCTCATGCCTTCAACGTTCAGTTATAAGATCTTCACGGTGTTTCCTACGTCTCTTGTCGATGTGTTCTGCGTTAGCCATCATTTGCTAGAATTTCGCTGTTCATGCTGATTCTTTGCAATGAAATCCTTGCTAGCTCTAGTAGTCTAATAATGTAGACTATTTAGCGTAACAAGTCAAGTTTCCAGGTTATATCATGAGGAAGCAGTCTACATTGTACCCTGGAAGAAAGTGGCTTGAACACGGATGGAGCAAATTTATCGAATTAAAAGGAGATTATGTACAAAAATAAAGTTTATTTATTTAAATTATTCCTTTGTTTCCGTACGATCATGCGAATTAATCAACTCTCGTACATCGTTTTCAGAAATATTTCCAACAGCCCTTGTATAATTACATTTTGAATGATGAGTTTCATAATTGAATCGGTGAGATCAGAAATATCATAAGTCAGGTATTGGTAACTTTTTATACTGTGATGTGGCTTGGTTACTTAAGCCACGTAATGTGCCTTAGTGGCTGGCAAGGATCGCCATGTGATGTGGGCCCGGCCCTGAGGGCCACATCGATGAGTCTTTACGCAGATATCGTGGTAGCGTTAAATAATGCACAAGTAAAGTGGGTTTAACACAGTTTAATTAACCAACACTTATAACGATTCAACAAAGATGATATTTACATAGTTAACAAATGTAGACGGTAGTCGAAAGGAGACTCTAACTCACTCTCACTACTGTCGTACCGTCTGTGTATTGTGACTCTGCTAAGACTGCCTCTCATTCAGATGGGACGCCTTATATATCGTTAGAGTGATCTCATTTCGACTACATGTCCTTACTCTAGATAAACATGAGTGTTGAAAGAGTGTAACGTACCTTGAGAATGCTTGTGTATGTAAGTTATGTCGGGCGAGGCCATGTTTGGATATAATATGAATTAAACACGGGGCCGCGCCTTGACTCAGATAAAAGGTACACTGCATTACTTAATTGGGTTATTACAATACGCGTCTAATTAACGGTTTCAGTTTGTTTGTAGCTGAAGTGTATTCTTACCCACATGCGCAACAATATTCGTAAAAGTTTCATAGAGTTGACATTAAAACAATAGCGATATAGTAAAAACAAGAACATAGACTGAAATTGTTTCTGCCCCTAATGTACTTCAATAACAAAAATTAGTGAATAGCATGAACCAAACTTTTATTTCATAACTAAGGAAACTACAAAATAATGAAATTAACACAAAATAAAAAAGAGAAAACCACTAAAAAAGATCATCTTTTACTTCTTTTTCCTTTTCAACGGCTGGCCATTGTAGTATTTGTTCATAAAAATCGTTATACTCATCTTCAACGAACGTCTGAAGATGTGCGATGTTGAGAAGTTTCTTTTTTTGTATAGGCACCTTTAGGTCAGGATATGCCTTTTCAGTGGGTAAACAGATATGTTAAATGGTTCGAAGTTTTGGAAGATTAAAAGAGTGGCTAGAAAGTCCATCAATGAATTCATGAGTCACAACAGTCTCTCTATTGGCAGAATTATAGTCAAAAGCCATAAATTCTGCCGTTGAAAAGGGTCCCTTCATAGATTTTGGTATTTCTTTTGCATAGGATTCTGTGGAGAGACAAGACCTTTTGTAAAATTTGGTCCACCATGAAGAGAAATCTAAAACTTCTTCTGAACTGATCGTCTCAACATCGAATTTTGGACTTGCGGCCTTAATAATTTCTTTTTATTGATTTGGTACATAGATACGATCATATTTCCTTAGCTTCCCAAAACTACGGAAAAGAATGCTCTCTTATGGGAAAATAGTGCACAATTTTATCAAATCGGCCAGCATCCACAAGAGCTAAACAAAAGCGTATTAATGTTTTTGTTTTGCCCAGAGCAACCATTAGAAAAAAGGTATAACTTACGAACAGTGTTACTGGCTGAAGTATCAATGACCTTTTTTAGCATCGAGCACACTTCATTCGCTCCTTTTTTCGCTTCACCTTCATGGCATAGGTATAATTTAGTATTGTCGGTTTTGAAATTGTGTACAATTTCTGCGCGAACTTCTTCGCGCGCCTTTTGTGTACAATTTCTTCGGCAACTGCTGTACGTTTGACTGCTTTTCCTAGAGAGGGACTTTTAATTTTGACTAATAACTCTTCGCATTTAATACAGGTGTCCACCTGAAGCCGCCGAAATCGTAAACAGAAGTTTTCTTTAAA
Source organism: Melolontha melolontha (assembly GCA_935421215.2). NCBI lineage: Eukaryota > Metazoa > Arthropoda > Insecta > Coleoptera > Scarabaeidae > Melolontha > Melolontha melolontha. Next base: position 201,963,616 of record OW285235.1, on the reverse strand, counting down.
ATATTTTAAGTAAAACTTATACTTTACTGGTATGTTAGGATTTTCTTTAATAAACATAGAATGCATTAATTTAACGTCTAGTCTAGCATCCAGATATTCGATTTTTTTTTTTCTGAATAATGGGCACATTTTCGCGGAAAGGCTTCAATGTGTGTGTGAACTTTTCGACATATATCACCCGACACAGCATTACCTGATAAAGCAAATACCTCAGTAAAAAATAAATGTTACTGTTACTACTACTACTTTTTGGATTTGTTCCTATTTATCATGTGGGATTTGTCCTGCTAACAGAAGATCACACAAATGTCGGATTCGACCTTCTGTAACGCCTTGTAAAGATATAAATTGCACTTTGCACACTCTTTAAAAATACTTGAAACTACTACTTCTTCTTTTTGGATTGTCTTTTCTAGGTCTGTGTGTTATTACTTGACTTTTTTCAATAAGTTGTTGCAAGAAAATATCTTGCCCATTTTTAGTATTGAAACTGTTAACAAGTATTAAGACATTTCTGTCTTCTGGCCCAAATTTATTGAAACACTTCATTAGACAATTACAGTCTGGACCAGTTTTACACGATTCTATATTCTTTCCTTTCCAATTCGTGTATAGAATTCCCTTTACTTTAGACTGTCGAATTGTTTCGTTTGTGTTTCTCAAGATTTCTTTTTCGTTTCTTTTCCTTTATTTTGGCCACTGCGTCTAAATCACTATTATTTGACATGTTTAAAAGGCCATGCAGTTACTCACTTTAAGACACCACAAGACTGTTAGCTCTGGACATTAACAGGTAACAACATGGTTGATAACCAAACAACCAAAATTGAATCAGTAGCGCGCCCTAGTGACAAATCGTTCAATGAGCGCAGAAACAACGTAAGTCGTCGACTTAAGTTGTTTCTGAGCCCACTGTATAATTCAACATGTAATTTTGAGTTAAAACGGATAAGACTTGTGTTATTTTAGCAGATATTATGTAGCCTTATGGCTAAAGTATCAAATTATGATGTTAAATGATTTTCTCTAAAATATTGACTTATGATATTTCTGATCTCAACGATTGAATTATGGCATGAAAGTTATAATTGTTAGGCAGTCTAAATTTTACAACGGCGTATCATAAAGACAATTAAAAATATATACAAATACAGTTTTAACTGAACAAATGTTAAATTTCAGACGACAACTGATAAAATGTTGAAATCTAGTAAAGACCTCTGTCCATATGTCCTAAATGAAAATCATGCAATTCAAGATATAAAAAGAGATTGCAAAAATAAAAAACAAATACCTTTAGAATTTGTCGTCAATTGTGTAAAACATCAAGCTGGTACAGACATTATGAACAAATTAGGGTATGTAATGGATTTCTCAAGGAAATTGTAATGGAATGGTTTATTTTTTAGTGAACTTAACTTGATCATAGCATCTTATATATCTGAACAGGTAACAGATGAAGTGTACGAATCCTTAATGAGAAGTTACAAAGTGTTATTAGGTGATTCTGCTGGACTCAAAATAGATTCCCCTATTCGGAGACAAAGACTTAGCAGTTCAGACAGCTCAAGGCATGGTACTAGTGATATATCTATTACAGATAGTAGCCATCAATCAGATCATTCTCCATTGGTAAGTTGTCTTTATGTATTTAAGAATTTTTGTGGGAATCTTAATCGTGTTTTTTGTTTATTACATTCAGAAGTTGGAGTATTTAAATCTTGTAAGTACATTGTAATGGTTAGTTATAGTACAATACTATGTAGACGTTTTAGTAATAGTAGATGTAATTTAAGCGTTAATATATTTAAATGTTAAAAATGAATATTTTAATTTAGGGTTATAGAACATTGTTTAAAATATTAAAAATTGTTTTATTTCAACCGTGTTTTTCTGTATATCACTATACAGTTTTTCTTAGAGTATCATATGTAAATCAACCCCCTTAGTATATTCAATTAATCGGTGCAGGCGATAAGAAAGAGTATAAGTTTATCAAAATATTGATGCAATATTTAGAAGTTTTTCTTAATGAGCTTTGATAGCCCAGGTTTTATGTAACATGGCGGATCACAGTTATTTCCACGATATAATGACCCGGCTAAAGGATTAAAACTGTAAAGTCTATTACGGGCAAGTACCTGAGCACAGCAGGTATGTTTTGGAAGGTCGAAATGCAAATATGCATTTATCTACTTTTAGCGTAGGTTAGTTTGTCGCAAATGTTAAAGCAAAATGGTTTTAAATTCAAAACTATTGATAAACGAAGAAGAATTACGGAGTCTCCAAGAATACAGTTACTTAGGAACGAATATTTAACGAAACTAAAGACGTTCCGAAAGGGAAATTTAGACGAAACTGAGTACGACAGCATTGTCAAGAAACTGGTTTCTTGACAATGAATGATGAGTCTGAAATGTGTCAAGTTGACGTTCCTGTTCACAGAGGCAAAGGCATTATTGCATATGATGGATCTGAAAGTGGTTGGATCGATGAACCACTACTTTCAGCAAAAAACATGAAATCTTGTGTCGATTATGTTTGAAAATTGGTATACCAAAAAGTTTATGCCTTCTTTATACGTTTAGGAAGTGTTACTGTAATAGATAACGCCAGCTATCATTCACGGTAGCTTATTAAAATACCAAATAAATCTTGTACAAAGTTAGAAATTTCTGGAAGAAAATGAATTGTATTGGATTGTAGAAAGCTACACAAAGAAAGAACTTCTGGAAGTTTTAGAAGTTTTACAGACAGACTTTCCCAAAATAATATTATATTGACAATATCGCAGCTGCTGCGGGACATACAATTTTATGACTACCTCTCTATTATTGTGTTTCCAATCCGATCGAACTGATTTGGAGTTAGTTAAAGTAATTTGTACGACGACATAACACTATCCCAACAACAATTCATAAAATTTCTGAGGGAACATATCACATTTCACCAACAAATCGAACGTATTACACATGGAACATGACTATTTGCAGCACCTAGATTTAATTCCACAATTTATAATACGTTTTAGTGAAAATATAACTGATAACATTGACTACGACGATTCTGACAACTGTGAAGACTTTTAGAATATTCATTTTATTTGTGTATTAATACCTAGTGTTATATTGTTACCTTATAACAATAATATTTTTACCTTACATAATAGTTATTTTTATATTAAGTGCGCAAAGCATAGATTTTTTGAGTATGAGATTGTTGAGTTTTTTGTCGAGACCGAAGGTCGATTGCGAAATTTGGGTCCCAATGAAATCCAGTGATACAGGCGAAAACCTTGAGGTGGATGAAATTGCAAATCAAGCAATTTCTAGCATTTTGCCCGTCAAATCGAGACCCCAATATGAATATAATTTTCACAATAAAAAAATAGTTATTTACGATACAAGTGTTAAAAGTGCGATTTTATTTCACGAGTAAAAGTTTGCGAGTGAAATAAAATAGCATGTTTAACATGTGTATCGTACAATATTTTTTCTACAAACACAATTTTTATTATAAAATATAATGGCGTTCATCTGCTACTTTGCTAGCAGATTCTGGTGCAAGCTTATGCTCAATTAAGCGACATGGAGGCTGGAAAAGTTCCACCTTTGCTGAAGGTTACCTAGATTCTCTAGAAAATAAAAACAAAATTGCTCACTCCATCTTCCCAGATCTATCTAATAATTCTATTGCAAATGATAATTTAAATCACGATATTTTAGTTCCTATGAACTATTTGTCTGCAAATAATAATTCTGCAAGTGCAGCAACACATGGAATAAATATCTCCAATTGCACAAACTGTACATTTAATATTAATTATCCAAAGAATTTGTAATTATCATTGTAATAAAAATCATTTGATATGTACGGAATTTTCTCTTGTCATTTTTGACAAACTGTCATTTACTTTTAACACAAATGTTAAAAGTGGCCTTTTTAACACGCTACGCTATAAAATCGCATTTTTAAGTGAAGTTAGCCGTGTCAAAATGTCAAGTTTTAACGGTGTTTGTAGAAAAAGGTTTTTTTAACACTGAAAAAAAACTTTTTAACGGTTAAAAAATGACACACTTTGCATACAGAGATTCATGAAAAAAAGTCACTTTTTTGCCAATTGCAGAAAAAAATATAATACATGTACAGTCGCCAGCAATAAATTCTGGTCGTCAAAGTCATGCTTTGACACAATGGCTCCATTGTATAATCGTCGTAAATATCATAGCTAAAGACCGGATTATATGCAAAAAGAAACTGAAAATATGCAGATGTTTTAGCCTAAATATGCACTTCCTTATGAAAAATATGCAGGTAAAAAAATACGAGGAATGTTATAAAACGGAATACTGTAGAAAAAATATTCTATTATGTTTACTACAAGTTTATTTAGAACATTTTACAACATAATTAACTATGAAAACAATTTACAATCACATATTTCTCAAAGTTTTCAACAGAACAATTGTGACGCTTGTCTGAAAACATGTATTTATATATTGAAAAGGTTCGTTCTACGTCGACGCTTGTTATAGGAGCATATTTCAAATTAGAAATATCATCTATTGTCAACTCAATATTTTCTACTGACTCACCACACAAGATTTTAGCAATGTCCATTAGGTTTTTAAAACCTTCATTTTTTCCTATTACACTTAAAAAAATTTTTCATACACGGACTGTCCCACGCCTCCTTTAACATCAAGACATGACTTTTCAAATTTGTTTATTATTTCAACGCTCTCGATTAGCGACATAACTTGTTTTTCCAACTGCAATATAGAAGTGGAAATAAAACTGTAATTGGCTTTAATAAACGCCAACTGTTGAGGTATTTCTTTACTTGAATACACCTTTTGGGCGTCTATCACAGATTGTGCATCCATAATAATTGTCTTTATTCCTTCATAATGATTTGCATGAAAAATAGCAGCCTCCAACCACGTTCCCCATCGTGCGATTACTGGTTGAGGAGGAAGCGGAACACCGGGTAGATGTTGTTTATAAAACCGAACTCTTAATGGGGCCTTTAAAAATACTTTCTTAACACTACTAATTAAAGTATTTACTAAGGGAAAATGGTTTCTCACTTCTTCTGCAACACGATTTAGTCCGTGCGCCAAGCAAGTTGTGTGAATTAAATTTGGGTAAAAGATTTTCAAGTAGAAAGCTACCTTCACCATGTATGATGCAGCATCCGTCAAAAACAATAGAATTTTCTCTGTTGGAATCGATTCCGGTAAGAAGAAAATTGCCAGATCTTCCTGTATAAACCTTGTTATTGTCAAATTATTTGCCTTTTCCAACTGTTTGGATGAAATTAAATAAGATTTTGCTGGAGACGGTACGTTAAGGATACCAATCACTAAATAAACTATGTATCGGGCCACACTATCAGTAGTTTCATCTACTCATATATAAAGATAATTGTTTGCAACAACCTTCTTAATGCTATTCAATGCTTCTGCATCGATACAGCGAATATAATTTTTTCTTGACGTGCTCTCGTCGGGAATGTTATATTTGCTGATGTACTTTTGCAAAAATAACTTGACATTTAAATTGTTTAATTTATGTATAGCAAGCGTCAATTAAGTTGGCGCGTGGAGGGGGTGCGCAGAAGCCGTTTTTAAAAATGTCCACCGCCACTACTCAAGTAATTGTCAGATTACATTTGTCATTGACGTTTGACGGAACATAATGTCTTAGCTAGGGGATCACAAAGTGATACACGCTCAGAGGTTAGAATTATCTGACATTTGATGTAAAACCAAATACAAATCTCCCCACTACTTCTAATCCTGCGCGAACTGACCCCTCCTCGCGGCAACTTAATTGGCGTTTGCTATAGTGGAATATATATCCGCCTACACAAACATTTGACACAAATCTACATTAAATTGTTCTTGTTCCGATTTTTTGGAAGTTGATGGCAAAGATTGCGGTAATGTTTGCCAACTCTTCTTCGCCAATTTCATCTTTGTTAGTTTTGCAGCATGAGATGGAGTTTTCATATGTTGGTTGACTTGGAACTTTCTCTCACTTGTAATCTGCAAAAAAAATCATATCATCGGTTGTTTTCTTATAAAATAAATGTTAGTAAAAGATAAAGGAATAATTAAAAACTTAATTAATTAATTAATAAGAGGAAATAAACTTAAAATTTTACACAATCTTGCAGCAAGCTACGCAAAACACTTTTTCTCCATCCATACGCAATTCTGAATAAGGTGCAATCCATCCAGGCACAGTCGCTATTGTCGGCATTTTTGCTATTATATATCAGAACTCACAAGCTTACACTTCGAAAAGCCAACGTAAAATGTCGTTTAAAATAAAATTACTTTGGAATATGGGAATAAATTTCTCCGAATAGCAAAGAAACATATATGTACTCCTAATTTTATGGTAAAATTTGGTATTTTTTTCTGGTATTTTTGTATTTATTTAGAAGTTTTAAGGTATTAGCTTTTCCTGAAATTTTGTCTCGGCCTGAATGTATGGGAAGGGCATTAATAAATTCTTGGAGACCCTTATCGGAAAAGTAACGGGAAGAGGCTTAATAAAATGCTATTTTTAATTTAAAGAGGGCTGTTTAATTTTTGTTTGTTTGTTACATCCATGATATATTTTTAGTAATGCCTATAATAATTTAGTAAATAAATATGCAAATTTATGCAAACTGCATATAATCCGACCTTTAGTCATAACCTATAATTATGTTGCATAATAATAATTGTCATTTTTTCTTTGTCAAATTTCATTCATATTGACAATTCATTGACATAGGCATTATCAGGACAATCTAATCAAATTTCGAAGTGACATTGACGACCAGAATTGATTGTTCGCGAAAGTGCATTGTGTAAATTTATTTTAACCATCCTGGTTGGGTATCGATATATTCTAATATTTCTAATCACTTCTTTGTACCGAGATATCAAAAATTATATTGGTCAACGGGTGGTCATGGTAAGGAAAAAGTCTGTCGTCTTACCTTTGTTATACATATATCATCCTAATGAATTAATTCAAATATTCTATAAAAGTTGTCGGTCTATATGATGTTTTTATTCTAATGTTAAATAATAAAATCGCTAGGTTAAACATTAAATGGATTTAATTACGATTTTAGTAACAAAAAGCTGAATTGTTGAAAATGTCCGCCTTGTTCAATGCGGGTCTTCATGCTGTTAAAAGCATTTTGCAACATTTCCGGCGTTATGGTTGCAACTTCTTCAACAATTCTTTCTTGCAGCCTTTGTAAATTATTCACAGGAGTTCTAAAAATCCTATTTTTAAATAAGGAAACACAAAGAAGTCCATAATTGTTAAGCAAGGCGACCTTAGAGGAAATTCAACTTCGGTCCGCAGACTTATCAGTCGGTCATCAAAATACTCACGGAGTAATTTTATATTGTCTTTTGTCGTATGTGCTGTTGCACCGTCCTGTTGGAAATACCCATGTTCATCATCATAAAGTGAAATAAATTCGTTAAAATGAAATTTCTATATCTCTCCGTGTTGACGTGTTGAGCTGGTAGGCCCAAATTATGGGCCTACCAGCCCCCTTTTTTATGTAATACGGAATAAGATTCGCCAAATACTTTAACACAGTTCGAAAGTCAGAAAAACTATCCAAACAACTGCTGGTTATAAATTCGAACACCATTTACTTCGACTCCATTTCGAAAATATGCTTCTGGCATGAACAATTTATGTGTTGTGAAAACCATAATTGAAAACATAAACTGTTTGGCAAATGAATTTGACAATTCAGAATATAATTGATATTAGCTTACCAAGACCTCCTTTGACCAGGATAATTTTTGATATCTCTGTACAAACGTGCTCAGGTAACGTGTCTTCAAAAACTTTTCCTCATTAGAGACGGCCAAGCTTTTTGATAATGGTTGGTGACAGTGCACGTAATCTGTCACAAACGTATAATTTCTGAGTATGGCCGTCTCTAATGAGGAAGACACGTTACTTGCTCGTAATAAACTTTACAGTTTTAATCCTTTTGTCGGGTCGTTATACCTGGGAAAGAACTATTAACTACATAGTGTTATACAGGGTGGCGCAAAACTACCGTTATGGTTTGAATGTTTAATAACTTTTTTATTTAATGGTTAATTATTATTACTATTTTTTTGTTATAAAGTATATTAATGGGGAATATTTTTGGCTTAAGTATGAAAAATTATATCCCTCAAGTGGTGGCCATTTTCGGCTTCGCACATTCGTGCTCTTTCCAGTACATTTTGCATAACTTTTCGTAAAATTTCCGGTGTTATGGCTTGAATTTCATTGCGAATGTTTTGTTTTAGCTGTGGTATAGTCGCTGGCTTATTTACGTATTCCCTTTCTTTCAAATAACCCCAAAGAAAACAGTCTGGCGCTGTTAAATCCGGTGAACGTGGAGGCCAATTGAAATCGCTTCTGCGCGAAATAATGCATTCGCCAAGGAGGTCCTGTAACATAGCCATTGTATCCTTTGCAGTGTGGGCTGTGGCTCCATCTTGTTGGAACCATAACTGTGGATGGTTTTCTACAGCTGGCCTCAAAAAATTATCCAGCATCGTTCGATATTCAGCACCATTAACCGTAACTGAGGCGCCATGTGCATTTTCAAAGAAATATGGACAAATGATCCTTTCGGACGATACACCGCACCAAACAGTACACTTAACTGAGTGTAATTGTTGCTGATGAACTGTTCTCGGATTTTCCGTAGCCCATATCTTGGAATTTTGCTTGTTTACGAAACCATTCAAATGGAAATGGGCTTCATCGCTCATTATCAAATTGTTAATGAACTCGCGATTTTCTTCTGCTTTTTGTCGGAATGAAATGGCATAATCTAGCCGTTGTTGGTAGTCTAACGGCTTCAATTCTTGCACAAGCTGAACCTTATACGGGAACATGTGCAATGCGGCCATAATCCTCTGAACGGACCTCCGCGATAGCCCCAGTTGTACCGAACGTCTTCTAGTTGATGTTTCTGGACTGTCCTGTACACTATCCACAGCACGTTGGATATTTTCTTCCGTGTGGACCGTACGTGGTGTTCCGGTACATGGAAGGTGTCTTATTCTACCATGTTGTCGAAAATTTTCAACCAGGCGGTTTATTGTTGGTGCTTAAGGTCCAGTACGCACATTAAAAAAACCACGATAAGCACGCTGCGTCAATACAAGTGACCGATGATTTTCAAAATAAAATTCAACAAGTTTTGATCGCTGTTCTGTGGTGTATCGTTCCATTTCTAATTCCCCAACTTTTCTTCACAAAATTCTGAAATAAAAATAAAAAATATAAATTTATTAAAAAAGTTATTAAACATTCAAACCTTAACGGTAGTTTTGCGCCACCCGGTACATCTGTTATTACCTTAGCGAGTTTTATGTCTACATATTTTCTTTGCATCAAGTTGAGGATGAAGAAATGCCATCGATTTTCGAGGCTGATTAATATTATATCAAAAAAGTTCAAATATGGTGAAACTAGAAATGATTTCTCCACTTGCCAAATAGCGAATACTACTAAAAATAAATATAATGTAATACCACCAAAGTAGTTTTTACAAAAGTGCAAAATTGCTTTAATAAAGTAAAAAACTAAAAATATACTATCATAAAAAATAAAAGCATGTTTTAAAATGAATAATAATTTAATATTCTCAAGTAGTAATTCACGGAGGACTGTAAATAATTGAGCGTCAGTAACTCATTGAGTATATTATAAAAAAATTATATTCCATTATTACTATTGATTGTATTTTGACGTAGAATATGAATCCAAAATATTTTCCTCAAATTTCTTCGCAAATGCTAGAAAAAAGACGACGAAAATACTGCATTTTGTTCCGACTATAACTAGCGAAACAAATCTGCCTGTCATTCAGTCAATTTCGATCGTTGCATGTGTACATTTCGATTATGCCTTACACAACGCATGAACTGTTGATTTACAGTTTTTACATTTAAACATAAAAAAGAGTTTATAAATGATTCACAGCTGATATATTAATACGTAACGCTATTAATGTTATTGAACTCTAAGCATACAAAGCTGCTATCTTGTAGACTTTTTATAACACCAGCTGTCTAAACAATTCAGTTTTTATAAATATAAACATTGCAGCGTTATTATTACTATTATAGTATTAAAAATATATAAACAGAAGTTGATGTAAGCAGAATTGCTAATATAAATACTTTTTGAATTTTAATGTAGTCTTCCATAGTATAATAATATATAATCTTTTAAGAATATTCCCCTTTTATATATCAAAGTAATATTGCAATAGTGTTAGTAGTCAATGTAGTTAAATAGATTACATCATTACATAGTTGCACAAAGTGTACTTTCACATATTGATGACGAGTTTTGAAGATTTTTTAATGTAACCATTGCAGTAAAGTACTTTTATACTAGCAAGTTTTTTTTAAATAAATTTGTAGTCAGTGTGTGAATTGGACGAAGCGCCTAGAAGCGTCTCTGTCCAAGAGATGTCGGATATTTAAACGAAATTAGTGGCGCCATCTCTTGGTGAGGGATTTATTTATGAAGTGAAACCTGCCTAAATAATATGAAAAAATTTTGTGTCATTTGGTTCACTAGAAGGCCAGAAATGACGTATTTATGTGACATTAATTTGATTTCATAGTACTGTAGTGCGGTTAACATTTAATCTATCTGAAAGTTCTCTCGAGGTTTGACTTGAATTTTCTCTCACTAAAGGCTTCAAGAGTTCCATGTCTGAGAATTTTTTAAACTTATATTTTATTATAGTAAAAATATATAACGATTTCCTAATAGGGCGTTCTAAAAGAAAAAGCTAAACAAATTTTGGTCGAAAGCTTATTTAAACTAATTGAATAAATTCGTTCTTGGAATTTGGGCTTCTTACTTGATACTTTAATGCCATTACATCTTATACCACATAAATAATTATAACAGAATTACCGATGTTGTAATCTTCAATAGTAACGCTAAGTGTTAACATTACTACTGAAGACAGTGTGATAACTATTTGTGTAATGTAGAATATATAAATGTTGAAGTCTATAAACATGCCTAATCAAATTGGAAGTAAGGTTTTTACTTGTTTTGTAAAAATGACAATATATGTAATGCAAAAATAAGGGAGTTGTGAGTCTCTCATTGAACTTACATGTTCGGAATCCTCTTGTGTAAAATTGCAAAAAAATAAAATAGTGCTTGATAATTATCCCTAAATTGCGAGGGCAGGTTGACTTGTTTGCGCGATCGTCTTGACTAGGCCGTGAAATAAAAAAAAATCACATCATATTTTGCCTTGTCAGTTTATTGTTAGTGTTTGATAAATTTGTGTCAAAGCGTGCTTCGTAGGCAATTTAATTTTAATTTTACGCTGTTACTAATTAAGTGTAAATGGATAATTTTGAACAACTTGCAGTGATTAAGAATCTTTTAAAGAAAGGCATGTCCTTTACCGAAATCGATGATGATATGCGGGTTAGACCTGGGTGAGAGTTGTCCTTCGTATGCAAGCGTCAGAAAATGGGAAAATGAATTTAAGTGTGGCAGAAGCAGCTTAGAAGATCATCTACAAGTCCAGAAATGGTGGATAAATTCCATAATTGATTGCTAGGTGACTGATGATTGAAAGCATTAGAAATAGCAGAGGCAATTGGCATTTCAAAGGAACGGATGCTTTATATTTTACACGAAGAACTTGATATGAGAAAGCTTTTGGCAAGATAGGTGCTTCGTTTACTAACGACGGAACAAAGACGTGTTCGCTGTAAAATATCGATGAATAATCTAGAAATTTATAAACGCACCACAATGGATTTTTTGCGCCGATTTGTTACTTCTGACGAAACATGGGTTTATTATTATACATTCGAATATTATTGATAGCCTATCTTCAAAAGGGCATGACTGTAATCGACGAATATTACAGATCGTTTGAGGACGGCTATTGCTGAAAGCTGTCCAGGAATGACTAAAAAGAAAGTGCCCTGCCAACATGATAATGCGCCTGTGCATTTCAGTAAGGTTGCTGCAAAAAAATTGAAGAATTAAGGTTCGAATTGGTACCGCACCTCTCATATTCGCCAGACCTAGCACTATCTAACTTTCATCTATTCCCTAAATTAATAGATTTTCTCGAAGGCAAAAAATTCTTGTGCACAAATGAAGAGCTAACTTCAACAGTAGACGATTATTTTGCAGGGTTAGTTTAAGCGAATTAAGAGAGATTATGTGGAAAACAACGTTTGTTTATTTAAATTATTCTTTTGTTTCTGCACGATCGCGCGAATTAATCAACCCGCCCTCGTATGTTATCAATTTTAAACATTTTCTTAAATAAAACAAGTGTTTGTTACATATCTTTATAAAGCTTTATTAAAAAGACAAAATAATATTTTTATGCGATTGTAAAGACCTAATTGCAATACCTCAGTTTCTTTTAAGAAACTGCCATTGCGCCTTATGTAAATATGGCGCATTTTTCTACAGGAAACTTTGGCGCCAATTATTTTTGAAGTTTACTGTTGTAGATTTTTTGTGTGCTAGGTTTTTGTATTTCTTTTTAAATGGCCGTGAGAACTATTATTTTTGAATATAGTATATGTACTTATGTACTTTTTGGTTATTTTATTTACATAACAATGTGTATATTGTAACGTTTGTCTTTCGGGTTCTTAAATAAAACTAACAATAACTTTAGACACACACTATATTAATATTTAAAACGTATAACAATATAAAACTAACTATTAACAACAATAAGTACATTTATGTATTCTATATTTATGTAACTATATTTATGTGTACTTCGCGAGACTGTAGGATTCAATAAATGGTCATCCCTTCTTCGACGCGGCTTTTATATCGGTGAATACTCCTTCTAGAGCCTTCACGTAGGCCTCGCGAAAACATCCAGAGGGATGACGCATCTCGCGTCAGCGGATGAGTCATTACATTGCCCCCTTCTTAAAAATGAAGTTTCGTCCCGAAACATGTCATGCTTTGGTCTCCTCAAACGATGACGAAATCGACAGGTAGGGCCTTTGTTACATTGCGACGTCATATCGAAATAACAGTCCACGGTCTTATCTTGCCTGGATGGACAGGAATATTCAAGCTGGTAACTGCATACCAGAATTTCCATACCAGTATGTCGGAAGATTACTTCCAACATGCTCCTTACAATTCTCCAGTCCAGGCGGTCCAATCCACAACCCAATTTTGGAACTGCTAATTTCAGAATGTCTTGCTGTAACATTTGTTCGCGTAAGTGGGTCAGGGCCTCCCATAAGGCTCGATAGGTTGGCTTTAGGCTCGACAGTTCTTTCGTGACCAAATAAAATATGGGCTGTCCTTCATTTATTATTTGGAGACTCTTCCCAATTGCTGGTCCCTGCTGCCTTAGCCTATCGATTCTGCCAAATCTCTCTTTAAATTCCCAGGCAATTCCTTTGGCCATTCGTAGATCTCGGGCTACGCAATGAGCAAGCGCGTAGTCTGGCGGCACCGTGAACAAATCCTGCTGTTTCTCGATGGTTACCCCAAATCGAGCTTTTCTCGAACCAGAATACTCTTGCATAAAGTCTTCGAAGGTTAGTTCATGGTATTGGCTATCCAATCGGCGCAAGTCGGCGGCTTCGTCATTATTGTCTCCAGAGTATGGGGCTAATCGATTAAAATGTACGACTCTTGGCTTAGTGTGAGGTGTTCGCCTGATGCGGTATATTACATCGTTGATCCGCTTCAACACCTCGTATGGCCCCTCCCAATTCTTTTGAAGTTTTGGAGATAGGCCCCGTCGACGTTGTGGATTATACAACCAAACCCGATCGCCTTCATGGTAACCACTCTTCTCGGCGTTGATGTCATAGCTCTCTTTCATTCTGTCACTAGCATCTTGGATATTATGTCTGACTTGTTCATGGATATTATCTAGTCGTCGTCTGAGCGTGCTGACATAATCTTCTCCGGCAAGATCGTCACCAGGCTTGCTCCCAAACTTTAAATCACAGGGCAATCGGAGTTCCCTCCCGAATAGCACGTTGGCTGGTGATTGGCCTGTTGTCTCTTGAACGGAGGCCCGATACGCCATTAGAAATAATGGTAAATGTTCGTCCCAATCTCTCTGGTGTTCGGAGACCACTTTGGATAAGTGTCTGATCATGGTCTTGTTCATTCGCTCTACCATCCCATCTGATTGTGGATGCAAGGGAGTTGTTCTCGTCTTCCGTATGCCCAAAAGTCCACACATCTTTTCGAATAGACTGGACTCAAAATTTCGTCCTTGATCGGAATGAAGTTCCAAGGGTACACCAAAACGGCTGACGAACTCCTTCACAATCACGTCTGCTACAGTTCCAGCTTCTTGATTTGGTAGAGCATATGCTTCAACCCATTTGGTAAAGTAATCCATGACCACTATTATGTATTTATTTCCTTTGCTGCTTTCTGGAAAAGGACCGGCGGCGTCTATGGCGATCCTTTCAAATGGGCTTCCTACATTGTATTGGCGCATGGGTGCACGTCGACGCCTCTGGGGACCATTGCTTCCGGCGCAATTAGCACACTTTCGGCACCATTCTTTCACATCTCGTGAACAATTCACCCAGTAAAATCTCTGGCGCACCTTCTCCAGTGTTTTATGGACTCCAAAATGTCCCCCAGAAGCACCATTATGGAGTTCTCGCAATACCTCTGGTATTCTTTTCTTGGGAACCACCATTTGCATCTTCCGCTCGCTTCCATCGTGATTTTCGACCTCACGTCTCAGGAGATCGTCTTCTATGGTTAAAGAATCCCATTGTGCCCAGTATGACTTCAATTCTCGTGAATGGGGAGCAATTTCTTGCCAGGTCGGTCTTTGCCCATTTCTTTTCCAAGCCCTGAGGACTGCAAGATCCGGATCAGCTTCTTGATCCGCGCGCAAATTGTCAGGTTGCCATTGGTCATCAACAACGGTGGTTCGAAGAGCGTTGGCCGATTTGTCTTCGATTCTGTTACAATGTCGACAGTCTTCTGGACAGGGCCTTCTGGAAAGGGCATCTGCATTTTGATGTTTGAGGCCTGCTCTGTGTTCAATGACAAAGTCGTACTCCTGTAGCCTCTCAATCCATCTAGCTACTTGACCCTCTGGATTCTTAAATTGCAAGAGCCACTTTAAGGCGGCATGATCAGTGCGGATCAGGAACTTCTGCCCATACAGGTACTTGTAAAAGTGCTCAATGGTCTTAACTACTGCCAATAGTTCTCTCCTGGTTACGCAGTAGTTCCTCTCTGGTTTGGACAGGGTCTTGCTGAAGTATCCAATGACCTTTTCTTGTCCATCTTGGATTTGAGAGAGCACGCCACCAATCCCGACGTTACTGGCATCCGTATCCAAAACAAACCTCCCAGATGGCAGCGGATAGTTCAAAACGGGTGCACTGATCAACGTACCTTTTAACAACTCAAAGGCCGCTTGGCATTCGTTGTTCCAAATGAATGCTCGATTTTCTGTTAGGCGAGTAAGTGGTTTTGCAATGTTGGAGAATCCCGGAACGTAGCGTCGATAATATGTGCATAATCCCAAAAAGCTTCTTAGCTGATGTTTGTCTTTGGGTACCGGCCATTTTTCCACAGCTTTTACTTTTTCTGGATCCACAGCAATTCCTTTTCCGGAAACCACATGTCCAAGGTAATTTACCTCCTTGCGGAAAAGGTGACACTTCTTTGGACTTAATCTCAGGTTGGCATCTCGCAACCTCTGGAATACTACTTCCAAATTTTTCATGTGATCTTCAAAGGTCTTCCCTACCACAATCACATCATCGAGATATACCAGGCAGGTGTTCCAAGACAGTCCCCTCAGTACAGTGTCCATGAGTCGCTCAAAAGTAGCTGGGGCGTTACACAGTCCAAATGGCATGACTGTAAATTGCCAGAGTCCTGTACCTAAACTGAAGGCAGTCTTCTCTTTGTCATTGGGATCCATTCCCACTTGCCAATAACCGCTCTTTAAGTCGAGAGTGGAGAACCATTTTGCTCCTGCCAAGGTGTCTAGCGTATCGTCTATTCTTGGGAGAGGATAGCTGTCCTTTTTGGTCACACTATTCAAACGACGATAGTCCACACAGAATCTGGTAGATCCATCCTTCTTCCTGACAAGGACCACTGGTGAAGCCCATGGACTATTCGATGGTTCAATTACTCCTTGGCCTTCCATATCTTGTATAATTTGCTTGGCGTCCTCACGTTTTGCCAGAGGTAACCTCCTTGGTCCTTGTCGAATTGGACTTGCATCGCTGGTATTTATTTTGTGCATTACAATATTGGTTCTTCCCTTCGTACCAGTTTCAGTTTCAAAGACGTCTTCATAATGTTTGATTAGGTCCTTAACTTGACTTTGTTCCTTCTTGCTCAATCCTTGACATGCGGAGTCGATTATCTTGGACAATTTCTCAGGAACCTGCACGAATCCATTCTTCTTCGCCTCTATGCGATGAACGACGGCCGACACTGGCGAACACCACCCCAGAATAGTACCCTTCTTCAATGAAACAGGGTAATGGTTCACATTCATTACCCTTATCGGTACAGTCTTCTGAGTCTTAACCAGCATTTTGGCAACTACTATTCCTCGGCCCACCTCGTCATCATCAGCCTTTGGTTTCAACATTGTAACATTTCCGTCCAAATAATCACCTTCCATACACGCCGTCAAAAATGTCTCACTTCTTGCATCCAGAACAACATTCTCTGCTGTAATTACTTGTACACTCCCACAATTTTTTCCATGAAGAAACAATTCCTCATTATTTATTTTTAAAGTGCCTTCTTTCATGTTTAACTGGAAGCCGTAGGTGTTCATGATGTCTAATCCCAAGATTATCTGTTCTTCTATGTCGGCTACGAGAACACGATGTCGGATTGATGTTGGTCCTATGACAAAATTGACATCTACTTCACCTTCCACAGAAGCTGCTTCTCCAGTAGCTGTCCTTAGTCTCCATTTGCTAGAAAGTAATTCTTTATTCCAGGATATTAAATCGGGTCGTACAATGGTTTTCGTCGATCCAGTATCTAGCAAGCAAGCATAGGTTCTTCTTTCCATAATAGCATCCACATACAGGCCATTTGTTTGATTTTGCAAGGATGCGATTTGGGCAGTCCTTGGGACTTTCGGATTCTCAGCGGATTCTTTCTTGGTCCTTTTATCACATTTATTCTGGATATGACTGTTTCTTCTACAATTCCCGCATGGCCGCGCACTTTTATTTGATTTGATCTGATTTAGGACTTGACTAACCACCTGCTCCATGAACTCCTCATTTTCCTGTTCGTCGACAGAACAGCCACGAGCATTGTTCCGAGAGGCTTGTTTAGCAGTCTCAAACCCAAGCGCGTGCGCCAAAGCATCGATCAAGGTTTTCGGTCTTGCCAACCTTAATGCTTGCTGCGTATCAATATCCCGGAGACCATCTATGAACGTCTGGACTGCTAGGTGTTCCATGAAATTATCTGGCGCCATCGGATATGCAAGTCGAACTAGACGAGCAATATCTGCCTCAAATTCCTGAAGATTCTCGCCTTTCTTCTGTGATCGATTCTTCAGTTGGCTATGGTATACTTGCTCCAAATGCGCATGGCCATATCTCATCTCCAAGCGTTTAATGAGTTGAGAATAATCTTTACGTTCCTCAGGAGGCAATGTCTGCAAAATATCACTAGCATCACCCCTCAATGCTATGACTAAAGCAGTCGCCTTCTCGGCAGAAGACCATGCGTTTGCTTCTGCGGCCGCTTCGAATTGCGTCAGGTAAGTTGCCCATGACGTCTTTCCATCAAAGGTTGGTGGCTTGATTCTGGTCCTTGAAATAGCCACAAGTTCTTGTTTTATTTCGATGGGCCGCGGTATGACTTCTTCGTTGACCTGCCTGGGATCAGAATGACTCATGGTAGCGGGTAATTTCATCTCAATTATTATTGCCTCTAAAAGTCTAGAATGTTCTCCAATTTTCTCTTCTACAGCTGTGAAAACCTCTTCTTTTAACGCTTCTGATTTTTCCGCTAGTCGCTGTTCTAGAACTTTTTCGAAGTTTCTAGAATTTTCTAGTAATTTCTTTTCCAGATTTTTCTCGAGGATTCTAGCGGTTTCTTTGTTCCATTTGTTCTAGAGTTTTCGCTAAGTTTCCAGAAGTTTCCAGGTTCTTCTGCTCCATTTGTTGCATTTGGGTTTGTGAATCTATTAGACGCTGTTCCAAGGTTTGCGAATTATCTATTAGTCTTTGTTCTAGTTTCATAAACAGCGAATTCACGTCAGCATCTCCGCCTGGAACTTGAAAGACATAATTCTCTGGATCCTCGCCTTCTTGGATCAACACATTGCGAAGCCGTTGCTGGAGGATCGACTTTTTGCCAGTTGTATCCTCATCCCTCTCTTCTAATTCTCGTTTTAACTCGGACACTTTTAATTCCGTGAGTTTCATTCTATTAGCCATCACGATATTTAAAAATAACGTCTTTCCGCACTGTATATTTATTTAAACGAATACTTAATTAACACTTAATTGTCTACTTAGTTTATTATTTATTAATTAGTCCACACCTGAATACCACTGTAACGTTTGTCTTTCGGGTTCTTAAATAAAACTAACAATAACTTTAGACACACACTATATTAATATTTAAAACGTATAACAATATAAAACTAACTATTAACAACAATAAGTACATTTATGTATTCTATATTTATGTAACTATATTTATGTGTACTTCGCGAGACTGTAGGATTCAATGAATGGTCATCCCTTCTTCGACGCGGCTTTTATATCGGTGAATACTCCTTCTAGAGCCTTCACGTAGGCCTCGCGAAAACATCCAGAGGGATGACGCATCTCGCGTCAGCGGATGAGTCATTACAATATGAAACATGTTTTCTCATTGAAAGTGAGCGCAGAACTACTTTTCTTACAAAGACAATGGCTTAGGTTCACTCGGCGTTTTCAAATAGATCTCACGGGGATGAACGATAATAAAATTAAAAGTAATAAAAATGACGAAACATATTACGGGTCTAACCGGAAAAACCCTACGCCTAATTTGGTTAGCAACTAATCTATAAACATATGACAGTAAGATACCTATACAACAAAGGTACAGCAATAAATGTACCTTGTAATAGCTAGAGACCGGATGCACCAGGCCGAAATTACGATGGACAATATAAATAGTCTATCACTAAGTACAACACACAGTTATTGAATAGCACTATTCATTCGGTTAACCGCACATCTGGTTTTTGACGTTGAATTGCGACGCAATTACTTCAATATTATAGTGAAATTCCTTTCCTCATGAGCGTAGATACAAGCGGGGTTTTTATCATTTATTTTATTTATTAGTTTATATTTCGTAAGATAAATAAAGTACGGTGAGTTAGTTTCTTTTTTTTCATTGTTTTAACTGTTAATTACTATACTACGTAATTTTTGTAATAGATCCCGTTTAATATCGTTTCATCGAATCTACTTCTGCCAATTATTTTGACGTAAGCGTCGCAGTGAGTATCAATAACTTACGCATACATTTTTATTTTTCATTTATATAGATCTAGAACATTGTTTAAGTTACTTTTTCAGATATGATATTGAACAAAGTCGAGAATGGCATCGTGAAACAATGGCTAGTTGAATTAAGGATCATACTGATTGTATGTCCATTGCCAGTGATTCCGAAGTTTATTGCAAAATCTGTAAAATATCCTTAAGAATTCCAAGAAATCGCACGTAAAACGTCACTTAGCATCGCAAACACATACACAGATATTAGACCCGTTGGAATCAGACTATTTTAACGAAGAACTCTGTGAAACTTTAATGGCGGCAAATATTCCATTAAATAAACTTAACAATCCCACCTTCAAAACATTTCTCCAAAAATATACTGGTCGAAATGTTCTTAATGAATCCACCTGACGCAAATATTATATTTCTAAGTGCTACACGAAAGCAGTAGAACGCATTAGAAGCCATCTTTCAAATCAGTACCTATGGATAAGTGCCGACGAAACTGTCGATATATTAGGACGCTGTGAGGTAAATGTTGTATATGGTGTACTATACCCAACTATTCCATATAACGCATATATAATAGCAACAAAAGTTATAAATACAGTTGATGCGGAAACAGTAGCTAAAATCATTTACGAGAATATGAACCAAATACTTCATTCGGACGACAGGTACAGAAAGAATAATACAAAGGTATTTTTAATAATATAAAATATTATTAAAAACCTGGTGTGAAGTTAATAATATTTTATATTATTAAAAATACCTTTGTATTATACAAAACTGGTGGGGTTTACCTACTCATGTATGTTTCAATTATTCTGATACAGAAAGAATACTTTTATTTGTCAGTGACAGTGCTGCATATATGTTAAAAACAGGCAGACTATTAAAGAATACATATCCTAATACGCTGTATATTACTTGTGTAGCACATGCTCTCCACAGAATCTGTGAATATATCAGCGACACCTATCTGGAATCTTTTTAAAAAAGTTTTCAGTAAAGCACCATTGGGAGTAGCTCTTTACAAAGGAAAACTTCCATCTTTGTCACTGCCTCTCTCTCCAGTAATAACTAGATGGGGAACATGGTTGGAAGCTACTAGTTTTTATGCAGAGAATTCCGATAGTTTTACAAAATTCCGTTACATGTTTAAATGACGATGCTCGAAGTATTTCTGTGTGCAAGGAACTAATATAAATTCCAAATTTAAAAAATCAGTTGTACTTTCTTCAGGAACACTTTGGAAGTTTGCCAAAACTAATCACTTATTTTGAAAATAAAAATCTCAAATTAAATGATGGATTAACCACATTAGATGTGGCTATTAATAATTTGAAAAATATTCCAAGTGACTTCGGAGGTGGTCTTCGGCAAAAGTTTGACGCAGTTTTTTTTAATAGAAATCCAGATTTAATAACATTGTGTAACAATTGTGTATGGTGACACTGCCTGAAACTCTAACTGCTAAATGCGCTGAAATAAAAGAATATTTTCAGTATGTACCTATAACCAGTTGCGATGTAGAAAGGACGGTTTCTATCTACAAGGATGTGTTTCATTCAAAGAGAACAAATTTTACAGAAGAGAACCTTGAGAAAGTATCGCTGGTTAATATTAGTACTCTTTTACTCAACTTGAACAACAAAATGAACAAATAAAAATGTATTTCGTATTTTATAGATCACCGCCCGTTTGTTTTTCAATTATATAAATAAAAGTAAAAACTCTTTAAAAATACAAATTTTCTATAGTACACCCGCGGGCGACGAGTCATTGGCCTTTTGTGTCCGGTCCCTAGTCACTTTACAATTATAAACTAAAACGTGATATTTACCTAATATTTTGACATTGAAATAGTATATTAAAAAACAAGTTTCATAAGGCACCATTTTGCCGCACGAGATCAGTTTAGAAAACGAGCCGCGATAGCGGCGAGTTTTCTAAAGAGCGAGTGCGGCAAAAGGCCTTATGAAACGAGTTTTTTATACTATTTTTTCTATTTTGCATTTTTTACATTAATAAATTGGAATTATTTAATTTGGAAGTTCAGAGTTTAATTTTTATATAAAGCATGCAGTTGGTCACATTGATACTTGACATTGTCAAATTTAAATCTTGCTATCCGCGAAGTATATTATATTACATATTATTTATTAATTTTCGTTAACATTACTTGATATTTTATTTAAAAATATAAACATGAGTGACTTAGAAACTAATATATCTTGTTGCCAATTGTATACAATATACGTTGTTTGTGTAGAGTACGAACATATATAATATCTAGAGCTGAGGATGTTTGCGGTACGGCAGGACCGTATGTAGTGCATCCCCACATTTAACTATTTATCTAAATATTCTCTGAAATGATTTGCCGGATCTAATAAATTAATAGAGTGATATTTTAGTATGCACTGGATATTGTTATTATACAAAATCATAATAGCCATTTGTATTTATGGATCATAAATAATAATACGCATGTATTTGTATTTGGTTGTGAATTCAATTTAAACTTAAAACGAATCGTAATATTTTAACGACAAGCCGTCCTTACAATACATGCATTCGAGACAAAATGTGCAACTGTACGAATAACTTCCATAATTGATCGAAAATGGACATTTTGGAGCTGAAGTAAAGCCCCTATTCTTAGAAAATTTTATTACTGTCGTTAAGAACTATTATTATAAACAACAAAGGCCTTTTATTAGTGTTGAAGTTTTAGTTTCATTGAATTTCCATGTTGTAAGTAGTCAATTGTAAAGTGTTCATTCACAATATTCTAAAACAAGGTGTAAATTTAACTAAAATCCAGAAAAACACATTCTGATAATATATTACTAGATTAGAAGCTGTGTTTATTACTATTTATTATATTATTTTTATAACCAAATGCAATAAAAGCTACGAAAACAAAAGAAACCTCGATTTATTAAAATCTTGTCACACAGCCTTTCAAAGCCTGGCAGCACATATTTTGCATATATTTTATATATACTACCTACTTGAACTAGGTGAATGAAGTTATAAGTTATAACTTCTAACTTCATTCACCTAGTTCAAGTAGGTAGTATATATAAAATATATGCAAAATATGTGCTGCCAGGCTTTGAAAGGCTGTGTGACAAGATTTTAATAAATCGAGGTTTCTTTTGTTTTCGTAGCTTTTATTGCATTTGGTTATAAAAATAATATAATAAATAGTAATAAACACAGCTTCTAATCTAGTAATATATTATCAGAATGTGTTTTTCTGGATTTTAGTTAAATTTACACCTTGTTTTAGAATATTGTGAATGAACACTTTACAATTGACTACTTACAACATGGAAATTCAATGAAACTAAAACTTCAACACTAATAAAAGGCCTTTGTTGTTTATAATAATAGTTCTTAACGACAGTAATAAAATTTTCTAAGAATAGGGGCTTTACTTCAGCTCCAAAATGTCCATTTTCGATCAATTATGGAAGTTATTCGTAGAGTTGCACACTTTGTCTCGAATGCATGTATTGTAAGGACGGCTTGTCGTTAAAATATTACGATTCGTTTTAAGTTTAAATTGAATTCACAACCAAATACAAATACATGCGTATTATTATTTATGATCCATAAATACAAATGGCTATTATGATTTTGTATAATAACAATATCCAGTGCATACTAAAATATCACTCTATTAATTTATGAGATCCGGCAAATCATTTCAGAGAATATTTAGATAAATAGTTAAATGTGGGGATGCACTACATACGGTCCTCCCGTACCGCAAACATCCTCAGCTCTAGTGTCAAATGTACTTAAATTCTTAAAATCAAATGACAGCAATGATATTTAATTCTGTATTCGAACAACGCCAACATTGAAAAATGAAAAAAAGCGTATCGAAATGAAGCTCATTTCGATACTGTTTTGGGTTTCATAATGAGTTCATTTCGAACGCAAAATAGAAAAATATGAATTAAATGCATTTTACAAACAGAGATAAAGAATAGATTCTTTGCAATAAGGTTTTTCCGAAATATTAAATTATTTCTAATTCTAAACATTTAAATAATATATTGTCGCAATGACAAAATAAAGATAAACTAAATGTAATAAATATAAATAAAGAAAAAAAGGTATATGCTTATTATAACCCGAACTATATACATGTGTTTTGAAAAATATAATGCTTTTGTAGAAAGAAAAAATTGTAAAAAAACCCAAATGAAAATATGTAATCACTGAAAACATGAACAACGTTTTGGGAAAGTGATTTACAGAAATTCTATGTACAAATAATCCTGTTTTATAGAAACATAAATTTTAAAGTAATTATTGATACGTAATTTTCTGAATAGCAAAGCGTATTCTTCTAGACTTAATTTTAAATATCCTAAAAATATTAAATGATTACAAACTGTGCAATACATTATTTATTTTTTCTAATAGGCTACTCCTCATTTATCAATTAAACGAAAAAGTTTACATGGACGAAAACTACGGCCGAAGTCAGTAGTTGATAGTATTGAAGGGTTATCTGCAGATGATATACCTAGTTTAATGCCTAGTTTACCATTAAATTCTGAAGAAGAAGACTCTGTTACAGAGTTACCTAATGCTACATACCAATTGCAGCATCTAGTCAAAGGTAAAATTACTAAAATACACTCGTTTTTTTTTAAATCACTTGTTTCTAATTTGATTAATTGTTTAATTATTCGAAAATAAAACACTTGGCCTAGTTTCACAACTTCTTTAATTAGATACACTAACAATTGTTTCGGCTATTAGGCCATTATCAAAGAGCTATCTCAAACTAAAACTTACTCTACTTAAGGTTAACATATATACCTGTGTTCCTTATGGGTGGGAGAATGTGGATAATTGATATTTAAGATTGTATCGATATAGGGGGTATTTATGAATTCTAATTGCGTGTTTGTGATCACTCGATTTTGTTTTTGGGCTTTTTTAATTTCAAAAATCTCTAATATATTTAACTTTTTACTTTTTGCTACATTATGAATGAGGTTACAGCTCTTTATATCGGGTAAGTGGTTCTGGTCTATACAATGTTCCGCGAACCCTGTGTGTTTAACACTATATTTTATATCTCTAATATGTTCAGTTAACCGTTTATTAATACCTCTGCCACTCTGTCCGATATAAATCGCTTCACAATTCTGGCATTTTATGGAATATACTCCTGATTTCTCTAAGTTATCTATTTTATCTTTAGTATTATTCAACAATGTACCTAAATTTACTTTGTTTATCCACACTATGTTAATGTTGAGTTTCTTTAGTAATTTGTTTATTTTCTGTGTTATGGGAGGGATATAAGTGATTACATGCCAACTAGGTTTCTTTAATTCATTTATTTCTGGGTATAACAATTTTTGAAGTATTTTCCTTTCTTTATGTTTTATCAAATTATCGATGATTTCTGGGTTGTAGCCATTATTTTTTGCTATTATTTTAATTGTGTTTATTTCATTATTAAAGGCTTCCTTATTTAGTAGTATACTTGTTGCTCTATGTATATAGCTATGGAAAGTTGACATTTTAATTTTTTGTGATTTATTTGCGTTAGCGTGTAATATATTATCCGAAAATGTAGGTTTTCTATATATTTTATATACTAACTTGTTGTCTTTTTTTGTGTATTGTAATATCTAGGAAACTCAATGTGTTTTTGTGTTCCTTTTCTATAGTAAACTGTATTTTGGGGTTTAGTGTATTAAGTAGTGTTAGGAATTCTGTTAATTGTCTATCGGTTCCCTTCCAAATACACAGAAGGTACGTAGATGACATTCTGTGTATTTGGAAGGGAACCGATAGACAATTAACAGAATTCCTAACACTACTTAATACACTAAACCCCAAAATACAGTTTACTATAGAAAAGGAACACAAAAACACATTGAATTTCCTAGATATTACAATACACAAAAAAGACAACAAGTTAGTATATAAAATATATAGAAAACCTACATTTTCGGATAATATATTACACGCTAACGCAAATAAATCACAAAAAATTAAAATGTCAACTTTCCATAGCTATATACATAGAGCAACAAGTATACTACTAAATAAGGAAGCCTTTAATAATGAAATAAACACAATTAAAATAATAGCAAAAAATAATGGCTACAACCCAGATATCATCGATAATTTGATAAAACATAAAGAAAGGAAAATACTTCAAAAATTGTTATACCCAGAAATAAATGAATTAAAGAAACCTAGTTGGCATGTAATCACTTATATCCCTCCCATAACACAGAAAATAAACAAATTACTAAAGAAACTCAACATTAACATAGTGTGGATAAACAAAGTAAATTTAGGTACATTGTTGAATAATACTAAAGATAAAATAGATAACTTAGAGAAATCAGGAGTATATTCCATAAAATGCCAGAATTGTGAAGCGATTTATATCGGACAGAGTGGCAGAGGTATTAATAAACGATTAACTGAGAACATATTAGAGATATAAAATATAGTGTTAAACACACAGGGTTCGCGGAACATTGTATAGACCAGAACCACTTACCCGATATAAAGAGCTGTAACCTCATTCATAATGTAGCGAAAAGTAAAAAGTTAAATATATTAGAGATTTTTGAAATTAAAAAAGCACAAAAACAAAATCGAGTGATCACAAACACGCAATTAGAATTCATAAATACCCCCTATATCGATACAATCTTAAATATCAATTACCCACATTCTCCCACCCATAAGGAACACAGGTATATATGTTAACCTTAAGTAGAGTAAGTTTTAGTTTGAGATAGCTCTTTGATAATGGCCTAATAGCCGAAACAATTGTTAGTGTATCTAATTAAAGAAGTTGTGAAACTAAGCCAAGTGTTTTATTTTCGAATAATTAATCAAGTTATTACAAGAATGTTTCACCAAGAAATATCTGCGAAGTCAACCAATGAAATTGATTAATTGATTTAAATTTTCTTAAATTCTACTGCATTTTAATAGGGCGACCACGCAGGGCTAAAACAAGAGCTCCTACGCGTCCTCTAATTAAATGTATTGATGTAATCGATACAAGTCAAGATTTAGGAGAAGGTTTAGACACGTTCTTTCGACCGGGATCATGTACCCCAACGTCAGATGATTGTAACTCGTTCCAAGCTGATGGTAGTCCTAATCATGAATACGCTTCTCCTACATTGAGTGAAGAAAAAAAAACGCCAAAATTGGGAAGAATTTCCCCATTATTTAGAGGTAATTCTGAATAAAATCACTATTAAATGAAATAGTTTGTAGTTGAAGTTGATATCGAAAAAATCCTTATTGATATAACCTTTATTAAATGCTATATTCAGAGGAATTATTATTTTGCAGGTGTTTTGCATCCGACGCCTAGATCTAGATCAACCGATAATTTAGAAAAATATTCACCGACAGTTACACGTAAAGCCACTTCAGATACTGCGTCGCCTCTTACTCGCAGACTAACTGGTGACAGTTTAATGTCACAAGGTAGTAGTGATGGAAGTATAGCGACTGAAACAAACATTCCAGTGGAGCATTCCTCTTCAACAAGTTCAATAGCAAAAGGCTTTTCTACGGATGGATCCAAGAATGGTTTCTGCTTTTATTATCTTTTAACTCTTATGATTATAACAATATATTTGTAATAGACACCAGTAGAAATGTTTATTCGAGTAACATCTCACGTGCGGCTCGTGTCCTCGCGCGTATGTACAAGTTGTCCCGTATCGTTATGTTCAAATTTTAGGAGTGTAAAGTAGACTTCATTTCAAGTAACAAAAACGCAAAACTTGTACATCCATTTTTATTTGTTTCAAAGTTACAGATCTATGAATGTGATTGTCAGATCATGAAAAAAAATGTAATCCTAAAGTCAATCAAAACTGATTTTATTTAAAAAAGTTCAATTAATAATATTTACGAAATGTCCACCTCCTTGTTGAATGCAGGCTTGTGCCCGTAAGCCAACAGAAGAAGTACTTATTAGAATTTCATACTTGTTTTGTGGGATTTGCTCGGCAGCCAGGTGAATACAATGCAGCAACTCTTCTCTTGTGTTCGAAACTTGCGCGTAGACTAAATTTTTCATGTACCCCATAAATAAAAGTCAAAGGGATTAAGATCGGGTGATCTGGGTGGCCATGCAACAGGACCACCTCGACCAATCCATCTTGGATAATTGACGTTAACCAATTTCGGACAGCAATTCTGAAATGTGGTGCCCCATCCATGTGAAAATTCAGTGGGACATCCTCAAAGACCCGGCAGTTCGTCAATAAGAAATTGAAGGTAATTGTCCGCATTTAACCTCCCAGGAAGAACGACAGAACCAATCAACAAGTCATTGATTAGGGCCGCCCAAACGTTAATAGAAAATTCATGTTGAAAATTAGATGGGCGTATAGCTTTGGGATTTCCTGATGACCACCTGTGAAGGTTTCTCAGATTTGTAACACCACTTCTCGTGAACGTAGATTCATCTGTCCAGAGGACTGTTCTGCAGAAACTGAAATGAAGCCGTGACTGTCTTAATATCCAGGTAGCAGGCGCGGCTCGTGATGGCGTATTTGGAGGTGCACGTACAATGATACGAGTGCCTCGTGTGTTTTCGGTGTATAGTAAGAACGCTACAGTTAGTACACGAGAATACACGAAGCAACAGGCGCGGCTCGTGATGACGTATTTGGAGGTGCACGTACAATGATACGAGTGCCTCGTGTGTTTTCGGTGTATACTAAGAACGCTACAGTTAGTACACGAGAATACACGAAGCACTCGCATCATTGTATATGCACCACCAAATACGTCATCATGAGCCGCGCCTACCAGGTACAATATGATCATTTATATTTACCCTCTAGCAAGCCATGAAATAATTTCTTGAAAATATCGTGTTGGTAGTGACAAATAAAATACATCTGTCATTATGTGTATGTTCTGATAAATAAAACTCTTCTGTCATTAATGTCTTTATTAATTGACACTTAAACATGTTTACAATAAATCATAAAGTTTTTCTGATCGAATCATACTTTAGGAATGGTGTAAAATTAGAAAATGGAGAATGGTCGTACTCCTTGCAGCCTTGTATAGAAGAATTTCGGGCAGAATTTCCAAATTTTCCAGCAACATATGACAGGTTAAATTCCGTGAAACAGGGTCTGTGTCTCGAAAACCAGGTGCTGGTAGACCACTAAAGCGGACAGTTGAAAATATAGCAGATGTTGAGGGACGAATAAATCAATCACCTAAGAAATCGATTCGTAAGCTTTCACAACAAACACAACTGTCATATGGGACCTGCCAGAGAATCCTTAAAAAAGACTTACAAAAATTTCCATACAAATTTCATTGCGTGCAAGAGCTTTTGCCAATCGATCATGTAACCAGAGTTAATTACTGTCAGTGGTTCTTAGGTACGATTAATAACGATGACGTTCTTGACAAATCCTTCTGGTCCGATGAAGCATGGTTTCATTTAGCAGGATATATAAATAAACAAACAATGCGCATCTGGTCTAGTGAAAATCCACATGAAATTCTTGAAACACCCTTGTATTCACAAAAAATAGGCGTTTGGCTTGCTGTTTCTCGTAGACGGATTATTGGTCCAATATTCTTTAATAATACGATAAATGCAGAACGATATCGTAATAATTTATTGCTACCATTTGTAAATCAATTACATGATGATGAGCTCCGCGAGGGATATTTCCAGCAAGATAATGCAACAGCCCATAAGACAAGAGAAACGATGGAATTATTGCATGAATTCTTTGATAATCGCATAGTAGACTTTCCACCACGATCTCCGGATTTAACAATTATGGACTATTTCATTTATCCACATCTAAAAAATAGAGTATTTACGAATCGTCCACATACAATTGAAGAACTTACTAATGCTATCCGAAATGTCTGTGAGGAAATTACACCACATAATTTAAGGAATGCCTTCAATAATATGAGACGAAGAGTTGCGCTATGCATAGAAAATGAAGGAGCTCACTTTGAACATTTATTGTAGCTGTTTTTATTACTAAACTTTTTATTTTTTCAACTGAAACGTTTGTATGTAATTATTTGTCAAAATGACAAAACCTAATCTGTCATCAGTATAAAATAACCTATATCACACACACGCTGCAAAATAAGTTAACTTAAATTATGGTACCAACTTAAGTTTAAAAAAGAAAAATGTCATTGCCTTCTAGAGGGTAGAAATATATGATCATATGGTAGAATAAACTAGACGAGCATAGTGGTCCGCCTCAAACCGTGTCCCCTGCGATAGTTATATGGATATAAGCCCTCACGTTTTAAAATTCGCTAAACTGTCGTTCGTGGCACTGCTAGTTGTCTAACGATTCGACGTACACTGAGTGTTAGATCCCTTGTAACAATAGCTACCGCTTCCTCCTCTAAGTCTGCTGGTAAATTTACTCCTCGGTCGAAAAGATAATCACGCAGTCCGCACTTCCGAAATTGTCTGTGTACTTCCAGAAACGTTCTGTAATGAGGAATGCGCCTATCGGGAAACCGATGTCGGTATTCAATAACTGTCGTTACAGTAGCCATACACAAAATGCATGTCCGCATACTCTTTAGAAGAAAATCGGTAAGGCATTTTGAATAAAGAAAGCGTGTTCACTCACTAATAAACTGTTGTATGAACTGAAACGTAATGTAACCCTTTATTAAAAAATGCAATGTTAACAGTCATCTGAACATTTGTTTATTGTATGATATTCATGGTTCAGCACTTACAAAATAAGTAAGAACCTTGTTTATCATAAATCAATTTCCAGTACTCTTTTTTGTAGATCTCCAAGAAATTACTGTATGCACTACGACACGTCTTTCTTTATTTTAGGATAACATTTTATTATGCGACGTTAACAATCACAGGCCTGTTATTGAATCGTATAACTTTTTTTAAATAAAATCAGTTTGTATTGACTTTAAGATTACATATTTTTTCATGATCTGACAATCACATTCATAGATCTGTAACTTTGAAACAAATAAAAATGGATATACAAGGTTTGCGTTTTTGTTACTTGAAATGAAGGCTACTTTACACTCCTAAAATTTGAACATAACGATACGGGACAGCTTGTATATCAGTCGCCACCGGACAACGTTCAGCGCACTTTGCTCGTTTAGAGTAATAAATTATTACTATTACAAGCCGAAGTACATCCCGATATAAATAAATAATAAGGTACAAATTTATAAAAAGTGGTGGAACACTTACCGTTTTGAACGTTTTCCGTGAAACCACAAACTGGGTAAAATCGGTTAAATATTTGCAATATCAGATGTGTTTCCACAGTAATTTCCGCAACCGAGTGCGTTGCGGAGAAAAAATGCGCTTGAGTTGCAGTAAACGAGCGTTCTACATCTACCGATGTTATTTTTGCATAACTAAAATAATCTTTAAAACAACTTAACGGTTCTGTTCAAGTTTATCTTAATGTGGTAAAATCTCAATCTTTTTCTAAAACATACTCAAACCTTTCTAGAACACAAACATTTTTTTTGTATTCTACCGCGTATAGCTGTGCGTGAACACGTTGCACTATTTACCTATTGACGAACATGTTTTGGGGATTTCAGAAACACAACCTTTGTACTTGCAATTAATACATCTACATTTGGATAACATCTACGAATAGTTTCTGCCACCAGATGTAAAGCATGGATTTGATATGTGTAACAAGTTAGCACAATATTTTCTTAGAGATCGGTCTACAGAGAGCATGTTTGCGGCATCATCACTCACAAACATTTTATGCCGTTCACGATTCGAAAACGTGCACGTCATCAATTATGTCAAAACAATGTTGCCAAATCATTTGCAAAATCCATTGGCAAAATCGATTTGTTTACATTTTAGGTTAGGGTAGTAAACGATTATGTCAAACTTGTAATATTTAGGTTATAATTTATAAATAACCAAATTTATTAATTCTCTTACAAGGTAATCAAACAATAAAGACAGGTGAAGAATTTATACATATTTAATATTAAATAAAATACTAAAATGGCATTTATGTTGCATCAGTATATACAAGTGTCCCGTATCGTTATGTTCAAATTTTAGGAGTGTAAAGTAGACTTCAATTCAAGTAACAAAAACGCAAAACTTGTACATATATCCATTTTTATTTGTTTCAAAGTTACAGATCTATGAATGTGATTGTCAGATCATGAAAAAAAATGACTGATAAAATACTGATTTTATTTAACAAAGTTCAATTAATAATATTTTCGAAATGTCCACCTCCATGTTGAATGCAGGCTTGTGCCCGTAAGCCAACAGAAGAAGTACTAATCCGAATTTCATACTTGTTTTGTCTGATTTGCTCGGCAGCCAGGTGAATATGATCCAACGACTCTTTTCTTTGTGTTCGAAACTTGCGCGTAGACTAAATTTTTCATGTACCCCCATAAATAAAAGTCAAGGGGATTAAGATCGGGTGATCTAGGTGGCCATGCAACAGGACCACCTCGACCAATCCATCTTGGATAATTGACGTTAACCCAATTTCGGACAGCAATTCCGAAATGTGATGGTGCCCCATCCATGTGAAACCACATGTCTCGTCGAACATTCAGTGGGACATCCTCTAAAAGACCTGGCAGTTCGTCAGTAAGAAATTGAAGGTAATTGTCCGCATTTAACCTCCCAGGAAGAACGACAGGACCAATCAACAAGTCATCGATTAGGGCCGTCCAAACATTAATAGAAAATTCATGTTGAAATTAGATGGGCGTATAGCTTTGGGATTTTCTGATGACCACCTTTGCAGGTTTCTCAGATTTGTAACACCACTTCTCGTGAACGTAGATTCATCTGTCCAGAGGACTGTTCTGCAGAAATTAAAATGAAGCCGTGACTGTCAGGTAGAATAAACTAGACGAGCATAGTGGTCTGCCTCAAGCAAACCGTGTCCCCTGCGATAGTGATATGGATATAATCCCTCACGATTTAAAATTCGCCAAACTGTCGTTCGGCACTCCTAGTTGTCTAGCAATTCGACGTACACTGAGAGTTGGATCCCTTGTACCAATAGCTATTGCTTTTTCCTCTAAGTCTGCTGGCAAATTTACTCCTCGGTCGAAAAGATAATCACGCTTAATCACCAACTTTAGCACATTTTTCTTCTCTAATTTTGTATTATTTAACAATTTTTTAACAATCTTTGATATACTCTGCTTATTATGTTTCTTCAAAATCTTTTTATAGGACATAGTTGCCATAGATTGCCACATAGATTTTCTCATTTTATTAGAGACACTTTGAAGTAATTTGTTCCTACAATAAGCCTAAATATAATTTTCGTCGACAGCTTTTTGTTTTGACAAACTAGTCCAGTTAATACATGATAGAGTTCCTTTAATGCATTTTAGATATAGAGTTAGCGTATTCGATAAAATGGAAAGAAATGTTTTAGTGTATATCTATGGATTCTATGATTTTTTTTTTTTTGTTATTTTAAATTAACGTTTGATTCTGATTTCCGTCTTCTATGAAATAAAACCCGTCTTCAATAACATTTTCTAATTTACACGGTGGACAAAATATACCGGGTGCGTATGAAAAATGGAAAGATGTATTTGTATAGAATATGAACCCCAAAATTAGAAACCCCCTGAAAATTATGTGTGTCGGCAATGAATTTAAGATATTTAGAATGTAAGTATGTACAGTTAAGCTCACATAAATCTAGTATAACCTAACTTATCAAAATTGTCAAGTAATTTTTTAATACAATTTAGAAAACTAACAGAAAACTAATACTCAATTGATCCGCCATTGGTATCAATTACTGCCCTTAACTTTCTAGGTAGAGAATCAATGAGTCTTCTTAAAAAAATAGGTTTTTCAATAATGTTTTCCTAGGTATTTTCAATAGATTTCCATAATTGTTTCCTATTAGTAAATCTTATACAAGATCTATGAATTTGCTTGTCATTTTTTTAATTTTCGCTCAAACATTCAAACAAATTGTGATCTATATCAGTTGATATTCTTTTAAGACTAGTTCCTCGTTTGCGACATATACTGCCTTTATTTACCCATCTTTTTTTAACTTGTAGTACTGTAGATTTGTTCAAATGAAATTCTTCTGCGACTTGTTTAATGGTGCAACTTTCCAAATTTAACAAAATTTGTACTTTGTCTGCCGGGGTCAGTTTTCTTGCCATTTCGGATATCAAAAAGTGACAAATGTCATTTTGACGTTACAAGAATGAATTACAACAAAACAAAAATGGTTTATACTAGATTTATGTGAGCTTAACTGTATATCTATTGAAGTTACATATACACCGTATGTTTACATACTAACAGCTGTCGATTTATAAAAGGTATAATATCCTGTATGCTAAAATCAATAACTCGTACAAAATCAGGTTTTTAATACATTTAAGTAATTAAAAATTAGGATGTGTGTTAGATTTATTTACAAACCCATTTTAAAAATCATACTAAAATTTCATGTGTATTTTTTGTTCGAATGTCGGAATCAGAATACCACATTGTATTCAAAGGCGGCAATGTTTATAATCACAAGCGATAAATTTTCTTATGGCAAGGGTTCAATAACCTCAGCTCAGGCATATAAATTTGTACTTGTAAATTCTTAAAGCTGATATATTGAAAGAACATACAACGCTTTACGTGCGTTTAAGATACAAAATTGTAACAATCGACAACAGAACGTACTTGAAGCGAGATATATAATAACAAGACATTCATTTTGCTATTGTGGGTCACCTTTAAGTTTCGTATACGATAGTATTTCTGATATATTCAGTAGCGTAACAAAATTTTTTGAAATATCTTTGTCAATTTTTCTCACTTATGAGAGGGAATTTTGGGAAAATATTTTAGGTATGTATTCTATATAATTTAGTCTCTCCAATATAAGTCTAATTGCATACGTTGTCTTTTTATTTCAAGGACACCCGGTATATTTGATACATTATTTTTTTCTGAACTAAAGATGTATCCTCCCGTATCAAAATCTTGTTTTGTTGGTTTATCTTTCTGTTATATTCGCCAATGATTGATACATACATTTCAGTTTAACTTCACCGCTGGTACTATGGTAGTTTTTTTATGAAAAATACGTATTAGTTTATTCATTCATTAATTGATTGTGTCCAAATCGTCATCGTCAATAGTATACATAGCCGCCTAATGTTTATCCACGGCTACAGCTTTGTCATTTGCGAGGTACGGGTCGTCCATTATGCAAGGCCAGGGCAACACAACAGGCACTGGTCGGTTTGCGCCTCTTCGCATTCGCACAGATGACTCTCCGCCTGGAAATTCCATTTCCCAAGGTTTACGCGACAGTGACTAACACCGGTCCGCAGTCTATTCAATGTCCTCCAGATTGCATAAAGCTGATTATGTTGAGGGGCAAGTTCCTCCTACAGTTCAAATGGGTTATTCGTTGTTTTGTTCTTTCACAGTTCTACACGTCGTGATGCAGGTGTAAAGTTTTCCATCGCCTCTCTTTTTAGGGAACATTTTCTGGATTTCAATCTCGATCTGGAGTGTGGTCATCTAGAGGATGTCTTATGTCTGTCATTTGCTTCTTCCTCTCCTGTTTCAAGGCACCCTGTCTGTTTGATAGACTTTATAGATTAGTTTCCTTTTATTCATTATGTCATATGCGTCCGACAAATCCACGAATCCGGTAATCCGTTTACTCACAAATCCGTCTTCGCCAAATTGGTTAGCCAGATTAAGAATTTGGCCAGTACACACGATCTTTTAGGTCTAAAGCCTGCATGTTGTGGTATAATTTTCTGATCGAGGTCGGGAGCTATTCTGTTCAGCTCCATTTTGTCCAGAATTTTAAACAGGCGATACTGGACGGAAGCTACTCGGTTTTCTCGGTTTGAGCAATGCCATGACTCACGTTTCCTCCAGATTGTTGGGATTTCATGTTGAGGATACAGGAATTTATTAGGTCGATTTCATGGTGTTGGGACCGAATTTTTTAATCTGTTCCATTCTTATATTATCCAGCTCAGCAGCCTTATTGATTCTCATAGCGTTTACTTAATAAGTATAATCTGTTATGATTTATTCAATAATACATTCTACTAGAAATTTATTCTGATATTTTGTCTCTTTTCTGTTTAAAAGAGTGTGTTTATTACGCGTGCTTTCATAGTCATCAAGTGAAGAGGACAGTGAACTAGAAGAAAGTGGCAGCTTGATCGGAATTTGATCCCGAAAGACGTAATGAACAATTTGAAAGTATGGTTGTGTTGAAGATCTTTCTAAATAGTTCTCATAGTTTTGCTAATGTGACGTCGTTAAATAGGCATAAAATCGCGTCGCATCATCTTCGAGATTCATGTAACCACTTTTGAAGCGAGCAACTCAGCAAGAAGTTGTGGCCTCGGAAGGAGCATCGTTGATCAATATTTGCTACATGTCCGCCAAAATCTGTAGTGTTCTTCTTAAAAAACAAGTACCTACTGTATTACACCACCAATAGTGATTTTATTAATTTTACAACTTTTACTAAACACGTATTCTTTAAGTAACTGTATCTGTCAAACTAAACATCAGACGATAGTGGGAATTTAAGTAGCCACTTGTAAGAGCATGGCCTACTCGAACATAATACTAATTTTTTTCACAAACTGACGCTGATAAGCGATTGCTACCTTGCCTCAAATCATCCTCGTATATAAAAATGTGTTGAATATTAAGAGGTTTCTATTTCACCTTGAATATCTATAAATTTGAAATAGTTTTCATTTTTTGTTGATATATAATTTTTCTATATTAAATATTTAAACTAATTCATATTTTTTTTATGATTACAGACGACACCGAGTCATTGAAGCATTTTAAATTGAAATCTACGCCAACGCCAACAGTCAAGCAGCGACCGTGGTCTATGGTTAGTTCGGAGCATAAATCAGGTGATCTATCTTTATTAAGTGATGGCACTTCTCCCATAACATCAACAGGAAATACTCCTGATTCGGGCGATGCTCTTGATAGTTCTGAGTCGTCTTCCATTGATAAACGTATTTCCAAAGATTTAAAGGCTAAGAAAACAGGTACATTCGTGTAAATTGTGGCTGAGACTACATGTTGGTGTACACGCTTCTAATGCTGTAATTCGCTTGCCATCCGTTTCGCCTTTTTTTTTTTACTTATTTCGCTTTGATTTGTTTGCCTTTAAATTCTTTTGTGTTAATTATTCAGCTTATGTATTTTTTTTTATATTGGTTGCAGATTCAGAGGTTTCAGAGCATTCCTCTCATTATCATACCAATATTGCTTAAACGCTAATCTACAGAAGATATTTAAAATATAAAATTGCTAGTTTAACAATAAAAGTATATGCAATTTAGGTTGCTTTAAAAACAATTGAATTGCTTTTCGGGATAATTTAGTGTTAAAATTGTGATATAATTAGTATTTTCAGTGCTTATAATTCAGCAATCCGCTGAGACGATTCAAAAAAAACTTTAAGCGTTTGTGATGTATATACAATACGTTCCTGCATAAGTGAATGCCATATGATCCAAAACTTTCATACATTAGAAAGCCATGAAATTGTGTGTATTGTGTTGGTTAATTCATGTCTTAGCATCGTCGAACAGAATTGGCATTGGCAGGCTATGATTTATTATTACGCCTGCGTTTGTGGATATTTGACTATCGGCATTTAACTTAAACGAGAAGGAAAACTACGAAAACTTGGTCAACCCCGGAACTGCAATAAATCACAAAGTTTTCATTATCAAAAACTACTTTCAAAATGGTGTATAATTAGAAAATGGAGATTGGTTATACTCTTTACAGCCACGTATACCAGAATTTCGAGCAAAGTTTACCGAAGCTATCAGAGACACCACGAAATTTAAGAAATACCTTCAATAACATGAAGTGAAGACTAGCATTATACGAGGGCGATACATAAAGTAAGTTCCGTTTGGTTATTAAAAAAAAACAATATATGAAGAGGTTTTTATTATATACAACTTAAAGCTAATACTTTCGACTATTTTTCTACATAGTTGCCATTAAGATTGAGACATTTGTCATAGCGATTAACCAGCTTTTTAACACCCTCTTCATATATCTCCACCGCCTGTGAATTAAGCCATGTCGTAACATTGTCCTTTAGTGTTTATTGTGGTCCCTCGTTCCATAAAGTCTACAAAGGATGCCTTTCTTGTTCAAAAAGACAGCGACCACGACATTTCTTGCAGAAAAAGTTTGGCGGCATTTTAAAAGCTTTCCTCGTAGGCGAGTTAGAAGCGATCCCACTGCATTTACTGTCTTTTCGTCTCAACGTTGACATAGGCGGCCCTAGTCTCATCACCTTTTATGATATGCCTAAGGAGAAAATCTTCACCTTCAACATCGTAATGTGTCAGAAAAGTTAGTGCTGATCCCATTCTCTTTGTTTGACACCCGTCGTGAACAAAATTTATGGTAACCAGTAACAACCTCGGTCAAAACTACGTGAAATTTGAGGCAAAAAGGCACTCTGATTTTCATGAATTTTTCCTTCGACATTACTCACAAATTCGTTCATCACAACAGTTAGTCTTCCACTCCATTTTTAATCGTGGGTATTAGTTCGTCCTTCGCGAAAGATAACGGCACCATTTTCTAACCATACTGTTACTCATGACATTTTCAGCAGAACAGAACAAAGTTCACTATGAATCTCACTAGCCTTCATATTCTTTGCACACAAATTTCGGATAACAGCACGCCATTCACAGTCGCTGGGATTTTCAATTGCAACAGCCATTTTAAACGACCAAAATAGCACGAATGTCCGAACGATTCTCTCATTAGCACTACCAAACTCACACTGAACCAGACTACACCACAGCGTTGCGATCGTGCCGATATTCCCACTTCTCTGCTCATTAAGGGGAAACGGAACTTACTTTACGAATCACCCTCGTATATCGAATATGAAGGAACATTTATTGTAACTATTTATTTATTATTAAACATTTTACTTTTTGAACTGAAACGTTTGTATGTTAGTTATTTCTCAAAAAAACATAACGTAATTTGTTAACGGTGGCACATACACATAACTCATATATACTGCCAACTTAAAAGTTTTAAGAAAAAAGTTGCATGGCTTTCTAAAGTATAAAAAAATTCGTTCATATGGTATGAAAAGTAAATTACTTTTGAGATTCTATTTCGGGAATTGAGACTGGTTTGATTAGAAACTAATTTCTGGTATAATTTCGATTTTAAAATCAAAGACGTCTTTAAAAATTTAGAAAACTTTTCAAATTTTAATCTACGGCAAAATATACAGTAAATATCGTTTATAACGACATCTGATATAACGACATATCGGTTTTTGCGACGAAATTTCGAGGTCCTGGCCAGAAACAATGCTTTCTAAACGCGAAACCTATCGGTTATAACGACATCGGATATTACGACGAAACTAATATAACGACGAAAAATAGCTTGAAATTTGAATCAAATTATCTTTTATAACGACGGACACGTCGCATAGTAAGAAAACGGTGGGGCAGTTTCGAATTGGCTAGGGGAATTACAGCGTTATGAAAAGGCAAGGCGAAATGCGACAGATAAACGTATTTATTCAGTAGTTATCTAGGAATTGAAGGTACATTGTCGACGTCGATATGGCGAAACGAAAGGCGTTTACAATTGAAGAAAAAGCATCAATTATTAGGCGCTTGGAGGCTGGAAATTCTAATATTAATATTGCTAAAGAATATAAGGTAAGTTTTGTTTGATTTCTATGAGAATAACATGCATACTAATATTATTATTGTTTATTTAGGTGGCGCATTCAACAATCTCCACGATTTGGAAAAATCGGAATAAAATAGAGGATTTAATTAATAGATCTTCATCATTACAAACGAAAAAGATCAGATCTTGTAACGCGTATAGAGTAGACGAGGCCCTATATGAATGGTTCAAAATTCAAAGGAGCCACAACATTCCTATTAGAGGTCCGATATTGCAAGAGAAAGCAAATGATTTTGCTCGACGATTAGGGTTAGAAGATTTTAAATGCACAGTTGGATGGATTCAACGATTCCAAAAAAGACAAAATAATGTTTTTGGTAAAATATGTGGCGAAGCAATAGATGTACCTAAAGGGATTTGTGACGACTGGTTAAATACAGTGTGGCCACATTTAAGAAAAGAATATACAGACGAAGAAATATTCAACGCAGATGAGACTGGTGTATTTTTCAGAATGATGCCAGACAAAACGATGAAATTTAAAGGGGACAAATGTATTGGTGGTAAACTGAGTAAGGATAGATTGACTGTTCTTGTAGGAGCAAGTATGACTGGATCAGAAAAAATGAAACTTGTGGTTATTGGCAAAGCTAAGCATCCTCGATGCTTTAAAAATATAAAATCTTTACCTGTTGAATATGAAAATAACCAAAGAGCATGGATGACATCAGCATTATTTGAAAAAATAATTGTACGATGTAACAATAAACTCATTCGGCAAAAAAGGAAAATCCTATTGCTTTTAGACAACTGTCCAGCTCATCCAAATATTCAAAACTTAAAAGCTATAAAACTTGCCTTCCTTCCACCAAATACCACGTCAGTTCTTCAACCGATGGACCAGAGTGTAATAAAGTCCCTAAAGACACATTTTAGAAAACTTCAAATTATAAAGCTTTTAAAAGACATTGACGAGAATGGTGTTCCTCAAAAACTAGATATCCTGCAGGCTATTTTTCTACTTTCCAAAGCTTGGGATCGCGTTTCTCAACAGACAATAGCAAATTCCTTTGCACATGCTGGGTTTAATTTACACACAGCAGAAAACTCTTTTGATGACGATAATTTGTCCTTAGCTGAGTGGCTTCGACTACAAAATGATACGGAAGAAGATAACTTACCTTTAACTGAATGGGTCCGCACTTTACCTGTAGTTAACCTGGCAACACAAGAGGGTTGGGATAATTTTTCAAATGTTGATGAAGAACTCGAAACGGAGGAAGAAATGACAGAAATTGAAATTTTATTAGTACAAACTTGGAGTTAGAAATAAACAACGATGAAGTGGAAATGGACGAAACTACGGAATTTCAACCACCTACTATAAAGGATGCATTTTCAGCAGTTGAAATGATTCAGCATTTTTTCACATTTAATCAAAATTTGAAAGACGCTAAAACAGATTCTGCATTGCTCCATTTGGAAAAAATTATTGAAAAATACTTCTTAGAAAACAAAAAATTACAACAAACCAAAATGACAGATTTTTTTATTAAAATTTAAATATGTATGTATGTATGTACAATGCAGTCCGTGCCTATGTATTATTATATACATATGTGTTAAATTGTTAGTAAAATAAGTTGAGAAGGAAATGTTTTTTTTTATTTGTGTTTTATAAAACTAGAATATTGTTTTCGTTGTTTAAGTGTATTCTCTAAGATAAATAAAATGTGTTTATATGTATAATAATTTGGTATTTGGATATAGCGACCTACTCTTATAACGACCGAATTTCGTTGGTCCCTTCAACGTCGTTATAAACGATATTTACTGTAATTCAATACAATATTTAGAATACAATACTAAAGTTTGATTCCTACGGTTTTTTATTTTACAAAACATTGATTTGTCAAGGATTCTGGACGAAAAGAATTTTTTTTAGGCAGTCCATACTTAGAATTAAAATGATCAATGGTACAGTTAATAAAGTATTTCTTTGCATTCGTACTGCTTAAAGTGCGAACGGCAAATTGTACTTTTCTCTTTCTAACACACATAAATACGCGCTGTAATACTACAGACGTTAGTCATTTTGAGGTATTCTAATGCCTTAAATTTGGCCTTGCACTGAAAAGAAAAACTTTATGAACTGTGTTTAAACATTTTTTATCAAAATAGTATCTTTCTAATATTACCACAAATAGAATTGACCAATGCTTACCGATGCCTCATAAATACTTGACTAAGTTGAGAAATCAATATAATTGTTTTATTTAGCTTTAATAATTATCAAATTTAGTATAAAAAACAAACTTGGCTATTTCACAATTTTTTATTAGATATATTTCTAACATATGTTTCGGCTGTTATGCCATTGTCAAAGAGGATCTTAAAACTAACTTACAATACGAGCCCTTGTAACTTTTATACCTATTTTTTAGTGCTGGGGTGATGGTTAAGACATATTTACAATCGTGTCTATTATGGGGGTGTTAATAAATTCTAACTGTGTATTCGTAATTATTATATTTTGTTTTTGTGCTTTTTTAATTTCTAGTATTTCTAATAAGTCTAGTCTTCTACTTTTTACTACGTTATGTAACACGGTGGAGCTACTAATATCAGGCAAATGGCTTTGTTCGATACAGTGTGTCGAAAAACCTGTGTTTTTAATACTATATTTTACGTCTCTTATGTGTTCGGATATGCGTTTTTTTAATGGATCTTCCACTTTGCCCTATACCGATAGGTCCAACCCGCTACAGGACATACGCAACAATATACGTATGGAACGTAATGCGATGTGGCAACGTATGTACGATGCTACTCCGCGTGCTCATACATAAGTCCGATGATCGAGAGCAATAGATTGCCCGTCATTCGTATCTAGCTATGCAAACGTAAAGTTGCAACAGTTAAAGTTCAACTGTTTAGAATTTTCGACACAATAACCCCTAGAAATCTCGAGGGAGTGAGGCGGGAGTTTTACAACAGGCTCGGCTATTGTTTGGGGAGAGAGGGCGGTATTTTCGAATCCTATATTTAGTGACTTTCTTAGAATTAAAATTTATTTTGCAGAATTATTGATTTTTTTACTTTTATCTTTTAGAAAACGTTATTGTTTTTTTATTACTTAAAATTACTTTTCCGTAGCAGCTAAGAATACAATAATAATAACTTGGAGATATAACGACCATATTATATCTGAAACAAATGGGCAAATTACGTATACAGAACGAATATGCAAAAGACTATATCCTTGCGCGGTTTAAGTCTTACTAAATTCATAACTCTGTAATGTATGGTAATGTAAGCTACCGCGCGTAGAGGGGATACGCTGTTACCACTTATTGCCGGGTATGGCCCGTTTAGAGCTGGTCTTATGTGTATATATAGCTTCACAGTCATTACATTTTATTGTGTATACTCCTGATTTTTCTATATGTTCTATTTTATCTTTGTTATTATTTAACATTGTACCTAATTTTGTTTTATTGCTACATATGATTTGAATATCTAATTTTCTTAATATTTTGTTTACTGTGATTTGGGGAATATATGTAATTGCGTGCCAAATGGGTTTATTTTCTTTTATTTCCGGATATAGGAATTTTTTCTGAATATTCTTTTGTTCTTTTCGGTTTAATATTTTGTCTACTATGTTGGGATTGTATCCATTATTTTCTGCTATTTTTTTAATATATATTATTTCTTCTTTAAACGCATCAGTATTCAATGGTATGTGAGTTGCTCTATGTATATAATTATGGAATGTTGACATTTTTATTTTAGTATCTTGTTTCGCTTCCGCATGTATTATATTATCTGTAAATGTTGGTGTTCTGTAAATTTTATATGATAGATTGTAATATACAGAAACAATAACAATCTATCATATAAAATTTACAGAAAACCAACATTTACAGATAATATAATACATGCGGAAGCGAAACAAGATACTAAAATAAAAATGTCAACATTCCATAGTTATATACATAGAGCAACTCACATACCATTGAATACTGATGCGTTTAAAGAAGAAATAATATATATTAAAAAAATAGCAGAAAATAATGGATACAATCCCAACATAGTAGACAAAATATTAAACCGAAAAGAACAAAAGAATATTCAGAAAAAATTCCTATATCCGGAAATAAAAGAAAATAAACCCATTTGGCACGCAATTACATATATTCCCCAAATCACAGTAAACAAAATATTAAGAAAATTAGATATTCATATCATATGTAGCAATAAAACAAAATTAGGTACAATGTTAAATAATAACAAAGACAAAATAGAACATATAGAAAAATCAGGAGTATACACAATAAAATGTAATGACTGTGAAGCTATATATATATATATAGCATTCCATTTAAGAAAGGACCAGATGGCGCGGCAATCTGAGTATAATTTACACAGGAATTTCAAAAAAAAAGATAATTTGTATGTGAGGTTATGTACCTACTAACTTATACAAAAGATTATTTTTGACGTTTATTTATTAACATATTTATTATTAAGAAAGCTTAGAGTTTAAAAGTTTTATTCAAGCAAGAAGCTGCAAATATATACCAATGCAAGGTATTATATAAAATATTTCAATCAATATCTTCTCTAATCTGTTATTTATTGTTATTGAAGGCGTTGCATCCAATAAATTTGTGCGTAAATACAGTGAGAATGTGTTAAAATTACGACAGGAGAAATATTTACATCTTTCTTTGATTTTATTAGAGAACAAAACTTTTGTGTAAATGTGAAACTAATAAATTTAAAGGATTGATGGTGACAGTGTATTATACTTATCATATTTGTGTATCGTTTAGCTTAAAAAATATAGCATTTTACAAAATACAGTTATTTTAATAGTATCTATAATGAGAGAGCAATAAGGAAATTCACTTACTTGCACATCATTTCACATAATTTGGATAAACATTTTTATACATCTAAAAAAGGTATTTAAAAATATTTTCATTTTACAAAAGTAAGTACATATTAAAAAGGATAAAACAGCAATTTTGCACCAAAAGATAGGTAAAAGGTAAGCATTTTTCCAGTTTCAGTATTTGGTTAAACATGTGTTCGTTCCTTTATTTCAAGTTATGACTGATTAATACTTACTTTTTTGCTTATGTATGGGATAAATTGCTACTATCGTACAATGATTTTTTTTGCTTTTAGCAGAGATATGGTTTGATTACAGTTCAGATTTCAATTTAATTGAGAAAAAAAAGAATAAATAAAAAGAGAAATTGTTTTCATGGGAACCTCCGTGTTCAGTAAAAACAATTTTTTTCGTAAATGTCTGAACACAATGAGTGTAAAACCCTCTTTTATTAGCATAATATACATTAAATCTTTTACCTACACTTACATAATTACATTAAAAAAAGTATATAATAATTTCCTACTTAGAAATTTCATTCATATTCCACAATTATCACAATATCTGGTAGTTACTTGAGACCTAGGATGTCGAACAATTTCTGAGGACCTGAAAGAACTTACAATCTCATGAATGTATATGGTAAACATTAATATAAAATTATATTTAGATTATAATTTATTCACTATATTAACCAAACTATACAATTTA
Organism: Melolontha melolontha; assembly: GCA_935421215.2. NCBI lineage: Eukaryota > Metazoa > Arthropoda > Insecta > Coleoptera > Scarabaeidae > Melolontha > Melolontha melolontha. Next base: position 201,918,657 of record OW285235.1, on the reverse strand, counting down.
TAAGTATAAAAAAATTATATCTAACACACACATGAATCTAAATCAAGAACATCACTCACACATAACTAAATTTAACACCACAGTTCATTATGTTACATATTGTTAACGAATATATATATATTGAAAACTACTCATCCTCAAGATCAGAACCTGAATCTAATGAAAATTCTGAGGATGACCCAGTATTTACAGTAAAAGTCAAATTTTCTAATACATTTTCAACAATATTATCTAAATCATACATTTTGTTTTCGTCTGTTATAACGTGATGAATGCTATTTTTCCATGCGTCAGCATCAACCATGTCTAATCCTTCTAATAATAAGTTTCTTACTTCGTCCAATTTAAATATCTTATTATTGGCCGCAACATGATGCTTGACTTGAGCCCATTTAAGTTCAATGGGGTTAAGATTACTGTGATATGGAGGTAAACGTAAAACTGTACGGCCACTTTCTCTAGCTATATCATCGACCACGTATGAAACTGGATGACAGGATGTGTAATTTTTTACAAGCTCAAACAATTCAATCTTGAGCATGGAATTATCAGCTAGAATTCCTTTGGTTAAAAGCCATTCAATGAGTGCCTCCTTTTTCCATGATAAAGTAGGTGACTTTTTTGTTTTAGTAGAATGATAAGGCATATTATCCATTACTATAACACTATTGGGCTCAAGAGAAGGTAATATATTTTGCATCCATGTGATGAACACCTCACTATTCATATCTTCATGGTAATCTGCAGTTTTCTTGGATTCAAATAATAACAAACCCCCATTTTTCCCACTGAATCCTAGTTTCTTTAGGATTCTCCAAAGAGATGTTTGTTTTAAAGGAGGTAAGCTGGCATCCTCTTTAATAGCTTCACATATTTTTGTGCAAGTCGGTAATTCATTTTTAAAGAAAAATGAATGCACATGCCTTCTAATCGTACTTTTTGATACTTCATCCAATTTAATGTAAGCATCTCGGCAACTTCGTTTTCTTAAAGAAGAATGTGTAACTCCAGTCATTTCAATTTCCTTAACAATGTCAAACATAGCATTCCTACTAATCCCTACTTCTCTTGAAGTTTGACGAACAGTTTTGGACATATTAGCTTTGTTCTTAAAATACACATTATTAGCCAATTGCCTCTGTTCACATTTTATATATTTTCCATAAAGTTTTTTTGATGGAACTGATAAAGCTGCGTCATCTATGCTCTAAAACGTTTGCGATTATATAAATTAAAGAAATTAATGAAACTTCAGAAAATGAGTTTTTCATTTTATAATCTCTATAGAGAACTATTATTAACGAATATTAATAATACAGCACAATAAACAACTACCAAAATACGCAATTGACTAGCATTAATAGAAATACTGATTAGTACTGACAGCAAAACGCTAATTTGACAGAACTAAATAAACATAATTTTGCCTGTATAAAGGCGGCCTCTATTTTAGCCAATCACAAGCTCTTATTTTAAGCCCTATCTTTCCCAACGGTTTATTCTTATTTGGAATCGACGATAGGGCAAAGTGCAAGATCCATTAGAAAACGCATATCCGAACACGTAAGAGACGTAAAATATAGTATTAAAAACACAGGTTTTTCGACACACTGTATCGAACAAAGCCATTTGCCTGATATTAGTAGCTCCACCGTGTTACATAACGTAATAAAAAGTAGAAGACTAGACTTATTAGAAATACTAGAAATTAAAAAAGCACAAAAACAAAATATAATAATTACGAATACACAGTTAGAATGTATTAACACCCCCATAATAGACACGATTGTAAATATGTCTTAACCATCACCCCAGCACTAAAAAATAAGTATAAAAGTTACAAGGGCACGTATTGTAAGTTAGTTTTAAGATCCTCTTTGACAATGGCATAACAGCCGAAACATATGTTAGAAATATATCTAATAAAAAATTGTGAAATAGCCAAGTGTGTTTTTTATACTAAATTTGTTAATTACAAAATGTTTCACCAAGAAGTGTCTGCTACGTCAATTAATGAAATTTAATAATTATATTCAACAAATATATATTTGTATTTATATACAAATATGTATATGAGGTTTGTTTTCCATGGCTATGGTCCATTCCAAATAAGAAAGGAGTAGATGGCGCTCCAGTCTGAGTATAAATTGCACAGGAATTTCAAACAAGTAGAACGTGGTTGTTGTCATATGTTGAAGTTATATACCTACATATAGAAGTAAGTTAAGTCCAATTGTACGTCATTCATGACGTTCTCTAACACAATGTTGTCATAATTGTATTAAAGAAACTAAAAAAATTAGTTTGTTAAACTATATTTGAAAGTTCTTTCAATGGAGACTGTGGTTAAATAATAATTTAAAAAGGTATATAACCCCTTACCACAATTATTGGTCGTATCCTAAATACGTATTTCGACAACTAAGTTGTCATCATCAGTAGGTAAAAACTACTAATTAAAAGTCACACATGGGGCACAGTAAAGTAAAATAAACGCTTCCGCACAACTACTATACACTGCAACCCTGTAAAGACTAAATTTAACATGCCAATCTCAAACTACGAGACAAACACTTGCCTCTTAAGGAAAAGGTTTTAAACATGTGTTAACTTATCGAACAAAGGAACGGCAGAAATTCTTCTCTAAAGAAGGCCATAGTAGGTCATCGTAGCTTTAAAAATCGTTTTTAGTAGGCGCCTTCTTTAGAGAAGAATTTCTGCCGTTCCTTTGTTCGATAAGTTAACACATGTTTAAAACCTTTTCCTTAAGAGGCAAGTGTTTGTCTCGTAGTTTGAGATTGGCATGTTAAATTTAGTCTTTACAGGGTTGCAGTGTATAGTAGTTGTGCGGAAGCGTTTATTTTACTTTACTGTGCCCCATGTGTGACTTTTAATTAGTAGTTTTTACCTACTGATGATGACAACTTAGTTGTCGAAATACGTATTTAGGATACGACCAATAATTGTGGTAAGGGGTTATATACTTTTTTAAATTATATTTGAAAGCTTTTATTTCATTAATTTAAATACAAAATGTTATAAATTGATGATAATATAGACATTCAGTACAAATAAACACATAATTTTCGTTTCAATACTAAATGTTTCTTGTATATATTTTTAACGGGGTAATAGTTACTTGCGGTGTTGAAAGATAACGTATCTGTCAAATAAGCATAGTTTTGTGTACATTTTCCTCCTTTTATTTTGATTGTTTGAAAACAATTCGTTTCAGAACTACATTGTTTTTAATGCCGAAAGGTTTCTGTAAACAGTCGAAGCAATTAATTGCTTCATTATTAACCTTTTTATAATTGACATCTTGGCGGCAACATATATAGGACGTGTCGTCATGGATCTAGTATGACGTACAATTGGATATAACGCGTTTTCTCTATATCTATGTATACAAGCTGTCCCGTTCGTTGTGTTCTAATTTTAGGAGTGTAAAGTAGACTTCATTTCAAGTAACAAAAACGCAAAACTTGTATATCCATTTTTATTTGTTTCAAAGTTACAGATCTATGAATGTGATTGTCAGATCATGAAAAAAATGTAATCCTAAAATCAATACAAACTGATTTTATTTAAAAAAAGTTATACGATTCAATAAAGACCTGATTCTTAACGTCGCATAATAAAATGTTATCCTAAAATAAATAAACACGTGTAGTGCATACAGTAATTTCTTGGAGATCTACAAAAAAGAGTACTGGAAATTGATTTATGATAAAGAAGGTTCTTACTTATTTCGTAAGTGCTGAATCATGAATATCATACAATAAACAAATGTTCAGATGAATGTTGCATTGAATTGTTGTCCGGTATTTTCAGTTTTCAGTGTTTCCAGTTGTCTTTACATATATTGTTTTTTTTACAAATTACTATATCTATATACTTATATTGAAACAAAATCGAATATTTCTTTTCTAGTTCATTCATTTGAAGTTTCAAATTACTTACTGCCAACTAGTAAAATTATAAAACAATTGACTTTACTAATCCAAAGCTTTAATTACATTTAATTCTGTAAATAATTTATTAATATCGTATATTACTTAAGCAATATTTAAACTTCTCGTTTTTAATCAAATGTATGTTATTAATTATAGAAAATTTTATATTTTCTTCAGTTTTTTTAATTTACTTATTATTTTTAGGTATTTATGTTATGTAATTTACGTTTTATTTTTTATGTAAGGCTTACTGCAGAGTTACTTTCCTGAGCGCGGTGATGTGAAGTTATTGCAAAGAAGCAAGGTATAATTTTTCTTTTGTTACATTTTTTCACGACCTTTCTTTGTTTTTAACTTGCTTGCTTGTAAATTGATTGACTAGATTAACATTAACTAATACATAAGATAACGAGACATTACCTATTTACAAGAAAACCCTAATATAACGCATCAAAAAGTGCTATGCGTTTTGTATATAAATAAATAGCGCGGACCATCATGTCTGCATATCAGGACTGAATTCAGTATCACCGCGCGCAACGCGATATAAGCTACCAGCTTGATAATGTAAAAAAGTATATCAATAAATTTCCGGATTTATATTATAATGGTGCAAAATTAGTGTGTAAAGTTTACGATAAACCGTTATTTCAGCAATCATACTCAAATTGTGCTATGTAAATAATGCAAGTGGGTTATGCGAGTACATATATTATAATTATAATTAAATAAATAAATTAACATTACTCTTGCCCGATATATACTTGCGTTAAACCATAATGTGTATATATATATATATATATATATATATATATATATATATAAAATTTAGTACTGTCCTGGCGTGTAGACAAAAGTGGCCCACTCTATAAATAAATCTGCTAATATTCTTTCAGACATGTACATTTAACAAATGAAAATTTAATTTATGTACCATTTAAAAAAAAATTGAATTTCTTCAGGTAATTTTTTAATATAATTTTAATTATTTAATACGTATCTATTATCGCTAGGGATCGGCAGTCAAGGGTACATGATGTGCCAGTGACGGAGCAAGAACATCATGAACCCCGATTTAACATTTTTCACACGAGAATAAAAATATGTTTAGAGAAACAAGTTCTTACCAAATAAGAGTAAATACATCTTCTCCAGCAGGAATATTGCAGGGTTTATAAAACATATCACACATACTGACTGTTCACTGTTTATATCCCGAGTTAAAATGATATTAATAATAATAATAATATTTATTTAATTGCACCCAACAGTAAAAACCAAAACGGGTTACAACAACATAACTAACTCTAAACGTGTATTATAAATTTTAAAATGAAAGTTACATATTGAGTTTTTTCACTATAAAAACCAAAAAAAAAGAAAAAATTGACAAGAAAACATCACTAAAGTCATTAACTCAAACTTGTACGTTTGGAATATGAGACTCCTCAGCATAATTCCTGTACGATGACGAATTGTGTGAAATGTACCAACATGTCTCGTGGACCTCCTCGGAACACAGAATTCAATATTTGACAAAAGTTGCATACAGTCTACCTGGTTGTGAAGAGGTTTACATAAAAATATTGCAAAAGTTGTCTCCCTACGTATTATGGCTGTATTACACGTACTAATTTTGCGACCTTCAATTTATTGCCATGTGTAAAACGAAAATTGACAATTTATTGGGTTCAACTTGGCCAAGAAATTGGACAATTAGAACATGTTCCAATTTTCTACAATTTTTTAGTAACTTCCGAGCTACCAATATTGTTTTAGTTGATTAATTTTAGTGTATATCAGATTTTAAGTGTCAATATTTAAAAATCATAAATAATAATTCAAAATATTTAAAACACAAAGGACATTGCGAAACCTAACCAAATTACATGTAATAAATACTAATATTATATGTTTTGATTTACCACCTTCAAAAAACAATTTACAGTACACGGTAAAATTTGTATGCTGTATGAAAACTTGGAAGTTGAATGTATGTATATATTTTAGGTTAACTTGTAACGTGTCAAAGCAAAACGACTCTAAAACGCTGACCACTCGAACTGAGCGGCCTTTTGTCAAAGCACGTAACCACTACCAATCACAAATTAAATTTCGCAAGCGGTTGGCAGCCCTGTTTGTTTGATGAAATATTAGCCAATTTATTGATAAGTGTAAAACGAAACTCTTTTCATTTAAGAAATTGGTCGATTTCTTGGTCAATAAATTGGTGTGTGTAATACCGCCATTAGCAGAGAATCCAACTTGCGCTCATGCAATAGATTTGTATGACTTGTAATCTTCTGTGGATACACTTCTGTAGGAGAGGCACTTTAAAAATCGCAAAAATCGAATAGGTTATTAATAAAAATTAAGAAAAAAAGGGGACTCAAATTGGATCCTTGAGGTACTCCTGATGTTGGGATAAATTCGAATGATTGATAACCATTGTAGTGTACGTAACTAACTCTAACCGATAAGTATGACCCAGTGAACGACATGAAGCTGTCGCTAAAACCGATTTCACTCAATTTCCATCGGAGGATGTTATGGTCTATAGTATCAAAGGCTTTCGATATATCTGTGTAAGTGACATCTACTTGTCTTAAATCGTCAATGGCGATGCTTATATCATGAGATACATGCTAAATTAATTACAGTTGATCTTCATAGAACAAAGCCAGTAATGTCCCCTCTCTTAAATACTGGAGTAACTCTAATTCGCTTCCAATATAATGGGAAGGTATTCTTTCGAGTCGATAAATTAAATATAATATGAAGAGGAAATGCTTAGCATCATTCTGCAGTCCTTTATCACAAATTAAGTTACCTAATCACCAGCTGTGTCTGAGTTGTTTAATTTTTAACATACTATTGATTACATCAGTCGCAGATATGTATCCCACATCAACAGTATCATAAGGGAAAACAGTAGTGCAATGCACTTTAATTGAGGTAGAATTAGGTAAATAAGCACTGGAGAATATCTTGGCGGAAGCATTAACGATGTGATTAGGATCATTAAAATGGCAGGCGTCATCGTGCATTATTGCAGGAATTCTTGAATTTAATTTCTTCTGATTTATGAAATTCCAAAACAGTTTAGGGTGTGTTTGAAGTTTAAGTTCCGCATTCTTTATATAGGCTTCATGTGACACTGAAATCATATTTTTTATAATTCTTTTGAGACGACAGAATTCATCATAAAAACAAACGCGCTTAGTACGAATCCACTTCCGATGATAAAACCCCTTAGTCTTCAAATTACTATTTACTTCAGCAATAAACCAAGGTCAAAGAGTTTCCGTGTTACTATGAAAAGATACTGACTTATTAAACATATTGTATAGCTTAGTATAGAATGCGTCGACACACAAATCAACATCCTCCTAACCACTCAACTTAATTCAATTTGCAGAACAGATGTCATTATAAAATTTTATATAATCAGCTTTATGAAAATTGAAAAGCTGGTTGCCGTTAGAAGGAAATGATTTTTGCTTTATAACAGGAGGCAATGTTAAGGTTATAAATAGAGAAGGATGATGAACTCTTCAGATACCAGTGGTATACAATCCCGTTGTATTACAATGTCAAATTCAATATTGCCAAATACAAGGTCCAATAATCTATTATTGTTATTTAAAACATGATTCTATTGGCGAAGATTCATTGCAGCACAGAAATTATTAATAATATATGTTCTCAGACAATTGACGGAGGACGCATAATAATCTGAAAGATTGAAGTCACCAATAATAGTTAATCACCAATGATTGTTCCATATGCTCATGTGTAAATAATCGTCTATCATCGTAAATCCTTTTATACTTATCAACTGATGAAATAAGTAAATAAAGTTTTTTATCATTATGCCCGGTTCGTGAAAAATCTACTTTTTTACCATCAAACAAGTCAACAATACGGCGTACAGTCCGAAATCCTGGATTGTTATTTAGAACTGCTTCAAATCTTATTTTTACATTATCAGCAGCAACTCCAGGTAATTGGGAAAGGAATCGACTTACATCATATACAATATTCATGGCGTTAGTTGGTCGGAGTAACTTCTAGATGGCGGATGGTAGCACGTATTCTGGAATAATGTCCATGAATATTGGCTAAATCTACCTGAATAGTTGGGTCCATAACTACTTGTTGGGCCTGTAAAATAGAAACAGCATCATTCGGATCCAGTAGCTATATTATACTTTTAACAGTCATCAAAATGCATGTGATGTTAGGATGCTGCTTCGATCCATGTGCTCCAGCGCGTTATAACAGGATCTGGTGGTAGTGGCACATGTGACGGTTTTTTACGAAATAAATTCTTGCGAAGATATCAATTTATCTGCGTGCGGGTAGTTTTTCTGACTTCCTCTGATACTCAATGAAGAGTATGCGCGAATCATTTGATATGCCTCATACTACTGTATGTTTGTTACAGCTCCTCTGTTACAAATAATACTTTTTCTTTATTTATATCGTGCTTTTGCCCAATAGCGATTTCAAACATGTAGTTACGTTACGAGATATAAATTCTGCATTAGTTGTTTCGATTCTCTGAGATGCAAGTAGATGTGTAGACATTCTGGAATGTACCCGTGACTACCGATCCCTATTTATTAAAATAATACATTGAAATTATTTTTTAAAGTGCTAATATTAGTAAGTTGCGGGCAATTTGTCTCTATTTTTGATTTAAGACTCAAAAGTAATTACAATTTTTAAGTTGTATTACTGAAGAATATAATAAGTATTGCAAATATGTTTTATTAATATGTACGTATCTTTGATACTTATCAATTATTATTAAATAGGTGATAACGGGTGAACGTCCATCGCATTTACTCTCTTCAAACAACATCAACAAAAGAAGAGATAACAATTACAATTGCAAGGAAACCGAAGACGCCCATCTAGGTAGATAATAAATATTTTGAACTTGCATCGTTCTATTTCAAAATGATAAAAGCCGAGTGATTGAAATCCTATTCAGAAGAAGTAAAAACAAAAATATTGAACAAATATCTATTTTATTTTTTACTTACTAGGTAGGCATTTTACGAAACCTTGTTATATTTTTAAAAGAAATGGATAGACGTAACAATGAAGAAAAAATATGTGTTTACTTTTGAATAATATTTTTTTATATTTATGTGATATAAGTTGTATTTAATGGAATATAAAGCCAGTACATATTAACAATTAAGTAGGTTTACGTAGAAATAAGGTACCGCTGTTATAAAAATATTAACGTAAGTCCCCAAATTTAATTTTTAAGAATTACATATTTCACAAAAACGTAATTTTTGTATCCGTTGCAATTGATGACTTCTAAACAAGATCTCTGGACGTCATTACTATTTTTATTCAATTTTAGACTGAATATAATTGTAAATAGTTAAAAAGAAAAACGCACATACTCGTTTTCCAATACCCAAATAATTTATCATAGATATTATTTTAATTCATATTGAATTAGTGCAATGAAGTCAAATAATTATAATACTGTGGGCTAGTGATATTCATAATTTTTTAAATGATAAAAATCCAAAACGTCATTGTGTTCAGTATATGTAACATGAATTATGGATATTGCTAGTTATATCTCCTTTTAATATTACTTTAGTGATATTAAATGCCATGTAATTCAGTCATAGAATTATTGGATTTTTATAGTATTAAATAAACAAATAAAGTTTATTATTTTAATATTATTTTTGTTAATATTTTTATTGTATTTTAATCATATAATGTATTTTTTATATATACATATGAATATGGCATTCATACTGCTTTCCTTTCTGTATTGTCTTTTTATATTTCAATAAAATTAACTTCATATTCCTATATTTTTTGTTTCCTTAATGTCATATATTTATACTTTTTATAAATAGTATTTGTCATTGTTATAGAAAAAAATGCAGCAACAATACAATCCATTCCTGTAATATTCATTAATATATGAATAAAATATAACGAGTTTTAAAGTTTCATCAAAAGAAAAAGTAATGGCCTTTAATGATATGCATAAAGCGCTTATGGTAGAATGTTACTTCCTGACATCTCAAAAAATTGATGGTATTTGGCAACATTCAATAGAAAATTGCCTTGCGAAGTTTGAAGAGAGATATCCAAAGACTGTTCCTAGCTATAAAACTTTCCGTGATACGCTAATGCATTGTGTAAATCTTTTTCGTCAAACAGGCAGTATTTTAAGGAAAAAAGGTAGCGGTCCTCCTCTCAAGAGAAGTCGCGGCATAATTGAAAATGTCAGACAAATTATTAACGACTCTCCTCAAACATCTATTCGCAGAGTTTCGCAACAAGTAGGGCTTTCGAATGGAACAAGTCAAAAAATTTTTAAAAAAACTTCTACATGTATCCATATAAATTAACTTCTGTACAAAATCTATTACCTACGGATTATGAAAAAAGAACACAATTTTGCCAATGGTTATTCAAACAATGACACAATATTTTAAATCATACTTTTTTCACCGATGAAGCTTGGTTTTATTTGAAAGGTTATGTTAATTCGCAAAATATGCGTATCTGGTCCAGTGAAAATCCTCATTTCTACAGAGAAGTTCCTCTACATCCAGAAAAAAATAGGCGTATGGGTAGGTATGAGTCGTCACCGATTAATAGGACCAATATTCTTTGAGGGCACTATAACATCGGAGAAATATCGTAACGAAATTCTCAGTGTTTTTACTAATCAATTGACTAATAATGAACTCCAGGTCAGATATTTTCAACAGGATGGGGCTACATCTCACGTTACACTTAAAAATATTCAGTTTTTGCAACAATTTTATGGCGATAGGATAATAAGTAGAAATACAGCGATTCCATATCCACCACGATCGTGTGATTTAACAGTCATGGATTTTTTTGTGTGGCCATATATAAAGAATATTATTTATGAAACACCATTTAATAATCTACAAGAGTTAAGACATAAAATCACAGAAAAATGTGAACACATCAATAACTCACCGCAAATACTGATCAATGTTTTCAATGCTCTACGAAATAGATGCTTGGTGGAGAATGGGCAACATTTTACACATAATACATAATAATAATACATTTTATAATATTCTATTACTTTGTATAAAAATTATAAATATATTTAATATAAAAGTCAGCATTTCAAATTATTTTTTAACAATCATGGACGTTTGAAATTATAATGACAGATCTCCTCTAATAACTTAAGTTAGGACATACTTTTTGTGTACATGGCTTACTTGAGCGAAAATTTTAATGATCACTCGTTATTTAAACTCCCTTTGTCCCGAAGATAACAGGAATGGTTCTATTTTACCAGAATTTTATTCATATAAAAAAAAGTTTGGTGACGCTGCTCTAATAGCTAGAGAGGTTCATTCGAGTAACATCCCAACGGCGGCTCGTCCTAGTGCGAATACATATATTTTGTCAGTCGCCATCCGAATACTGTGCAGTGCACTTCGCTGGTTTACAGTGATAAAATAATAAGTTTATGTCACAAATAGCCAGAAAGACCGTTTTACGATGTAGTGTAGTTGATAGAGATTTCCAGATTTAATGCACAATTGCGAGATCAGAAAGCGTGACAGTTAAGCTTTATTAGTGTAAGGTTTTTTGATATAAAGGGATCTTCGTATCTAAGGTTATCCATTACTAATAAACGTCAAAAAGCCGTGTAAACATGTGTATTTAGTTACATGTTGGTGTAATTTTACTAATATAAAGGATCGCAGTTAATGACGAATTCTGTAACAATTATATACAGTGTGTTTCACTTTTCATGGAGACACCTAAATAACTTTCTTATTTTGAAAGCAATCAAATATAATTTTAATCAGTTGTGTAGGCCCCGACAATTCACCTTTTTGTATGAATAGATATACCTATATAAAATAAAAAGTAGTGTTTCAAGTAGTGTCATACTAGCGATTAATATAGAGCCAAAAAAGTATTACGAAAAGTTTTTACAAATCACTCAAGAACCCTTAAATCAAATTTCGCAGAAAAATTTTCATTTTTAAATTCTCGTTTTTATGCTGTCGGTAGATAATAGTTTGTTATTGCGATAATAAGCGTGCCATGAAGCAAAAAACAATTCACAAATTTTATTCAACATTAAAGAAAAAACAAAAGCAACAATTGAACGGACAATATTTTAAATAGGTCTTTTTCAACTAAATCACCTGGAAGACGGATACATTTTTCCAACCGCTTTTTGTGATTCAGTACAACTCTTAATATTTCTGGAGAAATTTCTGGACAGGTTTGTCGGATTTTCTGACACAGTTCCTCTTATGTTTTGAGGTCTAAATGAATACATAACATTTTTAATAGTCCCCCAAAGGAAAAAGTCGAGTGGTGTAATGTCAGGTATTCTCGAAGCCCACTCTATTAAAAAGCTATTACGGCCTATCCATCTTAAGGGAAAGTTTTTGTCTAACTATGCTCGCACTATTCTTGCGTTATGAACTGGGGATCCATCTATACGGAAGTGCAAATCTCGCCTCATATCCAGTGGTAAATCGTCAAGCACATCAATTAATTCAGTATTTAAAGAATTTAAAAACCTTTCTGCATTTAGCGCATCAAAAAAGAAAAACGGGCCAATTATTTGTGTATTTAAAATTCTGCACCACACATTAACTTTCTGAAAATATTGCATTTTACAATTGATAACCCATTTTGGATATTCTGTTGCCCAGTATCTACAATTCTGGGACGAAACAACACCATTAGTAGTGAAGGTAGCTTCATCACTGAACATTTTTTTTTACTTCTCTGTCATTTAGAAAATTGCCTTGAGCACATAGATAATACTCCATTCTTCTATTGAAATCTTCTTCAAGGGTGGTAAATACGACAGAGACATCTCAAAATTTTGGAGTAAGAGATATTTAAATGTCTAGCCATATCTCGTAAACTCGCGTGAGGATTATTACGATACGCTGCTAATATTACTGCATCGAAATTATCGTTGACGTGGTTTAGCAACATCTCCAGTAGTATTGAAAATGCTATTCAAGTATGCAACAGTTCGATAACGGATGGGTGGACGTTCAGGATGTCTCGCGTTAAACTCTCTAGCAGCCTCTCTGGTAGAACGTTCATTAGCACCAACAATTCCAATAATTAAATGTCTATCGGCCATTGCTCAGCAAAGTTCAATAGTTTCAACTGAAGTAAACTGTTTAGTGAACTGACAACTTATTTTCTTGCTTCATGGCACTCTTATTATTGCAATAACAAGTTATCTACAGATAGCATAAAAATGTTTAAGAATTCAAAAATGAAAAATTTTCAGCGAAATTTGGTATTAAGGGTTCTTGAGTGATTTGTAAAAACTTTTTCTAATACTTTCTTGCTCTATCTTAATCGCTGGTATGACATTACTTGAAACACTACTTCTTATTTTAATTATAGTTGGCTAGATATTGACATTATAAAAACTGTGCATTGTCGGGGCCTACACAACTGATAAAAATTTTATATTGATTGTTTTCAAAATAAGAAAGTTATTTAGGTGTCCCCATGAAAAGTAAAACACACTGTATTTTGTAATACATAAATTATATTGTATATTTTAATATTTAGTTATCTGACCATTAGATGTTAAAACTGCAGCCACTTGCCTCGGTATTGAATTTATTAAATTTCGTACTAATCCTTCCTCAATGTTGTCCCATGCGTCTTGAATAAGAGTTACTAATTCGCCTTTGTTTCTTGGTCTTACATTATCTTTATATATGTCTTTGACTAATTTATCGAAAACGTTTTCCATTGGATCGAAATTGGGACTTCTTGACAGTCAAGGTAATACGTTAACGTTATTATGATTTAGCCATTCTTCAACAACCCAGGATTTGTGAATAGGGGAATTATCATATTGGAAAATACAGTTAGGATACAAATTTTTTACTGACAGTACATATTATATTTTCCAAAATATTAACATATACTTGGCCGTTTAATCTTTCATCAATATTCCAGCAAATACCTGCTCCTCGGTAACTAATCCATCGCCTCATATTTGAAAAAAAACGTCCACTGCTTTGTGTATATTGTTCGACATAGTGACTATTTCTTGGTCTGTATACTAGTGATGTGTCGATCCAGACGGATTCGCTCCAAAGGAACGAATCCGAAATTGTAACTGGATGCCGTTCCTTTATTTCGTTCCATCGATATTATTCAATCTATAACCACGATAGAACGGCACGTCGTCAAGCATTTGTCGGTCTTTCTACATACTTGCTTACTAAGATATAAATTATAAATGTATATATTGTTGTATTTTTTCATAATGTAAACAAGTCATTAATACATGAGTCTCTATTTATGTTTATTTTAAATTTTGGCTCTTATCTACTCCATCAATTGTCTGTCGCTTGTTTCAATAGTAAAGACTCGTAATGAAATATATGTTACGTTTGTTTATTTTGGATTTTGAATTTATGTGTTTGTAGTGTCTGCACTTATTAGGATTTAAAGACAAAGATATAACAAACAATTAATGGTTTTGGTGTAAAATGACTAGGGGGTTCTATGTTTTTATTTTAATAGTTCAGTTTAGATTTCATTAGTCGTCACCTTAGAATAACAAGGTTTTAACTGCAATTTTTGTGTAAATTGAGATTTTAGCATATCGGGGTTCTATCTGCAGTATTTTATATTTCAAAATTTTAGCGAAATCTGGCGTCAAATAACCAAGTTACAAATGCAACAGGGTTCTATCTGTGAGCATTTTAAATTTATTTTAGTGTAACAAAGTTCTATATGCACATCATTAGGAAAGCAAAGTTCTATGTGCCTCAGTTAGAACTTTATTGTTGCAAGTGATTGTAGTTAAACCTTTGTTATACTACTTTTGTTTAGTTGGCGCATAATAATATAACCTAAAAATTTATTAGAATAGATATTCCCGCTTGTGTCAAAATTGTGTTGTGTCAGAACTAGAGGATAAAATCTTGAATATACAGAATGGAGTCGCAGGAGGTTGTAGTTGTTAATAACGAGTAAGTAAAGTAAATTGTTTAGATTTATATATTATTATGTTAATTTAGATATTCTATATATTTAGATCTAAAGGAAGCGAGGACCCCTTTTTGGAAATGATTTAAAATTTTAATGCTGAAATTGTTATACAGAATACTTTGCAAGGTGATGATGCTCAGTTTTCAATTTCTGCAGAGAATACTTTTGCTTTGGATATGGATAATGAAACTACCCTATTCACGGAACAACAAGACACGGAAAATGTAATCTCTGAAAATAACGTGGACAGCATTTCTGAAGATGAAGGAGACCGCGAAAATATAGAACTCTTAGCAAGCACTACAGTTGCACCTGATACTGAAAATATTACTCACGAAAACATGAATGAAATTGTTGATAATGATAATAACAACAGAACAAATTCACCAAAAGTTGTAAGAAAAAAATTAAGTAAACCAAATTTATGGAAGGCAGAAACTCTGTCAGTCTGGTAAGGAGTATGTAAGTGTACGTGGAAAAAAAGTTAGCACCAAAAAGATTGTGAATAAGAAAGACTGTTATAAGGCCTGCAAATTTAAATGCTCTAGCAACATACCTGAAAATGACAGGAAGTCAATGTTCAACTATTACTATCAATTAAATCAAAATGAAAAGTATTTGTTTCTTAAACAAAATACGGAAAGGTACATAAAATCTCGAAAAACTGTGGAAGAACCCTCTCGCCGTAGTTATTCCTTCAAATTCTATTTCAAGATTCGAGAAGAGCAATTCCGGGTATGCAAACAATTTTTTCTGGGAACTTTGAACATATCACAAAAGCCAATATATACGGTTCACGCTGCTGATACCAGCAGCCCTAAGAAAAGTTTACGAGGAAAAACTAGCAGCAGAAAAATTAGTGATGAAAGAAAACAAGCAGTAATAAAACACATCAACCAATTTCCTGTTGTAGAGTCTCATTACTGCAGAACCCAGAGTCAAAGAAAATACCTTGAGGCTACTTTGAACGTTCAAAAAATGTATGACCTCTATCTGATTTACTGTACCGAAAATAACGATAACAATCCAGTTAAACTTTCAATGTACAGAAGAATTTTTAACACCAATTTTAATTATTGGTTTCACAAACCTAAAAAAGATGTATGTGAAAATTGCTCAAGATATTACATGAAGAAGAAAGAGGGAGTATTAACGCAAAGTGATGAGGAAGAAATGACAAAGCATACAGCTGAAAAAGATGCAATGAGAAAAGAAAAAGACAAGAAGGGCAACATACCTATTTTATGTTTCGATTTGGAAAATGTGATAACATGCCCAAGGTGTTTAGTAGGAAATTTCTTTTATTTACCTAAACTGACTATGTACAACTTAACAGGATATTTAACAATTACTAAAACTGCATACTGTGCTGTATGGATTGAAACTGCTCAAGGTAGGAATGGAAATTGCCTGGCCAGTGCTTTCAGAAAAATAGTCAATCGAGTTTTGGAAGACAACAATATCACTAATTTAATAACATGGAGCGACAGTTGCGTTCCCCAAAATAGAAACTCGCACATATCCTTTTGTGCTTTAGATACGCTTAGAGACCATCCAGAATTGGAAAGCATTACTATGAAATATTCGATTCCTGGACATGGGGCGGTCCAGGAAGTGGATAATATTCACAGCCAAATTGAAAAGCTTATGCAATTAAAGGAGTTCTACTCCCCATTAAGTTTTATTAAAGAACTTAAAACGATTAATAGAAAGAACCCTTTTGTGATTTTGCAAATGAAGGAAAGCGACTTCAAAGATTATGGAGACTGTGCATCAAAATTATGTTACAATAAAGTTCCTTTTTCTAAAGTTTCTGCGACGAAATTCGTTAGTAAAGTCTTACACCAAGTGCTTTATAAACGGAGTCATTTGGAAGAATCGTTTACACAAACCTTCATTTACAATACTGTTCCTCGTATAACACGTCCGGGTAAAAAAAACAAAGCAAAAAATAACCAATCAGTTTTAAAGATAGCAAGTTTAATACCGAAGGTTCTGCCAAAGAAAAAAGAAATTGCAAAAGAAAAACTTGAAGCAATCCAAAAGATGATGAAAACGATGCCCGAATTGGATAAACAATTTTATAGTGCTTTTTTGCATTTGTAATCATTTTTACTTAATATGTAGTTTGTTGTTTTAATATGTAGTGTGTTCTTTTCTTTAATAAAATTTTCAGATAATACTTTGTTCTTTTCAATATTCTACCATTTTACTAAAACTTTTAACTAAACAAAGTTCTAAGCGGAAGATAGAACTATGTATTGTCATAAAATTTGTATAAATTTGACTAACATAGTTCTATCTGCATTTATACACTATAGAAATCTCTTTTATAAACAAACATACAAAATGGATATTTAAAGGTGAACAAAAACAACCGTTTATGCTTCAAACCAAATAAATTTTGTGTTCATAATTCGATAAGAAAATTAGTTAGAGGTCGCACAAACTTCAGCAGCTGATTTCTCAAAACAGCTGTGCGTCCACATAGAACTATGTTACTCTAAGGTGACGTAGTATTAAATTCATATTATTATTCAAGTTTTTAAAAACAATCGCGTTGGATAAAAGAAAGCGCAGTGAAGTTTGGAAATTTTTTACTGTCGTGAATGATCATTCAGCTAAGTGCAATTTCTGCAATTCAATATTTTCACATAAAGGAGGGGTAATCGCAAATCTAACCCGACATTTGAAAAGGAAGCATCCTTTTTCCCTAGTAGAAGAACCTGAAAAATATACGTCGGATACGCATACCGATCCAAACGAACCTTCTACATCTAAGGCCGGTGAAAGTGTTGCTTCTGCTACTGCAGAAATTGCACCTGCCATAAGAAGAGAAAATACTGAGGTGAATACCGAACTTGTAAAGAAAAGGAAGTGAGTGTATCAGTCAACTTTGACAAGATTTGAAAAAGGTCATTACCCGTACAAACTTCAAAAAAGCTAGATGAACAATTGTGCACTATGATTGTTGCTGAATACCAGCCACTTAGTTTGGTAGAAGATACTGAATTTCGAAAATTTGTTAAAATGCCAAATCCAAATTACAATCTTCCATCAAGAAAGACTATTTCCAATATAATTTTACCCCAACTGCATACAAAAGTATATGAAATTGTAAAAAAGTGTTTGATATTAACGGATTATGTTGCTATCACCACTGATGGATGGACTTCTAATAGTAACCAGTCTTATCAAGCGCTAACTGCACATTTCTTCACTGATGAATGACAGTAAATTAACATCATCTTTATTAGGGTGCTGCTGTATCGAAGGAAGTCATACAGCTCAAAATTTGTCTATATAATATGAAGAGCCTTTTAGACACATGAGAAGTGTCCCACAAAGTTTGTGCTGTTGTGCAGCAAATATTACAGCAGCAGTTCGCATTTCAGGGTGGCAGCACCAGCACATATCATGTTTTGCCCATACTCTTAACTTAATAGTGCAGAAAGGGTTACATGAAATTCGGGACATTCAGCATAAAGTAAAAGCCGTTGTCGAATTTTTCAAACGGAGTCCACTTGCAACAGCAAAACTTCAAAATCTACAGAAACAAATGGACTTTCCTCAACTTAAGTTGAAACAAGATGTAGGCACAAGGTGGAATTCTACTTATGATATGTTTGATAGAATTATTAAAATGAAAGATCCTTTGCAATCAGCGTTAGCTATTTCAAACTGCAATATTAATTTGTTTGATCACGATTTCGAAGTTCTTTCAATGTGCTACAAAATCTTAAAACCTTTCAAAGATGTAACAGAAGAACTAAGTGGTGAAATAGTGGTGAAAATTTCAAAAATTTTAGTGTTTCGTAAATGTTAGTGAATTATATATCCAAAATGAAAACGCAGTTGGTTACGGTCTAAGTAGATAAGGCAGATAAGATGTGCGAAATTGTATTAGCTGAATTTTCTTAAAAGATTTGAACATACAGAAGATAATCAAATTTACAGCGAATCCACATTTCTCGATCCGCGATTTAAAAAGTATGGTTTTAGTAATGAGTCAGCATATAATAATACCTATCAAACAATCATACGGAAAATAGCGGCTTTAATTGAAAAGCAAAATGCAAATCGCAGTGAGCCTATTGCGATAGAAAAAAGTGTAGATACAGCAGACGATAACATATGGAGTAACTTTGATAATGAGATTTCGGAAATAAAAACAAAATTCAACCCTACTGCAGAAGCAATCAGTGAAATTGATAAATATGTTCAAGAATTTTTATTAGCCAGGAATCAAAATCCTCTTAAATGGTGGGAAGACAGGAAAAAAGTTTATATCAATTTATATACCCTTATGAAAGGTCGACTTTGTATTCCAGCTACATCTGTTCCTAGTGAACGTATATTTTCAAAAACTGGACAAATTCTAACAGATCGAAGAAGTAGGTTATCTGCTTCCAAGGTAGAAAAATAATATTACATACATTACATACTCATGCAGTTCATTTATTTATTTATCAGCTGCATGAGTATGTGTATGTATAATATATAAAATATATAATAAATAAAACAAACAGGCAATCATTCCGATCCAATAAAGCGAGATCGAAATGAATGTGTCACTTGTCGGACTTTACAACTCCGATCCGCCGGCATTTAACATCGAGGTTGTTATAATCGTTCCAAGGAACGAATCCTCTGGACTCGTTCCATTTGCAGAATAGAACGAGTCCGCAAAAGGAACGATTTCGCCCATCTCTACTGTATACACGTATAGTTTATTTCAAATTATAAGAATATAACTTTGAACGGCTCTAATGCTTTTATTTCACCACCTGCGGCAATAACTACCTGGCCGCTTAATACGTAATACGTAAACCGTACCCGTTCAATAAGGACACCAGGTATAATAATTATCATCACAGAAGGCGGTGTAATAAAAGCATTAGAGCCGTTCAAAGTTATATTCTTATAATTTGAAATAAACTATACACGCCCATTATTAAAGGACTGAAACACATTTTCATCGAAAATATGACCCTTTCGCAAAATCATTGTTTTCATTTAAGAATTCTTGTGCATATACAATCCTTTGTTGTTTATTTTCCTCTGATAAATTTGGTTTTCGTGCAACAGAATAATTAGCTATTTCAGTGCATTTTATCCGATTTCGAGCCGTCCATACTGATCCAGGAAAATGAACATATTCACATGCCGTCACTGCAGTTTCAAATGGTATTTCTATTTTTCGTATTGAACATAATGTGATGTGGGCCATGCATTGACGTCACCCGGCGTGCGAAGTACACTCTTTTGGAAAGCGCCGATACCTTAATGGATGATGTCACCAGACGCATACCACCCAGAAAATTCGAGAAAACTGATATTACTATAAATGGTGCTTGACAAAGAGGAAACATAAAGTCACTAGATACATATAAAGTACCGCAATCCATAAGGCCAAAGAGTGCGAGAGAGAAAGCGCTACTTTTGCCCAAACATGGCCGCCAAACGTCAAATCACTTGTCGTTGCATCGTTGCATCTAAACCCACCGTTGGCAACATAAAGTGTAATTATGCCTGGTTGTTGTATTATCATTGCAAAAACAGTGTCGCCAAAGGTTTCCGTTTATTTGCATTTCCCAGTGGTGAAAGGAATGCAGACAGAAGAAAAGTGTGGTTATGTGACATTAATCAAGACAATGTGCCGGTAAATGCGAAGATTTGTGAGGTGAGTACATATGTAAAAGCAGATCACTTGTTATAACTAGAGCTGAGGATGTTTGCGGTATAACCATGGTTATATCATATAACCATAGTAATTTACTATGGTTACATGATATAACCATGGTTATACCGCAAACATCCTCAGCTCTAGTTATAACACTTAGTTACTTATGTAAGGTGCATTTTTCTGATTCCCAATTTGAACAATCAAGAGCAGATGACATGAAAAAACTAACTCCAAATGCACACCCTGATCTGGTTGTCAACCACAAAAGGCGAAAATGCGTGCTTTAGTAAACCAACAATAATAAATAATGAAAACAGTGCTTGCTTGTTTTAATTAATTGCCTTACTATCTGCGGTTTAATTATTAACGCATGTTCATACAGTTGCGTTCTTTTAAGAATACAGTACTAAATTGATTTTTTATTTAACACAGCAATTCAATTTTGACGCCAAATTTTTGCCCAAAAATGGCGGAGGTTTGCGGTACTTTATTTATCTAGTGACTTTAAGGAAACAGTCATTCAACGAGTAATCACCGTCTTGATGATATTGTTATATAAATGTGAAATAAATATTGAAATACTGTTATTATTAGTTACTAAATGTTGTTTACGGCCGGTCTTTCAATATCCAGATAAAGTCTCAGTCAGCTATCCGTTAGAAAAACTTATTTGCCATTTAAATCTGTCATATAACTTTTATACTACTTTCGAAGCGCTTTATTTCAATACTTAGTTATCCGGCAGTTTCTAACATTTTAGGTAACTGCAGTGCAGCGTTAAACAGCTATATTCAAACGAGTTTAGTGGGAGCGAGAAGTAGCTAACGCCCGTACAGTAGTTAAAAAGAGATGGATTGTTCATAATTGTCCCACCATTTTCTAGGTGAGGCACGATTCTGACTTTATCTACTTTGCTTAAATGACACATGGCACGAGTTGGTATAAATTTAATGACATTGATTTAAATATTTTTGAGAGGTATTGTCAAATAGACAATTGACAAATACAGGTGGCCCGAAATGACCGAAGGGGTTTGAGTTCATTATAACTTCTTATTTAAGACATAATTATTAATTTTTTAAAATTTTAAATACAGTATATTAATGGAGAATATTTTTAATTTAATTATGAAAAATTATATCTCGCAAGTGGTGGCCACTTTCTGCTTCGCATATTTGTGCTCTTTCCAAAACATTTTCCGTAACCTTTCGCAAAACTTCAGGTGTTATGTTGTTGATTTCGTCGCGTATATTATTTTTTAATTGCTGTATGGTTCGAGGCTTATTAATATAGACTTTTCCTTTCAAATAACCCCAAAGGAAACAGTCTGAAGCGGTTAAATCCGGTGAACGCGGAGGCCAATTAAAATCGCTTGTACGCGAAATAATTCGTTCACCAAAGATGTCGCGTAAAAGAGCCATTATGTCCCTCGCAGTGTGCGCTGTGGCTCCACCCTGTTGGAACCATACTTGCGGATGGTTTTCCACGGCTGGCCTTAAAAAATTTTCCAACATTGTCCGATATCTAACACCAGTTATGGAAACGGCGACACCGTGTTCATTTTCAAAAAAATATGGGCGAATTATCCTTTCCGACGAAACACCACACCAAACGGTACACTTAAGTGGGTGTAATTCTCGCTGTTGAACTACTCTTGGATTTTCCGTAGCCCATATCCTGCAGTTTTGCCTATTAACGAACCCATTTAATTGGAAATGGGCTTCGTCGCTCATAATTAAATTATGAATAAAATCATGACATTCTTCTGCTTTTTGACGAAAATAAATTGCATAATCAAGTCGTTGCTGGTAATCTGTCGGTTTCAATTGTTGGACAAGCTGAATTTTGTATGGAAACATTCTTATTGTATGCAAAATTCTTTGCAGCGACCCTCTTGAGAGGCCAAGTTGTGTCGAACGTCTCCTGGTTGATGTTTCTCCATCTTCCCGAATACTCTCCTGTACCCGTTCAATATTGTCATCCATGTGCACCGTTCGTCGTCTGCCGGCACCAGGAAGGTTCCTTACTGCCCCTTGTTTTCGAAAAATTTGCGACCAGACGGTTTATTGTTGACTCTGACGGTCCAACCCGCACATTAAAATAACGACGATATGCACGCTGAGTCAAAACAATGGATCGTTGATTTGAGAAATAAAGTTCAACGATTTTGGCACGTTGTTCAATTGTGTACTGTTCCATTTTAAATTCCCCAAGTCTTCTTTACAAAATATATATAAGGTTATAAGGAAATAAAACTTCGGTCATTTTGGGCCAGCCTGTAGAACCGAATTTAAAATAGATAAAATTTCACTTGCCTTTTTGGTTTGTGTAATATACAAAAAGGTTGTGTTTATGTATGACAATACGTTATGCACGTATAAAGCATTTGTTACAATATGAAACAGATATGTAAAAAATTTACATATCTGTAACTGTACACATGGACAATACACCTCGTATTTTCAGCATTTACTTCTGCTTAATACATATGTTTCTGCCATCTAGGCGTCATCAGTCAAGCTAGTGAAGCAATGTAATACAAATGAAACAAATCTTTATGATTAGATTTGTATCTGTATATACATTTCATTGAAATCTCCTACAAGATAAAGAAAATTTCATCCTATAAGGTGGCACTTATTTCATAAGTGACATCTGACGGACGAAAGAGACTTTGCCGAAAAAGGCGACCTTTCGCTTGAATAGCTAAGCTATTACATAAGCGAAAAATACGTATAGGTGTAGTCCATTAACACGAGTCAGATGGCGGTAAATATACAAAAAGGTTGTGTTTATGTATGACAATACGTTATGCACGTTTAAAGCATTTAAGCGTATAAAGCATTGAAAATACGAGGTGTGTATTGTTCATGTGTACAGTTACAGATATGAAAATTTTTTACATGTCTGTTTCATATTGTACGTGTAATGTTGATATTTAGTTAAGTTTCTTATTATTTGGTTGTTTGTTGTTATTTCGTTGTATTTGTTTTGTGACCGATATGTGTGAAAAAAGAAAAAAATGTCTGAAACGCGCGCATCCTAATTATTCCGGCGAAGAAACCAGGTTGCTAGTGGACCTAGTGCCCCAGCATAATATTAAAAGTAAAGTTTCCGATGCTTTCACGGAAAGTAAAAATTGAAGCATGGGAGACGTTGCACATTTGTGCAACGGGACTCCACAAATTTATCCGTCCGGGTTTATCTCGTATATAATTTCTATTTCTTCTACTTCTAACGCATCGTACAAAATCATTCATAATTAACCAAAAAAAAGTAGAGTTTAAACATGTAAAACGTAATAAATAAATAAAACCAGAGGGTGACAATTTGATGGTATGATTTTACACCGCAATTAATCAACAGATACGACGTTATCGGAAACGTCGCTTAGCAGCTAAGTTTATCCCTCAGAGAAAGCCGTAAACTTTTGGATAAGGGGTAACTGACGATTAAAAGACAGACAATATCATTATCCGTAAGATATATCTGAAAGTTAACTAACCGAGACTTTACCTGGACATTGAAAGACCGGCTCTTAGTGTGTTTTATTATTAAAATAGTGTTTTAAATTACCGTTAGTTTTATTTAAACAAACCCGAACGATAAGTATTTTACAATATGATTAAATCCTAATTGAAAAATAAACTGTGGTTATCTGTGGACTGAACAACAGATTGTAAAAAAAATCGGTTAATGTTATAGTACGTACAATGAAACCACGTCAATCGTCGCCATCAATTTTACTAGCTTTCAGAAGAGTTCAACAATGTACTGCTGAAATAATTTGAGAGTTAGTGTTAAATATATTGGAAAGGTTTGAACATTTAACAAACCAAGTGTTAATGTTTGTGCTAACATTCTCTCTGTAGGCTGATTTCTAAAAAAAAGATTGCACTAACTTGTTTCATAATACATGTAAAATCCATACTTCACATCTGCAGTCAGAAACTATTCGTAGATGCATTAATTGTAAGTATACAAAGGCTGTTTCTCAAATTTCCAAAACGTGTTCGCCAATCCCGTGTCCCGATATTCCTGAACCACCACAGCCGATTTTTACAAGTTGAGGAACATCGTTAAAGGCAGCATTTTACTATCATAAATATTTTGATAATGTTAAGAACGTGGTTAATATAACATAAATAGACGCTCATTTTCTGCATATAAATACATTTTTCTCCGCAACGCACTCGGATTGCAGAAATTATTGTGGAAACACATCTGATATTGCAAATATTTAACCGATTTTACCCAGTTTGTGACTTAATGGAAGACGTTTAAAACGGTAAGTGTTACATCACTTTTTATAAATTTATACCATATTATTTATTTATATAGGTTTCGGTGCACTTCGATTTTTAACAGTAATATACGAGGGCGTATTTTTGTTATCTACCTAGCCGTGAAACAAAAGAGTGACGATGTCAAACAAATTATTGAAAAATTGCTGTCAATGTTAGAAGTACATGTGCTAAGTTGTGTTTAGTTTTTGCTGTTTATAGAGATTTGAGACGGTCTATTTCTCGATAAAATGAGTGAAACTAAGGTTGAACATCGCAGCGTAATAAAGTTCCTGACAAAAGAAGGCAATGGTCCAAAAGCAATTCATGAAAGAATGGTTGCTGTGTATGGGGAAGATACACCATCTTATTTCCAAGTAAAATATTGGTCTAAACTCTTTCGATGGGGCCGAGAGTCAATCAATGATGACCCAAAGTCCGGACGACCCGTTGAAGCTCGAACTAAAGACGTTGTGCGAAAAGTCGAAAATTTGGTACTGAAAGATCGGCGTGTAAAGATCTCTGTCATTGCCAATGAAGTCTGTATATCCGAAACAAGTGTCCTCAAAATTTTGCATGACGATTTGGGTATGAAGAAGGTGTCTGCACGGTGGATACCCAGATTGCTGAACAAAAACTGTACAGAAAAGAAGTTTCTCAAGAAAATTTGGTCAAGTTGGAGAGGGACAAAACATTTTTATCTCGAATTATCACCGGGAATGAGACTTAGGTATATTACTGGGACCCTCCTACTAAACAAGAATCGATGCAGTGGGTTCATAAGGGCTCTCCGCCACCAAAAAAGGTCAAGACACAATTTTCTGGAAAAAAAACTGATGGCAACTGTTTTCTGGGAAGCTGAAGGAGTCTTGCTTATTGAATATATGCCGAGAGGGTCTACCATAAATGGAGAGGCCTACGGAAACACAATTAAAAATTTAAAAACTGCTCTGGAGGAAAAACGCCCGCATTCTTATCCACAAAAAAACTTGTTGCTGCACGACAATTGTCGGGTTCATATGGCAAATAAAGTTCAGCAGATAATCAATGACTGTGGGTTTATAGAGTTAAGGCATCCACCTTATAGCCCCGACCTAGCTCCGTCAGACTTCTTCATTCAAAAATTTAAACATCTCAGGGGATAGCGTTTTGCTTCTGATGAAGAACTCAAAGAAGCTGTTGAAGAATATTTTGCGGGGTTACCGAAGCAATTTTTTTCTGAGGGTATGGGGCAACTGGAAAATAGATGGAATAAGTGTATTAGTGTTGAAGGGAGTTATGTAGAAAAATAATTTTTTTTTGTTCTCTTATGTGCTTTTTTTCATGGCTAGGTAGATAACATAAAAATACGCCCTCGTAATTTATTACTCTAAACGAGCGAAGTGCGCTCAACGTTGTCTGGCGGCATCTGACAAAATACATATGCGCGCGAGGACAAGCCGCAGGTGCGTGTTACTCGAATGAACCTGTCTACTAATACCATATAGATTAACCTTCAATAGTTCCTGTATTGATAGCATAATTACAAATGAATTGCCCATGATAAATATTGTTGGATGTTTATTAAAGCAAAATTCTCTTTGTCTCTATGTATGTTTCAACAGATATAATATATGCCTGCAAGATTGTAAGATTTTTCCTAATCTTTTCAAAGAGCACAACAGTTGTGATATAAATACGTTTGGGGATTTTTATATTATCTACCAAGCTGTGAATGAAAGGCGTTATAAAAAAAAGCAATATTTTACTTTTTACCATATGATCCACTAACATAATCTTGTTAACAAGGTATATTAACAAAATTATGAGTTTTCTGGGTTTATTTAATGTTTTTGGAATAAAATAAGGCAATTAAAAAAAGCATATTTTGCATATAATCCGAGCTCTATTTATGATTATTAAAAACAACATTTTTTAAGATCTTACTAGGTAGTTTTAAAATGAGCCACAGACTTCCGAGGTAATTTAAACCATCTTGCACTAGTGTTTATACAGTGAGCTTATTTACCTTCATTTCAAATATTGATGATCACTGATCACATCACACATCATGTATAAAATGTCAAATACTATAAATTTATTGTAACGCTGAATTTGAAATTCATGTATTATCTTACAATATTATTAGCATTAATTAAAATACTGCTTTTTATATATTTCGATTCTGTGACAGCAATCAGATGATTGTGTACTGTTGGAGAGGTAAAAAAATATATTTTTTCCATTTTACAATTTAGTTTTACTTAGGATGGGTTAATGCTGCTAAAACAAAATTTGTTGATTCTTGATATGTATGTACAAATGGATTACTTCTGATACATATAAATACATTTTTCAGTTAATGAATATACATAGTAAAATGTGATATATCATATAGACAAGACAAAAACTATGTATTTTTAAAATATAATAAATATTTATTAAATGAATGTTTTCTATACACAAGTTAAAAGAAACGGAATTATTACTTAATATAACTAAAAAATGCATTAATTTAAAATTACTCATGATATAGACCCGAGTATATTATAACCCACGTTACTAAGAACCCAGCAAAGGAAGTCATAAATCCTTCCTTAGTTAATTCCCATGTACCGCCATATTCATCTTCATTAATATTTTGAAAATTCACGCAGTAAAAATAGACAATTGCTGCATTAATTAACATAAACAATGATAATCCAAGAAATCCTTTTAATGGTATTAAACCCCATAGGATACCAATAAAAATTCCAATAAACTGTCTCATCCAATATATTACGTCTAAATATTCTTCCTAAAATTAAAAAATATGGTTAATGAGACATTTAATAAAAAAATAATTTTATGAGAATTAACCTTATCTGGCCACTCTGAATTTGAAGTAAAGGCCTTTGACCATAATGAACTAGGTTCTGATGATTTTGAAGAACCGTTTCGTTCAACAGTTTTTGTTTTTGTACTCATATTCTAATTATTAAAGAATTCCTAATAGAAAACAATATTATAAAATAATATAACCACACTAACATGTACACCACATGAAATCGCTGTCAAATCTGTCGAAAATGAAAATAATGATAAATGCGGCATCTGCTGTTAACATTTGATATTATAATTCCAGTCCAGTACCGGACTTGGAAAAAACATTTATTTCAGAATACAGAAAAAAATTGTTAAAACTAGTAATTTCTGTATAAAGAAGTAAAAATACAAGAACATTTTATTACTAAAGAATATAAATGAGAGTTTCAAATGAAATGGTTATTCACACAATTATAGTGTGAGTTTTCGTTTTTTCATTGCATCTAACTAGAAATTATTTTTAAATTTCACAAAAAATCGGAATCTTAGTGCATCATGGACAAAAAATTCCGGACACTGAAATAAATGTCTGTTATCATAATTAAAATTCCTTTTTTTTTGTTTTTTTTCACGAGACACGAAATATTATCTATGAAATAACAACTGGAAAGTAAAGAAGATACAAAACATTTCATTTATCAAAACAGCCAAAAGATAAACAAAAATAATGACGAACCCAAAAATCCAACACAACCCAAAAAATCTTGGTGTGCTCTTTATTCAGCGTTTTTCTGTTGTGTTGAAAGGTCATTTAAACTGTCTGGCACTTATTGGTTGACAAAATGCAAGCAGAAAATATAGCCCGAGCAGTAGCTTTGAACGAAGATCGACGCAGTATTCGATACATCGCTGCTGTCTTGAATATTCCCAGGAGTACCGTCCAAGACGCAATACAACGACATTGTCAAATTGAGGAATACAGAAGAAGGCCAGGATCAGGCAGACTTTATCTACTATCTGTTATCTGCATTATCCGATCGAGGTTTACCATCAACAATTGTATCTCGCCAAGTCGAAGACGTTTACAGTACTGCAGTTTCTACACAAACCGTTCGCCGAAGATTGAAGGAATACGAATTGATATCAAAGAAACCTGCTGCTTGTCCACTTTTGTTCCCAGCTCATCGCATTCAGTGTCAGCAGGATGAGTCTCGTTTTTGTCTGCGTTCACTAGATGGACGAAAACGTGTGCGGAGAAGGCCTTGGTGAACGATTTTCAGCGTATTGTATATTTCCAAGAATTGCATTTGGGGGAGGCGGTATAATGGCTTGGGCTGGCATTTCACTCTACGCGAAAACTGAGTTTGTTCTCATTTAAAATGGTACCATGAAGGTACATCAACGAGTTAGCTGATCTCGTCGTACCATTTGCTCTATTCGTAGCTGAGAACTTTACTCTGATGCACGATAACGTGCGACTTTACACCGCACGGGTGGTTGAGCAATATTTGAATGCGGTTAACTTTCGTCGTTTGCAATGGCCAGCTCGAAGCCTGGATTAAATCTTATCGAACATCTCTGGGGATTGATTAGGGAGACGTGTTCGGCACCTACAGCCCATACTAGTAACCATTCGGAATCTTCGAATAGCTCTTCGGGAGAAATGGGAAAACATTACACAAGAAAAGGTCGCCAACTGCATTCAAAGTTTACCACCTCGTATGGTAGAAGTCATTAGAGTGCGTGGAGGAAGTGCGCACTATTAATCACTTAAATTGTGTGACAAACGTAGATGTAAAACTTAGACGATAAGACCAATGAATTTGTTAATTTTGCACAATTTACTGTTTCGTAACTTTTTCTTATTGAATAAAATGTTAAGTACCTTTTTTATTTCTCTTACTTTATAGATAATGTTTCGGTGTACGGAATTTTTGGTCCACGATGTATATTTATAATTAACTTATTATCTAAATCTAGACGATTTTTCGTACTATCGACACTTTTTAGGGATTATACGAAATTTTTTTAAATGCTATGTAGTTCTTATTGTCTGGTGTTCTAGCTATTTTGAGAAATTAAATGTCTAGAAGAAACTTTTAACGCTTTAAAGAATGACAAGTACGTTTTAAAATAAAAAGTTTAGAGTGTTGTCAATCATTTTGGAAGCACTAGTACCTACGGAGTGATTCATTTTAATATGATGACACCATAAAATTCTCTAGATCTAACAATATTTTATATTAAACAGATACTGTGTCTTCATTTAATATCGTAACATGACACTTATGCAACCAGTTTAACAGATTGATAATAGTCTGAATAAAAGTTCCCAACTTGAACAAAATATGTTTGAAATGTCATGAAGATTTTATGAGAAGGTTTCAAATAGCGTAACTTTCTTTTGTGAATAAAATCAGACATTTTATTAATAATAAAAGAGGTAGAATTATATTATGATATTATGACATACGGTATGACAGTTCTAGTGTAAAACAAGAAAAACATGCATAGTAGAGTTGTCGCTACATTGACACCACGACAAATGTACATTGCAAATTGAGTTGCATAAGTGTCATGTTACAATATTAAGTGAAGGCACGGTACTTACCATAAATTATGTTCACTGTTCTTTTCCTATTTTAGTTTGCCCGTATATTTTAATATGACAAACTTTTACGAGACTCAAATGTGGCAGTTCGTAGAAAAATGTAAACATTTTCGAATTAATAATAAAAAATTATTTTTGTTCAATAAATCAAGATTTTAACTGACTTTAAATGTAAAATATTGTTGAATTTACTTTTTTTTGTATCGTATTCCAGCAACCAATAGCAGATTTTCAATTGTATCATTTGGTCAAAGACCCAACCATTTCTGAAGTAATATGAAGTATAGAAGTATAGAATCAAAATAATTTGCTGCAGTTAATTATTTTCTATTTAAAATAGCACTTATCTACGATTATAATCTTTATCTTTCCTCATTCGCAGTCATCTGTATTTAGATATACGGGTATATGTTACTAGTCGATTAAGCTAGTGGCCTCGAGTGACGTACTATTTTAAATACATTTGATCGTTTAGTGAATTAGACCGAAGTTCGGATATAACGCAATCTACGCGATTTAAGAACTGATTGGGTAAACAAGCCAGTTAGTATCGTTTTTGTTTCGTTGAAAGGTGTAGTAGACAGTTCTCGATGAAACACTGTATTTGTAAACTAAAACATAAATACATATATAAATATATATATATACAGCGTGTTCACAGATTCATTCTCAACATGGGGATCTCGCTTATTATGAGAGATACAGATTTGGTTAAATGGAATCAAATACTCCAGAGGTAAAGTTGTACCAAACCCTAGACACTAGCTTTGAATATTTAATGTGCAGGGTGGCCCAAAATGACCGAAGGGGTTTGAGTTCAATTATGAAAAATTATATCTCGCAAGTGGTGGCCATTTTCTGTTCTTTCCAAAACATTTTCCATAACCTTTCGCAAAACTTCAGGTGTTATGTTGTTGATTTCGTCGCGTATATTATTTTTTAATTGCTGTATGGTTCGAGGCTTATTAATATAGACTTTTCCTTTCAAATAACCCCAAAGGAAACAGTCTGAAGCGGTTAAATCCGGTGAACGCGGAGGCCAATTAAAATCGCTTGTACGGGAAATAATTCGTTCACCAAAGATGTCGCGTAAAAGAGCCATTGTGTCCCTCGCAGTGTGCGCTGTGGCTCCATCCTGTTGGAACCATACTTGCGGATGGTTTTTCACGGCTGGCCTTAAAAAAATTTCCAACATTGTCCGATATTTAACACCAGTGATGGAAACGGCGACACCATGTTCATTTTCAAAAAAATATGGGCCAATTATCCTTTCCGACGAAACACCGCACCAAACGGTACACTTAAGTGGGTGTAATTCTCGCTGTTGAACTACTCTTGGATTTTCCGTAGCCCATATCCTGCAGTTTTGCCTATTAACGAACCCATTTAATTGGAAATGGGCTTCGTCGCTCATAATTAAATTATGAATAAAATCATGATTTTTTTCTGCTTTTTGACGAAAATAAATTGCATAATCAAGTCGTTGCTGGTAATCTGTCGGTTTCAATTGTTGGACAAGCTGAATTTTGTATGGAAACATTCTTATTGTATGCAAAATTCTCTGCAGCGACCCTCTTGAGAGGCCAAGTTGTGTCGAACGTCTCCTGGTTGATGTTTCTCCATCTTCCCGAATACTCTCCTGTACCCGTTCAATATTGTCGTCCGTGTGCACCGTTCGTCGTCTGCCGGCACCAGGAAGGTTCCTTACTGCCCCTTGTTCTCGAAAATTTGCAACCAGACGGTTTATTGTTGACTCTGAGGGTCCAACCAGCACATTAAAATAACGACGATATGCACGCTGAGTCAAAACAATGAATCGTTGATTTGAGAAATAAAGTTCAACGATTTTGGCACGTTGTTCAATTGTGTACTGTTCCATTTTAAATTCCCCAAGTCTTCTTTACAAAATACTGAAAACTAAAAAAAAATTATAATAAAAAAGTTATAAGGAATTAAAACCCCTTCGGTCATTTTGGGCCAACCTGTACTTCGGGCGCTATCGCAAAAAAAGTGAATTTTTGTTTTTTCGATTTTGTTTAATAACTCATTTATTTTCAAAGTAAGACAAATTTAGCTTGCACTTCCTTAAGGCACTTTTTAATGGGAATCTGGTGGTGTATTTAGATTTTTGAATACTGATATAGTAGTTGAGCTACAATGGTCACGATTCATTTTTCTTATGGGGGTCATAGTTGGCTATGACACCATCGAAAACAATTTTTGTTTCCCTTTTCAAAAATGTATAATTTGTTATATCTGATACCAAAACTAATTTCAAAAATTAAAAAAACAAAATTTTGTTACATTAGCAGGTTAGAACGCTTGTTAAATTTGACAATAGGAAACCTTGGAAACATAAAACAATCTAAGATACAACTGTCATAGTTAGTATTTGTTTATAGTTGACATTTAGTTTGTGTTCTGTGAAATTTACAAATCGAATAGCAAAATAAATACCTAGCATAACAAAATATAAAGTGCCATTTAAATACTAAATTGACTAAATTTATTATTAAATAATTTTGCTGTCATGGAGCCGTTTAGTAATAGTGACAAATTTGATATGTTGTCCTGTTACATTCTGTGTCACAAAAATTCGACGAGGGCTGCCGAAATGTACATAAACCAGTACCCAGAACGCAGACAACCCCATCTTTCTACTTACAGAAATTTAACGGTAAATTTAATACATCATGGATCATTTACTAAGCCGTATGCAAAACCGCAGCGCATAAGTAATGAAACTAAAACTAATGTTTTACAAGCAGTTGTTGAAAATCCAAACACATCAGTTCGGGAAATTCAATATAACACCGGCGTTCTCAAATCTACTGCTCATAAGATTTTGGCCTCCCACAAATATCATACATATAAATACAAGGTATGTCAATCTTTAAGACCAGGGGATAATGAAAGACGAAAAGATTTTTGTGAATGGTACACTAGGCAATGCGATGATAATGATCATTTTTCTTCTCAAATATTATGGACCGATGAAGCTAGATTCACAAACAATGGTTTATTCAATAGACAAAATTTACGATTTTGGTCTACAGAAAACCCTCATGTAATCAGACCTGCTCGACATCAAGTGCGTTTTGGATTTAATGTCTGGTTTGGCATACTAGCATCACGATTAATTGGTCCAATAATTTTTAATGAAACACTAACGCCCGACGTTTATTTGCATTTACTGCAAAATAATATTGAAGACTTGCTGGCTGAATTACCTTTACAAGAGGCTCATAATTGTTGGTTTCATCAGGACGGTGCTCCAGCACATAATTCTAGAATTGTAACCAATTTTCTCAGTCAGCGGTTTGGTAACAGGTGGATCGGAACTCGTGGACCAGTTGCAAGGCCACCAAGATCTCCTGATCTGACGCCGCTCGACTTCTATTTGTGGGGTTACATTAAAGACAAAGTGTATGCCCGAGGCTACAATAACGTAAATGAACTTCCCGAAACCGTGGTTCACGAATGTCGAGCTATTCCAAGGCGTATTTTACATAAACTTGTTAAATCTACTATTCGTAGATCCTATTTATGTTTGGAAAATAATGGTCAACTGTTTGAACATTTTTTATAATTTGTTATTATATTTTTTTTTAAATAATATCTAAGTATTTTTTGAGCTGCCTATGTTTTTAATTTAATAAATAATTGTTGCAAAATAAAGTTTTCTTCCTTTCTTTGTTTGCAAAACCTCCTATTGTCAAATGCCACAACCGCTCTAACCTGCTAATGTAACAATATATTGTTTTTTAAATTTTTTTAATTAGTTTTGGTATCAGGTATAACAAATTATACATTTTTGAAAAGGGCAAGAAAAATTGTTTTCGATGGTGTCATAGCCAACTATGACCCCCATAAGAAAAATGAAACTTGATCATTGTAGCTCATATACTATACTTAGCAGTATTCAAAATCATAAATACACAACCAGATTGCTTTTAAAAAAGTGCTTTAAGGAAGTGCAAACTAAATTTGTCTCACTTAACACTTAACACAATGAATCATCCCGTCGAAATTAATTATAAATGCGCAGAGTGTCAA
Organism: Melolontha melolontha; assembly: GCA_935421215.2. Taxonomy (NCBI): domain Eukaryota; kingdom Metazoa; phylum Arthropoda; class Insecta; order Coleoptera; family Scarabaeidae; genus Melolontha; species Melolontha melolontha. Next base: position 201,884,229 of record OW285235.1, on the reverse strand, counting down.
TTCGAAACAAAGCACAAGTCAAGTTTAAAATATCACATAAAGTCAAAACATCTTAAATCATGCAATTATAAATGCACTGAATGTGAATATCAAACGAATAGGAAGCAATATTTGGAAATACACATAAAGTCAAAACATCTTAAATTACACGATTATAAATGCATGGAGTGTAAATATCAAACGAATAAGAAGGCAAGTTTGGAAATGCACACGAAAGCAAGACATCTTAAATTAAGGGACTATAAATGCAAGGAGTGTGATGAGTTATTAAAGAAAATCGAAAAAACAAAAATTCACTTTTTTTGCAATAGCGTCCGAAGTACGTTAAATATTCAAAGCTAGTGTAGAGGGTTTGGTACAACTTTACCTCTGGAGTATTTGAACTCATTTAACCAAATCTCTATCCCTCATAATAAGCGAGATCCCCATGTTGAGAATAAATCTGTGGACACGCTGTATATATATAACGAGCCATCGAAAAAATTCATAATTGGAGTAGACTGTGAAATTGGGTTGATACTTCAGCCACTTCCACATAATGACATTTATTATTTGACATTGAAACTATAAGTTTGTGTCAAATTTTTCAAAACTCTTATTAAGAAATTAAATTTGTTTAGATCTAAATGGACAACATTTTCAACAACTTCTGTAGCTATATGTAAATTTTGATTATGATTTCGATATTAAATAAATTATTTGTTTTCTTTTTTGTTGTAGTATCATTTCAATGCCATAACCTTTTTTTACAATGAAACCAAATGAAACTGTCAAGCATCAAGTAATGTGTCATTATGTGGAAGTGGCTAAAGTACCAACCCAATTTCACAGTCTACTCCAATTATGAATTTTTTCGATGGCTCGTTATATATATATACATATATATATATATATATATATATATATATATATATATATAAAAGATGAAAAAAATAGAAATTTTGAGCTAGTATAAAGCTGGAAACAGTTTAAGGAAAATGCTCTGTTTCTGTTTTCTATCAAATATCTTGATAGGCCCATACCATCTATTGGAAAAATTCAGGCGATTACTAGGAAATTTGATTCTGATGGCTGCATAATAAATACACACAGAAAGAAAATTAAAACCCTCCACATTCTTTCAGAAGACCTAAAATTAAATGTGTTATGTTACATTGAAGAATGCCTCATAACACCATTAAGTAAAATAGCACAACAATTTAATATTTCTAAGACGTCTGTATTTAAAATTCTCAAACAGTACAAATACAAATCTTACAAGTTTTCTAATTACCGGCAATTATTTTATGAACATAGAATAAGACGTGTTGATTATTCCGAAACACTAATTAATTTTTTAAATTAAAATTATAATATGTTGAAGAAAATACTTTTCACTGCTGAAGCGTCTTTTTCTTCGAAAACGTATTGTTCCTCGATTTGAAAAGTTAGCGCTTGAAGGTTCCTGGTTGCAAATGGATTGAGTCCCAATTCATTCAACTGCAACAATTACAAATTTTCTAAATTAAAGTCTTCCTGATAGATGGATAGGGAGGTTTATCGCCAAATGACTTTTTTTGGGGATACCTTAAATCTAAATTGATGTTAATGTAATTTTCACTAACATTGAAGATTTAAAAGCACAGCCTGCGACGAATTACAAACCAAACCGGATTTTTTAACACACTCTTTGCAGGAATTTCATAATCGACTCGCATATTGTATGGAATGTTAAGGTTTATATTTCGAACATTTATGAAAAAGTTAAAGAATTATAAATAAAAACAAACTTTTCTTCAATTTACCATAAAATTCATTTTAATATTGTTTGTGTAAGTTAAATGTTAAATAAATTATTTTCACACTTCGGGAAGAGTTAGACGCAGTTTTTAATATAAATCCAGATTTAATAACATTGTGGCAATTATGTATGGGGACAATGCCTCAAAATCTAACTGCTAAATACGCTGAAATAAAAGAACATTTCCAGTGTGCACCGATAATCAGTTGCGATGTAGAAAGGACGTTTTCTATCCACAAGGATGTATTTCATTCAAAAAGAACAAATTTTACAGAAGAGAACCTTGAGAAAGTATTGCTAGTTAATATTAATAGATACTCCTTTACTACAAAATAAACATATAAAAATGTATTTCGTATTTTATAGATCACCACCCGCTTGTTTTCTAATTGTATAAATAAAATTAAAAACTCTTTAAAAATAAAAATTTTCAATAGTACGCCCGTGGGCGATGAGTCATAGGCCTCTCGTGTCCGGTCCCTAGTAATTAATCTATGCTTAGAGACGTTTTAAAAGTACTAGCTATCACTTTAATTTTAATGGCAATTAAGTGATTAGCGTAGCATGAACTAGAGGTTTATTGTGCGACCTGTCGTTGAGATCACCATATATTTTTAAATTTTTAATTTATCAGCTAATAGAATAATACTAGGAAACATTTAATTTTGTTTGTTTGTATTTATTGTATATTAGGTCTTTGTTTATATTGGTCACGTAAAAGTAAGTTTCAACTGCTTGTGTTAATGTCTGAAAAAACAATCTATTATTTATTGAAAAAAAAATAAATGTCTACAAAATAATTATTTGATAAGTATAGTAATTTATGGAAAACGATTATCAGTTATGCATAAAATTTTTTAAAGAACAGAATAATTGACCAATAATATAGCAAATGGATGCTTACATAACATAATCACATATGTAGTTTAACATTTTTCAAACATACGGGAAAAGAGTATTTAAATTGTATAAAAAGAAACGTATCTATTATCTAAAACACATCCAGCTTTTCTACATTAAATAAAAGATTCACTTCGTATAACCTTCGTCAAACGTATGACGTAACAGAGCGCTTTCCCCACGCAAAACCGTGCTTCGTATATTCAAGGAACGGTGTTTATAGAAAACATCGTCAGTTCGACACGTCGTATTTAATTGTATGTGTTAGTTATACATGTACATTTTCGGTTCGATTCAGTTTTAAAAGTGAGAGTGTCAGTGTTCAATCGACCATGGATGCCAGTACCTAACCTATAGACGAAACCACTTACATTCGTCAACGAACAATAATAACAACAATTTTATGTTTTTTCATATCATCACATAACTGCTAACTGAACGGTAAGAGAACTTAAAAAAATTGTTTTCTTCGTTGATACGTCAATCTCGGTTTTTTCATGTCACATTACTTGAATTAGAATCACACTAACCATAAATGGGTAATGACATCATATAGGTATTTTCAGTCTTAGATTAAATTAAATATTAATATAACCAAATGTTACATAATACAGTTTATGAATACTTATGCCTACATTTCTATTAACTTTGCGAAATTTAATGTTCTTGTATTTATTGTATATTTTATTAATATAAATGTCATATTATCTTTATAGAGCGCAGAATTCTAAAAGGAAATTACTATCAAATATATTGGATTTCTTTACTTTATAACTTTATATGAACACATATATAGCCCATATGCAAATATCTTCTAATGGCACACACAGTCTTTCTAATTACATATTACACGCTTTATTTACTATTTATAGAAATCATGTAACCATAATTACAAGAACTTCTGTAAATTCTAAAACCTTTTTCAACTTTTACGGTAGTTACTGTTTACGCATTCGGAATAATAACCAAAGATAAAACAGACAGAGACAAGAAAGATCTACAACACAATATAATAAACTCTAAATGCGTATTTCGGCAACTAAGTTGCCATCTTGAATAGAATAATCTGAGAAAGAAAGATAGTGTTAAACGTAGCGTCTTTGGCTACGGCACAGCTATTGTAGATATCCTCTTCACCAAATCGCCATTATTATTTGGTGAAGAGCATATCTTGTACCTTAGCCAAAGACGCTACGTTTAACACAATTTTTCAGATTGTTCTACTGAAGATGGCAACTTAAGATGGCAATTTAGTTGCCGAAATACGTATTTAGAATTTATTAATATATATTATGGTTAAGGATCTTTCTTGTTTGTATCTGTCATTCACTACAATAGTCACAATAGTAATCTAATTTTATTGATTTAAATTTTAATGTTAGTTCTTAGGAATATACAAACACCTCCATGAAAATATTTATCTCTACAACAAGAAGCGACTAGTTTAAAATTTACCAAGCAAATACTATCTATAATTATAATCCTAGAATTTAACCAGTGCTCAGATACACAGCGAATATCAACTTTATTGTTAAAGTGTACTGACTCAATCCGCATTATCTTGTTGAAGATGGACTGCGCATTCAAACGCATTTGAAATTTGAATGTGTAAAAATAAAATGTTTTTTGACAAAAAACATTTTATTTTTCAATATAGCCTCCTGCTCGACGGAAATTAGACAGTTTTTCAAGTTTGGAAAGAGATGATAATCGCTGGGAGCCAAATCTGGGGAATAGGGCGAATGAGACGCTAATTCAAAATCAAATTGTTAATTGACGAAGGAGATACTTGTTGAAACTTCATTATAACGCTAAGAAATAAGTAATTAAACTTCTAGTTTCAAAAATTCTTTTATTGTAAATACCACTACAATATTGTTTCGTTTTTTTTTGTTTGGTAATTGCAAGTTTGAAATGTTGTTAATTAATTCCTGGGAATTTTTAACGGAGAACTTAGATTTGAATTTAGTGTGTGTAAGAATTAAATCTATTAAGTGTTTGGACACATTTCTACAAGGTGCTTTTACGTACGATACTACTGGTCGTATAGGTGTATTTTCTTTATGTAGTTTAATTAAACCGTATAATTTGGGAGGTAGGGGATTCATAGTGGTTAATATACGTTTTTGAGTGTTATTAAAAAGAGAACCTGATTTTTCTATAGTTTGTTTAATCTGTTTTCGAAATTTGTTAGTAGGATCAGATTTAAGTTTTATGAATGAATTATTATCGAGGAATTCATGAACTTTATGTAGTATATAGTTTGATTCCGGAATTGCTATAACTGTATTTCCTTCATCAGCTTTTGTAAATATAATATTGTTACTAGTCGCTTTCTGTTTAATTGTATTTCATCCACCTGATGAAGCCATTGTATGGCGAAACAATATTGTAGTGGTATTTACAATAAAAGAATTTTTGAAACTAGAAGTTTAATTACTTATTTCTTAGCGTCCAAACCAAATTTATGAATTTTTGCCATTGCAAGCGCAGAATTGTGGGCAGGTGCGTTATATTAATGGAAAAGCACTTTCTTCTTCGACAAATGAGGCCGTTTCTCTTTGACTTTGTCGCTTAATTGTTGCAACAAATTGGCATAATACTCCATATTTATTGTTTTCCCTTTTTCTAAGTAAGATAATTCCATGAGAATCACAAAAAGTAGTTGCCATAACCGTTTTTGCCTTCTTTGGTGGTGGAGAACCTTTTTGGTCCATTGTTTGGATTGTTCTTTGGTTTCGGGAGTGTAATGGAGGACCCAAGTTTCGTCGACGGTAACGACACGGTGTACAAAGTCCTTCAGATTGCAGCGAAAACGTGCCAAAAAGGCCGCGAGAAACACTTAAACGATTCAGTTTTTGCTCGTGTGTGAGTAAACGTGGCACCCAACGCGCCGAATATTTTTTCATTTCCAATTCTTCAGTTAAAATTCTGTGCACACTGTCATTTGAGATACAATATCTGCTATCTCGCGCACTTTTACTCGACGGTCATCTAAGACGATACGGTGGACTTTTTCAATCACATCCGGAACAGTAACACTTTTTGGACGTCCACTACGGGGTTTTAATAGTGTTGAATCCAGCTCTGCTTTGATTTCGATTGGTGCAGCCTTGACTGTCTTAAGATGTTCAGCTGTCGGCATTCGCCTAGAACGAGAAGGAAAACTTCGAAAACCTACTCGGACAGCCTAGTCCCGGATCTAAACTCGGGATTGCCAACATGATAAGTCAGCGTGCAGATATTTAAATAGCATATGATAGATATTATAAAACAACTGTATATATTCATGATGGTAAATTGCAGATCGTTACTTTACATTATTAAGTTATAGTATATACTGCTCAATTTTTTTTATGTCACTTCTGTTGTTAATTGAATTTTTTTCTTGTTTAATATTAATCATTTTTTTAATTTCCTTTTTCATTGTGTGTTAATCTTTATCGATTATCAGTGTGTTTTCAAAATCGAAACGGTGATCGCGTTGTAGTTTGTGTGTAAATAAAGCAGTTTTGGCCGTTTTGGAGTATTTGTGAGCTTGTATTCTTTTGTATAAATATTGTTTAGTTTGGCCTATGTAGTAACTATCACAATTGCGACATGGTATTTCATAGATGACATGTGTTTCTAGATTTTTGTCTATTTTAGGTTTTAGTTTTCGAAATAGATGTTTATTAGTATTGCTAAGTTTATATGTTGTAGCTATATCATATTTTTTAAAGTATATTTTATTGTTTCTGATAACATATGGAACATATGGAATCGTGATGTATGTTGTTTTATTGTTTAAATTGTTATTGGTGTCTGCAGTGTTGTATATTTGGTGGATTCTGTTTTTAATTGTTTGTTCTGTAAGTTGTGGTGGATAGTTATTCTCTGTTAAGATCGTTTTAATTTTTTTGATGTTATCTTTTCTGTATTGAGTATGTGATCGTTTTACTACTCTATCTGTCAGATTATTTGTAATAATTTTATTGAATACTGTAGGTGCATTTGAATGGGAATTCATATATCGAAAAGAAGCTGTGGGTTTGTTGTACCAATTTGTATAAATAGTACCCTGTCTATCATAGGTTAAAGAAATATCAATAAAATTAATATTGTTATTAATTTATTATTCAATTAGGAATTTTAATTTGTTATGAAAGTTGTTGAATTTATTTAGAAGAAAGTCATATTTATTTATCGATTTACATGTTATGATGTCGTCTACATATCTTTTAAAGAAAATGGGGTTGACGTCTAATGAACTGATAATGTTTTGTTCCACATGTTCCATTACCAGATTTTCAATAATAATAATAATAATTTGAAAATAATTGTTGTATTGAAAATATGTGTTGTCGAGACAAAGTGACTAACATGGATCTTGTATGGTTTAAACATACTTTTATGTAAAGTTCTCCAAACTCTGGACTGGCACAAATTTAATTCTGACGCTACTTCGCGTGTAGAAATTGATGGAATATTATTTATCTATAAAAATACAAGATTAACATGAAATTTGAAAACACGCTTTTAATTTACCATTTGTAAATTATCTTGTCGATTTTCATTTAAATTCCTGTTGTCTTGACCATTACGCGGCTTAGTAAACGATCCATTCTCGACCAAATTTCTGCCGAGATCTAGAAAAATGGTACGATGAGGCTGTTGTCGTTCTGGATATAATTGTAGATATCTTGTACTCGCTACTGTTGAATTTCGGTTCGAAGAATAAAAAATACTTATCATATCTCGTTTCTCTTCGTTTGTGTATGACATTTTTGTATTATTAATGAACAATAAATGAAATGTTTGACAGATTGAAATTCCATGGCTACCTTATTTAATCTTATAATTTATTCTTTCAAATAAAACCTAATGTCAAAAACTTTAGTCAGCATGTGGTACATGGCTGAAATAAGAAAAAAAACTCTTTCTGAAGATGTCTAAATCCAATATGGCGCCTATAAGAAATTAGATAGTTGATGATGGCCAGAAAGAAACGAAACGTCGTATAAAAATTTAGAGTACACCACTGGATAGAGGTTTAGAAATGGCCACAAGGATGTGTTTTTATATTTTCTCTACAAGGCCAAATGTCGGTGCTACAGGTAAAAGAAGAAAATGGGGTTCTCGCGTTTTTTTTTTTAATAACGAAGGTCATTTGTCACAAGTCTATTTTCTTTACGGATTTATACCAAACACAAAATTTAACAACTTTGCCAAATTTAAACGTATACTCTATCTCCAATAATAAGAGAGATCCCCATGGTGAGGGCCGAAAATGAATCAGCCTGTATATATAAATATAATTATTTCGTGACCTTGATACCTTGGTATGATATGGTAAATTCAATCAGTTGGCGATTTAGGGTCTGGCTTTACTTTAAAGTATATATATTTAAAACAACCCTACATGTTTCGGCAATGATGCCTTTATCAAGGATATAAAATATAAGTGACAGTATACAAATGTCATATAATTGAGTTCAACTCAACATTTCAACATTTGTATACTGTCACTTATATTTTATATCCTTGATAAAGGCATCATTGCCGAAACATGTAGGGTTGTTTTAAATATATATACTTTAAAGTAAAGCCAGACCTTAAATCGCCAACTGATTGAATTTACCATATATATATATATATATATACATATATATATTTAGACCAGGAGTCTTTGCCGTTAAAACATGTATGGAAGGGTCTTCTTTTGGGGAAATTCAGCAAAATTAAACTCTATTAATTAAGTCAGTTCTTTATTTTTTAGCCCAATATTTCGCATCGAATTCGAATGCTTCCTCAGGGGATCACTTTAAGAGTAGATGGACATAAATTTATTACTTATTAACAAAAGAAATTAATACTTACAAATGTGAACTTGTTTTTTCTGGAGAAATTACTCATATGTTTGTAATATTGTAAATTAATAAACATTGACGTTGACATTAGTTTTATTAATTTACAATATTACAAATATACGAGTAATTTCTCCAGAAAAAACAAGTTCACATTTGCAAGTATTAATTTCTTTTGTTAATAAGTAATAAATTTATGTCCATATACTCTTAAAGTGATCCCTTGAGGAAGCATTCGAATTCGATGCGAAATATTGGGCTAAAAAAAATAAATAAAGAACTGACTTAATTAATAGAGTTTAATTTTGCTGGATTCCCCCCAAAAAAACCCTTCCATATATATATATATGAAATGTGTAATTCATAAATTTGCAGCCAGTATAAATAACTGATTTAAAAAGTATTTAAGAAAGGTTAATGTCCCTACTAAAATATAAATTATTATCTAAATATTTTGAATTCATTTAAAGAATTATTAGCAATAAACTTTTTATATATTTACGAAATCTGGTCGTTAAATTTCCTAATAAGAAGCGCCCACAAAAAAATTTAAAGTATTCTAATATATACATTCCTAATCAAACTATATTTCGAATTTATTATGTATTTGTAAAAATCTAGTCTATCTAATCATAAAATAAGATCAAATGATTTAATTTAATTATATTTTTTTTCTAATATTTTTTATCAAAAAGGTTCTATTTATCTGATTCTTTGGGTTGGACACCAGTAAGCCCAAGCACCTGAGCACAGTGCTTTTTGTACCACTCCCAATAGATTTCTCAGTTCCATTCTGTTAGGGCCGGTTCTACAATCCATAGATATACCTAGTATAACGCAATACCGAGTATAAATTTCAAGTAACTGTTCTACAATCACTAGATAAACCCCGAATAGAATAAACCCTGGTATAAGTAGCAGTATAACTTATCCCTCTGTTCAGGGCCAAGTTAAACATCGGATAACTTTATTCTGGGCTGTGATTGGAGGAATATAAGTATCTGTGACAGAAAACAAAGTGTTTGGACGTTTGCAGTTTATAGGTTAAAAATGAATTTGAATGATATTCCTTTATTTGATTCGGACGAAAACGACTTGTAGAACGGTTGCCTATTTATTCTCGGCATAAAGCCCGCATAACTTTATACCTGGTATTGTTATTCCAGGCGTTTATTCCGTAATTGTAGAACCGGGCCTTTAGTCCAGCTTCCCTAGAAGTGTTTTAGTATAGAGCTGACCTTCCGTTATTCTCCATTTCTTTTTATGTTCTCTTTCTAGCCATAACCAGATCTTCCTTCTAGCGGAATCCTTAGTGATTCCACAGACAGGTTTTGGTCCTATGAAGTTCCTCTTATAACCTTCTGTGGCCAGTTCATTGGCCTTTAATCTTCTCATGTTCTGGCACAAAATCTTATAACAAATTTGGCCTAATATTGCCCCAATTTTGTATAAAAAGGAAAATTCAAAGTGATCCAATTAGAGATGGTTGCTCTGAACCGAACCTGTTCTTTTGAACCTAGTTCGCGTGCCGGAGCAGGTGCACCTAGTTCGCATTTTCCAAAAGAGTAGATCCGATTGAAACGATTCCGAGTCGTACAATTCTGATTCCGATCGTTCAAGTCGGAGCGTCCGAGAGTTGATCTCGCAGTTGCACCTACATAGTCGCATCGTATTATGTAAAAGCTAGGTCCGCCTGGAACGAGTCCGACTAAGCGAAGCGAAATATGAGAAATAAACGACGCAACTACTCCTATACATATGTATAAATAAATACAACTGGCAATTGTAGTTGCTGCGATTCCGAATAATTGTATATAGCAATTGTGCAACCAAATATATTTATTTTTTAATAATTAGTATGATTTCTAGTCATAAGAAAAACTAAATTTTTAGCTACACACAAAAATACAAATAAACCAAGTGATGTGTTTATTTTAATACATCATACATTTATAGTCTTCACTTTTTTTAACAGTAACATTATGTCTCTCGACTAGACATTATATTTTTTGTATAAGAAATAGGCGATAATACTATATTTATGGTATTATTTTTGTGATTATTTTTTTGTGTATATCGTATGCACTTTAATTAAAAAAAAATTATAAATTGCAATCTGACACCTCATTTAAAATGTAATAAGTTAACTGCTATTTGTATATCCAAGCTGTGTGCCTAAGTAAACATAAAGATTACCCTGACTGATCGGACGCAAAATATGACTCATAATCGGTCGATGTCGGAACTGATTTGTGCACCTAGTTTGCCGCACCTAGTTCGGAACTGGGATCCGGGTAGGTGCACCTACTCCGCTCAAGGAGTAGGTTATATCATCTCTAGATCCAATATTAAATGGGATTTTGAGTTATTATTTTTACAAAAAGAAATAGAAGAAATATAAATATTATCGGAAGTAAAAAAGAGCCGTTAAAAATAAATAGCTGAAAAAGAAGTAAATAAACCAAAGGAAACCATAACGAAGACACACAAAAGATTATGTATTGAATAAATTTTTTTAAATAAGCAAATAAATAAATAAGTTTTATCAAGGTCGAGACATTTGATTAATTGAAAAAGGACAACATTTTTGAAGAGATTTGTACAGGTTTATAAATAATAATTCAGATTTAGGTGTTAACAATAGTTTAGTAAATATAAAATTATATTAAATAATTTTTAAAAAAATAATCAGAATGTGTATGAATAATAAATACCTCTCACGCACATATACGCTAGAGGCGTATGTTTGCATGCGTAACAGCTGGATGAGATGGACAATAACAAAATTAATCCTTTTGTTATTGTCGGTCAATTTTAAGTTAATTCATAATATAGTCAATCCCACAATGGCGTGACAAAATTTTTTTAAAAATTTTTGTCCTTTTTTCTCCCTTATAGGCAAGTATTTTGGATATTTGAATGATCGAGTTACATGCAAAACTGTTTTACTAGTTATAGTTCAACCAAAAGTGGGTCGAAAAATATTTTCTAAATATACTAGTAATTTTTTTTATGGCGTTTGCGAAGAATTTGTGGAAAATATAACAATTCAGAATGTCTATAAAAAATATTTACAGGCAAACATAAACTGAAATGTTTATATTTATAATAATTTTTGAAAACATTATTTAGGCTGCTTTGTATGCTAAGCGTTCGCGAGAAGTCAGCTGTTAAAAATTTAAAGAGAGACCGACAATAATAAAACTACAATTTTTGTTATTCCGTTGGCTTTAAAATCGTCTCCCATAGTATTTATGATATAGTAAGTGCGTGACAAAAATTTTGTAATTTTTTTTCTCGTTTATGCGACGGAATTTTGCGAAAATATTTTGAATATATATTCTACATAATTTAATCATTCAATTTTTCATACGTTGTCTTTTTATTTCAAGGACACCCGGTATATATATATATATATATATATACATACTTCAATGATATATTGGCGTAGTATTGGCAAAGAAATATTCATGTTCAATATTGGTGAAAATTGTAATTTTTCTGATTAAATTCTTAACTTGGATAAAAGAATTTAATAGTAAATAATTACGCAAGAAATACAGTGTAATAAGAGCAGACTAATGACCTAATTTTAAGGTGTTTAATCACCCCTTGAAAATAAAATTACAAGACCGTAAACATATATAACATGTATATATATGATTATGTAAATTTGAAATCATAAGACAGCGGCAAACGAAAATATCACATTTATACGAAAAGGTCTCGTTTTAACAAAATTATATAATTAATTATGTTTACTTTTTCAATATACTAATCTCAGTCTTGACTTACATAAGATGACGATATAATAATGTTTTTAATGAATTATACAAGTGTCCCGTATCGTTCTGTTCAAATTTTAGGAGTGTAAAGTAAACTTCATTTCAAGTAACAAAAACGCAAAATTTGTACATCCATTTTTATTTGTTTCAAAAGTACAGATCTATGAATGTGATTATCAGATCATGAAAAAAAAATGTAATCTTAAAGTCAATACAAACTGATTTTATTTAAAAAACTTATACGATTCAATAACAGGCCTGTGATTGTTAACGTCGCATAATAAAATGTTATCCTAAAATAAATAAACACGTGTCGTAGTGCATACAATAATTTCTTGGAGATCTACAAAAAAGAGTACTGGAAATTGATTTATGATAAAGAAGGTTCTTACTTATTTCGTAAGTGCTGAACCATGAATATCATACAATAAACAAATGTTTTTAATAAAGGATTACATTACGTTTCAGTGCATACAACAGCTTATTAGTGAGTGGACACGTTTTCTTTATTAAAAATGCCTTACCGATTTTCTTCTCAAGAGTTTGCGGACATGCATTTTGTGTATGGCTACTGTACCTCTTACAGAACGTTTCTGGAAGTACACAGACAATTTCGGGAATACGGACTGCGTGATTATCTTTCCGACCGAGGAGTAAATTTTCCAGCAGACTTAGAGGAAGAAGCAGTAGCTATTGTTACAAGGGATCCAACTCTCAGTGTACCTTGAATCGCTAGACAACTAGGAGTGCCACGAAAGACAACTTGGCGAATTTTAAAACGTGAGAGCTTATATCCATATCACTATCGCAGGGGACACGGTTTGCTTGAGGCAGATCACTATGCTCGTCTAGTTGATTATACCTGGATATTAAGACAGCCACGCAGAACAGTCCTCTGGACAGATGATTCTACGTTCACGAGAAGTGGTGTTACAAATCTGAGAAACCTGCATAGGTGGTCATCAGAGAATCCCAAAGCTATACGCCCATCTAAATTTCAACATGAATTTTCTATTAACGTTTGGGCGGCCCTAATCGATGACTTATTGATTGGTCCTGTCGTTCTTCCTGGGAGGTTAAATGCGGACAATTACCTTCAATTTATTATTGACGAACTGCCAAGTCTTTTAGAGGATTTCCCACTGAATGTTCGACGAGACATGTGGTATCACATGGATGAGGCACCACCACATTTCGGAATTGCTGTCCGAAATTGGGTTTACGTCAATTATCCAAGATGGATTGGTCGAGGTGATCCTGTTGCATTTCCACCCAGATCACCCGATCTTAATCCCCTTGACTTTTATTTATGGGGGTACATGAAAAATTTAGTCTACGCGCAAGTTTTGAACACAAGAGAAGAGTTGTTGGATCGTATTCACCTGGCTGCCGAGCAAATCCGACGAAACAATTAAATTCGGATAAGTACTTCTTCTGTTGGCTTACGGGCATAAGCCTGCATTCAACAAGGAGGTGGACATTTCGAAAATATTATTAAGGGAACTTTTTTAAATAAAATCAGTTTTTATTGACTCTAGGATTACGTTTTTTTTTCATGATCTGACAATAACATTCATAGATCTGTAACTTTGAAACAAATAAAAATGGATATACAAGTTTTGCGTTTTTGTTACTTGAAATGAAGTCTTTACTTTACACTCCTAAAATTTAAACATAACGATACGGGACACTTGTATATTATTATATATACAATGCTTACTCTTATGGAAATTATACAGAAAAATCTTATATATAAATTTGCAACTGGTGCATGTCTCGTACCAAATAAATATTCTTTCAATGGAGACTGTGGTTAAATAATAATTTAAAAAAGGTATATAACCCCTTACCACAATTATTAGTCGTATCCTAAATACGTATTTCGACAACTAAGTTGTCATCATCAGTAGGTAAAAACTACTAATTAAAGTCACACGGGGCACAATAAAGTAAGATGAACGCTTCCGCACAACTACTATACACTGCAACTTACAGGGTTGCAGTGTATAGTAGTTGTGCGGAAGCGTTCATCTTACTTTATTGTGCCCCGTGTGACTTTAATTAGTAGTTTTTACCTACTGATGATGACAACTTAGTTGTCGAAATACGTATTTAGGATACGACTAATAATTGTGGTAAGGGGTTATATACCTTTTTTAAATAAATATTGTTATGGACTGTATTTGTAGGTAATAAAATTAAATAAGCATGCACTTGGAAAATAAATTGAATTACTTTCAATTTACAATTAAAATGTTTTCAAAATTACTGCTTATTTAATATACATACTTATGTACATATGCTACTGCAAATAAATCAGGTACCAATAACAAAATAGCGAGAAAAGAATTATTTTCTCGCTTATGCGACGGAATTTTGTGAAAATATTTTGGATATATATACTGACCGCCATAAGTAAATGAACACCCAGCAAACGTAGATATATTTTAATGAAATTTACAGGAAAGACGTATTTTATTCGTATTAACAAACGATGAAAATTTCAACAAGATACAACAGAAAAATAATCAAGGTACCATAGAAATAATAATAAACAATAGCTAGTGTTTTCTTTTGACATTTATTTGGCGTTATTTACTTAAGTGTGACTATAAAGCATATGTGCAGGCTTAATTAGTGTCAGAGTGGAAAGAAATGCCTCCTATTCGACGAAGCGCAAATTTTCATCAATTAACGGAATTTGAACGTGTAGAATAGTCGGCTTACGAGAAGCCGAATTATCAATTCGTAATGTCGCTAATCGTGTGGGCTGCAGTGTTGCTACAATTGCTCTATGTTGGCGAAGATGGAGAGAAAGTAAGGAGGAGGGACGACGTCCACGGCTTGGACGTCCCAGACTCACCACCGGTCGTGAAGAACTTGCTGTTCGTCTTGTGGCTCTTACAGACAATTTTTCCTTAACAAGAGAAATTGGTGATAGATGGAGAAGTTTAGTTCATCAACAGATCTCTATACGATCTGTGTATCGAAGAAATCGATCTTTTGGGCTTAGATTTCTTTGTTTACGTCTAAGTACACGTCATCGAATTGCACGACTGGAATAGGCTAATGGTAGGTTGCATTGGAATAAGAAATAGAATCGAGTCGTGTTTAGGACGAATCTCGATTTTGTTTATGGTCTCATGATGGTCGCAGAATGGTCAGAAGACGTACTGGACAAAGAAGAAATTTGCAGTTTTTTCAACAACGACATACGGCTCTAATTCAAGGTGCAATGGTGTGCGGCGCTATCTGCCATGGAAGTAGATCTCCTTTAGTAATTATTCAAGGAACATTAGATGCGAATCGTTTATAAATCATGTGTTGAGACTAGTGTTAATCCCATATCTGCAAGAGCTCGTAAATCCCATTTTTCAACAGGATAATGCGCGGCCACATACCGCAAGGGTTACTATGGAGTTTATGAATAATGCTAATATTCGTCGTCAGACTTATCCCCTATAGAACACGTATGGGATATGGTAGGACAAAGGGTGAATAATTTACAGCCATCCTCAAACAGTATAGAAATTCTCCGACGAAGGATTTTAGAAGTTTTGGACAGCATACCACAGGCTACCATAGATGCGCTTATTTCGAGTATGCCTAATCGAGTAGCTGAATGCGTACGAAGTAGAGGATGGCCTACGTATTATTAGTTTTATAATTAATTTCATCGTTTCTTAATACGAATAAAATACGTCTTTCATGTAAATTTTATTAAAATACATCTACGTTTTACTGGGTGTTCATTTACTTATGGCGAGCAGTATATTTTATATAATTTAATCTTTCCATTTTTCATACGTTGTCTTTTTATTATAGGGACACCCGGTATATATATATATATATATATATATATACGGTGTGTCCCAATTTCGATGCTCACCATTGGTATCTCGGTTATTAGAAGATATAGAACAACGGTTAAATGGGGAATGTTTTGCAGAATTCAATACTCGCGGCAAATCTCATTTTAAATTTGACCTAACTTTTTAAATTTTTAAAATATTTTGAAAAATCAAAAATTTGCCGATTTCGTTATTCCTCAATAACTCGATAATGCTTAGTCTGACCTCTTTTAAAGTTTTACATTGTTGAGACACTTTTTTAAAACAAATTATTTGATACAAACAGAAACCCCCGATTGTCATTTGTTTTTAAGTTATTACCACTATCTTTTGTTTTTCATATGGCGGCCATATTGAATTTTGGGTTTTTTAGGTAGTCCTCAAAATGTGCTTTTCAACGATGTATAACATGCCTGAAAAATTTTTATTTATAAGGAAAATATTAATAAAAACGTAAATTAATCTTTAATATGAAATTAGTAGGCTGAAAAATTAAACACCAATGTCAAATGAAAGTGAAAAGATATTCTAAGTAATACTGTAAACAAACGAAACGATAAAAAAATTATAGAAATAAAAAGTAAAGATACAGAACTTAAAGTTCACATTCACTTAAAGAAATTGTTCAATATGACGACCATTCTGTTCCACACACAGACTTCTATCTATTAACCTAGACACACTACTGCGCTATATAAAGTGAATCCACAATGACAATTGGCCGCCATTTGCAATTGGGGCAAAACATTGTATAGTTGTATGTTCGTTGTAGTTACGTTTTGTGAATTTCGTGGTATAATTATTGATTAGTTTGTGTTTTTAAGGTATTATTTAAAATAATTTATATTTAAATATATAAGTAATTTCATTGTTTTATCATAATAGACAGAAAATTGGAACAAAATGCCTAATTCATGTTCAGCTATTGGTTGTACAAATAGACATAGGACGGGAGAAAATATCCGATTTTATGGGTAATGTTACTTAATTTATCTAATATGTATAATAAAAGAATGAATTTTTAGATTCCCATTATCGAAGAAAGAATTGCTTACTTTATGGTTACGTGCTTTGAAAAGGAAAAACTTTAAACCTACAAAATATAGCAAAGTGTGTAGTGATCATTTTGTTGAAGATGATTACTTACCTCGGCCGGGGACATATATTAAACGTCTGAAACCCGATGCAGTTCCATCTATATTTTCGCAATTTCCTTCATATTATCAAAAGAAGAAAGTAGAAAGAAAAAATATTCAACATTCAAAGCGCACCAACAGTAATGAAGTTGCTTCTACATCAAGTCAGTTTCAAATTGCAGAACATTCTCTTGATGTGATACCAAACGAAACACAAGTTTTACCAAGTACTGTTACTAGAGAAATCCAGACAAACTTATCGGGGTCTGAACTTGATGAAACTACAAATTCATTGAAACATAAAGTGAAAGTGCTGCAGCAAAAACTACGAAGACGTAATAAAAAAATTACAAATATTGTGGACTTATTGAAAACATTACGGAAAAGAAATTTGATTGAACAGCAAGTTGAGACTTTGCTACAAAACAAGTTTGAAGGTATGGCACAAGAATTATTTAAGAATGAGCTTCATAACATTCATTGTCTAAACATTCTGAAATTGTTAGTAAGCGACATTTTTTTAATAAAGTAGTGTTATTCTCGCATCAATAAAATATGTCGAAATGTATTTACAAATTATTATTTAAATGTATTTACACTTGTGCTAATGGTATTTTCTTTTCTTAATAATCTAATTAGTGTTGTATATTTTGTAGTGTTAAAAAATACTGGATATGCCTAATAAAGAATATTATTTCTTTAATTTTAGTTATGTAGTTTATTATTCAAAATTTAATGCATTCGTTTAAAACTTATTTGCGTATTTTATTATATGAAATGATTAATTTTATAAACAATACCCATGTACTTTTATTATTACTATTATAATAAATACTACTTCATTAAAAATGATTACAAAAATTGCATTTTTTTTAAATTATCCCTATCCTTAAAGTAGCTATTTTGCCCCAACTGCAAATGGCCACCTACTGTCATTGAGGCTTCACTTTCTTAACCAAAGCGGTATAGGAACTTGTGTGTCTAGTATGTATAGAAGTCTGTGGTTCCACACAATTTTGACACCTTGTTCGAGTAGAGT
This sequence comes from Melolontha melolontha, assembly GCA_935421215.2. Classification (NCBI taxonomy): domain Eukaryota; kingdom Metazoa; phylum Arthropoda; class Insecta; order Coleoptera; family Scarabaeidae; genus Melolontha; species Melolontha melolontha. The sequence goes on along the minus strand of OW285235.1, from coordinate 201,865,892 downwards.
TACAAACTCTACGTAGCGTGTTTCCGTTTACTGATCGTAGCACATCTAGTACTCGTTCGTTTTTAGTGGTACCCCATAAATAAAAGTCAAGCGGGGTAAGGTCAGGTGATCTCGCAGGCCATTGCACGGGTCCATTATTTGAAATCACTCTCTCATTAAAGTTTTCTCTCAAAAAATGTTGCTCGTTACGAGTGTTATGGGCCGGGCAACCATCTTGCTGGAACCAGATGTTTTGCATGTTCTCGGGATTAATAATTTGCCTCAAAGCAGGCATTATCTCGTTTGTTAGTAGCTCCAAATATCTGTTACCAGTTAAATTGTAATCAAAGATGAAAGGACCTATTAACTGATTATCTAAAACGAAAAAGAGTTTAAAAAACAAAAAAAATGTGAACAAAATGTCATACCAATTAAACCGCACCAGACATTAAAACCAAATCGAACTTGAAATCTTCTTTGATTTACCAAATGTGGATTTTCAGTAGACCAATGATGATAGTTATTCCTATTGAACACTCCACAATTGGTAAATCGTGTTTCCTCTGTCCTTAGTATTTTCCTTGGAAAATTAGCGTCATATTCACATTTTTGAAGGTACCACCTGCTAAACTGTAATCGTCGGAGATTGTCATTATCACTTAAACCTTGTACAATTGTTGGTTTGTAAGGGTGATACTTGTTTTTCGTCAAGGTTCTGTGAACAGTAGATTTTGAAATCCCTGTTTCTCGTGTCACATGACGAACTGATGTGCTGGGATTGTTCCTAACGTTCTGCAAAATATTATTTCGACGTGTATCAGCATCATTAACTTCATAGTTAGCTCGTTTTTGTTCGAAGCTTCCAAAGTTTTTTAATTTGCTAACTAGTCTTCTAAAAATTGTCCTGTGTGGCTGTTGTCTTTCTGGAAAACGCTCTGCATAACTCGTGCACGCATTTTTAGTGTTTCTATTTGCTTTGAAATACACTTCCAACATATCAACTTTTTCTTCGTTTGAAAATGTATGTGCCATTATCAATACTTATAAATCTTAATACTTGACAATAATTACTTATCACTAACTACAAGTAGTTTTAATTAACTTATCTCTGCAGCACTAATTGTACTTTGACAGGTTATCGTTTTGTTTCATTGTCAGAATACATTTGTCATTACGTTTGACGGAACATAATGTCTTTGCTAGTGATACACGCTCAGAGGTTAGAATTATCTGACATTTGATGTAAAACCAAATACAAATCTCCCCACTACTTTTAATCCTGCGCGAACTTACTCCTCCTCGCGCCAACTTAATTGACGTTTGCTATACTTAGAATATCTTTTCACTTTCATTTGACATTGGTGTTTAATTTTTCAGTTTAATTTACGTTTTTATTAATATTTTCCTTATAAATAAAAATTTTTCAGGCATGTTATACATCTTTGAAAAGCACATTTTGAGGACTACCTAACAAACCCAAAATCCAATATGGCCGCCATATGGAAAACAAAAGATAGTGGTAATAACTTAAAAACAAATGACAATCGGGGGTTTCTGTTTGTATCAAATAATTTGTTTTAGAAAAGTGTCTCAACAATGTAAAACTTTAAAAGAGGTCAGACTAAGCGTTATCGAGTTATTGAGGAATAACGAATTCGGCAAATGTTTGATTTTTCAAAATATTTTAAAAATTTAAAAAGTTAGGTCAAATTTAAAATGAGATTTGCCGCGAGTATTGAATTCTGCAAAACATTCCCCATTTAACCGTTGTTCTATATCTTCTAATAACCGAGATACTAATGGTGAGCATCGAAATTGGCACACACGGTATATATATATATATATATATATATATATATATATATATATACATACTTCAATGATATATTCGCGTAGTATTGGCAAAGAAATGTTCATGTTCAATATTGGTGAAAATTGTAATTTTTCTAATTAAATTTCTAACTTTGGATAAAAGAATTTAATAGTATATAATTACGTAAGAAATACACTGTAATAAGAGCAGATGCCACAAAGGAAAGCATGTAGCATTAGAAAATAAATAGTAAGTAATTCGCATAAAATATATTTGGAAGTTTCTATTTCCCATACGTGAATTATATTCCTACATTCATTAACCTACAAAGAAAACAAAAGGAATAATTTTGTTATTGGTACCTGATTCTTTTTGCAGTAGCATATGCACATAAGTATGTATATTAAATAGGTAGTAATTTTGAAAATATTTTAATTGGAAATTGAACATAATTCAATTTATTAACAAATACAAACCATAACAATATTTATTTGGTATGAGACATACACCAGTTGAAAATATATGTATAAGATTTTTCTGTATAATTTCCATAATAGTAAGCATTGTATACAGGGTTAGTTAAAAGTATGGAGACGGCGATTTATTGTCGTTAATATTCATTTTAGGGATTTATGTTCAATATAAAAGTGTGTTAGGATATTTTGATCTACATTTGAGAATATTTGAATTCTTTTTTCTTCAATTGTTTTTTAGTTACGCCTGTCCGCGCATTTTTTTAAATGGGAACTAGTAAATTTTACTCTACCATTCGATAGAGTTTTTTTATCTCTTTACAAAATTTTTTTGTTTTTTTAAAATTCATTTTAATAACTTTTTTATAAGAAAAAGCCGGTTCGTGTGTTTAACAGATGTTCGGTCCATCGCAGATACACAGAAGCGTAGCGATAAACAAACTTGAGCGACATAATTTTATCAGTGGTTATTGTGTACGTCAAATCTTTGACAGAAATAATTCATTTGTGCAATTTGTTGCTGTTAATATTAACAATGGCGAGTTTAATTGAACATGAACGAATTGAAATACTTATGATGTTGGGTTATGGAGATAGATGCAGAAGTTTACAAGACGTTAGTGTTAGTAATTTATTTAATGATACGCATCCAAATAGAAATCCAATTTCTAAATCCGTTGTTGGTAAAACTTTAAGACGCTTTGAACAAACGGGTAGCGTTAAAGATTTGCCAAGGAGTGGTAGACCTAGAACAGCAAAAAGCGATGATAACAAACTGGATATTTTATTGGCTGTATCTGAATATCCCCATTTATCAACCAATCAATTAGCGGCCAATTTCAATATTTCACAGTCATCGATCGTGTCGTTTTTAAAAAGTGAAACGTATAAACCATATAAGGTACACCTTGTACACGAGTTAACGGAAGATGATTTTGATAGGAGATTACAATTTTCTGAAGAAATGTTAAATATTTGCAGTAATAATGAAAATTTTGTCAACAATATTCTTTTCTCAGACGAAGCTACATTTTGCCTTACCGGTGAAGTAAACAGACATAACTGCAGATATTAGTCATCGGAAAATCCCTCTTGGTTTTTGGAGCACCATACGCAGTACCCCCCAAAAGGTTAATGTTTGGGTTGGCATTCTAGGCGGTCATATTATCGGTCCCTTTTTCATCAATGGCAATTTAACTTCGGCTCTGTATTTGCAGTTATTTCAAAATGAAATAATACCTGCTAGTGCTACGCTCTATCCTCATGAAAACAATGAACACCTGCCCAATGACAGTATCTGGTTCCAGCAAGATGGCGCCCCACCACATTATGGTGTAAATGTTCGTCAATATCTGGACAACGTTTTTCCCCACAGATGGATTGGAAGACGAGGAACCATTGAATGGCCAGCCCGTTCGCCAGATTTAAGTCTTTTAGATTTTTTTCTTTGGGGATACGTAAAAAACAAAGTTTACAAAGATAAGCCCGATAACGTCGAAGATTTACAAATCCGAATTACCAGAACGATACAAGAAATTCCCCGAGATTTTTTACAGAACTCTGTTCGGGGTTTTGTAAATCGATTGGGTCATTGTCAAATTACTAATGGACGACAATTTGAACACTTACTTTAATTTACTTTGTTATTAATTTGTTTAATTTTTCTTGTAAAAAAGTTATTAAAATGAATTAAAAAAAAACAAAAGTATTATTGTAAAGAGAAAAAAAACTCTATCGAATGGTAGAGTAATATTTACTAGTTCCCATTTAAAAAAATGCGCGGACAGGCGTAACTAAAAAACAATTGAAGAAAAAAAAATTCAAATATTCTCAAATGTAGATCAAAATATCCTAACAAACTTTTATATTGAACATAAATCCCTAAAATGAATATTAACGACAATAAATCGCCGTCTCCATACTTTTAACTAACCCTGTATATTAATAATACATAATTCATTAAAAACATTATATCGGTATCTTATGTAAGTCAAGATATTGAAAAAGTAAACATAATTAATTATATAATTTTGTTAAAACGAGACCTTTTCGTATAAATGTAATATTTTCGTTTGCTGCTGTCTTATTATGATTTCAAATTTACATAATCATATATATACATATTATATATATTTACGGTTATGTGATTTTATTTTCAAGGGGTGATTAAACATCTTAAAATAAGGTCATTAACGTAAAAATATCTTAACAGAAATTGCATAATAAGAGAGGTATTACGGTTAAATTTTTTTTAATTTTTTTTTTTTGAAGAGGTGATTAAACACCTTAAAAAAGGTTGTTACCGCTAAAACGATATATCAACAACTTGTGCTAAGTAAATGTAAATTCAAACGATAGGTTATCAATGAATTTTTTACTAAGTAGGCTGATGTCAGTAACTTTTCTCATCTGTTAAGCTGTTTCATCAGTTGTCACGGCACTGCTGGTTTGACATAAATTCTTCCGAATAAATCCTAATAAGGAAAGTAAAAATGGCCCATGACACCAACTGTGAATACGTTGATATGTTAATTTATGGAGAAGTACGCCAGAACTCTGCTGCTGCAAGTCGATTGTACGCTGAGCGGTTTCCTAACAGGCTAACACATATTCCACAAAAATTCGCCGCTCTAGTAATCCGTGCACGAGAAACTGGTGTACTGCAAACGCGTCAAGGTCGGGATCGTGGACCTGGCCGATAGGATGCCGAAGAAGAAGTCTTAAATCTTGTCGAAGAAGATCCTTCTAGTAGTACTCGAAAAAATATCTCGCCAAATAAATGTATCAAATCGAATTGTCTGGCGAACACTGTGCGAGATTCAATTGTATCCTTTCCATATACAAAAAGTATAGGCTTTACAACTTGAAGATCATCCTTTACGTTTACAATTTTGCCGATGGTTTCTATAATTACATGTGAAATCTCAAACTTTTCTTCCATTGTATTGGCGATTGATCAAGCAAGTCGATATTACTGTCGCAATACTCATATCTGCGCTGTCGAAACTCCACATGTTTGTCGTCAACGGACAATTAATTGGCCCCTTTGTGTTGCCAAATCGATTAAATGGATATGAATGGATGTCGACAAATGTTGTTTCTTCAAGATGGCGTATCGCCGAATTTTAATCGTTTAGTTCGCCAACATTTAGATAATGTGTTTGAAAATAAGTAAATAAACTAGATTATTATTAAAGATACAAGATTGTTTAAATTAGCAAACTAGTAGTACTTTTAACGCTCTTTAAGATGTAAGAATTTAAAAAAAAAAAGAGCAGCGCGTTTTCGAGTTTTCCCGAAAAATATGTTTTTTTCAAATGGAAACCCCTGTATATTATATCATTTTCTGTTAGAAATTCAATTTTTAAACAAAATATCTTATAAGAAATTTTTTACTGGGATTAAAAACACTTGAGTTATAGTGAATAAACAAAAACAGCTAAGTGAAGTGCATTTCTATGTTTCTATGAAAACGACGTTAATTCTTTCTAGTAAACGTCAAATATTGGTACAGTTTTATTAGTCTTTCACTCATAAATTTCATTTTGCTAGTTATTAATTTGACAAAAAAATGATTTTTACCCATGCAGAAAAGTGTGATATGTTAGAATCTTATTTAGTGTGCAGAAAATCCTCTCGGAGGGCAAAAGAACACTAAGCTGAATTATATCCACTCCGAACACAACCAAATGAGCAATTTTTTCTGAGACTGTACCGAAAATTTAGAGGCAATGAGAGTGTTTTTGCCAAAACAAGAACAAGAAGGACTTTTATAATAAGCGAGGCCAAGGAAATTCTAGTTCTTGCATATTTTGAGGCCAACCATGAGAATTCCATACTAGATATTATCAAGGAATCTGATTTGAGTCACGGTACTGTGCATAGGATTCTGAAGAAACACAAATTCATTCCTTATAAGTACAAACCAGTTCAAGTTTTCTTGCCAGGGGATCCAGAGAGAAGAATGTTTTTTTGCCACTGGTATCTTAACTTTTGTCGCCAAAATGTAAACAACTTTCGTTATATTTTATGGACCGATGAATCAAATTTCTCAAATTCTGGAATGTACAATACAAAAAATCATCATTAGTGGTCAAAGGAAAATCTTCTTTTAGTACATCCAAGACGCCCGCAAGTCCGTTACAGTTTTAATGTTCGGTGCGGTTTAATTGGTTCAAGGATTGTTGGTCCTTTCTTTTATGCGCAACTACAAGTACAAGTACAACTACAGAGGTACTCATCAAATTTTAAATACTATTTTTAACAATTCATGGATAGGAACAAATGGTCCTATTCAGTGGCCTCCCCGATCGCCAGATTTAACACCGCTTGATTTTTTTTTTATGGGGTTATTTAAAGACAGAGATTTATAAGCAAAGGTACGAAAACGTAAACGCCCTAAAAATTGCAGTTAGTGAAAAGATAAACCAAATAGATGGTAGGACCATACTAAAAGCAGTTCGACAAGTTCAGAAACGTGTTCAAAAATGTATTGAACAACAAGGTGGTATTTTTGAACATCTTCTATGAAAAAATCAGTGATTTTTATTTTCTTTTAATGATATGTTTATGTATAAAATAAAGTTTATAAAAATTATTTAGCTGTTTTTGTTTATACATTATAACTCAAGTGTTTTTAATCCCAGTAAAAAAGTTCTTATAAGATTTTTTGTTTAAAAATTGAATTTCTAACAGAAAATGATATAATATACAGGGGTTTCCATTTGTAAAAAACATATTTTTCGAGAAAACTCGAAAACGCGCTGCTCATTTGTTTTTTTAATTCTTCCATCTTAAAGAGCGTTAAAAGTACTACTAGTTTGCTACTTTAAACAATCTTGTATCTTTAATAATAACAAAGTTACCAATGGTGAACACTTAATTTGGATTGCCCTGTATATATATATATATATATATAGATAGATAGATAGATAATTATTTCTTGACCTTTGTATGTTATAGTAAATTCAATTAGTCGGCGATTTAAAGTCTAAATAATGCCTTTTTCAAAGAATTTTTAAAGATAAATGTCATTTATATAGGCATTATTTTCCGAAACATGTAAGATTATTTTAAATATGTAAGACAGACCTTAAATCGCCGACTAATTGAATCTACTATATATATATATATATATATATGGTAAACCTAATCAGTAGGCGATTAAAGGTCTGTATATTACTTCAAAATATATGTATTTAAAAAACCCTACATGTTTCGGCTGTATACGCCTTTTTCTTGAAAAAGGCGTATACAGCCGAAACATGTAGAGTTTTTTAAATACATATATTTTGAAGTAATATACAGACCTTTAATCGCCTACTGATTAGGTTTACCATATCATACCAAGGTCACGAAGTTATTATGTATATATATATATATATATATATATATATACATATTTTGCGTTGCGTTGGAACATACAAGAAACAAGAAAAAATAATTAATTTATGTGATTTTAAAATTTTTGTGATTTAGTATATAAGAGCATAAACTTTCGGTAGACCCGCTTACAAGTATCTGTAAAATATTAAATACGCTAATATCACGTTTTAATTATTAAAAGTATTTGGTAATATTAATAAAAATCCTGCATTTCAATTTCCACAATAATATTCATAAATATCTTCGTTTGATATATGTATATATGTAATTAACTTTAATAATATTATAAATTTTTGTTAACATTTCCTTGAATTGAGTGCACCATTTGAATATTTTCGCGATGAAATATTGTATTTTTACGCATGCGTATACTGAGCTATACTATAACATATACTAAAATATCATTTGGACGTTAATGATATGTATGTATATGAAAATTGAAGATAAGAGTTTCGACGTATATTAAAACGGTAAGAACGGTTTAATTATTCATAACACGGAAAATATCATTTAAAAAAATGTCACATTTAATAATACGAAGCAAAAACTATGATAGAAAAAAAGACGAATAGCGTCTCTAGTAAGATTTTTCACAATAGCGTCGCTAAATTTGAGTCTCCGATTTTTAAATTAAAAATTACCGTTAAAAATAAAAGTAAATAGAAAATATGAGAGAAAAAACTATTGAAAGAGAAGAATAGAATGTAAAAATATTGTAAATAATAATTGTTAGTAAAATTGAATTTAAGTAAAATATTAGTAGGTACATATAAATAATAAATTTTTGTCAAGAGTAAAAATTGACAATTCAGCAATTTAAATAAAAATTAACGTGTTATAGACTAAAATAAAAAACTAAGCGTAGTTTAAGAATAGTATATTTATTTCCTTATTTAAAAAGACAATATCAAGCATATTTACGAAAAAGCAACATTCAAATATTTGCTGTATTGATTGTGAAAATTATTAGTAATTATAGCATAAATTATTTAAGATTTAAAAAACTAGTACATAAATTAATATTCAATATTTTGTTACAAAGAAGGGGATTAATTTATAACAAAGAAATAAACTCATATCATTTGTCATTCAAGTGATATCAGATATATGAAAGTATAAGAAAAAACAAAAAATTGGGGCAAAAACGACAGTGTTAAAAGACAGGTATTTGATCAGATTATAAAATAATTGAGGATTGTTGTCAGTTAAAGTTTGTACCAATGAATTAATAAAACCAATAAATAAAAATCGAATGAAACAAGCAATTTTGAAGTGCTATTTCTAATTATTAAATATATTTTCATTAAAATTTTAGTGTTCTTTTAATATTAGTTGCTTTTAATTTCACACTAATTAAATAAAAAATAATTAAACAGTTGATTGATGTAATAAAAATTCAAATAATATTTTCTATATACTCTTGTAAGTACTGTATTTAATCGATGGTCGTGGAGTATATGCAAATATAATTGTATAGGCAGTTCATTTGCATCGTTAACCTATTTGTTGGAGTTACGGTGTTTAAATTGCTATTAAATACTCCATTGTTACAGTTAGTTTAATTACATGTAAGAAAAAAATGAATAGTTTCATATATACTATCATTTTATAATTAAATGTTATTTATGTTAATGTATGGATTTCTGGAGATATTGGTACTTATTGCACGCTAGCTGCAATTCTGGCATTTTTGGGGGGATTTTATCATAGCCAACAGATGATAAAAAGTCCCGCCTTTTCACAAATATAACCTACATTTGGTGTATTGATTTTCGAATGATTTTAGATCGTTGTGTCCAAAAATTCTTTTGTTAAATTTATGTTACCTTTTTTTCTATTTAACCTGGGTTTAACCACAGATAAGTTCTTTACAGATAGCCGATGACGTAGAAAAACTTAAAATCACGCAGGTTGCATGCATGCTAGGCGTTTTATTATAAATTTTAAGATATATAGAGCTCTGCGGGGACAAGTGGAGAAAGGGAACACATCGTTATGCCACGTGATTGGCGGGCACACTCCGTGGGCGTCGTAGGGTTCCATCAGGGTTCCATTTCGACTAAAATGCCGTGCCAAGTTTCGTATTTTCTTGTTTTTGTTTCTCCCTGTTATAACTAGAGACCGGACACATCGGACTGAAATAGACGTTATTACGACGGACTATATAAATAGTCTACAATATCTGTAAGTACATCACACAGTTGTTAAATAGCAGTATTCATTCGGTTAACTGCACATCTATTTTTTGTGTACGGTTAACCGAATGAATAGTGCTATTCAATAACTGCGTGATGTACTTACAGATGTTGTAGACTGTTTATATCGTCTGTCGTAATGACGTCATTTCAGCCCGATGTGTCCGGTCTCTAGTTATAACTTATCTGTGGTTTAATCCATTTTTGTTTCCGAATATTTGCGTTTTCTGCTAATAATGCAGATTTTAATTTTGCGTTGGTTTGTATCCACAACTGCCGTTTTCTGCTTTTATAGGTTAACCTTGCATGTACAGATTGTGTATGTTGTTTTGTTTGTGATAAATATGTGTTGGTCTACCTGAATGACAAAAATAATTTCACGGATTGGCCTTTAAGAATTGCAAAGTGTAAAGCCACGGCTTAACTTGCAAGAAAAATTTCGTGCAGTGAAAATTACAAACTGTAAAGCGGCCTTAAGTTAAATTATTAACTATGTCATATGTAATATAAGTTCTAAGTTGACTAAACAAGAAAAAATTATAAAGAACATTATTATACATCTTGTTATATAAATATTTATACATACATTTTTTATTTCATCAGTACGGATAGATAGCTGCTACATATTTAATTAAATTTCATATTTTATATGTATTTTACTTAAATGTTATTTAGCGTATTGAAATCAAACGGTAATTCTTCTTAGAGTGACTGACTTTCTGACTAACAAGGAAAGTTCTTCAAGATGCAGAGATCGATTTGGCAGTTTAATTGCCCCATAATCAAAATAATACCTTATTGATTTCATAATACATAAAGTACGAGGGGTGATTTTTAAATAACTTTTGAATAAAATGATAAATACTGTAAATATCATTAAAATATACTTATTTACACATTCTACATACTTTCAATCATTTTTTATACATAATTTTCATTTTCGGTCAAACACTTTTCATGCCGTTCTTCAAGTTTTTTAATTCCGATGTCAAAGAAATCTGCCTGTATTGAATGTCGTCTGCTTTCGGGAGAGTCTTGCTCTCGAAGAATCAATGTATTGTTCGGGGTAATGTACCAATGTTATGGTACAGAACCACTACCCCTATGTTGCTTTACCGTGCGCATATTGTAAGGCTGTATACACTTTATTTTTTAAATCTTCGGTGGCTGTTGGTTAACGAATAAACCTTCATCTAAATATATTTATTTACATTATATAACGTGTGTTCATTTGAAAAGTCAATCTAGTAGCATGTGATTTACTGAGAACATTTTGAAGTATGTCGTAAATTAAAATTTACTACTTAACCTACGAAGTCGTATATTTTGACAGTTTCATACATGCAAATAAATAATAAATTATAGGTATTTATTGAAAACTATAACAAATGTTGAAAATGTTGTCCTTCAAGATCAATGCACTTTAAAATCCTCCGTTCAAAATTTCTGATGATATTCTGCAATGTTACTAGATTGTTATTAATTTCCATGCATTTCTGTTCGATTCTCTGTAGCATATCATTCAAATTCAATATAGGTGTTCGAAATATGTTATTTTTTAGATAAGGCCACAAAAAGAAGTCGCAAGGTGTTAAATCGCATGAACGTGCAGGCCAGGCAATTTCAATATTTCGAGTAATTATACGCTCATCAAAAAATTCTCTTAAATAATCCAAAGATTCTGCAGTACAGTGACAAGGTGCTCCGTCTTGTTGGAAATATGCATTTTGAAGTTCATCATCATGCAACTGATTGACAAATGGTTGTAAAAGTTCCGTACGGTACCTTTGAGCAGTTAACGTTCTCTGAAAAAATATTGGTCCAATGATTCGCCTTTGGCTTATCGCTGCCCAAACACCAATTTTCTCTGGCTGTAGCAATTCGTCATTAATTACATGTGGATTTTCACTACGCCAAATTCTTGTATTTTGTGAATTTAGGTATCCCGTTTTATAAAACCATGCTTCATCAGTAAAGATGACTCTTTGCGAAAGTTCTCCATTATTGTTCATATTTACAAACCAATTACAAAACTGTAGTCTACGTGAGTAATCAATTTCTAACAATTCTTGTACTGCTGTGACACGGTATGGATAAAGTTGCATATCTTTTTTTAATAACTTGTGAGTTGTACCAACAGAAAGGTTTATTTGTTGACTCAAATGTCGAACAAATGTTTGTGGTTCATTTTCCATTATTTCTTCAACACGATTGACAACTTGAGGTGTACGTTTCTTAACTGCTCTGCTGCCTAATTTTCTTAAGAGACTACCAGTTTCAGAAAAAAGTTTTTAAGTTCTATCCAAAGTATTCCTGAATTGTATATAATCTATTACAAAATGTGGAAACTCAACTTGAAATTCTACCATGCAATCTTGAACTGAACAAATCCATAAACCATCAATTTTATTACCACTTCGAAAATAAGCCTGGACTAAAAAAATTTTATGTCTAAAGTGAAAGCCATTTAAAAACTGAGAAGCAATTTATTTAAACCAGAATCGACGCACGATTATTTTATGCACTAACTGATATTTGTGATTGACATTATCAAATGTCATTTGGATTTACGTTTACGGAACAACAAAAAAACATACTAATATATTTGCGTCTTATTCTATCAAAATTTCAAAGTAATCTAGATTGACTTTTCAAATGAACACTTGTTACATTTATTTTGAATCTACAACGACTTTTACTAACATAAATTTCTATTGAGACCGGTGTCTCTTATGAGACTCTGAATGAAACTGTAAGACTGTGCCTTATATTGATTTGGTTTTAGACTCTTGTCTTAAGACTCTGCGTCTCATACTGATGTTAATGTGAGACTGTGAGATACTGTAAGACGGTGTGTCTTATACTGATGTTGATATGATATTCTGAGACGGTTTGTTGTCTTTTAAACAATTGATGCACATACGTTTACTTTTGACTTCACCGAAACGTTGCTGTGGAGTCAGTTTTTGAATGATATCCAACGTTTGACATTTTTTACTTAAGAAATTAATAATACCGTCACACACGTAGAAATTGTTGTTACTGATGTTGAACTATTCTCTCACTCCTTGTTTGTGAATGGATCAATTTTCGTGTTTATTAAATATACAAGTAAATCCTCAAAGAAGGTATAAAACCCCTTACCACAATTACTAATCGTATCCTAAATACGTATTTGGACAACTAAGTTGTCATCATCAGTAGGTAAAATCACTAATCAAAGTGATACACTGAAATGCGAATTAGACATGTTCGTGAATCAGTTAAATTTAAAATGTTCGACTATTATATTCACCGTGGAAAAGGAAAACATTGATAGGATACCATTTTTAGATACATTAGTAATCAGAAATAAACATAAAATAGAAATCGATATTTTCCGGAAAGAAACCAATGTCAATAGATTCATCATCGCGGATTCAAATCATAGTTTTCAACATAAGGCAGCTTCTTTTGATTTTTTAGTCAATCGGTTACTAAATTTTCCGTTAACAAAAGAGAGATATGAAATAGAACTAGATTTCATTAAAAACATCGCGAAGTATAATGGCTTTGACGTAGAAATAATCAATAAATTAATTAGAAAAACTAAATTAAAAAAGACAATCGGCGAAGCCACGAGTTTGATATCTCAATGTAATCAGGAGAAAAAGTACATGTGTGTACCATACCATCCTATCACATAAATCATTAATAGAATTGTTAAAAAACACCTTTTATATTTTTACAATCGACCACTAGATGGTGCTTTTGACATATGTAATCACTACATTCTTAAAGTTTGACATTTGTCATTGTGAAATCCGCGGTAGCTTAGAAATTGAGTCAGTAGTTTGTTGACAGTGACAGTTTTAAGACAGTGAGTTTGTAAAATAATGGAAATTACTCGTGAAGGTTTTCGTTGGATGATTTTTTACGATTATAAAAAAGGCCTAACTCCACAAGAATGCATTATGTCGCTTCGGTCAACTTTTGGTAGTGAAGCACCATCAGAGACTACAGTTTACAATTAGTTTGCAGAATTTTGTCATGGTCGTGCCTCAGTGAGTGAATGAAGGTCGACTAAAAACTGGTGTGATTCCAAAAAACATCGATGCTGTGCGGAAAATGATAGAACACGATCGACATGTGACTTACAGTGAGGTAGAGACATCTCTTGACATATCGCAGACTGCAATTCATTCTATTTTACATTTATTTCTAAAAAAAATATGTTCCAGATGGATTCCACATAACTTGACCGAAGCACAGAAGGTAGCTCGTGTCAACTGGTGTAAAGAAATGCGCAAAAAATTCGACGTAGGAGCCGCAAAATCTGTATACAACATCGTCGCAGGCGACGAAACATGGATATATGCGTATGAGCCGGAAACCACGCAACAATCTACTGTATGGGTGTTCTAAGACGAACCGAACTCCACAAAAGTTGTTCGTGCAAGGAGCACTTCCAGGAAAATGATCGCTTGTTTCTTCGGCTGTACAGGACACATCACAACAATTCCTTTAGTGGATTGAAAAACTGTTAGTGCTGAATGGTATACAGTAATTTGTTTGCCAAAAGTTATAGCCGAAATCGGGAAGAACAACCGAAAACGTCGCATTATTCTTCATCACGACAATGCGAGTTCCCATACAGCACGTCTAACAGTTGACTATTTGAAGGAGAAAAGTGTTGAAATAATGGCTCATTGTCCATATTCACCTGACTTATCGCCGAATGATTTCTTTTTGTTCCCAACTGTGAAACAAAAAATGCGTGGACAGCGATTTTCAACACCTCAAGAAGCAGTCGAAGTCTTTGACAACTATGTTTCTGAGATACAACCTTCAGAGTGGAAAAATGTTTTTAGAACTGGTTCGTACGCATGCAAAAGTCTATAGACCATAAAGGCGAATATTTTTAAAAACAATAAAATAGTTTGTTCCCAAGAATTTAGTTTTCTTCCCAGATTTTGTAAAAATATAAAAGGTGACTCTCGTATCAATCTAATGCCTTTGGATACACAATATTCTTCGTTATTCCATCTGGTGGATAAACAAACAGAGCATATGGTTTCCCAATTTGCGAACATGCTACATATGCACATGAGGATTGTTGTAATCACTACTAATCACACATAGCAATTCGAGTGTGTTCGCAGACAAAAATGCATTGCACACCATAATGTCGAGGTAGTTGCTATTCTGTTGAGAGAATTGATAAGAGACAACTTGAAAACAGTATACATATGTGCAGTTGTGGCCCTTAAAAACCCAGACACTTAAATACAAAGACATTTTGAGCGGTGTAAACTTTTTCAAACCCTACTCAAGCCAATTATTGGCGTAGAATGAAAAATGTTTTGCAAGAGTAGCAAATTTTAAAAGAATTATTAACGAAACTGCAGATAGGACACTATCTGCAGTTTACTTAAATTTCAAAAATGTTATTTCGAATATCAGAATACAAAACTTTACTTCAAAATTAGTATTTAGTTTTTATAATAGATTTTTGTAATTCTGATAATTGCGGCATTTTCAAAAATAAACTGACTATGGATTTATGAAACGTAACATTGCCATTAAAATGACTTATGAAAATTTAATTTATACACATTACAAAATTTTAAATTTTTGACATTCACGTCAAAATCGAGTGTCTGAGTTTTCAAGGGCCGCAACCGTACATATATGCATAGAAGATTTTCTTTATTTGGCGATTTAAGGTCTGTTTCAATTGAATATTTATTTAAGATTCTTTAACTCTTAAGTACATGTTTCAGCAGAGCTTTTTTTTAAATAGGTGTAAACATTCAATTATATATAATTATAAAAAGTGACATACCCGTATTATATTTTGTGCTGTCATATTTTATATGTCATGTTGTCATGGTTTTTATATAATGATTTAAAATTACATTACGATTTTTTCTTATAGAAATTAATGTTTCACATATTGTTAATACTTTAATATTTGTCGATAAAATTTGGAAAAAAAATATGAAAACATCCTTCCACACAACATAAGGAACACGCGCACCAAATTTTATGAGTCAATAGAAAACAAATGAAATATTTATAATTTTTATATACGGGTGTATTATGAAAAACCTTTCGTGCTGTAACTTTTTTATTTTTTATCCGAATGTAATAAATTATACGTCGAACTAAATCGTTTTAAAAACATTGTAACGTGATCCGCATTGAATTTTTTTTTACACTTTGTTTTTGACAGACAGCTGCAAACTGTGTTTTTTTAAATTGCACTATACTTTTTTTTTCCTTATTCAAATATATTACTTTTTCTGAATATGAAACTGTAAACAACGATATGCTTGTATAAAAAAAATCGAGAAATTGAAGGTTTTTTTTTAGTTCGATTTATTCTGGTTTTTTCGAACACAGAGATTTCTTAAGTGCATTTTTCTATTTTGCGTTCGAAATGAACTCATTATGAAACCAAAAACAGTATCGAAATGAGCTCTATTTCGATACACTTTTTTTAATTTTTCAATGTTGGCGTTGTTCGAATACAGAAATAAATATCATTGCTGTCATATGATTTTAAGAATTTATGTACATTTGACAGATATGATCTATGTTCGTATTTTACACAAACAACGTATGTTGTATACAATTGACAACAACATATATATGTTTCTATGTCACTCATGTTTATATTTTTAAATGAAATATCAAGTAATGTTAACGAAAATTAATAAATAATATGTAATATAATATACTTCGCGGATAGCAAGATTTAAATTTGAAAATGTCAAGTATCAATGTGACCATATATATACAAATTAAACTCTGAACTTTCAAATTAAATAATTCCAATTTAAGCAATTTATTAATGTAAAAAACGCAAAATAGAAAAAATAATATAAAAAACTCGTTTCATAAGGCCTTTTGCCGCACTCGCTCTTTAGAAAACTCGCCGCAAGCGGCTCGTTTTTTAAACTGATCTCGTGCGGCAAAATGGTGCCTTATGAAACTCGTTTTTTAATATACTATTTAAATACTCTATTTCATTTTATTACCAGCAAATGTGTGTACCTTTTAAAATCACTTACATTCAATACTATATAGCCCATAAAGGATTACAAACCAATGTTATCAGTGAGCGGTGGGTCAACAACAACATTTACAGAGTTTATTTTAAAAATTTAAAAATCAAGCAGTCATAGTGAACGATAAAAGTGCATTCCAAATTTTCGAAGAGAGCTGTGACATCTGTCAGTCACACATTCATTATAACATTTTCAACGATTTATTTCTAAATTTTGTTATTGAAATGGATAATGGCGAATGTGTGGATGCGATTCAAGCATATTTTGAATGCGGAACAAATTCTGCAGCTGCTTTGCGACTTTATGGAAATCGTTTTCCTGTCAGACTGCGTCCAAGTGCCGATAAGTTTGGAAGGCTCGTGCGAAATTTGCGAAATATTGGATCATTCAAAAAACCGAAAATAAACGCACGTGTTATTCAAGATCAAAATTTAGAATTAAGTGTCTTGCTCTATGTGGAAGAAAACCCTAATACGTCTACACGAGAAATTGCTCCCTACATGCAGGTATCACATTCTACAGTTCAGTACATTCTGAAGAAGCACAAGTTCTTTCCTTATAAACCACGGAAGGTGCATGCTCTCGGTGAAAACGACCCTCAACGAAGGGTTCAATTCTGCACGGTTTTCATGAATAAACTAAGGGAAGATCCAATTTTTTATCGTCGTGTGTTGTGGTCAGATGAATGCACTTTTGGGAAAAATGGTGTATTCAACAGAAATAATCATCGCCATTGGAGCACTGAAAATAACCATGTTGTGATGCAACACAATTTTCAAAATCGGTTCAGTGTAAATGTATGGTATGGCATTTTAGGCGATAGAGTAGTAGGGCCTTTTTTTGTGGAGGGTAATCTAAACCAAGAAAAGTATAATAATTTGTTACGCAATGAATTAGCCGATTATTTAGATGAGTTGCCACTTGCTGAGTTAAACAGGGTGGTGTTCTAACAGGACGGTGCCACACCCCATAATGCACGAATGAATACTGATTTTCTAAATAATTATTTTGGCGTCAGATGGATGGGCACTTACGGACCTATTCGATGGCCTGCTAGATCGCCAGATCTGAATCCACTGGATTTCTTTCTGTGGTCTTACATTCAAGATCATGTCTATTTGACTCCACCTGATACCAGAGATGATTTAGTATGAAGGATAGTACAAGTATGTCATGAAATACCACCAAATCTTATATTAAACGCAGCAGTTGGAGTTAATAGAAGGTGTCAAATGTGTCTGGAACAAAATGGGGCCAATTTCGAACATTTGATTCATTAAAATGTATGATAGCTTGATTTCTGTAAATTGCGTAGTTTTTTTTAATAATAATAAATTTTTCACTCAATTTAATGGAGGTGTCTTCAGGAAATAAATGTTTATTAGAATAAGTAAAAAAAAAATATGTAGTACAATTTAAAAAAAAAAATTTACTACTGTCTGTCAAAACCGAAATGTCAAAAATTTAAAAAAAAAAAAAAAACAGGTTACAGTGCTTTAAAAACGATTTAGTTTGACATATCATTCATTAAAATCAGATAAAATGTAAGGAAGCTACAGCCCCAAAGGTTTTTCATAATACACCCGGTATGTAGATTACAAATTTTTCATATTTAATATTGTCATACAGCATATAATGAAATAAATAATTTTAAAATAAAGAAAAATTGAAAATGACTTCTTTTCTCCTTGTTTGTTCGCTCTCTTTTGTAAGTTCTTTGGCATGTAAATAGTTTTAAATACGTTAGAAATTTATTTTAACAATTTACTTTCATTTTGCTGGCTAAAATACCTACATAAAATATGTATGTGTGTGGGTCTTTCTGTGCTGTATATTACAAACAGGAATAGTAAGAATGTCCAAGGAGATCAAGAAATGACAGACTGTTGCTGAACAGTAAGAACGTAGTCCAATTATAAAAATTGATGGTAGACAATGCATGTAGTATAGCAAACTATTATAAGTAACAGTAAAACCAGTTTTGCATTCTGTTACATGTTTTTGTTAATTACTGCGTTGTATTACAGTTTGTTCCTAATTTTAAAAATATTATGTAAAGTGGGTCATCGTCATCACCGCAGTTGATTTAGTTATTATCTTGTTCTTCTATTTTTAGTATTTCTTACGGGTACATGTACTTTAATTACAAAGTTGGAATACTTCCATATATGCATTGGAAATTTTATATTATATGCATGGCTAATTTATTTTTCCTTTGGAGACGAAACAATAGTTACACCATTCAAGGTTCGACGGATGTACTTAAGCAGTTGTGTTGATTGTGTACAGTTAAATACGCAATACGTTCATATCAGTGATTTTTCTAAATAAGGTTTATGAAGTCAATATCTTCTGTATGCACAAAGCATTAATGAATTATATATTAATACATTTTTTTTATTGTGCCTTGTTGCATATACAGGGCCCGTCTAAATTCAACCGACAAAATTTTTGTGGCGATGGAGAGTAATAAATGACAGAACTTTTTTAGTTTATTTTTTGTTCTGGTAACGTCTTATTGGAAAGTTAAATTGTTTTAAAATACTTCATGTCAACTAACGTGTTTCGTTTTTTCGTGAACCGCTTATTTTTCGAGATATTTGAAAGTTTCAAGTTAAAAAATACACCCAGTATACAGGCTGATTCATTTTCGGCCCTCACCATGGGGATCTCGCTTATTATTGGAGATAGAGTATAGGTTTAAATTTGGCAAAGTTGTTAAATTTTGTGTTTGTTATAAATTCGTAAAGAAAATAGACTTGTGACAAATGACCTTCGTTATTTAAAAAAAAACGCGAAAACCCCATTTTCCTCTTTTACCTGTAGCACCGACATTTGGCCTTGTAGAGAAAATATAAAAACACATCCTTGTGGCTATTTCTAAACCTCTATCCAGTGGTATATTCTAAATTTTTATACGATGTTTCGTTTCTTTCTGGCCATCATCAACTATCTAATTTCTTATAGGCGCCATATTGGATTTAGACATCTTCAGAAAGAGTTTTTTTTCTGATTTCAACCATGTACCACATGCTGACTAAAGTTTTTGACATTAGGTTTTATTTGAAAGAATAAATTATAATATTAAATATGGTAGCCATGGAATTTTAATCTGTCAAACATTTCATTTATTGTTCATTAATAATACAAAAATGTCATACACTAACGAAGAGAAACGAGATATGATAAGTATTTTTTATTCTTCGAACCGAAATTCAACAGTAGCGAGTACAAGATATCTACAATTATATCCAGAACGACAACAGCCTCATCGTACCATTTTTCTAGATCTCGACAGAAATTTGGTCGAGAATGGATCGTTTACTAAGCCGCGTAATGGTCAAGACACCAGGAATTTAAATGAAAATCGACAAGATATTTTACAAGTGGTAAATTAAAAGCGTGTTTTCAAATTTCATGTTAATCTTGTATTTTTATAGATAAATAATAATCCATCAATTTCTACACGCGAAGTAGCGTCAGAATTAAATTTGTGCCAGTCCAGAGTTTGGAGAACTTTACATAAAAATAGGTTTAAACTATACAGGCTCCATGTTAGTCACTCGTTACTGCCTGGAGATAATTTGAGAAGGCTAGAATATTGTAATTGGTTAATGGGAAGGATAGAAAATGACGAAAATTTTTTAAGTAAAATCATCTGGTCAGATGAAACAAAATTTACAAATTCTTGAATATTCAACAGAAATACGGAGCACTATTGGGCAGTACAAAATCCCCGACAAAACAGGGCTAGAAGACCACAACATCGTTTTGGAATAAACGTTTGGATGGGTATTTTGGCAAATCGTCTCTTAGGACCAGTTATGTATGAAGAACATTTAAATGGAGAAATATATTTAAACATTTTACGTACATACGTATCTGACTATCTTGACGACAATATCCCATTAAATCAATTACAATATTTATGGTGGCAACAAGATGGCGCACCAGCACACAATGCAGCTGTTGTTAGAAATTTCTTAAATCAAGAGTTTGCAAACCGTTGGATTGGAAATAGGGGAGTTGTTGAATGGCCTGCGAGATCACCTGATTTAAGTCCGCTAGATTTTTTTTATGGGGATATGTTAAAAATAATATTTATAAAGTAGATGCGCCACAATACATTGAAGAATTACGAGACAGACTTCAGAATGCCTTCGATGCAGTTCCTAGAAGAACTATACAAAGGGCAGTACAAAATGCCAGAAGGCGTACCCAATTGTGCATTACCGAAGATGGCCAGATAATTGAACATTTACTGTAATTGTTTATTGTTTACTTTTCTATGTATTTTTATTAACGTTTTTGTTATCTTGAACTCGCTACTGTTGAATTTCGTTTCGAAGAATAAAAAATACTTATCATATCTCGTTTCTCTTCGTTAGTGTATGACATTTTTGTATTATTAATGAACAATAAATGAAATGTTTGACAGATTGAAATTCCAAAGGCTACCTTATTTAATCTTCTAATTTATTCTTTCAAATAAAACCTAATGTCAAAAACTATAGTCAGCATGTGGTACATGGTTGAAATCAGAAAAAAAAACTCTTTCTGAAGATGTCTAAATCCAATATGGCGCCTATAAGAAATTAGATAGTTGATTATGGCCAGAAAGAAACGAAACGTCGTATAAAAATTTAGAGTACACCACTGGATAGAGGTTTAGAAATGGCCACAAGGATGTGTTTTTATATTTTCTCTACAAGGTCAAATGTCGGTGCTACAGGTAAAAGAAGAAAATGGGGTTCTCGCGTTTTTTTTTAAATAACGAAGGTCATTTGTCACAGGTCTATTTTCTTTACGGATTTATAACAAACATAAAATTTAACAACTTTGCCAAATTTAAACCTATACTCTATCTCCAATAATAAGAGAGATCCCCATGGTGAGGGCCGAAAATGAATCAGCCTGTATATCAGCAACTGTCACTCGAACGTATCCAAAAATGATTTTTAAAGTACTTATAAATTGAATGACCTTGTGTCTCTGATTATTAGAATTTATTAAATACACACGATTTCACTTCCCTTAGTGAAAGAAGAGATAAAGCATATTTTTGATTAAACTCGTCAACTATGATGTGGATTCACCTTAGCTCAGACGAATTAATTTTATAGTGCCAAAGTATAAGATTAGGTCATCGGATATATTTTATGTACTTTAGACGCACAAAAAATCACCATTGTTGCTGTATGTGCTGTAATGCTCATCAACTGTGTTCTGATCCATTCTGGAGAGTATAGTTATTGTTTTTAATTTTTGCTTTTATTTAATTAATTTAGTGATTTTTTTTTATTAGTTTATTCAGTTTGTATAAATAATAGACCACGCAAGCGTGACGTCAAATCGCCATTTTCTGTACGGTAGGTCAGGGTCTACGTTCCAAACAAATTTAAAGCGCCATTTGAAACGTATAGTCACTCTTGGTAAAACGATTTTTAATTAATCTTCCTATATTAATATCATTTGTTACTTGGTAAGTATGTAAGCAAAATATCAATATACATATTATAGTTATTAAAAACAAAATATTTGGCAATGGTGTTTTTTATTTGAAAAAAATTATTAGCAATGACTGCAAAAAAGCTTTTTCCACCTCGATAATTCTGCCTTTTCTGTAGGAAAAGTAAAAATAGTGCATCCCTTTTTTTCACTTAATGCTTGAAAGTAGGAGCAAAACACATCACCATTATGTATATCTATCTAACCTCACTTTTGTACTTTAGTTACTCAAGTATAAGCGTGCTATAAAACAATTAATATTATTAATATCAGTTTTAAACAACGTCGTTCATACCTACATGCAATAACAATTAAAATTAACTTAAAAATAACAACTTTTCACTTCAAATTTGCAACGCGTTCCAAATACAATACGAAATACCCTATGAAAAAAATTTAAATGCCGTTTGTTTGGAACGCGATCCCTGACCTTCCGCAAAAATGACGACAGCACTTGCGTGGTCTATTTTAAGTTTTCTTTATTTATTTTTTGAGAGACTGTACTGTATTAATTTTCAATATTTAGTTTTCTGTATATTCTAATTGTGACCCTGTGAATCTGTTCGGTAAATAAATAAATATTATTATTATTATTTTAGGAAGATCCTGTATTTAAGAAAACTTACAAATTCGTGGGTTTAATTAGTGATCAAGAAATGTATCAGTATAGAAAATAAATTCCCAACATAAATATAAATGTGTATTTATATAAGCGAAGACTGGAGATTTTAAAATATATGTTGCAAATATTACCGACGCATAAATAGATGTTTAGAAACCATATTTAAGAATAAAATTCGAGCAAAAAATTTCTTGAATAACGTTGTGTTGCACCTAGAGAATACAATCCCGAGCATGTTTTTCAATCCGGGATTACAGGATTTTTGAAGCATAATCCCGGGATCCCGGGATTAGACTATGTGGTTTCTAATTGGGCTCAAATTAAAAAAAAAAAAAAGTAATTTCTTAAAAATTATTTATTAATATTGTTGCACAACACAATATACAATATACTAAAATAAGGAACAAAAAAGACAATACAAAAAACTATTTAGAATTTCGAAAATACAATCGCAGAAACATCATAGCATCCAATGTTTGACTTCCAAGCCTGCTTCGTAGTTTATTGCCAACATAAACACCAGCTGAAAACGCTCGCTCAGGTTCTACACTGGTTGGAGAAATAGACGATAGATATTTATATGCTAATTCTAAGTGATATCCACGAACTCCTCCATTTTCGAACAGGCTCATTTTGCATAAGGATGTTTTCATTTTATTGGCGAGTGCTGAGTTTTTGCTAGACAATTGTTTTATAAGAAATTTCAAAGCGGCATCAGCTGTGCATAAATTAGCATCTCGTCGACAGATTGCTTCTACTGTTAATTTAATTGGGGTCAGCACATCAACAATTTCACTTACCAAGTCAAAATCAGCATCTTCTAAACGGATTGGATGATTGAGATCTATAAGAGCTTTTTGAATGCAGGGTTTTAAAAGATAAAATCGTTCCAGCATGGTTAAAAGACTATTCCACCTGGTTTTACAGTCCAAAAGAAGTGACAGTTCTTTTTCATGTTCAATCTTCACATATTTTTGAAGTACTGTTTCATTTTTCAATGGTGATCTTTTGAAATACACTACAACTTTGCGGATTTTCTTTATCAGCTCATTAATGTTTTCATATTTCGTTAACTCTGGTATGTGTTCTCGCGCAAGTTCATTTTGTGACGTTAATATTAAACCTGATTCTGGACAGTCTAAGTCTTCTAAATTGTCATCATCATCGCTATCGTTCATATAATCAGCAGTCACAGCTGGTTCATTTATAGTATCATCTGAGTCTGAGGTAGGGCTGTCTTGCCTGTCTTGAAAATAATTCTTTATTTTATAAAGCACATCACAGACGGCCAAATTGATACCATGTGCGAGACACAGTTCAGTGCAAACAAGCTGTCCCACCTTTATCATAACGTTCGGTCCATCGGTTACAGTAGCCACGATATCAGTTTCCAGGGAAATATCACGCTCTTTCAATATACGATGACAATTTTCAGCCGTCATACTTCCATGAATAGGAACGAGTTCTAAGTTCCAAATTTTTTTATATGAATGAACGTTGACAGCCATGTATCGTTTATTGGACGTTGATGTCCACTCGTCGAAAGATAGACTGAATCTTTCACCTGCACTTTTCAAATGTTTTAATTCTGCAGTTACTTGCTTTCTGATTTTTTCACTGTAATTCATAACACGCTTTCGAATTGTGACGGCTGATTTTGGTAAATCCGTGTATTTCGCTAAGAGCAATTTTCTCAAATCGTCTGAAGTTATGAATACACTGAATGGAAATCCATCTAATGCAATAATTCTTGCCAAAACATCATCCAGGCTATCGTCGGCACTTTTATTAAAATAACTTCTAACTTTCGTTTAGCTGGCGGCGGTGCTGTGTTCAGATTTTCAGAACCTTGACTTGTTGAAGCTGTTAAACGATTAACGTCAGCTAAAATCTTAATGTTATGTTTTGATGACAATTGTGTATGTAATCCCTTAGTTGATCTACCCAAAGTCTTGAGAATGGCAGGGTATCGCTTACATTTAGAACTATTCCCGTCTTTCGCAACAAAAAATAACTCCACACTGACGACGTATCACTGTTTTTTTTATATTGAACAAAGTCTCCCGCCATTTAAAATAAGTTTACAGATAATTAACTTTTAAATTTAAATGACGTAACCTGCGTAACCTTGTCGCTGGTAGAATAATAAATAAAAAAAGTAAATCCTAATAAGCGTATTTATACTTTCATATAGGGAATCCCCGACGGGGATTCCCTCGCAACAATATTATGATATATCATATGAGGTGATCGGGTTATTCCCCTGTTGGCCCCTTTGGGAATTACTTTAACAGTATTGTATTGAAGTATGCCGGGCGGGGAAGTCCCTTCTAAGTTACATATTATTTGGGCTGTACCTGTGTAGTTCTTTTATCGTACGGCGTACCTAAGGTTGATTTTTGTCTTTATGTAATAAGTGCCCTTAATATAATCTAGGTAAGATCGTTGTCAAGGCGCAACTGATTACGGAATGCAAACTGACAATCCTGAAAATCCCGAGATTAGCCAAGTACAGTCCCGGGATTTACGGGATCAAAACCCGGCCGGGATCCCGAGATCCCGGGATTCGGGATTGTATTCTCTAGTTGCACCTCAGACAATAAAAATATCGCTTCTTCCCCATCCCAACTAGCGAAAGTAGTAGGCGTGTAAATATAACTTCTTCGGTTGCCAAGTTACTTAATTTGGCCCATTCTATACATCTATAGATTATGTTTTTTGTTAGCAACCACATATTCCAGCTACAGTATAGTTCTGATTGGAATTAAATTCTGTATGGATAACGTTATTCATAGATAGTAAGGATAATATGATACATTAGATTGATTTTCTTTTATTATCAATGTCATAGTATTTTAAATTCTATATTAAAAATTTACATGGATTAATTACAATAATGAAATTAGAAAATTTTATTTTAACAGAAAAATAATAAAAAGAGAAATTTTTTAAAAACTAGAGAATGTTTTCAAAATTTTGGCCATTCATTTCAATACAAACATTAAACCACCGAATTATTGACCGTCAGACATGCTCAAATATTCTTGGCATTTGCCTAATTGTTTGCGCCGCTAAAAGTATTCATTTCCTTAGTTCATCTTGAGTTTGGACAGGTTTTTGATAGGTAAGTGTATTAAGACGGTCCCATAAATAAAAATCCAACCTTCTTAAATCGAGACTTCTTGCAGGCCAATCCATCTTCCTGTATAGGTATCATTTAAAAACATTCGAACTCCATGTCTAAAATGCTCCGTCATACTGAAGCCACATTTTTCGTCTGACCAGGCGCGGCTCGCGATGACGTATTTTGGTTTGCAGTACAATGATACGAGTGCCTCGTGTGTTTTCGGTGTTTACTAAGCAAACGTTACAGTTAGTACACGAGAATACACGAAGCACTCGGATCATTGTACTGCAAACCAAAATACGTCATCACGAGCCGCGCCTGTCTGACACATATAGTTCATCTTCCAAAAGTGCGGGAAGCTCTTGTTGGAAAAACTCCAAATAATTTTCAGAATTTAAGCGGCGTGGCAAGAAATGTGGCCCAATCAAATAATCGCCTATAATTCCAGATCAAACATTAAGGGAAAATTGATTTTGATGATGCCGGATGAATGTTGCGTGAGGATTCTTAAACTATGTGATGAAATGGGTGAAAATAAAAAATCTCTTCTTGTCCATACAGAAGTTAGATAGTTATTGCGAGGGAAAGTGTTAACCCGGGTATTGGAATTGCGACATGAATTAATAATATTTTCCAGGATAAACAAACGCCAATCTCATTGTTTTTACAAAATAATGAGTGTCTATTGTTGTTGGCTTACTTAGATGATGTATTTTCGCATTTTTGCACGACGTGTATGTGAATTTAAGACGTGACAAAAACACTTTATTAATGACAGATGAAGTTCATGCTTTCATTAAGAAGCTTGATATCTGGATTATTCGCGTTCAAAGTACAAATTTGGATATGCTCCCAATCACTTCGGATTATATTGAGAAAAATTTGAATGAACAAGACATTATTATTCACCACAGTTTGGATTGCATGAAGATGCATTTGCGTGAGCTAAAAACTCAGTTGAGCGAGTATTTCTCGGAAGTTAGAAATTATTTCCCGAAGAGATGGGTACTGAGTCTGTTTCGTGAAAACGTTGCCGCTGCAAAGTTACCAGTTGAGATTCACGACCATCTCATAGAAATGTCTGTCGACAAAATGCTGCAACTGCAATTTACACCTGAAAATTTAAATACGTTTTGGGTTGCTCGTCAAAATGAATATGGAAATTTAGCCACAGAAGTATTGAAAATATTAATCCCTTTCGCCAGGCCACCTCTTATCTCTGTGAAATGGGTTTTTCGTCTATGGTCGCGCTACAAACTAAATACAGGAATCGTCTCTTATCACTTGAAATCAATTTGCTTTTGCCTGTAGCTAACGTAGAGCCACGTATGGAGAAACTTTTAAATGAAAAACAAATGCAACCATCTCAGTAATTTCTTTTCTTTACATGTGCATTTATTGTAAGTAGAATGTTTATAATAAATGATTTTTTCTCATACAATGAGTTTTCATTATTGCTTAGGCTATTTCGTCACCCCCCTTTAATATCACTGAGACACCCAAGTTGAGAAACGATTCTATAGACATCGATACTGCAATAAAAGACTTTGCTCTCTGAAAAAGTAGATGAATAAAGTTTTAGTTAAAGACAGAACTTAATTCTATTAATTTTTCAATAAAAATATATATCGTAACAGTATAATTCTAGTTCTAATTGGAAGTTGATTTGTGTTTTATATTTTATTCGCTGTTATTCGTTATGTGTTCTTATTTTTTTGTAATAATAACTTAATCTTGTTGACGCATATCATAAATGTTGTATATATCTATATCAAGAAGAGGCATACGTTATTACAAAAGTTCTTACAGAACTTTTGTAACAAATGTGTTTATTATATTATAAAACATATATGACTTCTTTATTTGTACCCTGTACAATACATAATAACAAATTTATTCTTGCCGAAAACTTCTTTAGAATTTCTGTAAATTTTGGAGCCTTTTGGATTTAAATACCTAAATAAGGGGGCGACAAATTTGTCCTACGCCCCGGGCGGCCGAAATCCACGCTACGCGACTGAGCAGACTTGTTTTGTAAAAATAATATTTGGTTTAAACGTAAGTGTAGGTTTCCGCGGTCGTTTTTTAAATGTATATCTCGGTCCCAGATTGGAACGTCGTCGAGTTAGGCGTAATTGCCAACGTTTCGACCACTGTTACAAGCGAAATCTTCAGGGCTGTACGTAGATGTTCGTCGATTAGCAGTAGCTTGAAGAATGATTCTACTGCGAATCGACGTACATCTACGTACAGCCCTAAAGATGTCCCTTATAACAATGGACGAAACGTTAGCAATTACGCCTAACTCGACGCGGTTCCAACTCGGAAACCGAGATTTACAATATTTGCACTGTATTTAGATTGTAATTTCTTTCGAACAACTTGCTAAACATTTCACGAAAAATAATATTAAAAATATTTCTTATTTATAGTAGTTTCGCAATGGTAAAATCAAGAGAAGATGAGAAAAAGTCTCTTTGGCCTAGGCAGCCGTCTAGTCAAGATATTCGTATGGGTATGTAAAAGAATTGGAGAGGCTTATAGAATGGCAACTATTAATAAGGATTAACGTACTTATAACAATATAACCTCCAAAGTACTGTTTAAACTTAGGCGAAATGGGAAACATAATTCTACTTACAAAAACCGTATTATATCGAAGTAACTGATAATATATGAATAAACATATTAAAAATACTATTTCTAATGTACCTAACACTATTCAAGTTTTAGTCAAATAATAGTAATGATGTATTAACATAGAAAATACTCCCAAAATTATAATCTAACAGATTAAATTAAAATTTTTACAAGAAGACGAACTAAATAATTTAATATTAATCTTAATATGATAGTTTAAATATTTCTGTTATTAGTAAGTAATTTGATTTATTAGTGAGTTATTACTAGAGAACGGACACGCTTACCACATGACGCAAAGCCCAGTGCAGTACTGGCGAAAGGCTGTATTTCTAAAATATTTAATTTTATTTATATAATTGGAAAACGAACGGGTGGTGATCTATAAAATTACGAAATACATATTTATTTGTTGAAAAGTTGTATTTATAAAGTTTTTAATTTTATTTATATAATTGGAAAACATACGGATGGTGATCTATCTATCTAAAATTACGAAATACATATGTATTTGTTGAAAAATTGTATTTTTAAAGTTTTTAATTTTATTTCTATAATTGGAACATTTTTATTTGTTCATTTTGTCGTTCAAGTTGAGTAAAGGAGTATTAATATTGACTAGCAATAGTTTCTCAAGGTTTTCTTCTGTCAATTTTGTTCTCTTTGAATTAAGTACATCCTTATAAATAGAAAACGTCCTTTCTACATCGCAACTGGTTATAGGTGCATACTGGAAATATTCTTTTATTTCTTCATATTTAGCCGTTAGATTTTGTGGAATTGTCTCCATACATAATTGCTGCAATGTAATTAAATCTATATTTCTATTAAGAATTGCTTCAAACTTTTGCCGAAGGCCACATCCGAAGTCACTTGGAATACTTTTCAAATTATTAACAGCCATATCTAATGTGGTTAATGCGTCATTTAATTTGAGATTTCGATTTTCAAAATAAGTGATTAGTTTTGGCAATTTTCCAAAGTGTTCGTGAAGAAAGTACAACTGATTTTTTAAATTTGGGATTTGTGTGAGCTTCTTGCACTCACCAATACTTCTAGCATCCTCCTTTAGCAGTGTTACGAAATGTTTTAGACTATCGAAATTCTCAGCATAATAACTAGTAGCTTCCAGCCATGTTCCCCATCTAGTTATTACTGGAGTGGGAGGCAGTGACAGAGATGGAAATTTTTCCCTGAAAAGAGCTACTCTCAATGGTGCTTTTCTGAAAACTTTTTTAAAAGCTGATACAAGTCTATCAACTTCCGGAAAAGTGTCTCTGATATATTCACAGATTCTGTGGAGAGCATGTGCTACACAAGTAATATGCAGCATATTAGGATATGTTTTCTTCAATAGTCTGCCTGTTTTTAACATATATACAGCACTATCACTGACAAATAAAAGTATTTTTTCTTTGTACGTGGCGTCCGAATGAAGCATTTTTTGCATATTCTCCTTAATGGCTTCAGCAACTGTTTCCGCATTTATAACACTTTTAGAACACACTTTTATAACACTATTTATTATTTTTTTATAACACTATTTATAACACTTGTTGCTATTACATATGAGTTATAGGGAATAGCTGGATGTAGTACACCAGCTACAACATTTACCACACAGCGTCCTAACATATCCACCGTTTCGTCGGCGCTTATCCATATGTATTGATTTAAAAGATGGCTTCTAATGCGTTCTACGTATAGCACCTAGAAACATAATATTTGCGTAAAGTTGATTCATCAGGAACATTTCGACCAGTATATTTTTTCAGAAATGTCTTCAAAATCGGATTGTTCAATTTAAATAATGGAATATTAGCTGCCATAAAAGTTTCACAGAGTTCTTCGTTAAAATTGTCAGATTCCAACGGCTTCAATTTTTTTTCGTGCTTTAACGATCCTACGTGACGTTTTACGGTTGATTTATTGCAATTTTTCAATAACGTTTCACACCCTTCACAATAAATTTCGGAATCACTGGCAATGTACATACAATCAGTATGGCCCTCAATCCAACTCGCCATTGTTTCACGATGCCATTCTCGACGCTCTTCCACTGTCTGAAAAAGTAAGAATATTCTAGATCCAAATAAACGAAATTAAATAACGAAATTTTATGCACACTTACGTGAAAATAATTGGAAGATGTTATAAAAGGAATGTACGTGCTATTTCTCTTACGAAATACGATAAACTTATTTATTTTATCTACGTACACGACACCACTGAAAATACTATATTCTCCGAATACAATAGCTGGGTTGTCCATTGTTATCGCTGCGAGACCAGGTGGCCGAGTAAGTCAAACAAATACTTCATTGAATTACGCCGGGATAAGTAGATGTTTATGGCAATTCCCAAACTTCAGATGTAATGGTCAAATAGTAAGGTGCTTAGTTTGTGAGAAAAGTTTATTATGTTGGAATCTTTGTTTGTGTAGGAAAGATGTGAAGAGAGACCGCATAATGAATTTCTTTGTGATTTAAGTATGTGTAATATACCGGTTGAAAAGTCGGACAAAGAATGTTTCGTCAGTTACAATACTACGTGGAACCTACCAAGTCCGAGAGCACTACGTAGCTATTTACTGACGGTGCGCGAAAAAAATTATAATTATGTAAAAACCGTAGTAAAAAATAAAAGACTGTGGCTCACTAGAGATGAAACTACAGATATAAAAAAAATCCATTGTATCGATCCTTGTACGGACAATGACCTCGCAAGGACCGTCACACCCTTATTTGTTAGTCTGTAAAAGACTGCAAAAATATACTGCTGAAGCATGTCATAATGTATTACTTAGAACACTACACAACTTCGAAATTTTACCAGAGCAAGTATTAATAATGGTTATCGATGCTGCCGCAGTTATGTATCGCATATGACAATTATTCAAAGAGCCAATTTTACTACACGTTACATGTCTGCTTCATGCTTTATATCTTGTAGCAGACACTATACGAAAATGTTATGCCGATGTGGATCAACTAATAGGACAGACGAAAGCGGTTTTTCTTAAATTTCCGAAATTTATTTGCCTCTTTCATTCACAATATCTTAACATCCCGGAACCGCTGCAGCCAATTCTTATACGATGGGGTACATGGTTAAACACAGCATTTTATTATTTTAAAGATTTCGTTAAGATAAAGTTGGTGATTTTACAACTAAACCCTAAAGAAGCAGTGAAATAACGCCCAGTCAAATTCAATTTCAAAATCTTCAAGTTACAGCAGATTTAAAAATTATTTACGTGAATTACGTTCCAGTAGTGGACGCAATAAAAAAATACAGAAAACTTCGTTGTCCTCACCGAATTCGGTTGAAATTGTTGCCCACGTAGAAACAGTGCTACATACTTTAAATTATGAAAAAAGTGTTTGTGTCAGAGATAAATTTAATACTGTATTACGTTAAAATGTCGATTTTACTAGATTAAGACACTTTTTTAACAACAGTGTTGCGAAAGATCCATTGTACAAACCTAAAGACCACTTTAACTACGCGAATATTACATCGCTAGCTGTGGAACGATCTTTTTCTGCGTATATGCAGACATATATGCAACAAACGACAAATCGCAAGAAGACTACTGTAGAAACGTAGCCTATACGGCAGGTGTTCACTCACGCAAATACGAATTTTTTCTAAGCATATTGGGTAAGTTGTTTAGTATATTTTATCTGCATTTTCGATATGTCTACGTTTTCTACAGTTTTATTTCGATTTCGGTAAACTCCACGCAGTGGCGCCAATGATGGCCGACCTAAGTGCCTGTCTAAGCCAAGGCTTGTTAGTGGCACGTTTAAAAGTAAATTAATTATCGAGCAACATCAGTATTGCTAGTCAAAAACATAAATACTCAATATATTATTCAGGGTGTCCTTGAAATAAAGGGACAATGTATGATAAATGGAAAGATGTAATTATATAGAATACAATTCCATATTGTGACGCGAACCCCAAATTAAAAACTTTCTTAAAATTGTACCACGTGACGCCTATGAATTGAAAATATTTCGAATGTGTATAAATACCTATATTGAAGTTATACACACACACACTCATACGTAACAGCTGTCGATGTTATAAAAACTATAACATTGTTGTATGCTAAGGTCAATAACCCCTATTAAAATCATCTGTTTATACATTCAAGTGAATTATTAAAAATTGAGATGTGTGTTACATTACTTTACAAACCCAATTTAAAAATCATTCTAACAATAATTTGTGGATTTTTAGAACTATGTATTACGTATGTGTATTACGTGAATATTAAGAAGTAAGAAAGTAAGAAATATAAAATATTAATATGTTTTCAGAATTCCCCTCTTGAATTTACACGCTGCAATGTGTATGTTTATAAAAACGCTAGAAGATAACATTGTGTACAAATTTTGTATGGTAAGGGATCGATAACCTGGTACGAACGTCAGCTGTTAAAAATTTATACTTGCGTTCGAATTTTTAAAGACGATGTATTAAAAGAACATGTAAGATGTGTGTTCTACGGACGCATTTAACGTCCTATTTGGTAATAGTCTATCTTCAGTCAAATACACGTAAATGTAAATCGTAACGAACGTACGTAACGATCGACAATTAGACGAAACTTAAGATGAGACCGACAATAATAAAACTATTCTTTTGTTATTGTGAGTCAACTTTAAGATATCGTCTCTGATACTTTTTATAATATAGTCGGTCACACAGTGGCGTAATAAAAGTTTATTAAATATCTTTATCGTTTTTTTTCTCGCTTATGAGATGGAATTTTGGGAAAATATTTTGTATTCGTATTCTATGTAATTACATCTTTCCACTTTACATACATTGTCTTTTTATTCCAAGGACACCCGGTATAATACATTAAAACAGAACTAAATGAAACATTTCCAAGAACAGCAATGTCTCAAATTAAGACAAATTTACGGATTGAGAAAGAAAATATAGTCCATACGTGCTGATGTGTCAGAATCAAAAATCAAAAAAATAAGTGAAATAAATTAATTGAAGTGAAGAAGTTAACCTTCTTCACTTTCTGATTTCTCTTTTAGATATTTTATTGCTATTTTCCTGTATAGTTAATTTAAAGGAATAAAAAAGAAAACAACAAAGACAACAGTTTCTCTTTGTGTAGTATGTGTATAAAATTAGTAACTGCATTTGGTTCTGATGTCATTCTTTTACAATGCAAGCCCACTTTGAAACAGAATGAGTAGGAATGCTTTTAGAACAAACATACGTGCAATGATTTCCATTAATCCATTCATGTTGTTCATCAACGTGATCTTTAAATAGTGGATATTACAATTTTTACTGTAACATGTGCTTGTCGTGTATTTATTTGCGTAATTGACGACAAATAAATAACTACATATATATTTAATAGTAATATTGTAAAGTAAGATTGATATAATTGGACTAATGGACTGATTCAAAACTTTCATTTATTTCCCTTTCATTATGTAAACGGGAGAAAGCTGAAAATAATTAATATCGACATATTAAATCTTTTTAGAAGTGAATGTTAAAGCTCTTTAAATGTGAATGTGTATATCTCGCATTTTAGTTTTTAAAAGAAATTTTGAATAATTATAATTCTAAATGTTATAAATTAACTATACATAGTAAGAACGAATATAGAATAATGATTATTTGTGAAATGTTAGCAATAAAATGTAACAATGAAAAGAGAATTTCTATCAAATTACAAAATAATGTTTAATATGAAAAATGTGCATACTTAAAGATCATTTGACATGATAATGACCCACCTTGTAATGTTTAAATAGGATTACCCCAAATCGCTTACCTGAAACAGCGGTCACTTCTGCAAATGAGATGCCATAACAGAAAAATATAAACAAAAAATTAGGACATATTTAGAAAGAGTACTGTATTTATAATAAAGCAGCTATTGCGGGACATACAATTTTGCGCCTACCTCCATATTATTGTATTTTCAATTCGATTGAGACGATTTGGGGCCGGCTCAAAGAGAATCTTTGTCGCAATAATAGGAATCCTAAATTTAGTGACGTAATTGAAAAAATGTATTGTTCAATTGCTAATTGAATTGCATCGAAAAATTGGAATTGCATTGATCACGTGATCAATATAAAAAATACATATTTAGGGTATGTGAACACAATATATAATTTTTATATATAATTTATAATAATACATTTAGATGATAGCGAGAGAACAAGTTATGACAAACCTGTTAATTCTGACAATTAATATTTTAATTTAGTTATAATTTATAATAGTAATAATAACTAATTGTATCTGGAGTAATATTGAAAATATATATTATTATTAATTATTGTTTTAAATGTTATCCGTATTCGTAATACATATTCTCATATATTTTATATAATGTAAACAAAATACATAATATTTCTAATCGCTAGACATTATTTTATTTCCATATAAAAATTAATGTGTATAAATATTTGATATCACCTACACACAATGTTTTCAGCCATACCGATTTTTCGGTAGATCTACCGATTTCGGATGATTTCTACCGATCTACCGATTTTCAACATAATTCTACCGAAAAAATAAAAACTACCAAGCTATTCATCTAAATTGTATAAATATTAAATAATAACACACACAAAATATAAAGTTTTAAAAATAAGGTTATGTTTATTTGAACACAGTGGAGCAAAACAGCTGTTCGGATGTAACCAATGAATAACATTTAATACGATTTTCTAGGGCGTAAATTAATTGGAGATTTACTTGCTTAGTTTTTTTATTCGCTATTTATAATACCCAATCTATAGAGTAAATTCAATTTACTTGCTTACTAAATAAAATCTGCAGATTTTATCATTTATAATACCGGCCCTTAGTATTTAAGTAAGGAAAGGAAACTGAAAATAAAATCTGGGTTTTTATCGCAGATTATTTGTTTAGAAAGGTATCATAAGAATTAACAAATATATACTTATGTACGTAGAAACCTATAAGTAATTATTTATTATTATTTGATAAAGCTTATATAGATACATCTACCTCTATATTACTCATTGGCAGTAATCAGCAGCTTGCATTGGTAATAATTAGAGTGGACCAATTCGGAGCGAAAGCAGAGGCGTGACTAACGAATTGAACTTTGATGATAGCGGATACACAGAATACACTTTCCTGCTGCTATTATACGTGTACACACGATGACCGTGAACAACATACTAAGTAATCGTATGTGCGATGGGGCACGCGGGAACCAATTCGTTAGTCACGCCTCTGCTTTGCTTTCGCTCCGGATTGGTCCACTCTAGTAACAATATAATAAAAATTTTAAATCTACCGATTTTTAACGGAATTCACCGAAATTTGTCGACAAATCTATCAATGTAACGTTAACACTGGCTGGCAACACTGCCTACACATGAAATACAGAATACTTAGCATGCTAAAAACGAGCTAAACCCGAGATAATTACCACCGATCGGCATCTCAAGATGATTAGGAAGGTTTTATATACCTGTCCATTTTTCGTATAATAGGGACTTGTCGATCTCAACAAGTCGGCTCGTTATAATATAAAATGGACTATAAATATAAATATCATTATAAATAAATATATAATAGTAAAGAGTAAATAGAAATAATTATCACATAGATGTATTAGGCATATGTAATTTGCAGGATTTAATACCTCCATGGGGGGGGGGGGACCTTTTCCAAATAAGTAATTTGCTGCTGTCGGTCAAAAATATTTGTATACCGTATAAGCGAGCGTCCTACAGTAGTCGGTAACATTTTGAAATAGATGGCCGCGAGACAGGTCGCGCTTGCTGCTAGCGCTAGCTACTAAATATATGTGGACAATGCGTAGAGTCCATCCTCATTCTATGTATTGTTGGTAGTTATCTAGTTTTTTTAACGGTTGCTTGTATCAAGCAAAGTTGCCATCTACATTTGGCCGAGCCATCACTTTATACGGGACATTATTTTCGTCGAACGTCCGCCACTCTCTTTGCCAACGCAGGCGACAGTAAGGAAAATTTAAAATGTCACGGATGATGGAGAAGCGACACGATTGTAGAGTCCTATGTTGAGGAATCTGTGCTCAATAAAATGAAAATTGCGAAGACGATTTTAGGTGAAAGTCAAACTAACAGCATAGTTACCAATGATAATTCTACTAATGGTTTACAAGTTATTAACATAGATAACAATCCTCAAGCATGTTCGATTGAAACTTCTTCCACTGCAGGAATTAATTTTTATAATGCGTCAGGTTGTTCGTTTACTTTTAATATATTAAGTAATAAGTAGATTTGTTTTCTATTCGCTGTTATTTTTCTGTGCTTACTTTGTCATAATAGAATGTGATAAGTTATAATATATCCATTTTTTTTAATATAAATTTTTACGGTTGGCGATAACATTTTGTATGCACCACGTCAGTAAAGTGACTTTATTGAACTCGCCTGTTACTCACCTCGCTCGCTTCGCTCGCTCAGCTCATAATCTCAGACTCCTTCAATAAAGTATCATTTTACTGACTTGGTACATAAATAACTATTATATTGGGAAAATGTTCTTTCAATATCGCAAGTTGTGATCGGTGCTTTCTTAAAACTAGGTATTAATGAGAAGCTTATATTAATGTCTTCATTAAAATTGCTATTAATTACATTATTTATCGATTTCAATGTAGCAAGACCTCCATTTTTTCGACTAATTCTTCTTTAATTTTTTTTAATCCATTTTCCAATTTTGTCTTCAATATCATTTACAATGCCAACACTATCATTTAAAGATCTACCTTCTAATCTAGTAATTGCCTTCTCAATTATCGCAAAATTAGAGATAGCTGATTTTTTAATGTCGAATTATTGAAAATTACGTTACACATTTCGATGGCAAGACTGGTTGTTGAATGAAATTGAGTTATAACATTTTTAATGCCTTCGAAATTATTGGCAAGAAACACAGCACACTTAAGCCATGTTCCCCACCTTGTAAAGATAGGTTCTGGTGGCAATGAAATGTCGATATAATTGCACTCCTAAGAGGGCGCAAAAAATACTTTTTTGATATTACTAATTAAACTATTTACATCTGGAAACTCCAATCTAACCTTTTCAGCAACCCTATTTAAACCATGGGCCAAACAAGTACAATGGATTAAATTGGGAAAAAAAAATTCAAACTTTCAGCTGATTTTAACATATATGAAGCGGCGTCAGTTACCATTAATAGAACTTTTTCAAAAGGTACTTTATTGAGTAAAAAGGAATTAGCTAAGGACTCATTAACAAACCTGGCTATGGTAACATGATTTGTTTTGTCTAAATTACCTACATTAATTAAATGACCTTTAGATTGATTTGAACCATTTAAAGTTCCAATAATCAAATTATCAACCTGACGGCCCTTCGCGTCGGTGGTTTCATCAACAGTGATCAAAGATTTTGGGTTTTCAACTCCTTTCTAGTACCATCGGTACCATCTTCATAAATTTCGTTGACATATTTCTTGCGTAGAGTTGAGGAACTAGGTACTATCGTGAGCAATTGAAAGTAAACGCACTATTATAGCTGCGTAAATTTTACCAAATTGTCAAGCTAATGTCATTTATGTTATGATTACATGCTGACACTGACACTTCAAAAGTACTGTATACATTAGATAAATTTTGAAATTTCGACATGCCAACATAATAAAGTGTTAACTTTCAATTGCTCACGATAGTACATAAGTGGGTTTATCATCGACTTTGCAGAGTTTTCAGGAATTCTTGAAATATCCGATTGTAAGGAATATTACAACCCAGAAAAAGATTACAACAAATCTTTGGATGATGCTTTTTGTGGATTCTTCAAATTATTGAGAAAAGTTGCTGTCGCGGTTTATTAGAATTTTCAGAAACCCTGTTCTGATGAAATGTTGTTTTCTAATGTTGTGCCACTTGAAATTTCTTCTGGCAGGTAATCTGTGCAACAAATTTATATTTTTAACATTCAATTATAATAATTATTATTAATAATTACTATATTGCTACAAAAACTACAAAAATAAATTGTCTTTTTTGTAAAGTTTTCAAGTTGTTTAAACTATAATTTGATTGAGTTTGGTTATTTTGGTGTTTATGACAAAGAAATTACAAAGATGTATTAGTTTTAAAGAACCTAAAATTAAACATATTGTGATGACTCATCCGACGATGCGTCGCGCGTCATACCTCTTGCGTTTTCTTGATGCAGGTAGAACGCTCGAGAAAAATATTCACATTCATATATAAGATTATTCGATACCAGAGCCTCGCGGAGTGAACATAAATATAAATACATAAATGTGCTTATTGTTAGTAATTAGTTTTTATATTGTTATTCGTTTTATTATTAATATAGTGTGTGTCTAAAGTTATCGTTAGTTTTATTTAAGAACCCGAAAAGACAAACTTTGCAGTGGTGTCAGTTGTGGGGTTTAATAAATAACAAGGCTATATAGACAATTAAGTGTTAACTAAGTATTCGTTTAAATAAATATACAGTGCGAAAAGACGTTATTTTAAATATCGTGATGGCCAATAGAATGAAACTGACGGAATTAAAAGTAACTGATTTAAAACGAGAATTAGAGGAGAGGGATGAAGATACAACTGGCAAAAAGGCAATCCTCCAACAACGGCTTCGAAATGTGTTGATCTAAGAAGGCGAGGATCCAGAGAATTATGTCTTTCGAGTTCCAGGCGGCAATGCTGACGTGAATTTGCTGTTAATTCAAATGAATCAAATGGAACAGAATAATCTGGACTGTGTGAAAACCATGGAACAGCGTCTAATAGATTCACAAACTCAAATGGAGCAAAAGAATCTGGATAGTGCGAAAAGTTTGGAACAACGATTAATAGACAATTCGCAAACCTTGGAACAACGTCTAATAGATTCACAAACTCAAATGCAACAAATGGAACAAAGAAACCTAGAAACTGCTCGAATCCTCGAGAAAATCTGGAAAACAAATTACTAGAAAATTCTAGAAACTTCGAAAAAAGTCTGAAACAAGTGGAGAAAGTTTTAGAACAGCGATTAGCGGAAAAATCAGAAGCGTTAAAGGAAGAGGTTTTCATAGCTGTAGAGGAGAAAATTGGAGAACATTTTAGGCTTTTAGAGGCAATAATGATGAAATTACCAGTTACCACGAGTCATTCTGATCCCAAGCAGGTCAACGAAGAAGTTATACCACGGCCCATCGAAATAAAGGAAGAACTTGTGGCTATTTAATAATTCAGAATCAAGCCACCAACCTTTGATGGAAAGACGTCATGGGCAACTTACCTAACGCAATTCGAAGCGGCCGCAGAAGCAAACGCATGGTCTTCTGTCGAGAAGGCGACTGCTTTAAACATAGCATTAAGGGGTGATGCTAGTGATATTTTGCAGACATTGCCTCCTGAGGAACGTAAAGATTATTCTCGACTCATTAAGCGGTTGGAGATGAGATATGGCTAGTCGCATTTGGAGCAAGTATACCATATCCAACTGAAGAATCGATCACAGAAGAAAGGCGAGAATCTTCAAGAATTTGAGGCAGATGTTGCTCGTCTGGTACGACTGGCATATCCAATGGCGCCAGATAATTTCATGGAACACCTAGCTGTCCAAACGTTCATAGATGGTCTACGGAATATTGATACGCAGCAAGCATTACGGTTGGCACGACCGAAAACCTTGATCAATGCTTTGGCGCATGCGCTTGAGTTTGAGACTGCAAAACTCTCGGAATCATGCTTGTGTGTACTGTTGACAAACAGGAAAATGAGGAGTTCATGGAGCAGATGGTTACTAGAGTTCTAAACCAGATCAAACCAAATAAAAGTGCGCGGCCATGCGGGAATTATAGAAGAAACGGTCATATTCAGAATAAATGTGGTCAAAGGACCAAGAATGAATCGGCTGAGAATCCGCAAGCCCCAAGGACTGTCCAAATCGCATCCTTGCAACATCAAACCAATGGCCTGTATGTGGACGCTATTATGAAAAGAAGGCCCTATCCAGAAGACTGTAGACATTGTAACCGAATCGAAGACAAATCGGCCAACGCTCTTCGAACCACCGTGGTTGATGACCAATGGCAACCTGACAATTTGCGCGCAGATCAAGAAGCTGATCCGGATCTTGCAGTCTTCAGGGCTTGGAAGAGAAATGGGCAAAGACCGACCTGGCAAGGAATTGCTCCCCATTCACGAGAATTGAAGTCATACTGGGCACAATGGGATTCCTTCACCATGGAAGACGATCTCCTGAGACTTGAGGTCGAAAATCACGATGGAAGCGAGCGGAAGATGCAAATGGTGGTTCTCAAGAAAAGAATACCAGAGGTATTGCGAGAACTCCATAATGGTGCTTCTGGGGGACATTTTGGAGTCCATAAAACACTGGAGAAGGTGCGTCAGAGATTTTACTGGGTGAATTGTTCGCGAGATGTGAAAGAATGGTGCCGAAAGTGTGCTAATTGCGCCGGAAGCAATGGTCCCCAGAGGCGTCGACGTGCACCCATGCGCCAATACAACGTAGGAAGCCCATTTGAAAGGATCGCCATAGATGCCGCCGGCCCTTTTCCAGAAAGCGACAAAGGAAATAAATACGTAATAGTGGTCATGGATTACTTTACCAAATAGGTTGAAGCATATGCTCTACCAAATCAAGAAGCTGGAACTGTAGCAGACGTGATTGTGAAGGAGTTCGTCAGCCGTTTTGGTGTACCCTTGGAACTTCATTCCGATCAAGGGTGAAATTTCGAGTCCAGTCTATTCGAAAAGATGTGTGAACTTTTGGGCATACGGAAGACGAGAACAACTCCCTTGCATCCACAATCAGATGGGATGGTAGAGCGAATGAACAAGACCATGATCAGACACTTATCCAAAGTGGTCTCCGAACACCAGAGAGATTGGGACGAACATTTACCATTATTCCTAATGGCGTATCGGGCCTCTGTTCAAGAGACAACTGGCCAATCACCAGCAAACGTGCTATTCGGGAGGGAACTCCGATTGCCCTGTGATTTAAAGTTTGGGAGCAAGCCTGGTGAAGATCTTGCTGGAGAAGATTATGTCAGCACGCTCAGACGACGACTAGATAATATCCATGAACAAGTCAGACATAATATCCAAGATGCTAGTGACAGAATAAAGGAGAGCTACGACATCAAAGCCGAGAAGAGTGGTTACCATGAAGGCGACCGGGTTTGGTTATATAATCCACAACGTCGACGGGGCCTATCTCCAAAACTTAAAAAGAATTGGGAGGGGCCATACGAGGTTTTTAAGCGGATTAACGATGTATTATACCGCATCAGGCGAACACCTCATACTAAGCCAAGAGTCGTACATTTTAATCGGTTAGCCCCATACTCTGGAGACAATAATGACGAAGCCGCTGACTTGCGCCGATTGGATAGATAATACCAGGAAGTAACCTTCGAAGATTTTATGGAAGAGTATTCGAGAAGAGCTAGATGTGGGGTGACCGTCAAGAAACGGCAAGATTTGTTTACGGTGCCGCCAGGCTACGCTCTTGCTCATTTCGTAGCCCGAGATCTGCGAAGGGCCAAAGGAATTGCCAGAGAATTTAAAGAGAGATTTGGCGGAATCGCAAAATTAAGGCAGCAGGGACCAGCAATTGGGAAGAGTCTCTAAATAATAAATGAAGAACAGCCCATATTTTGTTTGGTCACGAAAGAACTGTCAAACCTGAAGCCAACCTATCGTGCCTTATGTGAGGCCCTGGTCCATTTACGCGAACAAATGTTACAACAAGACATTTTGAAATTAGCAGTTCCAAAATTGGGTTGTGGATTGAACCGCCAGGACTGGAGAATTGTAAGGAGCATGTTAGAAGTAATATTCCAACATACTGGTATGGAAATTCTAGTATGCAGTTACCGACTTGAATATTCCTGTACTTCCAGGCAAGATAAGACCGTGGACTGTTATTTCGATATGACGTCACAATGTAACAAAGACCCTACCTGTCGATTTCGCCATCGTTTGAGGGAACCAAAGCATGACATGTTTCGGGACGAAACTTCATTTTTAAGAAAGGGGCAATGTGATGACTCATCCGACGATGCGTCGCGCGTCATACCTCTGGCATTTTCTCGATGCAGGTAGAACGCTCGAGAAAAATATTCACATTCATATATTCACACATATATTCACATATATAAGCCGTCGAGGAAGGGATGGCGATTATTCGATACTAGAGCCTCGCGGAGTGAACATAAATATAAATACATAAATGTGCTTATTGTGAGTAATTAGTTTTTATATTGTTATTCGTTTTATTATTAATATAGTGTGTGTCTAAAGTTATCGTTAGTTTTATTTAAGAACCCGAAAAGACAAACTTTACAATATCTAATAATAATTTATTATGAAATTGTTTAATTATGGACACGAAAAAAATTCTCAAAATTATAGAACTTATTGATAAAATATTTCAAAATTCTTTTGTAACAGTGTGCATAAAACACTTTCTTCGTCAATAATTTTTAGTGCACTCCTATTGTTTATTAGAGACGACTTCGTTTTGGTTATCTTCGGAATTTTCAAAAATTTAAAGATCACCTTTCTTTCACCAAATAGTAGATATGTTAACAACACGTTTACGAATGAACAAACTATGAAGGAAATTATTTCTTTTTCTTATATTGATATTAGTCATACCTACATTCGACCTACATTTCTGAAAAAAAGGTTTCATACCTAAGTTCTAATTGCCCTGTAACCTGATTATCAGTAGAGTTAAATCCTATTTTTGGGAAAGTTCATCTTATTAATGCAAAGTTGAAGGAATGCTAATCCCTTCAGGTTTGCAGAAACAAATTAAATATCATTAAATAGTAGATTTTATTATAGTTCTTATGAAAATGGCGAATATATGCATAAATATGCAAAATAATGATGAAATATGCACGTGCATATGCACTTATGGTAAAGTGTCCAAATATGCATTATATGCACTAAAAAAAATGGTAAAAAATGTATTCTTATGGTGGGAAATTGATAAGTACAAATTATAGAAGAAATTTACCAAAAAACAAAAATATACATTTTACCTAAAACCCAGTCTCTAATAATCACTGCAGTGTTGCCAATCTTTGAAAAGTGACTCTCCCGTCAAACCGTCGTCGTAAATTTACAAGCTCAGAACGCCACAATATTTGCTCCTTCTTTTGTTTGCATCAAACAAAACATTAATCTCAAACAATCATAACCTACTAGTTAAGCTAAAAGTAAAGGAAATAGTATTTGTACGAGTATATTAGACTATATTAAAAATATCTAATTAGATGTATAAACAATTAAGAGAAAATCTAAAACTGGTTTATGTAATGTATGGATTTAAGATTGCCGTTACGTATCAATGGAACATATACCCGTATTTTAATTGTTCAAAAACATTCTTTGGAATACAATAAATTATTATTCAAGTCCTAATCTTAAAAAAGCGAAACTGTGTCAGTGAACGAAAGTAGGTAATTTCAATACGTGGTTCACATTTGACGATGGAAAGATTACGTAAGTTTATATATGTAGTATGTAAATAGAAAAATTTGAGTAGTTTATGATAGAAGTTTTCAAAATAGTTAAACTTTATTACAATTTTCATAATAAGCGTTGCTCTTTTCGGATATAATTTACATTCTTTCACTTTAAATTTAGTTTTTTCACTGCCATCGTCTCGTCTAATTAATTTTTCGAATTTCATTTGGGCATGCCCTGACTTGTCTTTTCTGTGGGAGTTGATTTTAATCGTATTTTATTCTCGATTTGATTACGTAACAGGTGATCACGAGGAACAGGGCGCTTTTTGAAATAATGGTACTGGTTAATTTCGAAGTGTAAAAATAATTATTGACATAAAACTGTTGTGAAATGTATGCCATTGAAGTTATGTTTGAAAAATAATGTCTGAGAGATGATAACCGTCTTCGTCGATGCCACTGTGCCTCTGAAGTTAGATCAGTTGCATCTCACGACGAATCGCAAATTTAAGTTCCTCAAATGTAGTTTATCCACATAAACGCGAGATTTTAAGTAACCCCAG
The DNA here is from genome assembly GCA_935421215.2 of Melolontha melolontha. Lineage (NCBI taxonomy): Eukaryota > Metazoa > Arthropoda > Insecta > Coleoptera > Scarabaeidae > Melolontha > Melolontha melolontha. The sequence goes on along the minus strand of OW285235.1, from coordinate 201,821,007 downwards.
AGGATGAAATCGCACATGCTGAGGTCTAGAGAACACGAGGGCCAAGGCGCATCTCCAAACCGGGAAATGATGCGAATGGAGAAGGTACGCTGAAGCAAGTCCATTGATATTCTCGCAGTATGCGCTGTAGCTCCATCTTGTTAGAACCAAATTTCATTCGTGTTTAGTCTTTTCCTACGCAATTTCTGATCATTTCAGTGTACCGTTCAGTATTAATTGTCACCGTACGCCCACCATCTTCAAAAAAATAGGGACCAATGACACAGCGGTTCAACATCGCACACCATACTGTGACTCGTTGTGAGTACAGTGGGCCTTCGTGGAGCTGTCCGGGATTTGTCTCTGCTTGTTAACTTTCCCGGACAAATGAGGGGACCTCATCTGACATGAAAATTAGGACATCGTTGTTTTCTTCAAAGAGTTGCAGCATCTGTACAGCAAACTCCTCATGCTTACCATAATCCACTTCATTCAATTAGTGCACAAACATGATTTTGTATGGGTAAAATTTTAAATCAGTTTTTACAATTTTCCTGTCCGATTCTCGCCCACACCCAAAGCAGTCGAGTGCCGCCAAGCAGATCGACCTGGACTCTGTAACAGCGCTGCCCTTACCCATTCCACATTCTGTGGCGTCCTTGCCGTCCAAGCATACCCAGGTGGTGTACTTTTCATCAACGATCCTGTAGTTCTCGACTCATCTCAGAATCGTTTTTTCGGTTGGACCTATTTGAATGACTCCGGAAAAGACTTTGGGTTACTATCACTGACTCACTGGTTTTCGCGAAAATCTCATACGCAAAAACGTCCACTACTTTATTGTGACTGAACTGGCATACCTTCACAAGCTCAAGGCCTTCAACCCCGTCTCCCTCCCACTTCCCACTTTCGAGTACACTCCCAATCAAAAACCTTGTATTTAAATCATTAAATCTATTTCGTCTGGGATGTCCTACTATGTTTGCTATTCGTTACTTAAACCTTGAATAATCGTTGAATGTATTCGTTACTTTGATTATTTTAATTACTTTGATTTCTTTGATACTTTGATTCATATACATATCATTTTACATAAGTACGAGTTTAATGTTTCGATAACGGCATTCATATTATTGGCCTTATTATATCATTACTTGGCATTATTTGCCTCGTAGAAGTAGTAATGATAAACGTAGCTGCTTTTCACTGAATTTGCGAAAATATTAAAACAAATTTTAGTATATTACATATAAACGTTTTGCGACAGCATGTAACACAGGTAAAGTGTAAACTAATAAAGTGATGTTGACTATTGACGGATAAAAAAACATGTTTTACTTATTATACAACTTATTATAAGTATGCTGTCGCAAAACCTTTCCTCACATTAGTTCAATTTATAAGTATATTTTCATTCAATATGAAACAAACATGTAAATAATTTACATATCTGTAACTATGCACATGGACAATACACCTCGTATTTTCAGCATTTACTTCTGCTTAATACATATGTTTCTGCCATCTAGGCGTCCTCAGTTAAGGTAGTGAAGCAATGTATACAAATTAATACAAACCTGTTATACACAACTGGTTTGTGTCTGTATTTAAATTTACTGAAATAGCCCGCATAGATCAAGCAAGTTCCGTCCTATAAGAAGACAACTATTTAAATAGTTGTCTTCTTATAGGACGCCTAGATGGCAGAAACATATGTATTAAGCAGAAGTAAATGCTGAAAATACGAGGTATATTGTCCATGTGCATAGTTACAGATATGTAAATTATTTACAGGATTGTTTCATATTGTACAAACGCTTTATACGTGCTTAACGTATTGTCATACTTAAACAAAACCTTTTTGTATATTTACCGCCATCTGGCTGGTTGTTAATGGACTACATCTACATACGTATTTTATCGTTTCCCGTAGCAGCTTAGCTGTTCGAACGATAGGTAGCCCTCCAGACAAAGTCTCTTTCGCCCGTAAGATGTCAATTATTAAATAGTTGTCTTCTTATAGGACGGAACTTGCTTGATCTATGCGGGCTATTTCAGTAAATTTAAATACAGACACAAACCAGTTGTTTATAACAGGTTTGTATTAATTTGTATACATTGCTTCACTAGCTTAACTGAGGACGCCTAGATGGCAGAAATGTATGTATTAAGCTGAAGTAAATGCTGAAAATACGAGGTGTATTGTCCATGTCCATAGTTACAGATATGTAAATTATTTACATGTTTGTTTCATATTGTACAAACGCTTTATACGTGCTTAACGTATTGTCATAGTTAAACAAAACCTTTTTGTATATTTTCATTGTTTAGATAATATATAATATGTTGTATTAGGTACAACTTAATTACTGTTACTTAATCTTGATGAAGCACACCAATTGGGTGGCGAAATATTGGCTAAAAATACACAATTAAAAAAGTATTTTCAACTTTCCCCAACTAAACTTCTATTAGTATTCGTTACACGAGACACTGACTCTTGATCTTATCAAATCAAATTATATTTTATATCCCAATTGTGGATGATATTTGTCTATGTTACAGTTTTGTATTTATTTGTAAATATGTAATTAATTTTAAAATAATCACTGGTAAACATGATCAGATTATTTCAAATTTATTTACTTATAATAAATTAAATTAGCTGCACATTCTGTAAATCTGAATTTTATAATTACGCAAGTAAATTGGATTGCAAGATTCTTTGTTTATATTTGACATGTCTAAATTTAAGAAGCATGCTATAGAGTATAGATAATCAATGAATATGATATATTGTACCCTAGATTTATATTATACAGTGCATCCATAAAGTATGGACACAAGCCCGTAGTAACGTTATTGTGCATTATTTGACAAAATGCAAAGATATGTCGATTAATGTTTTTTATTAGCTATATTTAGATGCTACCATTTTGTTTTTTCCGTCGACCTTGAATAAGTTATGACGTCGTTGATAATTTTTTAAATGTCAACCCCATTTTTTTTATGGATTTTGAAAGCTTTTAGAATTCTTATTCGATGATGTAAAAATCTTGGTATGTTACATTAGAAAATTTTTCAGTAAATTGTGTTCTAATTCTAAGTTTTAATTTTGACATTTTCAATATCAAATTTATAACAAATGCTCAAAATGATTTTTTTCATTTTGTTGACAAAATCCTAAGCGAGTATAAATTCCATTTCGCACATTCTGTAATATTTCGGGAGTGATTAGTCTGGTTTCGTAGATGATGCGTTGTCGTAAAATGTCCAAATTTTCCGGTTGTGTCGCATAGACTTAACCCCACAAGAAGAAGTCCAACGGAGTTAAATCTGGTGATCTAGCTGGCAATTCAATTGTCCCTCTTCTTCCAATCCATCTGTTAGGAAATGTATTATTGAGGTATTGCCTTACTGGTTGCGTATAGTGCGGAGGAGCACCATCCTCTTGATACCAAATTCTACGATATGGCAAATGTGGATCCTCATTATTTGGAAAAAGAACCGCTAAAACGGGTATTAATTCATTCCTAAAAAAATTCAAGTATATTTCCCCAGTCAAGTTTACATAAAAGAAAAACTGTCCCACAATGCGATCGCCGATAATCCCTGCCCATACATTTAGTTTTTGCGGGTATTGGCTATGTGTCTCTTGGATTTAATGAGAATTATCAGTCGACTAAAATCGGGAATTTTGTCTTTTCACAGTGCCATTCAATGTGAAAGTAGCTTCGTCAGAAAACAAAATGTTGAAGAGAAATAGGGCCATTATCACAAATTTGCATCAACCGTCCACAATATTCCAAACGCCGATCAAAATCATCCTCAGATAACTCTTGAACTAAATTTATTTTATAGGGATGATACTTTGATTTATGCAAAAGTTTCCCGACTCTATCCCTTGCTACGTCAAATTTTCGACTAAGTTGCCGTGTGCTTGTGTGAGGATGTTCTTGAACTGTTAACAAAATGTCAACTTGAGTGCCTAGGGCCGTTGATGGACGTTCACTTTTTGGTTTATCTCGAACGAACCCTTCTTTACACCAACAATTAGGATTAAATAAAAATGTTGTGATTCGGATTATTTACAATCTGTCAAAAAAATTACCTTGTCACTTTGGGAATGACAGGAAGTTGAAAAATGATTACTCAAAAATTTTCTAATGTAACATACCAAAATTTTTACATCATCAAATAAAGAATTATAAAAGCTTTCAATATCCACAAAAAAATGGGTTGACATTTAAAAAAATTATCAATGACGTCATAACTTAGTCAAGGTCGACGGAAAAAACAAAATAGTAGCATCTAAATATAGCTAATAATAGTTATTTAACCAACAAGTACATTAATGAAGGCGATTAATGATCGAGATATTTTAACGCGTGAGCGCAGCGAGCGCGTTAATGTTCGAGATCATTAATCGCATTTTAATGTAAGAGTTAGTTACAATACTTTTCCGTCGACCGTATATTTTTCTAAAGTGGAGATAAACAGTTTACAACTTCTTTTTTATTTATTAATGATCATTATTATAATTATATATGTTTATAGTCGAAATATTACAATTAATAAAAGTAATTGGACACGCATTAGAATTTGTATGGTTTTGTGAATGTAAGTTTACCTCACTACTTTGGATATTTGTCACAGAATTTATTTCAGCGTCGGTAGAAGGAGTGGTATGACAAGCCTGTGTTGTAGTTTCACAAAGAATTTTTTTAGCTGTATTAACTTTATTTTGTAACGAATTCTCAATATATCCTTCTGCAACAGCAGTGGATTTCCAACCACCAAGTCGTTTAATAGCTGAAAAATCTGCACCGCTGTCTGAAAGTATCGAGGCAGAAGAACGCCGGAAACAATGTCCCGTATAGAGATGCGGCTGCTCCAATTTAAAAAAAGTGGCTATTATGGACGGCATCTTCGAAAATGTATTTACACCAATTGGCTGTGGCGAACATTTACCATTTTTATAAAAAATAAAAAAGCGTTTGTGTTGGGTATGTACTGACCTCAATGAGATATAGCGTCTAATTAAACTGAGAAGGGTTTTTTGTTCATTGTCTACTATGGTAAATATCCTGTTTGTGTGTGTTTTAGATGCTTTAACTGTTACAAGATATTTTGATTCTAAATCTTGAACGTCATCCGTTTGTAATTTCAATAATTCATCTTTTCTCATTGCTCCATATACTCCGAAAATCAAGGCAAGCTACAAAATGATTTATTATCCAACTATTGAAATTTTAACTTTTTTAAATTTACCTTTGTCACTAAAAACAGGTTGTCAGGAGCATAAGAAATAAATGCTTGTACATGGTCTTTCTCGAGCGCTTTTGACTTCTTCGGTATATATCCTTCTTTTTTCCTCTTGATAAACATTATTAATTTATTAAATTTGCTAATGTCTGTGTTATTTTTCAAAATCAGTGTCGATTTCAGCATTGAGTATTTTGGCCATAAACTTGCAATTAGGCCCTTCCTTGCAATATCTGAGAAATATGCCAACAAAACCGTCACTGAATAATGCTTTACTTGTTTCTCATTGCACCAAGATATAAATTCGGCATACGTTTTTTCATACAGACTTCTGCTCTTTTCCGGTAGTAAATTTAATGATGCTGAATTAGCACTTTCTGCCACTTCCGGCGGAGTTAATGTAAAGTTTTCATCCACCTCCATTGCTTGGAAGAATTCAACGCAACACAAAACACTAAAAAAACCGTTCGATTCTGTTTCACGCTTAATAATGACAGTGAATAGCGCTTTAGTTTGACGTTGTTTGATTTTGTTGATTTCCTTGGTTACCATGGAAACCATCAAAATCGTTCATTAACAGAAAATCATTCATTAATAAGGGTCATTAATGTATGATTTTGAGAACGTTAATAACGGATGTAAATACACGGTCGACGGAAAAAAACATTAATCGACATATCTTTGCATTTTGTCAAATAATGCCCAATAACGTTATTACGGACTTGTGTCCATACTTTATGGACGCACTGTATACATATAATACGTAATGTACAAAATCAAATACGATTTTAACGATATGTACTGAAAGTAATCAAATACGTGTAACGATATGTACCGAAAGTAGTGGTGCCAAAAGTAATCAAATACGAAAGTAACGATTACATTTTCAAATAGGTAATCGTTACTTCGTAACGAATACTAATGTACCGGATAGTGTACCGACATCACTATTAGTTAGGGCTGCTAAGATTTGCAAAAGCATTTTACAAGCTTTTTAGAATTAAATAATCGAGATCAAACCAATTAAAGACAATTATTAGAAAAGGTTATTAATAATATTCAAAAAATACATAATTATTAACATAATTTGAAGTAGAAGTTTATGAAGCATCTGATAATGTAAATATGTACAGAATATTCTCTTTGAATAATGTATTTCTTTAGGCTTAAAATTGTACACTGCGCGTCATATCGTGAGTTTTTCTTATCTCTATACATAGCCTATGTTCAGTTTCAAAAAGAACGCTTTAATGCATGGGAATGTTATGCAACCAACATCGCTCGATTATGTATTTCGATAAATTTCAAAATCAATGTCAGTAATGTGCATAAACGAAATAACATTTTAAATATTTTAGCATTTGACATTTGTATTCACCTAATTTAAAAAATATATTTATATAAAAGGATAAAAAATAGAAATTTTGAACTAGTAGAAAGCTGGAAACAGTTTAAGGAAAGTGCGGGTTCTGTTTTCTATCAAATATCTTGACAGGCCCATACCATCTATCGGAAAAATTCAGGCGATTACTAGGAAATTTGATTCTGATGGCTGCATAATAAATACACACAGAAAGAAAATTAAAACCTCCACATTCTTTCAGAAGACCTAAAATTAAATGCGTTTATGTTATATTGAAGAATGTCACCATTAAGTAAAATAGCACAACAATTTAATATTTCAAAGACGTCTGTATTAAAAATTCTCAAACAGTACAAATAGAAATCTTAAAAGTTTTCTAATTACCAACAATTATTTCATGAAGATAGAATAAGATGTGTTGATTTTTGCGAAACACTATTTAATTTATTAAATAAAAATCATAATATGTTGAAGAAAATACTTTTCACCGATGCAGCACCTTTTTCTTCGAACATATTCGAACATATATTGTTCCTCGATTTGAAAATTTAGCCATTGAAGGTTCCTGGTTTCAAATGGATTGAGCTCTAATTTATTCAAATGCATCAATTACAAATTTTCTAAATTCAAGTCTTCCTGATCGATGGATAGGGAGGTTTGGTCTGATAGTTTGGCCAGCCTGTTCGCCAGATTTATCGCCAAATGACTTTTCTTTGGGGATACCTTAAATCTAAAATTTATGATAATGTAATTTTCACTAACATTGAAGATTTAAAAGCACGCCTAAGTACAGCCTGCGACGAATTACGAATCAAACCTGATTTTTTAACACACTCATTGCAGGAATTTCATAATCGACTCGCATATTGTATGGAATGTGAAGGTGTATATTTCGAACATTTATGAAAAAGTTAAAGAATTATAAATAAAAAGAAATTTTTTTTCAATTTACCATAATAGTATATTATACTATAAGGGAGAGAAATGCGTTATTTTGGCAGAGGTGCAATTTGAAGCCCGAGCGCTACAATGCACCGAGGACAAAATAGCATCTCTCCCGAATGGTATATACTATTTTTTCCACGGTCTCATTAACTTAAAAACACATATTTTGTCATTATGAAGTAATTAGCACCAGAATTATTGTATTCGGATTTGAGCATTTATTTAGTAGTCGTTGAGTTATTGTCATAACTACAAAATAAACAAACAAAAAGAATTGTCAAATTAAGGTGCTAGTTTGGTTTTGTTTAAAGTTTGTTTAGTGCACAATGAATAATTGTGAGTCGGAAGAGATTGTGGAGGCTGCATATATTGCAATAAGCAATTTGCTGCCTACGAAGTCAAGATCTTTATACGATATAGCCTACAATCGGTTCAAAAAGTGGTGCGCCGAGAAAAATGTTCAAGTATACAGCGAGAATGTTTTGTTGGCATACTTCAGTGAAAATGCAAAAAATTACAAGTCTTCCACATTATGGGCGCAATATTCTATGGTTAAGTCATGCTTGATAATTTACGACAACATAGATATAAGCAAATTCCCCAAGCTGATCGCATTTTTGAAAAGAACCGGTGACGGATATCAAGCGAAAAAATCGAAAATATTGAGAAAGGGTGAAATCGACCGTTTTCTATCAAGTGCAGATGACAAAGAATTCTTAATGATTAAGGTAAGATTACTTTTGTTATTAGGTATTTCAATTATTAAGTATTTTGATTTTTTTATAGGTTGGATTAATTCTGGGGATTGCCGGAGCTTGTCGAACTGATGAACTAGTCAATTTAACTGTAGATGATATTGAGGATGTAGGCTCTTCCTTGATTGTAAAAATTCCAAACACTAAGACAAAGATTCCACGAACCTTTGTGGTTACCGATGTGGAAAATATGCTTGAGTTGTTTCGAAAATACCTGTCCCTTCGTCCTCCCCACGTCAAGCATAAGCGCCTTTTTTGTACTACAAAGCAGGAAAATGTAGTTCGCAGCCAGTTGGCAAGAATATCATGGGAAAAATTCCGAGTGTAGTAGCTTCGTATTTAAAATTACCTGATGCTGCATGTTATACTGGTCACTGCTTACGAAGATCTTCAGCGACATTACTGGCAGATGCTGGTGTGGATATCACGACAATAAAGCGTCATGCTGGTTGGAAATCAACGACAGTCGCTGAGGGTTATGTCGAGAACTCCATTGAAAATAAGACCAAAATTGCTAATCAGGTTTTAGTAGGTACCACTACTAGGGCAATCACAAAAACTGTAAATGTAAGCGAAAGTAATATTCCTTCTAATATTAATTTTGAAAATTGTACAAATGTAACATTTAATTTAAATGTCAATAAATAATTTCAATGTTATCTTTTTTTTGCATGAATCACAAACGTTCTCCATAATGTAAACTCCCTTGGGAGCATTATACTCCCTTGGGAATAATCGACTACTTCTGTTTTAATTTTGATGTCATAGAAACTGATTTCTACTCCCGACCGTGGAAAAAATTAATTTTAATATTGTTTGTGTATGTTAAATAAATTATTTTCATACTTTGTTGACACTGACAACTAAAATGCCTTATTACGACAAGTGATGACACTCGCATTGTTGATTGCATAACGTTCCCATGTATTGAAGCGTTTATTTTAAAACTAAACATAGGTGTATTCATTTGTTATGTTCAGTGGTATCAAAAACTCACGGTATAATACTCGTACAACTCTTATGAGCATAAAATCAGAGTTTTCTAGTTGCGTAACCGGGACAAATATATTCATTCATACTGGCTTACATTGATAAAATGTTAGTGTACGGGTTTTATATGTCGGGCAGTGAACTGTATGAAAGTCTAATTATAAATATATTAAATACATTGTAAATAACTGTCTGATTATAAAATTTTCAATTTAAGCTTGTTAGAATAATTTTAAAAACGTCTAATATGCCATTTTCGTGAATCAGTTTGTACAATATATCTGCATATCTATTTAATATATGTTACTATTACCAGCGAAGGACATAAATTTTATAAAATTTAAACCGAGCGAAATCATGAAGATGAATATTTATTACACAATGTTCCACAGCAAGCATAATAATTAACAACCTATTAAAGATAGCTTTGTAGTATAAATTTTACAATAATTTACCTTGAGATTATTATTATATATGTATTTTTATATTCACTCTTTGAGGTCAATGGGATAATAAAAGCCTTGTAATTTTAAGCAAAGTGTAAAGTATAAAACTTAAATGATATATGAAACACCCCGACAACTTTTATTTAATTTTAAAAAGTCAATGATACTGTGTTTCAAATGTGTGAGAAAGGTTACAAGTAACAGCATTTTTTGTTTGAAATTATTTTTATTTAAATTTCAGAAAATAAATAAATATACTTTAATGCTGCTCATTAAATAATACATAACAGAACAAATTAAAAAATATATAGTAAATACAATTCGGATACGTATTACATACTTCAACAATATGAATTGAAGTAAAAGAGAAAATTAAAAAAATATACAAAAAAATACAATATATTAATTTAAACATGATTATACAGGGCAATCCAAATTAAGTGTTCACCATTGGTAACTTTGTTATTATTAAAGATACAAGATTGTTTAAATTTGCAAACTAGTAGTACTTTGAACGCTCTTTAAGATGGAAGAATTTAAAAAAACAAATGAGCAGCGCGTTTTCGAGTTTTCCCGAAAAATATGTTTTTTTCAAATGGAAACCCCTGTATATTATATCATTTTCTGTTAGAAATTCAATTTTTAAACAAAAAATCTTATAAGAACTTTTTTACTGGGATTAAAAACACTTGAGTTATAATGTATAAACAAAAACAGCTAAATAATTTTTATAAACTTTATTTTATACATAAACATATCATTAAAAGAAAATAAAAATTACTGATTTTTTCATAGAAGATGTTCAAAAATACCACCTTGTTGTTCAATACATTTTTGAACACGTTTCTGAACTTGTCGAACTGCTTTTAGTATGGTCCTACCATCTATTTGGTTTATCTTTTCACTAACTGCAATTTTTAGGGCGTTTACGTTTTCGTACCTTTGCTTATAAATCTCTGTCTTTAAATAACCCCATAAAAAAAAATCAAGTGGTGTTAAATCTGGCGATCGGGGAGGCCACTGAATAGGACCATTTGTTCCTATCCATGAATTGTTAAAAATAGTATTTAAAATTTGATGAGTACCTCTGTAGTTGTGCGCAGGTGCGCCATCCTGCTGAAAATGCAGATTCTGTCTACTTATGAGATCAATATTGTCTTAGAAATTATTCAAAATTTCAGTCAAAAATTCTATGTACCTTTCACCAGTTAGAGTGCCCTCATAAAAGAAAGGACCAACAATCCTTGAACCAATTAAACCGCACCAAACATTAAAACTGTAACGGACTTGCGGGCGTCTTGGATGTACTAAAAGAAGATTTTCCTTTGACCAGTAATGATGATTTTTTGTATTGTACATTCCAGAATTTGAGAAATTTGATTCATCGGTCCATAAAATATAACAAAAGTTGTTTACATTTTGGCGACAAAAGTTAAGATACCAGTGGCAAAAAAACATTCTTCTCTCTGGATCCCCTGGCAAGAAAACTTGAACTGGTTTGTACTTATAAGGAATGAATTTGTGTTTCTTCAGAATCCTATGCACAGTACCGTGACTAAAATCAGATTCCTTGATAATATCTAGTATGGAATTCTCACAGTTGGCCCCAAGATATGCAAGAACTAGAATTTCCGTGGCCTCGCTTATTATAAAAGTCCTTCTTGTTCTTGTTTTGGCAAAAACACTCTCATTGCCTCTAAATTTTCGGTACAGTCTCAGAAAAAATTGCTCATTTGGTTGTGTTCGGAGTGGATATAATTCAGCGTAGTGTTCTTTTGCCCTCCTAGAGGATTTTCTGCACACTAAATAAGACATAACAACAATAAATAAGACATCTAACATATCACACTTTTCTGCATGGGTAAAAATTATTTTTTTGTCAAATTAATAACTAGCAAAATGAAATTTATGAGTGAAAGACTAATAAAACTGTACTAATATTTGACGTTTACTAGAAAGAATTAACGTCGTTATCATAGAAACGTAGAAATGCACTTGACTTAGCTGTTTTTGTTTATTCACTATAACTCAAGTATTTTTAATCCCAGTAAAAAATTTCTTATAAGATTTTTTGTTTAAAAATTGAATTTCTAACAGAAAATGATATAATATACAGGGGTTTCCATTTGAAAAAAACATATTTTTCGGGAAAACTCGAAAACGCGCTGCTCTTTTTTTTTTAATTCTTCCATTTTAAAGAGAGTTAAAAGTACTACTAGTTTGCTAATTTAAACAATCTTGTATCTTTAATAATAACAAAGTTACCAATGGTGAACACTTAATTTGGATTGCCCTGTATAGAGAGGTTCATTCGAGTAACATCCCAGCGGCGGCTCGTCCTATCGCGTATTTATATTTTGTCAATCGCCGTCCGAACACCGTTAAGTGTACTTCGCTGGTTTACAGTAACAAATCATAATTTTATGTCACAAATAGCCAGAAATAAATCATTTTACGATGTAGCCTCATAAATTGATAAAGGGATTTCCGGATTTAATGTACAATAGCAATATAATAAAGTGTAAACTGCTAATGTGTTCAAGAAAATTTTACTGCGAAAGACACGTAAATAGGGTAATGCATAATCGTAAGAAAAGTGGCGGGACAATTTTGTTTCATTCATGTGTAACTTTCATATTGTGTAATGTACGGTTTAAGTTAGTAAACAGCGAATTATTTCGTTCATTTTGGAAGCATTACGGTAAAGGAACATTACCTAGCCGGAAAAGATTACTAAATTCCCTCCGTGAACGTATTGAACATATGATTAAATTGAAAAATGAAAAACTGTGATTATTTGTAGACGAAACAACAGATTGTAAAAAAATACTGTATGTGGTAAGTAAGTACCAATCGTCACCTTCAATTTTACTAACTTACTGTCGAAATAATTTCAAAGTTAGCGTTAAATACATTGGAAAAGTTTGAACTTTGAACAAACCAAGTGTTAATGTTTGTGAGTGATGGTCACAAACATGCTCTCTGTGAGCCGGTCTCTAAAAAAGATTGTGCTAACTTGTTACATCTTGCGTGTAAAATTCATGCTTAACATTTGGTGGCAGAAACTATTCGTAGACGTTATCCAAATGTAGATGCATTAATTGCGTTAAGTATAATATACAAAGGCTGTGTTTCTCGAATCGCAAAAACGTTTCGTTAGTTTCCCGATATTCCTGAACCACGACAGCCTATTTTTACCCGTTGGGGAACATGGCAAACAGACAGCGTTTTACTATCATACATATTTTGATAATATTAAGAACGTGTTTTTTTAAATTTTGACCTCAAAGAAGATCAGCTATCAAGTAAAACCAGTCAAAATTTGATGATAGGTTAAAATATGAAATGACTATCATGAAATTCAGAACAATTACATCGGACTAGTGGAGACAATAGAAACATTAGAAAATCATTCGGTGTCGTTAGTGGAATCTCTGCAAATAGTGCATCATATGTGTTACTCCTCTTGGTTTGAAGGTATTTTCGGAATGTGTTTGGCCGAAATATGTTTTGAATAATACACTAGTAGATTTACAAGATTAACAAATTGAATCATGGAGTTCCATTTAACCTAATATAAATGAATGAATCTGGCCTTAATAATAAAGACCTAGAAACTGGCTATTACTTTATATTCTTGAAGTGAGATAGCTGAGATCTTGGTTGGAACTAATTTTTGTTCCAACTTATTTTTGCAAAGAAAGTTTTGCCCCGCCAGTTACAAAGAAGGGAGAAAACAATTAAAATAATTATAATGAAATTGCGCTGCAAAGATTTTACCCTTCTTCAAGGAAGGGTAGATGATGCGGTTTACCAACGTCATAAATGGATTAAAATAAACAATATGCACATGAACCCTTAATTATAATACTGGGAAATAAAATAAATATGAAATACAAACAATACAATTGTTACAGGTATTGAATGACAATGTACTGAATACGTAAATTATAATAAACAGCAAGTGAGCTAGAGATAAAGAAGTATTCGAAGAATACAGGAAAAATGCAATAAACCTTATCGTAAAAAGAGGAATACATTGTAACATTCAATATAATAAATACAATAAATGAAATATAACAATAAAACTTATGCTATTATAAATGTTAACTTTTAGCTAAACTTAATTTAGGATTTTATTAACGTAGTTAATTCGACCAACAGAGACACTATTAGTAAGGAAAATGTAAAGTAAAGAATTTTGCTATGTGTAAAATATAGTTTCCAATGTAAAAATAAATTCTACCATTATTACTTGTTTATTGTTTAGTATTTAAGCCTTATTATGAGATTGCAAGATAACTTTTAGCTTTGAAAACTAAAAAGACACGTAAATAAGTACATGTAAATTATACTTCAACAAATACAAATGCGTATTTCTACAGAAAATAAAACGTAAGCGAAAGCTTGGTTGAAAGTATGAACTTTCTTCGCATTTTGATAATAAATAATATATTATTTCAGATGAAATTTCGGATCTCACGCCCGGAGGTATGGCAAAACGAATAAATAAAAATCATTACGTCGCTAGGAGGCCTACTGATTCTCCTATTCCAGTCCATGTACCTCGCAGTGTTTACTCCGATGGAGAAGAAAGTCAAAGAGCCCCGTCCGAACGGACACTTTCTGAGTATGCGGTAAAGTACTTTTTATAGCACCTATTCTTCTATATAAAGTTAATTTGTATTCCAAATAAAAGTATTTAAATTTGAAGTATCACTGAAACATTTCTTCTTTTACGTGTTAAACATCGAAGCTCTAGAAATTTAATCTTGTAGCCGATTTAGAATATGCTTTTTACAGACAGTATATATAATGTATATAAAATGATAATGATGATTTATTATAACTGAAAATAGTCATACGTCATTGTAGAGAAAATTTCGAAAAATATGTAAAAAATTGATAAAAATAATTTCTGAGTAAATAAATGGAATCATCCCAATCACATAAAAGCACTAAAAAATTTCAATCCTACGTAAATATATTAATGCATATTGTGTCTCAATACTTTACTGAAGATATACTCAATTATTGCCATAAATATAATTATTATCGCAATAACATTATGTGTTATAACTAGGCCTGGCGAATTTAAAGCATAGGATCACTTAGTATTTCTGGCTCAAAAATAAAAATCAAGAATAGCAAAATCGTAATTAACCATTAACCATTTTAACCGAACGTTTCATGTTATAAACTTGATAAAAACATTATTTTATTCTTAAAAATAAAAGAAATATCTCAACGGAACTCCGTTACCTCATTATTCTTGTGTTTAGTATTTTCACATACAAATTCTTCTAATTTGGCGTAACTTTTAATATTTCTTTCTTCTAACGTCCGATTCAGTAGGCTTCCATTTTAGAATCCAATTATTTAATGTAAACTTAGGTCCCCAAAGAGTTGAACAATATACTCCCACTTATATGTACTTACTTATTACTTTGCTTTAATCATATACTGTCATCGAAGTTTCTTAGTCCTTCATTCTCTAATTTTGTATTGTGTTATGCCATTAGTTATTAAGGTAAACAATTCATTGCTCATCAAACTCCTTCTTTGCGAAGACTTCTTTTTATTTTACAAAAAATTTTTTCCTT
This sequence comes from Melolontha melolontha, assembly GCA_935421215.2. Classification (NCBI taxonomy): domain Eukaryota; kingdom Metazoa; phylum Arthropoda; class Insecta; order Coleoptera; family Scarabaeidae; genus Melolontha; species Melolontha melolontha. The sequence goes on along the minus strand of OW285235.1, from coordinate 201,805,661 downwards.
ATCAATAAGGCACGTTTTGATCTTAATTTTTTTATTTAAGTTATAATCTTGAACTCTCCTATCACATAAATTGGCACCTACTATACAAATGTCCCGTATGGTTATGTTCAAATTTTAGGAGTGTAAAGTAGACTTCATTTCAAGTAACAAAAACGCAAAACTTGTATACCTATCCATTTTTATTTCTTTCAAAGTTACAGATCTATGAATGTGATTGTCAGATCATGAAAAAAAATGTAATCCTAAAGTCAATACAAACTGATTTTATTTAAAAAAAAAGTTATACGATTCAGTAACAGGCCTGTGATTGTTAACGTCGCATAATAAAATATTATCCTAAAATAAATAAACACGTGTCGTAGTGCATACAGTAATTTCTTGGATATCTACAAAAAAGAGTACTGGAAATTGATTTATGATAAAGAAGGTTCTTACTTATTTCGTAAGTGCTGAACCATTAATATCATACAATAAACAAATGTTCAAATGACTGTTAACGTTGCATTTTTTAATAAAGGATTACATTACGTTTCAGTTCATACAACAGCTTATTAGTGAGTGGACACGTTTTCTTTATTCAAAATGCCTTACCGATTTTCTTCTCAAGAGTATGCGGACTCATTGATTGATTTTGTGTATGATTACTGTAACGGCAGTGCACGTCAAGCAGTTATTGAATACCGGCATCGGTTTCCCGATAGGCGCATTCCTCATTACAGAACGTTTCTGGAAGTACACAGACAATTTCGGGAATGCGGACTGCGTGATTATCTTTTCGACCGAAGAGTAAATTTGCCAGCAGACTTTGAGGAAGAAGCAGTAGCTATTGTTACAAGGGAACCAACTTTCAGTGTACGTCGAATCGCTAGACAACTAATGACAGTTTGGCGAATTTTAAAACGTGAGGGCTTGTATCCATATCACTATCGCAGTGGACACAATTTGCTTGAGCCAGACCACTATGCTCGTCTAGTTTATTCTACCTGAATATTAAGACAGTCACGGCTTCATTTTAATTTCTGCAGAACAGTCCTCTGGACAGATGAATCTACGTTCACGAGAAGTGGTGTTACAAATCTGAGAAACCTGCACAGGTGGTCTTCAGAAAATCCCAAAACTATACGCCCATCTAAATTTCAACATGAATTTTCTATTAACGTTTGGGCGGCCCTAATCGATGACTTGTTGATTGGTCTTATCGTTCTTCCTGGGAGGTTAAATGCGGACAGTTACCTTCAATTTCTTATTGGCGAACTGCCAGGTCTTTTAGAGGATGTCCCACTGAATGTTCGACGAGACATGTGGTTTCACATGGATGGGGCACTACCATATTTCGGAATTGCCGTCCGAAATTGGGTTAACGTCAATTATCCAAGATGGATTGGTCGATGTGGTCCTGTTGCATGGCCACCCAGATCACCTGATCTTAATCCCCTTGACTTTTATTTATGGGGGTACATGAAAAACTGACTGCCGAGCAAATCCGACAAAACAAATATGAAATTCGGATAAGTACTTTTTCTGTTGGCTTACGAGCACAAGCCTGCATTCAACATTCAACGTTTTTGTTACTTGAAATGAAGTCTACTTTACACTCCTAAAATTTGAACATAACGATACGGGACAGCTTGTATAAGCATTATATGAAATACTTCAAAAGTGAAATTTTTATTCACACTCCTATACTTAGTAACTATGTTAAGAAGTCATTCAAGCGCACATACATTACATTTTTATTTTATATCCGATTAGTTTGAATTTCCTAATCATTTTACTACAGAGAGGAAGTAATATCGCAGAATATGAACTCATTAATAAAAATTATTTTTTATTATTTTCTGTCTAAATGATCAAGTTGGAGACTTTGTACGTTAATTCTTGGCATATCCTTTCCAACATTGATAAAATTCTTGCAGTTTCGGCTTTCTGTTAAATAAAATAAATTAATTACAATAAATATCGTTTATAACGACATCTGATATAACGACATATCGGTTTTTGCGACGCAATTTCAAGGTCCTGGCCAGAAACAATGCTTTCTAAACGCGAAACCTATCGGTTAAAACGACATCGGATATTACGACGAAACTAATATAACAACGAAAAATAGCTTGAAGTTTGGATCAAATTATCTTTTATAACGACGGACACGTCGCATAGTAAGAAAACGGTGGGGAAGTTTCGAATTGGCTAGGGGAATTACAGCGTTATGAAAAGGCAAGGCGAAATGCGACCGATAAACGTATTTATTCAGTAGTTATCTAGGAATTGAAGGTACGTTGTCGACGTCGATATGGCGAAACGAAAGGCGTTTACAATTGAAGAAAAAGCATCAATTATTAGGCGCTTGGAGGCTGGAAATTCTAATATTAATATTGCTAAAGAATATAAGGTAAGTTTTGTTTGATTTCTATGAGAATAACATGCATACTAATATTATTCTTGTTTATTTAGTTGGCGCATTCAACAATCTCCACGATTTGGAAAAATCGGAATAAAATAGAGGATTTAATTAATAGATCTTCATCATTACAAACGAAAAAGATCAGATCTTGTAACGCGTATAGAGTAGACGAGGCCCTATATGAATGGTTCAAAATTCAGAGGAGCCACAACATTCCTATTAGCGGTCCGATATTGCAAAAGAAAGCAAATGATTTTGCTCGACGATTAGAGTTAGAAGATTTTAAATGCACAGTTGGATGGATTCAACGATTCCGAAAAAGACACAATATTGTTTTTGGTAAAATATGTGGCGAAGCAATAGATGTACCTAAAGGGATTTGTGACGACTGGTTAAATACAGTGTGGCCAAATTTATGAAAAGAATATACAGACGAAGAAATATTCAATGCAGATGAGACTGGTTTATTTTTCAGAATGATGCCAGACAAAACGATGAAATTTAAAGGGGAAAAATGTATTGGTGGTAAACTGAGTAAGGATAGATTGACTGTTCTTGTAGCAGCAAATATGACTGGATCGGAAAAAATGAAACTTGTGGTTATTGGCAAAGCTAAGCATCCTCGATGCTTTAAAAATATAAAATATTTACCTGTTGAATATGAAAATAACCAAAGAGCATGGATGACATCAGCATTATTTGAAAAAATAATTGTACGATGGGACAATAAACTCATTCGGCAAAAAAGGAAAATCCTATTGCTTTTAGACAACTGTCCAGCTCATCCAAATATTCAAAACTTAAAAGCTATAAAACTTGCCTTTCTTCCACCAAATACCACGTCAGTTCTTCAACCGATGGACCAGAGTGCAATAAAGTCCCTAAAGACACATTTTAGAAAACTTCAAATTATAAAGCTTTTAAAAGACATTGATGAGAATGGTGTTCCTCAAAAACTAGATATCCTGCAGGCTATTTTTCTACTTTCCAAAGCTTGGGATCGCGTTTCTCAACAGACAATAGCAAATTCCTTTGCACATGCTGGGCTTAATTTACACACAGCAGAAAACTCTTTCGATGACGATAATTTACCCTTAGCTGAGTGGCTTCGACTACAAAATGATACGGAAGAAGATAACTTACCTTTAACTGAATGGGTCCGCACTTTACCTGTAGTTAACCTGGCAACACAAGAGGGTTGGGATAATTTTTCAAATGTTGATGAAGAACTTGAAACGGAAGAAGATATGAAGATGAAATTTTAGCTGGGTCCAGTGCAAACTTGGAGTTAGAAATAAACAACGATGAAGTGGAAATGGACGAAACTACGGAATTTCAACCACCTACTATAAAGGATGCATTTTCAGCAGTTGAAATGATTCAGCATTTTTTCACATTTAATCAAAATTTGAAAGACGCTAAAACAGATTCTGCATTGCTCCATTTGGAAAAAATTATTGAAAAACACTTCTTAGAAAACAAAAAATTACAACAAACCAAAATGACAGATTTTTTTATTAAAATTTAAATATGTATGTATGTATGTACAATGCAGTACGTGCCTATGTATTATTATATACATATGTGTTAAATTGTTAGTAAAATAAGTTGAGAGGGAAATGTTTTTTTTTATTTGTATTTTATAAAACTAGAATATTGTTTTCGTTGTTTAAGTGTATTTTCTAAGATAAATAAAATGTGTTTATATAATAATTTGGTATTTGGATATAGCGACCTACTCTTATAACGACCGAATTTCGTTGGTCCCTTCAACGTCGTTATAAACGATATTTACTGTATTGTGTTTACGTTTCGACAACTTATTTTATTCTACATAGGAAATCGTGTCTTCATCAGAACTTGTTTTCGTTTATATATAATTAAATTTCATTTTCGTTGTTAGTTTGATTAAAAATTACGATTAGATACCTACACATTAAAATTGTTATTAAAATATTTAAAATACGCGTTACATCTCCACTGTTAAAATTTTTAAATGAACATTAAAAATGAAATTTAATTAAAAAAACGAAAACATGTTCTGATGAAGACACGATTTCCTACGTAGAATAAAGTAAGTTATCGAAACGTAAACACAATTATTTATTTATTTAACAAAAAGCCGAAACCCCAAGAATTATATCAACGTTGATATATATATATATATATATATATATATATATATATGTCGGACATATTTTATTATTAGTTATTCGTATACCTACTACGCATGTAAGTACAACTATCTAAATCTCTATTTCAGCCATACACAGTTGTTAGTGAAAGAGATGGCCGTAGATATCAATCTAGGAATTCACCTCGTGCTCCATCTGCAATGAGCAGAGGAAGTGGATACGATAATGGCTCAGATATTTACGTAACGAGTGGTGCATATAAAGCACCTTCGGAATTAAGGTAATATAATAATTTATAATAAATTATAAAAATGTATTTTTCTATGCTTAGAAATATATATACTTAACTTATAAGATTGTCGATCGTACTATATTAAACTTATTTATTTTCTATCTCTCTATATTTCGCAACGAATTTGTTGCTTCTTCAGGAGATGCTACAAGCTTAATGAAAAAAAGACATTCAATAACTTTATGTATACAGCAATAGCAAAATGCACACATAATATAGAGTTAAAAAATGGAAATGACGTGCATAGACATATTAAAATTGATTAAACTTAAATTAAATTTTCCATTAAATGAACAAAATATGTTGTTGAATATTAAAGTAAAAGATTTTCTTTATTTGGCAATTTAAGGTCTGTTTTAATTAAATATTTATTTATTTAAAATGGTGGAACTTGTTTAAATAAATAAATATTTAATTAAAGCAGACCTTAAATCGCCAAATAAAGAAAATCACCTCTAATATACAAAGGTCAAGAAAAGAAATATATATATTATATATGTATTGTTATAAAATAATAATTTTGAGAGAGAAATTGCATGCTTATTTAAATGGTTTGTTTTTATATAAATTGTTATAAATGTATATATGTCAAACGTTTATTACATAAACTGGACATACACCGCGTATTTAACCAGTGGTCACTTCAACCGTAGACAGATGCGTTTCTGTCTTACGACGTCATCTGTGCAGGATAAGGATGTGATGTGCCAAAGGTTCGCTATTGCCAACTAAGTTAAAGTGACCACTGGTTAAATACGTGGTGTATGTCCATGTGTACAGATATATTTATGCATATTCGTATCATTTGTATACGCTCGATGTGTTACCCATCGATATGTTATATACCGTGAGGTTCTTATAACACCGTACATAGCCCCTATGTTCGATTTTATTTGTCCCAAGTCAACGCATGGGCAGTTATGCAACTAACATTACTCCTATTGCAAACATGCGGCGTATACATACTATACTAATCTCGATGATACTACTATAAGCATTATATTGCGTATGTGTTAAATTTTGACGATGATCATTAGTCCGTGACCAATACCTAAAAGTGCAATAGAAACGAATTAATTAGATTTGATTGAAAAAAATACTTTTTATACATACCGAAAATTTTGAGAGTTTACTGAACCATTTAAAGAAAAAGACGCCTCATCGGTAAACAATATTTTTGTTAAAATGTTGTCATTTTCATTAATTATATTAAATAAGGTTTCACAAAAATCTATGCGTTTGATTTTATCTTCAGGGAAGAGTTCTTGGTGATTACTAAATTTGTAAGCTTCGTATTTATACATTTTAAAAATTCTACGTACAGACTGTACAGACGTTTTTGAAATGTTAAAGTGCTGTGCAATCTTATTTGTTGCGGTTATTGGGCTTTCTTCGATGAAACATAAAACATTTAATTTTAGTTATTCGGTAAGTACATGGGAAGGTTTATTTTTCTTTTTGTGTGCTTCTTATACAACCATCCCTATTAAATGTTTTAATAATTGTGTGGATGGTTGATAGAGCCGGTATTGGTCTGTCGGGATACTTTGCAGCAAACAGATCTCGTATACTTCTAATACTGTTTCCAGCTTGATACAAATTTATAAATTCAATTTTCTCGTCTATAGAATACATTGTATGAATTATTCTATCTTGTCACGACTTTGACAGTTATCGATAAAATTGTTTATGTAGAAATCTAATAGGAGTAATGTTAGTTGCATAACTGCCCATGCGTTGACATGGGACAAATAAAATCGAACATAGGGGCTATGTACGGTGTTATAAAAACCTCACGGTATATATTTTTGGCTACAAGTTAACGGACTACACTAATACGCGCGTTTCTTTCCTGTTTTTATATTGGCTTACGTATTCAAGAGGAAACCGCGTTTATGAGCGAGTCTCTTTTGTCCGTCAGGATAAAATTGTTTACTTGGCAAAAGCGAACCTTTGGGACGTTACTTCGCTAACCCGCACTGACGACGTCGTAAGACAGAAACGCATGTGATTGCGGTTGATGTGACCACTGGTTAAATACGTAGTGTAGGTTCAAGTGTACAGATGCAGATCTGTTTATGCACACTTGTATCTTTTGAGTAAGAAAATGTATTTGTTTTTTACAATTACTCAATACAAACGTATATAATAAAATATTCGTCACTATGTAAACAGTAGATATTTTAAAATATAATTTATTTATTTTATTTAATAGTCGAGGCTCGCGTTCAAGAGGAGCTCCTAGCCATTATTCGTATAGAAGTGGTGCTGCCCCATCGGTTGCTAGTACCGTCAAGACTCGAACTTCACGAAAAGGTGGTGTAACAGTTGAAGCAATGGCCGCGCCGAATCCCTTCTGTCCAAATATAAAGGGTATGTGTTGCCTGATGTTGCTGTTGAATTTGGGCATCATACTAGTTACATTGGGCTTTGTGATAGTCATCCAATTCTTTGAACCTGTTTACGTATGGTGAGTAAAGTTTCGTTGTGCGGTTATCAAAACACAATAACTAATAATTTTAAAAAAATAATTACGTGTGGGTTAAATAAAATAAAAAAAGTAGCTTTCCAAAATGTTATAAATTAATTAATCTTTTATTAATCTAACTACATCTCCTCCTTCAAATTAATATAATAGTTCCTCACCAATATAATGTCAGAATTACGGAAATCTACTATATAAATGTTTTTTATTTATTAAAAATTGAAGGTTGTTTCATATGTATATAAATTCCCCTTAAAATTTCCAATTTATGATAGCATCGTTTTTGTCAACGAGTTTCAAATAATTCCTCGCGCTCTAAGCGAAATAGGCTTCTAAAATATTATTTTCTGAGTTAAAAAATAAAATAAATAAAATTAGAAATATATATTAGATCATGTCTTAGTTATTCTTATAGAAGCACTCTAATACATTTCTGTCGGGTGCATTTTTTTGTATTGTCATGTTCAAGTTGACACGAAGTGAAAAATATATGCAGGATGCTCTTGAAATAAAGAGACAACGTATGATAAATGAAAAGATGTAATTATATAGAACATAAATCCAAAATATTGTGAGTCAATTACGACTCGAACACTGAAGTTAAAAATACCCCGAAAATTGTATTACGTGGCGCCTATGAATTCAAAATGTATATAAATAATAAATACCTCACACACACATACGTTTATATACGAAAGAATTGAATGAGATGGACAATAACAAAACTATTCTTTTTGTTATTATTGGCCAACTTTAAAATATCGTCTTTTATAACATAGACTAGCGCACAGTAGCGTCACAAATTTTTTTTAAATATCTTTGTCATTTTTTTTTCATTCTTATGAGAGGAAATATTTGGAAAATATTTTGGATTTAGATTCTATATAATTACGTCTTTCCATTTTTCATACGTTGCCTTTTTATTTCAAGGACACCCGGTATATATATATATATATATATATATATATATATATAAATATAATAACTTCGTGACCTTGGTATGATATGGTAAACCTAATCAGTAGGCGATTAAAGGTCTGTATATTACTTCAAAATATATGTATTTAAAAAACTCTACATGTTTCGGCTGTATACGCCTTTATCAAGAGAATACAAAATATGAATATTTTGTATTCTCTTGATAAAGGCGTATACAGCCGAAACATGTAGAGTTTTTTAAATACATATATTTTGAAGTAATATACAGACCTTTAATCGCCTACTGATTAGGTTTACTATATATATATATATATATATATATATATATATATATATATATATATATATAAAGTTTAAATGCAGCCCTTTTGTAACTATAAAAATTGCTACCGCTATTTCTTTCTCCTCAATCGACGTTAAAAGTAGCCTGTTTAAATCATCCAACGCCGAGTCTGTAGATCTACCTGGCTAGTTTGCATATTGTTGATTACTTAGGGCTCGCTTTGCTAGGAATTCCTCGCTTATCTATCTGTCTACCAACCTCTTTAGAATTTTCAATAAGAAAGACGATAGACTGATTAATCCATATAAATTTGACCCACTTTGGGTAAGTAGACGACCATATCGTATATATTCCCAAGCCGCACAAGCTTTGAAGATTTTACATAGATATGGTATTAATACCTCTCCTCTCTGCAGGATAGATTCTATCCACGCGGGGAGACTTGAATGGTTAGAACCCATCTAATTCTATTTGATCTTACTACTTCTGTGGCCAATTTCCAATCTCGTTTGCCTGGCCTTTTTAGTGACCTTTCCTCAAGTTCATCTGGCCTTTCTGAGTCTATTAGAACTGATGAGACTTGAAAGTGATCCTTTAATAGTTCCTGAATACTTATAGAGGTACATGACGTCCGTGCCAGCGACAGAGCGAGGACATCATGAATCCCGATTTAACATTTTTCACACGAGAATCAAAATAGGTATAGAGAAATAAGTACTTACCAAGTAAGAGTAAATACATCTTCTCCAGAAAGAATATTGCAGGGTTTATAAAACATATCACACAACCTTACTGTTCACATGTGTTAATAATTGTCTGTCACCGTAATTCCATTTATACATTGAAAACGACCGTTCAACATCTGCCGATGAAATAGGCGCATATTGAAAAGTACATAAAGTTTTTTAGTGACAGCACATTTATCCCTGGTTCGGAAAAATCTACTTCTTTACCATCAAACAAGTCAACAATTCGGCGTACAGTATGAAATCCTTGATTGGGAGAGGAATTGACGAAGATCATATGCAATATTTATAGAATAGGTTGGTCGGAGTAACCTCTACATGGTGGATGGTTACAAGTATTCTGGAGTACTATCGGTCGGAGTAGCCTCTACATGGTGGATGGTTACAAGTATTGTGGAGTAATACCCATGAATATTGGCTGAATCTACCTGAATAGTTGGGTCTGTAAATACTTGTTGAACGTGTAAAATAGAAACAGCATCATTCGGATTCAGTAGCTGTACTATACTTTTAACGTCTATCCATGTGCCCCTGCGCGTTAAAACAGGTTCTGGTGGTATTGGCACATATGGTAGTTTTTCACGAAATAAATTCTTGCGTGCAGGTGCTTTCACAAAAGCTTTCTTGACAGAAAATATCAATTTATCTACATTCGAATAGCATGTTCTGACTTCCTGTGATACTCGATGAAGAGAATGTGCGAAACATGTAATATGCGTCATACTACTGTTTGTTTATTGTAAGAGCCGATCAACCGCCTTCATATATGCAGCTCTATTTGTTATAAATAATAATACTTTTTTTATTTATATCGTGCTTTTCATCCCAAAGCGATTTCAAACACGAATCGCCCCCCTACAAATTCTTTTAAATCCTCTCCTGGAATAGAGCTCTGGCTCCTGATCCCTACTTATTACGATCCTTTTCGATTGAACCATAATAATCATAGCACGTTAGTACTTGTTCAATACTTATTCTTAGTAAGATACTATTTAAAATAATTAGCAAATTATTTTATATTGACGCAGAGTTATACATGTAGTGATTACTTAAAATTACAATTAAATTTAACGAAATTAACACTATTTTCTTTTTAATTTCAGGGTACTAGGAATAGTATTTCTAATATTCGGTTTTTTAACGCTAATTGGCAGTCTTATTTACTGTGTCGTTATATGTAGAGACTTCAAATCACCGAAAGATGTAAATCCAGATGATCTTTATTGGACTCACCATTGGCAGAAGAACATTGGATCGCCAGAAATACATTACAAAACTGAAGAAAAATACGTGGACGATCGTTATAGTGATAGATATTCGGTCAGCAAAATGTCTGGAAAATATTCCGATAGCAGAAATGGAAGATACTAAAACCATCGTGCAATATATATTTATATTTTTTATACCTATCTTCATGATAATTCCACTATGTTCTTATCTTCAATTTATTCGTAGCAAGAATTATTAGAATAAACTAATTTATTCACATATAAAACAGCGGTGTTACTGAAAGCGGTGAAACATAATAATTACGTTTCTCTTTAAAAAATAAATAGAAAATGAAAATTTATAGTATTTAGGCAACAAATTTAAACACACCAATTTATCATAAATCGAAGCGCTTATAGCATTTTTATGTCGATATTTAAATGTCTAGAAATATTTGCAAACATGAAAAACATACAAATAGGAAATTGAATTAACACATTGAATAACAATTGTGTTTAATAATATTTAATAGATTTTATGATATCATTACTTCCATGTACATTATCCAGAGACTAATGAGGGGAACTACACAGGGTCCTTGAAATAAAGAGAGATGAAAAATGGAAAGATGCAATTATATATTATATAAATCCAAAATATTGTCGATTACGACGCAAACCCCAAAATTAAAAACTCCATGAAAATAAAATTATGTGCCGCCTATGGATCAGAATGCTTATTAAAAATTGCCTCGATTGAATATACACGCAAACATATGCTGCAATGTTTATATTTATAAAAACTCTAAAAGATAACATTGTTTATATGGCTGTCGATGTTATAAAAATTCTACAATCGAGCGCGTTGTTTACTTAGGGTTCAGTAACCTCAATATGATTACGTATGAATATATCAGCAGTTTATAAATGAATCATTTATAAACTCGATTTGTAAATAGGTGAAACAGGTGGAAAGCTTAGATAAAATGTTCGAAGTGTCCACCTTCAGTGTGGAGACATGCTAAAGGCAACAAATATTTTCTAAATACCTTTATTATTTTTTCATCGTGTTTGCGAAGGAATATGTGGGAAATATTCTGGATTCATATTCTATGTAACAACATCTTTTTCGTTTCATGTGTATAACGTGAATGCCTTTTTTTGTTACGAGAAGTAACAAATATAAAATATTAATATGGATTCAGAATGTCTATAAAAAATACGGCTATTTCAAACACACCTTGCAATGTTTATATTTATAAAAACTCTTGAAGATAGCATTGTTTAGACAGTTTTGTATGCTAAAGGTTCGAGAAAAGTCAGCTGTTAAAAATTTGAAGTGAGACCAACAACAACAAGCTACTCGTTTCATTAGTGTCGGTCAGCTTTAAGATAACATCTCCAAAACTATTTATGATATAGTGGGTCGCACAGTAGCGTGACAAATATTTTGATGATATCTTTGCCATTTTTTTTCTGGCTTATGAGTGGGAATTTTGAGAAAATATTTTGGATTTATATTCTATATAATTTTATCTTTCCATTTTTGTCTCATACGTTGTCTCTTTATTTTAAGGACACTTGTATACTGTTTTAATAGTACATAATAAACCAACGGATATATTCTACGAATTTGAGTTTAGTACGTGTATGTACCTTCAGAGAAAACAATTTCCAATATGCACAATATGTCTGAAAAGTAACTAAAGTACTAAAGTAAAAATGTAGGATTACAGGTAGGTTTCTACTTACATCACTAAATGCATGTTTTACAAAGAAGGTATAATGACTGAAAACTATTATAATAGTTTATTTATAGAATTCGCTTAAATTGCTGGCACATCATCAAATAATGATTCATTTACAGATATTTTTATTTTAGGAAATAAAAAGTAATCTGTCGGATTTAGATTTGGGGAATCCGGTGGGTGGTGGATTACTCGGACCTGATGCCTAAGCAAGAACCGTAAGATAATTGTAATTATGTGCGCTGGCGCGTTAACGTGAAGAAGTAACCAATTTCCAGAAATATTCAAATCTTTTTTTTACGCGATTTAGAAATCGGTTCAAAGTCTCCAAGTAAAATGCTGAATCAACTGCTTGGCTAGGAAGTACAAATGTATACTGAATTAATCCTGAAGCATCGAAAAATGTGATGAGAGTTGTTTTCACTTGATTTTTGTTCATGAACTTTTGTGAGTTTTGGTTCAACTGGCCTAATCCTTACCCTTAAACATCACTATGCGTCATGGTGCATCCTCTCGGAATGCCATTTTTATCACTACCTCCGTTTCTGTGAGACAATTGTAGTTGTTTGCACTGGCGTGATATCGTGAAGAGCAACCAATCTCCGCAAATATTCAAACCTTTTCTGACGCGGTTTAAAAATTGTTTAAAAATCTCCAACTAAAATGAAAAATGTGATGAGCATTGTTTTCACTTGATTTTTTATGATGACCTTTCGTTGGTTTTGGTTCAGCAGACCTATCGCTTAAATAACACTGTGCGCCATGGCGCATTCTCTCGGTATGCCAGTTCTATCATTACCTACGTTTCTTTTCCACTTTTGGTAGGTTCGAAACAAAACTTAATATGCGCTTGTTGTTCCATCGCGAAACTGAATAGTCTCTACCGAAATACGCAAACCAAAACCTGTTGTTACTTGTTAAGTATTCAACAGATACTAACCAAACTTACATGAGTTCATGAAGGTTGATACGAGGTCTGACCAATAAGTAATGAGACTAAGTCTAGAAAATACGTATATTTAAAAATTAAGGTACGTTGATGTGATCCCCTTCAAAGTACTCCCCTCCCACAACTACACACTGGTTCCAACGTTTCTTCCAGCCTTCGTAACATTTCTGGAAGGCTTCGACTGGAATGCCCTGGAGTACCCTCGTCACGGCAGTCTGGATGTCAGTTATGGACCCAAAATGCGTTCCTTTCACGGCCAATTTTGTTTGGGGGAACAAAAAGAAGTCACAGGGTGACATATACGGCGAATAGGGCGCTTGCGGCAATACTGCGATGTTTTTAGAGCCAAAACTGCGACACACTGAAGGCACGATGGCATGGAGCATTGTCATGATGAAGGATCCTTCATCTGTTCAACCTGTTTCAGACAATCCTGTGAAATTGACATTCGCTCGTGTTTTTGCTCCGCTGAAAGGTTCTTCAGTACTATCGTTGCACACAACTTTTCCATTGACAAATCATCAGTTAAAATTTTTCTGACGGTTTCTCGTTTCAAATTAAGTTCATCAGCCAACATTCGAATGGTTAGCCGCCGATCTTGATGCACGAGGGTGCGCACACGCTCAACATTGTTGTCAGTTCGAGCTTCAATCGGCCTCCTACTTCGCGGTTCATCCCCGACGCTCTCACGACCATTTTTAAAATCTTTATGCCATCGAAACACCTGAGCACGACTCAGGGCTTCATCACCGAACACTTTAACCAATTTACCGTACGTTTCCATAACAGAATCGCCGAGTTTAACGCAAAATTTAATCGCGTACCGCTATTCAATATTACGTCGTTCCATATTCGTGACACGCTTTACAAACACGTTGTCGCAAGCTCAACACAGCTGGAATACTAACGAACGTACGAAAGTCACGCGCACATGTATCGATAGAGGGATGGGAGATTAACCGACTGAAGTTTCAGGTTCGCAGTGTTACCACAAGCGCGGCTAAAAAATCAGTCTCATTACTTATTGGTCAGACCTCGTATAAATTATTTGTACTGCCAGTTGGTGAAATGGGAAATGGGACATACGCTTTTGTTTCTTCATAGAAAAGTCAGTCTGGAAACTTTTCGGGCATACCGTGTTTGCCTAATATTTTAACCGAAAAACGTCAGTCAATATGCATTTTGCGAATAGTGTCTGAATATTACAAAATTAACAGGGATAAAAAAGCAAACTATTTATATGTTAATTAGAACAATTTTATTAGAGTATCGATGGTTAATTTTGATGCAGTGATTTTTACATATTTACTGTAATACCAAAGGATATTTAGACACTTTAGTTCACTAATGTAACCCAATCTTGTTCTGGTAAATCTTTATGGATGCGTGGAGATTAGATACATAATCCAGTTTAAATTATATATCTATTAAACAGGAAGAAATGACATATTTATTGCTTTTTTAAAAGATGAAACATTCCTATTTTGATAAGTTGTGTATAATATGGTAATGGAAAATCCTCCCTTACTAAACTTTCATTATATTTTATATTTTGAATATATATATATATGTATATACAGTATGACTGAAGTTTCATTTTGTTTTTTTTGGGGGATATATTCTAAAAAAATATAACAAATAAAATAGTAAAAAATTTTTCTAATAAAAGTTGTCTAGAAACGCCAAAAAAAAATTAAAAATAAAAAAAAAATTTTTTGGCATTTCTAGACAACTTTTATTAGAAAAAATGTTTAGTATTTTATTTGTTATATTTTTTAGAATATATCCCCAAAAAACACAAAATGAAACTTCAGTCATACTGTATATATATATATATATATATATATATATATATATATATATAGGTGTTCTTGAAATAAAGAGATAACGTATGATAAATGGAAACATATATAGAATATAAACCCAAAATATTGTGTCAATTACGACGCGAACCTCAAAATTAAGAAACCCTTGAAAATTGTATTACGTGACGCCTATGAATTCAAAATATTCAGAATGTGTATAAATAATAAATACCTCATACATACATATGCTACAGCGTATATTTATATACGTAACAGCTGTCGATGTTATACAAACTACAACGTGTATGCTAAGGACAACAACCTCAAAGAAAATCAGCTGTTTATATATTCAAGTGAATTATTAAAAACTAAAAAAATGTGTTATACGTAGTTTTTTTTTATTGTACGAGAAGAAGATATAAAATATTAATATGGATATGAAAAAGACTGCTATTGTAAACACACGCTGCAATGTATATATTTAAAAAAACGCTAGAAGATAACATTGTGTATGAATTTTGTATGTCAAGGCTTATACGAAAGTCAGCTGTTAAAAATTTATTGTAAATTTTTAAAGACGATGTACTAAACGAACATGTAAGATGTCGCGAACATTTAACGTCCTATTTGGGAACAATCTATCTTTAATCGAAGACATAAATGTAAACTCTATCGAACTTACGTAATGATCGGCAAAAGAGCGAGATGGACAAAAATAAAACTATTCTTTTTGTTATTATCGGTCAACTTTAAGATATCGTCTTTTATAATGTAGTTGACCGCACAGTGACTTTGATTGACAGTGATTTTCTTTATTATTTTCGTCATTTTTTTTTTCTTGCTTATGAGAGGGAATTTTTGTAAAATATTTTGGATTTATATTCTTTGTAATTATATATACTTATTGATTCCATTGGTTCCTATTTTTTGTTATTAAGAAAGTTTCTTTGTTTTGGTAAATCTTTGAGACTTTCACTATTATATTTTCTTATATTTTAATGAATTCGTTTGCTGTAGCATACAATTTGGTTTTTTAATTTTATAATTTTTACTTTGTGGGAAATTAAAATTTATTTTTTTTTTAGAAATAACACAATTTATTATTTAAAACACTTAAATTCGTGGGAGTAATTAAATCGCTTCAAATGTTTTGCTCGATATATTGTTTATTTGGGCTACATTACTGATTTATCAATGATTTTTCAAAAACTTCACGAAACCAAACACTATTCGTTAATAAGTTTGCATTAGATTTAGTACTGTTCGAAGGTTGTCATCTTTTGGAAATTGTGTCCATCAAGAATAAAAATCAATTTTTAGAAAAAAATCCGTAACCACTGTAACTTAAAATTTCAATTATATATGTACTAACCTCACAAAAAGTTGTTTTAAAGTAAAGCAAGCAAAATATAATAATCTGCTGTTTTAAAACCGCTGTGATAATTATGTAAATGAGAGCTCTAAAAATAATTAGAGAAACCGTTTTATATCTGGTATTTTAAACAGACGTGATAATTATTACGCAAAGCAGAGCTCGAGAAATATATTACATTAAAGAAACCATCTAATTTTAAGGAATGACTAATAATTTTTAATTTTACCAAACACATATGAGAAAAAAATAAGTCCGTGTTTATTCTTCAATTTGCTATTCTATTAACAGGTACCTAACCTTTTTAATTGTAATAATTTATTAAATGTGAATTATATTAATATATAATAGTTTTAAAGTAATTTTCATACTACCAAAACTTTTAAAATATGTAAGCGTAAGTCAAAATATAATACGTGTAATAATATATATGTTTATAAATCGTAGTTTTATTTATAAATCAACCATCTACCTATCCAGTGACGGCTGTTGGTCAAATTTACGAGGAAGTTATGTGGAATTTGAGGTAAAAGATATTGTTAATTAACAAAATAGAAGTGTTTTAATGAATATATTGTACCAAAGAAATGTGATTAAGCACGTATTACGCATTTGTTACAAATGAAACAGACATGCATTACACATATCTGTATCTGTACACATGGACATACACCTGGCATTTTCCAACATTTACTTCATCGAAAGACACGTGCTTCTGTCACAGTAGACTTCGTCAGTTTGGCTAGTGAAGTAAAGTTTGATTGATCGCCTCATAGGTACAGCAAATTTTGTCCGATCAGGTATTTTTTCTCTTCTGTACTGGCATAGCTGGACGAGAGAAAATCGCTATTTTCGGCGTAGTCTCTTTTGTCCGTCAGATGTCACTAGATTATCTGGAGGCATCTGAAAGGACAAAATTTGTTATACCTATCAGAAAATAACTGGACTGGTGCTGCAGTACAAAAATGAAACATTTATTTAGAAAACTTTAACAACTATCCTTCAAAGTACTCTCTATTCTGCGCAATACACTAGTCCCATTGTTTTGTCCACTTGTCATAAACATCTGAGAAAGATACCCATCACCGTCTTGTTGAGCTCTAAATTCGACTCAAATTTTCGATCTCTCAATTCTTTTTTGACTTCAGGAAACAAATGGAAGTCACATGGAGCAAGGTCTGGTGAGTAGGGAGGGTGAACCATAATTTCCACCAATTCTTCAAGTGTTCGTTGACAAATCGCTGATCTGTGGATCGAAGCATTATCGTGATGCAAGATCCAACCGATGTCTTGATAAGCGGCCGTTTTTTCTTTAATTTTGCTTTTAGGGCTCCTCGAAGTACATTAGAATAGTACTCTTCAGTTACCGTATGTTCTCTAGATACAATGTGATCATAAATAACGCCCCATTTATCATAAAAAATTAAGTGCATTACTTTACTGGCGCTTTTCACAGTTTCCGCCTTCTGCGGTCTTGGACTGCCTTTGTATTTCTATTGCTTTAATTCAGGGATCTCAATGATAAAACCAACTCCCGTCGCATGTAACCTCATTGTTTAAAAACTGTGGATTATGTTGCAATTGTCTTTTCCACTGCCGACAAATTGTCACTCGATTGGCTTTTTGTTCATCGGTCATTACGGTGGTCGCCCGTGTCGAGCTTCATCTTCCACTGATTCACAACCGTCTTTGAATTTCTTATGCCACTCAAACACTCTACACCGTGATAAACTATCATCTGAGCATGCAGTTTTAATCATTTGAAACGTTTCACTTGAAGTTTTACCAAACCAAACACAAAATTTTATCACATATCTTTGCTCCACTCTAAGTTTGCATTTGGAATTAATGTTTCTGGTAGGGGTCCTAAATTCTGGCTTGAGTTTTTCAATAAGTTTATCCTCGAGAGATAAAGTTGATGTCGAAGCTGTATGTTCATTTTCTCCGGTTCGTGACACAAGCGTTGATAACGGTTCATCATCGTCAATGATATCAATGCGGTAAAAAAGTCCGAGAGAATCTTTTGCCACATCAGTTCTGGAAGTGGGTTCAGGCTCAAGCCTTTCCAGCCAGCTTATAACTTCGTTTTTAATAATGTATTTGCTCAGCAATGGAAATGTTTCATCGGCATTTTTCAAATCATCAAGATACTTTGAGGCAGTGACGCGCCGTCCATATGGGCAAGGTCGTGCAGCGCACAACGGCGCCAAGGCCTTAAAGGCGCCTACGGCCACTTGTGATAAGTTAAATTTTAAAAATATTAAAAACATTTTTTGAACGTTTACAACAAATCAACAAATTTACATAAAACAATTACATATTACAATTATTTTAGCATTGACAGCAATCATTTTATTGTTACTTCTGTGGGAGAGTGGCTGGTAATTTTGGCTCAATACATATAGGGTAAAGGCGCCTATCAATACTTCGCACGACGGCGCCGAAGATACTTGGCGCGTTACTGCTTTGAGGGATTCTGAAGGTATAAAAATATGTTTGTAAGGTTTGTGCGTCGTTGCTTAATTCTTTTTTTTAATGAAGTTAATAACTTCTCAGGTAAGGCTGTTTTTTGTATCTGTAATTTTTCTATTGTGAAACGGAGGGTTGTTTCAGCCGTAAGCAGATTAGCATCTTGCCGACCTAACACTTATACTGCCAACTTGATTGGTTGAAGAGCTTTGTCAATATCACTTATAATTGTGTATTCGTCTTCTGCAATCCAATAATAAGTTCTAATTCTAAATCAATCAAAACTTTAGAGATATATAGTCTTCTGTCTTCTGTTATAGCTAAGCTACTCCAACGAGATTTACAGTCTAAAAGAAGATTTAGTTCTTTCCCTAACTCTTGCTTTAAATAATTCCGTAGTAAAGTATTTTTATTTGGGAATTTTTTGAACATAACTACAATTTTGCGCACTTTTTTAATCATGTTTTTATAATTTGATGATGAAATTTCAATTACTTTAGTAACCGTAGTTACACTAAATTCGTCCATCTCATCTTTACTATCACAATCTTCTATTTCATCATCATCGACCTCTGGCTGTGCTTTTGGTAGTGTTTCAATCTTAGATGAATAAATAACGTATAATATAGCCAACTGCAACCCATGAGCGTAGCAAAGTTGTTAAGCAGAGCCAATCAATTGCCCAATTTTTTGCGTTACGCTAGCACCGTCAGTCGTTATTGGAACTATATAAACTTGTAAATCTAGACCAAAGTCTCGTAATTTTTCTTTGTCAATTTTTACACATAGTTCAGTTGGTAAACTCCCAAATATACAAACTAGCCCAATGTTCCAAAATGCCGGTTTTTCACCAATAAAAACATGCACATTTAGATTTAAATATTGCTTGTTACGATTGGACATCCATTCACAAAAAGTAATACTGAACTTTTGGTTATTTTGTGTTTTCAACAATGAAAACTGTTGAATCAATTGTTTTTTCACTTCAGTGCCAATTTAATTTCCATTTCTTTAACGGAATTGAGGGATTTAGGCAACATATACCTAGACTTTCCAAACAATGACAATCTTCTAAAGTGACGAAAACTTTAAATGGCAATTCATCTTTAGCCACCATACGTGATACTTTCCTAGAAAGAGATTCATTATTAAAATATTGTGTTATCTTGTCTTTTTTGTCGATGGCTGGGATAGCTCTTCTACGTGATCATCTTGGTCGATTGAAGTTGGGATCATAGCCATTGGCTGCGACTAGTTGTGGTAGTGTGTGTATTAAAATATTGTGTTATCTTGTCTTTTTTGTCGATGGCTGGGATAGCTCTTCTACGTGATCATCTTGGTCGATTGAAGTTGGGATAATAGCCATTAGCTGCGACTAGTTGTGGCTCTTACAGCAGCACAACGGCCGTTCGAAGTAGGTAGCTCGTCGGAGACAATAATTTTAGTGCCAATTCCTTGAGTAAATGAGAATTCCATGAGTTCGTAAATGAGTATGTAATCCGCTTGTCGATCTTCCACTAGTTTTAATGACAAGTGGACATAGTTTACACTTCGCTGATTTGACAGTCTTCAGATCGCACAAAATTGTTCCACACTATATTATATAACTTTTAAAGTCTTTATACATAGTTGATACACAAGCATAACTCAATATGTAAATATAGTTCATAAAGTATAAGTTTTCAGTTCAATGTCAAATTCGAAGCATATGATTCAAATCAGTACTACAGAGTCAAATGAAGTCAGTATTCAATCGCGGAAACAACCGTTGTCATCATAAAATATAAACGTCATGTTTCAATATTGTCAAAATTTTAGTATGTTACTTGCAATTTAACCAAAGAAAGCATATACATAACCTACATGTCAAAATAATAATAATGAGTAAAGTGGGAACATTAATAGTTCAAAAGTATTGTTTCTTTTCTAGTTCTGTATAAATATATTCTATCCAAGAAAACTATGCCGAAATTATTACTTTAATATTTGAACAAATTATTTTAAATGTTATTTATAATTATAAACTCACGAAAATATTCGATCAAAAATTTATTTAAAAAGAAATATTTCAAGCCATATCAATAGTGAAATGAGGTATTGAAAAGATCTTTAGTGTTAAAAATGTTTGCATTATTAAGAATTACATACCTACCAAAATCATTTTCTTGCACTATATCTGGATTAAGAAGATTGGGAATGTATTAATTTGATGAATTTAGATTTCTACTTAACTTATATATTGTTTATATTTTAAATAAATTTAAATATATTGGAAAAGAATGTAAAGTTATGTTCGTAACTCTTTGAAAAAGAATTAAAACCTTTTGAAAGTTGTAAATATATGTTGTCAAATTACATTTATAAAATTATACATAAAAGAAACATTTATATAGTCTACATTTAATATTTTATTGTTTCTTAAGAAAATAATGGTATAATAATACAATCCAAATCCATATTATTCTTTATTAGATGAAGATAATATTTAACAAACACATGAGGATTTTCTGATAACTACATTTGATAATTTTGCAGGTTAGTACACTACCAATAAGAAAAAAACAAACTTCATTCATATAAAACTTTGCCACGAGATCTTTATCATGTAATGTTTCGTTGAACCAGTGGCAGTAATTTCTTCGCTGCTTTATATTATGTGCATGCAAATGATACACATTGATGGTTTTTATGGCAGTATTAATGTAACCAAATTAAACTTCTACAAAATATAAATACAAAAATATTTTGTCAAAATAAGATAGTTACCTGCTTATTAATGTTTAGTGAACTTTTATAGAAGTAAACTTCCCTGTTTCATCCAAATAAAACCTCAAAAATATTACTTGTATTATTTGCAATAGGTATGTTATTTTTAATGTAAATGGAGTATATATTACAAAAATGAATGAAAACTAGTCAGTTTTTGATTCTGACTCAAAACTTGAGTCATTTACATTATTATTGGAGCAATCTCTGCCCTATCAAGAAATTGCTCCTGCTCATGCCATTTTTTAATTAAATTTTCCGTATGCCTAGCACAATTATACCAAGTAATTTCATCACACTGTTGCAAAGCTTCATTCCACATTTCTTTAAATCTTTCATCTGAATAACCATTTCTTCCAATATTTGAATTATAATAGTTTTTAACCTTAGTCCAAATCATTTCAATTGCGTTCAAGTCACAATGGTACAGCGGTAATCTTAAAACTTCATGTCCACTCACATTATTTCACTTATAATAAATATCTTCTCTTCTTTATGATATTTTACTAATTGAATTAATTCATTCTTAGTCATTGCAGGTGAATAGCTTCCATCTTTTTTTCTCAACCATTCCATAATTTCTGTTTTTTTGAGGAGGTATTTGGTTGTTTATTTTGACTAGCGCTATGATAAGGAGCATTATCTATTATTATAAGTGATGGTACCTCAAGATTTGGTATAAGCTGATCATTTACTCATTGCTTAAAGGAGTCGCCATTCATTTCTCCATGGTAATCACTAGTGATTGTTTTTGATGGAAAAATCAGACTAACTCCTTTAATGAAGCCATTTTCTGTGCCACTATGTATAATAATAAACCGTTTACCATCATAGTCTTTGGGTTTCCTAACACTTTTTATATTATCATTTTGCCAGGATTTCATTCTATTCTCTTTCGAAAAGATTCAAATTTCATCAAGGAACATAAACTGACATAAAGTTGAATTTAAGTTATTCATATATTCCCTTAAAAATACATTTCTCATTCAGATTATATTTAATTTCTCTGTGAGCGCTCTCCTGTTACACTCTTTCTTATATTTAAAACCAATATCTTTAAGCAATATTGCTAAAGTAGTTGTACATGTATGAACAAATTCTTTCATAGCCAAAACATTGCTTAAATTTTTTAAGGTAAGATGTTTTTCTGAAAAATTTTAACATGTAATAAATATTTACAATATATTAAAAACATACTTTCTTTATACATGTCATAAACAGTATTTCGAACTTCCATTTTAGTTGCTTCTGCTAAGTCCTTAGTTTTTGGCTTCTTACAAGACCTTTTTTTGCTAGGAGACGATAAGACTGGATTCTGAATGTTACGATGTTTAATAGTGTAGACCGTTCTACTAGAAATATTAAGGGCTTCTGCTACCCTCTAAAATAAAACTTATTTCATAATACCGCCTTATCTAACTGATTATGTGAATTACCTCATGAACGCGGTAGATGGACATAAATGGTCCATCATTCTCCTTTACCTGTTAATAGGCTGTAAGATTTAATACAAGCTGTTTCGCTTGAGAACCAAGAGGTTTACTTGGCATCTAAGAAATATTCTGTAAAATAAATAGGTTAGAAATGTCAAAGTAATAATCAAACAATTTCGTACTTATTGCCACTAATTGATATTACTATTTATTATCAGTATTGTTCTCAAAAAAACAGATTTTGTAATTTTTGATCAACTAAATATTCAAATTGGAAGAATGCTTAACCTAGAAGTCAGAATACCGGAAACAAAGTCAATAAACAACAATATTGAAATAATTTGACAAGTCGAATATCATAAGACTATCTCCTAGACAACCTATTCTTTTTATTTAATATAATATTTCAAAGACGTACGTCTTAACTCAAAATGACAAACGTCTGTAGTATTACAGCGCGTGTTCATGTGTGTTAGAAAGAGATAAAGTACAATTTGCGGTTCACACTTGGGCAGTACGAACTGAAAACTTATACTTTATGAACTATATATTACTAATAACTAGAGCTGAGGATGTTTGCGGTATAACCATGGTTATATCATGTAACCATAGTAAATTACTATGGTTACATGATATAACCATGGTTATACCGCAAACATCCTCAGCTCTACTAATAACTATAGCAAACGCCAATTAAGTTGGGGCGAGGAGTGATAAGTTCGCGCAGGATTAGAAGTAGTGGGGAGATTTGCATCAAATGCCAGATAATTCTAACCTCTGAGCGTGTATCACTTTATGATCCCCTAGCAAAGACATTATGTTCCGTCAAACGTCAATGACAAATGTATTCTGACAATTACTTGAGTAGTGGGGGTGGACGTTTTTTAAAACGGGATCTGCGGACCCCCTCCTCGCGCCAACTTAATTGGCGCTTGCTATACCTATTTTGCTCTATACTTTTCGCAAAACTGCAAAAATGTATCTCAAACTTCGTTAATTTACCGTAGCAAATGAATGAAGAATTGAAGACTAATGAACTGAGCTCTCGATCACTACTAGTGCGAGCGAAATGTAATCACTGCAACAAGTGTAGTACCAGAGATAAGTCGAAATAGCCAACTCAATACAAAATATTAGTTCGGCAAAATTGAACTGGTCAACTGTATTTGAAGATGAGACAGAGGGCGCGGATAATGCAAATGCCGGGAAAATTGAATTACGTATCTCCTTTATTATTTTTGTATTTTTCGATAATGTATCTTTAATAGATATTTAGCCTGCGAAGTCAAAATCTATGTATGTTAACAAATATATATTTTGACATCTGGCTAAATATCTATCAAAGATAAGTATTTTCTTATTCTACTCATACATTAATAAAAATGACAAAATTAAAAGGTTTTGTTTTTAAAAAACACCAAACATTCTAAAAATTTATTTATTTAAAAACATAATAATTATATACCATACATATTGTATAATTCATTTGCAAAAATGAAAAACTATTTTTTACATATAAAACAACTCTTAAAATTTATATTATATATTACTGGTGTTATTAACAATATAATGGTAATTTATTATACAAAGCCATACCTTTATAAGCCTCTGGTGTATTACCTACATGTTTACATACAATGTTTTCCCTGTTTCAGATAAAAATTACTTAATTGCATAACTAAATATAAATATCTAATTGTAAGTATAGCTTGTACAATAGTTTTTTTTAGAGAATTTACTTGAATGTTTTGTAATTCTATTTAAAAAATTTCCTTTTTTCAGCAGTTTATTTATTAGATAATTACTAGTCTTTAAATGTTAAATTTTCATCATAATACATCTATATATTCTATTCCGTTTACTTTTCAAGATAAATATTATTAATATAAACAATAGATACATCAGATATACCTCTGAATCTTGAGGATTTTGCATGAACTCCAGATGTACCTGGTGTAAGTTTAGGAGTTCTTGGTTGTGCTATTACAATATCTGCCACAGTTGATGACAACTCTGAAGTTTTCGTCAGAATTTTAGATGTATCCAGTGTAAATTTGGATCGTATGACCAAAGTATCAACTGTACTAGACGTTGACTCTAGAAAAATAAGATTTTATTACCAGTGGGTAGGCATGTTTATGGAAGTATGCGGGACATATTTTTGTTTAGAATTCGCAATAAGAGATGGCAATAAAATCGGGAAGTGAGGCAGTAGAGAACTGTATTATTGTGCGAACCTTTTAAAATATATGTTAGTTTTGGTGATTCCCCAAATAGTTGCCAGAAAAAAATAGGGTTAAAGTTGATTATAGAACAATAAACATATTATTTATGGAATATATATTTATACGAAAATACTTTTGAAATGGTAAGTATACTGTTTTCTTATATAAATACCAGAAATAAATTCTTAATAGATTTATCAAATTACTTGTAGGAGCAATCGTACCAGTACCGAAAAAAATGTTGTGTACCGGGGTGTGGGAAGAGATTTGTAGATGATCCACAAATACGGTACTTTACGTTTCCAAGAGACGAAACTTTATACAATAATTGGTTAGCAGCGGTAAATAATAGTGCACTGTTAGAAATGCCTCAGAAAAAAGTGCTACTTTCATATAGTGTTTGTCAAAGGCATTTTCAAGATAATCAGTTTCAAACTGAAGAAAAATTAAAATTAAATCGTGGTACAATACCTACTGTACATTTATCATTAGATACTGATTCACAATGTACATTAGCTATAAGTTGCCCAAGCACTTCAGGTTTACAAATTGGCACACCACAAAGAAGAAATATATCAGTTGATGCAAGTTGTCTGAATACATCAACTTCTATATCAGTTTCCCCAGTATACCACAGTAAAAATATTACACTCCAAAGACGTAAGTTACATGTAGATGCTGTTTTAGTTAAGTTCCATATTCATTCACAACATATGCACTTACTACTTATTTACTAAAGGCTTTGTAGATATAAGATAATTTATTTTTTAACTTACTGTAACTAGTAACATTTCACATTAAGTAAATGTATATATTTTCTTGATTATGTCTGTATTGTTTGTAATAATTTTTCTCTGATTCCAAGAAAAATTGAATTTTTAGGGAGAATGAAATGATTGGATACAAAAATTATATGTCTATAATAAATTTAAAATTCTTGTATGTGCTATTACAAATATTTCATTAGCATAGATTCTAAGCAAACAATTTCTTTAGAATGATGAGCAGGTTCCAGCTGGCGTTAAAGAAAAAGAGATGTCCAGATATCTACTTTTAGAAGTGACCAAAATTCGACATAATACTGCAGTGTATATAGCTAGATTTTTATGTCGAAAATTAATGAAGAACAACTGTCAAAACTGTAAGAGATTTATTAACAGACAATGTAACAGATATTCACGCTTATATAACTATTAAAGACGCTGGTAGAAAGCTAATGTATCCATCAAACGCGTTAATTGCGGAAATTCTTTATAAAAAGAAGATAATCTTTCAAAACATCCCAAATTACTTGGATAGGAATTTATTAGACATGAACGTAAATTTAAATTTAGAATTTTTAAAATGTCAACACCGAGAAGAAATAAGTTCCTGTATGTGTTATTTCTTAACTGTTGTTATGGCAAATCATTTTATAAAACTCGTGAATAAAAAATTGTCTAAACAAGATGCTAGACCCAATACGGTTGTTAATGCCTATTTACAACAACATGCATCAAAAGTGTTGTAATATATGATTTATCTAATGAACATATTTAATAAAATATTGCTTTTTTAAAAAATAGCGTTTACTTTATTAAAACTTTCAATTTAAACCCTGCAAAAGATGTGCCAAAACAAGTTAATATTGTTCTTACTGGCACATACTATTCTATTCTTGATGTTATGTGGAACAAACATTAGCAAAAGATGCGTAAGTATTGTTTAATTGCAGATTAAATATTAATTATATTAACTGAAATATTTTTTTACTTTATCTAGCGACAAAATGAAGATTTTATCTGCATTTAGTCACTAGATAAAGTATAAAAACGTGTATACTTCTAATACGAGTAAATAAAAATACATATATACATTTAAATTTTCCGCGCAAGCAATTTAGTTAAAATTCGCAACTGTAGAAGGCGACTGTCTCCACGTTTTACCATGGACTTGACATCTCTTGTTTATTTATACTCTCTGTTTAATACCTTACAAACACAATGTTTGATAATAGTAGGTACCTATATTTTCTATTAGGTACATTACTTGGATACAAAGTTGGAATGGCATTCGAACATAATTTCTTGGTTTCTATGTTCATATTTCTAGAAGGAGTAAAGTGATCGCAGCAAATCCTATGATTATGTAGACATTGCTTCATTTTTCATTCCCATACTTTTTTGCCGAAGCTTTGATATAAATCTAATGATTTATTTATTTATGGTATATTATTGATTTAACTTCTTACTTTCCTAAATTTGTGGGAAAATAATGCATTTCCTCTACTTTTGCTTCTTGACATCCGCAAATTAAGCAGAGGTCTTGCGGTATTGGTGAAAAAATGTTTATTTACAGCATACCTATACCATGTGGCCGCGTGCGTCTGCACTATAGCTAAACCTGTAGTGTAAGCAAAACACACAGAGGTGTCCGTGTGTTAGAACGGTAAAGAAGTAGGCGCAATGTTCCAATGGATTACAAGAGAGCCTAGTATATCGCATATCCCTATGATGCAGTCGTATTGGTCCAATAAATTCACATTTAGACGGTGTAGTCGCGCAAGCGCATTAGCTGTCGCTCCCGCATATGGGTGTTAGTTGCAATGTTTATATCGTCAGGGGAACTACTCGCTCACAATATTTAATAAACATAACTAAAGGTGTACGTAACGGTCATTTAAAAAATGGAGTATTATACACCGGAGCAAAAACTCTTTATGATTAAACAATTTTACGGTGGTAATTCCGCGGAAGTAACTCGAGCTTTATTTGCAGCTAATTACCCTGAAAGTCAAATTCCCAATGCAAGCACCATTCGTAGGACAGTTAATCGGTTCGAAACTACATTTTCTATAGTAACTAATAAAAGTAAAGTTGTTCCGGATAAGAATATAAGTGATATAGAAATTCGAGTATGTGCTTTAGTCGAAGTAAATCCCACTATGTTGTCTCGATAAATTGCCCGCGAATTGGGTATCAGCAAAACAACGGCTCAAAATATTTTACGTACTAATAAATATCGTTCATACAAATTTACAAGTTCACAAGTACCTTTTCCCGATGATTATTATCGACGTATGCAATTTTGCGAAAGAATGATAAATAAATATCACGAAAATGAATTCTTATAATACGCCCGCTGTCGGTGTGGCATTTCAAGTTGGCACGCCCATTATAGTCGACCAGTAGTTACTAATACATGCATCGCGCTATCGATGGCGGCCATGCGGTATATGTATGTAAATACTAAAATTGAAAATAATATAAGTAAATAAAAAAATAAGTATAAACCAAGTTCTTGCACAAAATAGTATGTAAATTCACTTATTTCTCAACAGAGTTCATGCAAAACCACAATAACAAAACAAACAACAATTAACTTTGCCACATGTAAGCAAAACAGGAAATATAAACAAGTTATAAAATGTAGATAGTGGGTAAAGTTAACAAGATATGTTTGTGACGTCACGATATATACTAGCGCCATCTCAGTCATCAAAAAAAAATGAAAGAGGAAGATGAAGTAATTCATGTTTTAAATAAAAGAAAAGGATAGAAAATTTAATCAAAATTGAGCCCTTTTTGCTATGTAGTTAACCATCTCGACTTATCTCTGGTAGTACTCACTGACGGAAATTCCCCGAACGCATTATAAATTTTATTTACCTACTAATTTGCGACAGTTGGTGCATTGGTGACGGGGATTTTACTTCGTCGCTTGTTTTTAATACCGCGAAATTCGCATCTGTAATCTCGCTTTTGCAGTACTGAACAATATAACGGTATTGCATGCGCTAGTCGTTGGCACTGCTTCCTTCTTGGCCAGTAATCGAAGTTAAATCTAAATATATATTAATAATAGAATATATCAATAATAGAAATATAAAATAGTTTATTATTTGAAAATACGTTTCAAGTATGAAGAAATAATATAAACTTCCAGTGCAGCGTTGAATATACAATCATTTACGACGAAATTGTCAGTAAAAACACCTACTATCAATAGAAGAAATTAATGTGGCTGAAAAAGACAAAGCAATACGTAATTTACAGAAGACTGTGATATGTATGTATTCATAAAATTTATGTTAAAACTATATTATTTTGTATTATAGCAACACATATATAGCAAGCGCCAATTAAGTTTAGCGCGAGGAGGGGGTGCGCAGAAATCGTTTTTAAAAACATCCACCCCCACTACTCAAGTAATTGTCAGAATACATTTGTCATTGACATTTGATGGAACAGAATGTCTTTACTAGGGGATCATAAAGTGATACACGCTCAAAGGTTAGAATTATCTGACATTTGATGTAAAACCAAAAACAAATCTCCCCACTACTTTTAATCCTGCGCGAACTTACCCCTCCTCGCGCCAACTTAATTGGCGTTTGCTATACATACATATGTAAACTCATGTTAGAAACAAAGAGAGATTTTCGTAGCCATTTTGTTTTGTAATAAAACTAGCGACATTAATTTTTGTATAAAAAAATAATTCAGGAATTCAAATCTATCGTTTTTTCTAAAAGAGACCAATTTGATCATTTGTGGAATAAATTTGAGCATTTAAATATTCAACCACGAAGGAACAAATTACGCTCCGAAATTGCCAAAGAACACAAAATAGATGAAAAAATTACAATTCCGTAAGTTGTTCTTTGAAATAATTGACAATATTTCCCCCCACATAGTCACCAGATTTTGAAAATTAATCAAATATCGTCAAAATTACAACCCTAAAAAAATAAAGGAAATTGACATAACGATTATGACACTGTCCCGACACATCAAAAGCGTACACAATTTTTAAAATGCCTCAAATAAACGAATTGCAAAAGTCGATAATTAGAACTAGGCGAGAGGATGGCATGAGCATTAGGCACTGCGCAAATGAAATAAATGTTGATAAAAACATGATAAAACTCAATGATATATTGCCCATGCCAATACTTTTTAAATAATTAATACCTTTTACCACCCACCTAGTTGTTTTGGTTTTACAGATTTAATATGCTCATCTTGCCGTGGTTTTTGAGAGCTTCCATCTTGAAAAATCCAGATTTCATCACGAAAAACAAACTGGAATGCATTTTCATTTTAAAAACGCATGTATTGTTGCAAAAACGTTGGTTTATATTTGAATTTTTTCATTTTTCAAATTTTTTATTTTATATGCCACGGACTTTCTTTCAGTTAGTGACATTTTATAAACTTCAATATTAAGACCATGTTACAAAGCCAACATTTATTATTTGTCAAATTGTCTGAGTTTTATGGGCCGCAACTGTACAATTAAATTTTTATGAAAACAATAAAACGAAATTAAAAACTATGACTCGTATTACAAAATTTTCCATTAAAGAATTCTTATCCTTACAATATCTGAATAGGGCAATATTTGCATATAAACAAGTTTGATTATTTTCACCGAGACTACGACAAATAGTTCTAAGAGCAAATAGCTTAGAATGAATTATTTATAATCAGAATCACCATTCTGACCATTCACCATTAATATAAAAACTATTCTTTTCACCATTCACTGTATAAAAATATACTATATTTTTACAAAGCAAACGGTGAACGGTGAAGCGCTCACTTTTTGTTAACGGTGAATATAATCACTATTTAGAATCACTGCTCTTTTGAAATTACCGTTTGCATTTTCACTGTGAATGTAAGATCATCTCTAGAATATACTATCGTGGGCAAAAAAAAACGGGACAGTGTCAAAATCGTTATGTCAATTTCCTTTATTTTTTAGCGTTGTAATTTTAACATTTGGCATTTGATTAACTTTCAAACTCTACGTCAAATTATATAACATAGTTGATAATTCAAAATTGAAAATGCCGCATCTTTCGAAAACTGATAAAGCTAGACTTGTTACTAGTTTGAAAAATTGGAAATCATTAAGAAGTGTATCGGTTCAATTTAATATTGGTAAAAGTTCAGCCGCAAGAATATATAAAAAAAATGGAGGGAAGAGGATAATTTAAATCGGAAAATAATTTCCGCACGTAACAAAATTTCGAATACGCAGGAAGACGAAACATTAGTTACTGAGATTAGGCACAACCCTTTCAAAATATTAAAGGAAGCTATAAGAACAACACAATTTCCTGTCTCATCTTGTAACACAATGGTTACAAGAGAATGAAATTTAAACTTGAGATATCCAGCCCTACTACAATCCTTATCTAAATCCCACTGAAAATGTATGGGGATTAATGGGATAGAGCTTCTACCCAGGAAGAATTTTGGGAGTTTGTTCATAATGCCTAGCATCAAATTTCTATAAATTTTGTACAAAATATTGTCGCTTCAAAGCAGGCGCGGCTCGTGATGACGTATTTGGATGTGCACGTACAATGATGCGAGTGCCTCGTGTGTTTTCGGTGTTTACTAAGAAAACGTTATAGTTAGTACACGAGAATACACGAAGCACTCGCATCATTGTATTTGCACTCCCAAATACGTCATCACAAGCCGCGCCTGCTTCAATGTCTACAAGATTAGATGCAGTTAATAATAACGGTGGAATGACGAAATACTAATTATTTTAATGTAATAATTATTTTAATTTAATAAATAATCTTTCTCTATCGTTTTCAGTAATTTTTATTTACATTTATTTTAAAAATGTTTAATAAATGTCAATAAGACACACATTTTTGACAATTTCTGACTTATTATTATGAGTAAAGATAGTCACTTAAGTAGTCACAATTTAAACCTACGCAGAAACAGTGTCCCGTTTTTTTTTGCTCACGACAATACACAATATATTTCTTCAATCCACGGGACATATCTTCTAGAAGTATGTAATATAACTTTATGATAAATAATTGAAACAGCGTTTAACCCCATCTCGAATCCATTACCGCAAACTGAAATAGAATTACGGTGATAGGGCGAGGTGGTTCTTTTCTGTGAATGTGTCTGGAAATATCCTTTCTCCAGCAGGGGCGTACCGATGAGCTTGTAGAAAAGCGAAATACGTATCTACGTCTCTGGGGATAGGATATATTCGGACACGTTCACAGAAAATATTAATAGTGAACCTGCATTTGTGTTCTTCACACCAGATTTTTAGTAATATTTTATATTATTAAAAATACCTTTGTATTATACAAAACTGGTGGGGTTTACCTACTCATGTATGTTTCAATTATTCTGATGAAATAGAACTGACCTACCTCAACTTATATTTTGAATTGTTTGTATAAGAATTTATAGTTTTTATTCTTCTTGTTATAAGTATAAAAATAAAATGATAAATAAATCTAGTTATATTGCATTTTATTTTTATACCTATAAAAAGAAGAATAAAAATTAGTGTTAAATACTGTCGTGAGCAAAAAAATCGGGAGTGTCAAAATCGTTATGTCAATTTCCTTTATATTTTAGCGTGTAATTTTGACGATATTTGATTAACTTTCAAACTCTACGTCAAATAATATATCATAGTTGCTAATTCAAAATTGAAAATGCCGCATTTTTCGAAAACTGATAAAGCCGGACTTGTTACTAGTTTGAAAAATGGGAAATCATTAAGAAGTGTATCGGTTCAATTTTATATTGGTAAAAGTTCAGCCGCAAGAATATATTAAAAAAATGGAAGAGGATAATTTAAATTGGAAAATAATTTCCGGACGAAACAAAATTTCGAATATGCAGGAAGACGAAACATTAGTTATTGAGATTAGGCACACTTTAAAAAATTAAAGGAAGTTATAAGAACAACATAATTTCCTGTCTCATCTTGTAACACAATGAAATTTAAACTTAAGATATCCAGCCCCCTACATTTCTTATCTAACTCCCATTGAAAATGTATGGGGATTAATGAGATAGAGCTTCTACCCAGGAAGAATTTTGGGAGATTGTTCAAAATGCTTGGCATTAAATTTCTATAAATGTTGTACAAAATATTGCCGCTTCAATGTCTACAAGATTAGATGCAGTTAATAATAACGGTGAAATGACGAAATACTAATTATTTTAATTTAATAAATAGTCTTTATCGTTTTCAGTAATTTTTATTTACATTTATTTTAAAAATGTTTAATAAATGTCAATAAGACACACATTTTTGCCAATTCCTGACTTACTATTATGAGGAGTAAAGATAGCCACTTAAGTAGTCACAATTTAAACCCACGCAGAAACAGTGTCCCGTTTTTTTTTGCTCACGAGAGTATATGCAGATTATAAAGTAATAAATAGTGAATTTCTTCTGTTTCATGTATAGATAGGCGATAAATAAAAAAAACAAACAGCTATATTTTTTACACTTTGCTTGTATTTCAAAAGTCTAGCATTACAAATGATATACAAAATATGAATTTACTAAAGACTATACAAAAATACCTAGTCGTACCTTCTTAATATTGGAGCAAGGGGTTTCTCATACTACTGTTCCAACTATGTTAGTAGAACAAATAACTGCTTCCTTTGAAATATCTTCTATGGCATATTTTGATGTAATTGGACATTATGAATGTCATCTAATATCAGATCTGTTGGTTTATAGGCAGCAGATACGTCAACTGATTCTAAATTACAGAAAACAGTATATATTAATAGATCAGTTAAATATGTTGTAAAGGATTACTTACCTGGTAAATAAAGTGTTGGTATGGTCTTTGATACTAGTAACTGAATTTATTCGGCTTTTACTTGATGAAGATCCATAATTTAAAATAGAAATAAAGCTACAGTTCAAATCTCCACTTTTTAATATTTAATCGTAACATGACAATTGTTTCGCAAGCACAGTAGCTTCCTCAGGTACTTAGAGCTACAGAATACGTTACAAACAAATTAGGTTGTAACGTACTCTGTAGCTGTAAGTACCTGAGGAAGCCACTGTGCTGACGAAACAATTAGTCGTGTTATGATTAAATACTAAAAAGTTATGATTTGAACCGTAGTTTTATCTCTAGAATATTAGTTCTTACTTGTTAAATATTATGCCTCAAAATACTTTCAACAAATAGTAAGTGAATATCATCTATTCTAAATGAACATTCTTGTGGCATTAATTAACTGTTGAAACCTGCATCATGTTGCTTTTGGAAATTCATGAAGTATAGACCCTTCTTGTATACAATTTGCTATGTAACAACATGTCACATTCAATAATTCTAAAAATATAAAATTTAGATAATATATACATTAACTTGTATATAACTATTTGTTTACTATTTAATAATATTCATATAGCATTAAGTAATGTAAAGAAATAGTAAGAATCGTTTGGTTACCTTAAAATAGTGCCATCTTAAAGTCATATCCTAACATTAAAACTTTCAATACTTCCCATTTAACAGTATACCCCCTGCTTCAAGATTGTGATCGTCCGCACCAGCGTTGCCACCAAACACTCAGGACATTATCGTAAATCGTTTGCTACATTACGGTAGATTATGGTAGACGGTTAAAAATTTCGCGCTATCTGGCGGCTGAAATTACTAGTATTCATTTTAGAGTTATTTTAAACATTTGAAGATAAATATACATCGATGAAAATAAATTGTATACCAATGTTAAAAATGTAATTGTTTATTTACTATATAACATGAATAAAAAAAAAACTTTAACAGTGAATAAAATAAATAATAAAACAATAATAAATATTTTCAAAACATAAGTGTATATGCTATTACATAGATAAATAACGGGTCTTATAAAACAAAAATTATTCTGAACTTAATGGTTCTAAAACAATATCCCCCATATCGACGTAATCACTGTTGTTATCCTTCAATGTTGCAGTGTTATTGTGTCTAGCCAACATTATATCTGTTGGTTGAAATTCAACACAATTACCTACACATGCACTGCTTAATAAAAAAACCATTAATAGTCTTTGTCACCAACTTGCTACGTAGCTTGGTCTTTATCAAATTAACTTTTGAAAATATTCTTTAGCAAGTGGCATTCGAATGGGGTATTGATAATACATTTAAGCAGTATTCGGTTAGTTCTTTGAATAATGGTTGACCATTGCCATCAAGAATTTTCCCCACTGCTACCCAAAACTTGTCTACATCATTATGAGAATATTGTGACACATCATAGCTAAGAAGTTCTCGCCATTGACTATCAATTTCTTTGAATTTGAGTATGCTGATTAATATCGACAATTCGAGGAGTTAGTTGCATTAAATTATATAATGATTGATTTCTTTTATTTATTACATTACTTGGATTAATACAATCTATTACTACCATCAGTTTATCTGAAAAATCATATCTCTGCTTTATTTGCAAGCAAGCTGATACTAAAAAATGCCTACAACGTTTATAAAAATCAGTTATCATATCTTGTGGATAATGTTCCTTAGTAACTAATGTCTAACATAGACACCCAAATACAAGGTGTGTATAAATTGTCGCAAAAGCTACACGTAGCGACATTCTTCGTTCGGTTCTGAATAAAAAATCTAAATGTTAAAATGTCGTATCATGCTTCGTAAATTCGTAAATGTCAAAATTTGACAGTAATGATTTTGATTGAACACACTTTGAAATACAAACTTATTGTTCTACAACGTTGCCAAATGTGTTTTTCGTGGAAGTACGTTAATGAATAAATGTTTAAAACAAGCTTTTAAATCAAAAAGAAAACGTTTACGAAATAATACTAGTAAAAATTTTTTCTTTAAACTAAATTGCATCTATCTCTATTAACAGATATCGAAGAGCAAAGGTTAGTTACGCACTAAAAGTCTGAACTTCAAGAACCCCCTGAAAACAAACGAAGCATGATACGACATTTTAACATTAAGATTATTTTATTCAGAACCAAACGAAGAACGTCGCTGCGTGTAGCTGTTGCGACAATTTATACACACGTTATATATATTTTGAATGTGCATGTAATTGACTTCTGAATCTGGTTCTATAGAATGTAAATCTACTGACTGTACATATGAAGCATGCATATAGCTGAGTAATAAATCTCTGTATAACGAACACATTTTTGAATGTGTGGTGGAAATAAGTACTTTTTCAGATTGAAAATATGCATTAACACTTGCTATTTTAACCAAAATCCTCTAAAAAAGCATAAAATAATTTAATTTGTGCATCTTGCAGACTATTGTAAATTGTATCAGCAACAATTAATCTCGATTGCATTTTTTCATGAGCGAAATACAATGATAATGCAGGCCATTGTTCATTAATTCTTTTTACAGCATGTGCTAGGGATAACCATCGAGTCTAAGAAGGCCTCAATATTTTATGTGGGTCCAATTCACTAAATACCTGAAATTCTTTTAACTCAGATCTGCGCTTAGCACTAGCTTTAAAATAATTGTGAATATCTCTACACAGGTCTTCACATCTACGTGGTAGCATTTTGAAGGCTTCGCTTGCAACCAAATATAAGGAATGAGATATACATTTCTGTAAATGCAAACCTGGATAATCAGTGATCATTTTTGCAGATACTGAGCTTCTTCTCCCCATCATTGTATTACACTTAAAAAGCATTAATAAAATTATTATTAAAATATGACATTGCAAAAATTATTATCATACCCATCTGATGCAAAACCAAGTACATATATTTGTGAATGGCACATTCATTTCCTGAAATGAATCCAAAATCTGTTTGTAGAGTCGTTCTGCTGTAGCTGCCTTTTCTTCTTTATTTTCAGCTAGTTGTACAATACTCCAGAACTGTGATATTACAGATTCCACAGATTTGTCATAAAAACGTACAACTATACATAATGTTTTTATACATGCAATATCTGTGGCTTCATCAACTAAAATACAATATTTAGTATGCTTTAATTTGTTAGCTAAATTTTCTTTTTGCACGGGAGCAATTATGTTTTTAATAATATTTGACGCTTTGGTTCGTTTTAATGATATGTTTTTTGCTATATCAGAATCTGGAAATATTGATTTTAATAAATCGGTTAGGTGATCAATTGCTGAAAATGATATGTTATGTTCTGCAATATAGCCTACTAATTTTATCTCTGCTTTATATTTGCTGTGTAATGTTTGATTACTTTCAACGAATGACGTAATTGTAGGTTGCATCTTCAATTGTTTACATGCTCGAATGTGCTTTTTACTTTTTGAATGATTTTTAATTACAGTTATTTCAGATGTTAAATTTTCATTACAAATATTGCAATATGCAAAATTAGGCTTCATATTACTTGGTCTCAGCCACGTATATGTCTTTTCCCATTCTGCTCTATATTTTTGGGCGAACTTTTTTTGTTTCATTTCATGCCTTTTCTTCAATTTTCTTTCCGGTGTTCTGCTGCGTGACGTGGAAGGCTGCGGTTGCATTTCCTATCAAAATGCTGAAGAAATAAAGTAGAATAATTGAGCGCCCATCATTATTTTATTATTTAAAAATTTCACTTACTTCTACAATTTACACTACACTGCAAAGTCACAAAAAAATGAAAATCTTATAAAATAACGCGCACTACGTATAATGTATATACAGCTTAGCAACAAGAAAAGCAGGGTATTTCCCTACATTTCAATAATTTGAAATTTGAATATAATAGTCAATTTCAATAACAGTATGTATCTGTACCTCTGAATTCTAGATGTCGCTCGAAGTAAATAAAAAATGTAATAAAAAACATAGTAACTAAAAAATTAAACATAAATATATCCGTATTTGTATTATAACAGAGTTTGCATAAATTATGGTAGATTTTGTTATTATGGGAGAGTTATTATCGATTATCGTTTCTACTGCAAAATTATGGTAGATTCCGATAATTACGGTATGAATGGCAACACTGGTCCGCACTAGCTGCATTAAGACGAGACGTAACGACAATGATCGAACACCACCGAGTAAATTTAACTCGCTACATCGCCTAATTTAGTTTCTCTGCATGCATTTTATGTGTTTTTTTATTTATGTATTTTTTATTTCCTTATATTCACTATAATAATTAATAAATAATAGGTAATATATTTTTACAGTACATTTAAAATAAGAAATGCAGATATTTTCTAAAAACCGGACATATTTAAACATCGGCGGGACGCGGTACAGTGCTCCAAAATGGGGGACTGTCCCGCCAAAATCGGGACGTGTGATCACTTTAGGTTAATAACAAATATATAAAATAATAACCATTTCTTCATAATAAATATAAAAGTTCTTGTCTATTTTCTTTAAGTGGGGATATGCTTCATATTTTCGGTTATTTTATATTAAATCTCTATGGTAGCTAACGTTAATCATTTCATTGGTCTATTTAAATATGCCGGTCGAAGATACGGAGCACAAAAATTCGAGCCGAAGGCAAACGACTTTAGAAGCGGTAAGTCTGCCATTTGTTTTCTACTAAATAACCGTTATAGTTAAAATGTTAGTTTAATAATAATTTTAATTGGAAGTTAATAAATATTCCTGAGCATGACTGATATAAAGGTAACAATTATTATATTATCTTTAAATAATTATCGATATTGATCGTTAGGTTAGAAATGTCTATCATCTATTATATTTGTTTACACATTTGCAGTAACTTAAGGAATGCATTTATTCGTTTTAGTCGGTGTTAATGTTTAAAAAATGTGCCAACATTGATTTGTATATATTTACATCTAAGAAAACCTAGGATAATTATAAACAAACATTTGTTATTTCAGACAATGTTTGCTAAAATGTCATCTACTGGCTCCACAGACAAAGGTGGTGGTGGTGATGTTAGTTTTGAAGTATCACAACCTAGAGATACATCAAAAAAACAAACCATTGAGAAAACTTATCAAAAAAAATCTCAGTTAGAGCATATATTGCTCCGACCAGATACATATATTGGTTCGGTAGAAGTGATAACTGAGAGCATGTGGATATATAATAGTCAGAAAGATCGAATAGAACAGAAACAAATTAGCTATGTACCTGGACTGTACAAAATTTTTGATGAAATTTTGGTAAATGCTGCTGATAACAAACAGAGAGATAAATCTATGGATTGTATTAAAGTAGAAATAAGTCCTGAAACAAATACCGTATCAGTTTGGAACAATGGTCGAGGCATTCCAGTTGTAATGCATAAAGAAGAAAAGATGTATGTACCTACAATGATTTTTGGACATCTCCTTACATCATCTAATTACAATGATGAAGAAGAAAAAGTTACTGGAGGAAGAAATGGGTATGGTGCAAAATTATGTAATATATTTAGTACAAAGTTTACAGTTGAAACAGCAGCTAGAGAATATAAAAAACAGTTTAAGCAAACTTGGGGTGGTAATATGACAAAAGCATCAGAGGCTAAAATTAAAGATTATGGAGGTGAAGACTTCACAAAAATTACATTTTCACCTGACTTGGATAAGTTCAAAATGGATAAACTTGATGATGATATAGTGTCATTAATGTCTCGACGAGCATATGATGTTGCCGCTTCAACAAGAGGCGTAAAAGTATTTCTAAATGGAAAAAGAATTTCAGTAAAAAATTTTAAAGACTATGTAGATTTATTAATTAAACACCAGGAAGATGATACTGGAAATCCATTAAAAGTAGTTTACGAAAGTTGTAGTGATAGATGGGAAGTTGCAATGACTCTTTCTGACAAAGGGTTTCAGCAAATGTCTTTTGTAAATAGCATAGCAACAACTAAAGGAGGTCGGCATGTAGATTATGTAACTGATATGATTGTAAAACAACTCATTGAGGTATTGAAAAGAAGAAATAAAGGTGGTGTAAATATCAAACCTTTCCAAGTTAAGAATCATATGTGGATTTTTGTTAATTGCCTCATTGTAAATCCTACATTTGATTCACAAACGAAAGAAAACATGACGTTACAAATGAAAAATTTTGGTTCCAAATGTGTTCTTTCTGAAAAATTTATTGCTTCTATTACAAAAAGTGGTATTGTAGAATCTATTTTGAGTTGGGCTAAATTTAAAGCTCAAAATGAGTTAAATAAAGCTAGTGGAAAAAAGCAAGCAAAGTTGAAAGGTATTCCTAAATTAGAAGATGCAAATGAAGCTGGAACCA
Organism: Melolontha melolontha; assembly: GCA_935421215.2. Classification (NCBI taxonomy): domain Eukaryota; kingdom Metazoa; phylum Arthropoda; class Insecta; order Coleoptera; family Scarabaeidae; genus Melolontha; species Melolontha melolontha. The sequence continues at coordinate 201,765,396 of OW285235.1, read as the reverse complement.
AAAATGCACTTAGATGTACACTTATATTAACAGAAGGTGACTCAGCCAAATCGATGGCTGTGTCAGGTTTAGGAGTAATTGGTAGAGATTATTATGGTGTTTTTCCACTAAGGGGTAAATTACTTAATGTACGAGAAGCCACACATAAACAAATTTTAGAAAATGCAGAAATTAATAACTTGATTAAAATTCTTGGTCTACAGTATAAGAAAAAATATAATAATGAAGATGACATGAAAACATTGCGTTATGGTAAAGTTATGATCATGACTGATCAGGATCAAGATGGGTCGCATATTAAAGGTCTTTTAATAAATTTTATACATTATAATTGGCCTGAACTTCTACGGAAAAATTTTCTAGAAGAATTCATAACACCTATTGTTAAAGCTAAAAAGAAAAAGGAAGTATTCTCTTTCTTTTCTCTTCCTGAATTTGAAGAATGGAAGCAAAATACACCAAATTATCACACATACTCTATAAAATACTACAAAGGTTTGGGTACCTCCACATCAGTGGAGGCAAAGGAATATTTCACAAATATTACACGTCATCGTATCAGATTCAGGTATAATGGTCAAGAGGATGATGACCACATTGTTTTAGCGTTCAGTAGAAAACACGTTGAGGACCGAAAAAGATGGCTTACTAACTTCATGGTGGAAAGTAAAAGGAGAAAAGAAGAAGGTTTACCTGAAAGATATCTTTATGCTAAAGATACCAGGTATGATTTCTTTTCTTTTATATATTTTTTGAAGAAATGATTTCTGAAATTCCCATAAATTTACATAATGATTACCTTTTTTTAATATATTTTTGAAGTGAAGAAATTATTTCTGCAATTCACATAAATTTACACATTTATATTTGCAATTTCTTGGTATAAAAATATGTCATAGTTAGAGACGCTCTTTTCCAGTCTTATTAGGCGATTCCATAAATTGCCAATTAGAGCGCGACCAATCCCATTTGACCGGCGGAAAATATGCTGATTGTTTTGGAACACCTGAAAAATTAGTATTAATGTGAACGAATTTCATGATTATTTTCAATATGTCAGTGCATTCGCGCGCGTGTCTCGTCGGAAATTGAAAATGCACTAAAATCTCGCAACAAAACACTCGGTACACCAATGATAAATAAAAAAGGACAGATAATGTCAGGCAGTATACAGTGTTGTAAATTTAACAAGCTAGAAATCTCTGCTTCCGAATTACCGACCTTATAAGCCTTTTACTGATCGCACTGTATTACGGGAACCCCTTGTCAGGTGCAATCTAATTTATTTCCCGTGGAAAAAATTTTTTTTTGAATTATGTTAGTGTAACATTTGTCTTTTCGGGTTCTTAAATAAAACTAACAATAACTTTAGACACACACTATATTAATATTAAAACGTATAACAATATAAAACTAACTATACACATTTATGTATTTAGATTTATGTATCTATATTTATGTGTACTGCGCGACGCTCTAGGATTGAATGTCCCCATCCCTTCTTCGACAGCTTTTATATCGTGGTGAATACTCTTCGAGAGCGTTCTCGTAGGCCTCGAGAAAACACCAGAGGAATGACGCGTGACGTGTTATTGGATGAGTCATCACATTGCCCCCTTCTTAAAGATGAAGTTTCGTCCCGAAACATGTCATACTTTGGTTCCCTCAAACGATGGCGAAATCGACAGGAATGGCCGTTGTTACAATGTGACGTCATATCGAAATAACAGTCCACCGTCTTATCTTGCCTGGATGTACAGGAATATTCAAGCCGGTAACTGCATACCAGAATTTCCATACCAGTATGTTGGAATATTACTTCTAATATGCTCCTTACAATTCTCCAGTCCAGGCGGTCTAATCCACAACCCAATTTTGGAACTGCTAATTTCAAAATGTCTTGTTGTAACATCTGTTCTCGTAAGTGGACCAGGGCCTCCCATAAGGCACGATAGGTTGGCTTCAGGTTTGACAGTTCTTTTGTGATCAAATAAAATATGGGGTGTTCTTCATTTAGTATTTTGAGACTCTTCCCAATTGCTGGTCCCTGCTGCCTTAATTTTTCGATTCTGCCAAATCTCTCTTTAAATTCCCTGGCAATTCCTTTGGCCATTCGCAGATCTCGGGCTACGCAATGAGCAAGCGCGTAGTCTGGCGGCACCGTAAACAAATCTTGCTGTTTCTCGATGGTTACCCCAAATCGAGCTTTTCTCGAACCAGAATACTCTTACATAATGTCTTCGAAGGTAAGTTCATGGTATTGGCTATCCAATCGGCGCAAGTCAGCGGTTTCGTCATTATTGTCTCCAGAGTATGGGGCTAATCGATTAAAATGTACGACTCTTGCTTAGTGTGAGGTGTTCGCCTGATGCGGTATATTACATCGTTGATCCGCTTCAACACCTCATATGGCCCCTCCCAATTCTTTTAAAGTTTTGGAGATAGGCCCCGTCGGCGTTGTGGATTATATATCCAAACCGATCGCCTTCATGGTAACCACTCTTCTCGGCGTTGTCATAGCTCTCCTTCATTCTGTCACTAGCATCTTGGATATTATGTCTGACTTGTTCATGGATATTATCTAGTCGTCGTCTGAGCGTGCTGACATAATCTTCTCCGGCAAGATCTTCACCAGGCTTGCTCCCAAACTTTAAATCACAGGGCAATCGGAGTTCCCTCCCGAATAGCACGTTTGCTGGTGATTGGCCAGTTGTCTCTTGAACGGAGGCCCGATACGCCATTAGAAATCATGGTAAATGTTCGTCCCAATCTCTCTGGTGTTCGGAGACCACCTTGGATAAGTGTCTGATCATGGTCTTGTTCATTCGCTCTACCATCCCATCTGATTGTGGATGCAAGGGAGTTGTTCTCGTCTTCCGTATGCCCAAAAGTCCATACATCTTTTCGAATAGACTGGACTCAAAATTTCGCCCTTGATCGGAATGAAGTTCCAAGGGTACACCAAAACGGCTGACTAACTCCTTCACAATCACGTCTGCTACAGTTCCAGCTTCTTGATTTGGTAGAGCATATGCTTCAACCCATTTGGTAAAGTAATCCATGACCACTATTATGTATTTATTTCCTTTGTCGCTTTCTGGAAAAGGGCCGGCGGTATCTATCCTTTCAAATGGGCTTCCTACCATTCTTTCACATCTCGGGAACAATTCACCCAGTAAAATCTCTGGCGCACCTTCTCCAGTGTTTTATGGACTCCAAAATGTCCCCCAGAAGCACATTATGGAGTTCTCGCAATACCTCTGGTATTCTTTTCTTGGGAACCACCATTTGCATCTTCCGCTCGCTTTCATCGTGATTTTCGACCTCACGTCTCATGAGATCGTCTTCTATGGTTAAGGAATCCCATTGTGCCCAGTATGACTTCAATTCTCGTGAATGGGGAGCAATTTCTTGCCAGGTCGGTCTTTGCCCATTTCTCTTCCAAGCCCTGAGGACTGCAAGATCCGGATCAGCTTCTTGATCTGCGCGCAAATTGTCAGGTTGCCAATGGTCATCAACCACGGTGGTTCGAAGAGCGTTGGCCGGTTTGTCTTCGATTCTGTTGCAATATCGACAGTCTTCTGGACAGGGCCTTCTGGAAAGGGCATCTGCATTTTGATGTTTGAGGCCTGCTCTGTGTTCAATGACAAAGTCATACTCCTGTAGCCTCTCAATCCATCTAGCTACTTGAGCCTCTGGATTCTTAAATTGCAAGAGCCACTTTAAGGCGGCATGATCAGTGCGGATCTGGAACTTCTGCCCATACAGGTACTTGTAAAAGTGCTCAATGGTCTTAACTACTGCCAATAGTTCTCTCCTGGTTACGCAGTAGTTCCTCCCCGGTTTGGACAGGGTCTTGCTGAAGTATCCAATGACCTTTTCTTGTCCATCTTGGATTTGAGAGAGCACGCCACCAATCCCGACGTTACTGGCATCCGTATCCAAAACAAACCTCCCAGATGGCAGTGGATAGTTTAAAACGGGTGCACTGATCAACGTACCTTTTAACAACTCAAAGGCCGCTTGACATTCGTTGTTCCAAATGAATGCTCGATTTTCTGTAAGGCAAGTAAGTGGTTTTGCAATGTTGGAGAATCCAGGAACGTAGCGTCGATAATATGTGCATAATCCCAAAAAGCTTCTTAGCTGATGTTCGTCTTTGGGTACCGGCCATTTTTCCACAGCTTTTACTTTTTCTGGATCCACAGCAACTCCTTTTCTGGAAGCCACATGTCCAAGGTAATTTACCTCCTTGCGGAAAAGGTGACACTTCTTTGGACTTAATCTCAGGTTGGCATCTCTCAACCTCTGGAATACTACTTCCAAATTTTTCATGTGATCTTCAAAGGTCTTCCCTACCACAATCACATCATCGAGATACACCAGGCAGATATTCTAAGACAATCCCCTCAGTACAGTGTCCATGAGTCGCTCAAAAGTAGCTGGGGCGTTACACAGTCCAAATGGCATGACTGTAAATTGCCAGAGTCCTGTACCTAAACTGAAGGCAGTCTTCTCTTTGTCATTGGGATCCATTCCCACTTGCCAATAACCGCTCTTTAAGTCGAGAGTGGAGAACCATTTTGCTCCTGCCAAGGTGTCTAGCGTATCGTCTATTCTTGGGAGAGGATAGCCGTCCTTTTTGGTCACACTATTTAAACGACGATAGTTCACACAGAATCTGGTGGATCCATCCTTCTTCCTGACAAGGACCACTGGTGAAGCCCATGGACTATTCGATGGTTCACTTACTCCTTGGTCTTCCATATCTTGTATAATATGCTCGGCTTCCTCACGTTTTGCCAGTGGTAACCTTCTTGGTCCTTGTCGAATTGGACTTGCATCGCCGGTATTTATTTTGTGCATTACAATATTGGTTTTACCTTTCGTACCAGTCTCAGTTTCAAAGACGTCTTCATAATGTTTGATTAGGTCCTTAACTTGACTTTGTTCCTTCTTGCTCAATCCTTGACAGGCGGAGTCGATTATCTTGGACAATTTCTCAGGAACCTGCACGAATCCATTCTTCTTCGCCTCTATGCGATGAACGACGGCCGACACTGGCGAACACCACCCCAGAATAGTACCCTTCTTCAATGAAACGGTAATGGTTCACATTCATTACCCTTATCGGTACAGTCTTCTGAGTCTTAACCAGCATTTTGGCAACTACTATTCCTCGGCCCACCTCGTCATCATCAGCCTTTGGTTCCAACATTGTATCATTTCCGTCCAAATAATCACCTTCCATACACGCCGTCAGAAATGTCTCACTTCTTGCATCCAGAACAACATTCTCTGCAGTAATTACTTGTACATTCCCACAATCTTTCCCATGAAGAAACAATTCTTCATTATTTATTTTTAAAGTGCCTTCTTTCATGTTTAACTGGAAGCCGTAGGTGTTCATAATGTCTAATCCCAAGATTATTTGTTCTTCTATGTCGGCTACGAGAACACGATGTCGGATTGATGTTGGTCCTATGATAAAGTTGACATCTACTTCACCTGCCACAGAAGCTGCTTCTCCTGTTGCTGTCCTAAGTCCATTTGCTAGAAAATAACTTTTTATTTCTGGGAATTAAATCGGGTCGCACGATGGTTTTCATCGATCCAGTATCTAGCAGGCAAGCATAGGTCTTTCTTTCCATAACAGCGTCCACATACAGGCCGTTGGTTTGATGTTGCAGGGATGCGACTTGGCAAGGCGTCCTTGGGGCTTTCTGATGCTGGATCGATGATTGCCCCCGCTCATCAACCCGCTTTAGTTTTCCTGCTGCTCAGACGATGCTTTCTTGGCCACCTTACCACATTTACGCCGAACGTGACCAATCTCTCCACAATTCCAGCATCGCAGTACTCTTTTATTTGATTTGATCTGGTTTAGAACTCTACTAACCACCTGCTCCATGAACTCCTCATTTTCCTGCTTGTCAACAGTGCAGACACGAGCATGGTTCCGAGAGGCTTGCTTTGCAGTCTCAAACCCAAGCGCGTGCGCCAAAGCATCGATCAAGGTTTTCGGTCTTGCCAACCTTAATGCTTGCTGCGTATCAATATCCCGGAGACTATCTATGAACGTCTGAGCCGCTTGGTGTTCCATGAAATTATCTGTCGCCATCGGATATGCAAGTCGAACTAGACGAGCAATATCTGCCTCAAATTCCTGAAGATTCTCGCCTTTCTTCTGTGATCGATTCTTCAGTTGGGTATACTTGCTCCAAATGCGCATGGCCATATCTCATCTTCAAGCGTCTAATGAGTTGAGAATAATCTTTACGTTCCTCAGGAAGCAATGTATGCAAAATATCACTAGCATCACCCGTCAATGCTATGACTAAAGCGGTCGCCTTCTCGGCAGAAGACCATGCGTTTGCTTCTGCGGCCGCTTCGAATTGCGTCAGGTAAGTTGCCCATGACGTCTTTCCATCAAAGGTTGGTGGCTTGATTCTGGTCTTTGAAATAGCCACAAGTTCTACTTTTATTTCGATAGGCCGCGGTATGACTTCTTCGTTGACCTGCTTGGGATCAGAATGACCCGTGGTAGCGGGTAATTTCATCTCAATCATTATTGCCTCTAAAAGTCTAGAATGTTCTCCAATTTTCTCTTCTACAGCTATGAAAACCTCTTCTTTTAACGCTTCTGATTTTTCCGCTAATCGCTGTTCTAGAACTTTCTCCACTTGTTCCAGACTTTTTTCGAAGTTTCTAGAATTTTCTAGTATTTTCTTTTCCAGATTTTTCTCGAGGATTCTAGCGGTTTCTAGGTTTCTTTGTTCCATTTGTTGCATTTGTATTTGCGCATTCTCTATTAATCGTTGTTCCATATTTTTCGCACTATCCAGATTCTTCTGTTCCATTTGAGTTTGTGAATCTATTAGACGCTGTTCCATATTTTTCGCACTATCCAGATTCTTCTGTTCCATTTGTTCTAGAGTTTTTGCTAAATTTCCAGAAGTTTCCAGGCTCTTCTGCTCCATTTGTTGCATTTGAATTTGCGCATTCTCTATTAATCGTTGTTCCATATTTTTCGCACTATCCAGATTCTTCTGCTTCATTTGTTGCATTTGAATTTGCGCATTCTCTATTAATCGGCGTTCCATATTTTTCGCACTATCCAGATTATTCTGTTCCATTTGCTTCATTTGAATTAACAGCAAATTCACGTCAGCATCTCCGCCTGGAACTTGAAAGACATAATTCTCTGGATCCTCGCCTTCTTGGATCAACACATTGCGAAGCCGTTTCTGGAGGATCGACTTTTTGCCAGTTGTATCCTCATCCCTCTCTTCTAATTCTCGTGTTAACTCGGACACTTTTAATTCCGTCAGTTTCATTCTGTTGGCCATCACGATATTTAAAATAACGTCTTTCCGCACTGTATATTTATTTAAACGAATACTTAATTAACACTTAATTGTCTACTTAGTTTATTATTTATTAATTAGTCCACACCTGAATACCACTGTAACGTTTGTCTTTTCGGGTTCTTAAATAAAACTAACAATAACTTTGGACACACACTATATTAATATTAAAACGTATAACAATATAAAACTAACTATTAACAATAAGCACATTTATGTATTTAGATTTATGTATCTATATTTATGTGTACTGCGCGACGCTCTAGGATTGAATGTCCCCATCCCTTCTTCGACAGCTTTTATATCGTGGTGAATACTCTTCGAGAGCGTTCTCGTAGGCCTCGAGAAAACACCAGAGGAATGACGCGTGACGCGTTATTGGATGAGTCATCACATTAGTTTAGTGTTTCTTGAAACGTCTATAGTTTATCGTTTATATTTATTTATTTAGTTTTTACTTTCATCCTGTCTTAATTATTATACGTACATAAATCTACTATTTTTTCTAACATCAAACATACAAAAGTAGTAACAGTAATAACAACAGAAGCCAAATTGTGGTGCGCATCATGTACAGGGCAGAATTTTCAATTTTGATTTATTAAAAATTTTGCTAATAGAATATACTTACAGTGAATTAAAAATAGTCAAAATAAAATTTTAAGTTAATTTTTTTTTATAGTTTTGTAAAGTTAGGAGGTATCGCCACGTTACTACAAGGCAATAAATAATGACAAAGATTTCAAAACATTTTTTATTAAAATTACAAAATTGTTGGGTTGACAACACTGCTAATTACTTTTTATCATGAAACTTAAAAGAACACGTTCTTTTTATTGTTGAAGGGGAAACGACTGCCGACAAGTCGAAACCACATCGGCATACCGCGACTCACGGTCTGTCTGTGCGTGCGTGCGTCCGCCCCGTTGCTGCATTTATTCATTCTGTATTATGTATTTACATTTCATTTCACAATAATTTTTCTAATGCAATATACAAGTGTCCTGTATCTTTATGTTCAAATTTTAGGAGTGTAAAGTAGACTTCATTTCAAGTAACAAAAACGTTGAATGTTGAATGCAGGCTTGTGCTCGTAAGCCAACAGAAGAAGTAATTATCAAAATTTCATACTTGTTTTGTCGGATTTGCTCGGCAGCCAGGTGAATACGATCCAACAACTCTTCTCTTGCGCGTAGTCTAAATATTTCATGTACCTCCATAAATAAAAGTCAAGGGGATTAAGATCGGGTGATCTGGGTGGCCATGCAACAGGACCACCTCGACCAATCCATCTTGGATAATTGACGTTAACCCAATTTCGGACAGCAATTCCGAAATGTGGTGCCCCATCCATGTGAAACCACATGTCCCGTCGAACATTCAGTGGGACATCCTCTAAAAGACCTGGCAGTTCGTGAATAAGAAATTTAAGGTAATTGTCCGCATTTAACCTCCCAGGAAGAACGACAGGACCAATCAACAAGTCATCGATTAGAGCCGCCCAAACGTTAATAGAAAATTCATGTTGAAATTTAGATGGGCGTACAGCTTTGGGATTTTCTGATGACCACCTGTGCAGGTTTCTCAGATTGGTAACACCACTTATCGTAGACTCATATGTCCAGAGGACTGTTCTGCAGAAATTAAAATGAAGCCGTGACTGTCTTAATATCCAGGTAGAATAAACTAGACGAGCATAGTGGTCTGCTTCAAGCAAACCGTGTCCCCTGCGATAGTATCCATATCACTATCGCAGGGGACACGGTTTGCTTGAAGCAGACCACTATGCTCGTCTAGTTTATTCTACCTGGATATGCCCTCACGTTTTAAAATTCGCCAAATAGTCGTCCGTGGCACTCCTAATTGTCTAGCGATTCGACGTACACTGAGAGTTGGATCCCTTGTAACAATAGCTACTGCTTCTTCCTCTAAGTCTGCTGGCAAATTTACTCCTCGGTCGAAAAGATAATCACGCAGTCCGCATTCCCGAAATTGTCTGTGTACTTCCAGAAACGTTCTGTAATGAGGAATGCGCCTATCGGGAAACCCATGTCGGTATTCAATAACTGCATGACGTGCACTGTCGGTTACAGTAGCCATACATAAAATGCATGTCCGCATACTCTTGAGAAGAAAATCGGTAAGGCATTTTGAATAAAGAAAACGTGTCCACTCGCTAATAAGCTGTTGTATGAACTGAAACGTAATGTAATCCTTTATTAAAAAATGCAACGTTAACAGTCATCTGAACATTTGTTTATTGTATGATATGGTTCAGCACTTGCGAAATAAGTAAGAACCTTCTTTATCATAAATCAATTTCCAGTACTCTTTTTTGTAGATCTCCAAGAAATTACTTTATGCTCTACGACACGTGTTTATTTATTTTAGGATAACATTTTATTATGCGACGTTAACAATCACAGGCCTGTTATTGAATCGTATAACTTTTTTAAGTAAAATCAGTTTGTATTGATTTTAGGAATACATTTTTTTTCATGATCTGACAATCACATTCATACATCCGTAACTTTGAAACAAATAAAAATGGATATACAAGTTTTGCGTTTTTGTTACTTGAAATGAACAATATGAAACCGACATGTAAATAATTTACATATCTGTAACTGTACACATGGACAATAAACCTCGTATTTTCAGCATTTACTTCTGCATAAGACATATGTTGCTGCCATCTAGGCGTCTTCAGTCAAGCTATTGAAGCAATGTATACACATTGATACAAATCTCTTAAACAATAGATCTGTATCTACATTACGCTAAAATCGCCCCCAAGCCATAGCAAGTTACCTCCTATCAGATGGCACTAATTTAATAAGTGACATCTGACGGACGATTGAGACTATGCCAGAAAAGGCGATCTTCCGCTCGAATAGCTAGGCTATTTCAAAAACGGAAAAATACGTATATTGGTGCAGTCCATTAACACGCGCTAGATGGCGGTAAATATACAAAAAGGTTGTGTTTTTGTATAACAATACGTTATGCACGTATAAAGCATTTGTTACAATATGAAAAAGACATGTAAATAATTTACATATCTGTAACTGTACACATAGACAATACACCTCGTATTTTCAGCATTTACTTCTGCTTAAGACATATGTTTCTGCCATCTAGGCGTCTTCAGTCAAGCTAGTGAAGCAATGTATACACATTGATACAAATCTCTTAAACAATAGATCTGTATCTACATTACGCTAAAATCGTCCCCAAGCCAGAGCAAGTTACCTCCTATCAGATGGCACTAATTTAATAAGTGACATCTGACGGACGAAAGAGACTATGCCAGAAAAGGCGATCTTCCGCTCGAATAGCTAGGCTATTTCAAAAACGGAAAAATTCGTATATTGGTGCAGTCCATTAACACGCGCCAGATGGCGGTAAATATACAAAAAGGTTGTGTTTATGTATAACAATACGTTATGCACGTATAAAGCATTTGTTACAATATGAAACAGACATGTAAATAATTTACATATCTGTAACTGTACACATAGACAATACACCTCGTATTTTCGGCATTTACTTCTGCTTAAGACATATGTTTCTGCCATCTAGGCGTCTTCAGTTAAGCTAGTGAAGCAATGTATACACATTGTAACAAATGCTTTATACTGCACCAATATACGTATTTTTCCGTTTTTGAAATAGCCTAGCTATTCGAGCGGAAGATAGCCTTTTCTGGCATAGTCTCTTTCGTCCGTCAGATGTCACTTATTAAATTAGTGCCATCTGATAGGAGGTAACTTGCTATGGCTTGGGGACGATTTCAGCGTAATGTAGATACAGATCTATTGTTTAAGAGATTTGTATCAATGTGTATACATTACTTCACTAGCTTGACTGAAGACGCCTAGATGGCAGAAACGTATGTCTTAAGCAGAAGTAAATGCTGAAAATATGAGGTGTATTTGTCCATGTGTACAGTTACAGATATGTAAATGATTTACATGTCTGTTTCATATTGTAACAAATGCTTTATACGTGCATAGTATTGTTATACATAAACACAACCTTTTTGTATACTTGAAATGAAGTCTACTTTACACTCCTAAAATTTGAACATAATGATACGGGACACTTGTATAGTATAATCGCCCAACACATGCAGTAGCAAATTAAGGCAACCTTGCATTGACGTCACATTAAAATGTCCGACGCTCAAACTGCTTAAATCAAATGTTGAAATATTACAAAAATAATATCCTAATTTCGGATGTTATATAAATGAAAATTGCAAATGAGTACTAAGATAATCTATTTCTTATTTTCTCAAGTATGTTTTGTTAGATATAATTATACATCTCCAAAATATAAAATTATATATAGTAAATAAAAAATACACAATTGCTTTGAGAAGATTTAATATAAATAAGGTTATAAATAAGGTCATTTAATTCCATCATGGAAGTCTGAAAATAATTTATGTTATTTTGTAAGAAGAATAAGTAGGCAATTGAACAAGTATGAAACAGCTCATGTTCCATAATTCCTATACATAATTACAAAGTAAGCAAACGTGAATTATAATAATACAAACAAAATAATAAAACATTTTTACATATTGTTCGATTTAAAAAATAAATAAACCAATAAAAGCATTAATTATTACAAGCATTGCATACACTGAAATATCATCTCTAAAAAATATCTTCTCATTATTAGATGATGTATACCAAACGCCAATTAAGTTGTCGCGAGGAGGGGTATGTTCGCGCAGGATTAAAAGTAGTAAGGAGATTTGCACGTTTTTAAAAACGGCTTCTGCGCATCCCCTAATTGGTGCTTGCTATAGATGAATCATCATTAGTTGGAATGATTAGCGGCTTAATCTGTATATCTATGAGATTGTCAAGTTCCCACATTTTCTTCTCTGTTTCAATAACATGTTTAATAGAATTTTGCCAACTTTCAACAGAACCATTGTCAATACCTTGTTGAAATTATATTTTCACGTCTACTTATTAAAATGTGGTATTATGTCTCGCAATATATCCTTTCACATGTGTCCATATTAGTTCAATCGGGTTTAATTCACAGTGATAAGGGGGGAGTTTTAGTACCTTTCTGTTAGTGTTTTCTATTAGTTCACCAACAGCATATTTTGAGGGGCCAGATAAATTTTCTTTAATTAACACTAACAATTCTGCTTTAACCATGTCTTCTTCATATGCAATATCATTTAGTGATTCCTGCACAATTATAGATTATTATTTTTGGAAAGATATCAACGACTTTAGTTGTCATTTATACTGTAACAATTGTAGAAGTACTAGGTTCTTCTTGAAATGTTTTAAATATATTCAAAACCTTCTCTTTATCTTCAACTGTAAAATATTTTGAAACTCTCTTCTTAGGAGGTGAATTTCCCATAATGTATAATATACGGGATTTAGCAAGAACAAATGTGTAAAACCTACAAAATAATATGTTCTTATATGTAACTTTCTTGTGTACGTTTACTTACGGCTGTACTCGAACGATGTCTAAATAGTCTTCAGAAAAATGGTTTAGGAAATGAAATAGATAATGGATAATTTACAAATGAAATGAATGAAATATAGTAGTCCAGCGGCGGCTCGTGCATCAAAAATGTGGGGGTTGCAAATTTAGTGAATACTAATACTTTTTACAGTAGGTAAACAAGGTAGGTCACTAAGTATGTTTTATTAAAAGTAATTTTGCTAAGGTACATATAAAGAAGAAAAAAGGCTTTTAAAACTCACTGATTCTGATCCTGATTTTATTGAAGCAAAAAATCCATGCGACGATCTTTCGCAGTCGCAAATTTATCTTTCTTGAGAAAGCAAGTTCAAAAGCTCCACAAATACTTACACAATTAATTATAATGTTCACTACATATCGATTGTACTTAACTTTCTCGTTGTGCAATGCTATATTTCTTCGATATGCACTATCCATCTGAGCAGCAATATCCACATTCCCAAAAAGCGATAATTGGACTACATTTTTCATATGCCTTTGTGATATACTGTGTTTTTTAATTCGATCGCTTGAATGATTTAAATCAGTTAAACCCATTTTCGTCCATAATTCTTCACCTTCAAATAGTAAGCAAGGAAAGCAGAATAATGCATTTTTTATACTACAACCGCAAATCCACAAATGTTTATTATAAATATCCTTATTAAATAGTCTATTAAAAGTTCGCGTCTTACTGGAAATCGTTTGTTTCAGATTTAAATTCGGAACAGGTCTGCCCAACCGCTTTATTTCAATTTTTTCGGCGTACGTTCTTTTATAGAACGGATCCACTATTAAACTCTGCACTGAATTCATTATTATTTAAAAATAAAGAGCATAAACACTTTTAAACACACAAATACAACTTTTTTATTCGCTTTTATACCGTTGCACCGTAAGCAAGAAATATGTCTAATGTTTTGGTTGCACTGCTGCTGCAACACTATTGTCATTTATGGAGATATACCCGAAAGACGTTCGACAAAGTTCGTCAGCCGTATAGGGATATATACGTTCGTGGATTGCAATGAGTCTGCAAACCAAGTGTGTTATTCTCTCATTTATTTAACGTATTCATATCCAATTAGATATACCTATTATAAGTAATTTATAATAGTTCATTTATTCTGTGAGGTAGTACAAATTTTTAATTTAAAAAATGTAGAATTACGCTTTTTTTCATTAAATTAAATCTATTAGTTTTGGTGGTTGCGCAAACTTGCAAACCATAGCAGAAACCGCCACTGTAGTAGTCAAAATGCAAGTAGATGTTAAGAAATGCTCGATTTATACACTATTGTGAGCGGTCTCCCTGATTAACTATTTGCAAGCGATATTGGATATATGACGTATTGTCTTACATCGTTGCCTTAATTTGCTACTGCATGTGTTGGGCGATTATACTATAGTAAAGATAGTTTTATGCAAAATTAATTTTAAATCTTCCTGTGTCATAAAACTTTTTGAAATATATTATTGTTTGTATTATAACGAGTGATCATTAAAATTCTCGCTCAAGTAAGCCATGTACACAAAAAGTATGTCCTAACTTAAGTTATTAGAGGAGATCTGTCATTATAATTTCAAACGTCATGATTGTTAAAAAATAATTTGAAATGCTGACTTTTATATTAAATATATTTATAATTTTTATACAAAGTAATAGAATATTATAAAAAATGTGTAAAATGTTGCCCATTCTCCACCAAGCATCTATTTCGTAGAGCATTGAAAACATTGATCAGTATTTGCGGTGAGTTATTGATGTGTTCCCATTTTTCTATTATTTTATGTCTTAACTCTTGTAGATTATTAATTGGTGTTTCATAAATAATATTCTTTATATATGGCTACACAAAAAAATCCATGACTGTTAAAACACACGATCGTGGTGGATATGGAATCGCTGTATTTCTACTTATTATCCTATCGCCATAAAATTGTTGCAAAAACTGAATATTTTCAAGTGTAACGTGAGATGTAGCCCCATCCTGTTGAAAATATCCGACCTGGAGTTCATCATTAGTCAATTGATTAGTAAAAACACTGAGAATTTCGTTACGATATTTCTCCGATGTTATCGTGCCCTCAAAGAATATTGGTCCTATTAATCGGTGACGACTCATACCTACCCATACGCCTATTTTTTCTGGATGTAGAGGAACTTCTCTGTAGAAATGAGGATTTTCACTGGACCACATACGCATATTTTGCGAATTAACATAACCTTTCAAATAAAACCAAGCTTCATCAGTGAAAAAAGTAAGATTTAAAATATTGTCTGTCATTGTTTGAATAAACCATTGGCAAAATTGTGTTCTTTTTTCATAATCCGTAGGTAATAGATTTTGTACAGAAGTTAATTTATATGGATACATGTGCAAGTCCTTTTTTAAGATTTTTTGACATGTTCCATACGAAAGCCCTACTTGTTGCGAAACTCTGCGAATAGATGTTTGAGGAGATTCGTTAATAATTTGTCTGACATTTTCAATTACGCCGCGACTTCTCTTGAGAGGAGGACCGCTTCCTTTTTTCCTTAAAATACTGCCTGTTTGACGAAAAAGATTTACACAATGCATTAGCGTATCACGGAAAGTTTTATAGCTAGGAACAGTATTTGGATATCTCTCTTCAAACTCCGCAAGGCAATTTTCTATTGAATGCTGCCAACTACCATCAATTTTTTGAGATGTCAGGAAGTAACATTCTACCATAAACGCTTTATGCATATCATTAAAGGCCATTACTTTTTCTTTTGATGAAACTTTAAAATACATATTTGACACTGACAGATGTTTGAAATAACATCTTAATGACTAAAGCTACGACATAATTTTTATATACACGGCCAGCTACGAGTGAAAATTTTAATGATCGCTCGTTATATGTGTGATTGGTAAATTTATGGCGAATACGCTCACCTTTGCTTGTACTTTGAAAATCAATTCTAATACGTTTTTTTATTTATTAGGTTCGTATCATACTCCGATTTTGTAAACTTGGAATTAGTGCTTTTTTCTAACGCCGATAATGTACGTTCAATACCAAGTTTAGTTGATGGCTTAAAACCTGGCCAAAGAAAGGTTTTATTTACGTGCATTAAACGTAACGACAAACGTGAAGTAAAAGTTGCTCAATTAGCAGGTTCTGTTGGTGAACAGTCTGCTTATCATCACGGCGAAACATCATTATGCATGACTATCGTAAATTTGGCACAAAACTTTGTTGGAAGTAATAATATCAATTTATTGGAACCTAGAGGTCAATTTGGTACCAGGTTAGCTGGTGGAAAGGACGCTGCCAGCCCCAGATATATATTTACGAAAATGTCACCACTTACTAGAATGATATTCCATCCAAATGACGATGCCTTGCTTAAACATGAATATGATGATAACCAAAAAATAGAACCGGTTTGGTATATACCAATACTTCCAATGGTTTTGGTTAATGGTGCTGAAGGAATTGGTACTGGATGGATGACAAAAATACCTAATTATAATCCTAGAGAACTAGTTCAAAATTTAAGAAATATCATGGATGAGGAAGAGCCAGTTCCAATGCTCCCGTGGTATAAAAATTTTAAAGGCACAATTGAAGATTGTGGAGATACTCGCTACGTTGTTAGTGGTGAGCTGTCTATTATCGGTCATGAGAAAATTGAAATCACTGAATTGCCTGTGGGTACATGGACGCAGAATTATAAAGAAAATGTACTGGAACCATTATTACATGGTAATTAAAAAATAATATCAAACACAGTTTCTGACAAATTTATTATTTTATTTCAACACACAAATTCTCTATTTCATTGTATTCAAGATTGCTTACATTATTCTCTTTATCAAGCACTATAGTCTATTTACGTTCACAGACGAGACACGTCATAATTGTGTCGCACAGTGTTTCTAAGTTTTGTTTATATTTTTCTATTGAACGCTTTTTAGGTTATGGTTCATAAATTTAAATGATAGAAGCAACACGAATAATGACAGTCGTGACATATAAAACTGTGGCAACGTCGTCAAGGGTAGGTAACTTAATATATTTTAAATGAAGCTATAACAGGGCACGTGTGTTAGTAACTTGTTGGTCTTAAGTTTTTGCACCTGATATTACTGACCATGACGTGCCTCATCTGAAATCCTAAATAGACTATAGTTATCTTACTTTTATTTACTTTTGAAAAGGAAGTCAATTGTAAAACAAGGAAAATTATATAAAACTATTATTTATTTATTTTTCTAATAATGTTATTGTTATTAATATTGATGCTAAAAAATAACAATTGAAAAGTATTCCAAGTAGGTTTGTTTTGGTTCACAATTCTAAACAGTAGTAGACCTGGGACCCTATTCTCGAATCGTTCTAACGAACGGTCGTAGTCAGAGAATACCCTAAAGAGAACAGACACTTATTGTTAAATTTTTGGATATTAATTTTATGCGCCATCTATCGAGGAGGCATAGTACTATGGACAAACTACAAAAATTTAGTGTTCAACTTTAATAAAATCTGCATTTGGGGGGTTAATATCTAGACTGACTTATTTAAATTATTCCTTTTGTATTAATAATAATTATAAATTTATTTACTCTTCTGATTATATATCTATTAACTTAAACAAAAAACTCGTAAACAATTACATATACAGGGTGGAGCACATAAAGTGTTACAGAGCAATAGCACTCAAATGATTAATCATATCGAGAAATGTTTCAGACAAAAGGTTCAGTGTTCGGGAAGGCGGTCATACTGGGCCACCCAGTTTTTTGATCGGTGTAGGCGGAGAAGATACGTCAATGTCAACTCCAATTTTTTAAATGGAACCATGTATTTTCTTTTCAATAACATTATTACTGATTTTAAGACGAATTCAGCGACCTACAACACAAGATCATTCTAGTCACGCAAAGTATGAAAATAGTCGAAAAATCGAAAAATATCGGAATAATCAGCATCAAAGGATACACTAACTTTGGTTTGGGTCTACCTACAGAAGATGCTCGAAGTGACCACCCTCCGCTTGTAAGCAGTGGTTAATTCTCCGAGGAAACGACCGTCTAACGTTAGCCAACATTTGTGGTGTAATTTCGGTACATGCTCGGCGTATTTCTCCCATGTCGTCAGGCGTGGTAGGTGCTTCCGCCATTACGTGTCCTTTGACAAAACCCCAGAAAAAGTAATCCATTACTGTTAGATCTGGCGAACGAGGTGGCCAAGCAACAGTAGCGCCTCGTCCTATCCATTTTCCACCAAAAATCTCATTCATCACTTGTCTTGCACATAGAGCATAATGGGATGGTACACCGTCGTGTTGCATCCACATGTTTATGCGAACTAGCAAGGGCACGTCTTCCAGTAATTCGGGCAGTACGTTTTGCAGAAAGTTTGCGTAAACTTACCCACTTAAGTGACCTTCAAAAAAATGTGGACCAATAACGTGATCGCCGACAATGCCGGCCCAACAATTAACGGACCACGGATGTTGATATCGTACAGTTCTCGTCCATCGAGGATTCGCATTTGCCCAGTAATGCATGTTATGTCTATTCACATTTCCCGTATTTGTGAAGTTAGCTTCGTCAGAAAAAAGCACATGACTCAAAAATGAAACATCCGTGTGCATTTTTCGACGAATCCAGTTACAGAAATTGACGCGATTTTGGAAATCATTGCCGTACAAATCCTGATGCAGTGACATACAATACGGATGTAATTTGTGTTGATGTAATATTCTTAATACAGATCGCCGACTAATTCCACTCTCTCTTTCCATTTGCCTGGTGCCCGCATGGGGATTTTGTGCAGTAAAAGCTAAGATAGCAGCTGCATTTTCATCAACAATCGGTCGACGTTTGGCTCGTGTTTGTTTCATTGTACCGAAGCGACAGAAACGGTCAGCTAATCGCTTAAATGCCATGTGCGATTTTTGTTGTCTGTCCGGATAACGAGCCGCGTACAACTGCTCAGCGTTTCTGTAATGTTTGCGGCATTCCCCCAGCACCATTAACATATCAAAATATTCTTGATAATCGTTCATTTTCGCGATCCGATGTACTCACAATAGAAGGTAATGCGTGACAAACTGACAGCCGTATGCGTTGACAGTTGATGCTGATTATTCCGATATTTTTCGATTTTTCGACTATTTTCATACTTTGCGTGACTAGAATGACCTTGTGTTGTAGGTCGCTGAATTCGTCTTAAAATCAGTAACAATGTTATTGAAAAGAAAATACATGGTTCCATTTAAAAAATTGGAGTTGACATTGACGTAGCTTCTACGCCTACACCGATCAAAAAACTGGGTGGCCCAGTATGACCGCCTTCCCGAACACTGAAACTTTTGTCTGAAACATTTTTCGATATGATTAATCGTTTGAGTGCTATTGCTCTGTAACACGTTATGTGCCCCACCCGGTATATTTCATTATCAATAAAAAATTACATAATCATTACATAGATATTTCTACAATTGGCATAGGTATTCTTCTTACCGCTTCTATATGTTTAGTATAAAGTATTATCTTCTACGTCTCTCCGACTTAAATACAGCTAAATTTTTTATTGGATCATGCTTTTCATTAGCTTTAAATCTGGTATCAGACCCACTCAAAATTCGATTTATTGATTTGATCCAAGTATAAATTATTAATCTAATCATTATATTTAATAATTTTCTTTTCAGGTCTGGGTGGTTTGGACAATTACATGCATCAAAATCTATATTTTGTCTACCACATGACTATAAATTAATGCATGCAAATTGTCATTTAAACAAAGCCGAGGCAATATTTCTACAATTTCCACTGTTATCCACACTATTATATAGGTACACAAATTTAGTAGATGGTAACAATATATTTTCTACTAAAGTCACATTCTGCTGTTCAATGTTTTCATTATAAAATGAATTGGTAGTAGTTGGTTCTTCAGTAAATCCTATTATTAAACAGATTAATATACTTATCTACATACTAAATTTAATAATTTACCAGGCATATTTAGGGTTGGTAGTGCATTGGGAAATAATGTTGTAGTGCGCTTACACACATCCAAAGAATGTGCACCACAAACACGAATCGTATTATGCAATTCCTCATCTGAGTATGTATAAAGTGACTCATTTTCGATTCGACTTAGCCATATCTGCTTCACAACAATACGTTTTATTGGCACCCTGTACCTAATAACATAATATTTCTATTTAAGTAAATGATATCACCACACGCAAAACCCTTCAAATTGATATTCAATCACATTAAGTAATTCATAAGTGTCTTTTAATAATACCTTGAACTATTCTTGTCATTACAATTTAGGATAACACACTTCCGTTTATATTGACTGTTGTCCATGTTAACGTAGCCAAAATGTAGAAAATAAAATAAAAAATTAATTCTCTGTATAGGATAATAGCTTGAAAGTTAGTTAGTATTAATTACATATAGGTTTACTTACGTTTATGGAGAAAATAATTAAAAAAAACTTCTAAACTAAAACAAGATAAAAGATTGTTTTTTAAACTAATACAAACTACTTGAGAACTAATAAATAAAATAAATAAGAAAACTACAAAACACTAAACAATACAATTACACTATTTTCTTACACATTAACAGCATCAGCACAACAAACGTTAGGATTAACCAAACCATTTATAAACAAATACAGAGACGGAAATGAAACTAAACGCAGAAAAAAGACTTAAATTTGAAGTTCCTACATAAAGCCATCTACAATTTCAGCTTATCATTAATCGCGGATAGTTTCCTGCCTCCTCGCCAGAGGCGCTCGAAATCGAGATTAAATTGTCATGAATGTGACCCCCCGCCTGGTCGTAGTACGATGTGATCGAATGGTTCGTATCGTATACGGTAACAAATCGGTATTCTGGAAATTTTACATCGTACATACGATGCGAACCCTTCAGCAGGTTGAACGGGCGATGTACGCGGTCGGTTCTTATTCATTACGAAATGCTAGAACCAATAGAAATGCTGCATTTGAATTTGAAAATTGTTTGAAAACAATGAATAATTATAAAATTATAGCACAAACATTTACAAATTGTTTATGAAATATACACTAATAGCATTCGCAGAGTGAAAATAATGTTTAAACTCCTTTCACAACTCCATTGCAAGAGCTGGTTGTACCAAATTAAATGAAATGTCTCTGTTATTACAAATTAGGGCTTGGCTGGGGATAATAATAATGAAATTATTTGTGGTGATGATGAAGTTCCTTCAAAGGTCCAGGACGTGTGTGATGATGGTTAATTAAAATAAATACACAAAACTTAATAAATAAAATAAAACACAGCGGCGTCCTTAAAATTTGTATTTATATTTACATAATAAGAAATTGAAATTCGTATATTTAAAAGTAATTAAAACAGTAATAAAATATAACAGTAATAAAAACAAAGTACTATATACACGCGGAGCAGTAAATAAGTAGATTAAAAATTAACACAAAAATATACTGAAAAGAAGGTTGAATGGAGTAGTAAATTAAGGGTTAATTGATTAGGATTAATATAATATAATCTCAGTATCGGATAATACCGAGTTACCTGTGCGTGGCGGCCACGTGGTCTGAAGATATACTAGGACAAGTATATGTAGAGCGGTGTTGGCCGGAGGAATAAGAAATTAATTAGTTTAAATTAATATGAATTCGCTTAAAAGAATAATATATATTTAACAATACAAAATTACCTTAGAAGCGGAAGAGATGCAGGGGCACGTGGACCATGCCACCGGTACTTGACCAGTACGGCGGGTGGTGTTGCACTTTCGAGCGTTCGAACGAGAAGAAGGACTGATAGTTTGTGTCGATAGAAAAGTCTAGAAACGGTCTGTTTTATGATCTAAGTCGGAGAGAGGGTCGATAACTTGAATAATAATTAATAAGAAGCGCGACCTGAAGACGTGGTCTATCGATGTCGTAAATATTATTAGAATAACCCTTGTGACATAAGCTTTCTAATAATATGCAACACAACATATAAAGGAAGATGTATAATTGAATTAAACAATTTAAAATTGAAATGTATCTAGAAAGAAATTCGACCGTTAACGTTAGATCAGGTAGATAAAAGGTCTCGGTCAGTTCAGAATATGACAAAAGAGAAAAAGTTTCTCTTTGGACACGAATATGTACAGTTGTACAAATGTAAAAATGTCTAAGTTAAATATTTTAAAATGAGATATTCAAAGAAGAAATAGGATTTAAAAATAGATTAAAAATTTTCTAGATGCTAAGCGTAACACTGTATTATTCTTCGCTGCAGTTGTCGTCCATTAGCTAAATCTGGATCGACCTTCCCCTGCTCATTATTTTCTGCAATATTTGCTACATACAGATCTGCATCTAAATCACCCAACTCTTCATCAGGAACATCAACTACCTTTTTTTTTTCTATTAAATCATCTACATATTTGAGTATAACGTTTATCTTTAATTTATTTGCTGCCTCCATGCATTTATGTCAAAGTAAATTAAATTAATGCACTCAAATATTTTACTTCAAATTCTCTATATATCTTATTTAGATTATCTTTATCAGAGACTTAGAGACCAACTGTTTACCAACATTCAAAAATGTCAAAACAGATACACAGTGCGCAAGCTCGAACTATTAATTCTGAACCGGTACTAGCTACAGAACAAGAACTACTAAAACGGTTCTAGAATCATTCCGAATTAGTTCTTGCAACAACCAAAACATATAATCAAAAATTCAGAACTAGTTCAAATGTAACCGAAACACGAAACAGCGAGTACGATTGCGCAGTAGTTCTAAAACTGTTCAGAATTGCGAACCAAAACAAACCTAGTGTTTCAGAAATAAACTGCTTCGTAATAGTATTTTGGTATTGATAATATTTACTGGAAATGTAATAAGTAAAGGCCGGATTATATGCAAAAAAAAAACTGAAAATATGCGCATAAATATGCAGATGTTTAAGCCTAAATATGCGGGTAAAAAAATATGAGGAATGTTAGAAAATGGAAAACTGTAGAAAAAAATATTCTATTATGCTTACTACAAGTTTATTTAGAACATTTTACAACATAATTAACTATGAATACAATTTACAATCACATATTTCAGTTTTCAGAAGAAAAATTGTGACGCTTGTCTGAAAACATTTATTTATATATTGAAAAGGTTCGTTCTACGTCAACGCTTGTTATAGGAGCATATTTCAATCATCTATTGTCAACTCAATATTTTCTACTGAATCACCACAAGCTTTTAGCAATGTCCTTTAGCTTTTTAAAACCCTCATTTTTTCCTATTACACTTAAAAATTTTTCATACACATACTGTCCCACTCCTCCTTTAACATCAAAACATGACTTTTCAAATTCGTTTATTATTTCAACGCTCTCGATTAGTGACATCACAGATTGCGCATCCCTATCAAGATCCATAATAATTGTCTTTATTCCTTCATAATGATTTGCATGAAAAATAGCAGCCTCCAACCACATTCCCCATCGTGTGATTACTGGGTGAGGAGGAAGCGGAACACCGGGTAGATGTTTGTTAAACTGAACTCGTAATGGGGCCTTTAAAAATACTCTCTTAACACTACTAATTAAAGTATTTACTGAGGGAAAATGATTTCTGACTTCTTCTGCAACACAATTTAGTCCATGCGCCAAGCAAGTTGTGTGAATTAAATTTGGGTAAAAATTTTTTGAAGTTGAAAGCTGCCTTCACCATGTATAGTGCAGCATCCGTCAAAAACAATGGAATTTTCTCTGTTGGAATCGATTCCGGTAAGAAGAAAGTTGCCAGTTCTTCCTGTATAAACCTTGTTATTGTCAAATTATTTACCTTTTCCAACTGTTTGGATGAAATTAAATAAGATTTTGCTGGAACCGATGCGTTAAGGATACCAATCATTAAATAAACTATGTATTGGCCAGACTATCAGTAGTTTCATCTACGCATATATAAAGATAATTGTTTGCAACAACCTGCTTAATGCTATTCAATGTTTCTGCATAGATACAGCGAATATATTTTTTTCTTAACGTGCTCTCGTCGGGAATGTTATATTTGCTGATGTACTTTTGCAAAAATAACTTGACATTGAAATTGTTTAATTTATGTAGTGGAATATCTGCCGACACAAACATTTGACACAAATCTTCATTAAATTGTTCTTGTTCCGATTTTTCGGAAGTTGATGACAAACATTGCGGTAATGTTTGCTGACTCTTCTTCGCCAATTTCATCTTTGTTAGTTTTGCAGCATGAGATGGAGTTTTCATATGTTGGTCGACTTGGAACTTTCTCTCACTTGTAATCTGCAATCACACACATCACATCATTGGTTGTTTTCTTATAAAATAAATGTTAGTATAAGATAAAGGAATAATTAAAAACTTAATTAATAAGAGGAAATAAACATAAAATTTTACTTAATCTTGCATCATGCTAGACAAAAACTTTTTCTCCATCCATACGCAATTCTGAATAAGGTGCAATCCATCCAGGCAGAGTCGCTATTTTCGGCGTTTTTGCTATTATATATCACAACTCATAAGTTTACACTTCGAAAAGCCAATGTAAAATGACGTTTAAAATAAAATTACTTTCGAATATGGGAATAAATTTCTCGGAATAGCAAAGAAACACATATACTCCTAATTTTCTGTAAAATATATTTTTGCATTTATTTAGAAGTTTTAAAGTATTAACTTTTCCTGGAATTTTGTCTCTGCCGGGATGTATGTATGGGAAGAGCATTAATAAATTCTTGGTGACGCTTATCGGAAAAGTAACGGGAAGAGGCTTAACAAAGTGCTATTTTTAATTTAAAGAGGGTTATTTAATTTTTGTTTGTTTGTTATATTCACGACATGTTTTTACTAATGCCTCTAATAAATTTGATTTAGTAAATAAATAAAACTCAGATACGTAAAATATGCAAAAATACTGAATTACTACAAAATATGCAAATAATATACAAAATGCATATATTATGCAAATTTATGCAAACTGCATATAATTCCGCCTTTAGTAAGTAGTAAATAACTGCGAGTGTCCGTTTTATTTCATTTTTTACTGAGAAAAAAGTTTATAGTTTAAGTGATACAATAATAATAATCTTTATTCTAAAACGGCAAAATAAATTGCTGGACTAAATTAGAAGGTGAGCTATGTACAGTCGCGAGCACGGAAAATGGGACGTATATAGTTAGTGTGTATCTTTAAATGACAGTTCTAAAGTTATATGTCTGAGTTTAGATTATTACATTCTAATCAAAACTTTCTATATACTTATTATAACTTTACAATATTTTATAGCATAACATCACTACAATGAAAATATTTATAATTAGGTACACCAACTTTCATTTTATATTAATATTCATTGTAGGTCCATTTCCAGCAATAACTAAGTCCAGTCTATGGGGCATAGATTCATATAACCTATTTGATAGTTCTTGTTCCATGCTGTGTTCACGATTTCCAATTCGATTTTATTTCGAACGTGTTTTTGAATGTTCTTCATTAGCAAACCCCATACATTCTGTATAATGTTTAAATCCGGGCTATTACTCAGCCAGTTGAGAGCATGAATGTTATTTTCAGCGAACTAATCAGTCACTATACGAGAACTATGCACAGGGCAATTATCCTGTTGGTATATATACTTCTTTTCTGGGAATAAATGTGAAACAGGCGGAAGCATAACATCTTGCAGTATATTCATATATTCAGCACTATTAAATCTGTTTTCTATATGCCCTAAAACACCAAGTCTACCTCTAGATATCCATCCCCAAATATTAATCGAAAAATGTCCACTCTTGTTTTGTTTATTTTCGTATTTTTCCTCATAGCGAGTATTTCTGGGCCTATAAACTCTAATCCTGCCACTGTGAGTAGATTGAAATACTTTTTCGTCCGTGAAAACAACGTTATTCCAAAAATGTTGATCTCTGGCAATAAATTAAAGAGCAAATTCTACGCGTTCTTCTTTATGTCGATCATTTAATAGTTTTTTTTTTTTGAACAGTCGCCGAATTTCTTAAACCACTTTGTTTCAATCAACGCCTTCCAGTGTGAATCGAACCAGGAAAGTTTGTTACTTGCTTCAACTTCTTTAATAGCCGACATAGCCGATTACTTCGTGAACTAATATCGCATCTTGTTCTACAGTAAATATCCTTTTGGACAAGTACCCTTTTTTCTTTCAATTGTATCTTCCCGATTTCATTTTATTACTATTCTTGAAACAGTACTTTTACAAATTCCAAGCTCTTCTGCAACTTGCCTTCTCGACCATCCCTTTGCAATTCTTTCTAAAATTTTAAATCTGCCCGACAATGTGATATGTGGCATTTTGAATGTGTGACAGTGTGATACAGTTCACTCAATAATGACATTTCAACGGTGACTGCACATAGCTAAAATCTCGGCATTTTGGTATTATTTTAAGGCATGGCCCGTTTGCCATGCTCGTGACTGTACATACTGATTTAAAAAAATATGTGGTCATAGTGCAAATTTACTGCTTTACACATGATTAACATTGGAGAATTCTGACACAAATAAGCCTTGGGAAACGACAAGTTAAACATAAATCCTAGGCATGTACAGGTTAGGGCCGTCTCAATTTCACGGTGACAAGTTGAAAGTTGGGGTCCGTGGCTTTCCAAAAGCTCCAGATATTCTATATTGCGTGATGGATCGATACCATCAATCTTGAACTGCAAAAATATGAACTTCCTCAATGTTGTTGATACAAATAATGAAGTGACGCATATTCAAGTTTACTAAGAATGTAACTAAAAAGTAAAGTCATGGCCCGACCCGGCATAAATCAGTTAACGCTGTCTTTCTTTTTTACTAGAAAAAGTGTGCTTCCATTAAAAAAAATACTAAATTTAGTACAATTGTACTTAAACGGTGGCATTGAGCCGAATGAATTCGCGGCGAGACAAATGGTGTACAAGCTAAGCAAGAAATTTCACGAAACCGGGTCGGTCGGTGTTAGACGCCCTGCTTAGAAGTGCCCCTCCACGGTAGTGACTGAAGGGGGACATGTATCGTGTTGTCCTAATGTTTCTCGAGACACCAAACCAATCTGCAGTTCGGGCATCGTTTCAATTAGGCATATTGGACCGCAGTTTAAGTAGCATGTTAAAGAAACTGAATTATCGGTGTTATCGTCCACGTTTGATACATGCGCTAACGGAATAAATTTTTATCGTTGACTGGAGTTTTTCGAGTATTTTACTGGTTGCGCGGACGATGACGCAGAGTCACCCCTCTTGAAACCATTGCCCAAGAGTTGATCTGCCTGAAATAACAGTGTGGGCGGGAATTCACGCTGGTGGTCTCCTTCATTCATATTTCTTTGAGCGGACTGTTAATGCAGAAAATTATCTAGAACTGCTTATGGATTTAAAGAACGAACTTGACAATAACCCGGAGTTAGCGGTATTCGATATTTCCAACAAGACGGCGCCCCGGCCCACTTCGGACTACAAGTTCGTGAATATCTGAATAACGAGTTTGACATGTGGATAGGAAGAAGAGGAAAAATCGAGTAGGGAGTACCCAAAGATAAAGTGTTTGCCACCCTATTAATTAAGTGAAATTTTACGTCTCCGCGCTCACCCAGATTTCTTTCAAAAAACCTGCTCTACTGTAAATAAGGGGTGTTATATTTGCATTGAGGACGGTGATTTGAACAGCAGTTTGAACAGAATGTAACATTTAAACCGTCATTACTTTTGTATCTAAATAAACACTACAATAAATCATATTTCTGTATGCTCTTCTTTTTTTTTATTCCGTATGCAAATCGGTTGACTGACTGTAAGACGAAACAACACAAACATTTTCAACTTGAGAAAACAAGCTGTGAGTCGAAACAAATTCCAATCAGATCCCCGATTTTATCACTTGTCTTCAGAATATAACCTCCAGTAGCATATGCAGAAAGGATTGGATTGTCCTTTTTGTTTACATTGAGAAATAATTTGAAGTCAGTACATTAACCAACAATTTTATTAATATGTTGCAAATTAAATAAATCAACTCGTGTGTTTGTGGCAAATTTTCAGATCATCTGCATAGACTAAAAAAGGGCTTGTCAAGGATGTGACTAGGTCGTTAATGAATATAAAGAACAGTAACAACCTAAAATTGTAGGCTTGTGTACTTCCAAATAACTTATGGCCATTAAAAATACATAATTTTTTGATCTTTTGGCCAAATATGATAAAAGTATGTATAATAAATTTGTCAGATACTATTACTTAAGTACAAAATCAAATGATTCTCGTAGAATCTATTAATGAGTGTAAGTTATAAACTTAGGAAAATATATTTCTTTTGTTAGTCTGTACAGTGTTATTCTGAATAAGTGTCGGAAAATTTAATTTTAGATCAAACATGTTAATTAATGTTTAATTTAAACAAATATATTTAATGAAATTTAATTTTTAATTTTAAATTATTAAAAAAAACCCTTTTGGGACCGCACGAAATACTCAGCTGTTGTATTGAGAGTTTGATAAACCTTACTAAATCGTAGATATCGCATATGCATAATTTATATATAAACCCATTCATTCTAAATAAACTATGTAAACAAACACGTGTGCATGTCTGCAAGCGACACGGAATATACGGACGGCGCATATCGGGTGAGTCACGGACAGCGGTGCTCAAAATTTATCTGATTAAATTAATTTTTCCACATTTTTCTTTTAATTGAAAATAATTGCCATATATTTTAGTATAATTAAATTAAAGACACTTATTCAGACCCTATATTACTTATATATAACCCTATATTATTTATGTTACTCACGATATAATATTTTTTTTTTGCATTATGGGTTTCCTAATTTAGTACACGTAAACACAGTTTCTCAAATATAATTTTAATTTCTCATAAAACATTTTAATAAATATTTTTAATTTGATATTATACGCCAGTATATACTAAAGTTGTGTTAAGTTCTAATTTTGTTTTTTGGTTTTCTAATAATCTAGTTATTAAAATTATCTTCAGTAAAAACTAGTGAAACTAGATATACATAACATTAGTATTAATTTGACATCCAGCTCGCCCTATCCGTGCGTAAGTTAAATTTTGGAAGCGTTTTGTTTGCGGTTTTTGACAATACGTTACAATATAGATTTAAACTAGATTACACTTGAGGATTATTAGCGATCTGTGTTGCGTACAGTTACACTAATAACTCTTCTAATTAATGCATTGCCCATCTTTATATATTAAATATTATCTTATCTTACTCCACGTGTATCCGACTAAATAAATGAAATTGCAGACTCGACGTCTGTTAATTACTAAATGATTCTATTATGTAGGCACATATAACTCGTATATTGTGTATTTAGTGTTAACAGCCTATATCAATGTGTATTATTTTCTTTAAATTTATATTTTTCTTTATATTCTGTTAGTTTTATTTTCTATGATGATATATATATATATGATATATGAAAATATGTCTCCCTTAGTTGTAGATAAGTTCATATAACCTATGTTTACATGTTTAATGGTATATGATGCACTGAATTAATTTATAGGTTCTGAAAAGGTTAAAGCTGTAATATCAGATTATAAAGAATACAATACAGATACAACAGTTAAATTTATTATAACTTGTCTATCGGGCCAATTACAAAATTTGGAGAGGGATGGTTTACATAAGACTTTTAAACTTCAATCGATGATTAACACATCTTCGATGTGCGCATTCGATGAATTGAGTTGCCTAAGAAAGTAAGTTCGAGTGAATTTTAGAGTACCACTATTATTTAGATGTTCCCATATTTTATTAGATACGATTCAGTAATGGATATGCTTAAGGAATTTTATCAATTGCGTTTATCCATGTATGGAAAGAGAAAGAATTTCTTGGAAGGCATGTTGGAAGCAGAAGCTAAGAAACTTAATAACCAGGCACGGTTTATAACTGAGAAGTGTAGTGGAGAATTGGTAGTGGAAAACAAAAAGCGTAAGACAATAGTCGATGAACTTTTAAGAAAAGGTTACGTCCCTGATCCTGTGAAAGAGTGGAAAGCTAGAATACAAAGTGAAGAAGAGGAAGAAGAACCTCCACCAGATGAGGATACGCAAGAAGAAGAAGAAGAAGAAAAACCTGCCAAGAAAAAAACACCTGTAGATCCAGGTAAATAAAATTTGTTTATTGTGTGTCGCATTTTGTATTTCGTTTGGTTGTTTTATGTATGAACATATATAACGTGTGTATAAATTGTCGCAAAAGCTACACGCAGCGACGTTCTTCGTTTGGTTCTGAATAAAAAATCTTATTGTTAAAATGTATCATGCTTCGTATGTTTTCACGGGGTTCTTGAAGTTCAGACTTTTAGTGCGTAACTAACCTTTGCTCTTCGATATCTGTTAATAGAGATAGATGCAATTTAGTTTACATAAAAAATTTTTACTAGTATTATTTCGTAAACGTTTTCTTTTTGATTTAAAAGCTTGTTTTAAACATTTATTCATTAACGTACTTCCACGAAAAACACATTTGGCAACGTTGTAGAACAATAAGTTTGTATTTCAAAGTGAGTTCAATCAAAATCATTATTGTCAAATTTTGACATTTACGAAGCATGATACGACATTTTAACATTAATATTTTTTATTCAGAACCGAACGAAGAATGTCGCTACGTGTAGCTTTTGCGACAATTTATACACACCTTGTATAATTTTAAAAATATTAGTGGAATTAAAATATCATTCATCACACCTATAGATCAGAAATATATGGTTTTTGAGATGTTAAACTTTCAATATATTTTACATAATTTTTTTAAATTAGAAAACGTTGGTAGACTTTATTATCTTATTAGATGTAGTTTTTTTAAATTATTTTTGTAGGCCTTAAATCTAGCAAAAACTCATCTTTTTTTTCTTTAAAAAGTAAAATAAAAAGAAAATCGTTGAACAAAGGCCTATAACGTCCCTTCAAAAACTTTCCTCATTAGAGACGGCCATGCTTTTTCATAATGGTTGGTGATGTAATCTATCACAAACGTGTACAAACGGTCACATGTAATTTTATTTTTCAACAGTCTGCTTTTAAGTCCTTGCACTTTTCCCAGCGATGCTTCAACCTCTTTAACCTTTCCAAATAGTAGTTACCGTCTTGCTCGGCAAAATAGGCCTATACGTATGCGATGATTTTCTCGTTCGATGAAAATCTTCGTCCTCCAACCGACACTTTAAGCTTAGGAAACAGGAAAAAGTTTCTGAGGGACAGGGCTGGTGAATACGGCGGGTGGTCAATCAATTCGAAGTGCAATTCGTTAATTTTGGCCATGGCGACCGTCGAAGTATGAGCAGGTGCGATATCTTGATAGAGCAGCACTTTCCACTTCTTCAAATGCGGCCGTTTTTTGCAATTTCTGCCTTCAGCTTATCAAGTAATGATGCGTAATACACTCCCGTTATTGTTTAACCTTTTTCAAGA
Source organism: Melolontha melolontha (assembly GCA_935421215.2). Taxonomy (NCBI): domain Eukaryota; kingdom Metazoa; phylum Arthropoda; class Insecta; order Coleoptera; family Scarabaeidae; genus Melolontha; species Melolontha melolontha. The sequence goes on along the minus strand of OW285235.1, from coordinate 201,733,997 downwards.
TAGTCGACGAACACAGTTCCGTGACTATCCCGAAAAACAGTCGCCATCACATTCCTGGTCCGACTTATTTTGACGTTTGACCATATTTTAGCAAAATTAAACGTGATTCAGTTTTTAAATTTTGAAGGTTATTGAGATGCAAAATGTCAGTGTAGGTATATTATCTGTCATATGGATCTATTTAAATATTTTATTCATAACAATTCATATGCTATTTTTGAAAGATAACCCATTTTACAATGCACAAAAATGAGTCGGACAGTTTTTTTGTCCGCCAGTTTGCCATCTGGTGAACATTTTCAATGTTATCAGTGGTGATCCTACTTTTTGTCCGTCCCGAACGCTCATCATTAGTCAAGCTGGTATGACCATGTTTAAATTGAGCTATTCGTCTTTTCAAGGTGGCAAATGATGGAGCAGAGTCCCCGTAAACAACGTTCAACTTAGTTTTAATTTGCGCAGTCGTTTTGTCTTTCAAATGCAAGTATTTAATCATGGCATGATATTCGATTTATTCCATTTATACAAAAACACTGACACAAACGACTGTCAAACAACTAAGCGTCCAAAGTGGTTCAAAGCACATATGATTGTAGTATCCGAATGGCTTTGACGAGTAATGTCCATCTTCATGCTGAGGCTTAAACATTTCAGACTATCCTAGTAATTCTAATAAGCCGAATCGATTGTATTTTTGTAAAATATAGTAGCCTAGGTCATTTGACATCCGACTTTGATACTGATGTTTTTGTGATTGTCTGTTGGGTGTATGATTTTCCAGCCGTCGTCCGTAAAAGAGCTCTTGGCCTTCTAATGTTTCGATAAATTCTTCTCTTCTTTCATTTTTTTTTAAGAGCTTTGGAATTAAATCATTAAGGTGTCCCGTATCGTTATGTTCAAATTTTAGGAGTAAAGTAGACTTCATTTCAAGTAACAAAAACGCAAAACTTGTATATCCATTTTTATTTGTTTCAAAGTTACAGATCTATGATTGTCAGATCATGTAAAAAATGTAATACCAAAGTCAATAAAAACTGATTTTATTTAAAAAAGTTCAATTAATAATATTTTCGAAATGTCCACCTCCTTGTTGAATGCAGGCTTGTGCCCGTAAGCCAACAGAAGAAGTACTTATCCGAATTTCATACTTGTTTTGTCGGATTTGCTCGGCAGCCAGGTGAATACGATCCAACAACTCTTCTCTTGTGTTCGAAACTTGCGCGTAGACTAAATTTTTCATGTATCCCCATAAATAAAAGTCAAGGGGATTAAGATCGGGTGATCTGGGTGGCCATGCAACAGGACCCCCTCGACAAATTCATCTTGGATAATTGACGTTAACCCAATTTCGGAGAGCAATTCCGAAATGTTGTGGTGCCCCATTCCATGTGAAACCACAAGTCTCGTCGAACATTCAGCGGGACATCCTCTAAAAGACCTGGCAGTTCGTCAATAAGAAATTGAAGGTAATTGCCCAAACGTTAATAGAAAATTCATGTTGAAATTTAGATGGGCGTATAGCTTTGCGATTTTCTGATGACCACCTGTGCAGGTTTCTCAGATTGGTAACACCACTTTTCGTGAACGTCGATTCATCTGTCCAGAGGACTGTTCTGCAGAAGTTAAAATGAAGCCGTGACTGTCTTAATATCCAGGTAGAATAAACTAGACGAGCATAGTGGTCTGCCTCAAGCAAACCGTATCCCCTGCGATAGTGATATGGATATAAGCCCTCACGTTTTAATATTGGCCAAACTGTCGTTCGTGGCACTCCTAGTTGTCTAGCGATTCGACGTACACTGGGAGTTGGATCCCTTGTAACAATAGCTACTGCTTCTTCCTCTCAGTCTGCTGGCAAATTTACTCCTCGGTCGAAAAGATAATCACGCAGTCCGCACTCCCGAAATTGTCTGTGTACTTCCAGAAACGTTCTGTAATGAGGAATGCGCCTATCGGGAAACCGATGTCGGTATTCGACAACTGCGTAATGTAATCCTTTATTAAAAAATGCAACGTTAACAGTCATCTGAACATTTGTTTATTGTATGATATTCATGGTTCAGCACTTACGAAATAAGTAAGAACCTTCTTTACCATAAATCAATTTCCAGTTCTCTTTTTTGTAGATCTCCAAGAAACTACTGTATGCTCTACGACACGTGTTTATTTATTTTAGGATAACATTTTATTATGCGACGTTAACAATCACAGGCCTGTTATTGAATCGTATAACTTTTTTTTTAAATAAAATCAGTTTGTATTGACTTTAGGATTACATTTTTTTTCATAATCTGACAATCACATTCATAGATCTGTAATTTTGAAACAAATAAAAATTGATATAACAGTTTTGCGTTTATGTTACTTGAAATGAAGTCTACTTTACACTCCTAAAATTTGAACATAACGATATGGGACACTTGTATATCTACGTACACGTTTTAGTCTTTAAATACTCTCCGAAATCTGCTAAATAAACTTGACGATTTTATATACAGTTCGAAAGACCCTTTCCATGTCATTCATTATCTACCTGTTAAAATATCATACAATCTTTCATGTAAAGTCGTCATTCTTAATAATATATTTAATATTTTGATTAAAATATTAGTTTGAAAAAAAAAAACACTAACGCGTAAATGTAGATCAATTCGTGGTCTTTCAACTCTATATTCCTTGATTAAATGGTGTGATCAGTTTTTGTTATATTTCAAACAATAGAAAATTAGGCGTAAGTATAAAACATTCTATATATTCTTTAATTTTAACAGAAACAGAATTCAAGAACCTTTCAGACGTTAAAAAATTCGATTATTTGCTCGGTATGTCAATGTGGATGTTGACAGAAGAACGCAAAAATGAGTTGTTAAAACAGAGAGACACCAAATTGAACGAGCTAGAGACGCTGAAAAGGAAAACACCTTCCGGTTTGTGGCGGGAAGATTTGGACGCATTTCTGGAAAAATTGGATGTAATTGAAACAAAAGAAAGAAATGAAGTAGCATCTACTCCTAATGAGAACGTGAAAGAAACTAAGAAAACTTTATTAGTACGTTAATATTTTATATAATATATGTATATTGCACAGTGGGGTTTTGTTTTGTGATACGGTAATGTTTTAACATTTTTTAAATAATTTTAATATCCAAACAGGATAGGGTAGGCATTGTTGCAATGATCTATAAAACACATTTTTAAAAAAAAGTTAAATCAAAACTATTGAAAAACCTTAATAATTCCTAATGTAAATGTTTTATGTATCCGAAAATGTTTTTGATTTTGATCTTTTACAAGTGAAATAAGAAAAGAGTATCTAAACGTAGGTGTATATCAAGTTTTTTCAGGATGAAATCTCACGAAACAAAGCCTCGTTTAATAACAAACATGTTTTTACACTAAAAAATTTACATGTGACTCGTTTTTATTAATTTACTAGCTGAACCCGGAAATGCTTTGCTATTACTAGATTTGAGTATATATACCGGACGTCCTTGAAATAAAAAGACAACGTATGAAAAATGGAAAGATTTAATTATATAGAATATGGATCCAAAATGTTTACCCAAAATTCCCTCATAAGCGAAAAAAAATGACAAAGATATTTAAAAAAAAATTGTCACGCTACTGTGCGATCCACTTACCAGTGACGATATCTTAAAGCTGACGCCCAATAACAAAAAGAATAGTTTTGTTATTGTCTTTCTCGCTTTATGTTTCGTCTAATTGTCGATCGCTATGTACAGTCTGCGCCTTAGAAATCGGGACACTGAAGTTGTGTTTTAATTGTAGCTGTTAGAAAGCATTGATAAACTTCAAATTTTGTGTGACATAGACATATGCTTGACAGGTAATACTACAATGATCATAAAAAATATGGTTGCGTCTAGATTTGATGATTAGTTTTATCCTAGAAGTGATCAGAAAAAACAAAATAGATAGATGATAAATATTTTTACTCGCGGACAAAAATGTCTATTATATAACACAAACAAGAAATAAATTATTAATTTAAAAAGCATTTAATATCTTGTTATTGCTCCATTTTTTGCAAGCCTCTAATCGCTGTGGCATAGAATATATTACATTTGCTACAATATTCGGATCTAGATTTTCCCAATGATGTAAAACGTTATCACTAAAGGCCGGATTATATGCAAAAAAAAAAACTGAAAATATGCAGATGTTTTAGCCTAAATATGCACTTCTTTATGAAAAATATGCAGGTAAAAAAATACGATGAATGTTAGAAAATGGAATACTGTATAAAAAAATATTCTATTATGTTTACTACAAGTTTATTTAGAACATTTTACAACATAATTAACTATGAAAACAATTTACAATCACATATTTCTCGAAAGTTTTCAATAGGAAAATTGTGACGCTTGTCTGAAAACATGTATTTATATATTGAAAAGGTTCGTTCTACGCCGACGCTTGTTATAGAAGCATATTTCAAATTAGAAATATCATCTATTGTCAACTCAATATTTTCTACTGAATCACTGCAAGCGTTTAGCAATGTCCTTTGGCTTTTTAAAACCTTCATTTTTTCCTATTTCACTTAAAAATTTTTCATTCACATACTGGCCCACTCCTTTAACATCAAAACATTACTTTTCAAATTTGTTTATTATTTCAACGCTCTCGATTAGCGACATAAATTGTTTTTCCAACTGCAAGATAGAAGTGGAAATAAAACTAATTGGCTTTAATAAACGCCAACTGTTGAGGTATTTCTCTACTCGAATACGCCTTGTGGGCGTCTATCACAGATTGCGCATCCCTATCAAGATCCATAATTGTCTTTATTCCTTCATAATGATTTGCATGAAAAATAGCAGCCTCCAACCACGTTCCCCATCGTGTGTTTACTGGGTTAGGAGGAAGCGGAACACGGGTAGATGTTTGTAAAACTGAACTCGTAATGAGGCCTTTAAAAATACTTTCTTAACACTACTAATTAAAGTATTTACTGAGGGAAAATGGTTTCTGACTTCTTCTGCAACATGATTTAGTCCGGGGGCCAGCAAGTTGTGTGAATTAAATTTGGGTAAAAAACTTTCAAGTTGAAAGCTGCCTTCACCATGTATGGTGCAGCATCCGTAAAAAACAATAGAATTTTCTCTGTTGGAATCGATTCCGGTAAGAAGAAAGTTGCCAGTTCTTCCTGTATAAACCTTGTTATTGTTACATTATTTGCCTTTTCCAACTATTTGGATGAAATTAAATAAGATTTTGCTGGAGCCGATACGTTAAGGATACCAATCATTAAATGAACTATGTATCAGGCCACACTATCAGTAGTTTCATCTACGCATATATAAAGATAATTGTTTGCAACAACCTTCTTAATGCTATTCAATATTTCTGCATAGATACAGCGAATATATTTTTTTCTTAACGTGCTCTCGTCGGGAATATTATATTTGCTGATGTACTTTTGCAAAAATAACTTGACATTTAAATTGTTTAATTTATGTAGTGGAATATCTGCTGACACAAACATTTGACACAAATCTTCATTAAATTGTTCTTGTTCTGATTTTTTGGAAGTTGATGGCAAACATCGCGGTAATGTTTGCTGACTCTTCTTCGCCAATTTCATCTTTGTTTGTTTTGCAGCATGAGATGGAGTTTTCATATGATGGTCAACTTGGAACTTTCTCTCACTTGTAATCTGCAAAAAAAAAATATCACATCATCGGTTGTTTTCTTATAAAATATAATAATTAATTAATAAGAGGAAATAAACTTAATATTTTACTCACAATCTTTTCAGCAAGCTGCGCAAAACACTTTTCCTCCATCCATACGCAATTCTGAATAAGGTGCAATCCATCCAGGCACAGTCGCTATTTTCGGCATTTAATCTTATTTGTGCAGTTCCAACGCTACCAGGAAAATGCACTGCCTCTCTACTGCACGGCTTGCGAACTCGAATGGATTGTTTCTTATAAAATTTACAAGCATTTTGTCCTGCTCCGGCGTAGATATTTTTTACGGCCTGTTCCTAACTGTCTACTTAACATATGCTGCTGTCTCCATTTTTGTAATATTCTATATACAGTACTTTTGTCTGCGTTAAATTCCACAGCCAATTGTCGTGTAGACCATCCATCTTGAAGTCTGAAATATTCTTGCCTTCGTTATTTCATTAGGGTGATGTGCCATGATAAATTCTAAGAAACACTGATAATGAGTAAAATACACTCACTGACATAATATTAAATATACTGAAAACCATAACAACAGCATACGTCCTATTTATACGATAGAAAATACACCAAATTATGTTATACCACTTGTCCCAATTTCTTGGGCGCCGACTGTGCGACGTTCGATACTTCTTTGATTAACGATAGATACAAAATAGGAAGTTAAATGCTCGTAGACTTGTTCTTTTAATACATTGTCTTTAAAAATTTACACAAATTTTTAACAGCTGAATTTCGTACCAGGTTATCGAACTTTTACTTCTGAATCCTTATATTTCTTACTTCTCGTAACACAAAAACATTGACGTACTGATGTTAGTTCTAAAAGTCCACAAATTATTTTTAGTATGATTTTTGAAATGGGTTTGTAAATTAATGTAACACACGTCTTAATTTCAATTTACTTGAATGTATAAGCAGCTTGATTTTGTACGAAGTTATTGACCTTAGCATAGAGTTTTTATAACATCGACAACTGTTACGTATGTAGCGTATATTCACATATTTATTTTAATATATATATATATATGTATATATTTAATTTTTTGGGGGGAGTTTAGCAAAATTAATCTCTATTACTTAAATCAGTTCTTTATTTTTTCTCCCAATATTTCGCATAAAGATTGTATGCCTCCTCAAGGGGTCACTTTAAGAATAGATGGAAACAAATTAATTACTTAGTAACTATATAAAGTCGTTAATACTTACAAATGTTAACTATTTTTTCTATGGAGAAATTACCCGCCTCACTATACATAATTTTTACAATATTTTAAAAGTAATCTGACTAATAACTAGTTGCTGTTATTAGTCAGATTACTTTTAAAATATTGTAAACGTTATGTATAGTTTGTTTCCATCTATTCTTAAAGTGCCCCTTGAGGAAGCATACAATCTTTATGCAAAAAAAATCCCTTCCATACATGTTCTAACAGCAAAGACTCCTGGTCTAATTATATATATATATATATATATATAATTTACTTGAATTTATAAACAGCTGATTTTGTATGAGGTTATTGACCTTAGCATAGTTATTATGTTCTAGTTTTTATAACATCGACAGCTGTTACCTATGCAAACATTCGCTGTAGCATATGTGTGTGTGTGTGTCTAACTTCAATAGAGGTATATATTTATTATTTATGAATTCCGAATATTTTGAATTCATAGGCGGAACATGATACAATTTTCAGGGGTTTTTTAATTTTGGGGTTCGCGTCTATAATTAGATATTTCCATTTTTCATACGTTGTCTTTTTATTTCAAGGACAGCCTGTATAGATTAAATGAACACAATTGAAAGTTTGATATCAATTATTATTGTATTTAGTTAAAATTAGATGTTTACATATAACGAGACTTCACAAAAATCAACCTTCGCTTTATAAAGGTAGGAATGTAAATAAATCCAATTGTCAAAACAATAGCGCTACAGCATTTCTTACCTCGTGAATTTCAATGTGAGAAATACTGTCTCGTGGCGTCATTTATATTTCAATAATAGTACTGCTACTATTGATATATTATTAGGCCCCTAACTTTCTTGCTATTGGTCAGATCGAGGATTGCAATAGCCTTAAACCTTCTCCGGACAACGCAGATCATTCTGCAAAAAGCCACGTGTAAATCGGTCTAGTAGTTTTTTAGTCTACAACGGACGCATATACGAACATTTCATTTTATATAACGTACCTTCAAAAACTTTCCTCGTTATAGTAGGCGTTTTTTTAAGTAATTAGGCAATCAAAGATTGGTGCCCATGCGAAGCTTTAGAAAACTCCAAATTCTTGTCATACATAAATTCAAATTATAAACGCTTATATTTTTTAAATTATTTTATTATAATGCTAGAGTTACAACATAAACTATTTATTATTCAAAGTTACTATAGAACTGGCCAAAAATTATAAAATAGAGGTTGGTTTTATTCCACTAATCAGTGCTTACAGAATTTCCGGCAACAGTATCCTAAGCTGTCAAGCTACTTACACACAACTGCAAAAATATATTTAAGCTTGCGTTATTAAATTTGATGAAACAGGGGCAATAACTAATAAACCTGGCGGTGGAACACCTAGAAAACTAACAGCGAACTTCATAGAGGATATTCGACGTCGAATGGAAAACTCACCCAAGAAATCAATCGCAAAACTATCATACTATTTTAAAAAAGGACTCGAAAGTTGTTTCTATATAAAATTCAAGCAGTTTTGGAACCCAAACAGGTAGATTTTCTTACGAGAGTACAGTATTGTCTATGGGTTTTGAATATCATAAATAATAATGACATTCTCGACAAATATTTTCGGATGAGACTTGGCTCCATCTTTCAGGATATTTAGACAAGCAAAATATGAGAATTTGGTATGCAGAAAACCCTCATAAATTTGTGGAGACTACCCATACATCCACAAAAAATAGGCGCCTGGCTAGCAGTTTCAAGAAGACGAATTATTAGGCCTATATTTTTTAATCAAACCATAACTGCTAACAGATATCGAAATGAATTATTAGAGCCGTTTATTCATGAACTTCATGATGAAGAACTTACGCAAGGATATTTCCGGCAAGATAATGCACCAGCGCATAAATCTCCAGAAACAATAGCTTTTTTCCAAGAATTTTTCGATAAAAGAATTATTAATTTTTCTCTCCAGATTTGACAATTTTTCAAATATTAAAGAATACCATTTTCAAGACCAGACATCACACAATCGAAGAGCTTCGTAATGCTATTGCGAATTCTTGTGCTGACATAACCCAAGAAATCCTAATAAATGGCTTTGAAATCATGAAGCGTAGAGTTAAACTTTGTCTTCAAAATAATGGTCAACATTTACAACATCTGCTTTAGTATTATTTTCTTTTAATAATAAATATTTTTTCAAAAACTAAATTACTGATTATTACACACATGACATAACCAAACTATCAAAATCATACGTTTGCGAGCACTGTCACCAACCATTTAAAAAAAAGCAAGGCCATCTCTAATGAGGAAAGTTTTTGAAGGCACGTTATATATAGATATGTATCAATGAAGAAATAATGTTGCTTATTCAAATTACATATTCGCGTATCATAAATTTCATTATCGCGATTTTATTTGATATACTTTTCATAGGGCAGAAAGAAAATCAATTTACAAGAAACAATGCCATCACCAAATGGAAGAAGAATTCAGCCCATTATAACTGATGACTTGAAAAAAAAAATACAAACAGCTATAAAATCTAAGGAAAATAGGGGAAAGAGAGGAGCGAAACAAGAAGACGTAAGTTAAAAATAGATGGCGTGTGAAGTGTGTTTTTTTTATTTTATTTTTCTTTTTTTCTTTTATTTTTTTTAATGTAAAGGATGACAAGGATGAATTTGATTTGATGGTACAGGGCAAGAAGACTTTGAAAGACAAAATTGGCACTCCAGAAGAAGTAGAAAAGAAGGCACGTAACAAAAAACCTAAAGATGGCTTAAAACAGACAAAGATAAATTTCAAAAAGAAAAGTCCTGACCAAAAGGGTGAGTATAACACTTGGCTATATTCCATAATTTCAATAACGATTGATATAATGTGGATATATACCATTAAACATCATCTTTACAAATAAGTGATGCTTTAATAACATTAATTTTTTTAAGATTTCCGTTATCTATTTTCCTTATCGCATGCTCTAATGCTATCCCTCTATTAATTACAAACTTCTCATTTTCTCCTTTTTATGTTAAATCACTGATAGTTTTCCATTTCTGCATACCGACTTCTCGAAGGCTTTCGCATTCATTGTTTCCCAATAAACTTAGGCACTTTAGCTTTAATTATTCGGTCATTAGATACTTCCAACTTACCATTTCCCAGCGATCGCAGAATGTTTTTGCAATTGTTATTCGTGAAGCAATATTATGGCTACTTCCGGTGTACCGCAAGGCTCTAATTTAGGCTCATTGCTATTCAATTTCTTTATTAATGACATTGGACATACTATTTCTTCGGATAAATTTCTTTTTGCGGATCTTAAAATATTACGATTGATTTCCTGCCTGGAAGATTGCAATTTGCTTTAGCGTGATGTTGAAAATGTGTTTCAATGGTGGGCGGTGAAAAACCTTCCCCTAAATAGGAACAAGTACAAAATAATGCCTTGCAGATCTGAGAGAATTGTTTTTAATTCCCAATTGCATAATTTGTGTTTGGAGCGTTGTTGAGCGTCGTATCGAATAATATACCCAGGTCCCTAAGACCTGGGTATATTATTCGATACGACGCTGAACATTTCAATGAACATTTTAAATTTATTAGGTTGTCGGCGACAAAAACCCTGGAGTTTTTCATTTGAAACTGTCGTTCTTTTACTAGTTAACGGGCTCTGAAAGCTCTCTTCTTTTCGATGGTTCGTTATCGTCTCGAGTGCGGTTCAGTAGTATGGTATCCACACTACCAAACTTTTTGTCGTCAACTGGAGATGGTGCAGCGGAAATTTGCTAAATTTATCTAGTTTCAATCTGGCCGAGTTTATTCAGAAAGAAACGTTGACCATCACTTAATACTTTCACGCTTTCACCTGCCTTCCTTGAAATTTAGGCGTGTTTCCTGTATCATTGTGTTTGTTTTTAAATTGTTGAGGGATATTATTGACTCGTCGAATCTTCTTCGACAAATTAGTGTGTTGGTGCCGCGATTTGGTCACGGTATCGTGCACATTTTACTTATCTAATGCTCGTACAAACGTTTTATTGAAGTTATGTACCAGAATTTTAATACAATATCCTCAGATTATGATATTAACAGTTCACCCCCAAACAGTTAATCAAAGCATTGCTCAACATTTCGATAAGGTCGTTTAGTTTAGTTGGAATTGTGCCTATTTATTAGTTCTTAATTTTTTTATTTTCTTTTTCTTTTTTTTTCCATATGTAATTGTAAATTCTGTGATCTTCACTACCTATTATTATCTATTACTTTGTCCTGTAATTGGAACTTGTTCTGTTTGAAAATAAAGATTATTATTATTATTTAATTGTCATACCGATTAGTTTTCTTGGTTTACCACGTATACTTAGTTCTTCCAGTTCTGATATGAGTTTTCCTCTTTTAATTGGATTAAATGCTCGCTGAAAATCTACGCAAAGCAGTTTCATATCTATTCGGAATTCTCTCACTTTCTCCATAATCTGTTTGGGTGTATGGATGGTACCTATTGTCGATCATCCTTGGATGAATCCAATATTAATATTAACCTATTTTGTTCCTGCTTTCATTAATCAAACTTTTCTTACTTAATGTTGACAAATTCTTATAAGTAAGGTTTAGTAATGTGATTCCCCTACAATTAGTGCATACTTGCTATCTCTTTTTTTATGTACGTTTATAATCCAGCTTCCCATTAATCAGGTATTCTTTCATCTCTACTCTTTCATATAGATAATTGTCATAATTAAAGAAGGCAGACTATGTGCCCCAGCAGTAGCGTTTCGTGGAGAGTTTAGCAGAATAACAGTGCGCTTACTTAAAAATAAATATATCGAATCCCTATACAAAACGTTAAGAAAAAACGTAAATAACTTACCCAACATGTTTACATTGTTGCAAAAAAATGCGGATGTGCGCGATGAAAAAACTGCACCATAATATATGTTTCTGTATTAGTCTCGGAAGGGTTCGTACGTAGCGACGTATATATATGTTTATATACAGAGAAGGATTGTTCGACGTTGAGAGATGTTATATTTGCATAGTTAAAGCGCTCTTTGTATCTGTACAACAATGTAAACATGTTGGGTAAGTTATTTATGTTTTTTCTTAACGTTTTGTATAGGGATTCGATATATTTATTTTTAAGTAAGCGCACTGTTATTCTGCTAAACTCTCCACGCAACGCTACTGCTGGGGCACATAGGCTGCCTTCTTTAGTCATAATGTTAAAATAAAATTGGAATAATACATTTCTAAACATATACAGCATATAACGAGCCATCGAAAAAAATCATAGTTGGAGTAGACTGAAATTGGGTTGGTACTTTAACCACTTCCACATAATGACACATTATTTGATGCTTGACAGTTTCATTTGGTTTCATTGTAAAAAAAGGTTATGGCATTGAGTTGAGATGATACTACAACAAAAAAGAAAACAAATAATTTATTTAATATCGAAATCATAATCAAAATTTACATATAGCTACAGAAGGTGTTGAAAATGTTGTCCATTTACATCTAAACACAAACAATTTTCTTAATAAGAGTTTTGAAAAATTTGACACAAACTTATAGTTTCAATGTCAAATAATGAATGTCATTATGTGGAAGTGGTTAAAGTATCAACCCAATTTCACAGTCTACTCCAATTATGAATTTTTTCGATGGCTCGTTATAAGTACACTGATGAAAAAAAGTGACGAGCACACCTTGTATAATCTGAACGTGTCAAGATAAATGCGTAGATTTAGCGGAGCATTAAGGTCTCCTCTAGACGAGTTTGCGCAGTGAGTTTTGACTTCTTCTATCGCTGCATTTTGTGCGTGATGGAAGGCCGTTCGCGTTATCTGAGTGAGTTTGAGCGAGGAATGGTTGTGGGGATGCACATAACAGGAGTATCCTTCCGTGATATCGCGCGCCGTCTCGAGTGGTCATTATCGGCAGTGCAGCTGGCATGGCAAGAATGGATGGAGCAAGGACGTACGCGCCTTCAGCCGCGAGCGGGACGGCCCCGCGTGAGCACAGCACGCGAGGATCGCGCCCTTGTGCACAGCGCTTTAGCGTCGCGTACGTCTTCCTCAAGGCAACTTGGAGCCGTTTGGCCTGCAGGAAGGGAAGGCGTACTCACTACGCGAACCGTACGGGGGCGTTTGCTAGAAAGTGGACTGCGAGCGCGCTGTGCGTTGCAGCGAATTCCACTGACTCGCGAGCACCGCCGTACACGGCGCTAGTGGGTGGAGGCTAGACATCAGTGGGTTGTCGAGCGGAGGCACATTTTGTTTTCCGACGAATCAAGGTTCGAATTGAGCACCAGTGACGCGCGAATTTTGTTTCATCGGAGACGTGGTGAGCGTCACCTCGAGAAGTTTATCTAACCAAGCCCTATCCACCGCCAGCAGGGCATTATGGTATGGGGTGCTATTACACATGGTGGACGTACACGTCTGCTGCGTATGCAGCATACGATGACGGCTCGCCGCTACGTAGATGAGGTGTTACGGCCCGTTGTGCTTCCCTACGTTCGACGGCGCCCACATCTCTATAAGAGAACCATATACGGATGCTGCCATGGCCGGCACGTTCTCCGGATCTCAATCCGATCGAACATGTCTGGGATATGATCGGTCGGAGATTTCAACGTTATCCGGCTTCCCTGGGTAACGTTGGGGAGCTATGGAGGCGAGTTGAAGCAGCATGATTGAACATCCCTCCCGCTACCATACAATGACTTATTGACTCCATGCCTCATCGTGTAGCGATGATACGCGCCGCTCGCGGGGGATACTCCCGCTATTAATGCATCCCCTCCCAGCAGGGCTGCGCCGCTGTCCAGATGAGGGTAAGTTATGCTATGTTATAGAGCGTTTCACGCCCATGATGAAGTACAGGCCATATGGAGATAGCGTACATAGTTGCCAAGTCGCGAACTCATTCCTACCAACATACCTTTATTGCTGTTAGTCAGGCCTGCTGTCAATAGTATTGTATTGACATAACCTTAATTGTATTTATAATGAACAAAATTTTAAAATTATTATTCTTAGTTTGCATCTGTTTATAATATATTCGATGCCAAGAAAAAGTAAATAAGAGTGAAATATCATTCTAGTTAATGTATATGAAAAGTAAATCATTATATTAACAAACTACTTAAAATTGTATGTTTAAGTTATAATTTGGTTTAACCAACACACCATTTGTATACTCAAGGTTTGTTTTGAATTAAAACAATTATTTTATATATATTGGTTTCCTTTATTATAAAAAATAGTTTGATTTGCCTATTAGAATACAAGCAATAATCATAAAAAGTTTTATTGTGTAGACCATAAACATACAAAAAATACTGCAATATAGATATATTTAACCAATAACATAAAAATATCAACATCATAAAAACCTTATTTTTTAAATTAAATTCAAACTTGACTGCTATAGTAACATTAGTTATAGGTTTGTTCCGAGAAAAATCCCTATTATTTTTAGTGAATCGGTATTTAAATCTGTTCTACAGCCACCATCGTGTACTATAATACTGCCTACAAATTGGCTAAAAGAGATGCAAACTGTCAGAGATTCGTTCTTGGAACAGACCTACAATCCACTGGATGTTGAAGCAGCATTCGAATAGCCGACAGGGTCAGTTAATAAATCGTCTTCCATATCATCAGTTCAACCTGAGTCTCCTACATGGATGATAAACTCCTCAACATCATCTTGCAATCCATCGACAATCCACATTTCTTCTTCAATTTTTTTTACATGCTGAATATAATTCTTCCAATTGTCAGCGGTCACATTACTATAGGCACTCGTAATTAATGGTGCCATATCTTTTACTTTGAACGTAGTGTTGTGCATCTTTATGTGATTTTTCACTTGGGCCCAACCATCTCTATTGGATTCAGCTCACAATGGTAAGGTGGTAAACGTAGAACTTCTCGGCCAGCATCTTTCGCCAACATATCAAGCTTATATTTGTCATATTGATATTTTACTTGTGATACACTAAACAACAAATCTCTTTTTAACATATTATCTTCCACGGATATATTTTTTTCAGTCAGCCAGTCAATTATATTTTCTTTTCTCTATGCATTTGTAGGTATCTTCTCAACCTTTCTGCTGTGGTACTATGCATTGTCTAGAAAAATTACAGCATTTTCAGGAGTATTTGGCAATAAATGCTCAATGAATCAGTTTTCAAACGTATCTGCATCCATCTCATTATGTGCTTCAGCTGTATTTTTCTTGCATAGAAATGTTAATTCGGCACCAGGAAGTAAGCCATTTTCATTGCCAGCATGTACTAATGCAAAGCGAGGACCAAGACCACTCGGAGATTTTAATCCTGTACTCAATCCTCGAACAAATGCTTCTCGAGTACTTTTTATTGTAGTATCTTGCCAGACTTTACTTACTGTGTGACCTACATTAACCCACGACTCATCTGTGTAAACTATACACCTACCTGGAACAAATATTATTTTAGGTATATGCTTTTATATAAAGAACAAAGAAACTTTACCTTCATTTCGAAATGTCTTGATATCTTGCAGATACTTGTGTCTCCATCTTATAATATCATCTCGTTCAATGAGTATGCTTTTCCGTTTATCAGTTTGAAATTCAAATCCAATATCTTTCAAAAGTCCATATAATGTTGATCGTGTAAAAGTAGGGAGATCATTGTCGTTGTTGATGGTAGCAAGAACTGTATTCACAGTGGGTGGTATGTTTTGCATGAAAAATCTATGAACTTGTCGTACAAGTGCGTGTATATTTTCATCATAACGGTGTAGACGAGCATTTACTTGTACCCCTTTTCTCTTCTGCTTGTTTTTTTTTGGACTCAACACCGGCCCTTTTTCTTGTTCCTTTCTCATGTTGTATATGCTGTGTAATCAACAATGTAGTGCTTCACTTGCTTCAGCAGTAGCAGTAACAGTCATAGGTTTTTTAAGAAAATGATTAAAAACATTTAGTATCATCTGCTTTTCTCTTCCACTAAAACATTCACCCCTTCGTGATTTTTTCTCTCCAGGCTCCATTACTGAAGTTTAGAATCTGTAACGGTAATGTTTTTATTTACGAGCACATATCCTTCACATTCCAACTTATCACAAACTTTTGTAAACAACAACGGGAGAATATAATAAAGAGAGAGAGAATATAATATATAATAATAAGAATATAAGGTATATAATATAATAACACTATAACAATGTAACAAGAACGAAGAACAACAAATAATATTTAATAAAAATACGGAAAGGAACAATTTGACACTTGACAAGATAACAAAGTGAACAAACTACTGTACTGTAGCAGTCTGGTTATCTGTACGAATTAAAAATCCCCAATAAAAATTAATATAAATTTTCGACATAGCGAGCGGTGGAAAAGGATAGCGCGATGCAATTTCTTAAAGAAAATAAAAGAGGGGAATGCTCCATAAGAGCCCATACTTCATCGTGGGCGTGAAACGCTCTATAGTACTACTTCCATACCAAATTTCATTGCGTTAGAACCACTTCTTCAGATTATACAGGGTGTGCTCGTCACTTTTTTCAGACAGTGTATTTCTATAATTTACTAATGGTTTAAAATACCACCACATATAAAATAAAATATTTATTCATATTTTATATTTTCCTCATTTAGCAAATGGTAGCCCTAAAAAAAGAGGCAGAAAGAAGCTATCAGATAGTGAAGAGGAGGATGATATTAGTGGGTCCGATCTTGAATTTGTTAATATTCCAAGCCCAGTGACAAAAGAACGTGTTCTTAGCAGGAGGGCTGCAACTAAAACTATTAAATACAATATAGATCAAAGTGAATCAGAGGGAGAACCGGAATTATTTGATAATGACGCCGTAAAGGAAAATAATGTCCAACAAAATATGGTAAGTTCTGAAAGCGAAAATGAGGCACCACCAAAAAAAATGGATACGTCGGAAGACATGTTTGATATGTTAGTTGGGAGGAAGTCAAGTGATTCACAAAATGAGGAGCCAGTAGTTACTAAACCACCTCCAGTGACGAAAGCAGATTCATCCAGTAAAAGGAAACATATTAGTATAAGTGATTCTGATGACAGTGCTCCTAAACAGAAGAAACTTACAAAAAGAAAGCTCAAAAAAATACAAGATTCAGATTCGGAATCAGATGCTAAACCCAAATCAGATCCTAAACCCAAGAAAACTGTTGGAAGGAAAAAGCAAAAAAGTCAAAGTGATGATTCTGACTTTGATGCGAAAAAGAATACAAAGTCGAAGAAGAAAAAGAAAACTGATACAGATGAAGAAGATTATGCACCACCTGTATCTAAATCTGGTAGAGCACCTAGAAATACAAAACCTACTAAGTACGTTGACAGTTCGGAATCTGACTAAAATATCAATTCAATATCCTTTTTTAATTCAATTTTATATTTCCCTGTATGTGTAATTTACTTTAGAGTTTTACTATGTAATTATTATTACTTTTTTAAGGTATTTCTAGTATTCATTTTATTTTGTAATAAATAAGATTTTGTGTATTAATGTGTTTTATTTGCATAATAATAATAATAGCCCTCATAACTAGCCCTGCAGGGCCTTGGGGTAGTAACATGGTAGGTTTGTTACAACTTGAGCCGTTCGGTACACTAGGATGGTAAGGTGGCTAGCGCTACGCACCGACCGCCTATTATTACTAATTTTTTTTTTGTCGAGTTGATACCAGGGTTTAAACCCGGTTTATCAGATTCATAGTTTAGTAACCTACTCACTAGATCAACACTCCTTTTTTATATTACAATCCTAGTAGATGTATAGGAATAAAATTGAAGAGTTTATTACATTAATTTATCTTGGATGATATAAAAGAAATAATATAACGTTCAACAGCATTCTTTTAAAAACTTAACTATTATAAATCCGTCCTTTCGTTTTTATTACTTGAAAGATTCTGTTTGGAATTTCGATTGAATCCTCAAATACATCTTTTTCTCCGTCTTTTTCTATGCCTTATCCATATTACAACTTATTATGTCAACCTTCTGATAATATGTTTGTGCATTTTTATCTCCTAGCTTAGCAACCCTCATTATAATCAATGACTCAAAAATGTAAATTTTTGATAATACTGATCAAAATATCCGACATTAAAAAAAATATGTTTCGTTTTACCGGGTGGCGTGCGGCAGACGCATGGATTTGAAATTGTAAGTTACACAATGACCAATTTTTTTATTTTTTTCCTGATTCATTAACATGGGAAACTTAAGTCTATACGGTTTTGAACAAAGTATCGCACAAATGGCGCCCCTCAAACTCCAAATACTGAGTAAACCTTTTTCTGAAGTTTTCGTACACTTTTTCAAGCATTGCCACAGGAATTTCGGCTATTTAGGCTCGAATGTTGTTTTTGAGGGTTTTCAGGGTCCTGAGAGGTTGTTGTATACAAGCGATTTTAGGTATCACAAGAGGCCAAATCAGGAGAGCCCGCTGGCCAGTTCAAATCGCCTATTAGGGAGATGAGGCGACCGGGGAATCTGTCTCGCCAAAAATTTGATGCAAACCCTTGCTGTGTGAACTGTGGCTCCGTCCTCCTGAAACCAGGCGTCTTCCTGCTCTATCCCTTCCAATTCGGACAAGAAAAGATCATGGTCAGGTAACGTGCAGAAGTGACTGTAACTATTTCTTGACATTGCACACCATACCGTCATCTTGTCGGAGTGCAGGGGCCTTTGGCGGAGCTCCCTGAGATTAATATCACTCCAATAGCGCATATTCTGTTTATTGACATATCCATTGACTTGAAAATGTGCCTCGTCAGAAAAGAAAATAACCCCTTCTTGAGGCAACGCAGCAACCATGTTTTCACTAGCGAGTTGTCTGGCTTCAAAATTACGTGGCTTCAATTCTTGGACGATAACCATCTTATACGGGTGCAAATGAAGATATTTATTAACGATTCGTTGAATGGAACGTCTCGAAATGCCAAGGACACCTGCCTGTTTCTGAATTGAACGCCTGGGAGATTGTTGAATTGCAGCTCGAACCCTTGATATTTTCTAGGTAGTAACACTATTCTGAGACCCCCTTATCGTGGACAGATTTCCGGTATCCTGGAATGCATTAACCCACGCGAGAATTCGATATCGATCGAGAATTCGGCTGCCGGGGGGATATTGAACCTTAAACGGAAGACACGCGGACGATCGAACGGGCCTGTGACAAATAGGTCTGCACACAAAGAGCATGTTGTTCAACGGACCACTTCATTATGGCAACTGAAACCGTGTGAAACCTAAACTTCCCTCTCTTTCGAACCACCTCACTCTCGACCTTGTAGGACCGTTAGGAAGGGAACAGCGACCTTTTCAAATCCATGCGTCTGCCGCGCGCGCCACATTGTATTACAGCATTAGTATAAAGGGATGCGATAAAAAAATAATTAAAAGTAAAATCTGTCTATTCGAAATATGCTATTTGGTAATTTTAAACGAAATTAGTATTGATGCTGGGCGATGCGTCTAACTGCTAACAATAAACACATTTATGTATTTATATTTATGTAACTTTAATCCGCGATGCTTCGGCATGGAATGGTATCCAATACCTTCTTCGACGGCTTATATACAGGCTGATTCAAATTAAGTGCGCACTATTGCTATCTCTGTTATTATTGATTCTAGAAAGTAGGTTAAATTAGCAAAGTATTAGTGTTTTTAACATTGATTAGCATGCAGTTCATGAAAAAAAATTGAATAACGCATTTTCGAGAAATTTTAATTTTATAATTTTTTTAAATGAACAGCCTGTATATTTTTTAAAATTCTGAATGATAATGTTCTTTGTAATATAAAAGTTTCAATACACTATTGTCCTAAAACGAATAAAGTATTTACAGTGGAATTTAGTTGATGTCAAAGATACTCTTTCATTCTGTATAATCAGTAGTAGGCTTCTTTCACTTTAAACAGAACAAATAGTATGCCCTTTGTAAATGTCAATAACGTACTGAATATAAATCTTTCGCACGTTTAGTTATTAAAATTTTTTTTTTTTTATTTTGTGTTGTGTTCATTAGTTCTCTATTTATTTTTCTAAACATTTTGGTTTTACTTTCGTTGCTTAGTGTTTGACAATATTTCACTATGGTATTTCCTCATTTGGAGAAATGCGATATGTTGGAAGCATACATTTTATGTCGTAAAAATTCAATAAGGACTAGCGAATATTATGCTGAACACTATCCTTTACGACAGCAGCCAGATCGATGATACTTTCGAAAATTTTACAATCAGTTTAGACTGCATGATTGCTTATTTGGAAAGAAAAGAACAAAGAAAAATATCGTCGTCAACGAAGAAGTAGAAATTACAGTGTTAGCATATTTTGAAGCCCATCGCGAATTTTCCATTAGGGATGCTACTAAGGAATTGGCATTAAGTTATTCATTAGTTCAAAGAATCTTGAAAAAGCATAAGTATATCCCCTTTAAGTTCAGAATCATTGGTTTGTTAGTTTTTGTGATGAAAATTTGGATGGAGCACAGTGTATTTTATGGAGTGACGAAACAAATTTTTCAAATAGAGGCATGTTTAATAAGAAAAATAGTCACTACTGGTCTCAAGAAAATTTATTAAAAGTTCGTCCACATGCTGCACAAGTTCGATTTAGTTTTAACGTTTGGTGCGGATTAATTGGTTCGGTAGTCGTTGGTCCACTGTTCTACAATGGTACGTTGATAGGAAACAGATATCTGGAATTTATTCGTAATGTTCTAGAGGATTTCATTGATAACGCCAATTACCTGATGCACCAAAATTTATACTTTCAGCAGGACGGTGCTCCTGCACACAACTATCACCTAGTGCAAACCTACCTCGACACCATCTTTGCCGAAAAGTGGATTGGTACAAATGGTCCAATTCAATGGCCAGCACGCTCCCCTGACCTTTCACCTTTAGACTTTTTTCTTTGGGGATACTTAAAAAATGAGGTGTACAAAACGCGATACGACAACGTGCGCGAATTGCAAGACAAGGTCAGAGAAGTTTTTCGCCAATTAGATAGAAGGACAATCTTAAAAGCCACCCAGAGTGTACTGAAGCGGGCACGAAAATGTATCGAGCAGGAAGGTGACACCTTTGAGCAGTATTTATAAATTATACATGTACTTTCTTCTTTTTAATTTAATTTTGTAAGCTGTAATATGTTAAAATAAACATTAAACACAAAATATGTATCTGTTTTGTCAAAAGTTAACTGCTATAACTACTTTATTATTCGTTTTAGGACAATGATGTATAGAAACTTTTATATTACAAAGAACATTATCATTCAGAATTTTAAAAAATATACAGGCTGTTCCATTTAAAAAAAATTATAAATTTCAAAATTTCTCGAAAATGCGTTATTCAATTTTTTTTTTCATGAACTGCATGCTAATCAATGTTAAAAACACTAATACTTTGCTAATTTACCCTACTTTCTAGAATCAATAATAACAGAGATAGCAATGGTGCGCACTTAATTTGAATCAGTCTGTATATGGGCCGCCGACCGTCTCGATTTTTCTAGGTCCTTCTGTGTCTAGATTAGCCGAGAACGCGCGGGAGGTATTATACGTGACGTATTGTTGGATGAGTCATCACATTGCCCCCTTCTTAAAAGTTTCGTCGGCGCGAAACATGTCATGCTTTGGTTTCCTCGACCGATGGCGAAATCGACAGGTAGGGCCTTTGTTACATTGTGACGTCATATCGAAATAATAGTCCACGGTCTTATCTTGCCTGGATGGACAGGAATATTCAAGCCGGTAACTGCATACCAGAATTTCCATACCAGTATGTCGGAAGATTACTTCCAACATGCTCCTTACAATTTTCCAGTCCAGGCGGTCCAATCCACAACCCAATTTTGGAACTGCTAGTTTCAGAATGTCTTGTAACATTTGTTCGCGTAGGTGGGCCAGGGCCTCCAATAAGGCACGATAGGTTGGCTTCAGGTTTTACAGTTCTTTCGTGACCATATAAAATATGGGCTGTTCTTCATTTATTATTTGGAGACTCTTCCCAATTGCTGGTCCTTGCTGCCTTAATTTTTCGATTCCGCCAAATCTCTCTTTAAATTCTCTGGCAATTCCTTTGGCCCTTCGCAGATCTCGGGCTACGCAAGCGCGTAGTCGGGCGGCACCGTAAACAAATCTTGCTGTTTCTCGATGGTCACCCCAAATCGAGCTCTTCTCGAACCAGAATACTCTTCCATAAAATCTTCGAAGGTTACTTCCTGGTATTGGCTATCCAATCGGCGCAAGTCGGCGGCTTCGTCATTATTGTCTCCAGAGTAAGGGGCTAAGCGATTAAAATGTACGACTCTTGGCTTGGTATGAGGTGTTCGCTTGATGCGGTATATTACATCGTTAATCCGCTTCAACACCTCGTATGGCCCCTCCCAATTCTTTTGAAGTTTTGCAGATAGGCCCCGTCGACGTTGTGGATTATATAACCAAACCCGGTCGCCTTCATGGTAACCACTCTTCTCGGCGTTGCTGTCGTAGCTCTCCTTCATTCTAGTCACTAGCATCTTGGATATTCTGACTTGTTCATGGATATTATCTAGTCGTCGTCTGAGCGTGCTGACATAATCTTTCTCAGGACCCTGCACGAATCCATTCTTCTTCGCCTCTATGCGATGAACGACGGCCGACACTGGCGAACCCACCCCAGAATAGTACCCTTCTTCAATGAAACAGGGTAATGGTTCACATTCATTACCCTTATCGGTACAGTCTTCTGAGTTTTAACCAGCATTTTGACAACTACTATTCCTCGGCCCACCTCGTCATCATCAGCCTTTGGTTCCAACATTGTAGCATTTCCGTCCAAATAATCACCTTCCATACACGCCGTCAAAAATGTCTCACCTCTTGCATCCAGAACAACATTCTCTGCTGTAATTACTTGTACGCTCCCACAATTTTTCCCATGAAGAAATAATTCCTCATTATTTATTTTTAAAGTGCCTTCTTTCATGTTTAACTGGAAGCCATAGGTGTTCATGATGTCTAATCCCAAGATTATTTCTTCTTCTATGTCGGTTACGAGAACACGATGTCGGATTGATGTTGGTCCTATGATAAAATTGACATCTACTTCACCCGCCACAGAAGCTGCTTCTCCAGTAGCTGTCCTAAGTGTCCATTTGCTACAAAGTAATTCTTTATTCCTGGAAATTAAATAGGGCCGCATGATGGTTTTCGTCGATCCAGTATCTAGCAAGCAAGCATAGGTCTTTCTTTCCATAAAAGTGTCCATATACAGGCCATTGGCTTGATGTTGCAAGGATGCGACTTGGCCAAGCGTCCTTGGGGCTTCCTGTTGCTGGATCGATGATTGGGCCCGCTCATGGACCCGCTTTAGTTTTCCTGCTGCTCAGACGATGCTCTCCTGGCCACCTTACCACATTTACTCCGAGCGTGACCAATCTCTCCACAATTCTAGCATCGCGGTACTCTTTTATTATTATTTTTTTTATTTGGTTTGATCTGGTTTAGACTCTACTAACCACCTGCACCACTAAGCATCGATCGAGGTTTTCGGTCGTGCCAACCTTAATGCTTGCTGCGTATCAATATCCCGGAGACCATCTATGAACGTCTGGACCGCTAGGTGTTCCATGAAATTATCTGGCGCCATCCGATTTGCAAGTCGAACTAGACGAGCTATATCTGATTCAAATTCCTGAAGATTCTCGCCTTTCTTCTGTGATCGATTCTTCAGTTGGGTATGATGGTATACCTGCTCCAAATGCGCATGGCCATATCTCATCTCCAAGCGTTTAATGAGTTGAGAATAATCTTTACGTTCCTCAGGAGGCAATGTCTGCAAAATATCACTAGCATCACCCCTCAATGCTATGATTAAAGCAGTCGCTTTCTCGACAGAAGACCATGCGTTTGCTTCTGCGGCCGCTTCGAATTGTGTTAGGTAAGTTGCCCATGACGTCTTCCCATCAAAGGTTGGTGGCTGGATTCTGGTCTTCGAGATAGTCATAGGTTCTTCTTTTATTTCGATGGGCCGCGGTATAACTTCTTCGTTGACCTGCTTAGGATCAGAATGACTCGGGGTAGCGGGTAATTTCATCTGATATCCTTCGAATTTCAGGAGCTTCTAAATAATAAGACTCTAACAAAAAGAGGAATTTGAAAGTTTATTAATGTAACCTTGAATGTAAGATAGGAAGAAGTTGGAGAGATTTGAAATGGTTTATGACTTCGCATTTAATATGATGTTTTGTAATGGGTTGCATATTTTATTTATCAAGCGAGTCACAAAATTAGTATCCTAGGTAGGCCGCGAACGACTGAGATAGACACATATAAGTCACATCTGAGCTTAGAGAATTGACAAAGTGTCATTTGTAAATATGTAATCACAAGTCAAATTGAAAAGTTACGATTCTCTGTTACGATTTAAACTATTACTAATACTACGAAATGTAGATTAGATCACGTAATCAATCCAAGACATAACTGATTTAATCCATGGCATAGTCTGAAAACTTTTTTTGCGGCTCACTCCATATGATTTGGATATTTTCTTCGTTATTGCTCGCAAATATTTGCCACATAAATTTACTTTGTTGAGAGAGTGTTCTCTGTACTTAGAACTTCAACAAAAAATAATTAAAAACGTAATCCATCTTCAAAATATATAAATAGCCTTCCTTACTCTTACACAATAAATGATGCCGATATTTTATTAAGAAACAAACCCATCAGAAAAGTTCTACCAAATCGGAACATCTAACAGACTAATAAATGTTGACAGTAACAATATCTAAAAATATATATCAGGTTACAAAGAAGGGAATAATAGAAATCATTTTTGTTATTAAATTTATTTTTGTGCATTGATCAGAAAAATTAATTTAATACAGGCTAAATGAATATCGCGTGAAGCAACCAAACAAAGTTGACAATATGGCATTTTTATTTAATTAATTGAAAAGCCATAATTACAGGGAATGGTAATTTTTTGTTTTAAGCGACCCTATTAAAAAAAAAGGGATAAATCCGATAAGCGGCGTGGTCAAGATATTGGATTAGAGTTCATTAGAGTGATAATTATGTATGAGTATTTAATGTACCATTATAAAGAATGATGAAGATGTATATCACATAACATATTTAGCTTTTGCGGATATTGAGCTATTGAGCATGTAACGATAAACTTCTGTTTTTATTTTGCTTAGCCCAGTATCTAAATGTATTGCTTACTTAAATGAAACGACGACCTGTAAATAATTTACCATTTAAATTTTAACTTTGCATTTTAAAGTTATCATTCTGAAATTTTTGTTTCATAAATTCACGAAATTGCATTTTCCTGATAATATTACCACGAAGTGATTCTTGACGTTTTGACAACTTGTAACTACTGTAGGAAATGGCAAAAGATTCAAATCTTCGCGCGCTGATGGTAGTCAGATAGGGGGTAAGCAAATACATTTAAATGTGATAGCCAACTCCAAAATATGAAATACACAAGAAACTATGGCGGCAAATTCAAACTATCCTCAGATATTAAAAAATCACATTGCATATGTAATGATTTTAATATGAAATATTAAACTTTTGAGACAAATTCGAACTAATTATTACTCTAACAAATGTCGTTAATAGTTTCTTTGCTCGAATGACTCTAAATTACTAATTATTACCATACTATTACATTACCATAATTACTAAAACCTAAAAACTTTAGTTTACCCTATACTTTTTTGGTTACACAAAATATATATCAATGTTAATCTTGACGAAAAGAATGAATTATTCTCAAGTTTCAACTGTGTCTTGATAATAGGGAATTTTTATTTCATTACGTTTTATCTCGATATCTTTACGTTAGTTTCCAAGTTAAAGCAGAGGGATTTTGCACGTGCTTCAATAATTTTTAAGTCACCTATTTTTTAAACTTAATTTAATTTTCTTAATTGAAAGCTAATTTAATAAAAGAATAAATAACAATGAAGTGGAGAAATCCCTTAATAATTATTTTAGGTGCAACAGGTTCTGGTAAAACAAAATTATCATTGGAATTGGCTCAAAGATTTAATGCAGAAATTATTAGTGCTGATTCAATGCAGGTATGAAATTAAAGAGAAAATTTATTAAAACGTCTTGTATTTAAATTTTTCAGTTGTATAAAGGATTAGACATAATTACTGCTAAGGCCACTTCAGAAGAACAAAAATTAGTTCCACACCATCTACTGGATATTTTGCATCCACAAGAATGTTACACAGTTCTTGATTATAGAAACACCGCTTTGAATATTGTATCCTTAGCTAGTGATACTTAAATGACATTCACATGTGGCATTAATTCTTAACATATCTAGATTAGTGATGTAATATCAAGAAATAAAATACCAATTATTGTTGGAGGCACAAATTATTATATAGAGTCATTGCTCTGGAAAATTCTTGTAGAAGATCCAGGTCCAGCTAAGAGAACACTTCCTGGTATTAGTTTTAATAAAGAACATGAATTATCTAGTGAAGAATTACATAAACTTTTACAACAATTGGATCCTATTAGAGCTAATACATTACATCCTAATAATAAAAGGAAAATTTTAAGGTCTGTTTCTTATTTGAAAATTTATTTATTTAGTTATTTATTATTTTTAGATCACTAGAAGTCCTTTCCCAGAAAGGTGTGAAGCACAGTGAGATTCTTAAAGAACAACAATTATCGGAAGGTGGTTCCAGCACAGGAGGAGGTTTACGATTTTCAAATGCACTCATATTATGGTTGCAATGTAATCAAGTAAGTTGGCTAATTTTTTTATTAAACATAAAAATATGTGCTGCTTAAATAAATGAAAATAAAATCAGATTATTCCAATAAAAATGTTCAAATTATATATGAATTAGACATTAGATTTCATCATGTTTAATGAACATAGTACTGAACATGTGATTGATTAAATTATAGTAATTAATGGTCATTGCAAGAAAATGTGATGCATATTTAATTATAGGCATGGAATAGCCAAAGCACCATCTAGTGAGTAACTCTAGTGGTGGGGGTGCTTATGAGTTTTAACAACCATGCGCTGTGGCGCGTGTTAGAACTATTGGTAACGCGCGAAATATAAATTATCTATTTGTATACAATAAATTTTTTACCTGATAATAATTGATCAGTATATCGTAAAAATGCATGTAAGTATCTTCCTAATAACGAAATAATGGTATACCTTGTAGGCAACCAGTTATACACCAGTTAAGTATTTACCTACAACCAATAGCTTAATTCTTAAATCAGTTTGCCACGGTTCAATGTCAAATATTTCTGAATTTTTATTCATACATGAATTTTAAATTAAATACATTTGATTGAATAGATAATTTATTTAAAACGGTTAATTATCCTAACAGGCGTATACCTTGCGCGAAGACAATTTTAAATATTTTTAACAAATTCAAGAAGATGGTTTTCCACAAAAAAAAACACTCGATAATAATAAATCGATATTTTTCAGGCACTATCGATAGTATTTCTTTAAGGATGAAATATATTTAAGATAGTAAAATTAGTTTATCAAAAAAGGTAGAAAATATCAAAGCGTTGATAATAAAAAAGTACAAACCATTTATCCATTTTATGAGATTGTAGAACGTTCTTACATTACATCATACTTCGAATACCGAACGTAACCCATGTATTGGGGACATCTCAGTAACACGATAAAAACAAATAATACCTCGTGGTATCTTAGGAATGGTGGTTTAATAAAATGGAGAAATTTATCTTAAAAAGCAGTAGTGGGAAATTCTTGTAGGTAATAAATATGTTACTATTTCTTTAATAATTCCAATACAGGATTATGTTTAGAAATACGACCTTTTTGAAGTTTGAAAATTATATATATAACTTTTTCCAAAGTAATCGCAGTATATTTCCCGTTCGTATTGGCATGAAGATCGGCGTCTGGCTCTTAAACTACTTTCTTGAATCTATGTTTTAATGTTATATGCGATACTTCTATCCCTTGTTCTTCTTGGAGAGTTCGATCAATTGTTTTGGCCGTTCGATGATATAGTAAAACTGTGACTATAATTTTTCTGTTGGTCGATCAGCGGTATAGTTTTCTTCTTTATCGACAGTCTTGTGGACATAATGTACTCGAGGAATTTTTTAAATCCTAGTTGCTGTTGCTCGCGAAAATTCGACTATTTTTATTAATTGTTTTCTCTTCCCTGCTAACGTCTTTTGCACTTCCCAAAATAATTAATGACTAGTGTTATTATGCTTTACTCGATAATTCGGCTGTAGATAAAAAATTTTTTCTCAAGCTGGCAACAATTCTGCAACATTATGCCAACATATCCGATGTTTAAAGTCAAATTTGTCAAAAATTTAACAAAGTAAAAGTCGAACAAGTAATTAAATAAAACGATTTGTTTTTATAGTTCTTTTCAAATAACAAGAAAATAGCTTTTGGTGTGTAAATACAATGAGGCATCCTGCGGTAGTGGTCTAGACAAATCCAAATAGTGATTATAATATCGGCATGGAAACCAAAGAAGTATTAAGTATTAACTTTTATTCTATAGGACTAACATTAAGCGTTCTTTACGTTTATTTTGATGATATGAAAACTGCAGAAAGTTTATTTTTAAGCAAGGGTTATATTAAGAATTATGCAAATTGTTCCACAAGGTATAGCAAACGCCAAATAACTTGGCGCGAGGAGGGGTAAGTTCGCGCAGGACTAAAAGTAGTGGGGAGATTTGTATTTGGTTTTACATCAAATGTCAGAAAATTCTAACCTCTAAGCGTGTGTCACTATGTTCCGTCAAACGTCAATGACAAATGTATTCTGACAATTACTTGAGTAGTGGGGGTGAACGTTTTTAAAAGCGGCTTCTGCGCACCCCCTCCTCGCGCCAACTTAATTGGCGCTTGCTATACTTCTGGTAATTTATGTTCTTTTTGTAATATCTAACTCACGTGTAGATTTGACATTTTCCGATTTTAAGTTATTGTAGACATTCAAAACTGTTTGGCCTGAATCTCTAAACAAACTCTTGCTTTTTTGTCGTCGTGAAAATTTATAACTTCTGTCGATAAATTAACCTTGCCATTATGTTCATTATATTCTTCTTTATCACACCAAGGTCTCCACAGCTTGAATAGTTCTTAAAACATAAAATAGAATACCTTAGCAAACAAAGTATTTGAAAATATACCTATTTTTCAACTGGAAAGATATAAATTACATAATTATATTATTTACAGCAATTTTTTCCAGGCCGTCTAATAAGTGTAGGTTTATGGGCAAGTAGTATTTTGGCGGATTCATTTCTGGATTTCTTTTTCTTTTCTTATTTAGAAAACGTAATATTTCGGAATCCTTTAAACAATTTGCAGAACTGTGGTACGCAATTGAAGAGGCAATTGCAAAATGTGCAATTTATTATGAGTTCGGTGTGCTTTACAAGTAGGAGGCCAACATTTTGAGTATTTTCTTTGAATAATTTTCTTCGTGCGCAATTACACTATTTGTAATATAAGTTAGTAAAATTTATTTCGACTATCGTTTTGTATAAATCTCACTTTTGATATCGGTTAATACTGATTTACTAATAATTCTAATCTTATGTTATCCCTATTTATACAAAATATTCTAACCCAAAAAGATAAATATAAAGCGAATGACCAGACAAGTCAATTTTTCATGGTTCCCAAATCATTTATAGTCACTCGGTATCAAGGAGCATGTCATATAAGAGTACCACATTCCATGTTAAAAATTAGACCTTTACGTTAGCGCCTCTGATGTTCATATGGTAGTACTAAATTCGTAAACAACCGCGATGGCGGCATTTTTAAATTACTAACGGGTGTTCAGAAACATTCGAAGTCAAAGTAGTCCTTGAAAATATGAAGTCATGTCTGATATAGATTGATACATTTACTTAATACAATTTTATAGGTTATCATACACGCAAATGTCAGTTTATGTCAAAATATATTACTTTAATATGCCATATTAATTAATATAAACTAGTCAAGTAATGATTTTAGAAGGTAACAGTATTTATTTTGCAAATTTCAAATTAAGTATTTTGATATTTTAAAGAATTCTTGCTGAACAATAGCACCTCTCATAATCCAATTAATATGCTGTTCATTCTTGTGTAATAAAGCTCATCTAATCTGTAGTAACATGTAAAAAGACAATGCAGAATTAAGAGAAAATAATTTTACAAGTAAAGGTTTTATTCATCTTATAGTGGCAATAGTATCTAGTTATCGTACTAGTTTAATATATTAACATTCAATAAATTATTGTAAGAAATGGCTTAAAATAAATTTGAAACAAATAAATTGTTTGTAGAGTCCTTAGATTATAGCCTTATAATAAATATCATAAATTGTAGTTGTATAAATTACCAACAATAATGACCATAATTATAAAAGATGTTGAAAATGTCCACCACCTTCTTCCAAGCATTTTACGCACCTCCTCCGAATGCTACTAAATACATTTTGCAGTATGGGACTATTTCTAATTTCACTAATTTTATTTATAATTCTGTCTTGGAGATCTATATAATCTTGCACTGGTACTTGATAATTTTTTAAAAAAGGCCATAAATAGTAATCACACAGTGTAAGATCACAAGATCTTGGAGGGAATTCATGATTGCTGTTCAAACTAATTAAACGATTTCCAAACACTTCTTGTAACATATTCATTGTTTCCCCCGCTGTGTGAGCTCTAGCACCATCTTGTTGAAAGTATCCCAAAGCTAGTTCATCATCGCGAAGTTGATTAAAGAAAGGCAATAGTATTTCCTGTCGATATCTTTCTGCAGTCAATGGACCAATAATCCTTCTTCTACTTATAGTGCACCAAACACCAACTTTCTGAGGATGTAAAGGAGCTTCAACATAAAAATTATTGGGCTTTGTATCACTCCACATTCTCATGTTTTGCGAGTTAACATATCCACTAACATGAAACCATGCTTCGTCTGAAAAGAAAGTTTTGTCTAGGACATCATCATTAAAATTATTTGTAAACCATTCGCAAAATACTACTCGTCGCGGATAATCAATATCGAGGATTTCTTGCAAACAAGTTATACGATATGGGAATAACTGTAAATCTTCTTTTAAAACTTTATGGCAAGAACCAACTGATAACCCGGTTTGCTGAGCAAGAGTTCTTACTGAAGTTTTAGGGGCATCAGTCATCATTTCTCTAACATTTCCAATCACTTCTTCTGTCCGGACTTTTGGTCGCCCACCACCCTCTTGGCGTCCCACACTACCAGTTTGTCACAAAACTGGAACAATTCTGATTAGTGTACACTGAAAAGTATTATAATCAAAAGCAAGGTTGGGAAATTCATCTCGAAATTCTTCCAAACAAGCTTGAATTGAATACTTCCACTGGCCATCGATCTTTTGACCATTTCGAAAATATGCTTCAACCAAGAATGCTTTGTGTACGTTAGTAAATACCATTTTCAAAATTAAAAAATATAAATTAGTATCTTCGATATTAGATTTTGACAATTTTTGACAGACAACAGTTGACATTTAATAATTATTACAAATCAGATACTTAAGTAAAGATATACGATTTTTTGTTCAGAGCCCACTTGACTTCGAATGTTTCTGAACACTCGTTATAATGTTTTGTTGTCCTAAATATGCTCTAAATACATGTTTCGATCTTTTTTGATCTCATCAGTGCGATATATTTATAAATATAGAAATCACAGACACATATTGACATGCATATAACTAAATATTAATTCTGTTAAAAAAATAATTTAAGCTCTGTGTAAGAAAAATAAATATTTAAAATTAAACAAATATATAAAAAAATGCAAATTCTTGCAATAAAACAAAATAAACTATATACTCATAATAATAAAAATTAGAAAACCCTGAACTTGCTAACGCACTAAGAACCTAATTTATCT
Organism: Melolontha melolontha; assembly: GCA_935421215.2. NCBI lineage: Eukaryota > Metazoa > Arthropoda > Insecta > Coleoptera > Scarabaeidae > Melolontha > Melolontha melolontha. Next base: position 201,702,075 of record OW285235.1, on the reverse strand, counting down.
TTTACAAATGCATCAGCTGTCTAATTTTTCTCGCGTTTCGATTCAGAGATCTATCATTAGAAGACCGACAAATATCATGAAATTTCCTAATAATTAAACTCATAGATATATTTAACAACTGCTCTTGAACTAAAGTTTGATGATCGGGCTTAACACAAGTATACCATCGAAAACTAACCTTCTGCAAAGTTACAAACATTTTCTTGTGAATAGAATTTACATGGCCAAAAGATATTAACGACACAACCATCTTATCGTAAATGGTATTAGCATATAATACCAAACTAAGAGTGGGATAAAGAAGATTATTTGATTAACTTAGTTCCTTAAATATTGTAAATATGTGCCGATGTACTACGTTGGCAGAAAATAAAGAAGATTTACAAACCTCAATCGAGTAAATTAAGCTTTTTAAGGAGAAATCCACATACATAGGTGACAGCTTGTTAATTAAAATCATTCTCATCATTAATTGGAATATTAGAGAAGAATCTTCTAATTCATTCGTATCCAATGTACTAATCTTAGCACTTTTAGGCTCAATCAAAGACATAAATGATTTCAGATTAGTTACGATATGCCCATTATCCTCCTCACAATTGAACCCGATGGAATGCTCGTCACTTTTTCCAACAGTTTATTTTGTCCATTATAAGGCTGAAGAGAAATGGGCTGAAGCTATCCCCTAGTCTAATCCCTCCTTGTATTGGGATGCTAGCTATAGTGTTCTTTCCATCTTTGATCTGTGTTCTGTTGGCTGTATTGAGGTTGTATATCGTCGTACTATGTTAGCAGGGACCTCCTTTGCTATTAGGATTTCGATGAGGTCTGCTAGGAAAACTTAAAAAATGTATAAAATCCCTTATCACAATGAATGTGGTTATTAATTATACTAAGGGTTTATATGTTTTTACTTAACTACAATCTCCAAATAAATAACATTTTTGGAATAATAAAAATTTAAATGAAATAATAAACGATCCATACTTTTACAAAAATATTTCATTCTCATAATAAGACCAAAATTTCTAATTACGTTTATATTTTTAGGAAATACTAGATAATAGGCTGGATAAAAGAGTTGATTCAATGATAGAAGAAGGATTACTTCGGGAGCTTGAAAATTTTCACACTCTTTATAATGAAGAGAACATTAAACTAAACCAGTAAGTTCACTTAAAATCTTAAATAATAAAAATTTCAAATAACTGATTTCTAGGCAGCCAGATTATACTAGAGGTGTGTTCCAATCAATTGGTTTTAAAGAATTTCATAATTATCTACAATTGGTTCCAGAAGAAAGATCAAGTGAAATTGGAAAAAAAAAGTTTCAAGAAGGAGTAACCAATTTGAAAATTGCTACTCGTAGATATGCTCGGAAACAGCATAGATGGATTACAAATCGCTTTTTGGCAAGGACGGATAGAGAGGTATGCCCGCACTTATCTTATTTTCATCTTTTGATTTTTCTGTATGATTGAATGTTTTATAAACAATTAATATGAAATTATTCAAAATTGTGGTGATATTTATTGGAGTAGGAATTTTTATTAAATTAAATAAATAATTTTCTAATTTTTTATAAAATGTAACTTTTATACACCTTTCTTAAAGTAGCAATTGTTTAAGATTACAAAATAGACAAAAAATAAGAAAATTGAGTATAATTATCATTTTATCGTTATAAGATTTTCCATAAAATTAAAAAACATTTTTGTTTCTTTTTTTATTTAGAAAAAGCCTTACCGAAAAATAAGCTCATTTTGAATTTGAATGCATTCTTTCAGTAGTGTATTGTAATAATCTTCTGTTCTGTTCGTTTAATAAAACAAGGTATAATACATACATACATAATCTTTATTTCCATTTATCGGTTATACCAGTGTTGGGTGACTAATTTTATACATTGTGCGGCATACTCTATACATTATAGATAATACAGATGTACTTATAAACCTACTATATCGACTCCAATATTTTTCTCTAAATTGGGGGCTCTAATTTACGTCTTTCATATATGTCCTTTTCCATCTCTTTCTGACAACAGCTATCCGTATCGCCTGTGTTCATTCTAGGCTTCTTTTACTTAAATTTTCGTTTATATGATTGTTCTATGTCTTTTTGGGTCGGTCTCTTGCTCTTCTTCCTATAGGTTTACTGTTCCATATTTTTTTCGCCATTCTACTCCGTTCCATTCTTATTAGATGCCCGAACCATCTCAATTGCGACTGCTCAATCGTTACGTTTAACGAAGTTACTCGGTTTCTTCGTCTTATCTCGACGTTTCGGATTCTATTCAACCTTGTCACACCCTCTATTCTACGCAGATACTTAATTTCAATTGCTTGTAGTCGGGCCTTTATTCTGTCATTTATGGTCCAAGATTCGCAGCTATATGTTAAAGTTGGTACATATATAGTTTTATAAACCTGTAGCTTGGTATTTTTGGATATTTGTTTTTTATAAATCATTACTTTCCCCAACGCAAAATAAATCTCCGCATTTCTTATTCTTTTGGCGATTACCTTATCCATTTGTCCATTTGCCTGGTTTACCGCACCCAGATAACTGAAGCTATCTACTTGTTCCACTCTTTATTTTGTGTTACTATATTTAACTGTTCTTGATGTTGGGAGTATATGGGAGTATTACGTATATTTAAACCTCTCTTATGCAAAGCATCGTCTCATAAGTTGATATTGTAATTTATGGCGGTTTCTGATGGCGCGAAAATTACTAGGTTATCGGCATATGCAAGGGTTTTAATTACTATTTTCTGTAAATTATAGTATCCCACTTCCCACGGACTCATAAGAGTGGCATTTCTACACAATATCATCCATTGCCAAGACAAAAAGTAGGGGGCTCAGGATGCTACCCTGTCGCACTCTTCTTCTGCTTTCAAAGATCCCTGAGTTGTTAGTTTGTCTAATGATATTTAGAGTACATCTGTACAAGCTTTTAACTCCGCCTATGATATTACTTGCTATATTTCTTCTCTCCATTGCTTTTCATATAGCATTCCTACTTATCTTATCAAAAGCACTTTCTAAAGCGATGAACGCCACATACGTCTTTCTCCCGTATGCTAACTGTCGCCAATTAACTGTCGGATAGTAAAAATTTGACCCTGCGTACCTCTGCATGGAAGAAATCATCCCTGCTCGTCTTCTATTTCCGTTTCGACGTACCTTCTCAATCTATTTTCAACTACTCTTTCATAGACTTTACTTGCAACATAATAACGAGATTCCTCTATAGTTTTCGCAGCTTCTAGGATCCCCTTTGTTATAAATTGGTAGCAGTATGGCTACTGTCCAATCGTAGGGTACCTCTTTTGTTTTGAAGGCCATATTCACTATTTTCGTTAGGATGACCCTTTATCTGGCAAGAATTTAATTGTCTCCGGGGCTAAGTTGTCATAACCCGCAGCTTTCCCTAACTTAATTTTACTAAGTGCGAAGGTGACTTCCGCCTCCGTTACGTCCTGTGGATCCAGTTCTTCTTGTTCAACATTTCCTAATGTTATACCTGATCCGTTTACGTCTATATCATTTTCCCCCAGAGCTTTTCCGAAATGATCTTTCCAAATTTCCATTTTTCTGATATGCTCATACACAAGGTTTTTATCTTTATCGTAAAGTCCCCTTGAGATAGGTAATTTATTGTCTTTCCTTACCTTTTTAATTACTCTATAAAATATTCTTTGGTTTTCGTGTCTGTTTCTCTTCATCTTTTCTCCGAATTCCTCCCATTCTTTCTCCTTAGCTTTTTGGATTAATTATTTTACTTTCTTCCTTTATCTTTTGTATTGTTTATAGTCCGCCTTCTGTTCTCAAATATTTTGCCCATACCTTTTTCTTCAGTTTAGCTTCGTTTTTAATTTCTTCTGTCCACCAAGCTGTTTGTTTGGGTCCCGGTCTTATTATGGATTTTCCACAGACTTCCTCAGCTGCGCCTAATGTGATGGCTTTAAATTTATTCCACATTGTGTCTAACGATGTCCCCCCTTTCGTGTTCTCCTATTCATCAAATTTTCTCTCTAGGATTTGTTTGTAGTTACTTTGGTGCTCAGCCTCCCTTAGCTTATAAAAGTTGATCCTAACTTGAGTTATATTATGTTCTTTCTGTTTATTTAAACGAATACTTTTACAGGTCCTTAATATTGCTCTTAATATAACATCTCATGACCCTTACATCTTTGATAGCATCTCTATGGTGTCTCAATAATTACGGTATAATAATAATAATTATATTAATATGAAAAGTACAGTAAATAACATAACAAATAAGTAAATAATAACAATATTTATATACCCATTTCTAACTACGATATTAAGGACATGCCACGCTTTCCCTTGAGCGCTTTTTGTAGCCCTCGGAGATTTTTTCGATTCTTCCCTTCTAATCTACAAGGAAAAAGTCTAGTATGTGCCGACGTTCATAGCCGGTGACGTCATTGATTAGGTCACCGTCACGTGACGCACATTACAGAATTTTATGGGGTTCTTGTGTCCCCCTAGTAGGTTTTGGTTACTTGAATCTATTTTTTCTGGAAAGGATAATATTAGATTAGATTGCTTGAGGTGTCCGTAAAGCCTATTCCATAGCGCCCTTTCTAGATATATTCTGGTCCTCATGCTTCCTTAGAGTAATTTTTCTAGCCCTGCCTTTTAATTAAGCATAGCAGCTTCGAGAGTGGTTCTTTTAAATATAGTTCCGCTTTAGGATATTGATGTCCCATTTGTAGAAGGAACAGCGATCTTATTAAACCTTCACATTGGCATAGTACATGAATCGCGGTTTCCTCTTCCATTTGGGAGAATACCGTTCGTTCTGTCAAGCTCATATTATTCATATGTTTGTTGAGCTTACAATACCTCGATTACAAGGCCTTTTATCATCTTAACAAATTTTCTGTCTCTATTCAGTAGGTCCCTTGTAAACTTAGGTGAACATTCTTAAAGAACTGTTTTGCCTGTCGTTAACCTGGGGAATTCTTCCACCTTTCCCTAGATCTATTTTTACCCGACTTTTTCATGACTGTTTTAGTAATTTTTTTTGAAATGCCAAAGGAAGGCCCCGGTCCTATGAAACCTGTAGACGAGCCCTGTCGCCCAATTCGTCCGCTTTCTCATTAGTTCTGTGGTGTTCCTGTCCCAGGACACAGGCTAATGTCGCGTGCCCTAAACGAGGTCCGTTTCACGGACCTGTGGCATTCAGAAATTATTCTATCTATCTATATAATTCTTTGGGTTGGGCGCCAGTAAGTCCAAGCACTTGAGCACAGTGGTCTCTGTACCGCTCCCAATAGATCTCTCACTTCCACTTTGTTAGTCTCATGTATTCAATAAAAGCTACTATCCTCGTCAGGGGAAATTTGAGTACTCTCTTAAGATCCAATAGATCACTTCCGAAATGTCCCTTCAGTTTCTCACATGTGCATATTACATGAAGGCTGGTGTCCTTCTCTTTTTTACATCTCCTGTCAAGTCGGTAATAGTTCTAATTTATTTTTTGTTACTACTAATTAGGTTGGCTGAAAGCCTAGCGTTCAGTTCCTCTAGTCCTCTTGGCATAGAGTTGACCTTTCGTTAGCCTCTATTTCTTTTTGTTTTTGTTTCTGGAGTCTCATCAGTTCCCATTACCAAGGGTGTCTCAATAGACTTCTCAGGTTATGGATTTTTACAGACTTCATCTTTTTGAGTTTATTTTGTTTTATATTTCGGGTAATTTTATTCCCACAGTACGGAAGAAGTATGAAGTCAATGCTCGCAGAGCTTCCATTTTGGGCATAAGGTGTAAATGTAAGGAAGTACCGCCTGGTGCCCCTAGTGGAACTTTCAAGGCCACATATACACCAGCCGCCATTCAGCTTTGAGTACGTTGCCTTACACCGTAGCTTAGGGGTACTACGAGGTCTGCGGTGATAGCGTTCTCTAAGAATTAGAAGGTTTTTGGGTCTACCTATCCCGTTTATGACTACCACTAATCAATTCCCACACGCGAGATTTGACCGTCCCCCTGTCCGCCACCCACGAACGCGCTTTTTGGGTAACCTAACCCCCGCGGAAGAGGTCTGCGAACATGGTAGAAATTATTCGCGAAAGAATGGTTGATACGTATGGGGAAAACGTACTTTCTTGTTGTTGAGTTAAATTTTGATCTATACTGTTTGAATGGGACAGAGAATCAATTAACGATGATGCAAAGTCTGGATGACCCATAAAAGTTTGAAGAAATGATGTGAAAATATTCAACAGCGACCCTGTTATTGCCAATAAAGTCGGTGTATTTAAGGATAATCCTGCGTCGGTTTAAAAACTTTTGGACTGGATTTTCGATTATTTTTGCGAACATTGTTTTCAATTTGACATATTAAAATAAAGGTATATTCAGTGTATGAGTGATCATTTGTAACTTCTAGTGGAAATTATGAATGTTTTTGGAGTAACCTTCAGCACACACCGTGTACAAAACGTTTATACTTGAGCTCCAAAGAATTTACAGTACATACCCACTTGGAAATATACTTTGATATCATTCATCTTACTTTCCCTTTATTATTAGAACACTGAAACACTGTTTTGTGGTTTGGCAGGTATGCCATACAATATTATATCTATTCATTGAACGAATATTAATTTTCAAAGTGTAATATTGTATTATAATATTGATACCGTATACCCTGTTTAGGTTTATTGTTTGTCATTGTCCGACAGAGGTAATGATTAAGAGTACGGAATTTTTATAGAAATGATTTTGTAGGGACAACATTGATTCTGAGTAGCTATGTAGAATTAAGCTCATCTGTATATTTTAATTTGATTTAGCCTCTTTATTTGTTCAACTGTTTTTTTTACAGACTATGTGCAATTTATGTGTGCTTTATCCAAAATCTAAATTAAAGAATTTTATATTATATAAAAATTAATATATCAGTAATATATGGACATTCTGTTTGAAATTTTACAATTCTGATTTGAATCACTGCAAACTGATTACTACATCAAATAGTTTAAACAGTTTTAGTCTTCTTTTTCCTCTTCTTACAACAGCTTGGATATAAATACTAGTAATTTACATCTATATTTAGTGTCGGAATTTGTAATTTCCTCTTGAGCTGTTTATATATTTAAATGGATATGCAATACATATTTGTTATGTACTATCGAATGCAAAAAAAAGTGGTACAGTAGTGAAGTTATATGTAAAGTCAATTATAGGTTATTTGACTATTTAAATTTGACGTCTACATTTAATATATGTCTACATTCACGCAGCCTAATTTAAACCGATTAAAATATAACTGTACCACTTTTTTTGCATTCGATAGTACCTTGGAGGATGTACTATTGCAGGATGAATTTTGTTCTGAAAACGCTGCAGTGTCTATGAGGTGAAATTTTCCAACATTTGTTCTTGATTTTGAGGACTTAGTTTCGAGCAAAGACTCGATCATTTCAAACTGTTTAAAGTATTTGATTAGCATAATCTTAATTTGCGCATGTATTGATCTTGTTTTATTTTAAAGCTCCGACATTTGCTAAAGTAGTAGTTTAAAGTAACTTTATATGAAATGCTAAATTGTTTTTTTTTATTGAATGTAGGTTCCTTCTTTGTATGGTTTAAACACAGACGATGTGACCAAGTGGAATGAAAATATAACCATCCCCGCAACTGAAATTGTGGAAAATTTTATAAACGACATGCCTTGTAAATACGAACCAATACCAAAAAATGCAGCTAAAAGTTTTCCCAATTCCGAAGATGACACTTTCCATTGCGACGTATGCAACAGAATATTTGTTGGCAATCATCAGTGGAGTGCACATTTAAGTTCTTCAAAACACAAAAAAGTACTACAAAGAAAAATAAAAGATTCGAAAACATCTAGTGTTTAAGGTTAGTGCATGTTAGTTTTATTTTAACTTATTCTTCTCTCGTCTTTTTTAAATATTTAAATTGTATTAAAATTTCGGGAAAAAAAATTAATAAAAGTTTTGCATATGAATTTTAGTCAATATTTTATTTGCGAAAACAACTGCAAACCATAGTGATGGTCAGTATTTTTTGCGTATTTGCGCAAAATATATCTTCGTTTTTTAGCGTCAAGTATGTTAACTAAAAATTACTTTTGTGCAATCGTACGCGAAGTGAGTATTTCGCGTTCTCCTCATAGTCCGCGATATTAAATTACGCAGCCGTTACCCATAGCAACGGCCGCTAAACCAAACGTCACTTTCAAATTTGACATTTCTAAAATGTAATTAACATTCTATTTGCCACACCAATCTTTAAACACTTAACATTTTTCGTATTGCCGTTTAGATTTTTGAGGTATTAAATCGGAAAACGCCGAATTTACAACACTTTTTAGCTCTGAAGGAGCGCAAGATACTCAAAATATCACTATCAGTGTCAGACATATTTGCGTTTTGTCAAGAATTATTAAAATATATTTTTTGTATATATTCAAACATGTCATTTCCATGGCAACGCTATAACTTTGTTAATTAAATTCTATTAAACTGCTGTTGATTTTAAAGCAATAATATATTTATTTGCAATTATCTAGTTAAATAATTTTGAGGATTGCACGAAAAATTGTGTGTATGCCATGGCTGCCAACTTTTTAGTGACCTCAAGATTATCCTGCCTCGGCCGCAAGCGGCCTCGGCGATAACTTTTCTTTCGGTACGCTAAAATAGTATTTCCCAGCCTAGGCATACAAATAACTATTATCTTACCCCGATATATACGAAATGTCAAATTTTAAACGTTTATATAATTAATTTTTTCGTAACTGAATATAGAATTCACCACTGACAAATATTGTTTATGTAGTACCTATCCATAACAACGCCCAAGTAAAGCGATGAAACTCAATTTATTTGTAACCGGGGTAGGATAAAATTTTGTACTTAACACGTTATGAAAAGTCTAATTTTATTTGAATCATGCAATTTGGAAAATTCGCTCGCTCGGTTTGGCAAACGTTACATTCGTCAAATAAAATTGGTCTTTTCATAACTGGTTACGTAAATATCTATCCTGTATTGATCATATTATGTTAAATAGTAGAACTAATAAAATGTAAACTAGAATCCTTAAATACAGTGAAAGTTCCACTCGCGGACAGCTCTTATGAGCGGACATCTCTCGTAACCAGACAAATTTTCTATACGTAAGTATAGCAAACGCCAATTAAGTTGGCGTGAGGAGGGGTAAGTTCGCGCAGGATTAGAAGTAGTGGGGAGATTTGTATTTGGTTTTACGTCAAATGTCAGATAATTCTAACCTCTGAGCGTGTATCACTTTATGATCCCCTAGCAAGGACATTATGTTCCGTCAAGCGTCAATGACAAATGTATTTTGACAATTACTTGAGTAGTGGGGGTGGACGTTTTTAAAGCGGACGCTCTAACGGACGGACGCGGGCACTATATTTCTATATATTTCATACAAAACATCTGTCATAAGCAGACACAAAACACTTTCTAAGTATGTAATATCAAAAAAAAAGGATCGTAATAAATCCAGTGTTCCCCTTTTTACATAGTAGTATGCTTAGTTTACGTGTTGTTTACTTGGCCCTTGCTGTTTTTACTCCTTTTGAATCAATCACAACTTGAATCTCGTAGAGATACATATTAGAATGACAAAGAAATATACTTTGGTTAAACGAAAAAATTGAAATAATCAACACGTTGGAGATAGAAAAGTTGTCAGTTCGTGAAGTAGCGAAAAAGTAAGGTATTTTGTTTAAGAAAAATAAACAATTTTTCACATTTATAAACATTTTTGCACAGGTTCAATATCGGGAAAACACAGGCTGCAGAAATTTCAAAAAATAAAAAAAATATTTACTGCAAATGGCAGTTTGGTATTCACCAGAAAAAAAGTTTTCTTAAACCTGAAGGTTCTCGTACAGACAAAATGTTCTTTGATTGGTTCGCAAAGGCTAGAAGCCAGAACATCATCCCGTCTCTGGACCGATAGTAAAGGTTAAGGCAAGAGAAATAGCTCAGTCAAATGGATGACTACAAAAAGGACGTAAAAGACAAAAACATTACTTTCAAACGTATTGGATCAGGGCATAACCCAAAATTTTAAAGTTCATTACAGAGGCTTTATTTTGAAGCACATATTATCAAAAACAGACGCAGCCAATTCAGCATCACAGCTGGCAAGATGTATTAATATACTTGGCGCTTGATACTTCACTAAAGCTTCGTGGGATAAAGTTGAAGCAGCGACTATTAAAAATTGCTTCCGTAAAGCAGCATTCATGTAAAGACGGCAGACTATGTGCCCACACTGTCAAATTTAATAAAACACGGTTAAATTTTTAAAAATAAAAAAAATATATTTGCATAGTTAAAGTGCTCTTTGTATCTGTACAATGGATCTTCAGTATTGGTAAAAAGTTGCCCTAATTTTGTAAAATCTAATATGTACCTAGAAAACGGGTTATGAATACTGATTCCTAGGTATCGAATCAAGGTATCGATTACAAAGCATCGATACCTATCGGTACTCTGATTATATATTATTATATTATAATAATAACTTATTATGTCATAATATGGATATTTACTACGCATAAGATAAAATTCAACATCTTTTCAAATATGTATATATTGTATAATGTATAATATACCGTAGTCGACAAATTTTAATTTCTGTTTGCGTAAATAGCGTATGCAAAAGATGACCTTGTTATATCCAACGATGCCGGCTTTTCAAACAGTGGAGGGAGAAGCAGAGTGGTGGACACATACACATTTAACATGCTCTATGTGCGTATATTAAATAGTCGATTTCAACATGTATGCTTTTACAACTCGAGAAAAGACACAAATCATAAAATGGTATTACGCCGGTAGACACCTCAATGTACCTGTACATACCCGATATCCGTAAAATTAAATGTATGAGCTGGTATTTTAAATAATTCAATTGTCGGTTCTTTCTATAGAGACATATCAAACAAAAAGTTTACAGTAATCCCCACGAAAGAATGCATAATATAAATAACATGCTTAGTAATGTCCGCCAAGAATTTTATTATAGGTTGGCATACTGCCAAGAACATTGTGGTGGATTAATTGAACCTTTAATTTAGAATATTTATTTTTTGTTATCGGAGAAGAGTTAATTTATTTTCTTTTCATAAGAGTTATATTTATTTTTTACGTACTTTAGAATTAATATTTCATGTCATTTTATTTATATGCGGAAAATATAAGCTTTGTTGTATGTCCTCATAAAAGTAATACACCATGAAATAAATATTTTTCTGTAAATATTCGTGGCGAATTCTACACGTATTTTTAAGATGCGTTCTACATCCCTCTGAAGCAATACGCTTACTGACTAACTATAACTTCATCTACTTGTATATATTCATTGGCAACCTCGCTATATGTCTTTCTTTACTTTTCTCCGTCGCGTTCTTTTCCTCTTCTACTTTCGTACCAGATATTAAAATTTGTCAATTACGGTATATAATGCCTACATACTTAAAAATTCTTTACTTAAAAAGTTATTGCATCGTTTATATACATTTAAAAAAATGCATAAAGGTGAGCTATATCGATACTTAGCCAGTACTGGAATCGGTAAAGTATCGATAGGTATCAATGCTTTGGAATCGATACTTTGGAATCGTTACCTTAGAATCGATACCTTCGTTATCTGAAATATCCGGGAATCGATACCAGTTATAGTATCGGGTATTGGACGATGTATCAATACTTCGCCCAGCCCTAGTAGCCAGGCATTTGGAAACGAAGATGGTGGGTTAAACTCTTGTTAAATAGAGAAAAGAAAAGAAAAATTTAAGAGAACAATTTTTGGATATCAACGATTTAAAATCATTCGAAAATCACATCCCCAAAATGTAGGTTATATTTGTAAAAAGACAGGAATTTTGATCATGTGTTGGCTATGATAAAATCCCTAAAAAAATACTAGAATTGCAGCTAGCTTGCAAGAAAAAAAAAAACATGTTCTATTTTTTGCCATGCAAGAAAAATTGCAACAGCTGATCGAAAATGTTTGGATTGCGCATGCGCGCAATAAAAATTGCTGCAACAAAAATTGGAAACGTTTTAAATGATCACATAAATTGGTGGTATTTCCAGATCTTGTATTCTACCCCATAAGTTGTTTTAGCCAGTTTTCTGTCATTTGAAACTTTAAATTCCAAACAGCTTTTTTTTTTCCTTTTACTGGCTTGCTTAAAGTCTTTTATCTGTCTTTTTAGGTACTGAATTCTCATTATATTCTGATTCCTCTTATTCCTTGTTGAGTGCAGTGACAGACTTCTTGTAGATTCTTCAGATGAAAATGAATCTCCTGCAAATTATTGCTTCGTTATACATTACACCCATAGATAAGAGATGAACACCATACTGTTTAAAACTTTTTTAGACTACATACTTTTTGATTTTCCGCTGTTGGTTTTTAAGATAAATCTCCCTATTTTATAAAACCACATTCATAAGATACCACAAGGTGTTATTTGTTTAACGTATACATTATTTTATCATGTTACTAAAATGCCCCTAATAGGTGGGTTACGGTCGGTAATTCGTAAACATGTCTGTCACCGTTCTTAAACTATTATTCTTCTACTACCACATTATCGTTGCAAATTTTTCGTCTGTGTTTATTAATGTTTTATATAAATTATTTATTTTTCAATAAAATGTATTTAATTTAAGATTCATGTAAGAATAAATATTTGACATTAATTTTGTTTTCTCTCCATGGCAAAATGATTTAAGAATTAAGCCATTGCTTGTAGGTAAATGTTTCACTGGTGTATAACTGGTTGCCTACTGCGGCAACTATGCATTGACTATTCTTTTTTTATCATTTCATATACGAAAAAAAGTATGTGTAATAAAAAAAGAACCCGGTTTAAACACTTTAGCAGCAGTTAGGTGTATATTCCAGGAGGGGACTGAATTTGTCGCGGGCCGATCTATTGTTTAGTTTTATTAGTTACTTGAGTTCTATTGCGTAAATATGTGGTGGACAGCGACATGACAATGTCTACACATCTACTTGCATCTAAGAGAATCGAAGAAGTAAGGCAGAATTTATATCACGTAACGTAAGGTGTTTGAAATGGCTATGCGGCGAAAAGCACGATATAAAGAAACAAAAAGTGTTATTTGTAACAGCACTTATATGAAGGCAACTGGTTGGCTCTTACAAGTAGTATGATGCATACATGCTCTTCATCGAGTATCTGGATGTCAGAAAATTCTACGCGAATGCAGATAAATCGATATCTTCTGTCAAGAAAGTTCTTGTGAGGGCACCTGCATGCCAAAATTTATTTCGTGAAAAACTGCCTCATGTGCCGCTACCACCAGAACCTGTTAGAATGCGCTGGGGTACATGGATAGACGCAGCATCCAATTATCACATGCATTTTGACGACATTAAAAGTATAATACTGGGTTCGAATAATGCTGTTTCTATTTCCAACAAATATTTATGGCGCCAACTATTTAGGTAAATTTATCCAATATTCATGGACATTAATCCAGAATACCTGTAACCATACGCCATCTAGAGGTTACTCCGACCAATCCGCAATATTCTATAACTAACGTCATAAATATTGTGTATGATTTTCGTCAATTCCTTTACCAATTACCTGGAGCTGCTGATAATGTAAAAAGAAAATTTGAAGCAGTTCTAAATAACAATCCAGGATTTAGTATGCTAAATTGTTGACTTGTTTGAATCGGGTTTAAGTGTGCCGTTGCTATGCCCCTATTTCATCGGTAGATGTTAAACGGTCGTTTTCAATGTATAAATAGATTTACGGTGACAGACAATTATTAACACATAAACATGTGGAACAATTGTTGGTGATTTATTATTAAAGCAGGGAAATTGCGCCAACCAAGAGGCGGGCGTTTAAAAGTTGACACAAAATAAATAGTAAGAAGTAAATTATAAAATGTGCTCAAACACGGACGACAGTCTTAGGAGTCTTTTGTGGATAAACGGAATTTATTAAATATTTCAATCATTAGATATGCATACATCTAATTAATCGATAGCGTCTATATACATAATTGGTCGGCTGTAACTCGTCCCCGAGTGCCAGCGGTTTCTCAAAAACCAATAGAGCTAGAGCCATTTTGACACCGGATTTGACATTTCGAAGGGCCCCCGGTGAGTACCAAGCAGGTCCCAAAAAGTCTAATAAGGTGTTTTACGCTTTCTTAAAAATCAGATTGCGGTATTTTGCTACCTCCCTAATAGCTAGGACCCGTTTTGCCATGGTATTCTTGTAACTTTGGGATACGTCGTGATACGGTGGGGGGTAGATAACATCAAAACGGCTCTGTCCGCTAGAAGGTAGCGAAATACCGCACTCTGATTCTCAAAAAAGCATAAGACACACATACACATTACCTTATAAGACTATTTGGGGTTCCCTTAGTGCTCACGGGGCTCCATCCGAAATGTCAAATCCGGTGTCAAATGGCTCTAGCGCTATCGGCGTTATGTCGATAGACAATATCGATTTGTCTAATTCGATTTAAAAAATGCATACATATCTCATAATTTAAATATTTAACAGACGTTATTCCGTTTGTGACTTCACGAAGACTCTTAAAAAGGTAAGGATTTGAACACGTTTTATAATTTAATTCTTACTATTTATTTTATGTATCATCTTTCAAGCGTCCACTTCTGGCAGTTGGTGCAATTTCCTTGTTTCAAATCGCGTAAAAAATTTGTTGTGTTGCGTTTAAACATTTCTAGATTATTCATCGATATTTGGCAGCGAACACGTCTTTGTTTCGTCGTCAGTAAACGCGGTATTCATCTTGCCGAAAGCTTTCTCATCAAGTTCTTCGTGCATAATAACGAGCCATCGAAAAAATTCATAATTGGAGTAGACTGTGAAATTGGGTTGGTACTTTAACCACTTCCACATAATGACATTTATTATTTGACATTGAAACTATAAGTTTGTGTCAAATTTTTCAAAACTCTTATTAAGAAAATTGTTTGTGTTTAGATGTAAATGGACAACATTTTCAACAACTTCTGTAGCTATATGTAAATTTTGATTATGATTTCGATATTAAATAAATTATTTGTTTTCTTTTTTGTTGTAGTCTCATTTCAATGTCATAACCTTTTTTTACAATGAAACCAAATGAAAGTGTCAAGCATCAAGTAATGTGTCATTATGTGGAAGTGGTTAAAGTACCAACCCAATTTCACAGAATTTTTTCGATGGCTCGTTATAAAACACCCGTTCCTTTGAAATACCCACTCCCTCTGCTATTTCTAACGCTTTCAATCGTCGATCACTTAACAATAAATCATGGACTTTAATCCACCATTTCTGGACTTTTAGCTGTTTTCGGACATCTACTGTGGGGTCATCTTCTGAGCTGCTCCTGCTACGCTTAAATTTATTTCCCCATTTTCTGACGGTTGTATTTGAAGGACAATCCTCACCCAGTATATCTCGCATATCATCATTGCTTTCAGTCAAGGATATGCCTTCCTTAAGAGATACTTAATATTGTTTCGATTTGTTATGTTAAGATTTTCGCGAGCATAGATGGAAAATTTATAGGTCTATACAACGATGGTTCTGCCGGTTTCTTCCTTGGTTTTAGTTTCATAATTGTTTAATCCACCTTTTGGTTGCTGATAAAATAATTTAATCGTAAGACCGCATTGAAGATTTAATAATAATATACTTTAATACCCAACAGGCTAGGCCCAATTACAAGGTACATTATAACGTGTGTTCATTTGAAAAGTCAATCTAGGTTACTTAGTTACTAGGAAATTTTTATAGAATAAGACGCAAATATATTAGTATGTGTTTTTTGTTCCGTAAACGTAAATCCAAATGACATTTGATAATGTCAATCACATTTGTTATTTATTTGTATGTATGAAACTGTCAAAATATACGACTTCGTAGGTTAAGAAGTAAATTTTAATTTACGACATACTTCAAAATGTTCTCAGTAAATCACATGCTACTAGATTGACTTTTCAAATGAACACCCGTTATATACATAACATTACATTTCAATTAAATAAACTATGGACTTACATAGCCATTCTCAAGCAAACAGATCATCCAGCATTCTGTTGGTCATGATAGAGAGAATTTAGGTAGGAGTCCGTTTCAAAACATTCGTCTTCACGAAGGGAACCATAAATGTAATGTCATACCTGGTGTTCATACGAGGAACCAAAAACGAATACGAGGAACCAAAAACGACTTTCGCTCCAATATGAACGGGCAGTCAAAAATGTTTTTGATCAGTTTAGTTAGGAATTTTCTACAAATATTCTCCCTTCTAACGCTTAGAGATGACATGCCATGACGTAAAAGCAAATCATCCTGGGATGCACAACGTTCCGGGTAGATCAATCTTGTATGTGAGGTACTTCAAAAACTTACGGTGAACACGGTCCAAAGGAATAGACTCACAAGCATAGACGGGATACCAAATTAATGAGGCGTATTCCGTTTTGCTCAAAACATGGTACAATGATTTAAGCAAAGTGATATCTTTAAAGTATTTTGATACACGCATAATAAATGGGATCTAAACGTAAGATTAGAGTCAAATAAGACTCCAAGATCCTTTATTTCAGTCTTACTGGTTAAGATATTGTTTTTAATACAATGCCAGGGCTCGTGAGGCGTAGCAGATCGAGTGTGAGTGACCACGCAGCTTTTGTCAATATTTAATTTAAGTTTAAAACGGTCACACCATGCAACTAATACGTCCAGATTCTACTCAGAATATATTATTATATCATCTGCATAGGCGAGAAAGGGACACTTCACTTGGAAAAGGAGATCATTCATAAACAAAACAAATAGCAAAGAACCCAAATTTGATCCAATGAGGAACGTCAGAAGGAAGAATAAAATTATTGAAGCAGAATCCATTGTAGGTCACGTAGCACTTTCTTTGAAGTATATAAGACCTAAGAAGACTGATAGAAGTTGGAACGAGACCAAAAGGTCCCAACTTATGAAGTAAAACCTCATGATCAATTAAATCGAAAGCCTTGGATATGTCAGTATAAATTACATCAACCTGACCTCTGCCGTCCAAAACTTCACCGATGTGCTGAACAATCGACGCCAAATTGGTGACAGTAGACCTACCCGTGACAAAACCATGCAGGTTCGGTGAGATATGAGAGCGCGTGCCACTAAATAGTTTGTAGTAACCTTCTCATACAGTTTGGCGAAGTTTGACATAATAGATATCGGCCTGTAATTACTAATCAATGCACGATCTCCTTTTTTATGCACGGGGATAATTCTTGTGTTCTTTCACCGATCAGGAAAGATATTCGTTGTTATAGATAGATTAATAAGTAATTTCGGAGGATATGCCACGACAAATCTATAGTCACGTAGGAATCATTTCCAGCGGTATATTTGTTAGGAAAACTGGTCATTAAATTAATTAACTCATCCTCGGAGGACAATGAGAAGGAAAAGGGTAGGGAACAGTAGTCCAAATCCATCACAAGTGAAGCCCGACAATGAGGTAGACACACAGTAGAAAACGTATCCGCGAAGGCATCTACAATAGTACTGGAATCCGAAAAGCATTACTATTACTGTCATGAGTCATGAGACTCATGAGTGAAGATTTGTTATAGGACTCTTATATTATGTTAATGCATAGGTTCATTAACATTTTTATTTAAACTCTAAATTCATTAGGTTTTTTTAGCAAACAATATACATAGACCAGTCAAGAATATATTTGTCCTCCATTATTTGTGACTGCTCGATGTTCAAAATTATCCATTTACACTTAATTAGTAGCAGGATAAAATTGTAAAAAATTGGCTACGAAACACGCTTTGTCACAAATTGTCAAAATGGCCTACTCTAGGCGATCACGCGAATAAGTCAACTCGCTCTCGTACCATGGCGACTGTACACCATAAAAACAAGTACATTTTATAATTAAAAAAAATTCTGAAGGGTTAGGAATTAGATCTATATTCCTCAATTCAGGAGGGCTATCCAGCAATCATTCACATTGATGGAATGCTGAACTTTTGTATGCAGCCAAATCGGTCGCCTAGATTTTAGCTAGGTCCTGGAAACGCTCTCCAAATCATCGTGTATGGGAAGATCAATGTTATTGGAACTCTTAGCCTATTCATTCTGTGCTGCAACGAGACGTCTGATATCCGGCGGTGCAATGTTAGAAAGAATCGGTAGCCGGAGACTAGGAGTAGATAGCAGACAGCAGCATAGTATTCAGTAGGAGAGTAAGCCAGTGCAATGGCTACTGTTCGTAAGGTCTTCCCATGCGCTCCCCATAGCTTTCTAGTTTATGTAATATGTTATTACGGGTCTTTCCCTTTTGACTAGTTTCATAGAGGCGTTGCTTGAACGTCAGAGACCCGTCAAACGTTACGCCCAGATACTTAGGGTGGGGGTTGTGGTTGATCCGATTATCACCAAAATCAACATTCAGCTTTCTGTTGGCTTCTTTGTTACACAAATGAAAGGCACATCATTCGGATTTTGAAGGGTTTGGTTGTAAGCGCCATTTTTATAATATTTGCCTAAAGCTTGCAGATCTTAAGCAAGTTGCTGCAGATCGGGAGAAAGAAGGCTGCGTGTTGACCTGGTTACACCAGTGGAGCGCACCTCGAAACTGACATCACTACTCTGTACTGTAAGAATGCAAAATATTATCAATATTTGTATTTATTTTTGAAACTTATTTAAGTAAAATTCCATGTTAATTCCGCATGCTAATTTTTTAGTGGATAAAAACCTTAGCTCCTCTTTTACTAGGTCGGCGTTTTCTTTTGATAACATATCCATATTAACGCAGTTAGTTTCACCGTTGTTACAATGTCTCTCTCCATCCGCTTCGTACAGTTACAGAACTAAATGATATTCCGCACAATATTTTTTTTTTTTTTTGCACAGCCGGTAAGTTTCAGTGCGCAAACTATCGCAGTAAGGGACATAGATTTTCTTATTTGAATTTTTATTAGCCATTACATAACCGTGGAATAATAGGAAAATCATTTTTTTCTACAAACACCGTTAAAAGTTGACATTTTGACACGGCTAACTTCAATTAAAAATGCGATTTTATAGCGTAGCGTGTTAAAAGTAGTACTTTTAACATTAGTGTTAAAAGTAAATTGACATGACAGTTTGTCAAAAATGACAACATATATTAAAATGATTGAAAATTACATATTTCTTGGATAATTAATATTAAATGTACAGTTTGTGTAATTCGAGATATTTATTTCCTGTGTTGCAGTACTTTCAGAATTATTATTCTCGCTATTACTTCATTTTCTTTATTAAAATACGAACTCATCTTTTGTATGAATTGTGACTTAATTTGACGTAATTTAACGGCTGCGTCCAGTTGTGTCAAAACGTAATCATGAGCTGTCAAATTTGGTCAGTGGAGTTTCTTTATATTTTATAATAAAAAATATGTTTGTAGAAAAAATATTGTACGATACACATGTTAAAAATGCTATTTTATTTCACTCGTAAATTGCGACACTCGCTAACGCTCGTGTCGCAAACTTTTACTCGTGAAATAAAATCGCACTTTTAACACTTGTAACGTAAATAACTATTTTGTATGTACAGTCGAAAGCAAAAAATAGTAGACAAGAGATCTCGTGCTTTGTAAACCTGGCTTTATTTACTTGTCGTTAGTGTCTAGTCATTATTTTATAAAATATCAAATAATTATCAATACATCTTCTATCTGATTAATACGAATAAAAATATAATTTAAAAACATCATTAAGATATACCGCCTCATTCTGAGCAAACGCAACGATCCGAATGTATGAATATTTCTCCTGCTCCGAATACAAATCCCCTGAACGCGTTTAGCCAATCACAAAACAGTCTGTCATCGTCTCTCTCTTAAAAACTTTATCACCCTATAATACCCTATTTTAGACGCCTGTGACTATATAAAATAATAATATAAACCTGGAATGTTTATTCCGCTCGATTAACACATTGCAGAATATGGCGCAATATAATATTTGACCACGCGCAATTACATTGAAGATGTAGATTTTCACAACCAGTAGTTATAGAAATTTCTTTAATGTTTTTGCTTCCTTGATAATAATTTTTTTCTTTGAATTGCCTTTATTTTATGTTTCGACATTGGAAAATTTTATTGAGCATATACGCGTTTGTATTTAATTTTGTGTTTAAACTACTTATTCTAACAAGTTGATTGCCGGAATCGTAAAAAAACTACTTTTCTTTTTCTAGCCGGAACTTCTTTATTCTTAATTATGTGATAACATTGCTAGTACATTTTTTTATTTTACTTTGAGAAGCACATGATGTGTTTTACGTGGCGCAAACTATAACTATTTATTTTATACCTTTTTCATGATTATTTGATATTTTCGTTTATACATAAATTAGAAAATTAGCTTCTTTCTTATTTATATTAAAAAGAGTAATATATTAGCTAGGTGGATTATCAACTAAAACATTTTAGACTCCAAGAAGGAAACTGCATTCAAGTGTGCATCAGGGCAGAGACATTGACCTATTATTATTATAATATTTGTTATTTATTGCCAATTTACCAACAACGATTATAGCAGCAACATGCCGACGATGTGTTGTTCACATATAGCAGGGGTGGCCAAGAGGTCGACCGCGGGCTACCGGTCGACCGCGAAGGCGATTTAGGTAGCCCCCAAGAGATAAATAAATAAACTGAAAAAGAAGACAAAAAAAATCAAGTGTATTCGCGCCAATAACTACGCACTGCAAGTTACGCCATCTAGTTTCACTAGGTAGTACTAACTTGCCTAGAACAATATCGACGGCGGCGATGGAAGATTCGTGAAGACGCGCGAGCGAACGCTGTGTGGGTTCGCGAGTTGTTTCTCGAAATTTCTAGATGTCGCTAATCCCATCATATAATATGAATAGCTGGCGGAAGCCACAGCCAGTCAGTTTGAATTCAGAAGCGATACGAAACGATAAAAAGTGCGTGAAGAGTCCTGGACTGAGTGCGTTTTGACAGACGTATGCGTTGTGACTGTGAATACCGAACTCTCGGTCGACATCGTTCGTTCGTTCGTTCGTTCCTCACGTGAAATTCGTCAGGCAGCGGCGTAACAATACTAAGTAACGTAGGGACCTTTGTGAGTTTGTGACTTTTATTTAATCAAAATGAGTGTGCCATCTGGTTCAAGTGCAAAAAAAAGTAAGACTTACCATTATCACAGTGAGTGGGAAGAGGAATTTTTTTCGTTATGGTCAACGACAAATGTGTGTGCCTAATTTGTAATTCAAGTGTAGCATTACCGAGAGCAAATGTGGAAAGGCACTTTAAAACTACACATTCCAAATACGCCACAGATTTTCCATTTGGCAGTGAAATTCGGAAGGTAAAAGTACGAGAATTAAAAAGCAGCTTAAGTGCGCAAAAATCTTTTTTTAAGAAACCAGACTTGGAATCAAAAGCTGCTACGCTGGCGTCATTTGCTGTTACGGAAATATTGATAAAACGAAAGAAACCTTTTGAAGATGGAGAAACGATAAAGGAAGCCATGCAGAGAGCTGGTGAAGTACTGTTTAATGACTTTAAAAATAAGAAAGAAATTATTTCAGCCATAAATGCCATTTCTCTGTCACGAAACACTGTGACGCGACGAAGTGAAGCCTTAAGTGGAAATTTGGAAGAATTGCTTAAGGAAGACTTGCAAAAATGTAGTTTTTTGTCACTACAATTCGATGAAGCCATCGATGTGACGGACACTGCTAAATTGTGCATTTTCGTGCGTCTAGTTTTTGAAGATATGACGTCAAAAGAAGAATTATTGACGATGATTCCATTGAAGGGGCAAACAAGAGGTGAGGATATCTACAGATCTTTTAAAGATTTTGTAGAAAAAACTGAGTTTCCGATTCACAAAATAGTTGCTATTACGACAGATGGAGCACCCGCTATGCTGGGACAAAGAGTTGGTTTTATTTCATTGTGTAAAAATGATGACAACATTCCAAGTTTCACCAACTATCACTGCATCATACACCAGCAAGTTTTGTGCTCTAAAATTCTTGACTCGGATATTATCATGAAAATTGCCTTTACAATAGTTAATTCTATTCGAGCCAGAAGTTTGCAAAGGCGTCAATTTCGCGCTTTACTTGAAGAGACTGAAGCCGAACACTCGGATCTTTTGCTACATACAGATGTTAGGTGGCTTAGCCGTGGTGCTTTTTTGAAGAGGTTTCGCAGAAATCAAAACATTCATCCATTCGAAAGAAGAAAATGTACCTGAGCTTGAAGATGAAAAATGGCTCATGAAGCTCGCCTTTCTTTGTGACATAACGGAGAAACTCAATCAGTTGAACTTAAATCTTCAAGGAAAAGACAGGAATGTGATTGATATGACAACTTTGATTAAAACATTTAAAAGTCAAATTCAAGTGCATGCATCTCAATTAAGACGAGGTGAACTAAGAAACTATAAAAACATGGAAGAAGAATGCACGCACAACTCAAATCGGGACTTTGAAACTTTCGCCAGACAGCTGGAGAATTTGCTCCTGGAGTTCGAAAGAAGGTTTTTGGATTTCTTCGCTCTCGAAGAAGTGCTAAGTTTCATGACATTCCCTTTTAATGAAAGCAATGACCTTCACAGCTTGACTGCAAAAATCGGCAAGTTAACTGATTCTGAATCTGTTGTGGTGGAAGAAGAAATAATTAAAATGAGATGCGACATATTTCTGAAAGCAAGAGCATTTGGCAGTAATACTGATTTTTGGAAACTGATTCGCAAAGAAAAGTTCCCATGCCTAAGAAAGGTTGCCTTATATTTGACTTCGTTTTTCGGTTCCACCTATCTTTGCGAATCGACATTTTCTACTATGAATACAATAAAAACCAAACATCGTTCTCGTTTAACAGATGCCCACTTAACTTCCTGTTTGCGCATCGCAGTTACTTCTTACACTCCTCAATATAATAAACTTGTGGAGAATATGCAGTGCCAAATATCCACCCAAAAACCTAATACAGAATGAACATTATGTATTTTGTTTTCAACGTATATAATAGAAAAATACTTACTAACTTATAGCTAAAATGTTTTATTTCTCTCTTGTAAACTCTACCTTAGAGTCGCCCGCAAGAAACATTTTTGAACACAAGTAGACCTCAGAGGTCAAAAGTTTGGCCACCCCTGACATGTAGGATGTGTATAAATTAGCCGTGAGGTCTTTCATTTTGTTCTTTTTCGATATATTTCTTATAAATTAACTTCCAACGAGTAATAATAACTTTACACGAGGTCGCCAAAGTTTCGAATTTTTTCTACCAAAAATGCAATTTTTCGTTATTATTCTGCTGTGAACAGTAAATTATTATAATTTTAAACGTTTATTATTATTATAATCTTAATTATCTTTCTAATAAATTAAATAACTGAAGAAATATGTTAATTTTTTACATTATTTTTCTACAATGTTTTGATGTGACATCAATGTATAAATTTGTAAAAACATACACAATTGTTTCTACAGACAGACGAATAAGTATAGTTGTCAATATTGTAACTGAGACATGTCATTGCGATGTATGAATTTAATAGTTGTTGAATTTTTACATTGATTTTTTTAAATATTTTCATAAAATGTATTATTGAATGCAAAAGAAAGTGGTAGAGGAAGTTGGGGGAATGGTGGCCCCCTAAGCATTTTTACTTCTGCTACCCGTATTTTTTAAATAAACATTATCGAAAAAATCACAATAAATAGAGGAAAATGTGTCGTTTAATATGTTCTAATTATATTTTAACAAAGGATATACGATAAAGTAATATAATTTTTTTACATAACTAGAAGGTGGCCCTCATTGCCCCAACGGTTTGGGGTAATGATGTCAGAGCGCCACCATTACCCCAATATAAAATATGTTTAAGTGCAATAATCGCAAACATAAAGTTTTTTCTCCATATCAGTGCAATTCTTATGCGCCCAATTTCCGCACAAAATACATCGTAACCATACTTCATTATTCTTCCCAAATTCACCGCATACGAGACATAAGTCTTGGCATTCCACATTCTTATCTTGGACTTCATCATCATTGGATTCTGCATCTGAGGCAGAACTTTGGTAGCTCTCCTTTATCCTACAGCTCCTTGGCAGCTTCTGTCGTTCTTCCATGCTGTCATCGTCTCGGGCACTGTCGCCCGAAAATAGGTTTTTCTTGACTACCTCCGTTTTCTTTTTGGATTTCTTAATCGACTTTTTATTCGATTTTGCGATCAAAACATCTTTGTTTGGAGTAGATGTTATTATCTGAGATGTTTGTTTCATAACTCGTTTATGTTTAACTGATTGACTATTAAGTTTTGATGGCCCTGGTAGAGGCAGTACTTCTTCGAAAGAGGTTTCTATCTTTGGAATCGCGTATCCATATGGTCGCATTTGAGCTATTCGAAGTTCTGCAGAGTGTTGGAACCCTGGACCTTGTTGAGGTTCTTGTTCCTGAGGCTCACGAGGATTTTGTTGGTCTATAGGTATGACATTCGGGTTGTGCAGTTCAGCTGGTCAAAGTCTTGTTCGGAAAACACATCAGGATTATACGGCCAGATACCACTTACTTGAAATCCTTTTGCTGCTTTCTCCAAAGTAGCAACTCTCATATAGGCTTTATTGAAAAGTTCTGCAATTTCGAAGGGCGTTATTTTCTCATGTGCATGATCTTTCAAGTATTTTGTACATTCTGTGTTGAAGGCAGTTTTCAAAGGTCCATAGAATGTGACGTCCAAGGGTTGGAGTCGATGTGAAGTATGCGGAGGAATTGTCAGAAGGATAATCCCATTAGCTTTGCAGAAGTTGTATGCTTTAAGAGTGCAGTGGGTGCTGTGATTATCCATAATAAGCAAAACCGGATCCTCCAGACTTGCTTTAACAAATTCTTGAAAGTGCTGTAAGTATTTAAAAAAAAGTTCTTCTGTTATCCAACCCTTGTCAGAGCAGCTATATGATGCTCCAATTGGACCTCCCTTTTGAAGCTGCAGATTCATTCGCTTTCTACCGTAGATAAACATGGGAGGAATGCAGATCCCTGATGGACTGAATGCACAAACTACGGTGATGTTCTTACCCCTCTCCCAGCTCGTGACAAAACCAACCTGCTTCAGTCCTCTCTCAGCGAGAATTTTGTCCGGTTTCTGCACTGTAGAAATGCCAGTTTCATCACTATTAAAAACTCTGGAAGCTTTGAACTTATATTTTCCTAATACTTGCTCCAAATTTGTAAAAAATAAGGACACTTGTTCCTTATTGAACGCTGTGATCCTGTTGATACTTGTAGCCTCAGGCTTTCTAAGTACAACACGAGGATTGCGTTGTAAACACCCGTAAAGCGAGTCGTCACCTGCACTTTTTGTCTCCATGTTAAATGGGCATTTTATACTATTTTTCTCTGCATAGTCATATGCACATTTTTTTATCTCTTGTCTAGTGACTCCGTAAAACAGTTTTGATAATTTCATGACATGTTCTGGAAGAACTTGCTCCTCAACTACTGAAAACACTGATGAACGTCCTAGCGATGGACCTGCATTATTGTTGTTTTTCATCCTCTTCTGTATGGTGCTTCTTGGAATTCCAAAGATTCTGGATACATCCCGAATAGATCGACCGTCTCTTACAGCAGCGATAGCGACGTTAAGCTCATTAACAGTCCAAGAAGCTTTATCAGTTCGACGTTTGTAGACTCTTGGCATCTGCAGAAAAATATTAGATAGCAATTTCGTAAATATAGGGTAATGGTGGCCGGCCCCAATTACCCATGCCTGAATGGCCACCATAACCCCAAAAGTTCTAATTTTGTTTAAATGATGCTGCACAATAAGCGCTACTTTCAGAGAAACTCGCCGTCTCGTATAATAAAGACGAGTATTAGGTAAACACAATTATTCTTTATATTTGCAAAACATACATAGCATACAGCACGCGAATTTTATTCTCACTAACCTCAACAATTCTTACTAGACTTCGCGCCTATTTGCAGTTTTCTACACTAGTTTTAGAGATCGAGTCGCATATCACTATAATTCGGTGGGGCAATTCAAATAGACATTTATAGATGGCAGCACCTATTGAAATTCATTTAAAAACGTTTACCATAAAAATAATCGATGGCTACTATTACCCTGGTGGCCACTATTCCCCCAACTTCCCTACAGTCATATTTTAATCGGTTTAAATTAGGCTGCGTGAATGTAGATATATTTTAAATGCAGCGTCAAATTTAAATATTCTAATAACCTATAAGTGTGAAATTACATATACGTTGATATACAGATAAGTGTAAGTGTCAAAAATGACTTTTGCACGTTATTACGATCTTAAGTACCTTAGCAACGTCACTACTAAAATTACTTTGCATATAACTTCATTACTGTACCACTCTTTTTTGCATTCGATAGTACACTTAATAAGTATTCGGATGTGCATATGTTTTTTGGTTTTTGCCAAGGCAACGCCCTATATTGCACAAATTGAATATGAAGCTCGCTATCCTAACAGCAGAATACCACCCGTTAACACGTTTAGACGATTAAATCAGCATTTACGGGAAACAGGCATGCTTGCTTCTATACCGATAGGTCCAGCCCGCTACGGGCCATAGGCAACAATATACGTATGGAACGTAATGCGATGTGGCAACGTGTGTACGAAGCCACTCTGCGCGCGCAACATAAGTCCGATGGTCGAATGCATATAAAAATGTATGTTCAATTAAATACATTTGAATGTGTTTTCATCTTTTTGTAGCAAGTTTTTGCGAGATACTGCCTTATTTGTTTTGGTTCTAATCTTCTGTTAACTTTAAATTTTTAATATACACAACAAATTCATATAATTTGGTGAAGACAATAAATAAAATATATTGTATATATTATATGTTTCTTATAATAAATCTATAACTTAGTGCAAGTACAATACTTTGTTTGCTCTAATTTAATTTTTGAAAGTTCAATTGCTAAACTTGATTTTTCTTGCTCCATGTCATGTTCCTTTTTCAAAATTTCTCTCTGTAATCGTACAAGTTCTAATTTACTAGCAGTTAACAAATAATTTCGAACCAAAAAAGACATTTCACAACAAATAAGTTTGTATTATGTTGTACTGCGATTTCAAATATTTATACCAACCTTTGTGCAAAACTCAACTTATCTATTATGGCAGTGTTAAGTTATACTGCAATATATTCCAAATTTTATTTAAAATTAGGCACTGTATAAGTTTTAACTAGAGATTAACTATAAACTTTATCCTTATTCGGGCTATTCGACGATATAATTGATGGGTTAAAGTGTATTGTAGAACTGTCCCTTAAAAGTTTAAAATTGTCTGGAAATGTATTTGATGTAAATAAATTGTTTATTTTTTTAAAGCAAATAGACATTTTTTATACGATGTTTATAAAACTGTCATAACAGTGAATATGTAATTACAGTTATACAAAGTAGATACTCTGGTCTATTGTATGGTTTCAATTCCAGTAATAATGCTTTTTATCTTTTAGAAAACGTTATTGTTTTTTTATTACTTAAAATTACTTTTCCGTAGCAGCTAAGAATACAATAATAATAATAAACTTGACCTTATTATGTCTGAAACAAATGGGCAAATTACGTATACAGAACGAATATGCAAACGACTATATCCTTGCGCGGTTTAAGTATTACTAAATTCTTAACTGCAATTGAAGCTGCGGCGCGTGGAGGGGATACGCTGTGTTGCCATTGTTCACTATGGCCCGTTCCGAGCTGGTCCTATCGGTATATTCTGATGCAAGTAGAATCCGTAGTAGACGCACTATCCATTTGGAGGAGCAAATATTGGAACTAGTAGAACAGGAGCCGACTTGTCGTACTAGAGAAATCGCACGACAGCTAAATGTTCCAAGTAATAAAACTGTTCATACTGTCTTAAAAGCAAATCTCTCGTGTCTTTATCATTTTACAAAAGTGCAACCACTGTATGATAATGACAATTTAATTTAAGAAATAATTTTTGCAACCAATTTCTAAATATTTTGCGAGATCAGCCCACTGGACTGATGAATCTATTTTTACGAGAGACGGAACGTTGAACAGCTACAATATGTTGACATTACTGGGCGGATAAAAATCCAAAATTCGTTAGAGAATTTGGTCATCAACGTAGATTTTTACTGAACGTTTGGATAGGGATTGTTAACTAGAGAGTGATTGGACCATTTTATCTTCCAAACCGATAAAATGTAAAAAATTTCCTGCAATTACTTAAAAATTTGTTAGATAATTTGCTATTAGCTGTAATTCGGGACGTAATATTTATGTTGAACGAGGCTTTAAGTTCACAACACACGTATCGTAACAGAATGGCTTAATATTAACTTGCTAGAAAGATAGATTGGTCGTAATAACCTACTACTGCCGTGACCACCAAGATCACCAAATTCAAATCCCATTGCTTTTTGAATGGGGTTTCATTAAGCATCATGTTTATGTTACGCAACCTGCAGATGTCAACGATTTGAGAAACAGAATAGACGCAGCGGTACAGCTAATAATGCCAGACTTACTACAAAAGGTACAGGATGCTATCCCTATCCGATTTGCACAAGGCTTAGCAGCAGATTTTCACTTTCAACATTTATTGTAATTTAGTTAGTTTTCAGTTTGTATACAATACAGTAGCGTTACAATAAAGCAATAATCAGCAATATTAACAAAGCAAACTGGCAAGTGTTGACACTTAAGTTAGGTTTATGTTGCTATGGTTGTATTGTCATTGAATTGCGCTATTCATTACTATAGTTCATAAAGTATAAGTTTTCAGTTCAAGGTCAAATTCGAAGCATATGATTCAAATCTGTACTGCAGAGTCAAATGAAGTCAGTTTTCAATCGCGGAAACAACCGTTTGTCATCATAAAATATAAACGTCATGTTTCAATATTGTCAAAATTTTAGTATGTTACTTGCAATATAACCAAAGAAAGCATATACATAACCTACATGTCAAAATAATAATAATGAGTAAAGTGGGAACATTAATAGTTCAAAAGTATTGTTTCTTTTCTAGTTCTGTATAAATATATTCTATCCAAGAAAACTATGCCGAAATTATTACTTTAATATTTGAACAAATTATTTTAAATGTTATTTATAATTATAAACTCACGAAAATACTCGATCAAAAATTTATTTAAAAAGAAATATTTCAAGTCATATCAATAGTGAAATGAGGTATTGAAAAGATCTTTAGTATTAAAAATGTTTGCATTATTAAGAATGACATACCTACCAAAATCATTTTCTTGCACTATATCTGGGTTAAGAAGATTGGGAATGTATTAATTTGATGAATAATTTAGATTTCTACTTAACTTTTATATTGTTTATATTTTAAATAAATTTAAATATATTGGAAAAGAATGTAAAAGTTATGTTCGTAACTCTTTGAAAAAGAATTAAAACCTTTTGAAAGTTGTAAATATATGTTGTCAAATTACATTTATAAAATTATACATAAAATAAACATTTATATAGTCTACATTTAATATTTTATTGTTTCTTAAGAAAATAATGGTATAATAATACAATCCTAATCCATATTATTCTTTATTAGATGAAGATAATATTTAACAAACACATGAGGATTTTCTGATAACTACATTTGATAATTTTGCAGGTTAGTACACTACCAATAAGAAAAAAACAAACTTCATCCATATAAAACTTTGCCACGAGATCTTTATCATGTACTGTTTCCTTGAACCAGTGGCAGTAATTTCTTCGCTGCTTTATATTATGTGCATGCAAATGATACACATTGATGATTTTTATGGCAGTATTAATGTAACCATATTAAACTTCTACAAAATATAAATACAAAAATATTTTGTCAAAATAAGATAGTTACCTGCTTATTAATGTTTAGTGAACTTTTATAGAAGTAAACTTCCCTGATTCATCCAAATAAAACCTCAAAAATATTACTTGTATTATTTGCAATAGGTATGTTATTTTTAATGTAAATGAAGTATATATTACAAAAACTTGAGTCATTTACATTATTATTAGAGCAATCTCTGCCCTATCAAGAAATTGCTCCTTCTCCTGCCATTTTTTAATTAAATTTTCCGCATGCCTAGCACAATTATACCAAGTAATTTCATCACACTGTTGCAAAGCTTCATTCCACATTTCTTTAACTCTTTCATCTGAATAACCATTTCTTCCAATATTTGAATTATAATAGTTTTTAACCTTAGTCCAAATCATTTCAATTGCGTTCAAGTCACAATGGTACAGAGGTAATCTTAAAACTTCATGTCCACTCACATTATTTCACTTATAATAAATATCTTCTCTTCTTTATGATATTTTACTAATTGAATTAATTCATTCTTAGTCATTGCAGGTGAATAGCTTCCATCTTTTTTTCTCAACCATTCCATATTTTCTGTTTTTTTGAGGAGGTATTTGGTTGTTTGTTTTGACTAGCGCTATGATAAGGAGCATTATCTATTATTATAAGTGATGGTACCTCAAGATTTGGTATAAGCTGATCATTTACTCATTGCTTAAAGGAGTCGCCATTCATTTCTCCATGGTAATCACCAGTGATTGTTTTTGGTGGAAAAATCAGACTAACTCCTTTAATGAAGCCATTTTCTGTGCCAATATGTATAATAATAAACCGTTTACCATCATAGTCTTTGGGTTTCCTAACACTTTTTATATTATCATTTTGCCAGGATTTCATTCTATTCTCTTTCGAAAAGATTCAAATTTCATCAAGGAACATAAACTGACATAAAGTTGAATTTAAGTTATTCATATATTCCCTTAAAAATACATTTCTCATTCAGACTATATTTAATTTCTCTGTGAGCGCTCTCCTGTTACACTCTTTCTTATATTTAAAACCAATATCTTTAAGCAATATTGCTAAAGTAGTTGTACATGTATGAACAAATTCTTTCATAGCTAAAACATTGCTTAAATTTTTTAAGGTAAGATGTTTTTCTGAAAAATTTTAACATGTAATAAATATTTACAATATATTAAAAACATACTTTCTTTATACATGTCATAAACAGTATTTCGAACTTCCATTTTAGTTGCTTCTGCTACGTCCTTAGTTTTTGGCTTCTTACAAGACCTTTTTTTGCTAGGAGACGATAAGACTGGATTCTGAATGTTGCGATGTTTAATAGTGTAGACCGTTCTACTAGAAATATTAAGGGCTTCTGCTACCCTCTAAAATAAAACTTATTTCATAATACCGCCTTATCTAACTGATTACGTGAATTACCTCATGAACGCGGTCGATGGACATAAATGGTCCACCATTCTCCTTTACCTGTTAATAGGCTGTAAGATTTAATACAAGCTATTTGGCTTGAGAACCAAGAGGTTTACTTGGCATCTAAGAAATATTCTGTAAAATAAATAGGTTAGAAATGTCAAAGTAATAATCAAACAATTTCGTACTTATTGCCACTAATTGATATTACTATTTATTATCAGTATTGTTCTCAAAAAAACAGATTTTGTAATTTTTGATAAACTAAATATTCAAATTGGAAGAATGCTTAACCTAGAAGTCAGAATACCGGAAACAAAGTCAATAAACAACAATATTGAAATAATTTGACAAGTCGAATATCATAAGACTATCTCCTAGACAACCTATCCTTTTTATTTAATATAATATTTCAAAGACGTACGTCTTAACTCAAAATGACAAACGTCTGTAGTATTACAGCGCGTGTTCATGTGTGTTAGAAAGAGATAAAGTACAATTTGCGGTTCACACTTGGGCAGTACGAACTGAAAACTTATACTTTATGAACTGTATATTATTATGAGTTGATGGAACGTTGCCAAATCATCAGTTTTTAAAGTAGTGTTAGGAGGAAGCAATTAAAATCGAATTTGAATTTTAGATTTAAAAAATGGCTTAGAATAGTATAAAGCAAACATTTCACGTGCATATTATCCACCAATTTATACACAGCCTGTATACTCGAAAAACAATTTAAATGAAATAAGCTGACTTGTGCCACACTTTCAATACAACTGCATTAATCCTTTGATTAAGCACTAATACAGATTTTTCTAAAGCTTTTGACCATTCGTTACTATTACTTATTGGATTCTGTCAGTTTTGGTTCCAGGATATTAGAATTTATTGCATCTTATTTGACCAATAGACTGTGTGCCTAATTCTCATCTAAACATTTTATAACTGCCGGGATGCCGCAAGACTTAAACCACGCTCCGCTACTTCTCAATCAATATATCAGTACTTTCTTTCCTCTACTTGGTAAAAAATATTATATTCATGTGATATCGAATTTTTTTAATTGCGCAATAAAATAACTAAATGTTGATACATGTGCTGTTGTATCATATACTAGCTCTGCTTCTCCTATACTTGATAACTAACAGGAAATCGCCATGGCTAGAAAGTCTCATCAGAATGACTTGGGTGTCCTGTTCGGCTGAATCATTCGGCAAAGGTTATTTTTATTTCAAACAGCCCTGTATTTTACGTTAAATAAAAATTACATTGCCACTTACTCTGGGTATTAAAACTCATAGTGTTTATACTCACAGCTATTGTAGCTTATTTTCAGAGAATCGCGTTGATTTTCACGATAGTTACCGTGTTAAAGGAACAAGCGAAACCAGATGAAATACGATTTTTTCTATTAATTACAATTAATCGAAACGCCTGTTTATCTAGTACCAGTAAATAGAACTTTGTTAAAATACTAAGTAATGAGAGGTTACAAAATCGGTGAACAATCGGTTCTTATATCGTATGATCAAAAAGTTTTTGGATAGCTATTGCCGTGGAATTTATGAGATATCTGAAATTATTTTATTTTTCACTTAAATATTATTTGTTCATTTCACCTTGGATACGGTTAAACATGGTCATATCGCCCGTGGGCGTTTTAACCGGGCGATATGGCCCATAGCACCCGCTAATTTATTCACAGTGTTTAATGCTGTGTGAGTAAAAATAAAGCCCGAGAACAAATATACATTTTATAGAACTAATAATTTTAATTTTTAAGAAATGCGTAATGATGCGTCTGTCAACGACATGACAGTTGACAGAAATTTCGGTACTTTTCCAATGTAATTTGAATTTTCCGCTTAAGAAATTAATTCTTCGTGAAAAATAAAATTTTGTATGAACCACCACTCGATCGACATTCATCTCTCGGGCTGAATTAACGTCGACCTCGGAGTAATATAATAAACATAACGCCCTTGGTGCATAAATAACTACATATATTTCAATTAGTTTTGACATTTATTTGACAACTTTCAAGTCAGCTGGATATAATTCAAAATGTTTCAAACAGAACATCAAATTTTTATTATTAAATCATACTACAGTAATGAAAATCTTGGTGAAAATGGTAATTGGGTTTATTCGCCTCGTTTATGTTTTAATGAGTTCCGTGAGAAGTTTCCCAACTTCGCCATAATCGAACGAGATTTTTTTCGGTAACTTCAACGAACTGTGGACAAATTTGAAGAAACTGGTAATATAAGTGACAGTGTTCGATGTGGAAGAAGACGGGTTAGAAATGATGATGTTATTGACCAGGTTAGGTAACGCATGCAGGAAGAACCTACCTTATCCTTGCGTAGATTGAAACAAGAAACCAATTTAAGTTATGGGACGTGTCTAACCATTGTTAAACATGACTTGAACTTGTTCCCTTATATAATGCAGATGTATCAGGAGTTACTGCCACCAGATTGTCAAAAGAGAGTATCGTACTGTACCTGGTTTAATTATCATATGGGTAACTATATCTTTGACTAAACATTTTTTCCAGACGAATATTATTTTTACCTATCTGGATACGTTAATAAACAAGGTATGCGTATGTGGTAGTCCTAAGACTGGTGTTTGCGTTGCAATGTCCCGTAGGCGAATAATAGGACTCATATTTTTCAACAAACCATAACCGCTGAAAGATATATAAATAAAATACTTGAGCCTTTCATCAATCAATTGCACGATGATGAGCTACATAATAGATACTTTCAGCAAGATAATGCGTGACTGCATGTTGCTCGAGTAACCCTGGAATATTTACGTCGATTTTATGACTAGAGACCGGACACGAGAGGTTGATGACTCATCGCCCACGAGAGTGCTATTGAACATTTGTATTTTTAAAGTTTTTAATTTTATTTATATAATTATACTTATAATAATAAAACGGGTATATATACGGCTACAAAATACGAAATACATTTTTATTTGTTCATTTTGTAGTTCAAGTTGAGTATTAATATTTACTAGCAATAATTTCTCAAAGTTCTCTTCTGTAAAATTTGTTCTCTTTGAATGAAATACATCCTTGTAAATAGAAAACGTCTTTTCTACATCGCAACTGGTTATAGGTGCATACTGAAAATATTCTTTTATTTCCCCCATACACAATTGCCGCAATGTTATTAAATCTGGATTTCTATTAAACACTGCGTCTAACTTTTACCGAAGGCCACATCCGAAGTCACTTGGAATACTTTTCACATTATTAATAGCCACATCTAATGTCGTTAAACCATCATTTAATTTGAGATTCCGATATTCCAAATAAGTGATTAGTTTTGTCAAATTTCCAAAGTGTTCCTGAAGAAAGTACAACTGATTTGTATTTTTTTGTATTTGTATTTTTAAAGTTTTTAATTTTATTTATATAATTATACTTATAATAATAAAACGGGTATATATACGGCTACAAAATACGAAATACATTTTTATTTGTTCATTTTGTAGTTCAAGTTGAGTATTAATATTTACTAGCAATAATTTCTCAAAGTTCTCTTCTGTAAAATTTGTTCTCTTTGAATGAAATACATCCTTGTAAATAGAAAACGTCTTTTCTACATCGCAACTGGTTATAGGTGCATACTGAAAATATTCTTTTATTTCCCCCATACACAATTGCCGCAATGTTATTAAATCTGGATTTCTATTAAACACTGCGTCTAACTTTTACCGAAGGCCACATCCGAAGTCACTTGGAATACTTTTCACATTATTAATAGCCACATCTAATGTCGTTAAACCATCATTTAATTTGAGATTCCGATATTCCAAATAAGTGATTAGTTTTGTCAAATTTCCAAAGTGTTCCTGAAGAAAGTACAACTGATTTTTTAAATGTGGAATTTGTGTTAGTTCCTTGCACTCAGAAATACTCCGAGCATCGTCATTTAAACATGCAACGAAATTTTGTAAACTATCGAAATTCTCTGCATAAAAACTAGCAGCTTCCAACCATGTGCCCCATCTAGTTATTACTGGAGAGGGAGGCAGTGACAAAGATGACAGTTTTTTTCCTGTAAAGAGCTACTCTCAATGATGCTTATCTGAAAACTTTTTTAAAAGCGGATACAAGTCTAGAAACTTCTGGAAAGGTGTCTGATATATTCACAAATTCTGTGGAGAGCATGTGCTACACAAGTAATATGCAACATATTAGGATATGTTTCCTTTAACAGCCTGCCTGTTTTTAACATATATGCAGCACTGTCACTTACAAATAAAAGTACTTTTTCTTTGTACCTGTCGTCCGAATGAAGTATATTTTGAATATTCTCGTTAATGGTTTTAGCAACTGTTTCCGCATCAACTGTATTTATAACTTTTGTTGATATTACATATGCGTTATATGGAATAATTGGATGTAGTACAACATTAACACAGCGTCCTAATATATCGTCAGTTTCGTCGGCACTTATCCAGTGGTACTGATTTGAAAGATGGCTTCTAATGCGTTCTACTGCTTTCGTGTAGCACTTAGAAACATAATATTTGCGTAAGGTGGATTCATCAGGAACATTTCGACCAGTATATTTTTGGAGAAATACTTTTACAGTGGGATTGTGAAGTTTATTTAATTGAATATTAGCCAGCATAAAAGTTTCACAGAGTTCTTCGTTAAAATTGTCAGATTCCAACGGTTCCAATTTCTGTGGATGTTTGCGATGCTAAGTGACGTTGTACGTGCGATTTCATGGAATTTTTTAACGATTTTGCAATAAATTTCGGAATCACTGACAATGGACATACAATCAGTATGACGTCAACCCAACTCGCCATTGTTTTACGATGTCGTTCTCGACATTTTTCCATATCATATCTGAAAAAGTAATTTAAACAATGCTCTAGATCTAAATAAATGAAAACTAAAGTAAGTTATTGAAACTGAACGAAACTCAATGCACACCTACGTCGAAATAATTGGGAGAAGTAGATTCAATCAAACGATATCTATCAGGATCTATCACAAAAATGGCGATGTAATTAACAGTTAAAACTATGAAAACAAGAAATTAACTCACAGCACTTTATTTATCTTACGAAATATAATCTAAATAGACTAAATCATTAAAATCCCACACGCTTCTATCTACGCTCATTAAAACAGAAATTTAACTGTAAATATTCAACAAAAAACGTCGCAATTCTCGATGAAAACAGATGTGCGCGCTAGCCAGATCAATAGTGCATTCAATAACTGGTGATGTACTTACAGATGTTGTAGACTATTTATATCGTCCGTCGTAATGACGACATCATTTCAACCCGATGTGTCCGATCTCTATTTATGACGAAAGGTCGTTACCCACCTAGGTCTTGTGATTTGAGTCCTTTAGATTATTTATTATTCCCGTTGCTTAAGAATACCATTTTTAAATCTCCACTTCACACTTTAGACGAATTACAATTATTGAAAACTGTCGCTTAGTAGCACCTGATCTTTTAATTAAAGTTTTTAATAGCATGGGCCGACGTGTTAACCTGTGTATTTAAGAACAAGGAACACATTTTCAACTTTTTTTTATAATTTTTATTGTAAAAAAGTGTACCTGCCTTTCATTATTAGAGTTCGTTTCTTACCTGTTATGAACCTGATTTTTGTATTAGTTATAAAATATACATCAAATGTAACTAATTACCGTAACCTAAAATCCATTTTATTTGTGACTTATGTGTACTTCAAAGTAAAGAAGTACAGACGTAAATAATTCTATAGATGGTTTTTACACTTCATGCCTTTTTGATCAAACGTTTTATCGTATTGAGAAAATACTGAACGTATTCATATATATTTTGATCTACAATTAAAAACCAGAAAATCTGCATAACATTTTCTACAGGCTCATTTAGAAAGTCAGAATTGATATTAATTGAGTGGGATGTATTGAAAGATCACTTTAAGCATTAAATTTTATTTTCAAATTCACTTAGGAACTAAAAACCAATATTCCTAACAAAAAATTCTGAATATAATTGACAATGGGAAAAAGAAAATTTTAGTATTAAATTTGTTTATAAGTACATTTTAACAAACATAAACAAATGAGCTAGTTATATTTTCTAAATATATTTATATATAGATTTATATATTGTGTATATAAATATTCTTTTGCAGTGTTTAGATATACATATGATTATTACATTAAACATCATATCTTAACACCACAGGTGGTCGATAAGTTTAGAGAATTGCCCTGTTATATGTAGTAAATATAATTATCTATATAGCTCTTTCTTTAAATTATCTGCCGGTTATTATATGTACATATAAAAAATGTGCCTTGTTTAACTATTTTAATATCTATTTCAATTCGAAACTAAAGGTATAATAACTATGTATTTGGTTAGTAGGCGAGGTTCAGTCACAGGTACGTAAATTCTTAATATCGTGTACAAATATTAATTGAGATGCTCAATATTGTCTCCATCGTTAATAAGCCAAAAACTTTGTTTACTGGCCACAATATGCAGCCAAGAAGTGCATCGTCTTAAGAAACGATAGATGCCAAGGCTCATTTTATCAAAAAGAAAAAGACCGATCACAGTTCTGGATCTATATATTTTATTTTCTATTTTTTGTTTTGTTTTTTTACGTTTTTTTTTTTGTTCTACATTTTTATCATATTTCTATCAAAAGTATAAAATACTGTAAAACATAATATGAACACAACAATTCTCCTCATCTTACGACTAAATTAAACACTAATAACTTAAATATTAGTGTTCAGGAAGACATTAACTTAAGAAATCTACAGTATTAGTAAAATACAGATTATCTCTTCTATAAATTGCGCCAATTTGCAATAAAGATAATTTTTAGTAAATTCTTCTATACACGGAACAAGAGATTTTCTATACAAGCTAAATTAACAGAAAGGGCACGTTTGGAAAATATAAAATAATTTTCATTAACCCAAAGTAACTAAGAGGTGTAATTATATTATATTATATGTACATAGATGCGTACGGGTAAATCAAAGTAAAAATTATTTCATAATTTCTCCAATTATTCACTAATGTCATTCATTTAAAAATTATTACAGAAAGAAAGAAAAACAAGACTTATTGAGCTATTATCACAAAATTTTGCAGAAAAATCTTTACATTTGTGCATGTTAAAACTTTCTTTCTTAGCATTATTTAATATTCTAAGTTTGAGTAATTTATATAAATGTATCATGTGCACTTTTTTTCTTATCTATTATACATCATGATAAATACCATTAATTAGTAGCATAATTCTCATATGGTATTAATATTTAGATTTTATATATGCGACTAAAAAAGGAAAAAACAAATACAATTACAATAACTTTTAAACAAACTAAACAACAATAAAACATGATATTCAACAGAAACTTGTGCGCGTCTTTAAAACAAGACAAGTAATTTTTATACATGTTAAAATTATTCACTAATAACAAATAGTAATTCAAGAGAAGCTAAATTTATATTGTACAACTTAGAACAGTTTAAATTTGTTTTTTTTCTCTGTAATGGTCATATTGCATTGAACAATTAGAATAGAATCGTTAACGGAAGATGTTTATCTACATAAAAATTAAAAACTATATACATAGATACAAACATAACATAGAAAAATTAACTAAAGTAAAAAACTGTTTAACTCCTAATAAAAATTATACGTGTATTTTTTATGTAGATAAAAACCATATTGAAAAATGAACAAATAAGAATCTAGAAAATAAAATATTTCTTAAACGAAAGTTTATTTACTACGAATCATGCATATCACGGGAAAAAGAATTTCATGATAAATAAATCACATATTGTTTAACGTGAAAGTAAAAGAAAAAGTTCCTATTTTCTTATAAATATAAATTTCATTCGTAAATGAAATCATAAATATACGTAACATGAAAAAAACAAACTCATATATACATACAAAAAAGGGAGAAATGAAAATCATGTCATTCCTGAAAACAGAATTCAAAATTTTAATTACATAAAAATCACAGTTAGTTACTGTTGTTGAACCTGATCAAAAAGTGCAAATAGTGTAGTAGGTATTATATGTAAGATAAATCTTAATTTTTGCATTAACTGTTAAAGCAAGCTATAGCTGAGCGATTTTGTCATTCTTTTTCGTCTCTACCTACATCACTCTAAAAGTGCAGGTTCAAATAATTTATCTATGTTTTGCTGCTAAGGCTCTCCGTAGTTGGGATAACCTAGTTCTGAGGCGTTCTTGTTCCCGTCTTAGTTCTTCTTTATGCCTACACATCTTATCAGAAACGTCACCAAGTGTATCGCAGTAAACTGCTGCTTCTCTTAAAATAACAACTTTGGCAGCACGTTCTTTTTTATTAACTTCGGGCACCAAAAGTCTTAAATCTTCAAAGGCATTTCGCAAGTCTATTCTTCGTTGTCTTTCCATGTTATTGTGTAGGCTGCGTTTTTCCGATGGTTCTGCTTCGCTATCGCTGCTGTGGTTGTATGCACCACGTTTTTTGTATGGTGATCCATTGGGTGTTAATCTATGCTGATGTCTGGTGCGTTTCGTACCTCTTCCTTCGGGTGTTCTTCGTTTTGCTGGTGACCGTTCCGCGCATGGTTTTCGGAAAGGTAGTATAGTTTTGACACCAGTCGAGTTCAAACGTTTATTACTGATTGCCGTGGCCATGGTCTTCTGTAATTGTTGTCTATCTACTGATGTTGGATTGTTAGGTAATGTTGATACCATTCCTCTTGTAGTGTGCTTATCTCCTATCGATACAACATCTATTTCTTCCTCTGTAACAAAGAAAAAATAAACTTTAAAATTATATATTTCAGTTTTTTTTTTAATATTATACATGTGTGTTTGTGAACAGTCACATGAACTACATAAAATAGACATGTCATACCAATTTGAATTTGAATTAGGCTTTTTAAAGTATTTATTTAAAAACTTAATGCAACCAGATACGGTATTGGCAATTCTTTTTAAGATTGCAGCGCATCTATGGTCAAAATACGAAAGTGTCTAAAGGACAATTACAAACCCGAACGTATACAAGTCAAGCCTTTTAAGGTTGATCTACAGGGGTCGGCATAAGTCAGGCAACAAATTTGCATTAAAAGAAAAAAATGCAGCGTCAAAATGAATTTATTCAAAGAAATTACAAAAGGGATTCGTAAAAGGGTTACTGTAAGTATTAAGAAATAATGAAAAAACAAGTCAATCAACGGAAGGAAACGTACAGACGACGTTTCGTTCTAGTTGGAACTTTTCAATGTACGGTATTCCCTCGATGACGGACATTGCTTTTTCACTTCTATACTTTCTGTATATATAGTTAACATTTGGAATTTACTGCAAGTGAGAATTAATGAATATTAAATCACATTCTTACATGTAAATGTCGACTTATTTAATGCGTTCGTAACTACAATCCGACAAACTAAGTTTGTACCAGTATGCAGAACACACCCTTTCGCGACAACGAACTTCCTGGTGATAAGGTTAATTAAGAATTAAGAAATAATGAAAAAACAAGTCAATCAACGGGAGGGAGGAAACGTACAGACGACGTTTCGTTCTAGTTGGAACTTTTCAATGTACGGTATTCCCTCGATGACGGACATTGCTTTTTCACTTCTATACTTTCTGTATATATAGTTAACATTTGGAATTTACTGCAAGTACTGCAACTTAGTTTGTCGGATTGTAGTTACGAACGCATTAAATAAGTCGACATTTACATGTAAGAATGTGATTTAATATTCATTAATTCTCACTTGCAGTAAATTCCAAATGTTAACTATATATACAGAAAGGATAGAAGTGAAAAAGCAATGTCCGTCATCGAGGGAATACCGTACATTGAAAAGTTCCAACTAGAACGAAACGTCGTCTGTACGTTTCCTCCCGTTGATTGACTTGTTTTTTCATTATTTCTTAATTCTTAATTAACCTTATCATCAGGAAGTTCGTTGTCGCGAAAGGGTGTGTTCTGCATACTGGTACAAACTTAGTTTGTCGGATTGTAGTTACGAACGCATTAAATAAGTCGACATTTACATGTAAGAATGTGATTTAATATTCATTAATTCTCACTTGCAGTAAATTCCAAATGTTACTGTAAGTGTTCAAATTGATGGCCATCTTGATCAATGCATTTACTGCAAAGTTTCTCAACGGTGAGGCAGGTCCGGCGAAGCACGTCAAGCTGTCCGCGAAGATTTTCAAATTCTTCTTCAATTGCAGTTCGGAGGTCGGGAAGGGTAC
This sequence comes from Melolontha melolontha, assembly GCA_935421215.2. NCBI lineage: Eukaryota > Metazoa > Arthropoda > Insecta > Coleoptera > Scarabaeidae > Melolontha > Melolontha melolontha. Next base: position 201,660,365 of record OW285235.1, on the reverse strand, counting down.
GTGGTCCTCTTGCAAAAACGCGGTCCTTGAGAAGGCATAGTTTCGTAATCCGCGTTCGTACGAAGATACGACGTAACAAAAAAAAACTCTTTCTTGAAGCGTGAACTTGTGTCGGTTATTCATTCTGAAAACGCGTCTACTCGACGAGCACGTGTTATCATGACACCGAGACAACTGTCTGAAGCACGAACATGCTTCGTTTTAATCTTTTTCGACAGCGTTGCCAGACTTATGAGCGTTGCCGGACTTATGCCGATTTTTCGAGAGCGTTTCCTGACTTATGCCGACCTTGGTATTTATATGGTTTTGTTTCTTTTCCTTTGGTTAAATGTAAAAATATTATGGGTACTTTGTCACTTTGAGAATATTTTAGATATTTAGAAGGTAATATTAATTCACGCAGCATACATGAAGGAGAACAGGTATATAATTCAGGGCAAACAAAAGCAAATTAGTGTAGATGTGTACAGTTTATGCTTTAATTAAATTACGAATATTACAGATATTTTCAAATTTAAATGTATTCACTAGCACTTCAACATCTTTTAATTCTTTTACTTTCACGTTTGCATCCACTCCATCATTCAATGTGTTAAGCAATGCTGCTTCCATTTCTGGTTCAGTATGTCTCTCTTCAAAAATTTCCCCATTCTCTACCTCAGAAGTACATATTGCTTCACTGACTGGAATCATTAGAGATTCTCTCATATTCTGCCTACACGTTCTAATCTATTCCTGCGGGTTAGACTAGGCTTCTCAAAACTGTTTTCGCTGCACCTGTTGGCAAATACTTGAGGAAATTGAAGTTGGTTTCAATTTCCGTTCCAATTTTTTGAAGTAGTTGTTCAATAATACACTATTACATTAAAACACGTAGACAATTGTTTTATTTAAAAAAAATCTATATCTTCAAAATGTCAGGAACATACAAAAATATATTGGCTTATAGTTTTACCAATTTTTAATTTTCTTATCGACTGTTTTCTTCTGTTACTTAATTAATATAATTTGAATTGTGTGTTTGGGGTCAGGAAATACATGAAAACTAATAATAGGCGTGCGCTTACGCTATAAATTGCATTGAGGCACAGAGCAAAACTTGTTGACATCTTCTCAAACAAATTCTTGGATATACTTAATATACGTAAAAGAATCTATCAAACCCAACCTGCAAACTATTGAAAATAAGTTCAAATGTTTTGTTATTGTTCCTTTGAAAGCTTCAGAATTACCAATTTACCAAATAGTATTTCAATTATGACTTAAAAAAAAATGGATAGTATTTGCAAAAGTTTATCTTGCTGACAACATGCAACCTACAATCATCTTGCTTAATATTTTTTGAGGGGGTTTCTAATCAGTTAAGACTGTTAAATTTTAGTTGATGCGATCAACATTGTGGAGGAATATAATTGAGAAATTGTAGTTTGTTTTAATGACAAAAATATTTTGCATGACCAATTTTAATTTAACAAACATCTTGTATGATAAAGAAAACAATTCAAATTAATACAAATATGTCTAAAACATACATATACACATACCACGTAATTAAACAATGCTTATTAGCGAGTCCCTCTTGTCCGTCAAATGCCATGAGATATCTCTTGTCACCTGACAGGATAAATTAGTTATTACTTACGAAAGCGAACCATAAGACGTCACTTCGCTAACCCACGCTGATGAGATCAATAAGATCGAAAAGCATATATATTTGTCTTTGGTTGAAGTGATTACTGGTTAAATACGTGGTGTAAGTACATGTATACAGATACACTTATACAGATATGTATTAATTTGTATACGTTTGACGTGTTTCACATCAATATGCTATTTTTGGAAGAAGACAATTGTTTAATTTATGAAGTCGTTATAAAAAAGCGAAAGGATTAAAAAAAAGTAGAGGTATATTCTGGATTTCTGATTTAATAAATTATCCTAGTTTACTAATTATACCGTTAAGTATTTTTAGTGAAAGTTGAAAAATTAGATTGTTTGCCTTACATTTCATTATGATATGTTAATACAGATTTTTTAAATTAACGGTATATTAAAGATGTTAAGTCAATGAACTTTTTCAAAGTAGTCTTCACGATTCATTGTAGACAGAATTTTTGTTGCAAAGGAGCCGACGGTCAGTCTGTTAAAATCAGTCAATTAAAATGGGCCCGCTGTCATCTTTAATTTATTTTTGCCTATGTACAGTTAGCGGAAACCCAAAAAAGCTTTCACAACCATCTCTTCACTACCATCTGTAGTCACCAGGCCCGTATTATTTGTTAAATTGTTAAGTCTATTAATAATTTAAATAAATAAAAAGGCTATTTCCAACTAACAAGAGCTTCATACTGCTAGTAACTTTTTTAACTACCAAAAATAAATCCCACTTTTCTCTATAAAAAATAGAAAATATTGTTAAATAACTATATCGTTGATAAAGATATTTCCAAAGTTTCGTAACTCAAAATCTAATATAAATATTAGAAATATTGTTTGTCCTTTTGTAAATTTAAATGTAAATATGTACTTGTAGCAAGTTTTTTTTTATTTAAAATTGTGAAAGGCGAAAAACAAATTAAATAAAATAATCTGGTCATCTATTTATTGTTATTCTGCTGTTGTCATTGATTGAATTTATTTTTTTATGTTTTAGAGAACACTTAAGATAATAGAAAATTATATAAGTGCTCTCATAAATTTTTGTTAAGTTTGCAAATAATGCAATTTTTATGAAAGTTCTTTTAGAAAGTTATCTTTATAAATGTTAAGGCTTGTGTACACTTATTAATACGTTAATCTTATATTATAAATTTATAAACTCATAGCTGAGTGAATTATAAACGCGTTTGAGAATTATATTTGGTTTCAATATATTTATGAAATATAATTTTTAGATTTCACCAATATCTCAATACAGTTCTGCCTGTTCAAACAGTAACAGTACGTACTGTGCCATTTTATTGTTACGCATTGCAAATTTCATATTTCAAGACCAATCCGGGACAAGGTACGTTTAACATGAAGAGGAATTGCTAGTTGAAATTCCGTTAGCCGACAAGGAATGTGAAAGGTAGTCGGCGGATCCAGTTTGGAAACAGCATTCTCCGAGTTCTTGATGCCAATTAAACTTATCAGAAAATAGCAGAGGACGCGACCGCGGGCGAGCTAACAGCACATAATTCGAACCGCATCTTTGCGCCGCAAAATGCACGATTGCGTTTTGTACAAGTTTTGCATGACGGAAGAGGGAAGAGCGAAGGTGAATGAATAGTTCGACAAATTTTTCGGAAAGGAAAAAGATTCTTTTATTCAAAAATGAATTTTCTCTTGAAAGCAAAATAGCATCGATCATTCTTATCAATTACGTATCATTGCGAGAGTTAAATATGTACATGTACATGTACATGTAAATATCATGTAGTTTAGTGTAGATAATTAATATAAAAGTTTTAGTAAAATGATGGTTTTATACAGTGTGGTCATAAAGTTTGGAACCAAGCTTATAACCGCATTATTTTACATTTTTTGGAAAAACGCTCGGACAGGTAAATTTTCTTTTTTAAAACGCCATCTTTTGACATACAATTTCTTTCTATGACGTCATTGGTTTTCGAGTGATGACGTTGTCAACACTTTCTTTAAATGGCAACCATATTATTTTTTTCTCGTTTTTGGAGATCTTTATATCCACCAAATAGTGATATAAAACAATTGGTATGTTGCATCACAATTTTTTTGAAAAAATGATATAAATTTAGAAAAAAATACGAAAATTTTATTTTTGTACAAAATTAAAATTAGATTAAAAAAAAATACATCTGAACTTAAATTTATTGTAACAGTTAACGTAAATTTTCAAAATGGACCCCACCAACCAACTGACACTGTCCCAGCCGAGTGTAAACACTTCGTATACTCGCCTCAATTATGTCTGGGGATATTTGTGATTTCTACGTGAATTCGTTCTTTTAAATTTTCTAAATTGTTCGGTTTGTTAAAATACACTTTCGATTTCAAATAACAAGTCGCCATCTTTTGACAGAATTTTTTTCTATGACGTCGTTGGTTTTCGAGTGATGACGTTATCAACACTTTCTTTAAATGGCAACCATATTATTTTTTTCTCGTTTTTGGTAGATCTTTATATCCATCAAATAGTGATATAAAACAATTGGTATGTTGCATCACAATTTTTTTGAAAAAATGATATAAATTTAGAAAAAAATACGAAAATTTTATTTTTGTACAAAATTAAAATTAGATTAAAAAAAAATACATCTGAACTTAAATTTATTGTAACAGTTAACGTAAATTTTCAAAATGGACCCCATCAACCAACTGACACTGTCCCAGCCGAGTGTAAATGCTTTGCGATCAATAGTAATCTGCGTTATTCGCTCCAGATCAAAAGAAATTCGTCTTCCCAATCGGCCAATTACTTATTAAAAAATCTTATTTAACATTAAATAGTTTCACAAAAAAGGGCCAAAGAAGTTTAATTTATTTAAAAAATTGACATGATGTGGCAGACCATTTCTTAATTAAAATTATCGCCCAAAAATTGAAGATTTCAGAAACTAATTAAGCTTACAAAATTTACTGAAATATGTAAGTAAGTTTTTTCACACTTCTGTCTTGTGTGAGGACTTAAATATTCTTCTTGAACAAACCGGATCGTCAAAAGCATGTTACTCATGTTACTATGCAAAAAATTTACAAAAACAAAATCACGCACTTTCTCGCAAGATATTTCTTTATGACATTCTTGCTTCTTTTTATACAATTTATGTACAAAAATTTTAGTTTGAAATTGTTTCTATGGCGACAACATTGTTGAATTATTTACTTCTATTTTTGACGTTAAATTTTTGAGATATTGCGAAAAAATTGTTCATTTTCGCTAATATAAAAAATGGCACATTTATCTGAGCGAGAAAGAATCGAAATTTTAATTATGGTTGGGTATGGGGACAGACAAAGAACGCATGCAGAAGCATGCGATTTGTTTAACCATGAACACCCTGATAGACCTCCAATTACCAGGTCTACGGTGACAAAACTAGTTGGAAAGTTTACCGAAACTGAATCCGTAAAAGATCGACCACGGCAAGGTAGACCTCAAGTAGGAGAAGATGTGAAATTAAATGTGCTTCTAGAAGCAGAAGAAAGGCATCATGTTTCCACCAGACAACTTGCGTTAGCCAATCAGGTGGCTCACTCATTTGTCGTCAACTTATTTAAAAAAGAACACTATCGTCCTTACAAAGTTCAACTTGTACAGGAATTACATGAGGATGACGAAGATCGTCGACTGCAGTTCTGTGAAGACGTAATGTTACGTTGTGACCAAAATCCAAATTTCTTGGAAAACAACGTCTTCTCAGATGAAGCTACGTTCTGCCTAAATGGATCTGTTCACCGCCATACTTGCAGATATTGGTCGCAGAACAATCCGCATTGGACTCAAGCGTGTCATACTCAGCGCAGAGGAAAAGTTAACGTATGGGTTGGAATGATTGGACGACGCATTTTAGGACCATATTTTTTTTAAGGAAATTTGACTGCTGTGCAATATTTAGAATTTTTAAGATTTGAACTGGTTCCAGCGCTCGCTGTTATTTTCCCAAATCACGAGGATGGTGATGTACCCCATCCAAATATTTGGTTTCAACAAGATGGGGCGCCTCCCCATTATGGTGTAGAGGTTCGCCACTATCTTGACGAAATATTTCCCAATAAATGGATTGGACGGAGAGGCGCCATAGAATGGCCACCTCGTTCTCCTGACCTGACTCCGTTAAACTTTTTTTTGTGGGGTTATTTGAAATCGAAAGTGTATTTTAACAAACCGAACAATTTAGAAGATTTAAAAGAACGAATTCGCGTAGAACTTACACAAATATCCTCAGACATAATTGAGGCGAGTATACGAAGTGTTTACACTCGGCTGGGACAGTGTCAGTAGGTTGGTGGGGTCCATTTTGAAAATTTACGTTAACTGTTACAATAAATTTAAGTTCAAATGTATTTTTTTTAATCTAATTTTAATTTTGTACAAAAATAAAGTTTTCGTATTTTTTTCTAAATTTATATCATTTTTTCAAAAAAATTGTGATGCAACATACCAATTGTTTTATATCACTATTTGGTGGATATAAAGATCTACCAAAAACGAGAAAAAAATAATATTGTTGCCATTTAAAGAAAGTGTTGATAACGTCATCACTCGAAAACCAATGACGTCATAGAAAAAAATTGTATGTCAAAAGATGGCGTATTAAAAAAGAAAATTTACCTGTCCGAGCGTTTTTCCTAAAAATGTAAAATAATGCGGTTATAAGCTTGGTTCCAAACTTTATGACCATACTGTATATAAATAAATCAAACTAGTCTCGTTTAACTTTTTATTACCAACTTATTACATTTTTCATTACCTAATTTTGCTTTTAATATCAAAAGTTAGGTTTAAGGAATCAATTGATGAACTTAAATCTCATCTGGGTTGTAGGATTCCCCGGTCGTTGTCCATGATAGCTTCTGAGATTCCGAGCTGGAACCCTGGAAGTTGTTGCACTAGTGTCATTGGCACTAGTAGCAGTTGTGAAGTATCTATTGGAGTCCGCAATTTCAGAAGCAATAACGAATTTAATCTCTTTTAACTTTAGATCTACTAATTTTTTATTTCAATTTTGATAAAGTCTATTTTAACCAAGCCCATATGAAAAGATATTGTTTACAAAAATATAATATGATAAAAATTTAACACTATAAATTGAGATGTAGCAAAAAAGGAATATGTAGCAAAAGATGTAAAAACGCCTTACATTCAATTTAAATTTCTCTTCTTCAAGGTGAAACAGACTAAATTATAAATATAGCCATGGTCTTCTTCTTAAAGCCTAGCACATTATACTATGTTTTTCTTTCCTTTTTTTATTTATCCTTTCAATACAACTATTGCTTGGAATTTTAGCATCTTGCCACTAAAGATAGTTACCAAATAATTTAATTTTTCTAATCTAGGTTTGCAATAGCTGTACTGTTAGGAGTTAAACATACTGTAATCGTCGTATTTAGTATTTTAGTAAGCTCTTATTATGTTGTTTTTTATAATTTGACTCTTTTATGACCTATTTTACATTAATAATTGAGAATTAAAGATTTAGGAATTTTCGTGGTGGCTCAAGACAATTTATTTAACTTAAAAAAAATTAAAATTAGGATTGATTCATTTTATTGAATATTTTGTACTCTAGCAGATTTGTTTATGTAATTCACTTGAAATTTGAGTCTCAGGTGGGATGCATGAACAATTCTCTTGATTAAATGTAAATAAATTATTAACAGTAACTTATTTTCCATTAAATTTCGTGTCAATTATGTAAAGCAGTTTATTGAATTTCAAGAAGAAGAAAAGAAAATAAAGTTCAAGTTGTATTGGATAATGCTTTAATTATTCCATATTTTTGGTTACAACGTTCTAAATATAAACTTTGCTTAATGATTAATTGTTTAAGTTTGTATATGACAATTCGACCTCGAATTTGATTCGGAATTTCAATTGATTAATTGAAATTTCATATCAAATTGCAATTGCTTAATTACTATATGTGTACCGTTTGGTGATTATTTTGTGCGCAAGTGTTAGTATTGCCCTGCTTTTGCACCAGTGATAAGTTTAAAGAATTTGGAACGTATTTCTGATCGTTTGTTTATCAATCTATTTTGTAGTATACCAACAGTAATAATTGTAATAATCAACTTTGTTTCGTATGACTTTGTGTGATATTGCCATTGACAACTCTTAGGATGAAGTATGTGGTACACATGTTAGTGTACAAACGGTAAATGCTTTAGTCTGTGAACGGTTTTGACCGTCCCGGGACTGGTTATATTGTACGATCAAAATTTAGTTGGAACACTTTTGTTATCGTTCAATGTACGGTCAGAAATGAAGTTGGACCCGTCCACTGTACAGTTTTCTTAACGAGTTGGAACAAACCTATTATAAATAAAGATCGTCATTCTCGGTCGCTCACAAGAAACGTGGACAAGTGAGAGGTTCGGGAGACTCACTTTAGGCGCTATATGTAACGGGTGTTCATTTGAAAAGTCAATCTAGTAGCATGTGATTTACTGAGAACATTTTGAAGTATGTCGTAAATTAAAATTTACTACTTAAACCTACGAAGTCGTATATTTTGACAGTTTCATACATACAAATAAATAACAAATGTGATTGACATTATCAAATGTCATTTGGATTTACGTTTACGGAACAACAAACACATGCTAATATATATGCGTCTTATTCTATCAAAATTTCAAAGTAACCTAGATTGACTTTTCAAATGAACACACGTTATGTAGTATATTATTCATATACTACATGAACAGCTATCATAGTGTGAAATTGTTTATTCCCGTATTTACGAATACGTGTAGATGTGATTCGAATGGAAAACTTGTTTTATTCGAGCGTAAAGCATGTTTCTAAATAACGCCCACTTTTTCAGTAAAGCCAACGTAGTTACGCCGCTGTTCGTCTATCTAAAGAGGGGTTCACCCTGATGCAATTTCTTGCATGTAAATAATTGCATAAACGGTGTAACTTTTAAGAGTTGCACGTCTAGTTCACACTGATCAGGAATTTTTCACAAATGCATTTTTACTGCCAACAAGAAATAGATAATTATATGTACGTCATCGTTACTTTTGGCGGAAATTTACAACCTCGTAGACCTTAAATTGGAACAACTTTTGTATAAGAAATTCGAACCATAAATACAATAGTATGGTTAGCTTAAATAAGTACATGAACTTTTGGTACATTTCATAGGCCAGATTGGCAGCGAAGTTCCTAACAAATCGCATATGCAATTCCTTGAGAAAGTAGAACATGCTCTAATACATGCAATTTTTCACATGAGATTAATTGCATAGTTTGAACGCGAATTTTCAAGCAACTTTTTATTAAATTAGAATTGCTGCAAGAAATTGCATCAGTAACCCCTCTTAAGCGGCGGTCTTTAATTACAAACCACATCGTTTCCTATATTTTATAGCAACAATTTAGAAAAATATACTTTACTATTGACAGTAATTACTAGAGACACATCGGGCTGAAATGATGTCATTACGACGGACGATGTAAATAGTCTACAATACTCTACAACATCTGTAAGTACATCACGCAGTTATTGAATAGCACTATTCATTCGGTTAACCGCACACAAAAAATAGATGTGCAGTTAACCGAATGAATAGTGCTATTCAACAACTGCGTGATGTACTTACAGATGTTGTAGACTATTTATATCGTCCGTCGTAATGACGTCCATTTCAGCCCGGTGTGTCCGGTCTCTAGACTAATTATTACACACAAAGTAAAATAGTGTTTAAATAACATTAAAAACGTAATCATTTTTATTTGTTTTATGTATATCGATATTATTCGTTTAAAATGATTACTGTGTAAGAATGGAAGTAAATTCAGTTTGCATTACATTTCTTTTTGGTTTCAGCTGTATGAAATACTTTTCTTACATTGCAACATTGTCGTTTATTGCAAAATTCCTGTGTACTAGAAAATAAACTGCGTCGATTGAATAAAATATTAAAACATAAGGAATATATCTGTAATTCACATCTATAGGAATTTTTGTGTTGGCTGGCAATTGACTTCAAATGTTATAGTGTATAATTTCAAGTCAATTAATTAAAAAAAAAATTAAAATTAGAGTCAATTTTATTGAATATTTTGTACTTCTGGAATTTTTCATATAGCTCACTTGATAAATGGGATATACGAAAAATTCTTGAAAATAAGTTATTCACAGTAACTTATTTTCCATTAAATCTCGTATCAGTAATGTAAAGCAGTTTATTGAATTTGAAGGCCGGTTCTAAGAAAATAAACTTCAAGTTATATCACATAGTGTTTTAATTCCATGTTTTCGGTTATTTATAACATTCTAAATATAAACGTTATGGACAATATACTTGTGATTATTTGATGTTTAATTGCCTAAGGATAGCTAACGCCAATTAAGTCGGCGCGAGGAGGAGTAAGTTCGCCCAGGATTAAAAGTAGTGGGGAGATTTGTATTTGGTTTTACATCAAATGTCAGATAATTCTAACCTCTGAGCGGTATCACTTTATGATCCCCTAGCAAAGTTCCGTCAAACGTCAATGACAAATGTATTCTGACAATTACTTAAGTAGTGGGGGTGGATGTTTTTAAAAACGGCTTCGGCGCACCCCCTCCTCGCGCCAACTTAATTGGCGCTTGCTATACCTAAGTAACGTGTGTTCATTTGAAAAGTCAATCTAGGTTACTTTGAAATTTTGTTATGAATATGACATTAATTCTCCATATTATTGCGTCCTACTCAAGAACCAAGAGGAGTTACTTAGAAATAATCACTGAATTAATTCAGCTTTTACTTCAAGATCTATAATTTAAAATAGATATAAAATTAATAGATAAAATCTTCACTTTATTAATATTTGTTCGTAAAATGACAATTGGTCGGCAACACAGCGGCTTCATCAGGTACTTACTAGAGAACGCTACAAACTAAAATCAGTATACATAAAAAAATGGATAAGGTTAATATTATTTTATGTCTTTAAAATCTATGAATTTACATAAATATTGTAGTGAAAATATGTGGCTCATCTGGCCAGCTCTTACTGATATATCATAGGGTACCAAACATGTTTACAAATTACAATTAATAAACTAAATTTCGAATTTGATATGAATTTTCAATTGATCACTTGGTTTTTCAAAAGTGATTAATTGCTCTAGACCAAGATAGTTCAAACCACATCGTTTTCGATATTTTACAGTAGACATTTAGAAATATATACTTTACTATCGATAGTAATTACTAAAGACTGCCATTATAGGTCGGCTCACAGAGATGTGGACAAGCGAGAGGTTCGGGAGGCTCTCTTCACCAGCGCTTCGCAAGTTATATGTATATATAGTACATGAACAGCTATCATAGTGTGAGTGTGAAGTTGTTTATAGACGTATTTACGAATACGCGTAGGTGTAATTGGAACGCAAAACATTTTTCTAAATAACGCGCACTGTTTCAGTAAAGCCAAGCCAACGTAGTGATGCCGCTGCCTCCCTACCTAAGTGGCGGTCTTTAGTAATTACTAGAGCTGGGGATGTTTGCGGTATAACCATGGTTATATCATGTAACCATAGTAAATTACTATGGTTATATGATATAACCATGGTTATACCGCAAACATCCTCAGCTCTAGTAATTACACACAAAGACAAAGCAAAATATTACTTAAAAAACATTAAAAACATAACATACATCTTCATTTATTTAATGTATAGCCATAACATCCAGAATATTGGTTTAAAATTATTACCGTGTAAGAATGGAAGTAAATTCAGCTTACATTTACATTTTTTTAAATTGGTTTCAACTGTATGAAATAATTTCCTTATATTGCAACATTGTCGTTTATTACAAAATTCCGATGTATTCGAAAATAAAGTGCATCAATTGAAGAAGTAGTATTAAAACATAAGGAAATACGTATAATTTAAATCTAAAGAAAAAGAATAGTATTATAATTATAAAAAATTAATTCTGTCGTTATTCTAATTCAACATTAAATCTGATTTTAAAATGTGTGAACCTAATAAAACTTAGTTATAACCATAACCAGTGCGCCAAAACTTACAAAACAATAACACGGATAATACTTGAAATAGGGTCCCGTTCGTTCTTATCGAAAGTGTTCAGGTAGAGCATTTATTTGCAGTTTGCTATCTCATCTGGTCTTTTCGCATTCAGGTAGATAAGAGGCGAAATACAATAGTATTGAACTAAAAATTTACTGGGGTGTTCTTCTCGGAATAGTTTGTATACAATTTTCGGTGGAAGGCTTTTATAAATTTCCAAGTAGAAATTATGTTCTTTCTATATATCTCTACATGTGAACAAATAGTTTCAAGTTTTACAAGAAGACAATACCTAGTAAAATTTATGGTCTACATAAATATTTTTTATAATTCTTTTATTGGAAGTGTTCGTTAGAATGTAAAGGTAATTAATTATATTAGATTCAAACAAACACTATTATTATTATTGTTATATTATAATATTTTGGTACTTATTTTTGAATCATTAATAAACAAACGCGATATTATCTTTAACCATAAGTAAAAATTCAAGTATTTCGTTACAAAGTATTAAGAATTTCTTTGATCTTAAATAACTCCTATTACTCTAAAAATAAACAATAGTGTACTCGATATAAAGAAAGATGTTGCAATCCGTACTAGACCGCCCTGCATTTCTATATCAGTTAGGTGATCCTTGTTTTGCCCAGAGCACCTATTTTGCGGAGATCCATTTTTAGATAGTTGAAAAGTTCAATGGAGAAAATGGTCGGGTGGGAAGAGAAGGCTGAGAACAAGAGAGAGGGAGAAATGAAAGGCCAGATCTATTCGCGGAAGGACGTTCCGCAGGTAGAAGTTTTACGATTTAACAAAACCGATTTGTGTCTTGGGTTTCACCAGAAAACTGATATTTCACATCGCTTTATAAACTGCAGTTTACCGATGGGTACTTGCAAGAAGTATTAAGAGTTTTTTATTTTTGTTGTATTTTATATATTTAATTTACCAAATATTGTGATCATACCAAAGAAATTTAGTACACATGCATTTAAGCATTTGTTACAAATGAAATAAATATGTAAACACATATGTGTACGTACTACTATCGGTACAGATACAGATATGTGCTTACATATTTGTTTCTTTTGTAATATTATGATCTTAAAATGGAGAGCAATTGTAAATTTGCGATTTTTAGAAAATATAATCCTACCATTTTAATTATCATTCTGAAATTCTAAAAACGAAACTAAATTCTAAAGGCTAATTAATTTATAATTTAAATAGTATAGAAAAAAAAAGTATATATATAGCAAAACACATCAATCAATCCACTTTCGTCATCTTTAAGCAAAAACATTTGCTAGTGTCATAACAACGAAAATAATTGTCTTATATATTACTAAATTTATAATTTTATTAGTTTGGAATATATTGTATGTATGTAATAGTAATTGTAGCATTTTTCCATGAATAATAAAAATGCGTCATTTCAATAAGTTTTATTAGGGATAAGATTGGTTGTTCGGATCATGAAAAATCGTTTTACATGTTATTGCCGAATCATTTGACAGCAGGTTGACGATATTTGAGTTAAAATAGGAAACTTAAAAATGTAGTTTTTTTTTTACTTACAGTCACAAAATACAAATACATTAGTTTATTACTTATTTTCTTTAATGACAATGTAATTTAATTTGCCTTTAGAAAATTCGGTTATTTTAGGTATAAATATAACCTAATTTAGATATAAATACAAGTGCCTGGTTTGTTTCTTAAATATTTTTAAAATGAAATAAAATACGTCCATTTTTTATATTAAAAGTTAGAAATTATGTATGAAAAATAATATAAGACAAATGTCCGCCTTTGGAAGTTGCACAAACCTGAGCCCTCTTAATTATGTTTTCCATCACTTTTTGGTAGGTTTCGGGAGGAATATTTGGAATCGATTCCCAAATATTGTTCTTCAGTTGCTCTACAGTGTTTGGTTTGTTTGCATGAACATTATTTTTTTAGAAATCCCCATAGAACGACGTCTGAAGCCAGATGACATTTCCAAATCGAGGGAGTAAACGCCCCGGAAACATTATTCGCAAAAGATTCAGCAAAATATTCATTGTTTCCCTAACTGTAAGACAAGTTGCTCCGTCCTGCTGGAACTACATGTTTTGCAGGTTAAGTTATTGCATTTGAGTAGTTAGAAAGTTTTGCAGCATATCGCGGTAGCACTCGCCAGTGACAGTAAGAGAATTACCTGCAACGTCTTCAAAAAAGTAAGGCCCACACCAAACTGACTCGTTGATGTTTGTTAACAAATCCGTTTATATTGAAGTGGGCTTCATCATTCTTTATGATTTTTCGGCAAAAATCGGTTGTTTGATTGTTAAGGTGCGATATTGCCAAACTGTATTGCCGGCGACTTTCGTGGTCTCTAGGCTCTTGGGTCAACTGAATTTTTTATGTTTGCAAATGCAAGTCTTTTTTAAAAATAGTGCCTAATGACGTGCGACGAATGCCCAGTTCTTGAGAACGACGTCTGGTAGAGGTCTCAGCGCGCTTTACTACATTTTCACGAACCCTGTCAACATTTTCCGGGGTATGAACAGTTCGAAATCGACCCGAATTTGGCGAGTCTAACTTTACCGCTTTGTTCAAAATTCCACGCTAATTGACGAATGGCATTGATACTGGGCACATTATTTCGACCGTAGATTCCGTATAGTTGCAATCATTGACTCATTATTTAAATAAAATGTTTTTAACAATATGAATTGGATCGTATAGCGTTCCATGATGAATTTGACGCATGTGCTTTAAACAACTACACTATAGCGCCACCGAAATGTGCGTGTATCAAAAATGGCGCGCTATTTACATCAGTCAGGTATATAGATTGGCCGGCCTGTATAATCTAGAAATGGATTTCAATGACGAAAGTGGATTGATTGGTGCGTTTTGGTATAAGCAAATGTTTATATATATAATATTAGAAACAAATTTATCAAAAAAAGTTTAAGTATATCAATACGTTAATCACGTATTACGCATTTGTTACAAATGTGTTCTAACAAATGCGTAATACGTGCTTAACGTATTGATATACTGAAACTTTTTTTGGTATATTTGCTGCCATCTGGCATCGTGTTAATGGACTTACACCTATATACGTATTTTTTTCTCTTTTGTACCGGCATAGCCGGTCAAGGGAAGGTTGCCACTTTCGGCATGGTCTCTTTTGTCCGTCTGATGTCACTAGATTATATGGTGCCACCTGATAAGACAAAATTTGCTATACCTTATGAGGCGACGTTTTAAGCTTTGCTTCACTAGCCTAACTGATGAAGCCTAATAGTAGATGGCAGAAACACGTCTTAGGCAGAAGTAAATGCTGGAAAATACGAGGTGTATGTCCATGTGTACAGTTACAGACGTCTATGTTGCATGTCTGTTTCATTTGAAACAAATTTGACTTGAAATTAGTTACAGAAGTATTTATTTGTCTTTATGGAGTAAATGATATATTGAATATTTTAAAGTTTAGTGTTATTTTTGGATAGTGATTTTACTATTATAATGTAAACATTTTCATATTGAACAAATTCATTAATATAAACAGCCTAAACTGTAAATAATTCTAATTTAAAGACACTTTTTGTTGGAATTAATTTTGCTCTTTGTTTGGATTTGAACGGAAACAGTATTCTTAAGTGGCTTTCTTCTCTTAAAATGCTAATCGGTTAAATCGGTCAAACAGGCAATTTTCAGACTCTACATATTGACTTAGAACTCTAAAATTATCATACCTTTATGACTAGGCTGTAATAGTAACTTATTGTATAAGATGTTTATTAATGACTTAATCAAATAGTTATATTAATCCTTTTTTAGGATGAGATGAATTGAGTTGAAATGCATTCTGGGATGTTATAATATAATTGAGCATTTATGAATACATTCTAATATATGTAAATGGGATTTAAGTAAAACACTTATACTAATTTCCAGTATATATTAACTTTATTATATATATTAATAAATAGATGACATGTTTCGCTACGATGTAGCTTCTTCAGATCTTATATTACTACTTGCACTTGTCTACATTAGAATCGTCTCTTACCGATATATCGTCTAAAGTTATTGTTATCTTAATATTTAATGAAACCAGTTTAAAAGTGGGGAATTATTAAGGTCTAATTGGTCATTTAATGGATTTCAATTCTAATATATGTTGTAGAGATGTCGATTTTCGGAACTTTAAGTAATCGTTGAATGTATTCGTAACTTTGATTATTTTGATTCAGATTATTCATTTTACATAAGTTATTTAACATTCGGCGCCGGCATTCATATTATTGACCTTATTATATCAGTAATCGGTATTATTTGCGTCGCAGAATTAGTAAATGATTAGGAAATATTAAAAAAATATAGGCATAAAATAAACTTTAATACACTGTAGAGTAGACAGATAAAAAAAACATGTTTTACATTTTTCATCTTTTAACATCATGTATTTGTTGGCATTTTGCGTCGTAAAACCTTTCCTCACATTAGTTCAATTTGTAAGTATATTTTTATTGTATAGATATTATATAATATGTTGTATTACGTACAACTAAATTACCGTTACTTTACCCTGATGAAGCACACCAATTGAATGGGGAATTTGTAAATTGGATTGCAAAATTCCTTGTTTATATTTTACTTGTCTATATTTAAGAAATATGCTATAGAGTATACATAATCAATGAATATGATATCTTGTACCCGTAGATTTATACTATAGATATACATATAATATAAGTACGAACGATATGTGCAAAAGTAATCAAATACGATGGTAACGATAAGTATCGAAAGTAATCAAATGCGAGTGTAACGATATGTACCAAAAGTAATCAAATACGAACGTAACGATTACTTTTTCAAATAGTAATTGTTACTTTCGGGTCCGCTCGTGTAGCGAATTTATTAATGTACCGAATAGTTACTTTTTCGACATCACTAATATGTTGAAATAAAACACTTTACTTTCTTACCACTTAAAAAATTAGATATACACAAACTAGATATACATACACAACATTAATTATTAATAGCAATAGCAGTTGCTACACATTAACTAGTTTTAGAATGTATATCTTATACTGTGAAAAAGTAATGCGTTTTATTTCAACATATTCTGGGTTATTTGTAATATTTCTGGTAAGAGATTTGAAGTTAGTTTTCCAATTCAAAACCAACTAACTATATTTTTATAAATAAAATAATAATTCTAATAAAGTTCGTCTTATAATGAAGAGTTATTCCTTTTTTTTTATATTTGGAAAGACTTACATGGTAAAATATATAAATAAAAATATGAACTAGAAATATGGTTTATCTTACAGTAATTTAGTCTTTCAATCGCAGGACGGTGCAATTACAAATAACCTACTAATCTAGTTTTTTGGCTATTTAATAGCTGCTAATAGAAAAATATATTTAGTCTAGCAAACAAGGACTTAACAACTTTTTTTCAGTCGAACAACCTCAATTAATTTAAGAAATTTTTACAGCATGTTACAAATATACATTAGGTGCTCTATGTTTAGAAAGTAAACCCGTAACGGACGTAATATTTAAAGCAAGAAGCGAAATTAAATTTAGAAATATGTATATGTTGTACTAAACAGGTATAAAAAGGATCAATTTATATGAAATATTGATAGAAATTCGAGAAGGCATAAACTGTTTGAATATTAGGACACTTGCTCTGATTAAGGTGTGTGTGTATTACCCGGATCTCCTGTGACATATATTTATCGCTGATCATTAAGAAAAAAATGCGTAACATTTTTTATGGTTTTAGAAGTATGCAAATTATAACATATTAACATTTGTTATATCTTTGTTAAAGCAGACGTGCTCTGTTAAAAGAAATCAACGATTCTACACTGAAACAATTGAGTTTCAATACTAGACTAACCTAAAAATTTCTTATCAATTTTAATAATACAAGTCATTAATTTCTTCGAGAACTTATTATATAAATGTATTAAATGGTTACATACACGTGTAAATTATGCAATGTTATATCCCTAGGCCGTTATTTATAATATAGCCGGACAATTACATACATAGAAATGTATGTACAAAACTGGTCTGGCATTTGCCATTCTTTTCTAGGTCGTAAAAGAATAATTTCTATCAATCACACACACTCTTTATAATAAGCAATCGGTTTTTTCTCTTTACATGGCGAACGCGTTTGAAAGTATCAGAGTAAAAGTCATCCAAATAATTTTGTAAATACATATATTGATAACGTATATAATTATTGCAACCACTTTAAAAACATTCTTATATATCTGTATGCCCTTGATTAATTATCTTTTACGTATCTATAACTTATGTTAAAGATTATGAAAATGGTATAGGCAAATACTAGCTACTATACCGGGTGTCCCTGAAATAAAAAGACAACGTGTGAATAATGGAAAGATGCAATTATATATTTATATGTATATGTATATATGTATATGTATATATGTATATATATGTATATATATATATATATATATGTATATATATATATATGTATATATATATATATATATATATATATATATATATATATATATATATATATATATATACATACATACAGTGTGGTCATAAAGTTTGGAACCAAGCTTATAACCGCATTATTTTACATTTTTTGGAAAAACGCTCGGACTGGTAAATTTTCTTTTTTAAAACGCCATCTTTTGACATACAATTTTTATCTATGACGTCATTGGTTTTCGAGTGATGACGTTATCAACACTTTCTTTAAATGGCAACCATATTATTTTTTTCTCGTTTTTGGTAGATCTTTATATCCACCAAATAGTGATATAAAACAATTGGTATGTTGCATCACAATTTTTTTGAAAAAATGATATAAATTTAGAAAAAAATACGAAAATTTTATTTTTGTACAAAATTAAAATTAGATTAAAAAAATACATCTGAACTTAAATTTATTGTAACAGTTAACGTAAATTTTCAAAATGGACCCCACCAACCAACTGACACTGTCCCAGCCGAGTGTAAATGCTTTGCGATCAATAGTAATCTGCGTTATTCGCTCCAGGTCAAAAGAAATTCGTCTTCCCAATCGGCCAATTACTTATTAAAAAATCTTATTTAACATTAAATAGTTTCACAAAAAAGGGCCAAAGAAGTTTAATTTATTTAAAAAATTGACATGATGTGGCAGACCATTTCTTAATTAAAATTATCGCCCAAAAATTGAAGATTTCAAAAACTAATTAAGCTTACAAAATTTACTGAAATATGTAAGTAAGTTTTTTTCACACTTCTGTCTTGTGTGAGGACTTAAATATTCTTGAACAAACCGGATCGTCAAAAGCACATGTACTCATGTTACTATGCAAAAAATTTACAAAAACAAAAACACGCACTTTTTTGCAAGATATTTCTTTATGACATTCTTGCTTCTCTTTATACAATTTATGTACAAAAATTTTAGTTTGAAATTGTTTCTATGGCGACAACATTGTTGAATTATCTACTTCTATTTTTGACGTTAAATTTTTGAGATATTGCGTAAAAATTGTTCATTTTCGCTAATATAAAAAATGGCACATTTATCTGAGCGAGAAAGAATCGAAATTTTAATTATGGTTGGGTATGGGGACAGACAAAGAACGCATGCAGAAGCATGCGATTTGTTTAACCATGAACACCCTGATAGACCTCCAATTACCAGGTCTACGGTGACAAAACTAGTTGGAAAGTTTACCGAAACTGGATCCGTAAAAGATCGACCACGGCAAGGTAGACCTCAAGTAGGAGAAGATGTGAAATTAAATGTGCTTCTAGAAGCAGAAGAAAGGCATCATGTTTCCACCAGACAACTTGCGTTAGCCAATCAGGTGGCTCACTCATTTGTCGTCAACTTATTTAAAAAAGAACACTATCGTCCTTACAAAGTTCGACTTGTACAGGAATTACATGAGGATGACGAAGATCGTCGACTGCAGTTCTGTGAAGACGTAATGTTACGTTGTGACCAAAATCCAAATTTCTTGGAAAACATCGTCTTCTCAGATGAAGCTACGTTCTGCCTAAATGGATCTGTTCACCGCTATAATTGCAGATATTGGTCGCAGAACAATCCGCATTGGACTCAAGCGTGTCATACTCAGCGCAGAGGAAAAGTTAACGTATGTATGGGTTGGAATGATTGAACGACGCATTTTAGGACCATATTTTTTTGAAGGAAATTTGACTGCTGTGCAATATTTAGAATTTTTAAGATTTGAACTGGTTCCAGCGCTCGCTGTTATTTTCCCAAATCACGAGAATGGTGATGTACCCCATCCAAATATTTGGTTTCAACAAGATGGGGCGCCTCCCCATTATGGTGTAGAGGTTCGCCACTATCTTGACGAAATATTTCCCAATAAATGGATTGGAGGCGCCATAGAATGGCCACCTCGTTCTCTTGACCTGACTCCGTTAGACTTTTTTTTGTGGGGTTATTTGAAATCGAAAGTGTATTTTAACAAACCGAACAATTTAGAAGATTTAAAAGAACGAATTCGCGTAGAACTTACACAAATATCCCCAGACATAATTGAGGCGAGTATACGAAGTGTTTACACTCGGCTGGGACAGTGTCAGTTGGTTGGTGGGGTCCATTTTGAAAATTTACGTTAACTGTTACAATAAATTTAAGTTCAGATGTATTTTTTTAATCTAATTTTAATTTTGTACAAAAATAAAATTTTCGTATTTTTTTCTAAATTTATATCATTTTTTCAAAAAAATTGTGATGCAACATACCAATTGTTTTATATCACTATATGGTGGATATAAAGATCTACCAAAAACGAGAAAAAAATAATATTGTTGCCATTTAAAGAAAGTGTTGATACGTTATCACTCGAAAACCAATGACGTCATAGAAAAAAATTGTATGTCAAAAGATGGCGTTTTAAAAAAGAAAATTTACCTGTCCGAGCGTTTTTCCTAAAAATGTAAAATAATGCGGTTATAAGCTTGGTTCCAAACTTGATGATCATACTGTATGTATATATATATATATATAATATAAATTCAAAATATTGGCAATTACGACACAAACCCCAAAATTAAAAATCTCCTGAAAATTGCTTCCTGGACTGTGGAAAAGTCGGCCAAGAAAGAATCATGTGGTTCCAGCTCGGAAGCCGAGAAGCCAGAATAAACATTTTTGTTTAATATCGAAGTATGGACTCAAACTGAGTGACTGTCATTCCACATATTTTGTAGTTCATAGTTTAGAAATTTGTGGACTTGTCTATAGGTTAAAGTTATGCTAGCCAGGAGACAAATTTTCGATTAGCAAATAGCCAAGACTTTAAAATTGAAAAGATTGAAAATAACCTATATGTCCTTGAAATCAAAAGACAAGGTATGAAAAATGGAAAGATTAAATTATATAGAATATATACCTAAAATATTTTCCCAAAATTCTCTCTCATAAGTGAGAAAAAAAATTACTTAAATATTTAAAGAAATCTTGTTCTGCCACTGTACGATTGAATATATCATAAATACTATAGGAGAGGATATCTTAAAGCTGACCCCACAATAAGGAAAAGAAAAGATTTGTTATTGTCAATCTCGCTTTAAGTTTCGTTCTGTTGTTGATCGTTATCGACACAATTTTTCGTTTCAAGATAATATATTGTACAGCAGACCGATTTTTATGTGGCCGGTGGGAGAATTTGTACGTGCGTAAGTAAGGGTCAGTGTTAGATAGACAGTATTTGGAAAAATGAAATACAACCTCTTTGTGCGAGTCGTGCATTGGGACGTAGTAAGGGATAGTAAGGGGTACCAGAGGTTCCCCTACCTATGAATTTCGTGCGCATCCCGAGGGCGGTACTTCTAACCGGCCACATGAAAATCGGTCTGCTGTACGTTAAATACTCGTAAAGCACACATCTTACATGTTCTTTTAATATACCATGTTTAAAAATTTACTTGACTTTCGGTACTAGGTTATTGGATCCTTGCCATAACAAAACTTAAGACACAATTTATCATTTTTATAAACAAACATTGCCGCCTTTAAATACAATAGATTCTGAATCGATATTTATATTTTAAGTTTCTTACTTCTCGTAATACACATGAAATGATGTCAGTTCTAAAGTCCCCAAAATATTTTTAGTATGATTTTTGGAATGGGTTTCTAAATTAATATAACACACATCTTGATCTTTAATAATTCATTTGGCAGACAGGATGTTATAGTTTTTAAAACGACAGCTGTTACGTATGTAAACATACGGTGTGTGTGTAACGCGTTATATCCAATTGTACGTCGTACTACATCCAGAGCGACACGTTCTATATATGTTGCCGGCAAGATGTCAATTATAAGATTATAAAATGTCAACTATAAAAAGGTCAATAATGAAGCAATTAATTGCTTCGAGTGTTTACAGAAACCTTTCGGCATTATATCCAAATGATGAAACGAGATAATAAGCACAATGTAGTTCTAAAAGGAACTGTTTTTAAAAAATCAAAATAAGCGGGAAAACTGTTCGCAAAATAGGCTTATTTGACAGATATGGTATCTTTCAACACCGCAAGTAACTATTACCCTGTTAAAAATATATATATAAGAAACATTTAGTATTGAAACGGATATTATGTGTTTATTTGCCATGCCATTAATGAAACAACAGCTTTGAAATATAGTTTAGCAAACTAACTTATTTAGTTTCTTTTTTAGTTTACAGCTATGACAACATGTAAACGCCATCAATGACGTACAATTGGACTTGACACAAAATATTCCGAATTCATAAATAATAAATTCGAAATATTTTGACTTCATAGTCGGAGCATTCACAGGGGAAGAGAGAGTTTTAATGGGGCTCGCGTCGTAATTGACTCACAATATTATGGATTCGTATTCTATATAATTACATCGTTCCATTTTTCATACGTTATCTTTATATTTCAAGGACACTCTGTATATATATGTATATATATGTATATATATATATATATATATATATATATATATATATACATATATATATATATACATATACACAGTGTGTTTCACTTTACATGGGGACACCGAAATAACGTTTTTATTTTGAAAGCAATCAATATAAAATTTTTATGAGTTGTGTATTTCGTATGAATAGAGTTTTTATAAAGTAAATATCTAGCCAACTATAATTAAAATAAAAAGTAGTGTTTCAGTAATGTCATACTAGCGATTAAGATGGAGCAAAAAAGTATAAGGAAAAGTTTTTACAAATCACTCAAGAACCCCTAATACCAAATTTCTCCGAAAATTTTTCATTTTTATATTCTACATTTTTATGTTATCAGTAAATAATAGTTTGTTATTGTAATAATAAGAGTGCCATGAAGCAAGCAACAAAACAATTCACAAATTTGATTCAACATTAAAGAACAAATAAAACAAAAGCAACAATTTAACGAACAATATTTATATTTTAAATAGGATCTTTTTCAACTAAATCACCTTGAAGACGGATATATTTTTCCAATTGTCTTTTGTGATTCAGTACAATTCGTAATATTTCTGGAGAAATTTCTCAACAGGATTTTCAGATTACTGACAGTTCCTATATGTTTTGAGGTCTAGATGCATACACAACATTTTTAATAATGGTCCCTCCAAAGAAAAAATCGAGTGGTGTAATGTCAGGTGATCTCGGAGCCCGCTCTATTAAAGGATTATTACGTCTAACCTTCCTCGCACTAATCTTGCGTTATGAACTGGGGATCCATCTACTGGAAGTGAAAATCTCGCCTCACATCCAGTCGTAAATCATCAAGCACAGCAATTAATTCATTATTTAAAAAAATCTTCTGCGAATATTGCCTTTTACAATCGATGAGCCATTATGGGTTTT
This sequence comes from Melolontha melolontha, assembly GCA_935421215.2. Classification (NCBI taxonomy): domain Eukaryota; kingdom Metazoa; phylum Arthropoda; class Insecta; order Coleoptera; family Scarabaeidae; genus Melolontha; species Melolontha melolontha. Next base: position 201,636,754 of record OW285235.1, on the reverse strand, counting down.
CTGTTGCCCAGTATCTACAGTTCTGGGACTAAACAACACCATTAGTAGTGAAGGTAGCTTCATCACTGAACATTATTTTTTTTTAAATTCTGTCATTTAGAAAATTGCCTTGAGCCTTCTAGTGAGATCTCCTTCTCCTTCTTCAAGAATGTATAAATATTTTGGCTTATACGGTTTCAATTTGTGACGTCGGAGACATCTTCAAAGTTTAGAGTAAGAGATAATTAAATTTATAGGCATAACTCGTGCGAGGATTATTACGATACGCTGCTAACAACATTTCCAGTAGTGTTGAAAATGTTATTCAAGTATGCAACAGTTAACGGATGGGTGGACGTTCAGGATGTCTCGCGTTAAACTCTTTAGCAACCTCTCAGGTAGAACGTACATTATCACCTACAATTCGAATAATTTCTACTTTTTCAGCAATACTTAAGTGTCTATCGGTCATTGCTCAGGAAAGTTCAATAGTTGCAACTGAAGTAAACTGTTTAGTGAACTGACAAATTATTTTCATGCTTCGTGGCACTCTTATGATTGCAATTATTAAACGTGCTTGGGATTACTAACAAATAACCAGAGATCTTTTAGAAGATGTAGTAGGAGAGATAGTCGAAAAAAGCACGCTTGCATCTGTGCATTTAATTTTTGAAAATTAACAAATTTTAAAACTATTTTCGGTGTTATTGCTTAAATTTAGTTAAGAACTACATACCGATAGGTCCAACTCGCAACGGGCCATAGGGAACAATATACGTATGGAACGTAATGCGATTTGGCAACGTGTGTACGATGCCTATATTGAGTGACTTTCTTAAAATTTAAATTTATTTTGCAGAATTATTGATTTTTTTACTTTTATCTTTTAGAAAACGTTATTGTTTTTTTATTACTTAAAATTACTTTTCGTACTTCCGGGCCTAAAGTGACAACTTCACTCCCTTGTGACAGGTACTATAGTGTCACATTTAATCCCTCCGGGATTAAATATTGACGAAACTCCCGGAACGATTAAATCAAAAACAAACGAATTTAAGGGATATTTTATTGAAAAATATAATTAATTAGAATGGTAATTAACGTTAATATTCAAATTAATATTGTGACAGTTCGTCATATTGACCAGTCTTTCCTGGGTTAATGCAGCAGGTAACTGACGAGTAACAGATAGGTCCTTTTCATATTGAACTGGTGTTTGTTTCGAAGATCCTGCGGAAACAGGAAGCGAGAATGAGGACTGTGGCATAACTATAGTGGACGAATCGGCGACTTGACCAAATATTTTATCTGAAATTTTTTGTTTATTTTTAATAGACGATTCAATATATCCCTCGGCCACGTTGGAGGATTTCCATCCTCCATGTCTCTTCAGCAGGTCTATTGTTGCTCCCGAATCAGCTAACAAAGACGCAGATGTGCGTCTAAAACAATGTCCCGTATAAGACGTCGCATTTTCTAATTTCAAGAAAGCTGCTATTTGCCGTGGAAATGTACCAAACATGTTTTTTCCTACTACTCTCGTAGTACATTCTTTGTTGATGTATTGAACAAAAAATTTTGAATGAGGTGTCCCTGTCTTTCGCAATGCCACATATTTCCGAAATATCGCCACAAAACTGATGGCACTGTTTTCTGAATTTTTGATCACAAAATTTCGGTCAATTTTATTTTTGGTGTTTCTAATCGCAATTAGGAAGGAATCGCCCAAATCTCTCACATCGTCGATTTCTAAATCAACCAACTCTTTTCCACGACAAGCTCCCGCAACGCCCAAAATAAGTGCAACCTACAAAAAAATTGATTTCTTAAAATTTCTGAATATAAACAAATTTCCAAATTTACCTTAAGCATTAAATATTTATCATCCGGAGCCTCCCGTAAGAACTGATCTACCTGCTCAGACGTGAGAATTCTTGACTTCTTTGGCTTAAATCCCTCATTTCTTCTCTTCAAAAAAGCTAATAATTTTGGAAATTTACTTATATCAATATCTTCTCTAATGTTAATAACCGATTTCAGCATTGAGTAATGTGCCCAGAGAGTTGAGGCACAAACCGCTTTTGATTTATCATTGAAGTAGACTAACAGCGCATTTTCAGTAGGTTGTCTCACATTTTTTAAGCGGCACCACTTTTTAAAAGCATCGTACTGCTGCTCGTATAGTTTTCTAGATTTCGGTGGTAACAATTCTTCACCTACTTCGGCTGCTCTTTTATCAATATCAGATACACCTTCTTCACTCATGATACCAATAATTATCAATAACAATGTTTCTTTACAATGACACTAGTAATGACAATGTTTCTAAATTATAATTGTCACAACGCAATGTTACTATGGTAACTTATTTCAAAGACAGTTTATTAAATGAGTTGAAGAGAGAAAAAACTGATTGAAATTATTGAAATAATTAATAAAATCATACCGGAAGTACGAAAAATATCGTATATACCTTGCGACTGAAGTACATTTAATCCTTCAGGTAAATTATGGCCCTCCCTGCGGTCGGGCCATAAACTTTACCTTCAGGATTAAATGTACTACTTCAGTCCCGCGGTATATAATGTACTATTATATGAAAAATAGTATACCATAAAAGTGTAAACAAAGACAGTATACATTGAAACGAATATTCATTCAATTGTATTGTCATGAAATTGAATTTGTCAATCGTTGTTAAATTTGTTAGAATGAATAGATATTTATATTTATCCGAAAATACTAATACTTAAAGCAAACAAATTCCATTTCTTCCTGCATATTGATTATGCAGCTGATGCTTTCGTAATATGCTCATATTTGTATTATTTCAACTTATACTTCGGTCGATACATATCGACTTCCTTCAAACCAGGAGGAAGCTACAGTTGTAATTAAACTATATTTCCTTTTTTTTTATTACCTACGGATATTCACAATTCCAAAATACGTTACAATGTTGCTTATTTTAGATTGTAATTAGCTGAATGCTGTCGCAAAACTGATCTCTGCATTTTTTAAAATGCCAGAATTAAATTAACCCCTGCCCTTATTATAATTTTACAAAGGAACAGACACGTACTTCAATTTCTACGAAAAACTAAGCCTACAGTTCATGTATAATACAGTGATAATGAAGACTGGAGCGTTTGTCGACCTACGAAGTTGTACTTTACTTGTTTATTGTTAATAAAAGGCTGATGGAAATATTACGTGAGATTTTGGTATCTGTATTATAATAACATCACGATAATAGTAGAAATACAAATATGAGCATATTACGAAAGCATCAGCTGCATAATCAATATGCAGGAAGAAATGGATATTATACATTCCTATAACAAAACACTACACCTTATTTGTTTGCTTTAAGTATTAGTATTTTCCGATAAATATAAATATCTATTCATTCTAACAAATTTAACAACGATTGACAAATTCAATTTCATGACAATACAATTGAATTGAATATTCGTTTCAATGTATACTGTCTTTGTTTACACTTTTATGGTATACTATTTTTCATATAAAGTAATTTTAAGTAATAAAAAAACAATAACGTTTTCTAAAAGATAAAAGTAAAAAAATCAATAATTCTGCAAAATAAATTTAAATTTTAAGAAAGTCACTCCAATATAGGCATCGTACAGACGTTGCCACATCCCATTACGTTCCATACGTATATTGTTGCCTATGGCCCGTTGCGAGTTGGACCTATCGGTATATTATCAGCGCAAACAGGGTTTTACTATATTCCACTATAAGAAGTAACCACGTTAGTTTGAAGTTGCAAAATAAAATATGAAACGTAGTATTTGCAGTACAACTTAACATAAAAGCTACAAGCAGCGAAATCACTATCTGAAAATGTTAGTCTGTTCCCGAATTAGATTCGGGTTGTTCTAAATTTTCACTCGAAAATCTTGAATTCTATCACTGATACACCTCCACGATGTTTAAATGTGTAAAAACTGGTGCATGCCCTACATAGCGTACGTTTTACTTTTTTTTATTAGTTAATTACATTGCGGGAGATGCTGTAGCGGAAATTGAAAAAAGAATCCCTGTGAGGCTAGTATAGGTTCTAAGTTTACTTGACCTATTTATATTTATTTAATAAATTTTACGTTTGATTATATATAATATTGTGTAATGCAGAACTATTTGCAAACTTTTTTTGGTTACGATGTATTGTTCGGCTCTTTAAAACTTACTCTCCTAAGTAGGTCAATTTTATATAAGAATGGTGTTTTTTTAAAATTTTGAAATCTAATAAGAGCCTTGTCAGATAATGTTAATCGCTTAGTGGTACCGTAGCAAAATGTACTTTGCGATCAATTATTTAAATTGATCTGCTTTGGAAAGTGAACCAGTATTCCAGTTTAAAGAAATTCAACTTTCACTGTTTCTGAACAATCAAAAAACCGTATTTCACCATTATGTATTTATTTTATTAAATATAATAATAAATGATGTAACGGTCGGTTACAGCAAAATTTCTTGCTTTGAAAACTATGATTGCACACCTTTTATCAATCAATGAATGTATCATAAGAATAATATTAAATTTTAGTATTTGTTTGTTCTTGTATATATAAAGTTAGTTTTATTAAAAAAATAGCTCAATTTGTAATCTAAAAATAAGATAAAGAAAAGAACTTTTATTTCGTAGTTGATCTTTTAGATAATTAAGTTTAGTCCGGAGGCAATAGAAAGTAAAATTGCAAGTAGAAATCGCGACAGTGTGCTATAAAAAGCTCTTTCGCGTGTTATTTATGTAACCGAGTATATTACACAGATACACACACACATATATATAATGTGTGTGTGTGTATCAGGATCGCGAGGAAGTCACGACGTATAAATGGTGGAGAAATTAAGTTAAGAAATCTTGCAATAATTTTTGGTATGATTTCGTAAAAAATCAAGGTCATTTATTTCCTATTCGATACGCCTGAAAAAATTGTCGACAAAAACTTGTTATCATCTGGTTGACCTTCGCTCACTTATCATTTATCACCACACCGAGCGATTTTAAACGAAAAATCCTGAAAGTGTAAAAGCAAAGAAAATGTCTGTAGCTGTACTCTTTTATTGAAAAGCGACCTTTATATGAAAGGAAAATATTCTACTTACGCAATAAATTATGAACATTATTTATATGTATGCTATTGTTATTAAAGCACATTCTTATGCCAGGATAATTATGGCACTTTAACTGTAGTAATAATACATAAAATAGTTCAAGATTAGTACTAGTACTTAGTCTAATAAAATGAAAAAGTATACAATCTTTGTCAAAAAAAAGACCTTTTGATAGGAAATAAAACATATACCAATTAAATCATTTATTATATATAAAATATTATAATATATTTTATGCAAAGTGCATATACCAGTATTTCTTTCTCATTGGAAATCGTCAGTATACGATATTCGGAGACAAACATAACTTTTATTTGTATAATGCGTATACAAGGGGGTATTGATACCGAGTTAGTCTAGGTTGAACAAAAAATCTTGTTATATAATGGCAAGAAATAATGTCATTTTAAAAGTGTCACTGCAAAATCTTACATTAAGAAGTTGAAGTTTTGCTGTACAGTAATTTTTGAAAGAAAGCAAGTCGATTGTATTTGAAGAGGTTACATTGTAAGGAAGTTTATGCAGATATGCATAACACACTTGACGATCAATGCCCATCATCATTTGCGACTGTCAAAAATTGGATTGCGTCATTCAAAAGAGGAAAACTTTCCGTTGAAGACGAGAAGCGACCAGGAAGACTGATTTCGGTGTCCACCCCCGAATATATTGACGCAGTTCATGACATGATATTATCAGACTGTTGAATCGGACTGAAAGATATATCTGAAGCACTAAAGATTTTATATGAACGCGTCCATCATGTAGTTCACGTCGATGTAGATATGAAGAAAATTTCAGCAAAATGGATTCCTAAATGCTTGAATCTCGAATACAAACGAGCAAGAATGAAAGCATCACGGTCAATTTGTGCCCGTTTTGAAGGAGATCCAGATTTTCTGAACCGTCTTGTGACTATGGATGAAACATGGGTCCATTTTTAAGACCCAAAAATAAAAACAGCAATCGATGGAGTGGTTCTCCAAGGCCTAAGAAGTATCGAGTTCAAAAATCTGCTGGAAAAGTTCTTGTTTCAGTTTTTTTTTTTGTATATCCGTGGAATAATTATGTTCGATTACTTAAAAAAGGATCAAACCATCACTGGAGATTCTTATTTTAAATTACGAACCACCCTGAGAGAAAATTAAGGAAACAAGACATGGCATGCCCCTGCACACAAATCGCGCATTAGCATAAATACAATACTGGCACACCTGCCCTATTCCCCAGACTTAGATCCTCAGACTATTATCTGTTCCCTGTATTGAAAAATTTTTAAAAGGACGTCAATTTTTATGTAACGAAGAGGTAATAGAAGGGCTGGTTTGCAAACCAAGAAAAATTTTTTCTTTAGAAGGGTTAAAGGCGTTGCAGGATCCTGTATTAAGTGTATTAATTTAAGAGGAGACTATGTTGAATAATAAAATAAGTCCCAACTTTTAAATTGTTTTAATAGTAGGCTATATATTAATACCTCCTTGTATATATACGAATCATGCTGAAATTGATGTATATGAGAATTAATAATTTTTAAAATTTCATCTCACATGCAATTGTCACTTAATTTGTTGCGTTGATTCCACAATCTAACAAAGATTACTCCTGCCGAAGAATGTAGACGCAACACGTCGCGACGTCAACTATCCAGGTTGTGAGGATAAATGAAAAAAGTTCGACACTGTCAATTAGATTTTTGGGATACTGTGAAATAAATGTAATCTTCACAACAATTTGAACGTTTTATATCTATTGGCCAAATGAAGAAGTCACGGGAAGCTAAATAAACCTGCATCACGATATTTGAAGCTCTCCACAGTGGCAATTTGATCAAAATGATATAAAACACGCTACTTAGCTGTACGGAACGAATTCTTCAATTATTTCTTACTTGATTTGTTTGTAAATGCCCCTCTTTTAGTGATCTCCTTAAGGTACTCATATGATCGTTTCCAGTTGCTACATAAAACACCACATCTCATCATTAGTAACGATCGTTTCAAAAAAGTACGAGTTACTAACAAGCGGTTTTAATAAGATTCTCACCCAACCTCTCAGTTAAAGTATCGTAATTTTGGTATCCTCAATTGATCTTCAATCAACCTCCTGGCTAGCTTTATAATGACAAATGTTCTGAGGAAGCTTTTCAATGATATATTTTATTTAAGAAATTATAATTTTTAGTAGTAATACTATTACTTTGGACGGTTTTTACTTATTTTATTTCTACTTGAATGAATTCTAGTGCTTATGTACGACTTTTAGAAGAAATCCTAAGAACAAATATCATTATAACAAAGGAAATTTTAGTGAGATTTTTTACTCATAATTCAAAGAGAAAGAGTTTCATTTCGCTAATCTGTGTTATATACAGAAATCTGGTAAATATTCTCAAAAAAAAGGGAATAGGAAGATTTGATAAATATCATCAAGGAATGAAAGCTTTTCAATTTATTTCTTGAGACCAATCTACTGAAATTTCACTATTTTATTTTTCTGACCACAAAAAAAGAAAAACTTTCCAGATTTTAAGGCCTCTAAAAGGCATGATAAATGCCATTCATAGTATGATATAATCTAAATTTATTTTTAAACAGCATCGTCCAATTCATTAATGGTTTTGATCGATGTTTCTATACCTCTGTTTTCAGCTGGTCCGAAAGAAAAAAGATTGAGTAAACGCGCAGCCCACACATTTCCGCGTAAAAAGATTAACTGCCGTGGAAACAATTCCTTTAAAAATTCCATTGTGTGAGTGGTGATACATCCTATAAAACCATGTATTTAGATTTCCGGGATTGGTCTTACGATTGCAAAAAATATCGTAGCATCATCACATATTGACCAGATGTTTGGCTTTCCTCTTTAAAAAAGCAAAAGTAATAAACATGAAATACTAATTAAATATAGCCACATTGGCTATATATATCTTTTATAAAACTGATGAGAGTTGTTTTACGTCCAATAACGAAAGTTCTGTTTGCTGCCAGATAAATGAAAGTGAGTTTTATTATTTGAACACAACAGGATTTTTAGGAACATTTTTAAAGCTGTTAATACACCATCATAAAAATATATGTAAGAATTGTAACGCGTGTTGCCACAATACACGTTAATATTTAGAATCAAGGATGACAAAGGGGAATGACATTTTATTGTTGGTAGATAGTAAATAAATATTGGCAGTACCTTCAATTACTTGAAATAACTTCTCCTATGTTGTCTTTTTAAATTTATTGTGAGTTTCTGAAAGACTTGTATTTAAAAGAAAATTTTATTATCTGATATATAATAAACAATGTCATTAACCTAACATCGTCTGATAAGGCAAAACAAAAACAGAAAAGGTGGTAGGTACGACAAAAACAAAAACCAAAACCATGTGATATATGCTAATGTCACAATACCAACACTTACGTCTTCAAGCAATTTTAAAAACTATAATCCCTAGAATTAATAGAAATAAATGTGAATGACCTTGAAATTTAGGACAGGTTCTATTTGGTAAAATTTTTACATGTAAAAATTGGAGGCCAAATTCGCTGTAATACACGCTTCAAGGGACATTGTTCAATAAATACATGTAATTTATGATGGTGTATGATTAGTTTAAAACAATATCCTGACAGTGATCGGGGCTTCTTGACACGTTCCGTAAATTTCTGAATAATCGTCATTTTGTATAGACGAAATTTATGATCGGCGTGTTAATTCAATAGTTCGATCTGATAGCCTTAATGTTTATGAGCTGAATGTTTGGAAAATTAAAAAATCGCCTCACAATGTTGACATTTTCTGGCCGTACGAGGCTTTGCGATCTTTCAGGTGGTTTTTCGTTTTAACATTAAACCTGTTTGTTTCGGTCCGTAATAGTAATAAGCATAAATTGTTTGTTTTTTGGCTGCATAATGCACATCTGGTATGAAATTGGAAATACATACTTAGGAATACCCGAACTCACCAGTACCGTATCAACGTCACTTATTTTAAGTTAAATGTAAATTAGATTTCTGCAATACGGTTTTTTCGTTTATTTTTATCGTTTTCTAATAGTACGAAAATTAACAGTATACAAAAGTCTAAAATAATTCTTATTATTTGAGATTAAATTTTATGTTATTGATGAAGAGGAATACTAAATACAATATTTTTAACATTTTATTAAAGCGGAAATTTTCATGGTAGCAAGCAAGCAAATAATTATGATCTACTGATAAAACTTCCATTATACCAACCGATCAATTTTTTACGTATAATAGAGATATTACATTTAAAATCTTAACAAAAACTATGAAAGAATTGACAGATAGCAATTACTTTCTCAGTAAAAAGAAAATATTTTTCTGTTAATGACCTCGTTCTTTGGTAATCGATTATGCTTTTTTAGTTTGTTTCCCGAGGAAATAATGAGAATGCGAGACTGACAGCAACACGTGTTGTAAAATTTCTAAAACAACAGTTTTTTTGCGCTACTTGTGGCGAATGTAATACCTAAGAGAATGCAAAACATCTACTAATTAATTTTAAAATTATAAAAAAAAATCAATGTTGAATCATATATATATTTAATAGCTTACAGGGCAATGGCCGTTTAATACGTCTTATTTATTAATTAAAAGGTACGTAAATTTATATATTTGTTATATATAACAACAATTTACAACTTGTGATTAGGTTCGCATAAAAAATGCAAATTAAAGTCCATTATATATAATTAAATAGTAATTAATGTTTTGATGAAATTTATTATAAATCTGTAAGTTATTTATTTGGTATACACATATATCTGTAAATTATACATTCTTAGAATAAATTTTCGATTTATAGCTACATGTTTCTTATAGAAATAAAGATATGTTAACGCTTATCTAGCCTGAAACTATCATATAATGAATACACACGTGACTAGCGTGAAGACAGGAAGGACATCGTTTTCATCGTAAAGTTTAGAGTAACGAATTTTCAAAAATGTGTATGTGTATACATATATGCAAGCATATATGTATATATATGTATATATATATATATAATATATATTATATATAATCTTAGTTGTGTATAGCGACAAAGAAAAAAAAGGGATGAAAGATACATAAGTAATGCCTTCATACAAAAAATCACGGTCCAATTTTCACGTGGTAACGAAAAAATGATTTTTCTTTATTCGAGTACGGCTCTGTTGCAGTTACATATACGGGCGGCAATACGAGCTTCCACCTCTAATTCACCAGTAATTCTCTTTACCGACGAATTATATTGTTCTATCGGTATTTGTCAGTACCACCATACATATAATTAAAGATCTGGACCCATTGGACACGCTACATAAAGCTTTTTGTTTTATGACGATTTCTGTTTTATTACAAACATAATAAATTTTAAAAGAAGTTTAACGTTCAAACTAGTTAAAAACAAGGTTTTGCAGGTCAATGAACTTGAATTACAGCTGTATTTTGGTAAACATAGAATAAACAAAGATATGGATCGACTTTAACTACATTTTGGCATTAATGCTTTTCTTGGCATTCGGCTTATTTTTTTAAATAAATACAATCATTTTAACGTTTTAACATTTTAATATTAATAATTATATAGTAGGTGAGTAGATAATTTCTGGAAGTGTAAGATTTTAAATAATAATATAGTAATTAATATAAGCTGTGTGGTACTTAGAATTTGAATGCATACTATACATTACTTATAAACTAGAATTTGTTACTATCATAGTATGAAACAGAAGAAATTGTTAAAATGAAGCGTTCAAATTGTAAGTACCACACAGCTTATATTAATTATTATATCCGCTGGAAAGCTGTTTGCGATTGTATGGATTTGAAGAATGTTTGACAGTAGGTTCGACGTGAAAAACTGTCAAAAAGGCGTAAAGGTGTTTGATGAGAAGCGATGAAGTCGACCAGTATCAATGACGCATGAAAAGAATCAAAAACAAGTGAAGGGACAGATTTAAGAAACCATCGGATTACGTAAATACAAGTTGCTAATTAGGCATTAGTCATCGAGTCGAGCATTGATCAAACGTGTTGAATTACAAAAAAAAAATTGTGCTAGATGTGTTCCGCAACAATTAACAGATGTCATGAAAGGACTAAGAAAGAATATTTGCCAAGAACTATCGACGTGAAAGAGATGATTTTCTCGTGAACATGACCACCGGAGACGAATTTTGGGTTCATCATTATGATTCCGAAAACAAGCGGTAGTCAATGGAATGTCATCGTTCTGATTCTATACATTCAAAAGAGTTCCATTAGCGCATAGAGTCATGCTCACAATTTTACTAATGAAAGGATCAAGGATTAATTCAATAAGATACTGAAAACTTAACTATCACTCAAGAATCTAATGTAGAGTAAGGCGGGAACCCACGACGTCAGACCGCATTGCAGCAACGAAATCCTGATAGACTGGTTTTATTATTTTATCTTATCTTATTCTTATTTTATAGTGTTGAAAGCAATATATATCATTGTCTTCGTATGTGTAAGTTTTATTGGGCAAATTTATATTTAACTTTGGGAAAGTAATTTTTTCTTAAATTATGATTTAATTAATTTCCAATGAAGACGGCCCTGTCTACACCTAGCGATAAAGAAGAAAAGAGAGCAACATGTCAAAATAGTTGGCGGAAGAGAGAGTTGGAGCGTTTCGCAATGCCAAATATGCGACAAAATGGACTGGGAAACGAAGCACGCGTAACAGACGTATCGTAGACGTATACCTCATACTCTTATTCTATTCTCCCGTGCGTGTCTATATTTGATGGCGCACTCGCGTCGGGGAACGACCTCGACGCGTCTGCGACGTCTAGTCGGTTCTCTCATCCCGGCGACCTCTGCTGATCATAGTGGTAACTTCTCCACCCCTTTCAGACAAACCGGTACAATGTACAGGGGAGACGACCTTGACATAATCCAGGCAAAGTTCGTTAGATTATTGATTTGAGCAGTTTTATGATTTTTTTTAAAGTCGCTAAAAGTTTTCTAAAGCATAAAAACTTCGCGTTTATGCGTAGTTAAAATTGAAAGGATATTTATTATTTAGAACAACTATAAATTTATCTAAATTTAAATAATAAAATAATTATCTGTACAAATACTTCTATGATAAAGTCATGAGTCAATACTGAAGATCCATTGTACAGATACAAAGAGCACTTTAACTATGCAAATATAACATCTCTCAACGTCGAACAATCCTTCTCAGTATATAAACATATTATTATTAAATTTGACAGTGTGGGCACATAGTCTGCCGTCTTTATGACTGTCATGACTCTTATATCAGCATATTTTTGTATTGAAAGAAATTAAAGTATTATTAAAGCAAACTTGCAGGAATCTAATTTGTTTCGGTTAATATATTTGTTGAATTTAGTTAATAATTTATGGCTCTATTCCACCAATTTTTGAAAACGTCAGCGCTAGTGAAATCACAATATGTAGCAGTTTTAGAATAATATCTAGCAACGAGTAATTTCAGTTTTACTTTGAAGTTAGTGCATAAGACCACAAATGTTACATAAATGTCCTTCACATACTTGAATTGACAGAAGGTTGAGATTATTATCATGAAAATGCGTTCTATTACTTGATACTTCTTAGATTTTATTATAAGCGTTTAGTTTAAATTAATTTTAAAACATGAAAATATTTTTGAAATACAAATAATCTTTTTTTGGCATTATATTTGCAATTAACACATAAAACAAAAGTTTTGAGACAAATTTCGTTAATTAATTTTCATCACTTAGAAACGGTTCGATTTAGTTACCATTGCTGGGAGTTTAGTCAAGCAGGCTTTGTCAACAAAAATATTGACAGTTCCCGTGCAACAATTTACCGAACAGTAAGGGAATCTGAGAAAGGAATACCTTGTCTTAACCTACCAAAAAGCAGAAGGCCTCGAGTGTTGACTGATGGCAGAGCAGGTAAATTGAGAGAAAGTACAAAAGAAAAAATTGGTGCATCTACGGGAAGATTAGGAAGGCGCTATCGAGTATCACACATGACTGGACATTGGGAAATTAAGAGAAGTGGAATGGCATTTAGAAAAAGAAAAAATGCGCATAATACACAGCTACGCAGTTGCAATGAATTCCAGTGTTGTCAAGCACTAAGGGTTCAACACTTTTCAAACAACCGAGTCATCGTTTTGGACTATGTAAAATATTTTACGTTATCTAACTTGGAGGTAATGTTGGATTTTATACCAAGGATTTCAATGCAGCTCCGAATAATGTGAAATATAAAAGAAACCATTGTTTGGCGACACAATATTGTAGTGAATTTACAATAAAAAAAATTTGAAACTAGTTTAGTACTAGTAAGTAAGTTTAGTACTTATTTCTTATCGTTATAAAAGAAAAGCTAAATTTGAAGGTAAAAATCTGGTGTGGTGCCCTATTTCTCCGGAAGGTGCATCGCAACCATGTGCAGGACATGTTAGAGGAGAAGCCGTCACTGCAGCTCTGTATATATAAAGATGTTTGCCTAAACTGTTAATATTTATAAACGATCGTCACAATAATGAAATTATGTTCTGGCCCTGACCTAGCTTCTTGCCATTGTGCCAAGGAAACTAGAGAATGGTTGCAGGCCAATAATGTCTTATTTGTTACTAATGTTCTCCAAGCACGATCCATCGAAGAATTTTGGGCCTTATTAAGCAGAAAAATTTACGATTATGGACGGGAGGCCGATAAAGAAGGAGAATTTACCAAAACATTTGGGAAATTGATGTTGCCACCATTAGACACTTAAGAACAAAACTGCGAAGAATTGATTCCGTAAGCCGCATTATAATACATTCTTGTTGCTTAGAAATGATGTTAACCGTTAATTTTTCAGATAGTTTAATTAAAGTTAAAAATTTGAACAAATAGTAGTTATTTTAGTTTTTGTTTTAAAATTTTTGTTACAAACGTTATATAAATTACATTCAATACAGAGTTTTGTTCAATATATGTATGTTATTTTTGTTCAGTATATATGAATGTAATAAAATTCCTAAATAAAAGTATAAATCATAGCACGCGTAGTACTATTTCCAATGTTTAAAGTGTTTCGTAACACGTGTAAGGACAAGGTTGACGTACGATTTCCTTTCCGTCCAATAGCGTGATCATGATCACTATAAAACATAAATGTGAAAAAAATCAAGGTCGATTTGACGATTTTATTCAACACGACATCCAAACTATTCCCAAAATAAAGGGAATTATAATTTACTGGATTAATTTCCTCTTTGTACGTCAAGTCCCAGAAATAAAACAGTGTAGCATGCGCCCGCCCGCGCTTATTCTATTGTCGTAAGTTGCAATAGTAGGTCTCTCAATGTGCGGCTTGAATAGATATCTGTGCCGGTGACATAATTTCCTCACAATCGGTTAAAGTTGAATTCCTATATATACTATCCCATGGTGTAGGAATTGCGTCGTTAGCATAAGTTATGTGTGTATATTAATTTTGTCGTATATAATTAAAATCGTTCTTTCATATGTTCGATGCCTACGTACAATATTCGAAATAAGAAATAACTATTAATTAAAATAAATAAATAAATAATATATAAATAATAAATAAGATATATTTACATTGTACGCCTATTCTTTTATTAATATGATTATGATTACTGAAACAAAATAATGGTAAGAATGAAGAATTTTTTACTGAACATATCAAGTACAGTTCAACAAATTTATTTTGGGCGGCGAGATGCGCGAACAAAAAACGAATGGAGTTGGGAGAGAGAGATATAATATTGTGTGTACATCCGCGTGGATAATTTTCTTCAGTTGCGTCGTTCTACTTCATATTATAAAACGCTAATTAATACAGTTACCAAAAATGTATCTGTAACTACAAATTACTATATATATAAAATATAAAGTATGTAATTGTTTCTTAGGAGTCGCGACCAGGTAATCTGTCTACTTATATATATATATATATATATATATATATATATATATAAGGTAAACTTAATTAGTCGGCGATTAAAGGTCTGGTTATTACTTCAAAGTGTATATATTTAAAATAATCCTACATGTTTCGGCAATGATGTCTTTGTCAAGGATATAAAAAATATAAAATATATATATATCCTTGACAAAGGCATCATTGCCGAAACATGTAGGATTATTTTAAATATATACACTTTGAAGTAATAACCAGACCTTTAATCGCCGACTAATTAAGTTTACCTTATCATACCAAGGTCACGAAAATACTATATATATATATATATATATATATATATATATATATATGAACTTCATGTGTATGAGAATTAATAATTATTAAATCTCATTTTACATACGATTGTCGCTATAATTTGTTGCATTAAATTCTACAATTCGGCAAATCACTTTTGCCCTAGATTGTAGACGCAACAAGCCGCGACGTCAACTGTACAAGTTGTCAGTACAAATGAAAAATTTGTGAAAAACTTATCTGCGCGGAATGTGCAAATATCGACATTTCACTGTTTTTACAGATCACAGTGAAATGTCGATATTGTGTAGGTGTTTTTGTTTGTTGTTGACAACTTCTTTGCTTAATACTGGTTTTCATGCTGTTGGTAGCCTCTGGGTATAATCTCGCGAATTCAAATTGTCCGGACGTTTCTCAATTTCGATAGCTTTCCTGAGAATTCTGGTTCTTATATGTTCTATGTTCACCAATAATTTGGTATTGCTGAAGTCTATCGTGTGGGACGTTTCCCTTACATGCTGAGCCAAGGAAGAAGTTTTCTAGTATTTTCTTACGGAGTTTTGGTGTTCGTCTCTTCTTACGTTTACCCTTCTGTTTGTTTGGCCGATGTGCGCCTTCTCACAATTAAGGCATGGAATTTCATAAACTCCCTGATTTTCTAAAGGTATTCTTGTTTTTGGATTTCGAAGGACTGTGCTGATTTTTCTGTCTGCATGGTTTCAATGTTGTGTCTTCGTAGGACTCAGGATATTCTGTCGGTGGTACCTCATAGGGTAAGTAGGTTTTGGCTATTGAATCCTCTTTTTCCTCTTGTGGTGTGACTCGTTTAGGTTTTAATGCTTTGTTGATTGCCCGTTTGCTAAAGCCATTCTGCTGGAGTGCATTGTGGAGTTATTCTATATATATATATATATATATATATATATATATATATATATATATATATAAATTGATAAATTATTGGAGTTTTTCGGCTTTTATATGAAATATTTACCAATATCACTCCGGATTGGTCCACTCTACTTATAAGGCACCGATGTCAAATGTCAATTTGAAAGTTTGAAATTGCTAATTTTTCATCCTTAGCTATTAATAAATAGAGATAATTTCTTAGCCGTCCAATTAATATATCATTTGACAAATTTTCGGCTTTTATATTAAATTATTTAAATATTTTCAAATTATAAGGCGTTTCGGTAAACAGTAAATTACTCCATTGCTTAAGATTCTAGTTGATATATTCACGACCAAATTGTAATCTCGCTATCCGGTGACGTAGGAGTAACTTGGGCCCAGTTGCTGGCCTGAAAGCTTTCAATCCATTTAATCTTCGGCGAACTGTCTACTTACTTACATTTTTACCACGAACCTCCAGAAGTCGACTTTTTATCTGTACCGAGGTCAAATGACGATCCCGTAGAAAATTAAGAAAAAGGAATTTCTCGTTTTGTGCGGTAGTTTCCCGTTTTCTTCCAATACCTCGCCTTCGTGTGTTTGCACCAGCCTCCCCAAAACGTTGTAGCACTCTTTGAATAGTAGAACAATCTTTAGCATTTAGAACCACAATTAACTTGTCTTGTTACATTGATAACAAATTGCCTATGTAGAATATGAATCCAAAATATTGAGAGTCAATTAAGACGCGAATCCAAAAATCGAACATCTCCTGAAAATTGTATCATGTGCCGCTTATGAATTCAAAATGTCTATAAATAATAAATACCTCTATTGAAGTTACACACACACACATACGCTCAAATATTTACATACAATATATTTACATACAATATATTTACATACACACTCGGCTGTTTATACATTCAAATGAATGATTAAAAACTTCATGTGTATTACGTGATTTTTTTTGTTACAAGAAGTAACAAATATAAAATATTAATATGGATTCAGAATATTTATAAAAAAAGGCTTATTCAATTTGCACACAAACACATGCTGCAATGTTTATGCATCGAAGATTTAAATGTAAATCATATCGAACGTAAACATGTACACATGTAACGATCGACAACTGACTGAATCGGAAACGATACATAAAGCGAGAACTACAATAACAAAACTGTCGGTCAGCTTTAAGATATCGTCTCCAATACTTTTTATAATTTTGTAAGTCGCACAGCGGCGTGACAAGTATATTTTACATATCTTTATCTTTTTTCTCGCTTATAAGAGTGAATTTTGGAAAAATATTTTGGATTTATATTTTATAAAATTACATCTTTCCATTTTTCATACGTTGTTACTTTATTTCAGGGACGTCGCTATAATACAGTATAATACAATAAAATGTTGAAACGTTAAATAGTCCGTATTTTTTTTAGTAAAGCTGAATTTCAAGAAAAAAATTAATCACTTATACTTTAGAGCACGGCCAAGGAAACAAATTGAATATATATACACACATATACGCAAAAGAATAACGGGAAAAATATACTTGAAAGTTATAAATATTCCGAGTCGAATTGACATAGGCAAGTTCAAATTTATTGTAAAAATACAGGAATAAGACATGCCAAAAAAATTATGGCGCTTACGGCAACTTCATCAGGAAATGACCAAGATATACTTTTAACATGGTGTTCAAGATATACTTGTAACATGATGCTCGTCCATATGCTGCTTATATCATAGCCTAGCAAATATTTAAGAATTTGGTTAGTAGGTCGTCTCATCAGATTTTTATCTTGTCAGAATCTGCTTCAATAAATATAGTGCTGTCCCTCAAAACTAATTATTATTATTAGTACTATTATTAGTATTAATTTTTTACATTCATATCAAATTCGAAAATGTACGGGAAAATATTTTACTGATTACGTTTGTTTGACAAAATAAAATTTTAATTTAATACAAACGCTAATGAATTATCAGTCCAGCTGATCGCATTTAAAAGAACATGAAATGTCGCTCTAATTGCAATAGCCTCAATGTTTCAGTTCAATAAAATTTACACGAAATTAAATCGTTTTGTTAAATTTAAACGGTAAAAATGCATACTAAAAGAAATCACTTAAAAAAAGTTTCACTAAATTACAGAAAATAGTTTTTTAAGTGAACGGTGAATTAAGTCATTTGAATGTAGTGTCAGTAACATCTACTAGATGCTACACAGGTGGAATAAAAATTAAACGAATTAATTTATGTGATAACTGTTCCAGTCACAGCTTTCTATTCTGAAGACCTTTGTAAAAATACAAACAGTTTCTTTCTTTCTCGGAAATTATTTAACAGTCATTAGTGAAAACATTTAGTCTAGTAATGGATTTGTTGCCGTGCCAACTGTACGATGGTATCGGCGGCGATACTGCAAATCGGTGTCTCACCACACATAAAATCAACATTCACTTCGATACAAATTACTCCCGAGGATATTCAACTTATATCATCTGGCATAGATGACGCACGAGTCGTTAGTCTCCAAAATAGTATTTCGACATACTTTCGAATCACGGCAGTGAAAATTAATTTAGCGAATTAATTTGGAAACTCGAAGTGCCAACAACACGAAAATAAATAGTAAAGATGTTAAGTGAATACTAAAAAATCTTGGATGATGTACCTTAGTAAACATTAAAAATAAGATCGCATGAAATAGGACGTTCAACTTTAGTTATACTAAAATAATACACGTCAATCACGTCTATTCTATAATAATATTGTGTATACAACGCAAATAAAAAGTATTTTAAGGCATATTTGTATTAAATACGCCTTTAAGGATTTTTATGCTGTACTATTTTTAAATGAAAGTTTTAAAACAATATACAAGGTGTGTATAAATTGTCGGACCCACTACACGATGTTCTTCGTTAAATTCGGAGTCCAAAATCCCAATACGAAAATGTTGTACCATGCTCCATATCTTTGCACGAGGTTCCTAAAGTTCGGACTTTCAGTCTTGAAATAAGCATTATTACTCGATATTTGTTGACAGAAAGAGCTACTATTTAGAAGAAAGAAGAATTGTTGTTATTATCCTTTCGTTAAAGTTTTCTTTTTTATTTTAAAGTTTGTTTTTAATATTTGTTTATTAACTTATTTTGACGAAAAACATCTGACAACGTTGTAAAAGAATAAGTAGGCAGCCTAATGTTGTTCCAGTCAAATACATTACTACTGTCAAATTCATTCTGAAGACAAAGGAAGCCTGATACATCGTTTTAGGATTAGGACTTTTAACTCAAAATTTGACCAAGAATATCGCCACGTGTAGTGGGTCCGCCAATTTATACACACCTTGTATATAAATGGCAATTATTTATATTTTCAAGAAATATTTTCTTTAAGAAACCTTCCTCGTGTTATGATTCTTATAATTGAAATAATGAGAGTTAATAAATGACCAAAGAGAGCATATTCTTTTGTTTTTTTGTTTGTTCATCATATTCTGTCTAATTTAAAAAGGTATATAACCCCTTACCACAATTATTAGTCGTATCCTAAATACGTATTTCGACAACTAAGTTGTCATCATCAGTAGGTAAAAACTACTAATTAAAAGTCACACATGGGGCACAGTAAAGTAAAATAAACGTTTCCGCACAACTACTATACACTGCAACCCTGTAAAGACTAAATTTAACATGCCAATCTCAAACTACGAGACAAACACTTGCCTCTTAAGGAAAAGGTTTTTAAACATGTGTTAAATTATCGAACAAAGGAACGGCAGAAATTCTTCTCTAAAGAAGGCGCCTACTAAAAACGATTTTTAAAGCTACGATGACCTACTATTAAACTAAATGAAGCACCTTATATTTTCACAAAACACTAGTATATTTAACTATATGAATATTTCATGTGCATTGTTCACATCAGTAGTTATTATTTAAACGTATTATTTCGAATACAAATATAGTGACAAAATATAGTGTAAAAATTTTCCATTACAAATGGTTAAAAAGTATGGTCGTATATTGTAAAAGCCGAACTCTCATTGCAAATTCTGAGAAAGACAAAATTAAGAAGGGGCGTTACATGTGAAAAAACAAGACATCCGACTGTGTTGTGTTATATTAAATGAGAATCAATTCACGTGAAAAGGGTCTATGAATAATTAGATATTGTAGGTATATAATTTGAAAGTTAATTATAAATAGGTGACATGTCCTAGTTAAGGAGTTAAGCAATTTAATATAATGTATAGAATTCACGGTAGGCTCTAGGTGAAACATGATAAATAATTTAATAAACAAAACACCCGGTACATCTGTTCCACAAAACGCGAAACATTTTACATTTCGTGAAACAAAGACACCGAGTGCTTCATTCAACAAACCATTGTTAAGGAGGTAATTTTTTGCATTCTTTCACGTGTATGGATTCCCACATGTCTATATTTCTGCTGTTACCTCCCCCACCCCCTTATAAAAATGTGAATAGACAGCTGAACGGTATTGAAGATTTATCGCTATTCAAGGAGGTATGTTTATTTTTCGCGATAAATATACTTTCGTAAGCATCAAGTTCATGGGGTTTATTAATTCCTTTTATCAATTTCAAACCTGTAATCGGTACATTGTGCAGTGTGCTCAAAGCGTGATTTGCGACATTTGATTTATCCGGTCTATTGTATTTGATATGTGCTATGTGTTCTTTAAAACGTGTTATTATAGGTCGTTTAGGTTGTAGTTAAGTTGTGAGTCAACTAATTACACTGTAAATTTTCTTGTGTTTAGGTCAGCTGTTTATCAATTTTGGTTATAATACCTCGCAATCATCTTATGTAATCTTTATCATATATATATTTTTTGTTTATAGTAGCAATTTTGCATTTCTACAGATTTCGACCGCGAGTTATTCATCAATAAATGAGCTCTTTTACTATATTTGCATACAGGGTAAAGTAGAGAATTTTCTTGAATTTGGGAGAATTCCTATGACAAGATAAAATTTTATTTTGTCATAAGAGTTTTCCCAAAATCAAGAAAATCGTCTACATTATCTAAACTAATATTATAAAGAAGAAACATTTGTGTTTTTGTATGTATGTTTGTAATGTTTTCACACAAAAACTACTGGACCGATTTCAAAAATTCTTTCACCACTAGAAAGCTGCATTTTCACTGAGTGACATAGGCTATATTACATTAAAAAAAAAAGGGATCCCCAATAAAAATGCATTAATGTAACCCAAGGTGTGAAGAAAATAGTCACAAAAAATCTGACATCGCGTACGCTGCGGAAACTATTGTTGATAGAACAAAAAAATGTTCTACAGTATTTTAGAACGTATTAATATCTACAAAAAAGTCCGCGAAACCATATGTCCAACTACTGTAGTTATGCCACTATAACTACTTTTTTACATTTTAAAAGTTAATAAAAGTGCCGACAATAATCAAACCATATTATCCATACCTCTGTATTATTCCTTATCCTATTAAATGATATTTTATTAAAGACCATTTCAATACCAGTAAAACACTTTTTAAATTATTAAAATCGGACATTCCATTCAAAAGATATAACGAATTTAAAAATGTCAATCTAAAGAAAATAATGTTATAATATAATGTAGTAGTATTGCGATGGCCATATTCATTTTGTTTGTAATAAATTGACAATCGAAAAATTATAACTGGAATAAGAATAGTATTGGCAGAAGGAATTTAATAACAAGTTCAATGAGAATAAAAAGTAATAGGAAACAGGCACAGAGAAGCTGTTATAGAAAGAAGTTAAACATAAAGTGATATAAAATCCAAAAATTAAGGATCTCAAGAAAGGAAGATTAAATATTTAAGAGAATACACTCACTATTGTATTTATTCAAGGTAGGATCGAAGAAAAGAGAACATATACGATACAAATTTTATTAAAAGAATTTAAATAACACTGAGATATTTGAAAGGTGACGTTTTTGAAGTAATTTCGACAATGTGTCAAAAGCCAAGTGACAGGAACATTATTAAAATAGCGGGTTACATTGTTTATAAGTTATGTTAAATAACTAAATGGACTAAACAAAAAATGTAATCAATTCATCAGCTTTACAATTAAAAAAATAATTTTTTTGTCAAAAACATTTTTTTCCTTTAACTTCACATAGCCACAGCAACGCAATTGGATGATTTGTTTTCCCAGAGAATTTATATTTACTATAAAACATTTATCTCTTTTCTCATTCATTTCATTTCAGATTGAGTCACAGCGAAGCATGGTCGGGATTAGCTAGTGTTGTATATGTATATATGTACGTATATATATATATATATATATATATGTATATATATATATATATATATATATATATATATATATATATATGTATATATATATATATATATATATATATTGATAACGGCCCCCTTTACTGGGCTGTGGTGAGATTATAAAATGTTAATAAGATAAAATTATGTATTTGAAAAGATTAGTCGGGCGCCTTAATTTATAAAATCTCACCCCAGATTGCGCTATCTTTATCTCAAATAGCCAACTAGTCGGAAAGCAAGAAACTATATTTAATAAAACTTTACTAAATGTGGGTGATCTCGGGCTCGTTGTGAGTTTTAGGTTGTTGCTTCCAAAAAAGAGAATAATATTAATGTTGACGCTTAATATAATAACTCCTACAAATAAATATGAACAAATAAAAGATTCATGTAAAATTAAAAATATTATGTTTATTAAATTAAAGGAAACTGTAAAAATATAACGTATTACAAATGTGATATTAACGAAACTGCATATACGCATAAACAACAAGGTGTTACTAATGTGAAAAGAGGTTATGTGTGTTAAACTAATAAATAATATGAATATAAATGTGAATACTCTTATTACAATTATGGTGAGTACCCTTTTATTGTTATCTCTAAGATATAAATAGGTTGTTTAATTAAATATAAAGATCATGACAGGACGTGGTAGATTAGGTAAATAATTCGAGAAGATTATAAAATAAAAGTTTAAAGAATTTAATTTTTGAAAAAAAAATAAATATTATCTGAAAACCTGTTATAATAATGATGCTGATGTATGTTTGTAGATCGTCTGTGTGAATTGGGAAGATCTTCGGTGATCCAAAAATGTTCGGGTGCAGCACAAAATGATGGCGGTGTAGGTGGCTGTTTACGCAGACGCTATCGAAGATTTTCCTCGGACTTCGTCTTCGGTGCCTAATTACTCACTGCGCTCGTGTCTGGCTGTAGAATTTCAGGTATCGTTGTTGATGTACGTTAGACTATATTGTTGAAGTTCGGCGATGGATTCTTATATATAATTCTTCTGATTTTCTATCGTTTTCGGTGGAACTACGTCTGTGACGCTATATTGTTTGAAAGTTCGTTATTACCGAAAATTCTTGTAGTAATTCTCTTGACGATCGAGTTAATTAATATTCTGGATACTTTTTATCACTTTTAGTTGAATTTATAATTTAAATTTGTGTTTTATACAAGATTTCTAAGGCTTGGTCTAAAAAGATGCGTCTATTTTTTTTTCAAATTCAAGGATCGAATTATTCGACAGCACTTGTCTGAATATTACCAAACACGCTATCTATTGATATCAATAATCTCGATGATTTACCCTTTTAACAATTTTATATAAAAAGTATTTGATTAATTTAGAATATCTAAATGATTTTAAAAATTATATTATAAATTACCAAGTTAGGTTAAGATAAATTTGAATGATACAAATCGCATACTGCGCATGATAAATGTAAACATAGCGAGATGTCAATTTGTAGGCGTGTCTTACTAGTGTCGATATAATACAAAGATGCATATGGATTTGAATATGTTTTTCGCGCTAATATTTGAAAATTTGAATATGATATAATAAAATTAAATAATGAAAGGAAAATGTATATAGAAATTTAAAGAATGAAATGATCGTTATAAAAATACATATGCACTTCGATACTACTAAGACTTAATAATATTATTTATATAACCATTATATTATAACCCTTTTTCACTTTGTATGTCTTATTCTTCCTATTTTAGATGCAGCTCTATATGGATAACATGCATCACAACAATATATATATATATAGGTAAATTCAATCTGTCGGCGATTAAAGGTCTGGTTTACTTCAAAGTATATATATTTAAAACAACCCTACATGTTTCGACAATGATGCCTTTATCAAGGATATAAAATATAAATGACAGAATATTTATATTCTGTTATATTTTATATCCTTAAAATATTATATTTTTATATATATATATATATATATATTATATATAATTATATATATATACATATATATATATATACATATATATATATATGTATATATATATATATATATATATATATATATATATATATATATATAGGTATATATATGGTTTCACTGTTAATAAAACAGAATTTGGGTCAATGTATCAAATAAATGATTTATTGCTAAGTAACGTTTCGAAACTGTATTTGTTTCTTCATCAGACCTAATGGAGTATTTACAGATTAGCCATACAAAGTAAAATATAAAAATGTACTTACATTAGCAAATTAACAATTCATGAGCGAGTTTATTGAATGAAAATCGCTCAAGAATTGTTAAATATTATGTATACTGCCGCTGATTATGTGGAAATGTTGATAATTTACGGAGAATGTGGACGGAATGCTGTGGCGGAAGCGTTGGGCATAAACGCTTGCCTAACAAAGTGATCCTCAGAACTATCGCACCAACAATCGAGACAGGCCAAATTTTACATAATAGAAAGGAGATTGATACTGAAAGCAGGCGCGGCTCGTGATGGCGTATTTGGGAGTGCAAGTACAATGATGCGAGTGCCTCGTGTGTTTTCGGTGTACACTGAGAAAACGTTACAGTTAGTACACGAGAATTCACGAAGCACTCACATCATTGTACTTGCACCCCCAAATACGTCATCACGAGCCGCGCCTGACTGAAAGTATTAAAGAAGTTGCAGAGGAATTGAATATTTCAAAAACTTCTATATATCGGGTGATGAAGGCTGAACGACGACATCCGTATCATTATCCGCGTGTGCACTATTTGCAGCCAGAAGATTACTCGGCCAAATTTTTGCTTATTGATGAGTCAATTGCATAATTGGCATGTCTGGGTAGAAAAAAATTCACATGCTCTATTTACCAGAGCATTTCAAAAACGATATTCCATAAATTTGTAGGCTGGTCTATTAGGAAATCGTGTGGCATGCCTTCCTTCTTTAGGTAGGATCTTTTGAATTCCCTGCACGGTTATCGAGAAACATTTATGCAGAATCTATAAACGCAGAACTTTAAAATTTCATTCTTCTTCTTTTTCGTGTTAACAACTGGTTTCAACACGATGGCGCACCAGCACACTTCAGTCGAGAAGTTCGGGAAATTTTAGATCAACAGTATTCTGATCCCCGGTTTAAATTCTCTGGATTTCTTGCTTTGGGGCCCGTTAAAAATGTTGTATACAGCCCCCCTGTTGGTACTCAGGAGTCGCGTTTAGAAAGCCTTTGCTACAATTACTCCTGAAATGGTTACTAATTCTAAACTGAGTCTTTTGCGGCGGGTACAGTTATGCTTGCAAAGGAATGGTGGTCACTTTACGCACTTGCCCTGATTGAATTTCTTCTTCCTTTCATGATCCCTTTTTCCTTTCATGATCCCTTTTGGCTATGTTGTTTCTGTTATTATTACTATTTATTATTCTTTTTCTCCTGTTTTTTTGGATAAGTTCAGGTGTATTAGAATAAACAAGGTGCTTTTCAGAACCGCCATTTGTTTTTTTTTAATAAAAATATATTACAGTGGAGCCCCGCTATTCGCGGGGCTGGCGTTCTATGAAAACACAGCGAATATCGTGGTACAAAAATAATTGGTATGTATGTACGTATAAACTACAGGTATGTGTGTATGTATCGACACAAATAGATATACACACATACATATTGCGTGTAAGAGTCAAATACGGTTTGTTAACTTTTAGAGAAATAAATTAACAACGGATATACCGAATCTTTAGGGGAATTACCCATACTGAACCGCGAATATGGAGCCGCGGATAATGAGAAATGGCAGTAAAAACAGAATCGCGAATAAGCGAATTCGCGAATACAGGGGACGCAAATAGCGGGCATCCATTGTAATATGATGGCGAGTGTAATATCTTGAATGACATCTGTCTTAACCTAACATGTTGATGTTGACACCTTGGAAGTAGAGATGATATAACCTACTCCTTGAGCGGAGTAGGTGCACCTACCAGGATTCCAGTTCCGAACTAGGTGCGGCAAACTAGGTGCACAAATCAGTTCCGACTCCGACCGATTGTGAGTCATATTTTGCGTCCGATCAGTCAGGGTAATCTTTATGTTTACTTAGGCACACAGCTTGGATATACAAATAGCAGTCAAATTATTACATTTTAAATGAGGTGTCAGATTGCAATTTATAGATTTTTTTTTTAATTAAAGTGCATACGATATACATACATACATAGGTTTAAAATAATTTTTGTATGCTTTTCAATGCAACACCAGAAAATCCCATGTCATTCTAATATGCAATGTGTTGAATGTATTTAATTTATTGACGGCGGCGGTTAGAAAGAATGTTTAAAGTTAGAAAAAAAGAAACATTCGTTAGACTAATCACAAAAATAATACCAATAATACCTCAATAGATAAAATGTTATCTAATGTTGAAGTCCCAGGGTCTGCAAATTCTCGCGCAATAATGGAAGTGCAACGATATTTAGAATGTGAAATGGCTGATCGAAATCAGGATCCATTTCAGTGGTGGAAGGACAGTGAATATTTATTCCCGAATCTAAGTATCGTTGTAAAGGAAATATGTTGTGCAATAGCTACTTCAGTTCCATGCGAGAGACTCTTTTCTAAAGCGGGGTATATTTTAAATGAAAGAAGAACACGGTTAAGCACGAGTAAAGTAGAAAAACTAGTTTTCCTGAATATGAACGATGATTTCATTTAGATTTAAATACAAAAATTAAAACTATTTTTTACGTATTAGTTCTTATTATTTTTACTTTTTATTATATATTTTTTGTGTCGCTAAAAATTTAGTTTTTCTTATGACTAGAAATCATACTAATTATTTAAAAATAAATATACATATTTGGTTGCACAATTCTATATACAATTATTCGGAATCGCAGCAACTACAATTGCCAGTTGTATTTATTTATACATAGGTATAGGAGTAGTTGCGTCGTTTATTTCTCACATTTCGCTTCGCTTAGTCGGACTCGTTCCAGGCGGACCTACTCTTTTACATAATACGATGCGATTATGTAGGTGCAACTGCGAGATCAACTCTCGGGCGCTCCGACTTGAACGATCGGAATTGTACGACTCGGAATCGTTTCAATCGGATCTACTCTTTTGGAAAATGCGAACTAGGTGCACCTGCTCCGGCACGCGAACTAGGTTCAAAGGAACAGGTTCGGTTCAGAGCAACCATCTCTACTTGGAAGATATGTCATTTTGACAGTGTGATAATATAAGCCTAGCAACCGATTTTATTCACATTAACACCTGGAGTGCTCTTTTTGGAATTGGTGAATCTTAAACATCTTACAGCTCTGTTAAACAAGCAATTAATTTTTATTCGTTTGCATTTTTGGGATCTAGTTTGTCGTCGGCATTTGTCAGTTTTCTCTAGGGCACGAGTTCTGGGACAGCCTGTATATTATATGTATTAACGAAAGTTTTTTTATAACATGCGCCTATTATCTTGATAACTTAAATTATGTACTGCATATTGAATTCATCTAAAAATTAAGGCAACTATCTTTTAAATTTCGACTTTTGTGGAATAACTGATTAAGAGACTAATTACGGAATACACGTGTTTTATATTACAAATTGAAATAATAAAATAAGCGTAGTGTTTCTCTTGAAACGTAGATAAACCGATAGATAGCAAAAATAAATATTCTACTCCGTTCATAATATTTATTTTTGTCGTAATCTACAAAAAATATATAATGTACCTGAAATAGTTTCCGAAGCTACGTTGTTATATTGTGATTTAGATTAGAATAATCAGTCATTTATAAAACTACCAAATATGATTTTAGGGCGACTAACCTGACGCCGTGATATTTTGAAATAAATCTCAACA
Source organism: Melolontha melolontha (assembly GCA_935421215.2). NCBI lineage: Eukaryota > Metazoa > Arthropoda > Insecta > Coleoptera > Scarabaeidae > Melolontha > Melolontha melolontha. The sequence continues at coordinate 201,608,315 of OW285235.1, read as the reverse complement.
TATCACGATTTAGAAAATACAACAATATACAAGTTGTAATATGTATATTTAAAGCGACGTTTACATATTTTTTCAATTATCGATAATAGCGATGATAATTAATCATCATTGTAACGATAAATTTTAGCAAATTGATTACATATTTATTTCGTAGCACAAGCTAAGATTATATAGTATTGTACTTAGTGGACTATTGTGTAATAATAGTAAAAACATATTTATAAATAGATCTGTATAGGTTTTACTAGCGCAATTTTATTGAACTATTATTGCAGTTCAGCGATTTGAACATTGTATGTAATGTATAATCAGCTTCCTAAAAGCAAAGGTCGTTTAGATAAGGTTCATTTAATAAGCGGATTTTCATATCAGATGCTGGTTTTGTTTCCTCTGTGAATTCCTGAAAGGAACAAAAACGAATAGCCGGCAAATCTTTTTATTCGCTTTGAGTTATCCACTCCGGAAATATCTTTGATCTTACACATTTGAAATTATTTCAAGAGTTTAATAGTTTAGTAGATAATAATAAGGAACTTCCTTATTATTCTGATTATTTATATAACGACTAATAATCAATATTTTATATTTACACACATTTCAATATTACTTATACCCAACACAATTTACTTTAAAGTGTATACGAGGGATGTATTTTATGTTTTGCATACTGGAACTAGAGGGCGCCACTAATTAAATGTCCGTACTCCATCTTTAGTTAGTCTAAATCCAAAGTTTCAGTGCGATATGTGTAGTGTTGTAGCTACAATGAACTGTCAAAGTTAACAAGTTAGTCGAAAAATGGAAATAAACCGTGAAAATTTTCGCGTAATAATTTTTGAAGGCACTTATCCCAACAAGAACTTCGCGCCGAGTTGGTTTCTGTTTTCGGTACTGAAGCATCATATCAGTCAACAATTTCTCGTTGGTATGGAAAATTCGAACGTGGACGGATTAGTCTTAGCGACAATCCGAGAGAGCAGGTGCACCAAAAATTTTGCATTGTGTATAAAAAAATAGTTTCCCGTTGGATACCGCATCTGTTGACCGAAGAATAGAAAACAGCTAGGGTGAATTGATGTCAAAAAAATCTGATTCAACACAGAAAACTAAAAACTTGTGGCAACGGGCCAGAAAATAAACGCCAGTCGTCTGTTTGAATGTTCCAAGGGTGAAGGAAGCCAACACAAGTCATCCGTTCTCGAAGTGTCTCCAAAAAGATAGTCGCGATATTTGCCTCGAAAGCAGATCATGTAGCAACAATTTCTCTACAAGATCAAAGAACTGTTACTGCCGATTGGTATGCAACCAACCATTTGTTGTATACCAATCGGCAGGGAGTGGGTTTGAGTGCATGCAAAAATGTATAAATTTTCGTGGAAAATACTTAACAATAAAGTCTTTAAAAACTATCTACTGTTTTATTCCAGCTCTATATGCAAAATATAAAAGACAACCCTCGTATGTAACTTCATATTATCAATAATAATAATAAAACAGCTTAACGCTAATTGCAGAGGGCATAGGCAGGTCATGAGTTATTACATCCGCGCTCCTGGAGCGATTTACGATTATTTTCCAGGATAGTTGGACGCAACACTCCGGCGTATATTTACGATTATTTTCCTGGATAGTTGGACGCAAGACTCCTTCGTATATTTTAAAATTTGTAGATAGAGGCATGTTAACATACAGTTTCTGCATGTGGCGGCTGTGTTCGTCAGATGGAAACTCCTGGCCAAGTCTTACACTTGTCATGAAGACAGCGATGGTTGTTTTGGCGTTCGTGATGTTAACATTAGTCAATGCGCAGCGCTAAATGTTCTTCTACGCTGTATCTTGATGATTTTTGTAATGTAGTGAGGTTGTTATTTATGGTGAAAGTATATATCTTTCCAGCAGTATGTACTGGTGATTCAATAGTAAGATGAAACATGTTTATGCATGTCTGGAACGATTTTCACACAAATTTGAACTTGTATTTTGTTCTCCACGCCCTATTTTTAATAATATTTTTGATATTGTTAGAAATGTTTTTCTTTTATATATTTTATGGTTAAAATTTAAATTTTTTCAACTGTTTTTTGGGCAGAGAACTTTTTAAGCCTTTTATTTTCTGTGACATTTGGTTGAAGTGCCCAAATTGATAGAAAATGGCCACCAAAACGTTAATTCTGGAAGATTTTCCAGTTACAAGAAATTTGTTCTTATTTCACCTAATTATCACATTGCTTGTTACTTTGGAAATCACTATTTTTTACTGAAATCTGTGCTAAAAAATCTCCCCAAACGGCGCTGCCTGTATGTAATCTTTATAGTAATTTAATCGATTCAAATGTTGAGATTCTATTTATTTCAGAACTTTTATTTCCTTGGATTGTGTTAATTTTCCTCGAAGGGAAATGTTACACCTTTTAATCTTATATAACCAATAACATATGTATGCTATTACCTATCATAGGCATTATTGTAAATGGCGCAGCGGTAACGCATTGGCTTATCGTGCTGGTGGTTCTGGAATCGAATCCCAGAGCTTGCTGTCCAAAAAGGTTTTCTCTTCTTGCGTAAAAGGTCGACGCCAAGAAATATATTATGTCCTCCACGGGCATGGCCGTAATAATAGTTCATGGCCTGTCAATGCCTTCTGTAATTGGTGTTAAAGTGTTGGAAGATGCTAAGATATGAATTATTATTATTGTTCTGTTCTTATTCCGAATCTTCATTCAAGTTCAATTTTACTAAAAAATAAGATTTTTTGTTTTGTGTAATATTCATTAGCAGGGATTCACTGTAGTGAATTTAGTAAAATTGCATTTCAATTAGAATAGATTCAAGTGATACGCGATTTGTTTGAAATTGAATTGTTATTAAAATATTGCTATAGAAAAGAGCCTAGTCATGAACATTACCTCGACCTACTTGAAATATCATATAACACACACACACACATTTCTAACTCTTAACAGAGGACGTTTTTGGCTTCAAACGCTTGAACTTCTTTGAATATATCATATCTAGGACTGGAGTGCCATTAACAATTTCAATATCAATTTAAAATATAACGGTACTAAATAGCTAATATTGCTTATTATTGTAATGGTATAAAGTACTACATTTATCTACCTGGCATTCTTGGATTGATAAGTATTAAAAAATAACAAATATGTAAATACTGCATTAATATCTATTGCATAATGTATTTATTTTAACACTTACAATGTGCACTGCACTGCACATTGCAGGTATAAAAATTTGCACAGTAGCATAACATATAAATTAAATTTTCAATTATAGAGTAACATTTAAATATCTATCTACATATTTGTCTTTTTAGTATTTAGTTTTCTGTATATAATTTTGAAAATATACCAAAATTATAATTGAAAGTATATTTGTTTGTTAAGTTGTCTTTCATATTGATTAATCTGTTTTCCTTAAAAAGAAAAAGAACTGAAATTATTAAGTTATTTTTCTAATAATAATTAACGCTCTTCTAAAAAAAAATAAAATATTGCCTTAATGTTGCAAGCCTTTCACTATGCAGTTACGTTTTTAAAAGACATTGTAAAGATATTTATTAAATCAAATATACTTATGCCATATTATTACTATTATAAGGTCCCAAGGTCCCAAAACGTACCGACAATATTTCAAGGATGAATTGCAGAACCTATTTAGAGTCGAAAAGGCCATATAAACATATCTCCTAAACGTAACCATTAATGAGTTATTGTTTATTTCATAATTTATGTGACTAAAATTTTAGTTCTACAAAATTTATGAAATACATGTTTTTCATATATTTTATTACTATAAACGTTCAAAATTATCATCAGTCTGTTCGATATACAAAGCCACACGTCGCAGAAGAGACCGTTGCGTTCTGAATATGGTTACTGGTTATTCCTAATAATATAGCCAGCCTGCTGTTCAACAGATTTCCGAAATACTAATCTAGTTGCCATGATGTCATGATGATTAACAAATTATTGTTTGTAACTTGTCAGTTTATTACTGTGATACTGATGCTATTTGCTTTATTCGATCGTAATTCACAATGCCAATGTTATTTTGAAATGAAATGCTTTAGTAGTACACCAAGAGTATCGTAGAAGACACCCCAATAGGAGACTGCTTACGCGTGCAGTTTTCTATTAATTCAGTCGTTAACTGAGGGAACGTGACACTTAATGCAAGACGTACTGTCGGCCAAGGAATTATTCGTAGACCCATAAACGAAGATGAGCAAGTTCTTGATTTATTACAAGATCCGTCTTTAAATGTGCGAAGAGTTACATTACCTACTGGAATATGTAGAACCCAGATTTGGAGAATAATAAGAATCGCTCGCTTACATCCACATCATTATCAAAGAGTTAAGGTAAACATTTTGAAGCTTGTTTAATATTTTGTAATTAGTTACAAACTTATCAAAACCTACCGCATCTTTTATGGACCGATGAAGCTTCTTTCACACGAGATGGTGTCACTAATTATGGTTTGCAGAAAATCTTCATTTAAGATGCTCAAATTTTCAATATAGATATAACGTTAATTTGATAGCTGGTACTTCTTAATGATCGTCTGATTGAACCATTTGAACTGTAACACCGTTTGAATGGAGCGAATTACAGATATTTTCTGGAAAATTCTTTACCCTTATTACTGGAAGATGTGCCATTAACTATTATACGTGTAATGTGGTATCAACGCGATGGGGCATCAGCACATTAATCTCTTCATGTTAGAGCTTGCTTTACGCAAATTTTCTGGAAAGATCGATAGGAATAGGAGGATCCGTAGTATGGCTGCCGCGTTAGTCGGATCTGACTCCATTAAATTTGAGGTCACATGAATTAGATTGTTTATGAAACTGAAATAGCCACGTTAGAAGCATCAGTCCAAATAATATAGTATGCAGCAACCACAACGATCTAAAATTTTAGCCACATAAATTATAAAATAAGCAATAACTCGGTAACGGTTACGTTTAGACATGTGTTTATATGAACTTTTCGAGTCTAAATAAGTTTTGCAATTCAACCTTGAAATATTGCCGGTACGTTTTGGGACACATTCATCAAGTTGAACATACTATATATATTCTTTAAATAATCACTATAATTTATTAACCTTTTTCTGAATATTTAAAACGCCCGAAATTATATATTGTTTTTTTAATTGTTAAAATTATATATTTCAGCATCTTTTGCATCTAACAAAAGAGGGGTTACAAGACAACGTAATTAATTCGGCGATGTAGACACCGGATGCTGTTTTCCGGATGTTGTGAAATATTGGAAAAAGAAAAACAAGAACGAAAAAATGCGTCAAATAGACGGAATAGGAGACAGTAGTGTTGCATTTTACCTTCGTTTCTTCGTAAGCGGTTTATGCTGACACATGCAACAGAAGAAGTAGCGGCGAATGCACTTTGGTTTATCGGTTTGGCTGTCGATTAAGTTGGTCGGCTAGGCCGTGAGAACGAGGGCTGTCTGAGCTTTTTTTTTCTAGGACTTTCGAAAGAATTTTAACGATTGATATGCGTAAGATGAAGCGTGCAAGTTAGAGTAATGTCAATGTCAATGGCCAACGCGTGCGTGAACATCATCGCGCATAAAAATCTATTTGCTGGGTTTTATAAACAAAAACGTGCGTAACATTATTATGCTATTGCATAGAGGAAATTACTTTGTAGGAATGCTAACGAAATTTTGAAACTTATATGTGAAGGACGTATAATTTTGTTGTACAAAATATAACGCTGGCTTTTTGATTCTTTACATTAATTTTATATTTTAAATACGTTTTAGTAGGAGGAACTTAAAGAAAAAGTTGTTAAATTTAAAAGTATAGCAAATTCAAAAAAATACTTATTTCTCATTTATTTATGTACCAGTTATAAGCGCTATGTATTGAAAGTTAATAAAAATATATTTTATATGAATGCAATTCATCTTATTTTTGGTAGCTACTATACTTTAAAAAGATATTTTTCCAAGTAAAGATAATACAAGCTCAATATCTGCATTCGATAATTATAATCCATAGCTTAGCCTTCTCAGAAGCGAAGACATAATCTAAGATTTTATTTTTTGGGAAAAGATTATGTATTTTTTCTTATTTTAACAAAGTTCAAAGATTCACAGAAAACCCGACATATTTCCTCCAATTTTAATTCCAATATAAACAGAATTTTAATTAATAAATCATTATTTATATATTAAATTTCTGTGCAATTCGGTATTTTTTGTTAAGTTTCCAGATTATACAATCAGAGTGTTGTTTAAATTAAGGCTTTCTATATTGTTTAGTATTGTTTTTCTTGTATTATTTCTTAACTGAAATCCTTATTTATTAACTTTTTATTTACGTATACACTGCAACAGTGTAAAGTGTTGTGTGAGCAGTTGCGCTAGCTTTAATGTGCCCCATGTGCGACACCTTGATTAGTGGTTTTACCTACTGATGATGGCAACTTAGTTGTCGAAATACGTATTTAGGATACGATTAATAATTGTGGTAAGGGGTTATATACCTTTTTTTAAGTATATAAAACATGATGAATTCATCAAGCAAATGAAAGACAATACTATACAATAAATTAAATGTAATATTATTTCAAACTACACCCTGCTGGCAGTTTTGCTAATTTGTCTTAATATCTGTATTTTAAATTATATCTGTTAAGACCTTAATGACTTGATATAATTACACGATAAATTAACACGTGTTTAGACTCTGTCAAGTAACAATCCCAATAAAGCAAGAAAGAAAAAAAATAGCTGAAAAAGCTTTTATAAACTTCACCATCGGGCGTTTGTTATTGTTTTTCTAACACTTTTTAAAAACATCTGTGTATCTTTAATTATGGCTCATAGGATGTAATGTAATACTTATTTAATGTGTTAGGAAAAAAATCTTAAATTTCATTCACCGATAATTACTGAATAGAATTTTGATTAAGATAAGATATTTTTTGAAGTAAGAGTAATTTAGATAAAAGTAATAAATAATTACAAAATGCATTTTTATGTCATTATGCATCTGTAAAAGTCTTGTTAAGTAATTTAATAAATAAATATAATTATATTACAAGGAATGGTTTAATTAGATTCTTTTAATAGTTTGACAACATGGATTAGTTGATCTTATAATAAAAATAAATAATTTTTTATTCCAAAAATGATAAGCTAATAGTCATAAAACGTGAACTAAAATAAGTATCACATAACGAAGATACATGTATTTCAGAATTACATAATGATATATCAAATTAGACTGGGCTATTATAAAAATCTTGATTTTTATAAGTTGGCAGAAGCAGTCATATGCAGTCATTTGTATTAATTCAAAGAGAGGGATGTGTTCAGACATTAATATACAGTATTATTTCAATTTAATCTTCATTTCAAAACGGCTCAACGGCGCAAGTGGTAAGAGCTCGGACAACTAAAGTGAGAGTCCCGTTTGTAGGAGGTTCGAATCTCGGGACAGGCCTGTAAGATTAGCTTTTTTCGGGTTCCCTTTAATATTTCTATCCTCTTACGGTGAAGAGGTGTAGTAACAAAGCCATGAAACACTTTTACATACACCATATACAATCTAAGCAGTGCTTAGGTCTTGACATGGTTTCAACTTAAGACATTATTGGCCTGCTATACATACAGCACAAAAAATGGCTGTTTAAATTTTATTTAAAAATATACTTTGCTGTGCGAATTTCAAGGTAGATATTTAAGTTTGACAGCAATATGAGCATGTTTACGGCAAAAGAATTTGACAAAATCCAAACCAACTCTATGAAACCATCTTAAATGCTAGTTTATACACGGAAAATTGCAAGAAGTCTTTGATACTTTACCTTCTCCCAATGAAAGGATAAATTGAGATAAGTATTAACTAACTTAGTATATATTCTATCAACTAAGTTAGTTAATGCGGATATTGCGAAATCACATAAGCCAAAATTTAGATAATTAAAATAAGGTATTTTTACTTCCATTTCCGTGAAAATTTCATTTATCTCTTATACCGAGTGAAAATGCAAGCAAATATTTAATTTGGCGACACTGAGAAATTGGCTTGCCTGGCCATTTGCTTTATATTTATCTTTTTCGGTTTGAATATTTTTTATAAATATCTATTAATAACATATGGTTAGAATTGTTAGTAAATCAATATTAACCGATATCAGAAATGTGCTTGACATAAAATGATAGTTGAAACTAATTTTTCTAACCTATATTACAAGTAATATAATTATGTATAGCAAACGCCAATTAAGTTGGCGCGAGGAGGGGTAAGTTCGCGCAGGATTAGAAGTAGTGGGGAGATTTGTATTTGGTTTTACATCAAATGTTAGATAATTCTAACCTCTGAGCGTGTATCACTTTATGATCCCCTAGCAAAGACATTATGTTCCGTCAAACGTCAATGACAAATGTATTCTGACAATTACTTGAGTAGTGGGGGTGGACGTTTTTAAAAACGGCTTCTGCGCACCCCTTCCTCGCGCCAACTTAATTGGCGCTTGCTATACAGAGCTAATGCTCAAAATGTTGGCCTTCTACTCGGAAACAATACTGAACTCATGATAAATTGCACATTCGGAGTTGCCTCTTCAATTGCGTACTGTAGCTCTTGCAAATTGTTTATGGGATTTCTAAATACAACGTTTATTAAATAATGGAAAGAAAAGAAATTCAGAGGTGTCAAATCAAACAATCGACTTGCCACAAATGTACACATTGGGAAAAATTGCTGTAAATAACTCATACTTGTATGTGCTGCATGTGGTATGGCAGAATTCTGCTGGCAACAACTATTAGTTATTTCTGTTATTCAATTGATTTATAAGTGACTCTAAAATAATGGTTTTGTATTTTTGGGCATGAATTATTTCCGGAAAGAATATTTGCGCAACAATTTGTTGTCTTGACATTGTCATCCAAACATCAGTTTTAACTGGATGCAATGATACTTCGATTAATTGTGTGGATTATTTGCCGAACAAGTTCTATATTTCTGCGAAATTAACATAACCAGACAAGTGAAAACGTGCTTCATAGAAATAGAAAGTAATATTTTGCTTGCCAATGTTATTATGCAAGTGACCATTATACACCACTGACAAAACTTGATTTGTTCCAAAAAAATCAGGTGGGTGAATTTGATGGACAATTCAAAATTTATATGGGTGTAAATCTAGCCGTTTTCTTCAGGATATTACGAAAGGGTATACACAGGAAAGTTATAGAAAGGCCGTATAAAAAATGGTTAAAAGAACAGATAAATTGTTAAGTGGAGCTTATTTATTAGTTGGGATAGACGACGTACAGAAACATAAGGACTTTATTCAACAATTTGATTCACATTTTCTAAAATATCGGTTGCAATAATAGTGGCACGACCAGTAGTGACATTACTAATCTTTAAAAGTCTGTTTGATTATTCTAACACTGTGTTGGGAAACGTAACGATATTAAATTTGTTCTTCTGAATACATTTCGATAAATTGATCGTAAGTCAATTGCTTGAAATATATTGAATTACCATTTTCATTTTGCAAGTAGCTTCCAAAATAGCCCATACAATAAATGTAAAAGTGCATGAAAGTCACATCTATCCTAAAAGGTGCACATACTAGCATTTTTTGAAATGCTAGTATACGCACAACATTTTTTGAAATGCTAGTATACGCACAACATTTTTTGAAATGCTAGTATATGCACGTTTCTGGATAGATGTGGTTTTCACGCATTTTTTATTTGTCCTCACAACCAGGGAGGTTGACGTCCAACGTGTTGCATTCTGCATTCTTAGTTTGTCGGATTGTAGAAATTAACGTCATAAATTTGACGACAATTCTATGTAAAATGAGATTTGAATAGTTGTTAATTCTCATATGCATTAAGTTCTACAATAAATATACATATTTTGCTCAACAGTAAAGACTATTGTGAAAATAAAAACAGCAAATTGTGTTATTCTTTTGTTTGACTTTCGCTTTGTCATTTAAATTTAAAAATTAGGCACGTCAACATAAAGTTGCAAAATTGTTGCCAGCTTAAGAAAAAAATCATGTAGTCAATTATGTAGTATATTTGTGGATAAGGTTTCATAAGTATTTGTAATAGTACGAGGGCTATTTTTTTTCAAGGTCCGATCGGTCGTGAAATTAAAACCACAGTGACAATCAGATGAAGCTTTGCGCAGTGTCTCTAGTATAACAGCAGATCGCGTCACGTTGTACATGTCAGTTACAAGCGCGCAGTGTACACGTAAACATGCCGAGAACAATAGCGTCACCCGCCAAATGTGAATGGCGTGCAGTAATTCGATTTCTTCATGCGGAGGGGTGCAACGCAGCTACAATTTACCAACGAATGTGTAATGTGTATGGTGAAACATTCATGACTGATAGTAAAGTGCGGCAATGGTGCAGGAACTTTGAAGCAGGGCGTACAGACGTTCATGATGCAGGCGGTCAGGGAAGGAAGCGAATGTCAACCAATGAAGATCTCGTTCAGCGAGTGGATCAGGCGATTATAGAAAATCGTCGGTTCACAATTTCTGTGTTGCATGAGTCGTTTCCCGAAATGTCAAGGTCAGCTCTGTACACCATCGTGGGTGGGACACTTCAGTACCGCAAATTGTGTGCGAGATGGGTTCCCAAGATGCTGTCCGACCATCACAAAACACAGCGAATGGGTGCCGCCTTAACGTTTCTCCAGCGCTACCATGATGAAGGAGAAGATTTTTTGAACAAAATTGTCACAGGCGACGAGACATGGGTTCTTTACGAAACGGAAGAAACAAAAGAGCAATCCAAACAGTGGATGCATTCTTCTTCCCCATCAAAACCAAAGAAGTTTAAGCGAACATTTTCCAACAGAAAGTGTATGGCTACTGTGTTCTGGGACCGAAAAGGAGTTCTCTTGGTAGAATTCATGGAACGTGGTACGACCACCACAGCAGCCTCATACGGCGTGACTCTTCAAAATCTACAAAGAATTCAGAACAAGCGAAGAGGAATGTTGTCATCGGGCTTTGTTCTTCTTCATGACAACGCTCGGCCCCATACTGCAAATGCAACAAAGAACCTCCTGCAGCGTTTTAGATGGGAAGTATTCGATCACCCTCCATACAGCCCGGACTTAGCTCCTTCCGATTTCCATCTCTTTCTTCGTATGAAAAAGAGCTTAGGAGGACACCATTTTGCTACAGACAATGAGCTGCGTACAAACTTGGCTGAAAGCACAGGCGGCTACCTTCTATGAAGAGGAGATTGAAAAGTTGATACCGCGCTACGAAAAATGCCTAAATCGGAACGGCGACTATGTAGAGAAGTAGATGGGAGGTGTACCTAAATGTTACATATAAAACATATTTGAATTTCACTGTGGTTTTAATTTCGCGACCGATCGGACCTTGAAAAAAAGTAGCCCTCGTATATGTAAATATATTAAGAAATTATTTGTTTACCTAATATTTATCTTACGTTCAATCAAAAACCCTATGATTTTTCTTAAAATGTAATATATATATATAGATATAGAATGATATATGTATGTATATATTTGTATCACTGTATATAAACACACATGTATATACGTGTATAGTATATGTATTTAACTGTATTTCTTAATACAATGTAACCAACATTAGACACGTGATAAGGAAAATATACTAACGCTATCCTTATACTTGCGGTACAAGTTCATAGGAATAAACAGGAACAACTGCCGGTAAAATTGACATTGGTTACATACGATCATGAAGATGATCTTCTGTGTGTGTGTGCACGCGTTAGCCAACAATTAGATAAATCATCGCTAACTGAAGCCACTTCCTGTTTATCGAAACACTTTTGTGGTATTTTACGGTAGGGTTATTTATCTGGAAATATGTAGACAATTACTGTCTTGTTTTGATGAGGTTTGATGAACCGCAAAAATTATAATTTTGTTTCCTAGATAACTTGGATTGTATAGACGTATGTTCACAAGTAGTTATTTCTTGTAATTTGCAATTTGATGTAATTTCGAAATTAAGAGGTTGATATATTCAGTGGCATAGCAAGGTCTGGTGGCACCCGGATCGGAGTTTTAACCTATTAACACCTCCATGTTCACCAAAATATAAAATTAAATTTATTGAGGAAGCATTTTTTTAATTAGTTCGGTTAGGTAAAGAGGACAAAATGTTAATTATTTTGTAAACATCTTTTATGAATGAAAAAGCAAGTAAAATGTCTTTTTATTATTAATAAGCCAGTACAATGTACAATGAAGAAATCTTTTTTCATAGTGATAGTACCTAGTGCATAACCTTTATTATTATTATAATACAATTTAATGAAAACGCAATTGCTTACAAGTTTCGTTGTCTAGGCTCTAACACAACAAACTGTACTTTAACACGATACTTAAAACCTCTTATTTCTAACTTTTTGTTCTGCAAATTTTGAAACTGCGGCATCAAAATCGATACCTTGACGAAATGGCTAAGCTCGAGAGTCGTGCTCGGTTCATAATCGATCTGGGATAATTCATAATTAGTTTTGAGTTTCTAAAAAACTCAACAGAAACGCACAAAGTTAAAAAAAATCTTAATGCTAAAGTCAGATTGCGAACAGGGTTGAGAACTTCATATCCAACCACAAACTCTTAAGTTCACTATTAATATTTTTTGTGAACGTGTCCGAACATATCCCTCCCCAGAGACGCAGATACGTATTTCGCCTTTCTACAGACTCATCGGTACGCCCCTGCTGGAGAAAGGATATCTTCAGACACATTCACAAAAAAGAACCACATAGCCATATCACAGATATTATCCAGACCGAGCGTAGAAGTAAATTCAGCGCTGCCGAAGTACCTCGCCCTGTCCACATAACCAATGCGAACCAACGAGGAATATGGGGAGAGATATGTTCGGACACGTTCACAAAAAATATTAATAGTGAACCTGTATTTAATTAATTATTTAATTATTAAAAATACCTTGTATTATACAAAACTGGTGGGGTTTTACCCACTCATGTATGTTTCAATTATTCTGAAACATTACAGGTAATATGTTAAAGGAAACATCAAACAAAAGAAAATACTCTTATTGGATATGCGGTTTGTGTTTTAGATATAAAATTTTCTTTTTAGAGTTTTAAACCTATTTATTCATAGAGTAACATTATTTTTTACACAATAATATTTGCTGTCCGAACTTTAACATGTAGAATATCCTCTATTCTAGTTGTCTATCTCCGTCAATTAAAGAATGTACAAGTAGTGAAGAGGATAAATGCGTATGTACTTACAATTCCATTTCAAAATTAAGTTAGAAATAATAATATTTATTTATAATATCCAACAGAAATGGGCAATGCAAAAATATCATTCTAACAGCCTCCTAACTATACAAACGATGAAATAATTTTTTCTTTGGTATTTTGTATTGTATGCGTTTCTTGTATTTGTTTAAATTGTTATTATTCTCAGTCTTTTTTAAGCGTCAATTAAGGATTAAAGTTTTATAAACACATATTAAATTAAATAAATACTATTAAAACATGTATGTAATTAAGTACGTACAGTTAAATTTGTATGAAAACAATAAAACGAAATTAAAAAGTATGACTCGTATTACAAAATTGTCTATTAACATATCTGTGGATAAAAAATAGCTTATGAATTAATTATTTATCATCAGAATCACCATTCAACATTAACGATTATTATAGTCACAGTTTAGAATCATTGCTCTTTTGAAATCACAGTTTGTCCTTTAACTGTGAATGTAAAATCACCCTTAAGATCATATCTACTCGTGCTCTATTGTAAATGGGACACCTCGTGATTGCTCTATAGGTTCAGTGAAATAGCACAGCCTTGCAGGCCTGTGGGGTTGTAACATTGATAGGCTTGTTACAATTTGAGCCGTTCAGTATACTAGGATGGTAACGTGGCTAGTGCTACGCACCAACCACCTATTATTACCCCATAGTTTTACCTCCAAATATTCATTTCTGTCAGCCTAAGTCGAACTGGTATAGAAAAAACGCCATCGATCATATTGGCTGGACTAGAGTTTGAACCTGGTTCATGAGATTCGTAGTCTAGTGACCTAGCCACTAGACCAACACGGTCGTTATGCAGTAACATACATGCGATAAATGGACAGAGTTATTTAATCCAAAATAAATATTAATCAAGAAGAAAAAAGATATAAACACACACCTGAAAAAACTAAATCAAAATTCTTAGCCGAATGCAGTAAAGGTGCTCTTACTAGCAAATTAGAATTGTCGTTGCAACTCTTTCAGACGTTTTCTTGCCAACAAACGTGGTACACGAAAACCAACTCAAGACAATAAAGCAGACGAACCAATTATTTTTTTTAAGTAGCTCTCACTACTAATCTGTCTTCTTTTAGTCAGTGATTCAAACCCATGTCGTTCAAGTTGCAGAGCATAATCAAGTAATTAATCTTAAACGAAAGAAACTTTAGAAATATACCTTGCTTGAATTCGCTGGATTTTCTTAATCTGATTATTGCATGGGATACCATACTACAACACCATAGTCCAACTTGTTAATAACTAACTATTGTTACTGACCTCTTTGCACGTCCGCTTAATAAACCTCAATGCTCCAACACACAAGTGGCAACAGAAATGTGTTCCGGAAAATTAAGCTTCTCATCAAATATGATTCCAAGATCTCTCACATGTGGCTTACATTCGGTCTCGATGTGATTCAACAGGTAACTGGAATTACGTTTTTTCCTAGGGAAGGATACAACACAGCACTGTTCTACATTTAAATTCAGTTTATTTAATGAAGACCAGTTGCTAATCACATCGAGAATCATATGAATATGAACAAATGTGTAACATCATATTGTTCAAAAAGGTCGTAGTGACTTTTACAGAAAATTTCACGTGAATAATAAATAATTGCCATAATTAGTTATTATATAATAGTCATTGTTTTTCATCATTTTTGATCATGAATCGTAACATTTCCCACTTCTAAAATTTGCTTTTTCTATATCAAATTGCACCAAATACGCCTTATTTTGATGCTGTTGAGTAAATTTTGTAAATAGCAAACTTAAAAGTGGTAAGTCAGAGGAATATGGTAAACGAGTTCAAGCAACCTCCCCAAGTTGGTAGCTGTATTTACAAAGAAGCATGTTGTCAATTGTGTCAGTTTTAATTTATATCTAGGAAATAGTGTCATTAGACGAAAAAAGACTATGGGACAATTTTTTTTCCTAATTTGGTCAAATGCATAGAATGATCTCGTGCAAACAATTTTGCTGAGAATTAACCGTGTTTTTCTTTAATTCCACGATTTTTTTCGTTCAAAGTATTTCACACATCATAAGTTCAAGACATTCAAGACATTTAAATCATGGCGAATAAAACTTCCAATCGAAAATATCTTTTAATTAATTTCAAATAAAAATTCAAATCGAAACTGACATCCAACGAACATGTAGAACCAACAACAGGCTGAATCTATCAAAGACAGTGATCCTCCCAACAATGGCCATCCTTTATCTAAATAATGTTTGCTCATATGCATTACTCCTCATAGAACAAACTATAGGGTATCAAATCGCTGCGAGCTGTGTTCAGAGATATGGATACGTGCAATGATTCTTCGAATATAAAACTATTTCTGATAATTCTAAACATGTTCAGATGTTATCCACTGATAAACATCCATTGTAGAGAATTTTATCACTAACGGACAACGTTAGTTGTCTAAATATATTGAAGCATTTCTGAACACATCCAGCAAGTCAATTTTCCGAAACAGTATCAAATTCTTTTAAATGATTTTAAGATATCTTTAGATGTAACAAATCTAGAGGAGAGAATAATTCAAACGCAATGTTCATAAATTTATTATGTGCTAAGTTTCATATTTCTTAAACCACTTATTTGTTTGAAAACTCCAATGGGTACAGTTTTCAACAAATTATTTTTCAGACCATCAAAGTTTTTTAAAGAATGACCATGTAAAGAATTAATGGAACTGTATGAGAAATTTAAAATAATTATGGTTCGCATACCACTAAACGTTTCGTTAAGATTTTCTCTCAATTTATTTTGTCTTAATACAATACCAGGTGGTATAGGAGTGGTATAAAAATCCCGGTGTTAAAGTTCTAATTTGGTTGTTTTCTTAACTAAGCTTAAGCACCATAGGACCGTGTTCCCATGTATATTAGCGATGTCATGATTGTAAAGATTTAAGGGATTCAGGTTCTGTAGTAGATTTTCAAACTCCGAGATTATTTCATTAATTTTGTTATTGCTGACGTTCAATAGCAAAAGCGCGATCATGAATGGAAAGGTTAGTGAAAGTTGGTATTTCCAAATGGCACATTGTAAACTGTAGTCTAATTTACAACAAAAATATGAAATGACGTTTAGCGTATACTCGCATCTCTGGTATTGAGTAGAGGTCGACCTCTATCAATCTTGATAAAACGAATGTCACCACGAGGATTCTAAGAATCTTCATGGTACTTTTTATTACTGTTAACAACCCAAACATTGTTATAAGTAATAAGCTTACGAATTAAATACTTTTAAATCATTATTGTAGCGGAAATTGTGAAACTTTTCACCCACAGTCGTTAATTTACATAAAGCGATTCGCGGGTATATTACATAAATCACGTGAAACATCATATTTGTTCTAAATATAAGAATTAAGTAAGAATAAGAATAATTAATATATTGTATTTTGTTTTAGCATAGCTATTAAGTCAATGTATCTTATTTCGATGTTGTTTTATTTCAAAAGCCCTTTACTTAACGTTAAACGCAGGCGTCACTTATAATAGCTAATAATTTCATGCCAACACTAATTACACTATGAAAATAAAGTTTCGAAACAGTTTTGCATAATTTACCTTCGCCGACGTCTAGACATTGCTTCGGGTAGTTTTGCTTTTGTTCTGTCGTGACCTACTTAGATCGTACGGATAGATAATTCCGCTTTAGTGCTAAGTTTGCACAGTGTAAGCCGTACTTATTCGAATTGCATAGCTGTGATTGGAGCTTAATGCACATAATAGCAACTTTTTCTGCAGAAAATAGAGAATGTTTCATTATCTGCATTGAGAATTGATCAAATTCAGCAATGATCGTTTTAATAGAAAACTAATTATTTTCTTGGCGTTGTATTAAGACTTGAGATCGAAATTGTTGCAAGATTCATATAATAGGGTTTATGTGTGGTAGCAATTAACAGTATGAATTAGTAATGTTAGAAATTTTTGGTAATTTATAATGATTTGTAGTATTACTATGAACACAAATTTTCATTAACACCGATTCAATTCAATAATTAACAATAACTGATTGGTCTTATTATTATCTTTTTTAAGTATTAACTGTACTTTATAAATATGTACTCTGTTAAAGTAAAAGATAAAGTGTCAATGATTGTTAATCTGACATTATAAATTGCATGTAAATTAAAAAGACATTTAAAATAAATAGTCTGAGAAAAAAAAATATATGAATGAGATTATTCATGGCAGCGTGAAAAAGATAATAAGCTAGAAAAACTTTAAGTGGTAAAAACAATTGTTTATTTTACAAAATAAAATTAGTTGGATGAAATATAAATGAAATACCGTGATATCAAAAATTATCTTTGCCAACGGTGGCCATGGAGTCAAAAATCCTTTTGAGAAAATTATGATAAAATTTTCAGGTTAAGTGTCATACTAACATTAAGATTAATATATTGACCAATTTTAACGTCAGCATGACAGTTAACCTGAAAATTTTAAAAGAACTATCTCAAAAGGATGATATAAATTAAAAAAAGAATACAAAGTGACTTAATATTAAATAGTTATGAAGATTCATATTTATTAAAGTAATATAAATTTTAATGGAATTATAAGGGATCGTCAAATTGAATAGCTGAAAAAGAATTAAATTTATCAAAGGAAAGGAAATCCGATAATAAAAGGATTGTGTATTGAAGAAGTTTCTTTTTTTGAAATTAAGAATATAAAGAAAGTTATAATAAAAGAAATCAAGGTAACCTTAATGTTTAAGTGACCTGGAACAGCTCTTTTATAACGCTATCCTAAACTAACAAACTTTCAGCATCAGTGCAGAAACAGCAGCTCGTAAATAACTAAATTGTGTTCAAAAAGTCCTTACGTCCCATGCAGTCGTGGACTGCAAAATGCATTTCTGTACTTACGAGGGTGGATCAATAAATACCCGTGTTAGGAAAGAAGACGCAAGTTTTTCACAAATTTTTTTTTTATTTTTGAACGTAATCACCTTTTAGTACAATACACTTTTCCCAACGTTTCTGCCATTTCTTTAACCCCTCCAAAAAATACGATTTGTCAAACTCTGCAAAATACGCTTCTGTCTCGACGATAACCTCCTCGTTTGAGCTGAATCTTCTTCCCCCGAGTCACGTTTTCATGTTGGGGAACAGAAAGAAGTCGCAGGGAGCCAAGTCAGGCGAGTATGGTGGGTGCGACAGCAATTCGTAGTGCAGTTCATGCAACTTTGCCGCGACAATTCTGGATGAATGTGCTGGTGCATTATCATGGTGAAACAGCACTTTTTTCTTAGCCAAATGGGGCCGTGTCTCCTTCAATTTTATATCGAATCGGTCCAATAATTCACTGTAGTACTGCCCCGTGACCGTTCTTCCTTTCTGCAAAAAGTCCATGAGGATTTTTCCGTTGGAATCCCAAAAAATCGTGGCCATGACCTTTCCGGCCGATGGGACCGTCTTTGCCTTCTTCGGAGTAGATTCACCTCGAAAAATCCATTGTTTTGACTGTCGCTTGGACTCTGGCGTATAATAATGGATCTAGGTTTCATCAACGGTGACGACTCGACGCAAAAACTCCTGCGAATTTCTCTTAAAGAGGTCCAAACACTGCTTCGACATTGACAACCGTATCCGCTTGTTGTCCACCGTAAGCAATCGCACCCATCGGGCCGACACCTTTCTCACCGATAACTTATCATGTAAAATATTAATTGCCGTTCCGTACGACACGCCTACGGCCTCTGCTACTTCACGCACTTTCGTTCGGCGATCAGCGAGAATCATGTCGTGGACCTTTTCAACGATTTCCTCGGTAACCACGTCTGCCGGGCGGCCTGGGCGCTCCTCATCAAAAACAGATGTACGACCACGTTTAAATTCGTTGAAGCAATATCTTACGGTTGTCATAGATGGTGAAGGGTCCCCATAGACAGCATCCAACTTCGCTTTTATTTCTTCGCATGTTTTTCCATCCAAAAATAAAAAGCGAATTACGGATCGATATTGCTCTTTTTCCATTTTATCGAGAAACACGAAACACGTGTGATACAACTGGCTGCCAAATAAAAACTAACCTATGAATCAGTCTGAAATTTATTATGGTGTTGTCTGACAGATGGTAGTACACGACGGTAATGCCAACTTCCCTCAGCAGCGCCACCTGTCTTCAAACACGGGTACTTACTGATCTACCCTCGTAAATCTATTCGATATAATCTTAAATAAAACGTCAGTCAATGTCACGCAGAAAATTGACATTTATAAAAGCCACGCATTCCCCAGTCCATAATCGCTCCGGATCTAAGGACTTTTTGAACACGCGTTAGGTTAAAATGTCAAACAAAATTTGTAGCCAAGGCCTACCAAGAGCCTTAGCGGAAAGTGAACTTGTATTAAGGCGAAAATGATGTGAATATGACAGTAAGGAATGCTTTTTTCAAAACGTTCGATCTAATACTGTGTTACCATCGATTAAAAAAACCTAAAGTTGCAAGAATAATTAAATATCGGTTGTGTCCGATATAGAGTGGAAGTACGTTAATACAGTTTCTGCAAGTTGCGGTTGTATCCGTCAGATTGAAACCCCTGTCTTAGTTTTGCACTTGTTATGAAGACAGTGATGGTTGTTCTAGCGTTCGTGGTGTCGACATTAAATGAGCAGCGCTGAATGTTCTTCTACGCTCTGTCTTAATAACTTTTGTAATATAGTAAGGGTGTTGTTTCAGGGAAAGTATCTCTTCAGGGGTGCACACTGATGATTCTGTAGTAAGATGAAAGATGTCTGCTTATCTGGAGACACTTTCACACAAATAGGAACTGGTATTGTGTGCTCCACACCCGATTTTTTTATGTTATATTATTAAAAATGTTATTGTTTTAATTAAATATTAGATGATATAAGTATTAATATATTATATACCTCCTCTGATTGGTTAGTTTGTAGAATCTAGTAAACTGTAGATGTATATTTATTTGAACAGAGGATAAATGATTGGATACAAAATTCTGAATTGCAACAAAAGTTGTCCCGAATATAAAAATATATATTTCTTACTTGAAATACAAGTAAATTTATTGATACTGAATTATAGAAAAAATGTACTACATACAATAGATAAGATTTTAAGTACATTCGCTTTAAGTGTAAGCACTATTTGTTATTGAAATCATTTTTCCCTACATTTTAGACATCTCACGGAGTGATTAATCAACTACCTATAAATATTTTATCAAAATATACTTACTACCATGTTTTATCTAACGTATATAAAACGATAATTTAGAATATAAATTGTAGTATTTGTTTCTAATACAAATACATACACACAAGCTATCTCATATAACCACAGTTAATGTTGTTTATACACAAGTAAACTTCCAATTATGTTAAATTAGAAGTGATTTTAGTATCACATAATAATTGCACAATGTAAATATGTAGATTCGTATTGGAAGTAAAATTCGCAAAAAAAATGTAAATTCTTAAATCCGTTGCTACTAGTTATATACAGATTTTAAAAAAAATGATGAATATATGAAATAAAATATCTTGTTTAAGTTTTAATAGGTATTGCGACATTTGTTAAATGGTACACTTTACATTTATGTATTAAGCTTATCTATAATCAAATACTAGCTCATGTTAGCCATGTAAAATATAAAATATACGTACATCAACATCTCATTCAACGATTACAAGTATATACCTGAAAAATCATCAGTTAGTAATCTCACGGACTGGAAATTTGGCGCCAATCTTTATCTCTAATATTTACCTAAACAAATATTGATTTTTTTTCCGTTTAAATGCCGTGCAAAATCATACTTGCGTAATTGAATTTCATGAAAGTACATTGTAAAATTATTCAGGCTTAGATTATTATAAAATTAAATAATATCAGTTCGAAACGGAATGAGAAAGTGGAAGAAATTGATTTAGAGTGTCGTTATCCTACAATCTTAATAAGATTTGTTTTTTTCTCCATTTAATTAATCATACGCTCAGTAAACTCTTACTATTATAATGCGAAAAAAAAACTATGTTTCTTTTTGAAGATAGCTAATGTACTTTGAAACGAATTAGAATTTAATTCGTCCAGTTTTAAAGGATCTTAGAAAATTTAAGAAAGTTTAATTAAGCAAAAGATACCAAATATTAAAACAAAATATATTTTTTTCAATAAAGAATTGAAGAATTTGTATATCAGAACTACTTTCAGAGTAGCTGTTGTAACATTGATTTATATACATGTGTTTGTAAGTTATATATTCAATATAAAGATTTGTTTAATTTATTTAAGTTAGATATAATACCTAATTATCAAAAATAGACAGATATAGGCAATTTTTGTAATTAGAAATTAACCGGTTTTTTATATAGAATTTGTGTTTCAATTCGTTTTATATTATATAGGCTTTGGGATTTAATGCGAATTCGAATATACATATTAGATAATTTTTAGTTTGAAGATGTTCTTTCCTATTTAATGCAATAATATATAAGTTTCTTTATTGTCTCCCAGTGAGGTTATGAACAGGGAATTGTAAGGTCAACGAACATAATATGTATAACATGGGCTTTGACAGATAAAACCGTATGTAGATTCTGCCAAGGAAAAGAGCAATCGCAAACCGCGAATCTGGTGGCAATGCGAAAGATTGACCAGAACACAGTTCCTACAAATGAGAGATCAATATTCTGAAGCAGAACTATATTTAGAAGAACCGCTCTCGAAGCTGGTAGACTTAATTAAAATAGAAGGACTAGAGAAAGTACTCTAACCAGACATGAGGTTCACAATAGAAGGTCGCCTCTGACCATCTCAAGTAATTTAATCATACCTTACCTTCCGCACATTAAACTTAGTAGAAATCACAGCATTGCTAACTTTTTTAAAATTTTAATTTTTATATCTACCTACACTTGAAGGAATTTAGTAGTGTGCGATAACTATCATATAACGAGCCATCGAAAAAATTCGTAATTGGAGTAGACTGTGAAATTGGGTTGGTACTTTAACCACTTCCACATAATGACATTTATTATTTGACATTGAAACTATAAGTTTGTGTCAAATTTTTCAAAACTCTTATTGAGAAAATTGTTTGTGTTTAGATGTAAATGGACAACATTTTCAACAACTTCTGTAGCTATATGTAAATTTTGATTATGATTTCGATATTAAATAAATTATTTGTTTTCTTTTTTGTTGTAGTATCATTTCAATGCCATAACCTTTTTTTACAATGAAACCAAATGAAACTGTCAAGCATCAAGTAATGTGTCATTATGTGGAAGTGGTTAAAGTATCAACCCAATTTCACAGTCTACTCCAATTATTAATTTTTTCGATGGCTCGTTACTATACTATAGGAACTATATTTACTAGCCGTATAGTTCGAATTGTATTTTCTTTTTCCTAACTTTAAAGGTGGGGGAAGGAGAGGGGATTTATATGAAAATCCTAAAGAATTATCAGTAGAGCTACAAATATGCAAATAAATTATTTTTTAAATTTTATTCCAATATTAACGATCAACATATAATTAATTGAAATATTTAATTAAGAATGAATTTCTCGTTGATATTGTGATTTAATCATCATTTATAAATTGTGAATTGATGTTTTTATCGTCAGGATATATAACGAGTATGTACTTTATCAAAAAAAATGAGGAAAATTTTAATATCATTTACTACATATTATGATCTTTTTAAACCACGAGGAAAAATGGAAAAAAATACACAATCAATCAAAGAAATTAAAAAAATTAGTTAATATCTTATCAACATGTATCTGTTAATAAAATGAACAAAATAATATTCCCAGTAAATAAAATAACATTCCTCACGTTTCTTTTCTGGATTACTTAATACCAATTTATCAAAGACGAGTAAACCATAAAACAAGATCAATACTTAAGCAGTAGTTATAGTATTTATAATCACATATTATGTAACGAGAAATACTGAAAATAGAATTATAATTAACATATGCAAGGAAGTATTGATTGCTTATTTTCTTGATTTATTGCAAAATCGTTACTAAAAATACTTCGTATTGAAGCATTGATTATAATTACATATTATGTATTTTCATAAGTAATCCGCACATATATGTACAATATTATAGAGAACTCTAGGAGAGAGAACTATAATATTTCACTACTATTTCTTTTTACGTACTTAGTTACATCATAATATTGAATAAAAATTATTGAAATTATAATTAAATTAAACTAACAACTACTTTAATTCTCTTTGATTGTTTCGTTTTATACATAACTTTTGAAAACTTATAAAATGTTGATGAAGTATGTAATTGAAGTAAAATATAACGGAAGAAAAGTAGGACGGTAACTTTTCATTCCATAAAAAAAAAACGTTAGTTAAAAATTTTTATACAGGGCAAAGAAGTGTTAATTTGGGTTGGGATGGTCTAGTAGCAGATAATCAGATTGTTTTCAATCTTTTTTGCTTGATGTAGAGAATGTGAACGTATGTGCAAAATTGAATTAACAAGCAAGTTATAAGATTTAAAAAGCGATTTTGTATGTATTTTGAGCTAATAGAACTCGCCAAATACGAGGTGCTACAAAGAAATTCCATGAATGTGAAAAAAGAAACACAATAAATTGTTTCTACAAATTATTCACCACCACCCCCTTCAAAGTACCCCCCTTCCGCATGAATACACCCATACCAGCGACTTGTCCATGACTGGAAGCAGTGCTGGAAGTCTTCGCGTGTTAATATGTTCAACATGGTAATGACTGCGATTCTGAATCTCCTCAATCGTCTCTTTGAGCTTCAGTTTCAACTTCGGAAACAGGAAGTCACAAGGGGCAAAATCGGGGAAGTAGGGAAGATGGGGTAGTACTACTTTCTTAATTGAGACTAGAAACTGACGCACAAGTGACGTGTGCATTGGCGTGGTATAGCATCCACAAATTGTTGCGTCACTTAGCGTCGAATGTTTTCTCTTAGTCGCAGAAGAACATCGCAATAAAATCATCCATTAACTGTTTCACCTGATAGGAGAAATTCTTTATGAACAATGTCATCAGCGTTAAAAGAAGCAAATCAACATCGACTTGACGTTGTTTCGAACTTATGCTTTCTTCGGCCGTGGTGACGATGCCGTCATCCACTGCAATGACTGCTGCTTTGTTTCGGGATCATACCCTTACACTCATAATTGGTCGCCGGTAATGATTCTTGTACTGAAGTTCGCATCCCTTTCGACAGTTTCTTTCAGCTGTATGCACATGAACGCGGTGCCGTTTTTGTATAATGCTGAGTAACCTTGGCACAAACATTACACCAATACGCCGCATGTTGAGTTCGCCGGACGACAAGCCGACAATGTTAGAAATGTCAGGGATTGTTCTACTTCGGTCTTGCAGGATAGCATCACGCATTTTTACCACATTTTGTGGCGGCGTGTTTTTCGTCGATGGATGACCGGAATGCTCATCATAATCAACCGACACACGTTAATTTTTAAATCAGTTGTACCACTCTTAAGTTTGCGTCTAACCTAAAGCATCCCCACCAAAAGCTTGTTTAAGCAATATCAGAGTTTCCGTTGTATACTGTTGAGATAAAAACTCAACCAACTTTCTCAAAATTGTTAATAACGCGGTGCAAACTATATATACCATACAGAGAATGCCTGCGATAGTATAATTTTATTATCGTTTTTTTCGTCAAACGTAAGGATTGCTACTATAATATAGAGGTAACAACAATCTCTTGAGACAATTGCAGTTTTCAGGTACGGTCTAGTGTTTAATCGACGCGTTTAGACGCTACGTCTAAACGCTTATATCAGATAATGGGTTTTACTTATATCTGGTCTAACTGCTGATACAAGTCGCATCTAGACGACGCGCGTAAAAGTCGAATGTTTGTAAACGTAACGTCTAAATGCGTCGATTAAACACTGTAGATAGACCGTACCTTAATTTCGAATCGAATGCTAAATAACTTCTGTTTGCTATCTGTCTCCAGTACTATATTGAATCGTACAATTCCTATGTTCTTACATAAGGCTTACTGTATATAAGAGCATATACTTAATTTTCTAGACACACGAAATTAACAAAAAAAAAAATCGAAAAGTGATAAGTGAACAAGAATTAAAGAATACTAAAAGAAGTTGGAAGTTGAAGCTTTGAAATAAATGTTCTAATACAGGGGATACTTCTATACATATAATATAGTTATAATATAGTTATTTTGTATAAAGTGAAAAATATTAAATCAATAATGTCGAAAGCTATAAAGAGACCGTTCTACTACGAAGCACAGAAATTAATATATAGATTTCTGGATTTAGTTTACGCTAGTACTACAATAAAATGGAAAGTTTGTGAAATACCGCTTTCGTGTACAACAAAATATAACTGCCAAAGACATGTGAATATTGCAAAGCATATACGGAAAAAAGTGGTGACGTATTTGTGTTCGAGTTATGTATAGACGTTTAAAACGGTAACTATTTAGATTTATTATTTACTATTATTCATTTATAAGTATATGTATTAGTATGCATCGGCATTTTAGAGTAATAATCTTAATCGCTCTGGACCGTTAGCACCTCTATCGAAAACATATACATGCGCGGCAACCGATACCCCTTCTCGTATGCTCCCATGGGCATTCTTACTCATGTCTAATACGCTGTGCATTGCGTGAATGTTTTTTTTTTTGTTACGAGAAGTAAAGAAATATAAAATATTAATATAGATTCACAATGCATAAAAAATAATGCTACACAATTTACACCCTGCAATGATTATATTTATAAAAACTAATGAAGAGATAACATTGTTTAGACTGCTTTATATGTTGTTTTTGAGAAACGACGGACAACTTTAAAATAGACTCCGATAGCATTTATGATATACTCGCACAGTGGCGTGGCAAAATTTTTTTAAATGTCCTGTCATTTTTTTCTACCTTTTTCTACCGAGAGGAAAGTTTAGGGAATATTTTGGATTCTATATAATTACTTCTTTCCATTTTTCATACGTTGTCTTTTATTTCAAGGACACCCGGTATATCTTAAAGTTGCTTTTTTGTAGTATACGTCGCACGTATACCACAATTTTGATATCATTATTGTAAATATTAGGGGAATCACAGAAAAATATGCCAGGACTTTAAAAAGTGTCAATACAAAATATAATTCTATGTAAACATATTTACACTAGTATCTACAACCATGCCCCAAGTTAGTTCTCTTATTTGGTTAGCTTTGGATAAAAGGTTCTAAATTGTTTTTACTATCCTACGTTATTCTCATTGAATAACATGATGTAATAATTCTGGAAAACCCAAAATCGAAAAGCACAATTAATGAAAATTAGGAGAAACCACAAAAGATAGGATAGAATCTGTATTATTTAATATAATCAATTATGTTGATTAACAACGGTTTCTTAACAAGTAGATTGAACTATATGTTTCCGGTTTGAGGCGGAAGCGTCATAAAATTAGTCTCGTTTTCGGTATCTTACCACTCAAATTGGCAGTAAAGTTTGTAATTTATTCGTAAATTACAAACATAATTATCATGGTTGTATTTTGAATTTCGACATTAATGATATTAATTTATAATTAGATCGTCAACATTAAACAAAGTATTTTCGAAAAGTTTACTTCTTAATAATAAAAAAAAAATAAGCAAAAACGAATTAACCTGTACTAAATAAACAATGCATCAAATGTAAACTACAACAACAACGCAATAGAATTGTGACGCTTCAAGTAAAACTATGGAAATGCACTTAAACAATAAATGCGAGTTTTATGTTGTTATTAAAATTAGAATTCGAATATAAAAGCGCAAAAGAAACAAACAATTGCGGTCGATTATATTTTAATAGATATTCAACACGAGTACGCGTAAAAAGTGAATAGCGTGTGATAATACGTCTTTCACTTTTGATTTTAAAATTTATGCGCATTAATACCTCTGCAAGCTAATACGTTATTGGTATTGTATATACAGAGTGCATCATTAGGTGCAAATTTGTTGCATTTTTCGCGAAATAATGGAAATGTAAATATGCTTTCTACATATTACGACGATAATTTATTCGAATTCTTACAGAAAAAAAATCGCCCTGAATAGGATTCAAACCCACGTGCATGGTTTGCCTGCCCATCGCTCTAACCACTAAGCTATCAAAGACAGTGACTTCTAATCTTCGTGGGGATGCCTTGAGTTATATAGAGGAAACATATGATATATATCTTGCCCGTAGTAGGCCGTTGTGCAAATTTGTTGCATTTTTCGCGAACTAATGTATATGCAAATATGCTTTCTACCGATTTATTTGAATTTCTTACAGAAAAAAATTCGCCCTGAATAGGATTCGAACCCACGTGCACGGGTTGCCGGACCATCGCTCTAACCATTAAGCTATCAAAGGCAGTGATTTCGAATTTTTGTGGGGATGACTTGAGTTACATCAAGGAAACAGATGATATTTATCTTGCCCGTAGTATGCCATTGTGCATCCTACTCAGGGCGAATTTTTTTCTATAAGAAATTCGAATCAATTGGGGTCGTAATATGTAGAAAGCATATTACATTTACATTACTTCGCGAAAAATGCAACAAATTTGCACAACAGGCAAGATATAATATATCATCTGTTTCCTTGATGTTACTCAAGGCATCCCCACAAAGATTTGAAATCACTGCATTTGATAGCTTAGCGGTTAGAGCGATGGTCCGGCAAACCATGCACGTGGGTTCGAATCCTGCGCTGGACGATTTTTTTTTCTTGTAAGAAATTCTAATAAATTAGCGTCGTAATATGTAGAAGGCATATTTGCATCGATAGATATTTATTTAGTTTTTGCTGAAATGAACAAATAAGTGACAATCGAACGTCATGTGTTAAAACAAACGGGTGTCAGAAAAATTCAGAAGTCAAAGTAGTCCATGAAAATTTGAAGTCATGGTTGAGATAGAGAGTACTGTAGAATGATACATTTACTTAACACAATTTTTTAGGTTATCATACACGCAAATGTCAGTTTATGTCAAAAGATGTTCCATTAAAATACCATACTAATTAACAGAAATTAGTCAAGTAATGATTTTAGAAGGTAAGAATAATTAATTTGCAAATTTAAAAATAAGCGTCTTGATATTTTAGAGAAGTGTTGCAATAACACCTCTTCATGCGATAGCTTACTTTGGAAGAAATTACATAATCCGATTCATATGCAGTTCATTCTTTGGTAATAAAGCTCATCTAATCTGTGGTAATACGTAAAAAATGCAGAATTAAGGGGAATAATTCTTATAGTAATAATAGTATCTAGTTAGTTATCGTACTAGTTTAATATTAACATTCAACAAATTATTGTATTATTGTAATTTTCAAACAGATTAATTGTTCGTCCAGTCCTTAGATTATAACCTTAAAATAAATATCATAAATTGTAGTTGTATAAATTATCAATAATAATGACCATAATAAATTACGAAAGATATTGAAATGGGCCACCACCTTCCTCCGAGCATTTTACGCACCTCCTCCTAATGCTACCAAATATATTTAAATATATTTTATTATTTATTAGTTAAGATTGGAATTTTAAGACTCTATCGTAAACTTTGGTATTATTTTATACACGTTATACACTGTACAACCAATCTGCGTATTTTAATATGTAATAGTTGAAGGTAGTGATATATTTTTACCTACTTGTAAAACAGTACAGAATAGAACGGTATGAACTCAACATCATAACGCGACACACAGTCTTAAGACAACAGTATCAATTTAACATCAGTACAAGACACACAGTCTTACAAAGTCTCACATTAACATCATAACAAGCAACACAGTCTTCTTCATAACATCATAAGAATCATACTTTAACAAGAGACACCAGCCTTAACAGCACTTATATGCTAGTATATGTCGTTGTAGACCCAAAAATAAATGTATATAGTGTAAATAAATATATTTAGATGAAAGTGCATATATTCGTTTATCATACAGTCGCCGAAGATTTAAATAGCAAAGTGTGTATAGCCATACAACCTGTGCATGGGAAGCAACATCGGGGTCGTGATTCTAGTAACTGACGTTAAAGCATCACCGCTAGAAACCGGAGTCATTGCAAACATTTGGTCCACGAGCCAACATCAACCATAACATTGGTATATCAAGCCACAACACAATATTTTAACTGTTTATATTTTACAGTTTTTGCAAAATGCAACTCTCCAACTCGATTAATTTGGCTAGTCATTCATAGCTGCTTTTAGTACTTTATTTTCCGTTATTTTTTGTATATGTGTTGTAATGCATTTCGCGCTTGTCGAATTTTGTCGAACTTGATTAATAATATCTTGTTCTTCTCGTGCATTTAATATTTTCTTTCTGTCTCTATTATATTTGTTCATAGTACTTTTGGTTTTGGTACAACATCTCCTAGGTTTTTTCGTCAATGCATTCTACTATTGTATATTAGATGCATGTATGTGTGGGCCTTATTTTTTTTTATTTATGGAATATAATTTGTAATTTCAGAGATTATTTTATGATTTTTGTAAATTAAGTCTATTTTTATATCTAAATATTTCTAATATCACAATTTCAATTTTTTCTTGTTACTTATAGTATATATTAATAAATATAGAGGTGTGCCAATAATTGATTGATCCACTGTGTATAGTTATAAAACTGTTTAGAGAATCTCATCTTATTATTGCAGTTTAACGTTTATTTTTCTAATGCGTCACCATTGAACTTATTGTTTAATGCGCGTTGAGCAATATATGGAGGAAAAATCAAGCAATAAATCAATGTCAACCGACGAAAAACTAATAATAAAAGTCACAGCAGAGCAACTGTGCGACACCACAAAAGACGACGCTGAATAAAACGGACCTAACTCACATATAATTACCAACTATTGAATTCGTACTTGTTTGAAAACTTTCGTTATTAGATTTGTATAGGGATAAATTTAGCTCAAATTCATATAAGATGGTTTGAAATCCAAATTGAAACAAAGTAATAAGCTTATTACCAAGTTGCTCATTCTCATTATACAAATACACAAATACAGTAATTTAAAAACTATTGATCTTAAAGCAAGCAAACTACACACAGCATTATTTGAGACTAGATCAAAAAGTTATTTATTATAAGTTATAAGACATGTATATGCGTGGAGTTTAAAAATTAAGATCATTTAATAAACATGAAGTCTACTAGAGTTTAAATTCATTCAACAGACGGTGATGATTCATGTGATATTATTAAGTAAGAAACAGGAATAAACCACATCGTAAAATATGCTAGGCATGCTATAAATACTCAGTGCGGATATTTGTTGGTAGACAGTCTAATTAATTCGTTGTCTTTATAAACTGTAGTCTTTAGAGTTATTCAAATAATTATTGAGAATGCTTAGTATATAGAATATTTAGAGCAGAGAAATTGCGCCACCCGCCCGAGGCGGACGGACGCTTGAAAGTTGACACATAAAATAAATAATAAGTAAATTAATACATATGTAAATTATATAAACACGTCTTTATCAAACGAGTGATAGGTGTTGATTGATTTTCAAGGATGTTCATTTCAGTATCCAGTATCCATACATAAACAAAGAAGAGTTTCACAACAATACAACTTGCATATAGATTTCATATTTATTAGTAAATAAAACATCATTAGTATTCCTTTAAAGTAATTGAATTTTCTATGATAGAATAGATTTCCTATAAGAACCAATGTTTTTGGAAACATGATTTATATCACCTACGCATAACCGACATCACATGAGGTATTTCGGGATATCTTCAAATTGGCGAGCCTTATCTTCTTAGTTTACGTATGCAATCGAATTAATGCGGTAATCCCCGAATGCCAGCGTTTTATCGAAAACCGAAAGAGCAATAGCCGTTTTGACACCATATTTGACATTTTGGACGGCCCCCGTTGAGCACCAAGAGGCCCTCGAAAGGTCTCATAAGGTAACGTGTATGTTTTACGATTTCTTGAGAACCAGATTGCTGTATTTCGCTACCCCTTTGCAGCTAGAGTCGTTTTGATATCCACCCTCTACCCATATCACGATGTACTCCAAAGTCCTTGTGTCAATAGCCTCTATTCTGAAAGTCCCCATTGCTTACGGTTCCTTGGCGCTTTAATTTCGCGCGGGTTGTGAGCGTGGTCACATGAAGTAGGTAGTAGAAGGGATAAACAGTGAGTGAATTTAGATACCTGTGTCGTTTTAAATCTTACGGGATTTTGGTCTATAGCTGCCTTAGCTATACTATTTAGTAATATTACATAATTTACATACGTCCATACAAAGATTCCGATTTTCTTATCCTAAGACAAATTTGTGAAGGGGCTGGTTCAAGTATTACGTAAGCACCAATGGGGGTCTCTGCTTTGCTTAGTTTTGATGACATGGGGGAGGGTCAGAATCGTGATTACGTCAGCAATATTTATTTATTTACAGTCATGAATTCAAGTGTCTTGGACTGAGGACGATTAATTTGAGTTTACCAAATTTTTAAATAGAACAAAATAAATATATATCGTTTATATGTTAATAATATACTATTTAAATATGATGTTAACGATTTGCTTGAATAAATATTAAATGTGCAGTAAATTTCTTTATACATAGTTGATAAATTGCTTATTTCATAATAACTATGATAGATAGTTGCTCTAGAATAACAATAAAGAAACTTAAATAGATTTTGTAAAAACTATACCAATGCTTACGTAAGCATTGGAGGGGGATAAGAGCTTTTACTTTCGCTGACGGGGGGGGGGGGGGGGGGGGTTAAAAGTTACTAAAATTCTGCTTAATTAATAATTGATCTATTAAGTCATTTCAAAGATTAATTTAAATGTGCAAAAATATAACATCACTGGATGTAAAATGGTCGTTTTCGACATTAAAAAACATTTACTCTGCACGTCGTACTAGCTTTCCTGAAACAACTGTGGAAACATATCTAATAAATCAAATATTTAACAGATATTATGCCGTTTGTGACTTCAAGGTAGACTCTTATAGAACGGTAAGTCTTTGAGCATGTTTTGTAATTTACCTCTTACTATTTTAAATTTTGAGCGTCCCCCTCTGGTGCGTGGCGCAATTTCCCTGCTCTATTTATAAGCCTAAAGTAAGAAAGGAGAAAGTATTTTCTACAATTCATATCTTTAATATTTTCCAAATTCCAAGATCTAAGTAAAAGAGTAAATACAATATATTGGGGTGTTGTTGTTTATTTCTGTAATTTGTAATTAAAGGCTTCAATTTTCAAAGTATACTGCAAACAATTTAGGAAGAATTATGTATTTTTGACGTTGACAACGTATCTATAAACATTAATTTGCGTTAAATAAACTGAAGCAATCGTGTCGTTTTTTGATTACCTATTAATAACTAAGAAGAAAAGATATATTGACCTTGTATTAACATAATCAATGACATTGAGAACTGCTTATTACTGAAAACAGCAATTATTCCTGTGCAACAGTTGTGAATTAACATTATTTTCTTAACAAACAACGAAATTGAAATTATAGGAACATCGATATTTATGGAGTACATATTTGCACATGTTGCTATTTTAATATTAATTTGAATAGCAATTTTTTTGGTCGCATTAAGCTGTGAATTAATATTCCTTTAAAATAATCAAACAGTACCCAGTTTCTTTTAAATATTCATACTACGAGGGTATGCCGAAAAGTAATGCACACATGCTTGTACAGCGCGAACAAAAACAATTCGCAAGATCGGGCAAAAAGTACATTAAGTACATTTATTAAGCTTCAAAATTATATATTTATTCTTCTAGATAGCCACCGTTAAATTTAACACATTCCCCCTAACGTGTAATAAGTTTGTTTATTCCGTCACTGAAAAATTCTTCCGACTTTCCTCGAATTCAGGACTTGACAGCTGGCTTCACCTCATCGTCCGAGGTGTAATGGTTGCCACCCTTGAGGTCTGTTTTGAGTAGATGAAAAAAAATTAATATCGCAAGGCGCAAGATCAGGGGAGTAAGGAGGGTGTGGAATCGGTTCAAATTCAGGTTTCGCAGAGCCTCTGCAGTTGCGCGCGTGGTGTGTGGACGAGCGTTCCAGGCTGGCTCTAACATGACAAACCCGACGTCGGAGGTGTTTTAGAACCTGTATGTACCAAGAATTTACCATTACTCTTCGTTTCAGAAAATCTTTCACATAAACTCGGTGAGCATCCCAAAACACAGTCAAAAGAATTTTTTTCGGATGCATGTGTTTACGGTAGACCTATCAACAACATCGTCACCATAAACATCTTTTAAACGACGATGAATCTCACTAGGAGTCACTTTTTCAGCAGTTAAAAATTCGATAACAGCACGTTGTTTAACTCGCGTTGACGTAGCATTAGAACACGTCTCCATACTTCTGCTTCTCAAAATACACTGGTTGAATTCAAGGACCTAAAACCTGTGCATGCGTATAGAGGGGGAATGTCACTTCCACATTTCACCTGGCGCGCTTCTGAAGGCCATTTCGTTCGCGCTGTACAAGCATGTGTGCATTACTTTTCAGCCTACCATCGTAATTATTTTCTTTGAGTGTTTATATAAAACAATCGTACAAGCGCGGATTCATATATATATTATAAGGTCTCCAAGAACGCCATTATGTGAGTAGTGGGGATAGAAACAAGTTCTAACCTGCGAACGGTAATTAATTTCAAGTATCTCGTCTTAGCCTGCAAAATTTTATTTTCCTGTGTACCGTTGGTGAGTAACAGTGCCATTTATCATGAATTCGATTTTTGGGATGCCTACCTTGCAATCCGTGATAGAATTTTTAACGCAGGAAGGTTGCGCGCATCGAAATTTACAGACGTTTAAAAGCTGTTTATGGTAGTGATTGTATGGATGTGAAGAATGTTCAACGTGCAAAACTCTATCATAAAGACGAAATGAAGGTGTTTGAGGAAAGAGATCAGCTCGATTAGGCTCAGTGACGCATGAGAAGAACAAATTGCTCGGCAAGGCATTAGTCAAGAAAGAGTCCAGTACATTATTGACGTTGCACAATAATTGCATCAGATGGGTCCCCGGATATGATGAAAGAACAAAAAACATTTGTCAAGAACTTCTTAACCAGTATCGATGTGAAGGTGATGATTTTCTCATGAACTTCACCACTAGGGACGATTTTTGGGTTAATCTTTATGACTCCGAAGACAAGCAACAGTCAATGGAATATCGTCGCCATGATTCAACACATGTACTACTATTTCAAGAGTTCCATCAGCGCAGAAAGTCATGCTCACCATTTACTTGGATGCAAAGGGAGTCAATCATGCCAAATGTCTGCCCAAGGGATCAACGATTAATTCAATAAGACACTGAAAAACCTTACGATCAGTAAAGAATCGTATCCGTAGGAGTAAGGCCGGAAAGAACGATTTTTTTCTTGCACCACGATAACGTTAGATCGCATTGCAACAACGAAACGAGATGAAGACAGGGACGAGCCTGAAATTCACAGTTGTTTCCCACTCTCCCATAGAATCGTGATTTGGCACCTTCAGATTGCCAGTTCTCAAAGTTAAAGCAGATATTGAAAAGTTAACATTTTCCATCAGACACTGAAGTTCGGGCTGCTGTCAACAGTAAACAAGAAAGTTTCTTCATGGCGGGAATGAAGAAATGGATTTAGCGTTTCGAGAAATGATGTGGAAAAATTATAATTATGTATAGCAAGCGCCAATTAAGTTGGCGCGAGGAGGGGGTGCGCAGAAGACGTTTTTAAAAACGTCCACCCCCACTACTCAAGTAATTGTCAGAATACATTTGTCATTGATGTTTGACGGAACATAATGTCTTTGCTAGGGGATCATAAAGTGATACTCGCTCAGAGGTTAGAATTATCTGACATTTGATGTAAAACCAAATACAAATCTCCCCACTACTTTTAACCCTGCGCGAACTTACCCCTCCTCGCGCCAACTTAATTGGCGTTTGCTATACATTGGTAGTACAATTAATTTACTTCATTTTGAGACTGGTTTCATTATTTTGTCTTTTCTTATTCTTATTTTTTTGAGTTGAAGACCTTATATATCAATGGGTGCATATTATTGACTATTAGATAATTAATTGTATTTCCACGGAATTTAGGATGTTTTGAATCCTTTACCTTAGAACAGCATATGTTATTATGTAGTATAGGTTGTAGTCCGTACCTGAAACAAAAGAAGGCAAATTATTAATTATTAAAATCATAATAAAGAATATTTATAAAATAAAATTAAAATTGGAAAAATAATGTATGTTATATAAAAATGTATAAAAAGTCAGTGGAAATATTTAAACTTTTTAGGAATGTTTCGACATTCGTTAAGACAACACGACTTACTTGAATTAAAGTTTTCCGTTTTATGAATCATTTATATTACACTGTTAACTACTAGCAACCATATAAAATTTAATGCTTGGTTTATTTAGACCGTAAAACAAATATTGATTGTGTGTATATACATGTAAAATATATTATAAGTTTCATGCTACAACATTCTTATTGTATTATTCAAGACTTGTTAATCTAAAGTACATGATAATGACTTATCCAGAAAAAATATCTCCAGGTTATATCAACTGAAGATGATTCTTAAACATAATAGGTTTGTTTTGGTTCGCAATTCTGAACAATTCTATAACTACTGCGCAATAGTACTCGCTGTTTGGTGTTTGGTTATGAATTAGTTCTGAATTTTTGATATGTTTTGGTTGTTGCAAGAATTAAATCGGAATGCTTCTAAAACCGTTCTAGCAGTTCTTGCTCCTTAGCGAGTACTGGTTCAGAATTAATAGTTCGAGCTTGCACGGTGTTTATCTCTTTTGACATTTTTGCTAAGTTGCTGTAAGTCACTTATAAACATAATCGTAATAAGAAATGTAGAGAATTTGAGGTAAAATATTTGAGTGCATTCGTTTAATTTACTTTTGCATTAAAGCATAGCAAAGGCAAATAAATTAAAGGTAAACGTTATACTCAAATTTGTAGGAGGTTTAATAGAAATTTTTTTTCTTTTTGCAGGAATTCATGTTTTATTTTTTTAATAACTCTCGATGAGCAATTATGAGCTTCCACAAACAGTTATACTACAGTTATGGGTGCAATTATGCAGAGAGATTAAAAAACTTGAACTTTTCTTGTACTTATTTAAATTATTACTAAATAGCACACTAGTAAAGTTTCAATGTGTTTTGGTTTTCTTGAGTTCACTTAAATTCAGAAAAATTCTGGAATTAACAAACTTGTGCGCATCAGTTTTGCGCAGTTATATTACTGTTCAGAATTGCGAATTAGCCCTATCCTTTATCAAATGTAAACTGGTGCTATGCCGATATCGAATACTGCAACTACCGGTGATAGCATTTAGCATTATTAGCGACAAGTAGTGATCCTACAGCGGCATCGCGTTATCTCCAAAGATCATTAATTAATCTCCAGGAGTGGCAAAGAAAGTGTAAAATAAAAACCAATAAACTAAAATCAATGCATTTAACATATACATTACGTCGAGATACTTGTCCTCCTGTTTCATTAAACAGTGTTCAGAATGAAAGAGCCAAATAAATTCATTAGGATACGCGGCTAATGTGGACTAAGCATATTTTCTCGAAGAGAAAGCAGTTAGGACTGACATTCTCTAAGATACAGTGGCTCATTAGCCAGCACTCTTCATTATCTCCGGAAAAGAAATTTATTGTGTACAAGGTGGTTTCGAAGCTAGTGTGGTCCCTATGGTGTTTAACTGTGGGGAACCGCGAGTGTCTCTAATTCGGAAATCCTTAAAAACGGTTTCAATCTACAGTACTGCGATCAGTTACAAATGCACTCTGGCTTGTAACAAATGCCACGCTACATCATGATCTCCACATGCGGACAGTACGTGAAGAAGCAAAACACGTAAGTATCAAGTATCTCACACGCCTTGAAGCACATCCAAATCCTTTGGCATTCAACCTTTTGGATAATAATGCACAAACATACCGTCTAAAACATGTAACGCCTTTAGATATAGTAAATTCACACAGTTAATTGACTTATATTTATAATAGTAAATTGTCGCTTATTTTTATT
Source organism: Melolontha melolontha (assembly GCA_935421215.2). Lineage (NCBI taxonomy): Eukaryota > Metazoa > Arthropoda > Insecta > Coleoptera > Scarabaeidae > Melolontha > Melolontha melolontha. Next base: position 201,570,804 of record OW285235.1, on the reverse strand, counting down.
CGTTAGTATAGCAAACGCCAAATAAGTAGGCGCGAGGAGGGGTAAGTTCGCGCAGGACTAAAAGTAGTGGGGAGATTTGTATTTGGTTTTACATGAAATGTCAGAAAATTATAACCTCTAAGCGTGTGTCACTTTATGATCCCCTAGCAAAGACATTATGTTCCGTCAAACGTCAATGACAAATGTATTCTGACAATTACTTGAGTAGTGGGGGTGAACGTTTTTAAAAGCGGCTTCTGCGCACCCCCTCCTCCTGCCAACTTAATTGGCGTTTGCTATACCTTGCTGTAGGTTTCTAACTATGTCCTTTTGTATATGATTAAAACTTGCATTTAATACCCACCTGGGTAGATTATGAAATTTACATGGTGTCAAAAGGAATTGCGAACCAAAACAAATCTAATCAAATTTAAGAAAAGCAGAATGTCATTGTAGGTAGTCTAGTATAAAAAAACGATTTATCTCTAGAACTACAATGAATTAAAAGTCCAATCATTATTTCTTCGACTCTGTTTGACTACGTTTATATATACCGTGTTTGGGAATGCTTTAGCCAAAATTAAAGGACAGAAATGTGATAAGTTATAAATGTCCATTTTTTTTAATTTAAATTTTTACGGTTGGCGATAAAATTTTGTATGCACCACGTCAGTAAAGTGACTTTATTGAACTCGCCTCGCTCGGCTCATAATCTCAGACTCGTTCAATAAAATATCACTTTACTGACTTGGTACATAAATAACTATTATTGTTTGTGTCTTGTCTTTATTGGTAACAAATTTAACTATGCCTTTTCTCCAAAACGCTACGTATTTCACAAAAAATGGCATATAACTTTTTTGTTTGTATTTTATAAATAAATCGAGCAGTAAATTTTGGCTAAAGCATTCCCTAACACCCTGTATTTTGTGCAAATCATTAATGATTAAAGTAGGTTGCTTTCCTTTTTTAGTATCCCTTTGTACTTTTTCATTGGAAAGAAAAGAAAAACTAAATACTTAAAGGATCAGCACTTAAAACACGATTTTTAATTTCGTAGGAGTTAAAACAAACTAAGTACCTGTTTACATAACAAATTTATAAGGAGAAAAAAATATTTACAGTTCAATTAATGGTCACTCAACTGAATGACTAAAGAAATAGTTTCAAATGAGAAGACCAGGAGAGAACGGCTTCGAGGCGAGGCGTGTCAGATTAAAGGTCCTTTACCTTGCGCGTTGCCCGAGAATAAAACACTCGATTTTTACGCCGTTCCTCGTCCGACTTCAGTTTATTCCGTCCTCCTCGGGAAGGTTTATTATTTTTACTTCCATACGGCGACCGCCATCGTCATCATGTACTTTTATTAAATGTTATATTAAAACTTATTACAATACCGCCGGACCTGTGAACCATGAAAAGGCGACGCGGCGTTACACAGAAAGCTTTGTCCGCTGTTTCTCTCTAATGGGAAGTAAGTGAGCATTAAGTAACAACCTCATCTCACCTTGAAATTCAAGAAGACTGACTCCGTGGAAATGGAAATTACCGGATTAGTACGATGACGACGATCCACAATTACCCTTTTTTAAATAATCTAGTTTTTTTTTTGTTCGAAGTAATTACACAGAAATATTATTATTACTACTACTGCTTGTCGTGCAGATGGCTTACGCGAAACCAAAACAATGCCTGGTAGGTCAAGTTAGGCAGATCGCATAATACGGGCAGGTTACAACTTGTTTGCCGGTTCGAATGACTGCCGGTTGAGTTCAATGGAAAAAAAAGAGGGCAAAGCACTCACACAGTAAAGCAAGTATCTGTATTTATTGCACAAATTACATCTAAAATAATCATGAAAAGAAACAAAACAAATAGGACATCTATTTATAATTATTTTAGATTTGAAGGTAGGACATTTTTATAATTATATAAGTAAATAAGAGGATATTGTTCAGGGTACAAGATAAAAGTTATTAGTTCTATTTATTATGTACGAGGTGCGGTTGGAAAGTTTTAAGATTGTGCTTGTAGTATCAAAAACGGAGTAGATAGACTATTGCAATGGATCTCCTTCAAAATAGTCTCCTTCTGATTGAACACGTCGACTCTAATGGTGTCTTCACTTTTCAAAGCATTTCTTTCTTAAGGTTGTTAAGAATCTTCTCGGTATTTGCTTGAATGTCTTCAATGGATCAAATCGTTTTCCTTTCAGCGAAGTTTTAAATTTAAGAAACAGGCAGAAGTTGGCAGAGGCTAGATCAAGAGAATAGGGGGGTTGGCGGAAGTACATTAATTTTACCAGAAATTCTCTGGTTGAAATTGCAGAATAAGGCAATGCCCATATTCATGATGTACAACAGCCGTACAATCGGGAAAAATCAACAACATTGTCTTCACATTCGACTGTGGCGAAACTGGACTCTTCCACTCTGATGATTGTGCTTTTCTTTCTGGGTTATATCCATAAATTCATAAATCGTCCTGTCGCAACTCTATTCAACAAACCTGGGTCACTTTCGGCCTGATTAAGCAGTTTTTGGGTCGGTGTCCTTTCTGCTACATGGATGTTCAAAGTTTCAGTTAAAATTGATTGAATGCAATTGAGTGTAATAAATTCAGTTCATCTGCCATTTCCGTAATTGAAAGTCGACAGTCACTAAATCGTTATATTCTCTAATCGATCATATTCGCTGCTTTCTGAAGTGGAAGGTCTGCAGGACTGGGGGTCATCATCGACTGATTCGCGGCCATTTTAAAATCTGTTGAACCCAAATAAAAACATTTGATCGGCTCAGACATTTATCCCCAAACGCTATTTTCAAAAGATTATAAGACTCCAAAGCTGATTTCCTAATTTTAAACCAAAATTTACACTCATTGCTATTGTTATTTCATCCAATTTAGAAATCGATAAACCAGCCGCCGAGAAACGAAAATACGTATTCACTTGGCAAAACTGTCATTCTCTACTGAAAAAAAAAAAAAACATAACGCGGTGATATTTTTATAACATTACAAGAACAAAACTAGCTTTCTTTTCGCATGCGCAGCAAAGACCTATCCCCCTGTATTGAGCAGTGGCGACTCCTTTCTTAAAACTTTCCAATCACACCTCGTATGTATGTAGATATATATCATGATTGAGTTATTCGCAATGTCGAAAATGTTAATACTTTTGTTGTTAGATAAGAAAGTAAAACTTGAAACTTAAATTTAGGATGACTATTTCATTTTCGAAGAGTTTAGAATTAGTCATTTTTTTAATTAGAAAGAGATTGTTTTGATCAACTTGAAGTGGTTTTCCTATGATTGTTTACAATTGAAACATGTCAGAGCTACACTCTTTCCATATTCCTTTATTTTATTTTAATATTCGAGAATAACTTTAATTACCTCAGACATCATTCAAATGCCTTATTATTAGCGACTTTATTAAGCATGTTGTAGAGTGGTTTGTTAGTCATAAATTATGTACATTCATACTAATTTTAAATTTTTGTGATAGTTCTTATGACACAATGGTACGTACATATTTGCTTATTTCTAAGGCAACAATAGATTTTAATTTATTTGATTTCAATATATTTTAATTGTATTCAAGCCCTTACGATTTCCAAAATTTCCAAAAATACTTTAATATTTAGTTCATTGCTATCGCCTTATTATTTCCAAATACATTATAAAAATTAGGATAAAGGCGTTAGATGATTAACTAAAAATGTGCCAAGACATGTAATAAATTTCTATAAATTATGTTATGAAATATAAGCCTTCATTAAGCAATAACTAAAAGTTATATCTAACACTTCTATCTAAGCAATTCTGTCATAGACCTCAGGAAGTGTATAACACTTGATAAGAACTACAACTGAAACAGACAGAAACAAGAAAAATCCCCAATCACAATATAAATTAATAAACTCTAAATACGTTATTCGGAAATTAAGTTCTCATCTTCAGTAGAACAATCCGAAAAATAGTGTTAAACGTAGCATTTTTGGCAAAGGAAAATATGCTTTTCACTAAATCGTCTGTGGGATAACACTAAATTTCTAACATTAAAACAAACTACCGCTAATACTTTGCACATCGCGTTTAAATAATCCAACTCATAAAATCACTTTTAGGTAGCACCAAGGATAAAATTGAAGTAGGACGCAAGTCTAGTATCTACGAAATACATGTTAACATTTTAGATTAAATAGATCCTGAAAAATCTAACGTTGCCCGACATATTTGAGACACAGGCCACTCTATGCCTCCAAATAATCTTAAATTAATTAAAACAATAAATGTTTATGGAGAATTAGATACCTACGAAAGTATTTATATATTTATTATTTTTAAGGAGTTTTATTGTATATTTTCTTGTTTCTTACTTGTCTTCTTACTTTCTCATTAGATTGTCCACTACTAGACATAGCAGAGGGAGAAAAAGTAAGTTTACAGGTAGTAATTCTGCAAGAAGCTATATTTAAAGATCAATAACACGTACTTATATATTTTCAATTACTTACACCCAATATTTACAAAAACTAAAGATAAAAACAAAAATTGTACATTTAAAACCTAATTCTACTTATAAACAACTCAACTTTAACAAACTAATTAACATTTTTAATAAACAATTATAACAATGGATACAGGAACTCGTAAATCACGCAAGGACAACAAAGAAGATCAAGCTGAATAGGGGGATATTTCCACTATTCCTGAGACCTGTGTACCTCCTGCACCATCATCTTTAATTCCGCAAGAAACAAACCCTTTTGAAAAGTTTGAGAATTATTTAATCTATTAAAGTTAGTCCTATTCCCCGACATAGAATTTTGTTGATAATTAGTATAGTTTCCTTCTTTATTCTCATATTTGCTTCCTCTTCCTCGATTGGTCAATAAGGTGTTCCCAGAATAATCATCAAGTCTCCTTAATATTTCTATTAACGCATCCATGTTCTCAACATTCTGACAAATTATAGCTTTGTTATCTGAATATATATAACAAGTGTTCTTTTGAAAAGTCAATTTACTTAACCTACGAAGTCGTATATTTTGACAGTTTCATACATACAAATAAATAACAAATAATAGGTATTTATTGAAAACTATAATAACAAATGCTGAAAATGTTGTCCTTCAAGATCAATGCACTTTAAAATCCTACGTTCTAAATTTCTAATGATATTCTGCAACATTACTGGATTGTTATTAATTTCCATGCATTTCTGTTCGATTCTCTGTAGCATATCATTCAAATTCAATATAGGTGTTCGAAATATGTTATTTTTTAGATAAGGCCACAAAAAAGAAGTCGCAAGGTGTTAAATCGCATGAACGTGCAGGCCAGGCAATTTCAGTATTTCGACTAATTATACGCTCATCAAAAATTCTCTTAAATAATCCAAAGATTCTGCAGTACAGTGACAAGGTGCTCCGTCTTGTTGGAAATATGCATTTATAGGTTCATCATCATGCAACTGATTGACAAATGGTTGTAAAATTTCCGTACGGTACCTTTGAGCAGCTAACGTTCCCTGAAAAAATATTGGTCCAATGATTCGCCTTTGGCTTATCGCTGCCCAAACACCAATTTTCTCTGGATGTAGCGATTTTTCATTAATTACATGTGGATTTTCACTACTCCAAATTCTTGTATTTTGTGAATTTAGGTATCCCGTTTTATAGAACCATGCTTCATCAGTAAAGATGACTCTTTGCGAAAGTTCTCCATTATTGTTCATATTTACAAACCAATTAAAAAACTGTAGTCTACGTGGGTAATCAATTTCTAACAATTCTTGTACTGCTGTGACACGGTATGGATAAAGTTGCATATCTTTTTTTAATAACTTGTGAGTTGTACCCACAGAAAGGTTTATTTGTTGGCTCAACTGTCGAACAGATGTTTGTGGTTCATTTTCCATTATTTCTTCAACACGATTGACAACTTGAGGTGTACGTTTCTTAACTGCTCCGCTGCCTGATTTTCTTAAGAAACTACCAGTTTCAGAAAAAGTTTTTAAAGTTCAATCCAAAGTATTCTTAAATTGTATATAATCTACTACCAAATGTGGAAACTCAACTTGAAATTCTACCATGCAATCAATCTTGAACTGAATAAACCCATAAACCATCAATTTTATTACCACTTCGAAAATAAGCCTGGACAAAAAAAAATTTATGTTCTAAAGTGAAAGCCATTTTAAAACTGAGAAGCAATTCATTTAAACCAGAATCGACGCACGATTATTTTATGCACTGATATTTGTGATTGACATTATCAAATGTCATTTGGATTTACGTTTACGGAACAACAAACACATACTAATATATTTGCGTCTTATTCTATCAAAATTTCAAAGTAACCTAGATTGACTTTTCAAATGAACACACGTTATAATGATTCAATATACATAGAAATAAGTGTAATTTAATGAATTCTGACAATGGAACAATTCCTTCGCTCAGTTGGTATTCTTTATTGTGACTGTAGTAATTATTGTTACGCTTCACGGTTGATTAATTTTTACGCCAGGTTGAAGTAGTATATAAGGGTTTGTTTTAATGTTAGGAATTTCGTGTTATCTCACTAGCGATTTGGCGAGGAGCATATCTTTGGAGGTTGTACCTTAGCCAAAACTGCTACGTTTAACACTATTTTTCAAATTGTTCTAAAAATGTCAACTTAGTTGCCGAAATACGTATTTAGAATTTAGAGTGTTAGTGATTTTTCTTGTTTCTGTCTGTTCAGTCTGTTGTAGATTTCAAACCAAAGTCTCCAATAATTCGAAAGAAATAGAGCTCATATTCTCTAATATAATATAATATTATTGTATATTATAATATTAATGAATTAGTGAATTTATTTCTATTTGTGAAGATAATGAAAATATTTTGTAATTATATTCTTGCCTTTTTAGTAGCCTATAGGGACTTATTTTATGAATATTCCTCATACATCTAAGTTCCGATTTCTCTTTAACAGTCTTTGTACTTTATTTTATATTAACATATTTTGCATTTGATCGATTTGTTCCATTATTTCTATAATTAAAATGAATATTGTCCTTGTGTTTTTAAATTCAATAAAAACAACACTAATTTAAGGTAGGTCAAATTCTGGAAAATATTTAATTGCAAACCAATTATGTTTTTCAATTTTATAAATGAATTGAAAGCTTTACAATAAGTGTATATAAATAGTAATACACAGAAATGTATTGTTTTGCAATAATATCTCTTGCAAGAAATCTCTAAATTGATGAATCATTGAATTAATTTTACATTTATTATGTAACTGTTTGCGAACGATATAATAGAAGAAAGCTTATTGCCTAGATAAATAAATTTAAAATCATATAAGGATGCAATTTTAAATGTCTGTGATCACTTTTTTTATATATATATGTACGTGTGTGAGATTAATGTTTTATTTCAGTCTACTTCCAAAAATAGCGTCTTTCTAAAATGTTGTGTCTACTTATTTCAAAATATTGCTAAATTATTTTTACTGTAGGTATTAATTGATACCGTTCTGAAATGATACAACGCTGTTATAAACAGTAAAATTGTAATATACGAGTACGTATGTTTGGGTAAATGTGTTTTGACACGAGTTGAGAAGCGGTAAAATTAAGTTGCGGAAATAAATAGCGAATAATGTTACAAGCTTTCTGTTTTTGCTCTTTTAAACGGCAAATATCGAGAAATTAACGAATGATGATTTTTTTTTGAGCTCAAATTTGCAACAATAAAATTTCTCAAAATGATATCTCTCTGATTCATGTAAAACGAACCTAAAGGGTAGAAAAACTTTTTACAATAGAGGCAACGACCTCCTCGAATCTTTCGTAGAGCTATTCCATGGAGGTTGTGCTACCCACCAGGCAGGCGCACCCCTAGTTTACGGGAACGGTCAGGTCTCTCTTGGAGAACCTGATTAGTGACATTCATATACAGGTGTCCAGAAACTCTCCTGACAAACGAAGACCGGAGATTCCTCTGATAATTTTAAGACAATTAAACCCAAATTCACCTAGTCCGAAAATGCTTCCTAAGGGAGCTAGAGTTCTTTGAAGATGGCGCCTTGTATTTATTTTTTTTTAATTCCTCAAGAACGCTTCTATTTAGAAAAACAAAAACTGATATGCTTATTTATCCTCCAGAGATGAATCGATTCCATCAATTGCGAATTTCTAGTACCGGTCATAGGCGTCCGTTTTGGGTAGGTCAACGGTTATTTTAAGGCATAACGTTTTTGTCTTTAACTTTTAAGCATTTGCGACACTAGATTATTAAATTTTCAGGTATTCCCGTACTAAAATGTACTCTTACTTTAAGTCGGTAGGATACACCGTTTTCTAGAAAAATCGATTTGTAAATTTTTCGTTTTTTCTTCATTAAAGTTCAATTTATTATGTACCTACTTATTTTTAGCGACGAAGTTGGCTTGGACTATCAAGGCATGGATGAAAATTAATTTAATAACTAACAAAAAAAGAACAAGTATCAAAGGTAGATTGTTACAAAAGTTGCTCGATGTGATGACCATTAGTGTCTATGCATAAGTTTACCCTTTTGCTTAGAGAACGCCGAATTCTTGTAAAAATTCCAAAGTTATTTCTAAATTCGTTGCAAGCATCTTGTATCCTTAGCCAGAGTTGTGCGCGATTTTGTATCGGAACGGAATAAACAAATGCTTTTATGTATCCCCAAACACAATAATCGCAAGGATTCAAATCCGGCGACCTTGCTGGCCAAGCAACTGGACCGCCTCTTCCAATCCAATGGTCTTCGTAGTTATTATCTAGAAAGTCTCGTACATTCCTGCTAAAGTGGGCCGGACAGCCGTCCTGTAGAAACCATAAGTTTTGCCGAATATTTAAACGCACCTCATCTATCAAATCAGGTAAAATATTTTGCAGGAAATGTAAGTAATCAGCACCATTTAAACGAGCAGGTAATTCCACAGGTCCAAGTAGATAATCGTCAACTACTCCTATCCAGACGTTTATGCTAAACCTATGCTGATGCTTAAATTCTTGAACAACGTGGGGATTGTCACCAACGTACGAATAATAATGTGCATTATGTACATTAAAAATTCCATTTTTTGAGAATGTAGCTTCGTCACCAAACAAAATGTTCCTGAAGAAATCTTCATCTTGATTTTTCTGATTTTGTAACCATCTAGCGAATTCTACGCGAGCAGGAAAATCTCCTTCTAGCAGTGCTTGCACCTTTGTAAAATGAAAAGGATGTAAATTTTCTTTGTGTAAGATATTTCCTACGGAAGATTTTGAAATTGTGGGTTACATGGCAGATAGTCTTCGAACGCTAATTTCTGGATTTTCCTCAACTTCCATTAAAATAACATCTTCATGTTCTGCTGTTACATCATTATGTCTCCCTGTTTCATTATTTTTTGGGACCACTGAACCTGTTTCTCTTAATCGTTGATGAAGAGCTGTAAATGTTGAGTGAGTGGGATGCTGACGATTGGGAAATTTTTCAGCGTATCTACGTTGCGCCGCTCGAGCGTTACACCTCATTTCGCCATAAACTAAATGCATATCGGCGTATTCCTCATTAGTAAAAACCATTTTTTTTTAAATTTAAATTGAAATTTTTAAATTGAAATCGTTGTGTTTGAATAACACAAAGTAAAAAATGAAAAGATAAACTTCGCGAACTGACAACAATTTGACAATGAAAAACGTAGGTTTTACTTCTGTTGGCAGTTCAGAGCTAACTATTGCAAAAAATAAAAAATTGTAATTTAATGAAGAAAAAACGAAAAATTTACAAATCGATTTTTCTAGAAAACGGTGTATCCTACCGACTTAAAGTAAGAGTACCTTTTAGTACTGGAATACCTGAAAATTTAATAATCTAGTGTCACAAATGCTTAAAAGTTAAAGACAAAAAAGTTATGCCTTAAAATAACCGTTGACCTACCCAAAACGGACGTCTATGACCGGTACTAGAAATTCGCAATTGATGGAATCGATTCATCTCTGGAGGATAAATAAGCATACCAGTTTTTGTTTTTCTAAATAGAAGCGTTCTGGAGGAATTAAAAAAAAATAAATACAAGGCGCCATCTTCAAAGAACTCTAGCTCCCTTAGGAAGCATTTTCGGACAAGGTGAATTTGGGTTTACTTGTCTTAAAATTATCTGAGGAAACTCCGGCCTTCGTTTGTCAGGAGAGTTTCTGGACACCCTGTATATGCGGTATGGGTAGGCCTAAAAACCGTCTAATCCTTAGCGAAAGTTATAACCGCGGACCAGCTCTCCCAAGCTACGTAAGACAACGTGACAGAGCTACATGGCTACTGGGGTATGTGTTCTCGAACGTTCCCCTGGGGATGCCAGACGGCACTCCCTTGTACTTAAGCCTTGTACCTGTATTGGAAGATCTACGGGCATTGACTTTATACTTCTTCTATACTCCTGGCAACAGAATGAACCCGAGATATAAAACAAAATAAACTCAAAAAGACGATTGAGTCTGAAGAGAATCCATAACCTGAGGCGTCTACTGAGAGTCTCCCTTGGTAATGGAGATTGATAAAAATCCAAAAACAAAAAGAAATGGAGGCTAACGTCCTAAAATAAATGGAGGCAACTCCATACTAAAATACAACTAGATGAACTGAACGCTAAGCTTTTGGCCATCCTAATTCAATAGTAATAAAAAAGATATTAAAACTAGTTCCGCCTTGATAACCGGACACTCTCCTGTAATAATAATCCATGCCTTAGCATCCCCCAACAGCTTGCGCCAATTACAGGGGGCATCGGCTGGCCATGAGTTATTATTACGCCTGCGGCTGTAGACCGACTTAAGATGTTACCTTTCCGCATTTGCCGTGGAATTTGGAAAACTACAGAAAACCAAACTCAGAAAGGAAGCACCGGGGTTCGAACCCGGTACTGCCGGACTACGAGGCAAGTGTGCAAGCCACCAAGCCACTAAGGAAGCATCTGTACACCATGGAATTGGTTAGCGAGCCCTGGCGTAGGAGATGTGAAAAACAGGAGAAAACTAGCCTTCAAATAATATGCACGCGTGAGGAATTGAAGACAGACACATTTCGGAAGAGATCTATTGGTTCCTACGAGGGTACTCAAATTGCCTCTGAGGATAGTGGCTCTTACCGAGGACACAAGGCTAACAGAGTGGAACTGAGAGATCTATTGGGGGTGGAACAAAGAGCACTGCGCTCAGGTGCCTGAACTAACTGGTGTCCAACCTAAAGTATTAGATAAATACATTCCCATATAAAAGGAAATTTTTTTATTCTTAACAAAGGCCCTAGCTAGAGATAAATTTTAAGCAAATCACAAATCTGACGATATTAAATAACTGATAAGCTTTGAAGAATAATTGCACTAAAAAACAATAAGAGCTCTGATAATATTAATTATTAAATAAATATTATCTTAATAATTGATAGGTTTTGAAAAATAAATGCAGCGAAAAACAATAATAACAAACGAATTTCTAGTGTTTATTATTTAAAGGATACATGCTCACGCATTTTAATGGTTTTTACTAAAAAAAACACTGTGTCTGACAACGATGACGATAGCATACCTAATCAATAGAAACTTTAATCGCAATAAGTACTTTGGCACAAGGATTGAGTGTTATTTATGTGAGAAGCCGTGGTAAGAGCGGTACTCTAACGGGAACCCGGCGGGGAACTTTACACCGTTTATTTATAAAAAAAAAAAGGATTAACTTGTCTAGTTCACCAGTGAAAGTTGTGACCGTAATTATATGAATCAATCTCATTATTAAACTCCACTTGTGCTGTTAGTATAACAATATTGTCAAGGATTGTTTCTTTTTACGACGTTATCAATCCTTTTCCACGAAGATATACACAGTGGAAGCAAGTAAATGAACGATGTAGGAGGTACAGATACCGCATGTATTTTAGTTTGCTCTCGTAGGCCGACCGCTGGTCAATAATTCAAGAATGAAATTAAAATGTTATTTATTTATTGCACATCTGCTACCATAATTTCTCTACTTTATGTTTGGTTGTTTCTTAATGCATTTACGGTATGTAGTACGCCTATTGTCCAATAAGACGTGATATTAAATAAATGTTATCTTAATAATTGATAGGTTTTGAAAAATAAATGCACCGAAAAACAATAATAACAAACGAATTTCTAGTGTTTATTATTTAAAGGATAACATGCTCACGCATTTTAATGGTTTTTACTAAAATTTAACGAACACTGTGTCTGACAACGATGACGATAGCATACCTAATCAATAGAAACTTTACTCGCAATAAGTACTTATACACGGTGATGGGGAATTGCAACTTGCTTCCATGTACTTCACTATACTCCATTTACGTTAAAAACAGGGGGTGGTCACGATATGCCTATGTATTACACAGGAACAATAAACCTTTTAGAAATAGCAGCAAATTCAAAAGTTTTGCTCAGAAAAATAGTCAATTAGAGTAATTTACTTATAGATAAATTGCCAGTTTTTTAAATATAAACTTTTATTCGTGTTCGTACACGTTTCCCTCGTAAAAAATTTTCTCGCTTTTGTTAAATCATGCGAGAAAATACTGTCCTATTCTTCCCAACACTCTATTCTAAACGTATCATATTATGGGACTTTTATCCAAATTATTATACAACCTTAGTTTTGTATAGTGACGAGGAAAAAAAAATGGGTGAAAGATGCATATGAAGTATTTTTTCTTTATTCGAGTCCACCCCTGTCGTCGTTATATATATATATATATATATATATATATATATATATATACGGGCGGCAATACGGGCTTCCACCTCCAATTCATCAGTAATTTTTTTTGCAAACAAATTATTTTGTTCTGTTTCGCCTACATGGTTATTTGTCAGTACCACCGCAAATTTAAAGAAAATATATGTGTATATAAATAATTGCATATAAATAATTAAAAACCAGATATCCCATGGACATGTGACCTAAAGCTAACGATTAATAATTTTTGTTTTATTATAAACATAATAATTTTATTTTAAAAGAAGTTTAAGGTCCAAAGTATTTAACTATAATTAAATTAATTAAAATACGTAAAAGGGCTGTCGACAAATTTCACGTAAAGGCTATTATTGATATAAAAAAAAAACATGTCCATAAAGACAACATATGTGCGGCTTACTATATACAATAAATGTTTTGTTAAGAAAACAACATTCACTATTCTTAAGAATAGGAACTTATTGTTAGACGTTATCGTCTAACTATGCCTAGGAATTTTATCGATTTTTTTTGCAGATCAATGAAGTTGAATTATAGCTATATTTTGGTAAATATAGAACAAATAAAGATATGGACTTTAACTACATTTTTGCCCTAAAAATTTGGAAATTTTTGATAAATTAGAAATAAAAAAAAGTCTTTTTTGGTTTTCAGTTAAGCATTTATACGTATTCGTCAGATTCGCATAGTTTTGGCGCTATTCAACGGTAACCCTGTATAAACAGAATAATTGCTTCTTTGGACGTCAAGAATTTTTCTCTCAGAGTATATTTTGCCATTTATAGGGTTGTAGTGAGTTTTCAAATTAATTTTAATACATATTTTAATACAAAATACGACAATGTTGACTTTCCACATACTAAAATACATATGTACAACTTATAAATATTTTTTCTACATATTACGATAATTTATTCGAATTTTATAGAGAAAAAAATTCGCCCTTAAGTAGGATTCGAACCCACGTGCATGGCTTGCCGGACCATCGCTTTAACCACTAAGCTGTCAAAGGCAGTGATTTCGAATCTTTGTGGGGATGCCTTGAGTTACATCATGGAAACAGATAATATATATCTTGCCAGTAGTAGGCCATTGTGCAAATTTGTTGCATTTTTCGCAAAGTAATGTAAATATACTTTCTACATATTACGACGATAATTTATGCGAATTTTTTTATAGAGAAAAATTGATAGCTTAGTGGTTAAAGCGATTATTAGCGTCGTAATATGTAGAAAGCATATTTACATTTACATTAGAAAAATGCAACAAATTTGTATGTACAACTTGTTTCACACTTTCTAATCGTTGTATTTTCTCTTCCCTTGGTAGTTACATAGCTAATTAATGTAATTCTACATTTAGTAATATTACCTATTATTTTCTTTGTATTGGTTTGGTAAATTATGTGGATTAGATAATTGCAGAGAATTATGTAAATTTTAGACGTTGTATTCTGATAGGATTATAGCCTTTATCAAAGTTGTTAGCCCTTCCATGCCGTAAGGCCCAGAGGCTTGAAATATGGTAGATATGATTTGAGCCTTACGATAAACTAGGAGGGTGAGTCGAGTTGGGGTTGTGAAAACGACAACGATATTAAAAGCAGAAGTAGCAAAATCAATCACTAGATAGTTTCTATAGTGAATTAAGTTCGCAACATTGCTTGCTTATGTTACACCTTTTCCGAGTATTGAAAAAAAAATTCTTTTATAGTAGATGCAGTTTCAATTTTTTAAAATACACGTGTAAAACGTTCTCTAGCTGTTATGTATATCTTCGCCGTAGAAGTAAAGAACTTCAGTTTTTTTTCTTAAGAGATAAATGTGACCGAACTTATCCTAACAAAACAACATTTCTTACACTGATTAGTTTTAGATTTCAACCAACAGTAGTCTCTCGCCGCAAGTGTCAATTCTGCTACTGCAGTATCTGGTTGTTAATAAATTAATTACTTTAAGCAGTTATAATTTGTGAAATGTACATACGAGGGGGTATTGATATCTAGTTAGTGTAGACCAGTTCCAAGGATAAAAAAAAAAATTGCGATACCATAGCAATTAAAAATAACATATTAGAAGTGTCAGTGTAAAGTATCACGTCAAAAAGTCAAACCAAAGTTGCGCAATTAAATTTGAAAAAAAGGATGTCGATCGAAATTGTGAAAATCGGAAAGTTGGAGTATCGAGCCACCATCAAGTACCTGTATTTGATGGAGTTAAAAGGTAAGCAGATTTACGAAGATATGCTTAATACCATTAGCGATCAATGCCCTTCGTATGCGATCGTCCATTGAAGATGAACACCGATCGGGAAGGCCAATTTCCAAAAATGGTGATGCAGTTCATGACATGATTTTATCAGACCGTCGAATTGAGCTAAAACGAATATCTGCGGCACTGAATATTTCATATGAACGCGTCCATCATATAGTTCCCGTCGAATTGGGCATGAGAAAAATATCAGCAAAATGGATCCCCAAATGTCTGAATGTTGACCAGAAGCGTGCAAGGGTGGAACCATCGCTTTAAATCTGTGCTCGGTTTGAAAGTGATGCAGACTTTTTAAACCGTATTGTTACTATGGATGAAACTTGGGTACATTTCTACGACCCAGAAACAAAGCAACAATCGATGGAATGGAGACACTCTGGTTCTCCAAGACTTAAGAAATTTCGCGTTCAAAAATCTGCTGGAAAAGTTCTTGCTTCAGTTTTTTGGGATTGTCATGGAGTAATCATGTTTGATTTTCTGGATAAGGGTAGAACAATAACTGGGAATTATTATTCGACGTTACTGACCACTCTACGAGAAAAAATTGTGGAGAGAAGACGCGGAAAGTTATCCAAAGGTGTTTTGTTTTTACAGGACAATGCCCCTGCACACAAATCGCATGTTGTCATGCAGACAATTCGTGATTTAAGGTTCGAACACCCACCTTATTCACCATATCTGGCTCCGTCCGACTATAATTTCTTTCCTCAACTGAAAAAAAGTTAAAAAAGTCGTAAATTTTCTTCCAACGAAGAGGTGATAGAAGCTGTGGAGGTCTGATTTGCAGAGCAAGATAAAAATTTCTATCTGAAAGGGCTAGAGGCGTTGCAGGATCGCTGTATTAATTTAGGAGGAGAGTATGTTGAATAATAAAATATTTTGACTTTCAAATTTTGTTTGCTTCTATAGTAGACTAAGAATTTTTCAATACATCCTCGTATGTGTGTTTTGTAGGATATTTTAAATTCATTCTTTAGTAATGAAAAGGCCATATAAGAAATATAAAAAGTCAGTTTCCGTAAGAATCTAAATTACCAATGTTTTAAATACGTTAAAATTTGTATTACAAAAAAACATAATTAGGAAGCTATTTGTATATATTCGAAGTCAATATAAAAATGACCTCGTGTATGATGTACATACATGATTAAAATTTAACATCCTCATCAAAATCCGATTAAAAATGTCTGTTTGCATAAAATATGCTTTTCATTTAAGTATTACTAGACATTAAATAAGAAATATGTGACTTATTCGTATTTTAACCTAAGCAAATTAATTACAACAATTTGTATGCGTATTTGTCCAAAGTGCAGTAATACCAATGCTGTTTATATTCTTGTAATGATGAGTATGATGACAATGAGTATGCTTCATATACACATACATCAACCGAATAATTCAGTATTTGCGTCGTAAAGGCAAAGATTGAATTTCTATTCTATTCAACATAAGAATTGTTTATGATGAGTCGAACTAAATGTAATAATTATTTATCTATACTATTACAGCGGTTATTAACGCTCGCCTCTCAAAGTCACGGGAAATTTTCGCAAACGAATTTGAACTCTGTTGCGTGATTTGTAATATTAATTCGCCGCTTGGGTAATACGCCGTAAAATTAATTCGACGCAAGGTAAAAACAGATTGTTGACCCGCAACAAACAAAAAATTATGCAAAATGACCTTTCCGCACTTGTCACCTGTCTTAATAGAACTTCAACGTCGTCTATATATGAATATGATCAAGGTCAAGCGGGCGAATTTTTTGAAAAACACTAACTGATGATCTATTTTGACCTAAATTGACTAGAGACGCAATATATAATGAGGAAGTTCAAGAAATAATTTGCGCTTTCATCATAACTGGCATTATTAATGATTACCAAGCGTAATCAAATATATACGCGAGAATCGAATTTGTTACATTGTTGATAATGTAGTTTAATATTTTTATCTCTAATACCAAGATACATATACTTATATAATCTAGATTGAAAGAAATGGGACACTGAATATATACCAAAATTTCCTTTAATGTTCGTGTACTTTTAGATAAGATTGAGCTAAAGACACTGTTTGGTCATATTCCAAATCCGAGAGAAACTATAGAAATTACAAAATATAAAATAGTAAAATGTTTTTAGAGTACAAATGTTAAAATTTATTGGCACCATGAAAATAATAACAATAACATTTTATAATTACCTATACATTAATACGATAATGTAGTTTCTATAAACAAACGAGATTTTAGAAATGAATCTAAATATGTAGTTCTATGTAATCTTGCAACGATTTGGCTACGTAATCCGAATGGATAGGAGAAGGAATTCGAAAAGGGCCCATGCTTCTAAATATGTTACCAACAAAGTGATGATTCATTTTAATACAAAAATTTAATGCTAAAAGTTCATCCAAATGGTGCAGTCAATTTACTGGATAACAAGAACGAGGTGAGACGACTCAAATGATTTGATTCTATCGACTTACCGTACAGATTCTAATATTTGTGCAGTACCTTTAATTCATAACTTTTTTGGAAAGAGTGTACTAGAGCTAGTAACTAACACCCACTTTTGTTATTATTCAAAAATATTAAAATTGATTTATTGTTTTATACATAGGCACATCTTCTTGTTCTTCTGGTTCTTTTAGTCGGACGCTAGTCGCTCCAGGCACATGAGCACAGTGCTCTTTGCACCACTCCAATAGATCTGTCAGTTCCACTCTGTTGGTCTTGTATCCTCGATAAAAGCTACTATCCTCCTCAGAGGAAATTTGAGTACTCTCATAGGATCCAATAGATCTCTTCCGAAATATTTCTGTCTGAGTTCCTTCAGTTCTTCACACGTGCATATTACATGATGGCTAGTTTCCTCTTGTTTTTCACACATTTCCTACACCAGGGCTCGCTAACCAAGCCCATGCTGTACAGATGCTTCCTTAAAGGACAGAGTCCGGTTATTAAGTCGGTAATAATTTATGTGGCAGCCACATATTATATCATTTCTTGAGGAATAAAAAATATGTTGTTAGCAATACTCATACTGTTGAAAGACAATACTAAGTATGTCGTGAACAAAATGTCGAAAAAGGTTAGTTTTCTAAGTAGAATAGGGAAGAACTTAAGCATTCTACTGTATAAGTCTATAGTCTCTCCGCATTTAGATTATTGTTCGTCAATATTATTAAATCTAAACAAGAATGAAACGCAACAGCTACAAAAAATTCAGAACAGAGCAATGAGAATTATTTCAAAATGTAATAGGTAGTATATTCCAACATCAGTAGTGTTGAGTACCTTGAATTTATTAATAAATGTACGTCAGAGAATAATATTCAAAAGTTTAATATTTATATATAAACTCAAAAACTATATATAGACACCTACAGAAGAACACAGAGAACTAGAAATGTTTTGGTGAGTGGTCTTATAATATACAATAATTTACGATATGAAATAAAAAAATAGTGAGAATATTAATATATTTAAGCGATTAATTATTAATTAAGTTATATTATATATATATACAAGGTGACATTGAAAAAATTTCTTCCCATGACAGATCTGTTAACCTAATTATTCCAATAATTTATAAAAATTTGACGTACTGCTGATTAAAAAAAATAATCTTAACAATTTCATTAGAAAATTTATTTCTCTTCAATAGCATGTAGTACATTCTTTGAATAATGTTCAATGGAATATTTTCTAATAAATTGTTCAGTTCATTTTCGAAAAAATATTGATAGAGCTTGCCTGTCAATCGATTGAGCAATCGAAATGGACTAATTAGGTAATTGTCGATTATATCTTCCAACACATTAATAAAAAAACCCATACCGTATTACGGTTTGATGAGGGTTTTCATCATTCCAATATTGCATGTTATGTTATGTATTATGTTCACAATTAATGTGAACAAAATTAATGATAGAAAATTTTGGCAATATTGTATACGGGGTAAATAATTATGTCCCAATAGGTGATAAACTTTTTGGAAATGAAACGGATGAAGAAGTTATTCTTTGAGGACTTGTCTAACTGATTCACGGTTAACATTCCGTACAGCTGAACTTATTTTTCTGGTGCTTATTCTCGGATTATTTTCTACTATTTGCAAAACAGCTTCTTCATTTTAAACAGTACAATGTGTACTGGCGACCCCACTATTAAGTTTTGATTTGAACAGCCATCTTCCCCAAACATCTATGCACGTCAATAAATGTTCTAACATTAGGAACATGTCTTAATGGATATCTGTCTCGATAGATAAGTTGAGCTTCACCATAACACATAATCATGTCCCTGTTTTCTTCAAAGGTAAAAAGAACCATTTTCAAAATTAATTTTAGAAAACGACAAACAGCGAAACCAAACACAAATCAGGAACACGATAAACTTTAATAAATTAATGCAATATTAATTTGACAGGTGCCATAATTACATAGCCAACTATGATAATATTCTAATAATACTCGAAACTACAATACAGTAATTTTAGTACAATAATGTCATCACAATCGGACAAAATTAAAAAAAAAGAAAAAAAATTTCAACAAACTTTTAACATCCTGTATCGGCGATCGGACATTAGTGTATAAGAACTTTTTTAGTATTTTATAGTCTTCTGTCGCGTGGTACTATGCATTATAGTTTTTTCAATGTCACCTTGTATATATGATAATAAAAGTAATAATAATAATAATAATAATAGAAAATGTAATTATATATACGTGAAATTATATAAGTCCTAGTATAGTACAATATTTATATCTAAATGAACTATTTCTTATCGAAGATATGTGGCTCAAAACTGGAAGTAGTTAAAGCTTTTAAAACAATTTTTGTTACATAATATTTTGCTTATTTTATATATAAACGTATACATACTGTTGATTCATGTACGAAGAAATTATTTTTTATGTATTTAAAGATTTGCCGTTATATCAACACTTTCCATTGTATTTATTTTTTAATTTTATTTAAATATTGATATTGAAATGGTGACTTTTAAACTAAATTCATCTTTTTCCTGTATCTACCTAAATTCAATATTACGACAGTAAAATGAAAGTAAATATTGTGCAAGGTGGAGTAAGCCGATAATGATATGTTTACGTTCAAATATGTATGTATTACAGAAATGTTCTCGCCAAGGTATAAATTTGGTTCATAGAAATGGGGTTATGGCAACTCCCTGAAAAGTGGTTTTGGGAGAATTTGTATGTATTGTTTATTGCTTTATCTATAGCTTTTATTTGATAGTAAATAAGTAAATTTTTAGTAAATGTTGAGTTGTAGTTGTAGCCAACATATTAAACCACAATCTTATACTATATGATTCAAAAATTTTTGATAAGTGCGGCTGTGGATTACGTACATTTCAAAAATGTATGTCTTAACTTAGTATCATTTACTTATCTGTCAAATGTGATTAATTTCAAATGTAAGAATATTGTATTAGTAAATGGAAATTCTGAAATTTAAAATTATTCACATTTGACAGATACAAGTACATTTTTGAAACGTACGTAATCCACAACCACCACTTATCAAAATTTTTTTGAATCATATAGTATATTAGCAAAATCAACAACCCACAACTATAAGCGTGTCGTTGTTTTGCTTTGTAATAATTGCAAAGCAATACAAAAAATAATACAAATTCCTCTTAGAATTTTATTATTCAAGTTTTAAAAATTCTAAATTTCGGAAAAGTCTTTCTTTGGAGACTGTGGTTAAGTAAAAACTCAAAAAAGGTATAAAACCCCTTACCACAATTAATAATAGTATACTTAATACGTATTTCGACAACTAGGTTGTCATCATCAGTAGGTAAAACCACCAATCAAAGTGTCGCACATGGGGCACAGTAAAACTAACACATAAACGCGCAACTACTTTACATGGCGTCCACGTATACACTAACTTTAAAATAAAATTCACAGACTAAAAATTACGACAAACCTTACCTCTCTTAAGGCCGTTTTTTCTTAAGAGAGGTAAGGTTTGTCGTAATTTTTAGTCTGTGAATTTTATTATAAAGTTAGTGTATACGCGGACGCCGTGTAAAGTAGTTGCGCGTTTATGTATTAGCTTTACTGTGCCCCATGTGCGACACTTTGATTAGTGGTTTTACCTGATGATGACAATTAAGTTGTCGAAATACGTATTTAGGATACGATTATTAATTATGGTAAGGGGTTTTATACCTTTTTGGAGTTTCTAAATTTCAGGTTATTTCATAAATTATATACATTTTTTCCCTTTAGCACGCTTAAAGATTTAATTCAGGTATGCTTAACTGAAAGATCTTATATTGTGTTAAAAATGTTAGTGTATATGTTTTTCCATATGCGAACAGCGCTTAGGTTTTATGTATATGCAATAAAACTAACACATACATTCTTTGTTCAAAAAGAAACCGTACTATTCGAAAAAAAAAAAACTAGGGCTGTTGTACCTTTCTTTATTGCTAAAAGCAGCAAGCTTATATTTAGCGGTTTATATTTGCTTTGACGAAGAATCGATATTTTAACACAAAGAGCTGTGTAACAGTCACAGCTCTTAATTATAATATATTTAAAAAACGCCTCAGGGGGTTCAAAAGGTTTGGAGACATGAATGCTTATTCTGTGATTATACTTGGGAATGGTTTGAGCGATTTCAAAGTGGTCGTAAAATGCTGGTAGACAACGAAGAGTTGCCCAAAAACTGAATCGAACGAAATTTACATTGGAAGCCGAATAATTTCATTAAAGAAAATCTGAAATCCATTCATGACAATAGATATAAATTGGAGATTCTAAAATGAACTGTGCATTTGAACCGAGAGTTTGAGCCCGCATAAATTGAATTCTCGAATTGGTCCCAAGAGTTTAATCGATAATTTGTAAAAGTTGTATCGAATCTAGAACAGTTTTTGGAAAAAACAAGTTTGGGTGTCGTACCACTCGCCTTATTTGTCAGGTTTAGTGTTTTTTTTCCTTTTTCACCAACTTCATTTATTCTATCAAAAGTTTGGCTTTTTTTGGATTGGTGGTGTAGAATTGTAACTAAGCCATATGCGATATAAATATAATACTGTATAAACAACAAATACATAACAGTGCATATGTAGCAATACGAAGGTATCTGTTATCGTTAGTTTGAAAAATTCAGAACAACCTACTACATTCCTAAATAAGAAATACCTTTAGGTCATCGTATTGGACGGGATAATAATCCCGTCAAGATAAGCAATGTAATACATTGGAAAGATTGGTGGTGAGAAGGTATTGTATAAAAGTGAATATATGTACTGACTAACAAACATTATAGGTCGATTGAAAAAAAAATGTTTTTTGCATTAGGATAATCCAAGTTCTTATAAGTCAAAAATGATCGTTGGTAGAAATAAAGCGCTTATGAGCTTAAAAGTTATTCCCCTGATTTTACCCTCACTGATCTTAACTTAGAACTTTTAATGATGTTAAAACGTCGATGATGTTAACTTTTTTAGTCTAAACTCATAGAATTTTATTTATGCCAAATTGAAAATATTATAAACAAATAGCAAAAGTCATAAACAATAAATCATATAACTAATTATTGTGCTTATTTTTTAATTTCATACAATTCAAATAAAAATTAGATATTATTTATGGGATGAGCCAATATTTTTTGTTTTGTTTTTATTATGCAATTTGTCTTTATATAAACAATGAGCATATCTGATTTAAGACAACACGTGAGAGAGCCAAATTTCACTGAATATAACTTCATAAGACACAAACATTGATAAATGTTCCTGCTTTCTAATAATATATAAATTGTAAAAGAGTTACTAATGAAAGAGTTATATGCGATTTTTTTTTGAAACGATTAAATAAAATTCTACTAATAATGTTTATTTAGAAAAAGTAATCCTCAATTTAAAATTTTAAAAGGCGCGCCATCGAAATTGTAATGGAGTTAACACCCATTCATAATCGCGACGTCCGAGCAGACGGTTCCAACATGTACGACCTTCGCACGAGAACTGCTTGGTCAATGGCCCGGGCCCGGGCATGTTGCGTAGAAGGACAAGCAAAAATCGCCACGGCCAATAAAAAATATTGACCTTGCTTGGTGTTAGAGAAAATTTTGACCTGATGATAATCATTACTCTTTATCATTAGCGACACACAATTTTACACCGTCTCATTTTCCATATTAATAAATACTTTTCCTTTCGTAAACAAGTTCTTTATGTCAACAATTGTAAATCTAGTGAATTATTGACTGACTAGTTAGCTATCGTAAAGGGGCCCCTGAATAGGATTTGAAGCATATACATAATACAGTAGTATCTTTCCTGTTCATATTAGTATCATATAATTTATATTTAGAAAAGTTTAAATAATGGCAAACGTAAGTTTTTAGTTGTAGAAAATTATAGTAAATGATCGTAGAAGTGACATACTTTCAATGTGAATTAGTATTGATGAGTACCCATAGTTAGCTCATGGTGATTAAGACTATTTTAAGGAAGTTAGGCATATAAGTGCATCATGCATTTTGGGATATTAAGTTAAAACTCGTAGTAACTTAAGTACTAAGTACTCTAATATTCATTTAAATGTAAAACTGCGTTTGTCATTTTCCGCGTTATTTATTAATTATTGCATGAGTATAATTAATAATATAAATACTACATATACAGGCTTATTATGAATAAGTGTCATAAATTTAATTATGAGATGATTGTAGTAATAAAATATATGCAAATTGTTATTTTTAATTTTAAAAAAATGTGAAAAAAATTAATTTCAACACATAAATTTTGTGTGCGTCCTGACTCATCCCATATGTGTCGTCCGTATATTCCGTGTCGCTTGCCGAAATGCAGACGTATTTACTTACAATGAATGCATTTATATATAAGTAAGTTATAAATATGCCAACATAATTTGAAACATACTTGAGTGGGTAAAACCTCACTAAATTTGTATAATACAAAAGTATTTTTAATAATATAAAAAAAAAAACGTATCCACGTCTTTGGAGAAGATACATTCAAAAATACATAAATGAACTTGTATTGTGTTCTTCACACCCCATTTTTAATAATATTTTTTTATATTATTAATGTATTATAAATATGCGATATCTACGATTTAGTAAGGGTCATCGTACTTTCGATATAACAGCTGAGTATTTCGTGCGGTACCAAAACGATTTTTATTAAATAACTTAAAATAAAATTACCCCGTAGACTTTTTAGTTAATTGTTTAAATATTAATTAACATGTTTAATCTAAAATTAAATTCTCTGACACTTATTCAGAATAACACTGTATAGTGTTGCAAAGAAAATCCGCACAAACATGAATGCGATTAACATTTCAAATATTGAATATAGAACTTATTGGATTTGAATAATCTTTGAATTCTTTTAATATAATGTAAATACATACGAAAATAAAAACGTTTGGTCGACGCTCTTTTTTGGAAATAAATTTTATTATCAATTGAAATTTAACGTCTCAGACTTTTTCAGGTTTTTGGAAGACTGGCTTTTAAAAATACATCACTGGACATTAGTTTTGTGTCAAATTGTATTTTATATAGATATATTTTTAGTAATTGTAAAGTTTGGTGTAAAATAGTCCTAACAGCGTATAGAAATCGAACAATTTAAGAATCTTTTTTGTCCTAAATATGAATATACTTATTGCTTTGATGTATTTTGGAGTAATATTTCAATACCCTCCTTGTTTTCCAACTATCGTTCTTAAAGCGTTCATTTCGGTTGTTCTCATCAGTTGTTTAATTTTGCTTGTATCGGCCTGGGTTTCGGCTACTTACGTCATTATTGGTTTTACCATGGTTTTATATATTTTTACTTTGTTTTGTTGTGAGGTATTTATTTCTCCAGGTGACATCCCTTAGATATCCAGACACTCGTACTGGTCTCATGCTCTGCCGCCTGACTTCTCTGTTAGTGGTTCCGCTCATTCGATATTTCTACCCCTAAGTACAATTGCGGCATTAAAAAACGCATACACTTGAAATTTTTCTGTGTAATTGTGATTCTTTTTTCAAAAGCCAAGGCGTATTTTATTTTGCAATTTAATCGTCATATTGACATGTGGCAATTAAGTGTTGTCCAAAAAAGCCAAATAATTACTTTTTAACTTATATATGCTATGTACTTTTACTAGAAATATAACGAGAGTTCAATTAGTCTTTACGTCCGGGGTAGCTATGTATTGTAAAACGCATGTCGTTACTAATTTATAAATGTCATGAATTACTACTTACTTGACAGAAGTTTGACTTAAGTCAAAATATAACGGGTGTTCAGAAACATTCGAAGTCAAAGTAGTCCTTGACAATATGAAGTCATGTCTGAGATAGATTGATACATTTACTTAATACAATTTTATAGGTTATCAAATTAGTATCTTCGATATTAGATTCTGACAATTTTTGACAAACAACAGTTGACATTTAATAATTATTACAAATCAGATACTTAAGTGAAGATATACGATTTTTTGTTCAGAGCCCACTTGACTTCGAATGTTTCTGAACACCCGTTACATTACCTATTTGCTGTGTGTTACTTAATAGGTTATATTAATAATTTAAGCACAGACATGCATTTACAAATCCATGACTGCCCAGGACGTAAAGACCAATTGAACGCTTGTTAGATTATGGTCATTATATGAATTTTCGTTTGACGTTTTAAAAAAGACAAAACTGACAAACTGATTTACATTATTAAAATATTGCGAAATGTAGCCTAAAGAGTTGTACGCGTTTTTTAAATGCCGCAATTGTACATAAAGAACGTCATTTGTTCGATGATTTTGTTGCATATTTCTAATTTACATCGTATAGGCTCTTTTGCGACCACTAACGATTTTGTCTTTTCTGCGGATATTTGCATGTTGTATTTTTCAGCCCTTTTTGTGAATCCATGGAGAAGCCTTTGTAGGTTGTCCTCAGTATCTGCGATTAGTACCACATCGTCAGCGTAACATAAAATAGTCAGATTGTTTTTAATTTCCTTAGATAATCCAGAATTCAATAACAATTAAATTTTAAATTCATGTTAACAAGTCCAGCTAAATGTGTATTTAAAATTAATAAAGGAAAGAAATTTAAAAATCAGCTAATATCAATAGATTATGATTTAAACAAAAATAAATTTAAATTTTGTTGTTTAAATAAATATATGCTAAAACAAACATTTGAAAGTGCAGATTTTGAAGAATTCCATATTGTCATGAAAATAACGCTTGTTGGGGATTTACAAATACATACTTTAAGATTTAATAAAAAAGGATAAGCTGTGACATTTTAAATAATTAACCTAGTTTCGGTACGATGCCAATGCCAATTGAACCCTGAAGATGTCTCATGCAATTTCGACCGAAACCTAGACAGTACCAAAATGTATTAATTAATTAATATTTACTAAATTATTCGCGTTCTCAAAATTTTGAACAGAAGTGTATCTGCGTACATTTCAGAGTTCATGGAAAGAACTCTAGAAGGTCAACGGGAAGGCAATAATTTGGCGAGATACATACATGCATTGACTACGTCTGATGACGTAAATTCCAAATATGTTATGAATGTATTTATGAATTCAGACATAGTGCCACCATAGCTGTTTTGTTCCTCGTTTTACGGCATCTCTTTCATCTACTACTTCGTTATTGACAACTGTAGTCGACGGTGTCGGTGGTTTCTGAATTATTAACTTAAGTTGCATTGAATGCTATTGGGCGTTGTAAGATTTCCGGTTCGATCCAAGAGAGCGGAGTCATCGTACGCAACGACGCGGTGCCGACTGTTGACAAGACCGACAACGATGGTGGCGTGACAAATTCGCTTTTATAACTTGTTTTTCTACTATTAACCTGGTGCCATAGTACATACTTGTTTGCTATTATATGATTCTAGGATATTAACGTTTATATAAGAGAAGCAGAGTAGGTGTGTATCTAGGAGAAATATTCGCATATCCTTTTTCATTTTCTGAAAATAAAACTTCTTCTGTCTGGTTTATGTACGTTTATGTCTATATACAGGATGTTTTAAAACTTCGTTTAAAAATTTTAAGGGCATTTAGTACAATCGAAAATAAGGTTATAGTCATAATAAACATATGTCCGCAACTTAACTGTTTACGAGATAACAGCGAGTGTTCCTAGTAGTACATGAAATAGTTAACGATAGCATATCCCAGTAAACAGGTGCTTATCTGCTATTGTTTTATGACAGTGTAATTTGACGTTTTGTCCAATTTGTAACAATTGCAATGGTAGCGTATTCTAATGCTGAAATGAGCGATATGGTGTTCATGTACGGTCGTGCCAATGGGAATTCTTTACAAGCACGTCGCCTCTATGCTGAAACGTTTCCTGATCGCCAACTGCCTTCGCATGTGATGTTTCAGACGGTGTTTCAACGACTAAGAGAAACTGGTTCGTTTGAGAAGCGGTCTTATGATACTGGACGGCAGAGAATAGCATGTACTCCACAGATAGAAGATCAAATTTTGAATATTATCGATGAAAATCCCGAAACTAGTGTTAGAAGAATTTCGACTCAAGTGGGTGTAAGCAGCAATCTTGTTTGGAGAACTCTTCATGAGCAACTCCTATACCCCTACCATATCCAACGGGTACAAGCCCTTACTGCTCCGGATTATCAAGCGAGAAGGACTTTCTGTGAGTGGTTTTTGCGAACAGCTGCTGATCGGCCAGATTTCGCTGATAACATCCTTTTCACTGATGAAGCTGGTTTTACTAAAAATGGAATATTTAATTTCCACAACAATCACGTTTGGTGTGACGAGAATCCTCACGTTACCGTTGAAGCCAGACACCAGCAACGTTTCTCTCTAAACATCTGGTTAGGCATGATAGGGGACCGGTTGTTAGGACCGATTGTTTTGCCACAATGCTTAACAGGTCCTGCATACCTCGAGTTCTTGGAAAATACTTTACCTGAGCTTTTGGAAGATTTACCTATAAATCTGAGACTGAACCTCTGGATTATGCAAGATGGAGCCCCACCGCACTTTACGCGTCCTGTTAAGGAACATCTTAACAATGAATTTCCTGGAAGATGGATAGGCGAGGAGGTCCCATTGCTTGGCCTCCAAGATCTCCCGATCTAACCCCGTTGGACTTTAGCATCTGGGGTTATTTGAAAAGTTTAGTGTACGCAACACCTGTAAACGATCTTCCAGAGTTGCGCGAACGAATAGAACGCTGTTGCCAAATAATTCGAGATAAACCCTTGTTTTTTGAAAGAGTGCGCGTTTCCTTTGAAAGAAGATGTAGATCCTGTGTCGAAATGGAAGGACGTCATTTCGAACATCTTCTTTAGTTATAATATAAATTTTATGTTAAAATACCGCTAAAGCAAATTTATTCTGCAATTGCGATAAAATCGCTGTTATCTAATAAATGGTAAATTTGCGGACATATGTTTATTAAGACTATTAACCTTATTTTTGATCGTACTACATGCCCTTAAAATCTTTAAACGATGTTTCAAAACACCCTGTATATGTATGTACATATCAATATAAGTAGTTAATTTGTTCGTCTTTACATGCGCTCCAAATGTTAAAGCACTTATGCTTATGAATATAGACTGATTCGTCCATTCCGTTTTTGAACCACTTTTTAAAAATCATCTGCGTTTTACTTTAGGAAAACTATTTTATTCGGTTTCAGTTAATTAACTTCAATATTATTTAAACAATAATTGGACATTGGACATGACAAAGTTGTTCTATATAATTAAGAAAATTTTCCAAAACGTAATTTAAGATCTAAATAAATTCCCAAATAACGGGAGAAAGATAATTACAAAATGGTAAATATTCGTTTTAATCTTATCAACAGCTTTAAGAGGGCACACCTAAAAATCAAAACAGATTACTTGCTATTATGTGTAGGGAATGACGTAAAGTTTTTAAAACCAAAGGTTTACGAATCAATATTGATATTGGAAACTGCCATATTAACATTATCAAGTACGAGGGATATTTGAAATGTTGCCGGCATTTTTAAGAAATACACATATTTCGAAGCAAGACAACATTTATTTTTCGACGTAACTCGATACATTTGCCTCAATGTTTTTCCCATCCCTTCGAACCGCCAGAAAAAAATTGATTTCCAAACCTGAAAAATACTGATTTACAGCGTCTTCAACCTCAGCATTTGACCCATATTTTTTTCCGCCGAGATACTTTTTCAAATTAGGGAACTGGAAAAAGTCGCTGGGAGCTAGATCTGGCGAATAGGGTGGACACGGAAGCAATTCACTTCGTTCAATTTTGACATTGCAACTATGCACGTGTGAACTCAAGCGTTATCCTGGTGAAACAGGATTCTCTCTTTTGCTAAACGTGGACGTTTTTTCATAATTGTGGCCTTCATGTTAGCTACGAGAATGCAGCGTAGTACTGTCCGTTGATTGTTGAACTCTTTGCAAGGAAGTCGGCAAGAATTATTCCTCGGCTATCCCCAAAAACTGTCACAATAATTTTCCCTGCAGAGAGAACGACCTTTGCCTCCTTCGGAGTTGGTTCTACCACCACAATCCACTACATTAACTGCTGTTTGGTCTCGGGCGTATGATAGAGTACTCAGGTTTCATCGATTGTTATCAATCGCCGCAAAAATTCCGACGGATTTTTTTGATTGACACTCATCCGAAATGTCCGTCCGTATGCGCTTTCGATCGATCATCAACAAACGCGACACCCATCGCGCGGAAAATTTTTTCATATCTAAATCTTGGTGTAAAATCTTGTGCACCCGCTCGAATGATATCCCATAAGCCTTAGCTATATCCATAACAGTCAATCGGCGATCAGTTTTTGGATGCCCGGAACGTTTCTGGTCTAAAATGCTCATACGACCATGTTTGTAGTAAGTCACACAATGTTTTATCATAAGTAAAAACACAAGAGCTTTTTTTTTATCGGATAAATTTCTCTTTGTAACGAAATTATTTTGCCAATCAGTAATTTGACGAGAAAAACTTACATGAAAAAATCGCGAGACCGAAAGGTCGAGCGATTTTTTCTAATGTAAGTTTTTCGAGCGAAATTACTGATTGGAAAAATATTGAGTTAAAAAGAAATTTATCCGATTGAAAGAAAAGCTCGAGTGTTTTTTGGCAAGATAAATTAACGACATGAATAAAACTTTTTAAATTGTCTCCATATTGAGGATTTTGTATTTCTTGTGTATTGCGGTATTGAGCTTTTGATATTTGTTGAAATTTCCCCAAACCGACTCGTACATTTTACGTTCAACGATACTTAATAGTTATTACCTGTCAGCTGCCAAAATAAATTAAGTGATGCAGGGCTACTAGATATGTAACAGGAAGAAGCATTTTTATCGGAGGAAGAAGCATTTTTATCGGTGATAAAAAGCTATGTAGGTTTTTATCGCTGTCAAAGTGACAAAAATGTCACCCGCAAATGGACATTTTTATATAGGAGTTAATTTATCATAAGTAAAAACACAAGAGCTTTTTTTTTATCGGATAAATTTCTCTTTGTAACGAAATTATTTTGCCAATCAGTAATTTGACGAGAAAAACTTACATGAAAAAATCGCGAGACCGAAAGGTCGAGCGATTTTTTCTAATGTAAGTTTTTCGAGCGAAATTACTGATTGGAAAAATATTGAGTTAAAAAGAAATGTATCCGATTGAAAGAAAAGCTCGAGTGTTTTTTGGCAAGATAAATTAACGACATGAATAAAACTTTTTAAATTGTCTCCATATTGACGATTTTGTATTTCTTGTGTGTTGCGGTATTGATCTTTTGATATTTGTTGAAATTTCCCCAAACCGACTCGTACATTTTACGTTCAACGATACTTAATAGTTATTACCTGTCAGCTGCCAAAATAAATTAAGTGATGCAGGGCTACTAGATATGTAACAGGAAGAAGCATTTTTATCGGAGGAAGAAGCATTTTTATCGGTGATAAAAAGCTATGTAGGTTTTTATCGCTGTCAAAGTGACAAAAATGTCAAAAATGGACATTTTTATATAGGAGTTAATTTATCGTTGTAAATGAAGGCGAGGCGTCACCGTATACAGAGTCTAACTCATCTTTTGTTTCCTGAGTTTTTTTCACTTTCAAATGAAGGAATTTTATCACTGCGCGATACTCAAGTTTCTCCATCGTTAAATGACAATGTGAACTGATAACTTTAGAGCATACCATAGACAAACTAATGATCTCCATATGACTTTACATATGTCGCGCCCATCTACTATTGGACGGCGAAAGAAATTTTTTTCTACAATTACTTTATGTCGGTAAGGCCGGAAACATTTCAAATATTACTTGTACATAGTTTCAGTGTTATAGGTAAAGACCGCCAATCTCGGTCTGCTCACAGAGGCATGGAGGAGCCAGAGGTTCGGGAAACTTACTTTACCAACGCTTCGCGTGCTATATGTATGTAGTAGTTAAAGTGAATGTCAACAGCTAAACATTGTAAGTCTTTCCAAAGGCGTGGGCATAATAATAACTGATAGCCTGCCAATGCTCCCTGTAATTGACATTAAGCTGTTGGGAGATGTAAAGCATGGATTATTATTAAAAAAAAAGGCTTTCATTCAATGCACATGAGTACATTGTAGGGAAAGCTTCCGTAAAGTATTAAAATTGCAACTATATGTCAGCTACTTTGATTCAAAGATTAGTAAAGTAAATAAAGGTGGAATTGATTTAGATATTAAGAAACATGTATCTATACTGGGAGAAGATAAATTGAATAAAACCGATGGGTTTGAATGAACTGTGATTTTACAGGAAACAAACAAGACCATTATGTTAATTTTTAAGGTATACGAGGGAAGATCGGGCAGTTTCTAGAAGGAACCAGAAGATGGCGTTGTGCGCGCGTACCGGTCATGTGTTTTTGAGTGCCCCATCTATTATGTAACTGGTGTTAAATTTTTAGACAGATTGTACATAAAGTAAAAGCTGTTATAGCCAAGCAAAGTAAACAGTGCGCGCATTTTCTTAATCATGAATAAAATAGAATTCCGCGCGGAGTTATTAATTTTTTTTTGGAAGGCTTAAATGCTAAAAAAAGAGAACGAAATTAGACGAAGCTCATAGAGAGTCTTCGCCGTCGTATGCAACCGTTGCAAACTGGATTGGTGAATTTAAACGTGGTCGAACAAACATAAAAGATGCATCGTGTTCTGGGAGACCAAAAATATCTACCGATGAAGAAACCACTAGAAAAGTTCAGAGAATCGTAATGAATGATAGCCGATTAAAGTTAAGAGAGATCGCAGAGGCAGTAAGCATATCATATGATCGCGCACATTACATTTTATGGGTGCTGCGTTTGCTGTCAGACGATCAAAAGCAAGCTTATGTGACCATTTCTCAGCAATGAGTAGACATGTTCAAGCGTAATCCTATAGATTTTTTGAGACGTTTTGTAACCGTCGGTGAAACGTGGCTACATCACTTCACGCCAGAGATTAAAATACAATCAAAGCAGTAGACAGTACGCAATGATTCCAACTTCAAAGAAGACCAAGACGATGCTGTCAACTGGAAAAGTGATGGCTATCGTCTTTTGGGATTCCCGAGGAATAACTTTTCTTGACTATTTGCAACACTGGAGGACAATAACAGGAGCGTATTATGCGTCGTTATTAGACAGATTGAACGAAGAAATCAAAGTCCAAAGGGCCTCATATGGCAAAGAAAGAAGTCCACCAAGAGAATGCCCCGGCAATTGCGATGGCGAAACTACACAAATTACGATTCCAATTAATTGAACATGCACCGTACGCGCCAGATTTCTCCCTTTCGGATTTCTTTCTATATTCGAACCTTAAGAAATGGTTGGCTGGAAAGAAATTCTCATCGAATAATGAAATCATCGAAGTTGTAAATGAACGTTTGGTAGGTTTTGATAGTTCTTATTTTTTTTTTTGAAGTAATGGAAGGTATTGAAAAACGTTGGACTAAAAGTATAGAGTTACTAGGAGACTATGTAGAAAAATAAATACAATTTTACCCCGAAAAGTGGTGTTGTGTGTCTCGTTCTAGAAACTTACCGATCTTTGCTCGTATTTAATCAAATACGAAGGCATTGGATGTTATTAAATGAAAAAAAGGAAAAAATTCTGTGATAATATAACATAACGTGACATTCTTAACTATTTTCAAGGACCAATTACTAATATGTTCGCTTGTGTGGTGATTGCTGTATTTATTTTTATGTGCAAGAACATATTTGAAAAAAACTTTAGCAAACCGTTAAAACTGCCTTAGTTATTGTGTAAAATTCAAAAATAAAATGCATTTAAAATAAGGAAGATGAGAAGTTATAAACAAAAGCTACTAAATTTAACTTAAATATGCAAATTACACATTTCTATCGTCCTTAATAGTTTCTCTAATATTTTTAACCAACATTCGTTCTGACATATGCCTACATTGTAAGCTATAAATAATTTGAGCAATTCCCTGAAAGTTTTTTATGATCTAATGAAGCTTTTTGCATGGTTGTTTATACGTATATACATATACGGTTGCCTTCTGCGAGCGCTTAGTCATTATTGGTAAAACCACACAGAGCTATGCAAATCTTTACGGTTATTTAGAAGAAATACATTAATATATTTTGGCTTTGAAAATATGCGGATAAACAACAACATGAGGATTCCAATTCCGAAAATTAATCGATTCTGCAGCCTTAATAATTAAATTCAAGGACAAGGTGGCGAAAAGAGCTGATGATATTCGTAATGCGAGTGACGCTTGGATTTTCAGAATCGAAAAATAATTTTCCACGTGGGCGTTCAGTTTAGAATGTACAGGCGCCAACTTGTGTTCCTGACGCGGCACTTTTTTCGTTTTAGTGCTTTATGTATGAGTAATAGTGTTTTAGGAATGTTGAAAGTTATAGTCATAAACAATAATTGCCAATGCACTTTTTGTTGCAATAGGCATTACATTGTATAAATATTTAAATGTACATACATATTATAATGATTACCAGGAAGAATTATTATAAAATGTTTTAGAAAATAAAATGTATTTGTATGTATTTAACAATGTGTACAGTAAGCTTTGATTTAATATTACTTCATGAAATAAGCAATACGCTAATACTAAATAAGAGGTGCGGGCAAAAAATAAGAATCGGTCGTACACGATTTCGATGCTTTCTAATCATTCGCAGTTAATTACTTTGAATGAATGTCCATGAATAATTTTATTTTTCGGAAGTACAGTAGGAGTCGCGATTTAGTGAACTCCGGTTCGAATGAACTACCAGCTCCAATGAACGATCAAAATTTTACATTACGTCGCGATATAACGAACATTGAAAAGCCCCGATACAATGAACACTTAACCATAAAAACGCATGTTTAATGTCGGGATTCCCTAAATATATACCTAAACATATTTCAGTCTATAAATAGCACTCGCCGAATAACGTTAACAGTGTCATTTTGATTTATAATCTTATACAGTGACGCGCCGTCCATATGGGCAAGGTCGTGCAGCGCACAACGGCGCCAAGGCCTTAAAGGCGCCTACGGCCACTTGTGATAAGTTAAATTTTAAAAATATTAAAAACATTATTTGAAAGTTTACAACAAATCAACAAATTTACATAAAACAATTATTACAATTATTTTAGCATTGACAGCAATAATTTTATTGTTACTTCAAAGAGTGTACTTGATATTTGCATCTACACTGTTTTTTGTATAAATTTAACTTAATTAATATTATTTAATAATTAAAAAAGGTGAAAGGGGTATCTTAAGCATTTTGGCTCAATACATATAGGGTAAAGGCGCCTATCAGTATTTCGCACGACGGCGCCGAAGATACTTGGCGCGTTACTGATCTTATGTAAACTTGTAAAATAGTGGTTGAAGTGAGTTGTGTTAGTATTCTTATATTACATATATGTAAATACATAGTGCTGTGGAGTTTTCCCCATAAATATTTTAAATATATATTTGACTTGCGCAGTTTGAGCATGCCGTTTGTTCTGCTGTGGACGATTGTAAAACTGTATTTTTTATGCGGAGCCTGCGTGCTTGCTGTATCCCCAGAGACAAGTGTAATGTGAGATAAGAAAGTCGTGTTTATAAAAAGATTATTCTCTATCTTTTTATTAAGTAACTTCGGGTAATTTTTTTTGATTTAATTGTAGTTGGTGCTATGTTAATTTCACTACCGCTATTTTTAACGAGTTTGTTGATCTCGTAATTGTTATATTTTACACTTTCTTACTCACGTGTCTTGTATATATTTTTTACGTAAGTAATATATTATTAAAAGATATCTTATTTTTATATTGAATGAATTGCATACTGTATTTTCTAATTGTATGAATATTATCGTATTGAAATTTTTAGTCTTAGTTATTTGATATAAATAACAAAGGTTTTTAAAATTTCTAGTAAAAAAATTCTGTAACTGTAAAATTTAGTACGTTGGTATATCAAGGGCATTTTTTGTCACATGTGGTTGCACATGCGTTAGAGTTTGTTTCGGTCTGTCAAATAGTTTGTTTATTTTGTTCTCTAGGGAGAAATTAAAAAGTTTCTTTGTAATTTATTATTTTTAATTTTGATCGGCTGTCACAAAGGTTTTTGATCGCATGCAGCTGTCATTTCCATGCGTTATTTCTACCTTTATAATATTGTTTAATGAGGCAATATTAATCTTTATACGAGGTGCATTCAAGTTCTAAGGCCTCCGATTTTTTTTCTCCAGACTGGAAAGAGATAGAAGCATGTGCATTGTTTTAAAATGAGCGTGTGCATTCGTTATCAATACGTCACAGAGATGGCAGCACTGTACGGCAGATGGAATTGTAGCGGCAGCGTCGAGAATGAGAACTGTTTTAGATACTTAAAATGGCTACGTTTTCCTTACTTGAACAGCGTGCAATCATTCGTTTTCTGAATTTGCGTGGTGTGACACCAATTGAAATTCATCGACAGTTGAAGGAGACATGTGGTGATGGAGTTATGGATGTGTCGAAAGTGCGTTCGTGGGTGCGACAGTTTAATGAAGGCAGAACATCGTGTGACAACAAACCGAAACAACCTCGGGCTCGCACAAGCCGATCTGACGACATGATCGAGAAAGTGGAGAGACTTGTTTTGGGGGATCGCCGAATGACGGTTGAACAGATCGCCTCCAGTGTTAGCATTTCCGTGGGTTCTGTGCACACAATCCTGCATGACGCCCTAAAAATGCGAAAAGTGTCCTCCAGGTTGATGCCACGAATGCTGATGGACGACCACAAGGCTGCTCGTGTGGCATGTTGCCAAGCAATATTGACGCGCAACCAAGGCATGAATGGGACTTTCTTTTCGTCGATTATGACAATGGATGCGACGTGGATGCCATTTTTCAATCCAGAAACAAAGCGCCAGTCAGCTTAATGGAAGTCACAGATTCACCGCCAACAAAAAAATTTCGGGTAACCGCCAGTGCTGAAAAAATTATGGTGTCCATGTTCTGGGACAGTGAGGGCGTAATCCTTACCCATTGTGTTCCAAAGGGCACTACGGGTGCATCCTACGAAAATGTTTTGAAGAACAAGTTCCTTCCTGCACTGCAACAAAAACGTCCGGGAAAGACTGCGCGTGTGCTGTTTCACCAAGACAACGCACCCGCACATCGGGCTAACGTTACGCAACAGTTCCTTCGTGAAAACAACTTTGAAGTGATCTCTCATGCTCCCTACTCACTTGACCTGGCTCCTAGTGACTTTTGGCTGTTTCCAACAATGAAAGACAATGTCCGTGGCCGCACATTCACCAGCCGTGCTGCTATTGCTTCAGCGATTTTCCAGTGGTCGAAACAGACTCCTAAAGAAGCCTTCGCCGCGGCCATGAAATCATGGCGTCGACGTTGTGAAAAATGTGTACGTCTGCAGGGAGATTACGTCGAGAAGTAACACCAGTTTCATAGTTTTCGGGTGAGTAGTTAGTTAGAAAAAAAATCGGAGGCCTTAGAACTTGAATGCACCTCGTACTTTATAAAGATTTTTTTTAAATTTTTGTATTAAATTTTCATTTAAATTTTATATTGTGATTATTATTTAACCTTACTCCAAGAAGATTACAAGTAACTTAAAGAAATATAATTATAACATTTGTCAATACTCTTTTACTGGCGCATTATAAATTTGTAGAAAAGAAAAACCACGTTTTCCAATTGGACCCTGAGAGGAGAGCAGTCCCATTTTGAAAGTAAACCGACTGAATATCCTAGCTGGATAGATTTGTCGTGAATGGTGGTAAATTAATTATCAAAACCACAATTCATAGCAATATGTAATAAGCATTTTAGTGGAATAGGTTATTATTTGAAATTTAATTTGAAATCTCGCAAAAAAAGCATTTAAAATTGGACGAAAAACTTAAAATACTTGAATGCTTAAAAAAAGGAAACACAGTAACAGAACTAGCGAAGAATTATGGAGTAGCAAAGTCTACTATATGCGGAATAAAGAAGAAAAGACATGTGATCTCTGAGAGAGTTACAAAAACATTTGCGGGTCCAGGTAAAATGAAAGCTTTAAAAATATCTACCTATGCAAAGATGGAAAAAGACTTATATAAATGGTTTCTTAAATTAAAAGAAAGAAATGTTCCAGTAAGTGGAATTATGTTACAGGAAAAAGCAAAAGTTCTAAAAAAAAAATTTGATTAAATATCGTTGTTTACCAACCATTGCTGGGGTTGGTTGAATAGATTTAAACAACCCTATGGAATACGATGTTTAACAACATCGGGCGAAAAATTATCATCTCATCCAGAGTTGGTAGATCCATTTAAACAAAAACTAAAAAATAAAAAAAATTAAAGATCTTGCCGTATTGCCAGATCAAATATATAATGCTGACGAATCGCGTTTTATTGGAAGCTTTTACCGAACAAGACGTACGTTGCAAATACTGAAAAAAAATGTACCGGGCAGAAAAATTTCAAAGCAAAGAATTACAGGAAATCATAAACTGAAGCCTTTGGTGATAGGCAAATCTAAAAACCCAAGATGCTTTCGGAATCTAAACTGTACTGTTTATTATAAATGTTCCAAGACGACATGGATGACAACTCAAATATTTAAAAGCTGGTTTCATGATGTATTTGTTCCCGAAGTAAATGTAAAATTTATAGAATCATTAAGACTTTGATACAAAATAATACAAATCTGTATAAAAACAAATTTGTATCTGTATATGCATGGACACACAGTACGTATTTACCAGCTTTTGCTTCAACTACCAGACGCATGCGTATCTGTGTAACCACTTTGTCAATGATAGATTTACGAAGCAAAAGACTGTAGTACACTTGCGGTCATGTAGTAAGTTTTGTCCTATCCGAAGACAACAGATAACCTCTTGCCATCTGACGGACAAAACCGACCACGCCGGTGCAAAGTGTTCTTCTCGAATAGCAAAGCTATTACTGATGAAGAAGAAAAATACGCATATTACTGTGAGTCCATTAACTCGTCGCCAGGTGGCGTAGTATAGCAAAAAATAGATTGCATGTCGATGCGATAATTCACATCAAGCTTTGATACAAAATAATACAAATCTATATAAAAACAAATTTGTATCTGTATATCCATGGACACACAGTACGTATTTACCAGCTTTTGCTTCAACTACCAGACGCATGCGTTTCTGTGTAACCACTTTGTCAATGATAGATTTACGAAGCAAAAGACTGTAGTACACTTGCGGTCATGTAGTAAGTTTTGTCCTATCCGAAGACAACAGATAACCTCTTGCCATCTGACGGACAAAACCGACCACGCCGGTGTAAAGTGTTCTTCTCGAATAGCAAAGCTATTACTGATAAAGAAGAAATATACGCATATTTGTTTTTATACAGATTTGTATTATTTTGTATCAAAGCTTGATGTGAATTATCGCATCGACATGCAATCTATTTTTTGCTATACTACGCCACCTGGCGACGAGTTAATGGACTCACAGTAATATGCGTATTTTTCTTCTTGTTAGTTCTGCAGTTGTTATGTAGACAGCGCTGAATATTCTTCTACGCTCTGTCTTAATAATATCTGTGAGATAGCGAAATTGTTATTTTTGTAAATGTGTCTCTTCTCCAGCAGGGGCGTACAGATGATCCCGTAGAAAGGTGAAATACGTATCTACGTCTCTGGAGAGGATACATTCACAAAATATATGAACTGGCATTGTGTTCTTCACACCCGATTTTAATATTTTATATTACTAAAAATACTTTTGTATTATACAAAATTGGTGAGGGTTACCTATTCATATATGTTTCAAATTATTTTGTAATAATTTGTTACTCTAAATGAACAAAGTGTGTTGAACGTTGCCCGGCGGCGATTGACAAAATATATATATACGCGCGAGGACGATTCGCCGGCGAGATCTTACTCGAATAAACCTCTCTTCTATAACATAGCCATTTAAGATCACGTATCACTTTGCAGCGAAATTAAATTATTCGTATTTTGTATTGTGTGTGTGCATATTTTTTATGCTTATCTTTTTTGTATTCGTTACATGTAATTTATTGTTTCAACGTCCATACCCGATTTTAAGCATAAAAGAAAATTTTGGTCGGTTTTAAATCGAAATAAAAGTATGATTTTTTATATATTATATCCTGCTGCTCGATTGTGTATATACTCATAATCGAATTGCATCAAACTTGTTTTAGT
The DNA here is from genome assembly GCA_935421215.2 of Melolontha melolontha. Lineage (NCBI taxonomy): Eukaryota > Metazoa > Arthropoda > Insecta > Coleoptera > Scarabaeidae > Melolontha > Melolontha melolontha. The sequence goes on along the minus strand of OW285235.1, from coordinate 201,530,991 downwards.
AACATTATCAACGTCAAGATTATTATTATTAATTCTCTTCAACTTGTGCCGATTTAATTGCATTTATACATATTGCATATGCAAATACATATATAATAATAGTATTTCGACGAACTAATATGCAAATTTGATGTAATTTTCGCACTCCCGCTTAGCTTACGTAATTTCCACGAAAGAGGCACAGCAATCAGGTTTCTTTAGACGTGGAGTTATTTTTCATTGAAAATTCCGATAGACATACAAGTATATGTATGTTTGGTATTACCGTTTGTAAATACATAATAGTCTCTAAGCATAATTAAGTTATGTTGTTTACTAACATATTTTTTTCTGGAATTTCGTATTGTGTAATATTTTAGGAAGAATATTATTAATATATTAACAATGTGTTTTGATTAAGAATATGTATGTACTATATGTATATTTTTATGAATATATTTATAAGAACCACTCTTGAAGCTGCTAAGCTTAATTAAGAGAGTAGGGCTAGAGAATATACTCTTGAAGACATGAAAACACACTGTGGCAGTAGAATAGGCTGTGATCAAGTAATTTACTCCAATCTATGTATATTTGTATTTTTTTCTGAAAATTAGATGTTTAACTATTATTCTGACTGAATTAAAAAAGAAATTATTTTCATTTACTCGAACATAAGGTATAGATCTTCGCTTGAGAAATCGGGGCGTCGTTATCTGGCTTACGGATAGATCGTGGCACATAAGCAGGAATCTGGAATGTGCCCTAAAAGGAAGATATCACTGAACCTGAGAAAGCACAAGCTGGTTATCCAGGCTGATTTGTAGCGAAGCAATTAGAGAAGTTGGTTTCATAAAAAGAAGGACAAACATAATTACTAGAGTGGACCAATCCGGAGCGATATTGGTAAATATTTCATATAAAATCCGAAAAACTCCAATAATTTATCAATTAATATATATATATATATATATATATATATATATATATATATATATATATATATATATATATATATAGATATAAATTGATAAATTATTGGAATTTTTCGGCTTTTATATGAAATATTTACCAATATCGCTCCGGATTGGTCCACTCTAATAATTACTGATAATCAGGTTAAGTATAAAACCATTATGAAGTCTATTACCATTGATATGGGTATCATAACATTAGGATATTAAAAGCAATGAAATAGTCGACGAACTGGCCAAGCAGGGCTCAAACGGGTACTTAATAGGGCCAAAATCTGTATATGGAATCGATAAGGATTCCGCGCGAATAGATTACTTTAATCTATTCGTTTGGCAAGTGCATTTAACGCAAACCTAATTCAGAGTTTGATTTACAAAAAAAAAAAAAAGACTAGAACAAAAATAAATTAAGTTCTAAATATCGATATACAGGATGTGAATAAAATATTTGACATACTTTAACATGTAATAGCTGTAATAATATTAAGCATAAAATGCTAATACTAGAAAACTCTATATCCAACAAGATCAAAGAAAAAAAATTTAATAAATGCTCGTGGCTGGACCCACTCTGGTAAATTTAGTATTCCTTTATAACTGCAGTGCTATCCCTACTGAAGCGTAATGGTGGGAGTTGTATCATACTGTAAGTCAGAAGTCAATCTGTTATCAATTTCCGTGAAGTACGGCTTATTCAAATTACAAATTAACAGATATCGTCTTACTATACGGTGAGACAGATGGAAATGTTAGAACTACTAGACGTATTTATGAAGGACGATTTCCGAACCGAAGATGTCCATAAAATGATTTAATTTTACAAACCGTGCACAGATTGAGAGATTGCGATATATTGCATCCAAGTTATGAAGGTCGTGGTCGTGAAAGACAATCTTCGGCAACGCATTTTTTAAGCTGTGACCCGTATTCGTGAAGACCGGGCCGTGTTAAACCGTGTACTTCGAAAGTTTATCGATCGGTTAGAAGCTTGTATTTACGCAAATGACAGCCACATTGAACACCTTTAAGCATTCCACCTGTTTCCCACAAATCTGCCCTTTTTAGGGCAAAGCAATTGTCATTGAAAAAAAATGAACATTAAATAAAAAATGTAATTTATTATTTCTCGGCGTGATTTTAATACTAAGACGACTAAATTACAAATTCCATGTCACCACAAAACGGCTATACCGTTTAAAATTTTTAAAGAAACTGGATATTCAATTTTTTTCGGGATATTACAAGGGTCATTGACCTACTTATAAATAACTACAGAACAGCGGATGCATCTAGGAAATGAATGAATACATGTTTATAAACTTATCACGCAAAGAGATGTTAGTGAAATGTGAAGCGGATTTTTGAGGTGAGCTTAAACAAGTAAATGTCTCAAAAACAAATTGCATGTCGATGCGACAATTCACATCAAGCTTTGATACAAAATAATACAAATCTGTATAAAAACAAATTTGTATCTGTATATGCATGGACACACAGTACGTATTTACCAGCTTTTCCTTCAACTACCAGACGCATGCGTTTCTGTGTAACCACTTTGTCAATGATAGGTTTACGAAGACAAAAGACTGTAGGTACACTTGCGGTCATGTAGCAAGTTTTGTCCTATCCGAAGACATCAGATAACCTCATGCCATCTGACGGACAAAACCGACCACGCCGGTGCAAAGTGTTTCTTCTCGAAGAGAAGAAACACATCATTGACAAAGTGGTTACACAGAAACGCAAGCGTCTGGTGGTTGAAGCAAACGCTGGTAAATACGTACTGTGTGTCCATGCATATACAGATAAAAATTTGTTTTTATACAGATTTGTATTATTTTGTAAGTAAATGTCTATTTGTTTGTTGGATCGACAACATGTAAACATATAATTTCTATTTATTTAGATTCAATCTGAATACAGGATTGTATTTGAAAGGTTTGTATTTCTAAATTTCCGCAAAAATTAATGCTTCGATAGAATACAATTTTTTGTAGATTTGAATTGCTGTCTTACATACCTATTATATTTATATGCTAGCATACGTCGGAATATTTTATTTACATCCTGTACAGAATTGCTAAATATTCCGCAAACATTAGAGGGTACTTAAAACTCTAATATCAAGCGACGAAATATTAATTCCGTAGGGTTTCACGGCCGGTATCTTTGATAATATAATAATCCGCTACACACCTACCACAATAAAAAAAAATGAATATAATTCAACGGCTGAAGTGGTAAGAATGTGAGACAACAGGAGTGAGAGTCCTGTTGGTCGAAGGTTTGAACCCAGAATCGGCTTATGAGAGGTCGATTTTTTTCGGGATGGGTATCCTCCTGAGTTAGCCTTAAATGTTAAAAAAGTGAAAGTAAAATCAAAATTTCTACTTCCTTACGGTGAGGAATTGTAGTAACAAAGTCATGGAAAACTTTACCTACGTTACTCATACCACATAACTTTCTAAGCGGTCCTGAGATCTTGACAAGCTTTCAAACATTGGGCTGCTATACATACACCACAATAAAAAAAAAATTCCGGGTTTCACTATGTGGTCGATGTAATAAAAGTTTCTCAGACTAAAAGCAGATCCACGAACAAGATTATGTATTAGTGACAAAATATTTGTTTTATCTAAAACATAATAACTATTTAATTATATTCTAGTTTTCCAATAATAATTATATTATATAATATAAAAAAATATTCCCTCATTAGTTAAGAATTTTACATATTTTGTAAGTTTAATTATTTTTATTTGTTCACTGCCTGTGCGGTAAATTACCGAAAATAGCGGTCAAGTAGAAAGTAAAAGTTCCTAAACATACACATACTGAATGACTTGTTTGACAATGTTTTGATATATGTACCTATATTTTCAAGTAATTAAATTCATATTAAAAGTTTAAAATTTGTAGTATGCAAAAGGAATTTCTTCCTTTCTACATTAGTTATCACAATATGCATGCGTAACTGTAGATATGACTATATGTGTGAACATTTAAATATAAAAGTATGTGCGTAACTATAATAATCATCGTGAGCACGTGTTTGAAATTGTGATAAACTAGATGTTACGATATTTTAGAGCAATTCAAGATAGTTAATTGACGAAGCAGATACTTGTTGAAACTTCATTATAACGCTAAGAAATAAGTAATTAAACTTCTAGTTTCAAAAATTCTTTTATTGTAAAAATTTAACCTGTTAGAGAACTTAGAAATTAATAGATACAATAGTTTAGGATTAGCTTTAAATGACCAACTAGATTTAAACAACTCCCCTCTACTAAATTTAAGATTGTAAAAATTTTTCCACCACCATTTCCCCAATAATTTTCACATAAATATTCAAACTTGTATTATACATATTCAGTATTTCATCCACCTGATGAAGCCATTGTATGGCGAAACAATATTGTAGTGGTATTTACAATAAAAGAATTTTTGAAACTAGAAGTTTAATTACTTATTTCTTAGCGCAATTCAAGATACTCACAATTTGAAATATACAGCACTAAATAGCTAAAACATTGTTTTATATTTCTGTATAGATTATCACCTTTTGGTGTGATATGAACAAGAAACTATTTCCAGTATTTATGAATGTTTTCATTATTAAAACTAAAAACTTAATATGCAACAGACATTTATATTCATATAGGATATATTTTTGAAACTACTGGCAATACGCGGATAGCTATTTATAAGGTGCTACCCATAAATTTCCGGAATTTGGCGCGCGAAGAGATGGTAGTGCAGCTCTATAGCGCTAGATGGTGTGAGGTACGTGTCTATACTAAATCAGTCTGTCAAACGGTACTTTGCTAGGTGGTGACAAACAGTTTTTGTGTTTATATTTGTCGAGTTGTGTTTCGAGTTATTCCACGACACTACAATGTCTGTAATGAAAACGTGCATCAAATTCTGCTTCAAACTTGGCAAAGCAGTAGTGAAAATCTGAAAATGCTTAAACAAATGTTTGGTGAGGATGGTTTAGGCCAGATACAAATTTATTAGTGGTACAACCGTTTTAAAAATGGACGTGGGCCAGAATTGAGAATACGGGTACTGGAAGTGGCTGGATAAAAATCAATAGAACTTTTACAGGACGTAAAGGCAACTTATTTGAGTGTGAATTTATAGTGGGAAAGGAAATTGGAAGAAAAATAATATTAAAAAAAAATAAACTAACCTAGCATTTCGTCCATTTTCAATACACGAACAAACGCACAAATTAGGGCTAAAAGTATCTTTCGAATGCCCTAATCTATTAAATAAACATCACTCTTAAGTATTTTTGCTATATTAACATTCAATATGTTTAAATAACATTGTTAAAAAGTAATTAAAAAGTGTCTATTTTAATACGTCATTTTCATTTTCAAATTGACATAACTTTAACAGCACCAGTTTTAAGCTACCAACTTAAACGTTTACATTAAAATGTTACTGACGCGATGTGTATCTATATCAATTTATTTTTTCCAAGTGTCAAATTTAAAATGGCGTTTGTTATGGACGACATAACTTTGTTAAATTTACAATTGATCATCAAATAGAAATAAGATTTAGAACGAGGATGTATTTTTTCTTTACATTTGCTAATAAATTTGTGAGTGATAATATTAATTGATGTGTATGTGATTGATAAAGTTTAATATATGTATTAAAATTTATATGATTTTTACTTGAATACCCTCCTCTCAACTTTTCAGGTTATGTTTAATATATGTATTAAAATTTATATGATTTTTACTTGAATACCCTCCTCTCAACTTTTCAGGCTATGTCATTGCCTACCTGGAATTTGGAAAGTCCTTTTGGTTTAAGAGTTGACAGATATTTTATTCCTGCCGAGGAACAAGATGTTGAACGACCTTGGCTTATGTTTCGTTATGTGCCTATTGATGATCCAAACCATAATGTCACTGTTTTTCACATTTTACTTGCGAATCTCCGAAATGTGTTTGTGCCGGAATTGGTTTTTTGCATGTTATTTTTTTCTAAACTTTCTCGAGCTGATAGTTATATTTTGGCAGCTTTCGCATATCAAAATCGCAATTATATAACTTTTTCTATGTTAAGAGATGTATTGAGACGATATATATATATTATATGCCATTGATCTACAATATGTATTTATATTTCTTTATAACCTATAACAATTCATATGCTATTTCTGATACATTGATAACTCAAAAAAATTAGTAGGACATTTTTTGAATGGCAATGTGAATGATATGTTAGACTCTTATTTTGATTTATACAAGTTACAAAGATTCGCAAAGATTTTTTATATTAAACATTGTTATGTCTTCCATAACTAACGCCATTTTAAATATGACAATTGGAAAAAATAAATTGATATAGATAGACATCGCGTCAATAACATTTTAATGTAAACGTTTAAGTTGGTAGCTTGTAACTGCTGTTGTTACAGTTATGTCAATTTGAACGAGAAAATGCCGTAGAAAAATAGCACTTTTTCACATCTTTTTAACAATATTATTTAAACAAATTGAAGGTTAATATAGCAAAAATACGAAAGGGTGATGTTTACTTAATAGATTAGGGAATTTGAAAGACACTATTAGCCGAAAATTGCCCTTTTTTTTCCTGATTTGAAAAATGGACAAAATGCGAGGTTAGTAAATTGTTTTTATTTTTTTAAATATTATTTTCAATCAAATATCCCTTCCCACTATAAATTCACACTCGAATAAGTTCCCTTTAGCGTCCTGTAAAAGTTCTATTGATTTTTATCCATCCACTACTAGAACCCGTATTTCAAAAAATCTCCATGGACGTGTATCGCTTGATGATAATGAGCATTTCGATCGTTTATCGACGAAAAACATGTCATAAAATAATACAAAAGATTCATGATATTTGTAATATTGTGAACTTGTCGTACGTCAAGCAGCGCAATAATTCGTGGATCCTACACCACAACAATGCACCAACCCACACGTTACTTGTTATACACCAGTTTCTACTCTCAACGAAGACGGCAGTAATACCCCACCTTCATTACTCCACAGATCTTGCCCCTTGCGACTTCTTCCTGTTTCCGAAGTTGAAGGGACGCCGTTTTGAGACGATTGAGGAGATCGAATCGCAAGCAGTGTTGTACACGTTAACACGCGAAGACTTCCAATGAGATCGGTGTATTCATGCAGAAGAAGACTACTTTGAAGGGGATGGTAATGAATAAGTTGTAAGAATAATTTATTGTTTTTTTCACCTTTCTGGGTAGCACCTGGAACTGGCAACACTGGTGTTTTTATGCGCCATCTATCATATTCATCGTAAACTTTGACATTTTTGATGGCATATCTACTGCTCTGTTATGCGGGTGCTATTTGTGTTGTTTACATGAACTTGAACATTTCATCTTAGGCCAAAAATGGGAATTAATTTTCGTGGAATGATTTACTATGACTTTCGACGTGGATTCTCTCAACAACAGTACCGTCGACCAGTTCACGATAAGGAACTATTTAAAATCTCGAAGGACTTGCGATCTGTTAAGTTTTAGTGAAAATTATTTATATTAAATATAAAGGTGGGTCTGCACTTTTTATATAAAGAACGCCTGGAATTTTAATATTTAACGATCATATCACAGTCTTACAAAATTTATGCTGTTTTTTTTTTTTAATGGATTTTTTTCTCCGTTTGTCCAACATCAATTGTTGATTTTTGTAAAACGTTTGTTGAAATGGCGAAAGCTAGATGCTGAACAATACCAACATCTACTTTTTGGTTTGATGCGAGGCTTGGGTGATCAGGTATGTGTTTTGAGTGGTGCACTATCGTTATATATCGAGATACACATACGCTTAGTTGAAAACCTCAGGTTTTTTTGCATCGATTCGTATCAGTAGAGAAAATCTTAGATATTTTAGTTGCAACAGCATAAGATGAATAAAATAAAAACTTTCATCTGCTCGAAAGGTGAGATTAATGTTTTTGGTATTCTTAAAGGATAATTTAGATTGAAATTTGGGAGAAAAAGGTGAAGCAATAATGGAAGCTAATTATGTATATGGCAAAATTGAGTGCCAAAAATTGCCTATTTTCTAGTATAACGTACTGTACCACATATCAGTTGTAATATGTAAATAATACAAAATTTGACTCTTTAGATTTTAAACAATTTGTTTTTTCATGGACTGAAAATTAAGATATCAATGATTATTTCGCAAAACCTATTCTTTCGATGATGTTTATTTTCAATAAAATTTTCTGTATAAGTTCAATTTGCGAGTATTTTACAAAACTTTTTTTATTGAGATATTGGAAGTTGTGAATAAAACATTTTACTCACGATCGGTTAGTAAACTGAACATTTCTAACTTTCAAACCGGTTAGAAAATGCGCTATTATATACCGAGGTTGGTAAAAACAGTTTGACCAAAAAAAAAAATGTGACTAATGCTTTATTAACACATTACAAATAAAATTCATTATAAAAGAGCTAAATTTAAGCCAAAAGAAAAAATAAATAAACAACTTTGGAAGCAGAGAATAAAACTGGTATAAATTGGAAATAAAAAAAATGTTAATTTGATGTCAAAATAAAAAAAAACTCAATAGCTTGTATTCCCACCATGAGCCCTAACTACGGCTGTCACTAGATCACGCATGCTTCTGATCAGAGCGGCAAATTTCTCTTGAAGAATTTGGTTCCAATCCGCAATGAGGGCTTCTTCTAACCTGTTCTAGGTCTGAAACTCCACATCGCTGTGGTGAACACGTCGTCCCAACATGTCCCATGGAATTAGAGTCAGAGCTCCATGGTGGCCATGGGAACAATGTAATGACAACTTCTTCTAAGCTCGCATGACCCTTGCAATGTGTTGGACGAGTATTATCTTGCATTAAACGAATATTCTCACCTACGAATGGCGCAAAAGGCATTACATGTTCCTCTAAACATTGATGTAGTCGTCGGCAGTAATTGTCTCACTGTATTAGCAGTCAATCATATGCCCGCTCACATCACACCACACCTCCACTGAATGGCACTATTGGCAACAAGCAGGCTTCAGCAAAACGCTAGCCTACCCTTCTACCCACCCTATCGCGACCATCTGTATAGGGTGAATCAATCTAGACTCATCAGTAAAGAGTACGGGGGACCATTTTTCAAGACTCGTCAGCATGTTCCTGTGCAAATTTCAAACGCTGTCGCCGATTCCCTGCTGTTAAAAGAGAACCTGTTGCAGGTCTTTTGGATCTGAATTCACCTTCATTTAAGCACCAGGGAACTTTATACACCGACACTATGTTGTTATGGACGTCGTTCAACTTTTGCATTAGAGTAGATGCTGTCACCGTGCTATCACGTAACGCCTGCATTCAAAGAAACCGATCCTGGATGTGATTTGTTGCTCTTCGTCTACCTTCTTGTGTACTCTCCTGTTTCCCGAAAATTGTGCAGGCCATTTGAGACAGTATTTTGGCGAATTTCTAGAGCGTTTGCGACGTAACGCAGACTTTGTCCGTAACTTTTAAAACCAGCAGCTTGAGCAATTTATTTGAGACCCACGTGTCTTATTTTCTTTTTTCAAAACCACTACGCGAATAACTTTCGTAGAAAATGGAATAAAGCAGCTTTCTTTGCAACGCACAATACTGACGCAAATCTTCTCTGCTATGCTCGTATGAGGTGCGCCCGCGGATTTCACTCTAAACCAATTGTAACATGTTCAAACCTAATCACTTAAAATGCAACACTATTACATGCCCACAATTCATGTGCAATATTGGAATATTTCGAAAAAATCAAGCGTCCGGTTAATTTTGCACCTCAGTTTATTATAAAGTTGATTTGCAAGAATTGTACCACCTCGGTCACTATTAAGATAGAGGTGTAAGTGTTATTGAAATATTTTTTCATTAATTCCATAGTCTTCATCTTCAAGAATACATGTTCGTATAAATTACAGAAAAGTAAAAGGAAGCGAAATTAACTGAAATTATTTACCAAAATTTTTGTACAGAGGTAACGTATCTATCTAATTACTGCAATTAGTGTTAAAAGTGAGGAGAAATACACTACCGGCAGCGTGCTCAACGATCTGTCTCTAATTCACGCGCATTTATGACATTAATCGCGATGATTCTTTTTTTGGAGCTACTGCACTCGGCTACCCTCATATAATTAGAGATAATTAGAGATTTATGGATAGGAGGAAGGTGAAAAAGCAAATTGTATACGGAATAGCACGAGTTGGTTCAGTACATACATACAAGCATAAGCTCTTGCTCGAAGTACACTTGTGATATAATAATAATGTAATAATGATAATAATAGAAATGAAGCGCGCGCATTTGCGTACACGCGAAAGCAGACTCATCGCTTTTTCGGACCTCGATAATATGTATCGAGTATTAAGATTCATTGTCGCGACAATTGTACTTGAAAATCGCGAGCACGTGAGAGACTCGTAGTAAGCCAAGGTCTCTCTTTATGTCTAATAGTGAAAAAGCCGGTTAATGTGGTGCTATCTCTTTCTAATGCATTAGACACGTGGAGCTACTTTTATGCGCCTAACCATGTGCGTTAAAATAGTAAATGCAAAAGATGAGAAAGGGCAAAACGATATAAACGGATATTTAGCTGTAATTGTAGACCTGCTGAAACTCGTGTTTTGATGTTGCACATACCGTTTTACGTAAGACGTGTAAACACACTTTATAAGTGAGATTTTACAGTTAAACATTGAGAGCAATCGTACATGCGTCGGTCGGTTCCCGAGTAAAACGAGCATTTTTATAGCATGCGGAGATTACATTACGAATTTATAAAATTTCCGCTCCTTAATTAATATACATTTCCATATATACAAGTTAATGATTATCGTTTGCCATTATTGTTATCATATAATGTTATCTTTTCAGGAAATTGAACCAAAACAGTTTAATATTAATAAATTTTCCGCAGGTTTATTTACTAAAGGGCAATATCGGATATTATCTGTATCGGATTAAGGTGGGTTGCTAACCTTTATCGAGTCAGTTGTTATATAACTATTTTTTTTTTTTGGAAAAAATATGCTGGGAATTTGCAACAGTTTCACTGGTCAGCACTGCAACTTATAATTTTAAATAACAAAAAAATAAACAAAAATACAGTGGAACTTCTCTAACTCGAACTTCTAAAACTCGACTTATTCCGTAAGTCGAATATTTTTGGCGAACAATGAAGTTTGAATATTATTATATAGTATTTTTGTCTCCCTAACTCGACTTTCTATTTCTCGACTTTTTCTATTACTCGACATAATATGCGAACACGTAGGTACACCTAACTCGACATTTTCGGGGAATTACGGAATTATCTCTTTGAATCAGCAATATGAACAGGCAGAAACGTGTGCTGGGTGCCTTCGGAAGTGCAGTTGTGTAGTACGCGTGACAAAGTGTACGGTAAATATGTCGAAGCGAAATTTAAAGTGTTTAACATTGAATGAAAAAATAAAATTAATAGCAGAGGTGAAAAAAGGGGAAAAGAAGAAGAAAGACATTGCGGAACAATTTGGGATCCCTCATAATACGCTATCGACAATTTTAACAAATAAGGACAAACTTTTGGAAAGAAAAAATGATACGTTTAACAATAAACGAAAAATGCTTAAAGCTTGTGTTAACGATGATATTGACGAAGCAATGTTCAAGTGGGTTACTACCGCACGTGCTAAAAATATTCCTCTTTCGGGGAGTTTAATTAGAGAAAAAGCGAAAGAATTTGCCGCTGCCTTGGGACGGGAGGAATTTTCAGCTAGTATAGGCTGGTTGGATAAGTTCAAGAGTCGACATAATATCGTCCAAATGTCACTGTGCGGTGAAAGTGGTTCTGCAGATTTTCAATGTGGTGAAGAATGGCAGAAAAATGTTTTACCGACTTTAATCAGCCAGTATGACAAAAATAATATTTTCAATGCTGATGAGACGGGGCTTTTCTTCAAATGCTTGCCCAACAAAATCCTTGCATTTAAAGGACAAAAATGCTTTGGTGGTAAAAACAGCAAGGAAAGAGTAAAGGTTATGGCTGGGAGTAACATGAGTGGTTCTGAAAAGCTAAAATTGCTTGTTATTGGCAAAACAAAACATCCTCGTTGTTTTAAGAGTATAAAGTCACTGGAAGTGGATTACGAATATAACAGAAAAGCGTGGATGACAAGTGAGATTTATGAAAAGTGGTTATTAAAGCTTGATAAGCAGTTTGCAGTCCAGAAGAGAAAAGTTTTGCTGTTCGTTGACAACTGTCCGGCGCATCCCAAAACCGTAGCAGGAAAGCTGAAGAATATTAAATTGGAGTATTTTCCTCCTAATCTAACCTCAATCTTACAACCGATGGACCAGGGAATTATAAAAAATCTAAAGCAACATTACAGAAAACGGATTATTATGAAAATTTTGGCTCATTTGGAAGAGCCAACATTTACTTCAAATGTTTCTTTACTTGATGCAATTAAAGATCAAAACAAAGCATGGAATGACGACGTAAAGACGCAAACAATTGCAAATTGCTTCAGAAAGGCGGGCTTTGGTAAAGATGATTTAGTGCAGGATGCTAACCACTGGGATGAAGGTGATATCCTTCCACTGTCTGAATTAAAAAATTGGTGGGTCTTATACAGAACTGCAATAAACACAAATGATGTTGAATTTGAGGAGTATGTTGATGTTGATCATGATGTGTCAACAATGGATTTCCCAAGTGATGAAGACATTTTAGAAAGTGTAATACAGCACCTTGCTCCTAATGAAATAGGTAAGTTTACCCATCCATGTTTTCTATGTTCCAAGATGCCAAATTTTATTATTGTCTTAGATACAGATGAAGACGAAGATACTAATGAAAACCAAACTGATACAACTGGCATACCTACACTCAACGAAGCGTTTTCTGCCATCGAAAACTTAAGATTTGTTTCATCTAGGGAGAATGTGCCATATGCATTGCATGGTTCCTTAAATTTACTAGAAGATTTTATAACGAATGAAAAATGGACCAGTGTAACTCAAAGAAAAATTACTGATTTTTTCAATAAAAATTTGATGCAGCTTTTTTGACGTTTTAACGAATTTTCTAAGTTACTAATATGTAGTATTAAATGTATAATACATAGAAATGAACTTTAAGATTCAAATTTTACGTAATTTTCCGTAACTCGACATTTCCCTAACTCGACTTTTATTCCCTGTCCCTTGAAGGTTCGAGTTAGAGAAGTTCCACTGTACGACACTTTATTTTTACGTTTATGTTTTGTAAATTCTATTGATCTTGCTCAAATGTTTAGTGGCAGTATGTAAACAATACGTATAACAAACTCTACTTTAATTACTCGATTTAACCTTTTAGTGAAGCCTTAATCAATTACTTTTTTTAATATTTAGCTGACAGTGTCCACTACATCCACTTTTATGGTTCTAGTTATATACAGCTACTTCTGGGGCCTTGCAGGGTTCAAATATTGGACCGCTGCTTTTTAATATGTATATTCATCAACCGCACATGATGACATTGTCACGTCTGTTAGATGTTTAGGATTTATTATGCGCAACTGTTAAGTCTTATTAATCCGAACACTCTCCCCCCACTCGAGACTTTTATTTCGTTTTAGAATGTACAAATTTGTGATATATCATGTTCCTCAAAATTAGACGCCAAGTCGAGTTTTGTCGCTTAAAATAGACTATATTGGTGTCCCAGAACTCGCGTCCCAGAGAAAAAAGAAGAAATCACCATAAAACGACAAGTAAATAATGCCCAAAGAAAAGAAATTCGTATCTTGATCGGCATTGAAGAAAAGAGCATTCCAATTTAACAAATCAGGGCATTGTAAGACATCCAGGAACAATTTTTTATAATTGTTGCTAGGTTACATACTTTATTAGGTTGTCAATAAACTCTTCGGCTATGAAATTTTTAATAAACGTTAGTGCCAAAGTTTCTTTCAAATCCCTTCAAATCACTTTAGTACCGCCGTCGTTTTCTACCGTGCTTTTATTATGTATCCTGCTGCGGATTATGTGGAAATGTTGATAATTTACGGAAAATGTGGAATGCTATAGAGGTAGCAAGGGTTTATGCCCAACGCTTTCCTAACAGGAGTCATCCCGATTACAAAGTTATCCTCATGACTATCGTACGAACAATCGAGATAAACAAAATTTTACATAATAGAAAGGCGATTGGTGGTGCGCTCAAGACTGTGCGTACTGTTGAAAACGAAAAGGCTATTTCAGATGCCTTTGAAGAAGGTACTGAAAGCATTAGAGAAGTTGGACAGGAATTGAATATTTCGAAAACTTCTGTACATCGAGTGATGAAGGCTGAACGACGAAATTCGTAAAATTCGGGTGTGCAGCATTTTCAGCCAGAAGATTACTCTGCCAGACCGGAGTTCTCTAAGAACTATCCTAATATTTGTATCTCGGATTTTGTTTACTTATGAATCAATTTTCGGCAGACAAGGATGCTACAATGCGCGTAATTGGCACAACTGGGCAGAAGAAAATCCACATGTTCTATTTGCATGAGCAGTTCAAAAACAATTTTCCGTAAATTTGTGAGCTGGTCTATTAGGGAATCGTGTGGTATGTCTTCAATAGAAATTAGTTTACATGCCGTCTAACTTCTCTCTTTATCTAGAACCTTTTAAATTGCCTGCATGGTTAACGGAACACATTTCCGCAAAATTATTGAACGCAGAACTTCGCAATTTGCTTGAAGACATTCCACTTCTTTTTCGTGTTAACAACTGGTTGCAACACAAAGGCGCACCAGCACACTTCATTCGAGAAGTTTGAGAAATTTTATATCAATAGTATCCTGATCGGTCGTGGCGGTTCACGGGGTTGGCCTGCGCGGTCCTCTGATTTAAATCCTCGGATCTCTTTCTTAGGGGTCGTCTTAAAAATGTTGTATACAGGTACCCTATTGCTATAGAAGAACTCATAGGTTACGAACAATGGTTACGAATTCTAAACTGAGCCTTTTGCGGCGGGCAGTTATGCTTGCAAATGAATGATGGCCACTTTAAGTATTTGCGCTGATTGAATTTTTCTTTCCTTTTATGATCACTTTTGGTTGTGTTGCTTCTGTTATTATTTTATACCTCTTTTTACGTAATTTTATTAGTGGTTATTACATTAGTCCTATAAATGAAATGCGACTCTGTTGAGCATATTATTATTATTAGCATGGAAAATCCGGATATGGCGGTTAATTCATATTCTGTACTTCCCTAACAGTAGTTAAGTTGCATATGCTTAACCTAAAGTCATGTGCAGAGTTGCTATATTTCGTCCGTACAACAGAATCGGACTAGGCGTCTCGTTTACGGCTTAGGACTAGTTCAAACATGCGAAGTAAAAAATATAATACTAAACAGCTACTGATGCGCTATATACTTTATAGAGATCATATTTATATAATAAATACAGGAGAATGATAGCGTTTTTTGTCCAATACATCCATCGAAAGCACAATTCGGAAAATAATTTGTCAACCATTTCTTATCCATTCACGACGAGGAGCTATCGATATATTTCATCAGAGGACGATGCCTTGCTAACATTAACAGAGCTTAACGAAAGCATATGATAATCTTTATAATTTATGTTTAACGATTCTAAAGTTTTTCCATGACATTTCCCTGCATGTCATGGAGAAACAATTAAGTAACGTATTTTCTTTAAACATGTCAAGGTAAAGTATATTATTCATTCGCATTATACGAGGTGCTACCAAGAAATTCCTGCAATGTGAAAAAAAAAACGCAATAAATTGTTCTACAACCTATTCACTACCATCCCCTTTTCAAAGTACTCTTCTTGTACATGAATAAGCCGATTTTAGTGACTGCAAACAGTGCTGGAAGTCTGCGCATATTAACGTGTTTAACACTGCCTACGGTTCAGTCTGAATCTCCTCAATTGTCTCACAACGGCGCTCTCCTTGAGTCAATTTCAACTTCGGAAACAGGAAGAAGTCACAAGGGGCAAGATCTGTAAAGTAGGGAGAGTGGGGTAGTACTGTAGTCTTCATTGAGGCTAAATACTGACGCACAACAATTGACGTATGAGTGCTTTGTCGTGGTGTAGGATCCATGAATTGTTGCGTCACTTAGCGTCGCTCGACAAGCTGACAATGTTACAAACGTCATGGATTTTTCTTCCTCGGTTTTGCAGGATAGCATTACTCACTTATGCTGGCGTGTTTACCATCAATGAATGACCAGAACGCTCATCATCATCAACCGACACACGTCTGGCTTAAAGCATCCTCACAAAGTTTTTCAGAGTTACCGCTACCGTTTTACCACGTTTGAAGCGTAATTTGATGCCCGTTTTTTGCTATTTCACATCAAACATTGTTGTGTCGCAGGATAACTCAAACCAAATTAACAAATATAAACATAAAAACTGTTTGTTACCACTTAGCAAAGTACTGTTTGACATACTGACTTAGTATAGATGTAGTTCACACCATCTAGCGCTATAGAGCTGTACTATCATTGCTTCGCGCGCCACATCTAAATTCCAGGAATTTCTGGGTAGCACCTTGTATGACAAGTACAACTATATTCTATCTATTATAATACTAAACACTGATTTATAAGGCATTATTCCACCAAATTTTACGCATTTCTTTTTCTTTTTTTATTATCGCTGTTATCGCGCAATAAAATATATTTAACATTTATGGAAATTATTATGGTTACATTATACAACAGAAAATCTATTAAAATACTATTAAATATTCTTAAATCTTAAATAATTTACAGTTTGTTTTGGCATGCTTTACTAAAATAATGCGAGGAGAAGTTAACCTACTTTTAAATACACTCAGGTCTCGTTTTATGCGATAAATGCGTTCCAAAAAAAATCGTATAAATTGAATTCGCATAAAACGCTTCATACTAATGATTCGTTCCAAAATTCTGAAAAACCGCATAAATTCAAATTTTAATTAAAAAATCAAAACAAAATCGCATAAAAAAATCAACAAAAATATATTTATTTCATTTACTTAAACAATAAAAGCAAAAACACGTTTAAAAAAAAATAAACAAAAATACAATATTAATTCATTAATTACAGAAAAAACAGAAAATGATCCAAAAAATAAGCTAATACATTTTTTAAGGAAATTCTGTAAATAGGTATGTGTGATTAATCTGAAGCACTGAATAATTGTCTGCATCGTTTTGGAATTGGTTCAACGTCACTTTCATCACTAGATGATATTAATCATATTGTCATCATATGGTAAAATATCATTTTCATCACTAGAATTTATCTCGTGAATAGGGGACGAAATCAACGAATTTTTAGGGGCTTCAATTGTTTCTTTTCTTGCAAAGTAATTTGTCATCAAACTTTGCGATTTTGAATTTTTAAGTTGCTTATGCAACTCTTGATATCCGGAAAACAGATCAGTCAGTCCGCGTTGAATCTTTAATGCTCTTTCCGTATCTGGATCCATATTAAGAATTTGATTTTGTAAAGCATTAACTGTGCTGAGGATAGCACCAATTTTTTTCGAAGTGAAGTGTTCAACAATTTCTTCGGAATCACTGTCTTCACTATCCACGTTTTTCTCAGTTCCAATAACTAAACTAATAACGTCGTTATCGGTTAATGGTTCTTCAGCTAAAAGTTTTTCTAAATCATCGTGGTTTAGCGAGTCAAATCCATCTCCACCAATTTGATGAGCTAAATCTATAATTTCATTAGTCAGTGTCGATATTTCCCCACCAGTACTTCTAGCAACACAATCTGGCCATGTGGTTTTCCAGCATGCATTTAATGTTTGCGGTCCCAGTTTAGAGATCGCTGATGCTGCCAGAATAATGCAATCCAAAATTGTAAATTTTTTCCAAACTTCATTTAACGTAAGTGATTCATTTTCAAGTTAGTTTAAAATGAATTGATAAGTGCGTTTTATGTAGTATTTTTTAAAAGTGGAAATTATTCCTTGATCTAAAGGCTGAAGAATGCTAGTTGTGTTGGGTGGAAAAAATTCGACTTTAATGTTTGGATGTTCCAAATGAGGATGGCCGGGTGCATTGTCTACAATCAGCAAAACTTTAAATTCAAGACCTTTTTTCTTCATATAAGATTCAACTTCTGGTACAAAGCATTTTTGAAACCATGCAGTTAACACTGAAGTTGTCACCCATGCTTTAGAATTTGCCATCCAATGAACTGGCAAACGAGTCAAATCCTTACCTTTAAGAGCTCGTGGCTTTAAAAACCTATTTACTACTAGCGGCTTTAACATTTTATCTCCTGAAGCATTACTGCATAGTAAAAACTTTAATGTTTCCTTGCAAGCTTTAAATCCACTGGCTCGTTTTTCTGATTTCGCAATGTAGGTTCGATTTGGCATCTTTTTCCAAAACAGACCAGTTTCATCAGCATTAAATACCTGATCTGGGCAATATCCTCCACCTTCAATAATTTTTTTAATTTTTCTGGGTAAGCTGCGCAAGCGCTCTCATTTGCTGAAGCTGCCTCACCTCTAATTTGAATGTTATGGAGGTTATTTCTTTTAATAAATCTTGTCATCCATCCTTTACTTGCTGTAAAATCCTTTGGCCTAGAAATTTACGGTTCAGTATCTTTAATTGTCTCATAAAATGTTAAAGCTTCTTCTGTGATCATGTATCCGCTAACAGGAATTTTCTTTTTCGTTAAGTCTTCAATCCATATAACGAGAGCTTTTTCCACTTTTTCAATTAACGTGTCTCTTGAATAAGAAGAATATTTAGTGCTTAATTTTGTGCCTGAAATTACGAATTTTCTTATTGAAATCTCATTTTTTTTAATAGCTCGAATTGTTGATTCCCCTAGTTTATATTCCTTTCTAAGTGCGGTATATTTTGCTCCTTTTGAAATGCGATCTAAAATTTCAATTTTTGTTTCCAGGGATATCGTTTGTCACTTTTTTTTAATTTTTTTCCATTGTTATATCCTAAATGATAAACAAACATTCAGCAAATAAAAAGCCACCAAAATTTATGATTTTTACACTTACTTTTTCCCAAAGTGAAATGTTTATTGAGGTTTAAAACTGATTTCAATTTAAATGTTAAAGCACTCGAATCACTCACTCACTGCGCCGTAATTAAACAAATGAACCAGCTAATAAAAAGGGCAATTCCCACAACACACATGAGTATCTTCTATGCACAGAAAAAACACTGCACCGTAATTTTAAAAAAACACCAGTTATTAAGAAGGGAAATCCCCAGTTTGTTCTTTCAATAATAACATACACACACAACACTCTTACATACGTATCGCCTATGCATAGAAAAAACACAAAATAAAACAAACTACATATAACGATTATATCAGTGATGCAAACTTGGTTTAATTTAAAAACGGTAAAAAAGCTTAAAAAAACATCTAAAATTTCAAAATCTGTTAAAACTCTAAAAAAAAAATCGTTAATTTAAAAATCGCATAAATTTGAATTCGCATTAAAAAAATCCGCATAAAACGAGACCTGAGTGTACAGTGTTTACCTCAGTTATCAAATTAGCGTTCAAATGATATACATATATACTGTGCTACACGGTTTTCCAATTAAAAGAAACATTGTTTATTTATCAGGGACTCTGTTCGTATCTTATCGACTGAAATTAATTTTTGTCGATTTGGCGAATAAATTAGTTTGATGATAAGAGGTACTTAAATGAAATTTTTCTTATTTAGGGAGACGCCATTTTTACAGATAAGCTCAAATATGCTGCATTTATTTGGAAATAAAAGTAGATTAATTTAATTTTTAAATTAAAGTTTAATATTACTGAAAACAAATCCAGATTAATTCAGGTTACATATTAATTTAATTGTATAACAACGGTATTGGTAATTTTTATAGGCCTAGTTGTAATATTTTAGATCATATTGAATTAAGTAAAATCTTGAGATGATGATTTATGAAAGTTGTAATCTTATAAATTTAGTACCATATTATTTTAGACGATATCAGATATCAAATTAGTGCAATCCCGAGAAAATCTATTCAAGATAATGATCTTACGGTTACACAACTGATTATATAAAGTAGGACTACTGCAACAATGCTAAAATAAATATGGATATACTACATTTTTATATTGATTTAGTAATAATAGAACGTTTAAGTTTCTAACACAAAAAAAAATCAGGGATAATGGCTTTATTAATATTGATTTTTCTAATAAACTAAGTTAATTTAATTCATTCTTCTTCTTCTTGGCCTTCCTTTAAGACGTAGTTCTGTGCTATAAGAATGTTTTCTATATGTTGTATCATTTTTTCTAAGACGGCTCCTTCTTCTTTTAGTATTGGGTTTATTATCTCTTGCCTTTTTAACCAATTGTGTATCGCCCATTCTAGATATGCCTTTGTTCCATAAACTTCTTTCTATAATCCAAGTATTATATATTATTATTATATATAACATATATCAGAAACGTTACATGTTTCTCTTGCGACTTAATTTCTTTATTTCGATTTTAGAGATGGTGATAACAAAGGAGTCATTAGCAATTACAATTAGCATTACTTCCACAGGTTTCCCTAGAATAGTGCAATTTGCGATTTTGCGTTTTTAAATACGTTGCTCGTTCCGTTAATACAGTGGATCGGTGTTGTGAGGACAAAAAAAAACGAACAAGATTTTAGTGCTATAAAGAAAGGCCCTTGAAATTTGTAAATAATTTTCTAAACTCGTGAACATTTTACTACATATTATTCCTCTCCAAAGAAACTTCTACCGTATGTTAGTTGCGTTTAAGAAATCGATTCCATTCTTAATATTGTAATATCTTCATTTCATGGGATTGGTTTAATGAATTTTTTTCTGTTAGTTATTTATCAATTCGAGTGTGTTAAAAGGTATTATAAATTAGTGCTGTCAATGATGACATGGATAAATATTAATGGAAGAGTCTCCTGAAAAGCCGGCCTTAATAAGAGCAACCGCACATTGCTTCCACATATATTAAATAAATCGAGTTGAAATCCATGAAATAAAATCGAAAATATTAGCTTTGTTTGAAAGGGCACAGGTAATTTGCACGCTATTGAATCCGCTTGAGCTTTACTTATAAATCCGGCGCCCTAATCCCACATGTAAAATGCACTCTTGCACTCTATAATCATTTGCATACTCATTATCCGTAAGCGGAGAGATACAGAGACATACCTTCTTAAAAGTTATATCTTACCATAGTGCTCCCAAAGGATAACTACATGATCATTTCTATGTATCATAGTATTTCACACATCTATTGTATGTATTTTGTAATTAACTATATTCCTTTTTTTTTTCTGTAAAATTTAGTGACTATATTTTTATATATGTATTTTTATGTTGGATTTTTAACTATATGTATAGGAATAAAATATGATAGAAAATTCATTCATGTTTAGAGTGCAATTTACCGGTCAGATTAATGGGCAATGAAGAAACCGGAGTGCAAAATACCTGTAGGATTACATTGACCTGGGGGTTTGGCGTGCAATTTACGTATACCCGTTTGAAAGACTATTTGCAGTTTGAGTGCCTTTTATTGCATTCATTCATTATCTCACTATCAGAAGGTCCAATAAGCTGGCCACCGCGATCACCAGATCTCGGTACTATAAAAAACATATTTTTACATGATACCCCCACAATTACAGAAAACATGAAGCAACGTATAAGAAATGCTTTTCTCCACTTGCACGATATGGCTGAAAATGTAAGGCAGTCTATACAGAGAATGTGCACAGAGCAGAATGGTAACAGATTCGAGCATTATATGAATTAATATTAATTTATTATTAAGAAATCAAAAAGTATACCTAATAATTTTGTATTATATTATGTATGTAGCAATATTAGATGTACTGAATATTTAATAGTATTAAAGATATTTCCTATAAAAGTGGAATATCGTTGAAAATACTATAAATAAGTAAGATAATTTTACAGGGAATTTGCTGACAATATTGAAAAATATAGGTTCCATTTAAAAAAATCGAGAGAAGCGTTTGAATTTCGATAAATGTGGTGCGACCTATTTAACACCCTGTATATATTTTTATATTATACCATATTGAAACATATAAAGTTAACACTTTATATGTTTCAATCCCAAGCTGATATCCAAAGAATAATTCGACGCACGATACCCATCTTCAGCCTACGCTTTAGAACGTCAGACACTGCAACTGTAAAAACATTCCAATATAACTAAAACTAGTTGCCGGAAGTGCACATAACCATATATCACTGCTAAGGTAATTTAGGTGGCTATCGAAATAATCTCTAAAAAATATAGCAATCCAATTAAAATGAAAAATCTGAAGGAGGGTGCGGGAATTTGTAGCACCCTGTATATACGTAAATAATTTTACAATATCCTCTGTGATATACTATATTCGTACAGAAAATCTTACTTTCCTATCTTTGTTAGTTTTCACGACAAACTCCGTCGAGACACTAATGGTGCACCCGGTATAGTGTAGTTTTCTTTAAGCAGAATTTTTCTGGAACTTGAATTTGTGTTTAAGTATCCATAACAAAATCGTATGGCATGCCAATGAATTTTTACGTTTTTTATCATTTCTATCAATTATAATAAAATGTTTATTTATAAATTAATAATAATAATAATTTGTTTCGCAACGACGATTTTATCGACTAATTGGCGGCGACGTTCTGATAGAATAGACAAGCCATCTCGATTCCACAACTGCCCATAATTCTTGTTGTATTTAGGCTTAGCGTGAAATACTTGTTGTTTGATACCTGTTCAGACTATCAATTGGATTATCTGATGAATGCGTAGGCCATTCCAGAACATCAATTCTGTGTTGGGCAAAAATTGTTTTACTTTCCTACTCCCACGCTTAGGGTCATGTCTCTCATTTGAAAGGTATTCCCTCTTCTGCATATGGTTATATGGTAGCATTATCTTTTCAAATATTGTGACATAATCCAATTGATTTAAAGTCATTAATCCAATATTTACGACATGTACTGTAGTACGAAAACATTACCAAATCATGATCTTAAAGTTGCAATGTTCTATTGTCTGTAATTTGTGTTGTAACTTAAACGCTATATTTATCGATGGTGTAACATTCACTGGAATCGTAAAATACTATTTTACTTTCATCTTTCCACAAGATGTTACTCCAACGTTCTTTCGGCTTTCACTAGTGAGAGAGCATCAGGGCTTTATTTAATAACGAAGTTATCGACCATGTTTTTCCGTCTTTTCTTGTCACCATTATACTTGCAGAATAGTTTAAGATCTTTTAAATAAACTTATGTTTTCTTCACGTATTTCTTAGTGTTAAAATTAATCCACACTTATGCCTTTCACAAAAGATTTTTTTAAATTTAAATTTCAAATTCTTTACAAGACTGTAGTAACATATTACATGTTTGTAACACAAAGGTACTACAGATCTTACATTTTAAAAGGATTACATTCTCCTCACAATGCGGATAAGAGCTATTATTTTGACCTAGGATTTATAGTCTTCAAACTGTAAAATAATGGTATTTCGTAACTAAATAAACAGATTCCTGGATATTAATGCACGTATCTTTAGGACTTTTAGTCTACACATGGCATTCCTGTTATTTGTACGTAATATAAACTACATATTTTTCGATGAAATTCTTATACCAATACTTGTTCTTAACAAGTATATCAACATTACCTATTAAGATCCAGTAGTGGTATAAGAAATTACATCAATGAATAAAAAAACTTAAAAAATAAATTGGAGCCATTGCCGTTGAAGGTACAAATGCCTAAAAGCGTGTATCCTTACAAAAAAGTAACTTACAAACTCTTAAAATACATTTCATTAATGGACAAAAAGAAATTTTATACTTTCATACATCATATTCGATAAGGAAATAACGGTGCAAAAAACATAAAAAGACAAGTCTTATTTTTGAATCCGATACACGTGTTTGTGGGACAAGTTTGTGGTCGGATCCAATAAACAAACACAACAGGTGGTCTCACATGGTATGGTAAGTCTTAGCCAGGAGATTATCGTACAAGACTTGTTACCTGCTCCACTTTGATTAGCATGTGATTTGCATTTCTACTAATTATTATTCAAAATTATAACAAATTAGTAGGCTTGCTTAATATACGAGTACGCACTTAAGTAATTACTAAGAAAATGCCCTCAATTAATATATGTGAAACAGGTGCACAGGCCTCCCTGTAATTCGTTAATAGCGTACAGTTGCATTATTAAATTAAAAGAATAAATTCATTTAAAGAACCAAACTAATTTCTTCGAAATATTTTACTAATTTATTTTTTGGCTCCCTTTCATTGAGTATTTGTATTACGTGGGATGGTATATATTGTATATAGATGATTAGTAGGTAGTGTTCAAGCTGTTTTGCTGTTTAGAAAGATAAGACACAAGCCGATATCGTCGAAAATTTATCGCTTTTGGGGGTTAGTGCGATATCTGAGTTTGTAGATAAAGTGAGACAATATCTTTTTTGTCATTAACATTAATGATATATTTTATAGTGGATTGTGAGAAACAATATTATTTAAAAATTAATACTTTTCTAAGAATATCTATGAGAAAAAAATGTTATTTTTGCTTTTGAACGTGTACTATCAACGCAATGTTTGAATATATACTTGTAGTTATGCTCATATAAATCTAATACAAAATCTTTTTTTATTTTGAGTTTGGTTCAATACATATTCTTTGATTGTCAGTTGGCAATTTGAACCGTAACCAAGGTTTTTTAATGTAAGATAGGTGTATATGCTTGCGGAAGAATCCGAAGTACCAATATATATAATGGGTGTTTCAATAAGAGCGCAAGATTTCAGTGTTCAATAAAACATGGTTTTCTGTAGCAAAGTATTGAAATATTTATTGATTTAGAAAATATATATTTGGGAATTATGTATGAAACAAAATATCTTGTAAATAGCCGCCACGGCTTTGCTGGCATATGCGTACCCTTTTGACGAAATTTTCAATAACGTTATTGAATACATGTGGTGGTATTTCATTGAAACAGCGTCTAATTTCGGCTTTCAATGCTTCAATGGTTGCAGGCTTATTGGCATAAACCTGTGACTTCAGATAACCCCACAGCCAGAAGTCTAAAGGCGTTAAATCGCAAGAGCGTGAAGGCCAATTCTGGTCACCAAATCGGGAAATGACACGACCAGGAGCAAACTCGTGCAAGATCGTCAATGTTTCACGGGCGGTATGACATGTGGCACCGTCCTGCTGAAACCACATGTCGTCAAGATCAATAGCTTTCAAATGAGGCACAAGAAACTGTGTTATCATAGCACGATAACGTTCGCCATTCACCGTTACTGCATTACCTTCTTCGTTTTCGAATAAAAACGATCCAATTATTCCTCCAGACCATAATGCACACCATACAGTGACCCGTTGTGGATGCATTGCTTTCTGATGAATCATTCGTGGATTTTCTAAGCCCCAAATGCGACAGTTTTGCCTATTAACGAAGCCATCGAGGTGAAAATGGGTCTCATCACTGAAAATGATTTTGTTTGCAAAATCAGCAGGTTGCTCAAGGATCCAATTGGTGAATTCTCTTCGCTGTTCATGGTCTACTGGCAGAAGTTGTTGAGTCAGTTGGATTTTGTAGGCATGCAGCTGTAAATCTTTAGTGAGAATTCGCTGAAGAGTGCCTGTTGAAATGTCCAATTCTTGTGCCCGATGGCGAATTGACGTCTCTGGCCTTTCTGTCACACTCTCGCGAACTGCCGTGATGTTTTGTTCTGAACGACCTCTACGAGCTCGTATCGTGTGTTTCACATCACTAACCGAACCGGTACTTTCGAATTTTTCGATTATTCGTTTAACCGTAGATGAATTAGGCACATTATTTCGACCGAACATTGGACGCACTTTACGAATAGTGGCAATTAAACTTTCACCATTTTCATAATAATTTTTGACAATCAGGACGCGTTGTTCTACCGTTAATGCTCCATGTTTACTAACTCCCATCTGTCAACTTTCGATCTGCCACGTCATAATCATGTGACGTTATGACTGTCAAACATGGCGCGCAATTCAAATCTTGCGCACTTATTGAAACACCCATTATATCTGATTTCGAAGGACCAAATGTGTATAAATAATTTATATTCGGCTCTCGTAATACCAAATGTTGGGCTTGTATTCAGCTCGCGAAGGACCATCTATAAATTTGTATCTTGACCCACCGTTCACGGGGCGTAACTTCCGTATAAGCTGGTTATTTATTTTGGTTGGTGGCAGTTATATTGAAATTCAGGAGTGTTTTCTGAGTATTTCATTTATTTAACAAAAAACACTTAAAACCTAATTTATTAAGATAATAAATCTTGCAAATATAACACTTAATGTAAACTTAAAACTTTAAATTCTTTACTGTTATGTGAGACTATGTCTCTTGTTGTTAATATGATACTATTTGATATGAATGTTATGAAAAGACTGTGTGTCTTGTACTGTTGTTGAGTTGATACTGTTGAGTCTCTTGTTGCTGGTATGAGACTCTGATTGATAACTGTTCTACAAATAAGTAAAAATATACCACTACCTAACTATTATATAATTAAAATGTGCGTATATTGCGATGAATATTGTTTTGTTTGATGTCATAACGGGGAATTGGCTAGTATCTCGTAGAAGTTATACCTATTGGCAACAATACCCAAGGCTTAAGGTAGGGTGTTAAAATTCTAATCTTAACTAATGAATATGTAATAAAATATCATTAGTAATTAAGTATTGGTGTTATAAATCTAAGTATGGTCATCCCTTGTTAAAGAAATAAAATTTATTATACTTATCTAAGGAACGTAATCTTAAAAATGAATATACAGATTAAATCCTTTGTTCACTATGACCCTAGGCAATAAAACGAGTGGTCTAATGTATAAAGTAATAAAAATAAATTTAAATATACCTAAAGGATGCCGCTTCTTATCTAAAGAAAGTTTTACAATTTGAATACGATAATAAAAGTATGTTATACAGTGGTTTAAACTTGAAAATGCACGTTGAATATTTACAAAATTGGAAATTTTATACTTTAATTCTTTTATGCTAAATTTACTTATATCTAACATAACGTGCCTTCAAAAACTTTCCTCATTAGAGACGGTCATGTTTTTGATAATGACTGGTTACAGTGCACGTAATCTGTCACAAACGTATCATTTTGAATGAGCATGGCCGTCTCTAATGAGGAAATTTTTTGAAGGCACGTTATGTAAATACATATATATAATTTAACAAATTTCGTTTTATGACAAAACAATTAGCGATATTGAAGAAGTATATCTGATTTTTATGTAATTCTTGACCATTTTGACCCATCGGACGTTACTTTGCGTGATAGTACGGGTAACTTCTGTCTATCACCAGCAGATCGATTTTCAATGATTGTCGTTATTGAAGTGTGCAATGGCACATCTTCGAATGCAATATATCCGTGATTTTTATATAATTCTTGATCATTTCGACCCTTCGCGCGTTACTTTGCGTAAAAGTGCGTTTAATCTCTCTTATCACAAACAGATCGATTTTCAAGGTAAGATTGGCTTACAGGAATTTCCAATTAGAAGCAAGAAAACATTTTAGTGCAATATTTGAAAGATCACCCATTTGAAAGTGCTAGAAACGCTATTCTTCGAACAAATTTTCCTGGTTCTCGACAAACGGCAAGTCAACGCATAAAAGAAAGAAAATTACGATACCATATCGCATGCAAGAAGGTTTACAGTAGAGATGGTTGCTCTGAACCGAACCTGTTCCTTTGAACCTAGTTCGCGTGCCGGAGCAGGTGCACCTAGTTCGCATTTTCCAAAAGAGTAGATCCGATTGAAACGATTCCGAGTCGTACAATTCTGATTCCGATCGTTCAAGTCGGAGCGTCCGAGAGTTGATCTTGCAGTTGCACCTACCTACATATTCGCATCGTATTATGTAAAAGAGTAGGTCCGCCTGGAACGAGTCCGACTAAGCGAAGCGAAATATGAGAAATAAACGACGCAACTACTTCTATATGTATAAATAAATACAACTGGCAATTGTAGTTGCTGCGATTCCGAATAATTGTATATAGCAATTGTGCAACCAAATATATTTATTTTTTAATAATTAGTATGATTTCTAGTCATATGAAAAACTAAATTTTTAGCTACACAAAAAAATATATAATAAAAAGTAAAAATAATAAGAACTAATACATAAAAAATAGTTTTAATTTTTGTATTTAAATCTAAATTAAGTCATCGTTCATATTCAGGAAAACTAGTTTTTCTACTTTACTCGCACTTAACCGTGTTCTTCTTTCATTTAAAATATACCCCGCTTTAGAAAAAAGTCTCTCGCATGGAACTGAAGTAGCCATTGCACAACAAATTTCCTTTACAACGATACTTAGATTCGGGAATAAATATTCACTGTCCTTCCGCCCACCACTGAAATGGATCCTGATTTCGATCAGCCATTTCACACAACTTTTGTAACACATTCTTTGGCCACATAAATTACATTTAGCAAAGTCTTTATCAACTACAGAAAAAAAATTCCATACAATACTGGTTTGCCTATTAGAACTCATTCTTAAATATTTATAAAATTTAAATTAAATTCCACAAAACTACAACCGACAACAACAATACTTATTATGCAACTAATCGAAATATATCCTATTTAGTAAAGGAAGGTAGAGAAAATACAAATAAACCAAGTGATGTGTTTATTTTAATACATCATACATTTATAGTCTTCACCTTTTTGTAACAGTAACATTATGTCTCTCGACTAGACATGATATTTTTTGTATTAGAAATAGGCGATAATACTATATTTATGGTATTATTTTTGTGATTATTTTTTTGTGTATATCGTATGCACTTTAATTTAAAAAAAATTCTATAAATTGCAATCTGACACCTCATTTAAAATGTAATAAGTTAACTGCTATTTGTATATCCAAGCTGTGTGCCTAAGTAAACATAAAGATTACCCTGACTGATCGGACGCAAAATATGACTCATAATCGGTCGGTGTCGGAACTGATTTGTGCACCTAGTTTGCCGCACCTAGTTCGGAACTGAAATCCGGGTAGGTGCACCTACTCCGCTCAAGGAGTAGGTTATATCATCTCTAGTTTACAGAAGTAATCCACCCTACGATGTCCTTCAAATGATATGAATTATGGACCTGATTTTTGAGAAAATGTAATCTTTTCCGATGAATTGTTAATTTTTCAGAAGCGTATCTGGAGATTTTAGAGAATGTAATGCTGTTGCCAATATTTCAATCATACTCGAATAATACTTTCATTTACTATCAAGATAACAGCTCTCTGCAGGCTGCTATGGTTTGCCAATCAGAAGGTTATATTGTTACCTGGGCTATGACACAGCCATTTAAATCCAAATTAAAACGTTAGAAATTTAATGGTAAAACGTATTTACGATAGAAATTTAAGATTTTTAAAATGGAAATGAATTATGCACAGTAATTGAGAACTCTTGGCAAAAATTAAGCCAAGATCAGGATCTTTGGAGAAATCTTGTTTTGTTAATGCCAACAAGATTTCACCAAGTTTTAGAATCTAATATAGCTATGATTGTTGACTAATTTTTGTAATTATCTGCATAATTGTCAAGCATTCGGTGTCACGACAGTATTTATCGTTTTATTATCAGTATCATATCAAGTGTTAAAAGTACTATTTTTATAATTTATTCATAATCTATTGAATATGTCAAACCAAAATCAGTTTATATTAACAAATAATCATAAAAACATGATAACTTGATTAATCTACGAATGTTTGTTATTCTATTTCAGCGAACAATATATTTTTTACATACTTTCTTATCAAATTCAAACTCTTTATATTTGCAATAGTAGCTCCTGTCATCATTAGAAAATTCGATTTATCAAAATTACACAATTAAAGTCAATATTTGTTACCGAAATAATTTTAGGTTTCAGTCGTAAAATAGCAAAGAATTGTAAGTTGTCTATATCCAAACTAACCTAAATGTTGTGCTTTTTAAGAATTTCCAATTTAAAAATTATTACTAGTTTATTAATTTTTGAATATTTATTATACACGACACGTGACATATTAAAATTTTAAATGTACTAAGCGTTTTAGCTGAAACTGCAACATTCTGTTTAGTAATTGGAAAAGATAACATACATTATCTAAGTACACAAGATATTTTTAATTACTTATATCCTATCATTTTATTAATTTGACCCAATAGTACTTTTTAATTAACTAAAAGGGGGAAGAGTTGGCATACTTAGTGTTACATTAAAAAGTGCGCATTAATACCATTTTGCGCAATTTAACATTTTTTTAGCACGAGTATATTTAGTTGAAATAACATTTATCTGATCCGAATCTTTAAATTGTATATTCAGCAATTTTCTATAAAATTCATAAAATCAAAACAAGGCGATAATCTTATACTTTTATTTTTGAGCAGATATAGATATCGCATGTAAAATATACAAACATATTTACTTATAAATATACATTGTATATTATCTCGGCGTATTATCCTAAATGTAGTAATTTAATTATAGTAATTAGGTATTTAAATAAAATTACTTTGTATATTAAAAAGATTGTTTTATAC
Organism: Melolontha melolontha; assembly: GCA_935421215.2. Classification (NCBI taxonomy): domain Eukaryota; kingdom Metazoa; phylum Arthropoda; class Insecta; order Coleoptera; family Scarabaeidae; genus Melolontha; species Melolontha melolontha. Next base: position 201,500,324 of record OW285235.1, on the reverse strand, counting down.
AGACTGTCCCGTAAAAAACGCCAACATTCATAATTCCGTTATTTATTGTCCGGTTTTATTTAAACAAAAAGTAAATTTAATAGCATCAAAAACACTAGCAGTGTTTTATTTGTTTTCAATTGTTTTCATTAATGTCAAACGACAGTCAAGTTTTTTATTTTAAATGGCAACATATATATTTTTGGCTCTATTCGGATTGGTTTTTTTTTCTGAATTCAACGATGTATAACATGTTTATTTTTGATAAACGTTTATTGCAAAAAAAAAACTTTATAAATTGCATCTTTGTCTTCCATTATTTTTAAATACTCGAATGTGTCATGAGTGTCATGACTCATGAAACATTGGAAATGTAAGTATTATAAATATTATTATAAGAAACAAAACACTTTACTATAAATGTTGAAATTGCCCGTCACCTTGTTTAACACATATCGCACATCTCCTAATAATAAAAAATAAAAAAAAACTTTATAAATTTCATCTTTCATTATAGTAGACTTGGCCCAGTCCACTAGCATTATGTCAATGTGACTTAAGTGTCAGTTTGACTTTATTAAGTTTTCTGTATTATTCTGTTTGAACGTTTTGCCGCAACAAAAAGCGTATTTTCGTTAAAAATGAATAACAATGAATTAACGGACATGTTACAAGTGTTCTTTGAATGTAATAAAAATCGCCTTCAAGCAGTTCGTCGGTACAGTGCTCGTTTTCCGGACAGAGAAGTTCCAGATTCGAAAATATTTCAGAGAATTGAAAAGAATTTAAGAAATTATGGATCATTTACCAAACCAAAAACACAAAAACGGAAATTCTCCGAAGATAAGGAATTAGATGTTCTTCTTGCAGTACAGCAAAATTCACGAACTTCGATTCGCGAAATTGCACATAATATTGGGGTATCAAAAACTACAGTTCATGGTATTTTAAGAAAACACAAACTTAAACCGTACATAGCTCGAAAAGTTCATGCATTAGAACAAAATGATCCTGGCCGAAGAATCCAGTTTTGTCGTTTTTATTTAAATGCATTAGAACTAGACCCGAATTTTTACAGAAGGATAATTTGGTCTGATGAATGCACTTTTAGCAACAACGGTATTTTTAATAGAAACATACATCGACAGTGGAGTGCAGACAATCCGAGATTTGTAATTGAAAATAATTTTCAAAGACGTTTCAACGTAAATGTTTGGTGTGGCATTTTAGGTGATCAATTAATTGGGCCATTTTTCATAGATGGTTGCTTAAATCAAGAAAAATACTACACTTTATTACACGAAAATCTCCAAAACTTTTTAGATGAATTACCTTTGGAAATTTAAATAGAATATTTTTTCAACAAGATGGGGCTCCCGCGCACAACGCCAGAGTAAATACTGATTTGTTGAACACCCAATTTGGAAATAGGTGGATAGGAACATCCGGTCCTATCGAGTGGCCTGCGCGTTCACCGGATCTTACGCCCCTCGATTTTTGGTTGTGGGCTTATCTACAAGATCGAGTTTATTTAACAACTCCAGAAAATGTTGACATTTTAAGACAAAGAATTATTAACACTTGTCAAGAAGTACCTGCCGCTTGTCTTTTAAACGCGACTTCGGAGTAATTAGGAGATGTGCGATATGTGTTGAACAAGGTGGCGGGCAATTTCAACATTTATTGTAAAGTGTTTTGTTTCTTATAATAATATTTATAATACTTACATTTCCAATGTTTCATGACACATTCGAATATTTATAAATAATGGAAGACAAAGATGAAATTTATAAAGTTTTTTTTTTTGCAATAAACGTTTATCAAAAATAAACATGTTATACATCGTTGAATTCAGAAAAAAAATACAATCCGAATATAGCCAAAAATATATATGTTGCCATTTAAAATAAAAAACTTGACTGTCGTTTGACATTAATGAAAACAATTGAAAACAAATAAAACACTGCTATCTTATAGTGTTTTTGATGCTATTAAATTTACTTTTTGTTTAAATAAAACCGGACAATAAATAACGGAATTATGAATGTTGGCGTTTTTTACGGGACAGTCTGTATTTAAATTTATTAAGATTATATCCATTAGTAATACATACGTTAATTGATTCGATTAAATTTTAACATTTTACATTATCACGTTCTCATGCTACTAGCATAATCTAACAGCATAAGTAGCCTAAAACCAATTAAGTGAATATTTTGATTACCATTTGTTTAAAGTATTGTTTCGATATTATTTCAGCAATATATGATGCTTTAGAATGTAACGCATGTAACAAAAGTTTTGAGAGAAATTTCGTAACTTATTTTCATCACTCAGAAACGGTTCGATTTACTTACTATTGCAGGGAATTTATTCAAGTAGGCTTTGTCAACATAAATATTGACAGTTCTCGAAGATAAACTTTAGTGTCATGGCGTACAAAATCGAAATCCGAAAAAGGATCTCTAATCTAGTTGACTGAATACGAAAGGTGGATATTGTAAATGTTTCAAGGATATAATATCTCCCGTGCAACAATTTACCGAACAGTGAGGGAATCTGAGGAAGGAATACCTTGTCTTAACCTACCAAAAAGCGGAATATCTCGGGTGCTGACTGATATCAGAGCAGGTAGACTGAGAGAAAGTGCAAAAGAATGAATTGGTGCATCTACGCGAACATTAGGAAGGCGCTATCGAGTATCACACATGACTGGACATTGGGAAATTAAAAGGATTGGAACTACATTTAGAAAAAGAAGAAAATGCCCAAAAAAAGTATTGTTGAACACTTTTCAAACAGCCGACTCATCGTTTTGGACGATGAAAAATATTTTACGTTGTCTAACTCTAAGGTAAAGGGTAATGATGGTTTCTATACAATAATGCAATCTTATTCTAGCTTGACCTAGCTTCTTGCTATTATGCCAGGGAAACAAGAGAATGGTTGCAGGTCAATTGTACCAAGAGAAGATAATCCACCTAATGCTCCCCAAGCACGATCCTTCGAAGAATTTTGCTCCTTATTAAGGAGCAAAGCTTACGATAATGAATAGGAGACTGATAACGAAAAAAATTAAGAAGAAGAATTTACCGAAACATTCGGGAAATTGATGTTGCCACATCCAATCACTTATTACAAAACAAAATTGTGAAGGATTGAAGACCATGGGGCTAGCTGCATTATACTATGTATATTCTTATTGTTTAGAAATGATGTTAATCGTTAATTTTTCACATAGTTTAATAAAAATTAAAAATTTGAACAAACAGTCGTATTCTAATGTGTCTCACTGTCTCAAAACTTTTGTAACATACTTAACCTATATTAATATGTAATGGAAACAAATTGAGGATTAATGTGACGATTGCTATGTAGTGTCTTATACAGGGTGGCCCAAAATGACCGAAGGGGTTTTAATTCCTTATAACTTTTTTATTATAATTTTTTTTTGGTTTTCAGTATTTTGTAAAGAAGACTTGGGCAATTTAAAATGGAACAGTACACAATTGAACAACGTGCCAAAATCGTTGACCTTTATTTCTCAAATCAACGATCCATTACGAGATATAATTTTTTTAAAAATATTCTCCATTAATATACTGTATCTAAAATTAAAAAAATTTAATAATTATGTCTTAAATAAGAAGTTATAATGAGCTCAAACCCCTTCGGTCATTGCGAGATATAATTTTTCATAATTAAATTAAAAATATTCTCCATTAATATACTGTATTTAAAATTTAAAAAATTTAATAATTATGTCTTAAATAAGAAGTTATAATGAACTCAAACATTATGTCTTAAATAAGAAGTTTTTAATGAACTCAAACCCCTTCGGTCATGTTGGGCCAACCTGTATTAGCAAAATTTATAATTTTTGTCCTCATATAGTATTAATGTTAATATCAAGGGAGAAATATCGTACACAGTAGGAATGTTAATGTTGTAATACACAAATTTCTAAAACGATAGCGTGCTAAATTCAATTTTTTTCAATCATTTCCATATTGATTGATGGGCGCAAACTATAATTCCTCAAATCTGTCATTATTTAAAAAGCTTTAGTACATTAATTTAAGCTATCCAGGTCAATTTTTACTACATTGTGTGTGAACAAAATGTTTGTAGTGAATGTATTGCTAAATATACACTATAACTGTAATTCAGTAAACAAAAACGAATATTTAATCCTACAGTAAAAGTACTAGAATTTCTTTTTGTGTGTTCAGTATTGTGGTGGATTTTACAAACAAATACAACGATACTTTGGAATGTTGTGCTTATATGAGTAATGAGTGAAAAGTGAAAATGATGTTGCTGTCAAATTCTTCTGTCTTTAAAATGTCAGATTTTATTATGTAGTTAAGGAGCAAATTTCACAACTCATTAACGAGCTTTTATTTTGAGTAGATTCGGTAAAATCGTCTCCTTACTATTCGGCGCATGATTTCTTGCTGGAACATTTTCAGAGATGATTTTTGAAAAATCTTTTTTCAGATTGTATATCTCGAAAGAAATACTGATCACAACCACCATTTTGACAAACATAACTTCAAATCTTTAAAGTATCGTCGCAAACTTCCTGCTGCGCGATTTATGCATTTATTATGTTCCAATTGCCACGTCTGAGATCTCAAGTTCTACAGCTTTACATATACCCCGAATGACCTCAAAATCAAACTTTTTATCCGCCAAAAGCTAGAACCAATATGTTACCGAGAGAACTAATTAATTAAAATCTTGTTACTGTTTATATTATTTATATTATTATTTGGCACATCCGTTCCTTTATGCCTTTCGTCATAAAAATGAATTAATGATGGGCAATATAACTTATTATTCATATTAAGAAATACGAAATTGTTCAGAACGGCTGAAAATATAAAAAAATGTAAAGGGTCGAAATGTATAACTTTGGGCATTAAGTTAACAGTTACAGTACAGTACAGGAACTGTACAGCAATCAATTCAATGGTATAACCGTGAAATATCAAATTGTTTGTGCCGATGTGTGAGAGTTCGCATTGCCATGCGCAAACAATGATCCTGCATCGCTTGTCATCTTTTCTTATCTCCCCAAAGACATCTAGCAAACAAATGGTTGTGTACCATTTGTTTGCCAAAATTTAAAGGTCTTCGATCCTCTGGCGGCAGTGTAGGCATATGCTCCCCCCCCCCCCCCCCCCAAAAAAAAAGAAACAGGGATCATTTGCTTCGAAATGCTTTTTGTGCTTTTTTTTTGTGTTTGACTCACGTTGAAACACACACCCTCGACTGCTGTTTGTTTTCAAGTGCATAGATTCAAGATTCATCACCTGTATGGATACCATACAGAGCTTTTGACACACTACGACTGGATTTTGTGAGCATTTCTTTGCACCAATCGCCACGAGCTTTTTTCCGAACGATTGTCAAGTTATGCGGGATCCAATGCGAACAAATCTTTTTCACTGCTAAATGTTCATACAATATCTTTTGTATCTAGGTTATATTAATGCCCAGGGATGCCTAAATCTCACGGGCTATATGATATGACGACCTTGCGTTATTAGTTCGCGTACAACATTGATGTTCTATGATACAACAAACAATTTTTGACAACCTTTTTTAAATTTGTTGGCTCACCAATGTACGGAAATGTTTTTGCGTAGTACCGATATGGAAATTACGGTGCATCTCTCTCTTCACCGTTAGTTTTCTCGTCAATACGATATTGAAGTCAGTCCTTCTTAGAAAATTATCAGATTACAGTGCTACGACCACTTCTAAAGCTTCGTTTACAAATTTGAGCAAACCACCTTAAGATCGACGCTAGTATGATTATCTCAAAAATAGATGCAAGCGTTCTATCAAGAAGTAAGTGCGTCAATTTCTAAACTTCTTAGAAATCTATGAACATGATACTGTGTTTGGATAAGTTCAAAGTACATTATATTTACACAAAGTGCGTTTTCCTTTTATACCAAGCAAATATTTTCATTTTAAATTTCAGCCAACATATAACATCAATTTAATATTAGTTAAATATGTAAAATGCAAACAAATGTACTTAAAGGCGGTGCGTTAAAACGCTCATTTTTGGATCAACGTAAACAACAGGATTTTTGTTACAGTAACTTTAACATTCCTCCACAAACGTACTTATTATACGGGTGTTCTTGAAATAAAAAAGCAACGTATGAAAAATGGAAAAAAGGTTAAATTATATAGAATATATACCCAAATATGGTGAGTTAATTACAACGCGAACCCCAAAATTAAAAACCCACATGTATAACTTAAACATTTTTTTGTTACCAGAAGTAACAAATATAATGGATTTAGAATGTCTATAAAAAATATCGCTATTGAATGCAATGATAACATTGTGTAGACAGCTTTGCATGCTAAGGGCTGGCTCGATGAATTTTTTAAAGAAGATCTATTAAAAGATGTAAGATGTGTGCTCTACGGGCATTTAACGTCATATTTGGTAGCGATCTATCTTTAATCGAAGACGTAAACGTAAATTGTATCAACCGTACGTAACGATCGACAAGTGAACGAAACATAAAGCGAGATAGGCAATAACAAATCTATTCTTCTTGTTATTGTATGTCAACTTTAAGATATCGTCTTTTATAATATAGTCCATCACACAGTGGCATTACAAATTTTTTTAAAATATTTTTGTCGTTTTATTTCAACGGCCCTTGGTATAGTAACGATATGAGCTATTATTTTAATGCATATATGTCTTATATATGTGAATAATAACTCTACATCATTATAGTTATAGATGTTTGTATGCACTCTCTTTCTACGATCTTTCAAATGGCTTCTTTCACTAAATGTAAAAAGGAAGCAGAATTTCTTAAAAAAGGTTTGCATAATTATTATATCAAATTTAATGGATTTATTAAGAGAATCGAGCAAATATAATATTCCTGTATTTATCCAAAGAAGCGGTGAATATACAGTCAATTTAGAAAAATTGACATTGCTTTAATAGGTGCTTGCGTTGGTTCCTACATATTCATCTAACCTTATAACCTAATAAACCCACCGTTTGTTTTGAAACTGACAAGTTTACATTGTCTATGTGAGTACTTATGTACCTACCCACACCGGATGTTATGAAGCAACACTACCGCCTCCATCATCTACGTCTGGGCTTAATAAAACTGGATGAGCAATGTGCTAATTAGAAAGTATATAGGCGCATATGTGGCGCTGATATATTAAAGTGAAGGTGCATTAAAGGAGTTGCCATCGTTGCAGTCCTCATTTCGTTCTGAAATTACTCTTGAGCGAGATGAGTTATTTATACAAAGTTCAGGGAGGAACACTGATTGCAAATGTCATCTGCGCGCGCCCCATTGACATTAAATTAGGTCATTTACCTTTACAGACTAATTACCTTTAAATAAATTATTTTGCCCGGGGAGACGGTCTCAGGGAACATTAAGAGAGAAATATTTAAAAAGATTGTCAAATCAAATATTTATTTAATTAATGTTTGTAAAAATGAGTAACAGTTATTTACATTTTAGTAGTCTTTGTTCTATAATATAAATGTATTATAAAATCTACACACATATGTTTCGCGAAGTTTAATTTTTTGTATATAAAAATAATTTATTTTGTTATATTAAACTTAAAACTCAAACAATTTGTACAGGACCTTTTTGTGATGTTCAATTGTTCTAATTAGTATACGTTTCATTTAGCGGAGTTGGGCTACACTCCCAATTGTAAACGTAACTACAAGTAATATAGTAACTAATAGACGAAACAAATAAACGGAATTTTTAAAACACTTCGCTTTGCTATATTAGTTTGGATTATATGGATTTTCCTCATATTGTGTAATGTAGGTAGGTGGTCCACCTATTGATTTTTATAGTGTACCGTTTATATGTTATAACAACTTTCTAAATTTCAAATTTTACGGTTACTTTCTTGAATGTCTCTCTCACACGCTTTAAATAATTTGGCGCGAAAGACTTTCATAAAATAAAAGAGTAAATACAAGTTCCCTTTAACGAATTGATGATTAAAGATAATTTAGAATGTCGGCGATTACTAATAACAACAATAATAATAGTTTATTAGTCATAAGTCATAAGTCTACAAAATGAGATACAGACGTCTTATATGTATGACAAATACCAACAATTCCAAATATACAAACAACAAATAAAACCTATGTATAAATAAAAACTATATATAGAGAAAAATTATAAAATTTCCAAAGAGATTCAGCAACAAAAGAAAGAACAGACCTCAGAGCGCGTGGAAGCAGTTATGAATATCATACGGTACCCTAGAGACCGACTCTTCCTTCACCTTTTTTTTGAACATTTCTGCTGAATTTATATTTTGTAGAGGTGTTGGTAATTGACATCCGTTAAAAAGGAAGTGCCTCTGGTAGAGAACTGTTGAATGCTGGTTTAGAAGTACGTATGTTCGGTATGCCTTGTGTCATAATCATAAATCCTCAAAAAAGGTATAAAACCCCTTACCACAATTAACTATCGCATCCTAAATACGTATTTCGACATCTAAGTTGTCATCATCAGTAGGTAAAACCACTAATCAAAGTATCAAACATGGGGCACAGTAAGTAAACACATATAAACACGCATAACTTTACACGGCGTCCACGTTCGACTTTGATTAGTGGTTCTACCTACTGATGATGATAACTTAGTTGCCGAAATACGATTATTAATTGTGGTAAGGGGTTTTAAACCTTTTTTTAAGTTTTTACTTAGCCGTAGCCTCCAAGAAAAGACTTTTTACCTCATAAATATATAGAACCGGTACAGTCAAAATGCCAAGAGTCTTAAAACCCGAACTATAGGTCTCTCGCGCGGATAAATTAGCCATATTTCTGATAGCACGTTTTTGTATTACAAATATTCTCTACATGTTCCAGAGTGGGCAATACCGCTCCTGAAAAGTGACTGGAAGTAAACTGTCCCCAAGATTTCAACAGTACAGAAACCTGATAATGTCCTTACAGCAAATAAGGTCCTGGACAATTATTTACCGATGAAATCTACATGTTCACCCCACTTCAGCCTGTCATCTATGGTTAGGCCCAACATCTGAACGCTAGCGACCCCAGAAACATCAGCAATACCAAAATCAAAGATGTTGAAAGAATTCAGAAATCTTACCATACAGGTTTTCTCGTCATTAATTTTAAGTTTATTAAGTGTTAAGAAAGCTTAAGGCAAAGGTGAACATTTGTTTGACACCGTATATGCATATATTCAATGCAAAACAATCATATTCGTAATTGTTTTTTTTTTTGTTTTACATAGATTTAGTTTAGTTTACATATATTAGCTAATTACTTTCTTTAAATTCACACTCATCAATATATATAGTACACTTAAAAAATCTTGCATTTGGATCATACCATTCAATATTAATTAGAATTGTAATCCATGCAAAATGCTAGATTACCAAAATTTCCTAATTGAATTAATATAATAGATGTAATTCTATGGCCCGTCATGTGCCTGTTATTTCTGTTAAATATCTAAAGGCGTAATTGAATGTAAACGTCTATTATGGGTTTTACGTTTACAGTTTATAGCCCTCTTTGTCCTATTCATTGAGGGTTCCGTATGTCTATTGATTAATATTCCAGATTTCTTACAATAAGTTTACGTTTAATTTTATATACTTGTTGGAATAATTGTGGATGGCACCCATAATTTACCTGGCACAAAAGACCTGTCAAGACCAGTATAAACGAAGAATTCACCGAGAAAGCATCTAGCAAGAACTCGTAAACCATCGAGCTAGACAGAAAACAGAAAGAAATAGAACCCGTTCTATAGTCAAGCGCAAATCCGAATAGTTGTTTGCGAAAGATGTAATAATATAGAATATAAATCCAAAATATTTTCCTAAAATTCCCTCTCACGAACGAAGAAAAAATGACAAAGATATTTAAAAAATTTCTGGCACGCCACTGTGCAACCTACTCTATGACGAAATTATATCTTAAAGCTGACAGACAACAACAAAAAATAGTTTTGTTATTGTCGGTCTCGTTTTAAGTATCCTCTCCGATTCAGTCAGTTGTCAATCGTTACGCCCGTTCGATATGATTTACAATTACGTCTTCGATTAAAGATAGATTGTTACCAAATAGGATGTTAAATGAGAGCACACATCTTACATGTTCTTTTAATACATCGTCTTTAAACATTCACACGCTAGTGTACATTTTTAATAGCCGACTTTTGTACCAGGTTATCGAACCCTTACCCTATAAAACTAATACACAATGTTATCTTCTAGCGTTTTTGTAAACATAAACATTGCAGTGTGTTCGCAATAGCGGTAGTGTAAATTTTTAATAGCTGACTTTTGTACCAGGTTATCGAACCCTTACCCTATAAAACTAATACACAATGTTATCTTCTAGCGCTTTTGTAAACATAAACATTGCAGTGTGTTCGCAATAGCGGTCTTTTTTTACATCCATGTTAATATTTTATATTTGTTACTCTTGTAACACAAAAAAATACATTCACGTAATACACATGAAATAACCGATTTAGGTCAGTTCTAAAAGTTTATAAACAGCTAATTTCGTACGTAAATATATTGAGGTTATTGATCTTAGTATACAACAATGTTAGTGTTCTTATACCATCGACAGCGGTTACGTATGTAAACATACGCTGTAGCGTATGTGTGTGTGCAATTTTATATAGGTATTTATTATTTATAAACAATATGAATATTTTCCATTTATAGGCGGCACATAATAGAATTTTCGGGGGTTTCTAATTTTGGGGTTCGTATTTTGGATTTATATTCTATATAATTACATCTTTCCATTTTTCGTACGTTATCTTTTTATTTCAAGGACACCATGTATAAGTATATAATGGATAACATCAATTATTTTTACCTTCATCTAAAAATTATCATTGAGATTTCATAATTAAAATTTTATGTCTCTAAAAGATGATACATCTATATTAAGTTTCTAAATTGTAAAATGATGAGTTGTTACAGTTTATTAAATCTTATCAGCCAGAGTAAACGGAACAAATATTATGCTAATAAAAATCGTCACAGTACGAATTCGGTAATAGTGTAAGTAAGTACATTCCCACGATTTTATGAGCAGAATAAGATTTGTAAGCCATTATTGAAGCATTTCCTCAAAGTAAATTAATCTCCCTCTTCAGAATAGAATTAAAAGCAATCGTCGAACGTCGTTCTCTAAATTCTCCGATAACGGAAAGTGACCACGGAAATATAAAAAAATATACCCACATTTCAACCCCGTCATTGTGGATGACTACATAAGAAGGGGGCGTTAGCTTTTTCAACAGAACCATATTTCCTAGTAATGCGTACATATGCGCCCGCATACAATTTAAAAGCTGAAAGCCAAGGGAGATACAGACATAATATCTATTGTAGAACCCCATAGAAAGTTCTGCAGTCGTGTGTCGTTTGGTCAACGTTATATATTTCATACCTACGGGTTTGCTGACATACGTACGCGGTAAACAACCCCTATCGTTCGCAATATTGCATTAATATAAAAATTTATTTTTATACACAATACACAAACTGTAATTATGCGCCGTTCACAAACCGCAAGCTGGTTTCTAAAATATTTACAGAGTGCGAATATTCGGAAAGATATGATTTGTTATCGTAACAATAAGGAAATGTTAACCACAGTTTTCATGGAATTCGATAATTCTCTTCGTTTGTTTAGTGCGAGTATCTTAACTTTCAATTTATACATTACGGAAAACTTGCTCTTATCTTTATTTGATATATATGGGAACTCAAAGAAGGAAACGAGAAAAATGTATGTATAATGTGTATAATAGATGTAAATATTGTTGTCTATATTTTATGACGCTAATTATGGGAATTTTTTAATTGAAAAAATTCGCCCTTAAGCAGGATTCGAACCCACGTTCATGTTTTGCCGGACCATTGCTCTGCCACTCGAGCTATTAAGGACTGTGGTTCTGAATACATCGGAAAGCTTTAAGTTACATTAAGAAAACAGATGTCAATATTTTTGCCTGTAGTCGGCACTTGTTGCAAATTAATTGCATTTTCACGAAATAATGTGAATATAAATATCGCTTTCTACATTTTGCGACGCTAATTATTCGAATTTTTGAATTGAAAAATTCGGTCTTAACACAGATTCAAGATTCAGACCATTGCTCTGCCACTTGAGCTATTAAGGACTCTGGTTCCGAATACATCGAGAAGTCTAAAGTTACATTAAGGAAACAGATATTAATATTTTGCCTGTAGTCTGTACTTGTTGCAAATTAATTGCATTTTCGCAAAGTAATGTGAATGTAAATATAAATATTGCTTTCTACATTTTACGACGCTAATTATTCAAATTTTTTTATTGAAAAAATTCGCCTTTTTTCAATTAAAAAAAAAATAGAATAATTAGCGTCGTAAAATGTAGAAAGCAATATTTACATTCACATTACTTCGCGAAAATGCAATTAATTTGTATAATAGATGTTACAAAGATTTATTTGCGATAGTTTGGTATTAAAATATACTATAAAATAGTAAAATAGGAAATATCGACTTTTGTAGCTCATATGATTAATGCTTGCATACTAATTAATAACAGTATGATGTGACACCCGCCGTGCGAAGTCAACAAGGCCTAGAGCCTTCTGATAAACACCGATACCGTAATGGATGATGTCACTAGACCATACGATTGAGAAATTTCTAGTACAAAAAATTCGAGAAAACTGATATACTATAAATGGCGCTTCACAAAGAAGAAGGCAATCATTCAAGCAGCAACCGGTGCGTTAGAACATTGTTCTCTAAATAGCAGTGTATTCGGTCTTACACCCATGCACAAGGTGGCGAAACAATCCACCTATATACTTTGTGGCTAGTGCAGCTAGAAAGTAGGAACGGAACATGTTCAGGAATTTTCCATTGGTCCTTCGAGCCGGATGAACTAGCTTTCTTAATCAACAGAGCTAGAACGACCGTTTTAGTTACAGCGTCGCGATACATATCTTGAGAAACGCTAATGCTGTTTCTTCAGATATATTTCGTATGTAACATATTCATATACCCCTCCTTAACAATTTTGAAGACAACTATTATTGAATTATACTTTTATTTGGTGTAGGCTTTATAAATTCCGTAGATTTAAATGTACCATTCATGTAACTATATTGTCCTTTAAAGTGATTCGGTTGTTGCACAATTAAGATACATTATTATTAAAAAAATGCCGATTTAAAGTTAATAATGTGACGAGAAACAAATGATTCTAAAATAAGCGAAAAATAAAATTGGAATAGTTTTCTTGAAATATAAAATGTGTGTAAATATTATAACGAAAAAAGAGAAACAAAATATTTAAGAATAAAAAGGAATATACTCAATTATTAAGTTTTTTAATGAAAAGGTATAAATTAAAATCTTAAAAATACATTACTGTTTAATCAAGTTTAAAATTCCAATTTAATTGCGAAACATTATTTACGTAAAGTGATTGTTACAACTTAATAATTTATATAGTACAAACCAATTAATAAAACCGGCGTGAATAAAGGACACGCCCAGCCTTTCTCGACTTGGTCACAAGAGAGTGAAAAACGGGAATGCAAAAATTGACATTTTTCTTAGAGTTCAGCGAAATTGCGCTATTAATAACTTGTCCATTGGTAATGGTATGTAGAGGGCGTGCCAAGAAAAAAAAGTCGAAACCTGTTTGAATCGATATTGCATTTCTATTGCACATAGGCAGGAGAGAGCTGATAGTGGTGATGTTGGCAATTTAAAAAGCAGTCTGTTGCCTTGGTTTTGTAATTGACACGTCATATCTTGATTATAATTACGGGTCATTTAGTTCAGGAATTACGAAGAAAAATTTACAGACAACTGCTTAGTCAAATACTAAGTATGCTATACGTATGTACGTAACATACATATATAACTTTTCTTGTCGATCTTTTCGTATATAACTTAATTGAAATTTATTTTAGAATTAAAACATTTTGAACATTTAATTTTCATTACTTTTGATCATCCAACTTCCGGTTTATGACCTTTTTTAGTAATACGTATTTTAAATTATAACATATGATTACACAGTAATGTATATAACACATGGTATATTCAAATAAATTTCAAAGTAAAGTTACATAGCTCAAGATGTAGGACCATCTGCTGTAGCTCTAACTGTTATTGTTAGTAAATGTTAATAAGTCATTAAATCCATGTCAAACTTTTGTCATTCATTTTATGACTTTATAAATACTTACTGGAGAATACAAAACATTTTTGTTGAACCGTATTTTAAAATTAACGAAACATTGACAATGCTGTATTGTTAATTGCTCGGAAGTAGTTTTTGGAATTATTCGTCTTCTTAAATAAATAGGAAAATGGAAGTAAAAAAGGTTGGGGGAACAAAATCAAATATGAAATTTTATTTAGAATGTCAAGTTATGATTGATAATTTAAAAATGCATCCCTATTAAATTAGTTTTAGTTAATTCTTACACAACTTCAAACGCAATTTGTATTATTTTCATATTATTTTTTCAACTTAAGGAAAAGATATTAATCGCTAAATACTAGATTTGGACTATAGAGTGGATGTCTCATCTCCATCATGCCACCTTCTTTGGTAGCGGAGACACTTTACACTGTTTTGGTTATGAGGAGCTTGGGAATTCATCTTGCTTATACTTAAAATCTTCATGTAAAATTTTCCAAACCGTTTTCTCTATCTGAATTTCTCTTGTAACAACCGAAACTTTTAATTAATTCTACGATTTAATCAACACTAAACCTAAAATTTGTAATACCTCGAGAAGTCTGGATGATCTGTAGCGTATTCTCAAACCCATCGAAATTGTTTCGACCAGAATTTTGCTTGATAATGTGATGGAACATTCTTGCCATATACAGTAATAATTCATTAATGGATCATTTTTGCGTCATTTCTCTCTTTCAATTTTAATATTACCAGAATACATACATACACATATTTCATAATATTTCCTTAAAAAGGATTTTATCTAAAAGTCCATTTTGCTTAAAGCTCTTTTAAATGCTATATTAAAAGACGACCGTCTTATTATAATCATATTGCCACTTCTTCGTAACTAAAAGGACTTTTACCTTAAATTAGTTACGTTGGTCAAACTGAAAATTCAAATTGATTGAAATACGCGCGTCAGATCCAGAACATAACCTAATATTTTATAGCGTCTGATAACGTCTTGTTGGTATTGTTAGAAGTTTGGTGCTTTTCACCAAATTTACCTAAATTTTATTCTATTAATTATTACAGATATGTATTGAAGTATTTTTAGCGAGAAAAATCGATGAAATCAAATTTATTTCGTAGTTGAATTTCTTTCTATTTTAGCATAAACCATAATTAATAATTCTACGCCTAATAAAAGAATCGGTTACTCGAATTTGTCTAGAGAAGATCAACTTCTTTTAATTGACGAAATCAATAAACTTTAGAAAATTATAGAAAATAAAACAAAAAAAATTTCATGTACCTAATGAAAAAGAAAATTTATGTTAGTATTGTGTTTTCTTAAATATAAATTTGTGGTATAATTTAATATATGTATATTGGAAAATAATTTATAAATAAAAATATATTTATTTACATTTGCATTATGATTTTACATTTACGACCTATTGGAATGCTCTGTAATTTTAATAACTGCTTTTCTGCTTCATTATCAAAATTATGTATATAGGTACATCGGCAATATTCCATTCTATAACTGCCAATACTGTATTTACATTTAAACGAATACGAGCTTGACAAGAAAGTATTAAATTCATTAATATTTACGGTTACAAATTATCACGATTGTAGCCCGTATTATTTGTAAGTTAAATGGTCATTTAAATCCGGTAAATGCCAATTTGTTTTCTTGTAATTAAAAGCCGATTTAAAACAAGCTTTCAAGCTAAATGGTAATTACGAAACGAAATATTTCACTAAAAGCTCTTTTAAAAAATAAAAGGCCGTTCAACTATATTATGAAACCGGCTCTTAGTCGTATAGAATAAAAATTCATACTTAATACTTCTCTGGTTTCTGTGCGGATATTATAATAACTGTTTGCATTTCTCTAGATCCTCACCGCAGAGTACGTAATTAAAGTATTAAACACATCAGAAAACTATTTTCTTGTTATTTGAAAATGACTATACATGGAATTTAAACAATGCTAAAAGTTTTGCATCATCGAACAAGTTTTTGAACATTTTATATAAACACACCTTTCAACAGTGTCTCAACTGTGGCAAGGAGAAATCTCTCCTAATTGACTCGTATGCAATTATTTTTTTTTATATTATATTTGTCAGTTTATATAAATGAGTTCGGTTAAATGAAAATTTAAATTCGATAGTAATTGTGTATGCAGAATATAAGAAATAATAAGTCGAATTGTTCCACTCATTTTGTTTTTGATTGTAAATGTTTCACTTACTATATAACACGTTCATACTAATATACTTGTATTTTTTACCGTAGTAGAAAGTTGAAACATTTTCATCTCATTATCGTATCGCCTCCATCAATTGTAAAGCAAAACTGAACACGTCTCATGAACGAATCATGTAATTATCGACTTTCGATAACTCTCAAATGTATGTTCGTATGTAAGTATAATGGTGACATACACGAATGGGTCTTTCAAATAGTTAAATTTAAATAAATTAGAACGTTTATAACGTGCATGTATGTAGTAGCATGATCATGTGTGTGTGGTAAGTTAAGGAAGCAATTAAATGCAACGAGATATGAAAGTGACTTCTATCTGTTTACGGACACACTGTAATTAATTGACAGTTTAATTATGACATTCTAAAATATAAAATGGGAGAAGAATTCTATTTCTGGAGATAAAGCAGTTTGCATGGATTTCTGAAAAGTAGACTTTCTAAAAACAAAATTGGAATTTTTGAATTATTTTGCTTTAGTGATTCATGCAACAATATGTGATTAAGTAATATGCAGATTAAATTTTGGAAACCGTATTTGTGTTATACACAGTACCGCAATTAACGAGACATATTTTACATAACTTGCGGTTAACCAAGGGTTTTTCAATTATTGTTAGCATATCAAAAACATAAATAAAAATAAAAAAGGCTTATCAGTACGCTCGGGAAAGTGTTAAAAAAAAACATCCAGTTTTTATTATTATAAATACAAAGAATTCAAATAAATTTTACCTCAAAGTAGCCCTTGGAAATTATGATAATGTCTTAGCTTGTTACTAATTTTAATAGGAATTTTGTTGGTTATGAGATGAGATATTTGATTGAAATGACAAATACTGCCATTGTCCGTCAATCTTACGTCCGTTTCGAAAATAAGATTCTAGCATGAATGATTTGTGTTGTATAGTAGAAACCATGTTAAATCAATTTTAAATTACAAAGCAATTTTTGTCAACTATGCATCTGTCTAATTGACAACTAATGCAAATTTAAATGATTAATAATCATACGTTTTTAAAGGAATGGCCTACTAGAGGCAAAGCTTATTTGAACGCTTTTTATATTCCCTTTACTTCGCTTGTAATTTAACCCAAAAGGCAGATATCCTAAGTACCTAAATGTTATTTCGCAAAAGATATTAGAATCATTTAATTTAAAAATTAATTAATTTTATCTCTAAATATGCAACTCTCAAGTATATGTTTAATATAAATTAGTACAATTAACAAACACGACATCGGTGTAATCTTTGCAGTGCTGTTATATAAAATAGTATATAATAGCTTGTATATTATGTAGTCTGTTTCTAATTTTATACATTTAACATGTGTTATAAATTTAGAGACCGGACACATCGGGCTGAAATGACGTCATTACGATGGACGATATAAATAATCTACATCTGTAAGTACATCATGCAGTTATTGAATAGCACTATTCATTCGGTTAACCGCACACAAAAAATAGATGTGCAGTTCCGAATGAATAGTGCTATTCAACAACTGCGTGATGTACTTACAGATGTTGTAGACTATTTATATCGTCCGTCGTAATGACGTCCATTTCAGCCCGATGTGTCCGGTTTCTAGTTATAATACAAGTTCAGAACTCTCATACATTAGGCTTTTCTCGTACTTATCTTGCTAACCAATAAACATCCATAGATATATTTCATCATAATTGAGAATTTAATATTATTCTATTCCTTAAAATGTGTTTATTTTAGTGTTTCAAAATTTAAATGATAAATGTGAAAATTATTTCATTGTCTAAGTGTCTAGCTTTCTCAAGTTTCAAAACCAGACTAATTTCCTTAGTTAAATTTTTCTGTATAATCGATATTAACTGAGTAGTTGTTTGGGCTATTGGGAAGACAAATATGTCAGAGCTTGAAAAGATCTAGCCCTTCTCAGGGTTGCCTAGAAGGCGACAGTAGATTGACTGCCGAAACGTCGGAGTATTCAACTACTACAAACGATGGAAATAGCCCAAACTTGCATAATCAACAACTTCACGTCATAATTAATATTGGTATAGGTCTTTCACGATAACAGACGAGACACGTGATAAACAGTAACTTCGGAACAAGTAACATTTAAAATACAATAATACCTAGTAATACTTGTATTTCTCTCTATTAAGTGAATGTTACCAGAACTGGGTATGGTTGCCAGCTTGGATTCTGTCAAATGTCATTCGAATAAGCTGTTTACAATGAGTTCATATTTACAAGTTCCTCCCTATTTCATTTATAAAACGATATATATAAGGTCAGTTATTTTCACAACTAAATCATGCCTATATATTAATATAGTATGTATATATCATAAGTATCATAACAACATAAAGCATATATTAGTAGGAGTTGTGAACATTTGAAAATGACATAAACCTAACCTTATAGATTATTTACTAGCAACAGCTGACCCAAAGCAATGTAGATTTGTCAACCCTGTTTTGTAACTATTTATCACGTGTCTCGTCTGTTATCGTGAAAGACCTATATATATATATATATATATATATATATATATATATATATATATATCTTTCTCCATTCATGAAGTCTTCTAGATGTTATCAAGTTTATATACAGGGTTACCGCTGAATAGTGATAAAGCTATGCTAATCTGAAGAATACGTATAAATCCAACTGGAAATCGAAAAATTTCTTTGTAATTCATTAAAAATTTCCAATTTTTTATGTCTAAAATGTAGTTAAAGTTAGTCCGTTTATTTCATATTTGCCAAAATACAGCTGAAATTCAAGATCATTCGCCTGCAAACAAAATCGATGAAATTCTCAAACATTGTTAGACGATAACAGTTCCTATTCATAAGACTAGTGAATGAGTAGATAAGCTATGGGAGTTCGGGCACAAAATTCCATGTATTTTCTTATGGAGGTTCATTTGGCATTTTTGAGGGTGAAACGTCAATGCGCATGCGCCAACCCCAATGTCTACTGTCTTTGAAACAGACAGTTCTGTCTGTTTCTATGGTAGATGATGGCATGGGATTTTGTGCCCGAACCCTCATAGTTTATCTACTTGAATGTAACAAAGTAATTTGAAACATACCTGAGTAGGTAAAACCTCATATTTTATATTATTAATTAGTGAATGTTATTGTTTTGTAACCAAAACATATGCCCGCATATATGGTGTTTTTATTGCGATTTTTTTTTGTAGATATCAATAATAACTTTTACGTTAGATATGTCGACAAGCCTA
The DNA here is from genome assembly GCA_935421215.2 of Melolontha melolontha. Taxonomy (NCBI): domain Eukaryota; kingdom Metazoa; phylum Arthropoda; class Insecta; order Coleoptera; family Scarabaeidae; genus Melolontha; species Melolontha melolontha. The sequence goes on along the minus strand of OW285235.1, from coordinate 201,480,576 downwards.
TGGCGCATTTTAATTAATTAAATTATACAAATTATACAAAAATCGTCGTAAAAGAAAAAGCTTTATCTAGCGTGTCCAATTGGTTTTTAATTATTTGCATGGAATTATTTACATTTATTTTTTTTTACAATATAATTCGTCGGTAAAGAGGCCGAATTGCCACCCGTATATTGTCGCTATACACAACTAAGATTGTATACTATGCCGGTTAATTATTTATGGTTCTGAATCCTATTAGCTTTTCTGATGATTTGCTGATAATTATTCGTCATAGTACTTCTATTTACTCAAAGCTTACTCTTTTTAATATTTCACTATTGCCAATGAGGTACTTTTCATGCGTCCATTCTGTTCTATGGTCTATTTTTCTGACGTAACTCTTCTCGCGTTTACAGCTTAGCTTATCGATACTTTCTCAAAAGAATTTTGCAAAAGAATCGAATTTTTTTTCTAGATTATTAATCTTTAATTTCTATGATGACGAAAATTAGAAGATATGAGAAAGGGCTGACTAAGACTATTAATCTTCTTCTTCTTAGTCCTAAGCCTCACCTACCTTTCCAAGTGTAAGGCTTTTGAGTCTTTTTTTGTCTCCATCGTTTTCAATTCCATGTCAGATCTCGTACATTATCCCATGTCATTTATTTTTTTTATACTTCTCTAAATCTGTTAACCCATATGACTCTTGGCGTTACTTTCTTATTTCTTCCCGGCTTTCGCGTTTCAATCACTCTTTTTGTAAGTTATCTGACATTCAACACACATGCCCAAAACATTGTGAACCATCGAAGACTTAGAAGACATCTTCATAATTTGATCGTCAAAAAAGCACGAGTGAAAATTATTCGAACATTACTTCATTACTTGATAAAGTTTGTTATCGAAAGAGAAAGAAGTATATTTCGAGATATACTAGTACGCCAGACGCTTCAATATGTTTTACATAAGAGGACATATTTATGTATATGCTATTTCTCACTATCGTTTAAAGTGGAAGGAAGTTTTTGAAAAAGAGAAGCAAAGAAGTACAGGAGAACAGGCAAACATAATTGATATTATTTAGAAGATTAGCTTGTTTGCTTTACAGACACGACTAATCTAGAAAGTCATCCATCATTGCTTCTAATGTATTCAGAGGCACTGAATCAGCACAAATTATTATAAATAAGAAGAGTCCATAAGTTCATAAGATAATTAGGTTGGACAAACAAAAAAAAGGTACAACATAGAATAGAAAAGAACCGGAGTGATATACACGAAAAAGGATTTAATTATAATTATTAGCAGTAAATGCGTATGACTGGTTTTGTATTATATCTACAACTAGTTTATATTTTTATTTCTTTTGTGTTATTTAATTAATATGGGTGCAAAACAGTGGTCAAAAGCATAGAGGAAAAGGCAAATTTGTATATTTTACTATGATTTAAGCTTTTTAAAGTTTATCGTGTATCTCGTCATTAGCGAGTAATGTTAAAAAATATGTTGGCTGCGTTTATGCATAAACAGTAATAAATCCATTTGAAATGCATTGATGTCAATTTCGTAGCGGCAGCAGTAGCACTAACATTCTCAGAGACAAGAAGATGCAGTGATATTGGTTATTTATTCCATATGAATTTATGGTCTTATTTTCTGATATTGACGATTTCATATTTAGTAAATGGCTTGGCCTAAGCAGCAGTTTCTATTTTTGTAGTACTTTAGAATATCACTGAACTTTCTTTTTGCGATGAATACTATAAGGCATGACATATGGTTAAAATATGTAACTGTGTTGATATTTTCGTTCTTTTTCGAATTTTTTTGTGGTAAATGACTGTTAATTGTTTGATGAGTATACGTTAAATTATAATGCCCGGCGAATTGTTTTGATTTCTTCTCTAATTTTGTCTATATTCATTAATCACTAACGTTTTTACAAGAGAGTTGTGTTGATCTGGGTGGGTGTATGTAAAGCAATGGTGTTTAATCTAATCCAATAGTTGTTAATTAATATGTCTTTATAATTTATCTACAACATAAATATTTCAGTAATAAAAGCATAACTGAATAAATTTAACACCTGGAAACAACATGCTGAAATCTCATCCTTGACCTCGCTCCAGTTATCTATTGTTTTCGATGACGCCAAATTAGTCTAATTTCTACTTAAAAGATAATACGCGATCTTCGTAAATAACTTAATTATAAATGCGTGTGAGTAAAACTGATAAGGTTATGTAATGTAACCATAGTAAAAAAGAGTGCTTTATCTTGGCGCGATCAATGTTTGCAAATCCGATCGGCTTTTTTAATCATTTTTGCTGAGATTACGGTTTGTTGCAAATTCGTGTGTATCTTGTACAGTTACGATACAAAGTCATAGTAATTGATAAGATGTCAAGAGATACACGTGGCCGCTGGAATTCATTTTATCTGGGGAATTTTTTTTAAGCGTATGTATAAATAGAACAATGCCGCCCGGTGACACAAATTTTCAACTAAAGAGGCGTCGAAGTTTCCCTCCGTTCCCCGCAGTTTGCCTTTCTCTTATCTGCACGGCTAAGCATAAGCCGAGAATGTGCTTCCAGGAACGGCACTCGCACTTCGCTAGTAACGGGATATTGTGGGGGCACTTATGACTTTGAGTTCTCTTTCCATTCAACAAATTTCTTAGATTCCTTATGACTATGAGTATATATATGTACATCGTTTTCATCAATGTTTTAATACATACGTGTAATACCAAGTGTTTACTAATCATTCATGTTTTATTTTCTTGTGTAATTTATAATTTTTGTATGTATTTCTTGTATTTTTAAATCGATCATATGGGTATGTATATGGGTACATATCGCGCGATCGTCTAGAGTAGGCTGTGAAATAAAAAAAATATTTTGACAAGCGATGTCTCGTCAGGTTATTGTTAGTGTTTGATAAATATGTAGCAAAGCGTGTTTCGTAGGCAATTTTTTTAAAATTTTACCCCGCTAGTAATTAAGTGTAAATTGATCATTTTGAAGATCGTGCAGTGATTAAGTATCTTTTAAAGAAAGGCATGTCCTTTATCGAAATCCATGATGATACGCGAGATACACTGGGTGAGTTTTTCTTCGTATACAACTGTCAGAAAAGGGAAATGAATTTAAGCGTTACAGAAGCAGCTTAAAAGATGATCCCCGCAATGGACGGCCGAAAACGGCTATAAGTCCAGAAACGGTGGATTAAATCCATGATTTGCTGTTAAGTGACTGACGGTTGAAAGAAAACATTAGAAATAGCAGAGGCAGTGGGAATTTCAAGGAAACGGATGGTTTATATTTTGTACGAAGGACTTGATATAAGAATGCTTTCTTTCGGCAAGATGGGTGCTGCGTTTGCTGTCAAATATCGATGAATAATTTAGAAATTTTTAAACGCAATACAACAGATTTTTTTTTGGCGCCGAGTTGTTACTTGTGACGAAACGTGGATTCATTATTATACACCCGAATCTTAGCAACAGTTGAAGATGTGGACCAAACATCGAGAAGCAACTCCAAAGAAGACCGAGACATTTTTATCGGTGGGAAAAGTGATGCCATCGGCTGTAAAAGGAATATTGTTCATATACTATCTTTAAAAGAGCAAGACTGTAAACGGCGAATGTTACACAAACCTTCTAGATCATTTGAAGACAGCTATCGCTGAAAAGCGTCTAGCAATGACTTAATAATGCACCTGTGCATTCCAGTACGGTTGCTGCAAAAAAATGAAGAATTAAGTTTCGAATTAGTACCGCACTCCAGATATTAGCCAGACCTAGCACCATCTGACTTTCATCTATTCCCTAAAATAAAAGGCTTTCTCGGAGAAAACAAATTTGCACAAGACCTAACTTCAACAGTGGACGATTATTTTGCAAGTTTAGAAGAAAATCACTGTCGAGGCGGAATGAAAAAAAGATGGACCAAATGTATCGAATTAAGAGGAGATTATGTAGGAAAACAAAGTTTGTTTATGTAAATTATTCCTTTCTTTCTGTACGATGCGCGAATCACCGCCCATATGTATAATTTTGTTTCATGAGGTTATGTAATTATACGCATATGTTAATCAAATATTTTTAAATAATATCGTGGGCAACAATTGGATCAGTATTGAAATGGTCCCCTCCTTCGTCAGACTTGAGTCCTTTTGACTTTTATGGGGCCATCTAAAAGACAAAATTTATGCAACAATTTTGGAAAATTTCAATTCCATAAAATTATATACAGAGAATTTCATGTAACTTGTAATATATGAATGTAGTAACCATAGATTCGAAAATACTATGCACTTGCACTGTCCCACATAAAATGCAATATGTAATAGTTATGATCGATATGATATCTTTCATGGTTGTTTTGTCAAATTATTGACAGTAAAGCCTATTTAATTCAATGTAGTGTTTTAGGATTAAAACTACATTTCCGATAAATATCGTTTATTGAATTGAATCCCGAAAGATACCATGTCACTAACTGAGTTCTCTCTTCCTTTGTGTAAATCATTTAAGATTGATACTAAGCTAATATCGAAATAGAAATACTGCTACTTTTGACTTAACTAATGTCAAATTATATTGATATGTTGCATTTTACGTGGGACAATGTAAGAATGTATTACCTAGTTTCTATGGAAATAAAAAATCTATACATGTTTGTATATTGCATCTTAAGTGAAATTCTCTGTATAACACAGTTATCCAATTTAATAATATACATGTATACTTGTCAGAGATAGAATTTCAGAAACTTCTAAAGCAATGGGCCTTTTTATCGAACAATCTGTATATTGCAATACTCGTATGCATGTATTTATGTTTAATTTATAGTCAATTTTCTGTTTTAAAATAATAAAAAAATTTTGTTTGGGTTTTGAGAGTGGTCGCTTTTGTGAAATAATTTATTGTGACTTAAAATTAGTTCTGTCAGACAGACATATGTCACCAGATTACTATGCCTGAGTTCACAACTACAGAAAGTGCATTTTATGTATGGCCATGCGACCGGTAATATTAAAGAAGCACAGCGTATGTAAGCCGAAGCATTTCCGAATCGCTTAAAATTTTTTTAAAACTTCATAAGTGACTGTCCGAAACTGGCTCATTTAAAATTAATGGAGATTTTTGTAGACTTCAATTAATTTCTTTCTACTCTCACAGTAGAACTAGATATTTTGAGGCGTGTAGAAGACCTAAATATTAGCACTCAAACACTTGTCGCAGGACTGAACGTCAGTCGTCCCCTGATTTGAAGAATTCTGTGTGAACACCACCTATAGCATATATGTATATCCTTACCACATTCAACACGTGCAAGTCCTTGTTGCTCCGATTATGATGCACATTGGGATTTTTGTCAATGAATTTTACGAAAACTGTCAGGAAGCTCTATTTTTGCAGATAAGACTTTATTTAGAGACGAGGCTGCTCAATCTTCATAACAGCTACATGTAAGCGTATGAAAATCCATATGCTGTTATTCAACTGCATCACCAAAACTGTTTTTCGCTAAATGCTTAGCTTGCTATTTTCGGAAACTGTTTAGTTTAATTGCTGCAGTATTTTTTCTAATGGTTTAATCAGACAAGTATATTTGCTTTTTTAAGAAATTACTCATTTTGTTGGAAGACGTGTTACTTTTCAATATATTAAACATGTAGTTTATGCACGATGGAGGCCCTGCACATTTTTCCATCATAGTTTTAATACAAGATTACAACGCGAAAATTCAATTTAGGAGCTCATAACGTTTCCCAGAAATTGCGTTTGCTATTGGGAATTGGAAGGACAGATGGAGAGCAACAGAAAATGATGTTTCCGTTTTTTGAGTGACTGAAATTGTAAATATTTATAGGCACATGTGTGTATAAATAAAATTGTATCTGTGCTGCAATTCCAAAAAGAATAGTGTTCTCTGTAAGGAACGAATTCGATAATAAGCCAATACATTTTCTCTTCTTTGCTTAAGAAGGCTGTATGCTAGGACAATAGATAGGACGGGGTGATGCAACTGCATGGCCTTCTAGGTCTTCTGATCTGACACCCCTCGAGGGACATCTACAACAACAATTAGTGTAGTACACGCGATCTGTAAACAATTTGGAAGAACTCGGGCTACGAATCGTATATTATGGGGAAATTCGGAGGGCTCCAAGAATTTTCGAAAGAGTGAGCCGATCTTTCATAACGATGTGTCTAGCGTGCTAAAAATGAACTATGCATATACCGTATGAACGCCCGGGAGTGATTGATCTACCACAATGTAGTAAGACGAAGACGAATAGCGAGTTTATGTGGTTAGGGTTGAGAGAGTATATTCAGTCTGTTCTACTGTCTAACTGTACGGGCGTTCTCTTTCTTTATCCAACACATTCTACATACGATCTAAGTACGAATCAAATAATCTCTCTCTAACACATTGAATATTCCTATCAGTCGCTCAAAGTGTTCAAGCAGGAGGAATATATTGAATCGGAAAACAAGCTTGCGACTGGTCATTCAGTTGCTCCTTGTCATCCGTAGGGAGAGTACGTATACATATGCTAACAAATGTCCGTCGTAATTTTTATAACCGATTGGGTTACTGCTCGGCTCAAGAGGGTGGTTTATTTGAGCATTTACTAAATAATTAGTTTTTCTTTTTAGAATGTTCTTTTATTTAATAATTAATATTTATTACCAATAAAGGTATTTTAGTTAAATTTAATATTTTATAGGTAGTTTATTTAAGGAAACAATTTATTTATACTGGTAAACACTTTATTTATATTCTTGCAAGAATCGTTATTGTTTTGAAATTTTATGCTATTACAGAATACTTTTTATTTTAATTTTTTTCAATAAGAGTTACGGTTTTGTTTCATAATTTTATATTATTTATGTGTTTTCATTTGAATAAGAATTTTTTAAGTTCAAGCCACAAAGCTATGATGAAACTTATCATTGAATATTTAGCGATGAAAATATCTGATGGTTCGCCGGTAAGAATTATTATTATGCAGTAAACAAAAACTCTGCACTTTACGGCGAATTGTATTTTATGATACTTTCAACTATATTATATCATTTTATTTAAATTTAAATGTTAAATTTAAAGTATTATGGCCGAAGAGACATAAACAAAAGTATCCGTTATTGTAGGGACGTTGACAGTCGGCATATGACTAATAGTGCGAAAAGCAACGGTGTAGTCGGATAAAATATCCAAATTCGTACATTAACCATAAATAATATACTACAAATAATTTTGTAGTTTGTTAAACAATTAGTTATTAATTTGGAATATTTATTTTGATACATCATTTATTAATAAACAACCATAACGCTTTCTTGGTTCACCACAATTAAATACGCCCTGTAGGAGTTTAACGTATGTAGCCCCTCCAACTTGCACTTGGCCAGTCATTAGTCATTACTTATATATCCATCGATCGCTCGACGTTGTGCACACGGTATAGAGAAATTTCTTTAGTTTTATTTTAGTCATCTTTTGTTTTATGTGCTCTGTCAACAGAATTTCTTTGTAATTTTTATTAAAATAAAACAATATTATATCGAGTATGTCCGAAATAATTGTGTGCGGACCCATGTTGATTAGACTTTTTCGGTTATTTCCACCAGAACTATAATTGGGTCAAATATCCGACAATATCCTAATACTCGGTACATAAAACATAAATCCAAATTTTTTTATTAGTATAATTTAAACACTGTCTGTATATTTAATTTTGTTTACTAAACTAAATTTAAATATGTTTATGTAATAGTATTATTTGTTAGGTTGTGTCGTACTTTAATATTAATTATCTAAACTAATATGTATTTTGTAACTGCAGTATTTTCATTCTAAGAAGGACATGGAAAGTAAGAAGAGATTACAGGTATATAAATAGAATTTATTTTGAAATATCAATGTTACTCAGAAATATCCAGTGATAAGTTATTTGCATCTCAGAAGTCCCAGTGTGTTTATTAAGTATATAAAACAAAAATATTTTTAATAATATGTATATAAAATTTGGTGAGGTTTTACCTACTCAAATATATTTCGAATTAATACATTGCAGTGCTGCGATCGCGTCGCTCACTAAGCAGAGGCAGAACTTACTTTACGAATCGCTCTCGTATATCGTCCACACATTCCGGAATAAGTGTAACTTTTCACGAATTTTTCATTATCCTAACAGCCAGGCAAGGCAGGTGGTGTCAGTAGAAGTCAATGAACAGCCCAGAATGTTCTACGCTCTGTCTTCTATAATATGGCAGGCAAAGGTGTTGTTTCGGTGAAAGTATCTCTCCAGTGGGTGCGCATTGATGATTCTACAGTAAGATGAAATAAGTGTCTGCGTATCTGAATAGATACTTTCACACATATATGAACTTGTACATTGTGTTCTCAACACCCGATTATTTTATATTTTTCAAAATATTTTTGTCTTATACAAAATTTGGTGAGGCTTTACCTTCTCAAGTAGGCTTCAAATTACTTTGTTGTTTATTATATTTTTTATTGAAGGTGCTGTGATAAGCAAAAGACAAAGTGTTTAGTAAACAAACGCAAAAATTAGAACATAACATTACTGAATACGGAATGATGTTCCCAAAGCAAATATTATACCAATATTAGCCCCGTAATCCACAGAGCCTTAATGTATTCGAAAATGTTTGTAATTTAGAGTCTCTGAAACGAAGTATTCTTGAAGCTGCAAGAAAAAATATGGCTTAAATCGATAGACGAATGACCCGGTCTTTTGTAACTCTGTGTGGACGCAGAAAGCGAACATTTGAATACAATATACATGATTGGTGGCTTGGTTTTTGTACTTTTAGAGTATATGTATTTTATACTTTACGACAAGTATTAATGAACAAATAATACTTATTTATGCTTTAAAAATACAAATTATATAATAACAAAATTAATCTTATTTCAATTCTAATCAAATTTTCACATTTAAGGCAGTTGTCTCACAACTATAAACATCGGTTTTAGAGTGGGCGTATCACTGTAATCTGGTAATATTCTAAAGAAGACTAACTGCGACATAAAGTTAATGAGAAAATCATCGGTAAAGAGAGAGATAAAGAACTGCCGTCGGTTCTATTAGTAAGACTAAGATAAGAGAAATATTATGCCAATTTTAGGAAAAGAACATTCAACTTATACAATGATGTTCTCACGAAATATATGCATGTACAAGCAAAACAATAATTTAACATGTTTGCAAAATAACATGAGCAAATTAAAGTATATGAGAATGTCGGTGAAAAGTTCCTTTATTCTAATTTATCATATTAATTACACTCTCGACAAACATACATTCTGAAGCACTTCTAATAATTTTTCCAAAATATAAATTATTTAGCGAATTAATTATTTCGTTTATGTATTTTTGTTTAAATAATAAAAAATACCAAAATAAAGCAATTTATTTGGAACTTACTGCAAGTGAGAATTAATGAATATTAAGTCTCATTCTTACATGTAAATGTCGACTTATGTGATGCGTTCATTGACATAAGTCGACATTTACATGTAAGAATGAGACTTAATATTCATTAATTCTCACTTGCAGTAAGTTCCAAATGTTAACTATATATACAGAAAGTATAGAAATGAAAAGCAATGTCCGTCTTCGAGGAATGCCGTGCATTGAAAAGTTCCAACTAGAACGAAACGCGTCTGTACGTTTCCTCCCGTTGATTGACTTGTTTTTTTCAGTATTTCTTAATTCTTAAAGCAATTTATGACTAATCAAATATTTAAAAAATATAAAAATTAAATATGTATATCTATACTATAATATTTGTGGGTAAGAATCACCATTCCCCGTATAGACAATGCGATTTTCAATCAAAATCTACAAAAAATTTAAAACAAAACGCTTTATTGTCCTTTTTAATTTAATTTTAGAGCTATACAGAAAATTTCAATTTTCGTTCTTGTTACACATATAAAACAAATTTCAGAGAGCGAGCCTTAAAAAAAATATTTGATTTATTTATTTTAATTTAACTGATTTAGAGTACCTACTAAAACAGTATAGTCGTAGTTCACCTGTTCATAATTTAATTTCCAATACATGCCTTTGTTTAGTTAATCTATGCAATAATGTCATTTGACGTCTAAAAATCCTGTATTTAATGTTTATTAGATCGCAGTATTGTCAAATATATGTATACATACATATATGCATTCCTTGACTCATGAACTGTACAGTTTTTTGTTTGCGCTACTTACATATCTATTTTTCATTGACAAGAATATAACGTATATAAACATAAATACATTATTAACAGACAATTACAATTACTTAATAAACTAATAAAAACGCACTTTATGTAAATATTTCTACGTAACTGAAGCAAAATGGCTAATGTTGAGAACCTGCTTGAGATTTTTAGTTGGAAAAGAATTATTGAAACCTTTATACGACCTAAAAAAGAACAACTTTGCTTTATAAACTTATGAGGGCAAACGTTATGTCAAGCTACAAAAAAATAAAAACAAGTAACTACTTTTTGTATACATTCGACACACGCACAACTAGTGAAATTTCGGAAGTTCCTGTTACTTATATGCACTAATGGATAAGTTAAACATCACGTCTTTCTGCTATATCAGCCAACTTATTCTTTTAATAAACACGTAAAATAATGTGAAATATCGAAATAACATTGACATGGCAATCACATTATCAGGCCGTCAACTCCAAAATATTAAATTTTAATGCTAATATTTATATAGATGTATTTCCAGTAGATTTTTCTGGTTGGGTTGGGGAAATTGCGTGCATATAAGCTTCCGAAGTTTAGCTAGTTGTGCTTGTGTTGAACGTATAGGAAAAGTAAGGTTACTCAATTGTTCTTATTTCTTTGTAGCTTTACAGTACGTTTTCCCTCATAAGCTTATAAAGAAAAGTTGTTCCTTTTTAGGTCCCCTAAAGGTTCCTATAATTTTTTTCCATAAAAAATTTCAAGCAGATACTTAACAATCTCCGGAAAAATAACACAGGCCTGCATAAAATTTGTGATGACGTGATTTTTGTTAAGCTCAGTTTTTATATAGCAATAACTAATTAAAGTACAGTTGGTCTCTACCACCCACAGATTTTTTTTGCACAAAAGAAAAAGAAAAAAATATAAAAAAAATCTTATAATAGGCTTTTAATACATTTTAAAATGAATGTACTACTTCAAATTCTAGGTATTAACCCAAAAATGATTTTCTGTTGTGGTTTTAAAGAAATTTGTTAAATAGGCTCTCATTACCTGATGTAAATCTTTTATTACATGTATTAATATTGGACAAGATTTCTGGGAATTTTTACCTGCTAAATCCTAATTATTATGCTTTCACTTTATTAGTACTGCGAAGAAGGATTTCAAGTTTATCACTCCAAACTAAATGTACATTTTAATGTCATTTACTTCATTGTAGCTCTGAGTGTCGATCAGTAAACAAGTAAAATTAATTTGTCTTTAGTGTTGTGCGTGGTATTTGATAAATAAACATTGCTTAAAAATATGTCTAGCCGGTGTTGCAAAAACAAACCAGCTGATTTCTGTTATATTTGTGGATATTTCGTCTTGAAAAAGTTTAAGAGACCAATTGGTGATTTTGTGAAAAATGCATATTATGCTTATTTCAAAATCAAATTAGGAGATCAAGATAAAGATTGGGCACCGCACGTTGTTTGTAAGGTATGTGAAGAAGGTATAAGACATTGGACCAAAGGGAATAGAAAAAGCCTTCCTTTTGGAATACCGATGGTTTGGAGAGAACCGCAAAATCATCATGAAGATTGCTACTTTTGTCTTTGTGATATTAAGGGGCATAATAGAAAAACTTTGAAACATATTTTGTACCCAAACAATATTAAATCAGCTATCAGACCAGTTCCTCACAGTGATCATGTACCCCCCAAAGTACTACAAGAAGATATTGAAACCTCTTCAACTTCCGGCTCCGTACAGATGGATAGTGATTTTGAACCATCAACCTCAGGTCAAAACCAACCTCAGCTATTTTCACAAGCCGAACTGAATGATTTAGTAAGAGATTTGGGACTTTCAAAAGATCTTTCTGAAGTACTGGGGTCTAGGTTGAAACAAAAAAATTTGCTTGCCCCAGAAACTACCTTCTCTTGGTAGAGATCTTCCTTTAGCTGAATATGACAGAAAAACAACCAAACGAAGCTTTTCTGAAAAACGAAAGCGTTTTTTTTAAGAAGCATTAAGAATTAAATAACTATTTCTAATAGTTTCTATGTGTATATTTTTGTATTTTTTTTAATATAATATAAAACTAGCTTATAAATGAAATAAATCGTGTTTTTTCTATATTTTTTGATTTTACTGGTTTGAAAAATAACCTTACGTGATACAAAAAAAGTAAAAGCAGATTTGAAATCAGCGCTACCCAATTACTAGAAATCAGTTAAAATTTTTAAATCAACTTTCAAAGTGTTGAAAAATGCAGGCCTGTGTAATAAGTCCTTGTATAATATATTGAACTTGAATAACTAAAAGTTAATTAAAATTTATTTTATTTCACTACTGCAAGAACTACCGGCGTTAATTTATTAAAGCGCGTGCCCTATTATAATTATAAACATAGTTTTATATTATACTGGCACCATTTCCGTAGAAATTTAATATACTATGGCGTACGATTACTTAAATGTTAATCAATTCACTCACTTTTAATTTTCATGGCCATTTACGTATAATTTTTTTATTATTGGCTCTGTCATTGTATTTCCAGATTACGCACACACAGAATAGTTCGTCGCAATTTTTGTGTGCATGCATATAGAAAAGAACACATGTTGGACAAGTGCGTGTGTATTATATATGTGATCTGGACTGGCCCCCGAGAACCCGATGGAAAAAGGGCATTACTTGTCTTTTTTTATTCTGTCGTCTCTCCCGAGCACAGACCGGAAGTCTAAAATATTTTTATTGCACGCTATCTGATATTCTTCATCCTTCTTCGAAATGAAAGAGCGACCGTTCGTATTTCGTGTAGGATTTTTTTCCTCTTGTGGTGTGCATATTTTATTTATTATTGTACACAGGTGGTTTATGAGCAAATAACATTTGAATCGAAACGTGTTTGTTTTGTTTTATGGGTAGTCTCACATACCTGAAAACAGTGTCTGTCTGTATGTTCAGTATACGTTGTGTTATGTTGAATGACGCGACCAACTATGTTTACATATATTCGTATCATTAAGTACGTACTGTGTCTTCTGGGAATACGGTTAATGTATGGTTATGTCTTTACATACCACTTACCGGCGTGTTTTACATTAAGGAATAAGACATAATATAAACACATTTTGTTTTTAATTTTTAAATGTTTGCTATTGCATTGTGGCATTTATATTTTTGAGAATACAGACTGTCCCGTAAAAAACGCCAACATTCATAATTCCGTTATTTATTGTCCGGTTTTATTTAAACAAAAAGTAAATTTAATAGCATCAAAAACACTATAAGATAGCAGTGTTTTATTTGTTTTCATTAATGTCAAACGACAGTCAAGATGAAATTTATAAAGTTTTTTTTTATTTTTTATTATTAGGAGATGTGCGATATGTGTTAAACAAGGTGGCGGGCAATTTCAACATTTAATGTAAAGTGTTTTGTTTCTTATAATAATATTTATAATACTAACATTTCAAATGTTTCATGACTAGAGAACGGACATTCTTACCACATGACTAAGTTCTCCGAATACAATAGCCCTTGTCCATTGTTAACGCAGCGAAATCAGGTGGCCGAGAAAAGTCAAACACAAATACTTCATTGTATTACGTCGAGATGTACTCAGCGAAGTTTATAAACATTCCGAATTGCCGATTGCGTTTAATGGATATTTATCCTTCGAATACAATAGGGTGTTGTCATTGTAATCGCAGCGGACCAGATGGCCGAAAAAGACTAACAAATACTTCATTGAATTACGCCGAGTCATGTGGTAAGAATGTCCGTTCTCTATTCATGTCACATTCGAATATTTATAAATAATGGAAGACAAAGATGAAATTTATAAATTTTTTTTTTTTTGCAATAAACGTTTATCAAAAATAAACATGTTATACATCGTTGAATTCAGAAAAAAAAAACCAATCCGAATATAGCCAAAAATATATATGTTGCCATTTAAAATAAAAAACTTGACTGTCGTTTGACATTAATGAAAACAAATAAAACACTGCTATCTTATAGTGTTTTTGATGCTATTAAATTTACTTTTTGTTTAAATAAAACCGGACAATAAATAACGGAATTATGAATGTTGGCGTTTTTTACGGGACAGCTTGTATATTCGCAAAAATATTTATGAAACCAGTCAGAATTATAATTACAACAAAGAAATACCTAAAGTAATATAATATTTTGAGAAAATCTAACAAAAGCCAAACAAAAATAATTTGAGTAGTAAATTTGTATAAAACAAAAACATTTTTGAAAATTCGGAATTTACTGCAAATAAGAATTAATTACTATTAAATCTTATTTTTACACACAAATGTCGCCTTATGTGATGCGTTAATTACTACAATTCGGCAAACTAAGTTCGCAAAGGATGGCGTTCGTTGATTTGGTGTTCGTGATGTTGACATTAGCCAATAAGCGGCGCTGGGTTTTCTACCATGCTGTCGTTTATGACTTCATTCCATGCAGTAAGGGAGTTGTGAAAGTTGTCTATCCCAGCATCATGCACTGACGAGTCTATAGCAAGACGAAACACGTGTCTGCATGGCTGGGTAGCAATTTTCACACAAATATATTCTTGTATTGTGTTCTCGAAACGCAATTTTTAATAATATTTGTGTAATTATTAATATTTTTGTTTCATAAAAATATATAATAATAGTCCTCGTAACTAGCCTTGCAGGCCCTTGGAGTGTAACATGGTAGGCTTGTTACGACTTGAGCCGTTTGATACACTAAAATAGTAACGTGGGCAGCGCTACGCACAGATCACCTATTATCACCCCAGTTTTACCCTCCAGGTATTTAAGAATAGAAATAAAACTACGGTTTTTAATCTTCACTTTTAATCATTACTCGTAAAACGACAATTGTTTCGCCAACACAGTGGCTTCCTCACGTGTTTACCTCTAAACAGTCGTTTTACGAGTAACGATTAAAAGTGAAGATTAAAAACCGTAGTTTTATTTCTATTCTTAATTATGGATCTTCATCAAGTAAATGCCGAATCAATTCAATTACTCCAGGTATTTATTTATGTCAGCCTGAATCGAACTAGGACCGACAAAACGCCATCAATATTATCGGCTAGATTAAGATTTGAACCCGGTTCATCAGATTTATAGTCTAGTGACATATCCACTCCTTTATAAAAAGATAATAATTTAAATAATTAATTAATAATAATTAATGCTAGTCTGCTTTAATGGTACGGATAGACAATTAAAAATGTTTTTTGATTATTTAAATAATGTTCACCCTAATATTAAATTTACATTAGAAATAGAAAAGAATGGCTTAATTAATTTCCTAGATCTTACTATATCAAATAATGCTAATAAACATGAATTTTCCATTTACCATAAACCTACACATACAGATACAACAATACATGCGTCCTCCTTTCATCCTTTAAAACACAAATTAGCCGCGTATGAATCTATGATCATAGACTTTTACATATACCCCTTAATAAAAACAATTTCAACATAGAATTAAACAGAATACACACTATTGCTAAAAATAATGGATATTCATACAATATTATCAATACAATCCTCCAACACAAACAAAAAATACTTACCCGCTCTTTAATATACCCTAAACAATTAAAAGATGTAGTATATTATTCTTCCTTAACGTATATCGGGAAAACTTCAGACATAATTAGTAATCTTATCAAGAGAGCCACTAATACTATCGTAGCGTACAAAACCAATAATACAGTTGGAAGTTTTTTAAAAAACAATAAGGACAAAACGGATAAAAAACTTGTTTCAGGCGTCTATAAGTTAACTTGTGAGTGTAATATGTCATATATTGGTCAAACAGGACGAACATTCACTCAAAGGATATCCGAACATCAAAATAGTTACAGAAATAATAAATCAGATTCAACTTTTGCTAATCATTGTATAGAGAATAACCACAACTTTAATACGAACTTCAAAATTCTTCATATTCAAGATAAAAGTAAAAAACTAGATTTGCTAGAATCATTAGAAATTTCTAGATATAAGAAATTAGGGTTAGTATTAAACGACCAAACAGAAATTTGTAATTCCCCCCTACTTTCATTAAATTTATAATTATCAGGCTTTGTATATATACCTTGTACATTTGTAAATTCACCATTTATTCATCCACCTGATGAAGTCACAGTGTGATGAAACGATATTGTAGTGGAAAGTTAGATTAAATTATTTGAAACTTAAAATCAGTGCATTTTTTATACTATCATTGATAATAATTTAATTAATAATCATTTATTCTCCTTTTATGAATAATAAAACTACAGGAATATTGGTTCGTTGCAAGTAATGACACCGCATATACATAATTATATAATTTTTATAAATCTCAATAACGCGTTTCCAAATTATGTCAGTTTTAACAATTAGCTGGTTTATTATCAAAAATAATCGATCAGTATTGAATCTAGAGAATGAAGGTGATTAATTAAAATATTCTAGTTTTATTACTTAAATTTTCGTTAGATTTGCAGATCTGATCCCTCTCTAGTTTAGTCAACGTTGAACGTTTTTTTTTAATGTGCTGGTTTAGGTGATTCAATCATTGAGGATACGTATTAGAATTTATGGCTTTATTGGGAGAAAGAAACGTGGAGAAACTGTCTGACAATCTGGTATAATACTTTTTTAGGATGCAAATCGGGGTTTAATTTGGCTCATTTGTCAACTGTTCTAGTAATAATTATAAGATGATAGCTGTGTCATTTTGTTCTTTTCATTTTACATATTAACCATGGTAACGCAACCTATTTTTTTGAATATACTTAATATACTGTGAATGTTTCTTAAGTAATTTATAACAAGGTGGTCAACTGGATTTTGGTTTATCAGACGTTTAAATTTTGCCAAACTTCTTTTCTGATAATTTCTGAAGGTACATTGTTTTAGTGTTTGAAGATTAAAGAGAGATTGAAGAGTAGGTCCGCAAAAATAGCTGCATGAATTCGTCCCCGACTTTATCGCAGTATGAATCACCCATATACTTATTTAAAATCTATAGATAACATATTTATTTATGCAAGAAATGAAAAACTCAGGAAGTGCCACAAAACATATTTTATTAATTAAAAATGGAATAGAAAGGCCTGCTTGTGTTTTATACAAGCATTAATACATATTAACATTTACATATATATATATATATATATATATATATATATATATATATATATATATATATATATATATATAAGACTATACATTCCAGTCTGGAATTGCAGCCGCTCTTTGAGCTCGTAAGACTCGTTTTGTGGTGAGTCACTCCATTTTCTATGGTCTATAGATATCTTCTTGCCCTCTTCACAACTTTTCGCCATTCTTCCCTATTTAACATTAACGCTCTCCCTGCTACGGTCCCCAGGTCTTTGATATCATCTACTACTTGGTCCTCCCACCTAATTTTTGGTCTACCTCTTGTTCGTGCTCCATATGGCTTCCATCTTGTAATTCGTCTCAACGTTGACCCTTCTCCTCTTCTGTTGACATGCCCATACCACCTTATTCTCATCGATTTAATAACTTACTATGTTTTCTCTCTCCAATAACTCCTCTATCTCATAATTCATAAGGATTCTATAACCACCATCTTCTTTCTTTGGTCCATAAATTCTTCTGATTATTTTTCTTTCAAATGTTCTTAGAGCTTCTTCAGCTTTCTGTGTTAATCTCGTTGTTTCTCCAGCATATGTCACTACCGGTCTAATGGCAGTTTTATATATTCTTATTTAACGTTTATAAAAACAAAATCATATTTAACAAAATCACATATATATATATATATATATATATATGTATATATATATATATATATATATATATATATATATATATATTTAATGTTTAAAGAAATTTGTTTTTTCTTTTTTATTTTAAATCATTGTAATGATTCTTGTTTCCAGATGCTTGAAAAAGACTGAATTGATAAAGGTCGAAACGTCGCAAACAAACATCTAAATTCAATAAAAGGTCGCTAAAACCAATAAAAATCTATTATTTTTAATATATATATATATATATATATATATATATATATATAGATCATGCCATTAGCATCAAAGCCGAAGAAGTATTAATATCACTTGAAGTGGTACATTAAGTTAAAAATTGAGTACGAAGAAAATAGTTTTAAATCATAATTTTGATTTCAATCAAATAAAGTTGCACAGTTTGACTTCAAATTTCTTTATAAATAATTAATTACATATTTGGTATTGATGTAGTTCGTAGGAAATATCAATACTGAAATATATTTAAAAGGTTGAATTTATTAGAAGTTATTTTTAAAATTTCACTTTTATTAATTACATAAATCACTTCATCATTAAATCGATAGGGGGATAGTCATCAACGTTTGATAATCTGAAGTACTTATCGATATTATTTGGAGACACCAGTACTCAATAAACACCGATTTCGTTTTGTATATGTAGACATACAATTAGATTTCTTATCTTAATACACTGATGTTTATTTAGGTAAATTTTTGATAACGATAAGTATAAAAAGTAATGATTAAACTGTATAGTAGATCTATTTATATATAGTAT
The DNA here is from genome assembly GCA_935421215.2 of Melolontha melolontha. NCBI lineage: Eukaryota > Metazoa > Arthropoda > Insecta > Coleoptera > Scarabaeidae > Melolontha > Melolontha melolontha. The sequence continues at coordinate 201,461,767 of OW285235.1, read as the reverse complement.
TACCAAGAACTCAAAATACCACTATGAATTTAATTATGCTAAATTTCATCATTGATTCATGATTAGGATAGATTGATAAAAGTATTTGAACAAATTTTTTTCTTGAATAATATAAAAATATTTTTAAACGGTTTTATGTACACAGGGAGATTAATTAGTAGAAAAAAAGGCCTATTAGTATTTACGTTATTTAAACGACAGACAAAACAAGTCAATGGTAATTAAACACCCGAGACACGTATTGACAAAAAATTGACATTGAATTATGGTTTGGGGGCCTGCTACTTCTTGAAATGCACAATAAACGTACGTATATCCGGTGTAATTCTGAATTTTTCATTTTAAATTCAATATTGTCTATATCGTAATTAGGATAAAGCAAACACGAATAAACAGGAAATTTCAGTAAAATTTAAAAATGTAATTGAAATCGAATAGGTGAACAACTATTTTTGCTTAAATGTAATGAAATGTTAATAACAATATATTGAATCTTACAAGATACATTATAACATTGCACTTAATAAAAATCTAAAACAGGAAATACACTAACATGTAATTATTTGATTACAGCAGATCATTAAAACATCAGGATGGGACAATGAGCCACACAGCGAGAGTCAGTATTAATACGCTGCGTCATATGTTTCTCGATCGTTTAATTTTTCGCATGTGGGCATAATCTGCCTCGGTCGCCTGACTTAACAGCGCCAGACTTTTTTCTGTGGGGATATCTAAAAAGTCGTGTGTATAATAATACATAGACTCCGTAATCTTTAAGATCTTAAATAAAACATTCTAAACGAAATTGAAGCGATTCCATTGGAGATGCAAGGCAGAGTGATGGATGATTTCGTGCGACGGTTAGAAGAATGTCTAGCAAAACAAGGAGGCCACCTACGCCATTCAATGTTTAAATAAAAAAAACTCCCAGAGTTATAGATTAAGGTATTGTCGTTGTAATTTTTTAATGTTTAACCAATAAAAATTTATTCAATATTAAAAACCGTCAATGCATTTTCGAATTCCCTGTATTATAATAATTCTTTTATTTAAGTTTAAAAGTTATTAACATATCTTTCTATTTAGTTAATAGCTAATTGCATACTTTAAAAATGGTATACAACTGCTTATCACATTAATATTCTTGATTACGATTTCGGTAACTAAGTTGTCATCCTCAGTAAATAAAAATAATAATCAGTGTTGAAGATGGGGCACAATAAAGCTAACACGAGAATCGCAAAACTCTTTACAAGACGTTCACGCAAACAATCGCGTCTAATGTGTTTCGCGATTTTTACTGTGCCCCCATGTTCAACATCGATTACACAGGCCTACAAAAAAAAATTTTTTTTTGGTGCATCTCTGTTTGTTTGAATAGTCGATAAAGTAGGTAATGTACAGTATATTGACATACGTCATTTTAACTCATCAGCTCTAATTTACCTACTACCCTCATTGTAAATTGTTGCCGGTCTTGTTCGAAACTAGTCATTATTACAATAACATCGATAAAGTTTGTGTTACTATTTCATTATGGCTAGTACGTCCAGACGTTGTGTTAACGATCCTGATATATTTTGTTATGTTTGTGGTGAATACATACTGAAAAATCAGCGTAAATCGATTACAAACACAGTGCGTCGTTTGTATTTTGCTTACTTCGGTATTGAAATTCTACACCAAGATAAAGTGTGGGTGGCTCATAGTGTTTGTAAAATATGCGTTGAACATTTGCGACAATGGGAGAGAGGGAAACGTAAGTCTTTGAAGTTTGGTGTGCCTATGATATGGCGAGAACAAAAAAAATCATTATGACGACTGTTACTTTTGTATGATTAATATAGTGGGCATCAACAAAAACAATCGCCATAAATGGAAATACCCCAATATTTCTTCAGTACAAAGACCTGTTCCTCATTCAGAAAATGTTCCAATACCAACTTTTCACCAGGTAGTGCAGCAATCTCAGGAGGATGAAGCTGAAATACCTATTTCTTCTCAAGTAGATGATGACTTTCAATACTGCGGAATAACATCAGATCCTAAGCCATTTTCGCAGAATGAGCTTAGTGACCTCATCAGAGACTTAGATCTTTCGAAGGAACGTGCTGAGTTACTAGCGTCAAGATTAAAAGAAAAAAATTGTCTTTCCTCAGATGTTCGAGTGTCTACATATCGCACGAGAGAGGGAAAGTTATTGAAGTTTTTTTCATATGATGAAAATTTTGTGTATTGCTGTGAGTGGTTTGCTGGCTTTCATGGGTTTAACGATCTATCAGCCCAATGAATGGCGTCTCTCAATTTGTTAAGGCTCTCGATAGAAATGGTCAATGTTTCCAGTTTATTTCTCACTAATTTCCTGGTTTAAGTACTGAAAAACTAAAAGCAGGTATCTTTGATGGACCTCAAATACGTAAATTGATGAAAGACACAACTAATTTTGAGACTTGTATGAATGATGTGGAGAGGCTTGCCTGGCAATCTTTTGTAGCAGTTGCACAAAATTTCCTCGGAAATCATAAGGCTGACAACTATGTAGAACTAGTAGAGGAAATGCTGGTGCGATTCAAAGATTTAGGCTGTAATATGAGTATAAAATTACACTATCTCAATAGTCATCTACATCATTTCCAACACAATTTAGGAGATCTAAGCGAAGAACAAGGGGAACGTTTCCACCAAGACCTAAAAACAATGGAGAATAGATACCAAGGAAGGTGGGACAGTCACATGATGGCTGACTATTGCTGGGGAATCATGCGAGATTGTCCGAGTCAGTTTCATTCTAGAAAATCACTCAAAAGACAATTTCTTGATGTTAAATGTCAATAAAATATATATTTTTTCGTGAATTGTTTTTTTTCTCGGGAACTAGAGCTGACAGAAGAAAACGGGTAACATTTTTGATATCGCCATGTAAGACATACTTAAAATCGGGTCTAAAATCTCCAGCACCAAAATGGTTGTAGGCCAGTGTTATTATTTTTACCTACTGAGGACAACTAGTTAGTTGTGGATATATGCATTTAGGTTGCTGATATTAATGTGGTAAGGAATTTTATACCCTTTTTAAGTTTTAGCTTAATCACAGTCTCCAAAGAAAACTTTCAGTTAATTCAATATTTTTATGTATATTTATCATATTCTTACATTTATATTTTGCACCGTTCTGATTTTGGAAATTTGAAATTAACATTCTTCTTTTACAAATTCGATAATTAACACGTTTTCTTTAAGTACCGAGTAGATAGGTGAGTATGAATGACAGTGGATTTGGCTCTGAAAGATGAATATTTACGAAATACGAGTATATTAAATATGTATATTAACATAACAACATCGTTTACTACCTTATTAACTACATTTTGAAGTGCTTAAAATTATGTTTATAATATTAATGTTATATGCATGGCACCAGATCGCATATAAAAAGAAAACGGATACTCTTGAACATCATTTTAAGCACTTGAAAATGTAGTAAACGAACTACAAAAAGTTGCGTAAAATACTATTTTATTTTTACTTTATCTTTTATTGAAGAATTGCCTCGATTTAAAAAATATTTCATCTCTTACCGGTCTTTCATTAGCATGTGATTTATGCAGTAAATGGTATTAAAGCCTATTAAAATACTTTTACTTTTATTAAGGACGGAAGATATGCTGGCACGTGTTTCGAAAATGCCTGTTCGTTGCTAGAAATACAATTATCAATTTGTAGGATCATGTTAGATCGGAAAAAATTGTATAATGGTCAGAAGAAAGGAATATACGCCTTCGGCACCTGCACCCCAGACGCACCTGTCCACGATATTGCTTCTTTTCATTACCCTATAATAATGCCGGTATATGACGTACTATTATATTAAAAATAACTATTAAAGATAATATGAATACGATGTTACAATTTGATATTTTGATGGGGCCTAACGTGTTTAAATGTATGGTAGAATTTAGGCCAGAATTATAAAATTCAATAAATAATTTTTAGTAAAAGTTGCTTCGTATAATTTATTGTACACTAACATATACTACAATATTATTTCGCCAAACCTTGGCTTCATCAGGTGATTATAACTGAATAATGTTTACAAAATAATATATAGTGTGTCCAGAAATATACTGTTGACTTTTAAGTAAAATTGAAATCCTATTCATTGCAGTGTAATTAACGCAGCCTAAGGAACAGAAAGAGAGACATTTTTGTACCAGGTCGTTAGTTTAAATTTGTTCTATTAAAATGTCATTAGGAAATAGTTCCAAGTAATAAAATTCTAATGTAGAGTGTACCATTATATAATAAAATTCCAGGAATATTTTTGAAATAATTAGTGAATATAAAATTATATATTCAATATTCCTATTTTTGTAGCTTTAAATTTTATAAAATAGTGGTAATATGTAGGTATATTTGAATACGGTCTGTGTGGTTCTGTATGTCGACTACCTACAGCCCTGTTAAGGTTGGACTTCATGCTGCGTTAATTACATTGCAATGAATAGGTTTTAAATTTTACTCAAAAGACAACGGTATATTTCTGGAGACACTATATATGTATTACTACAGAAATGTGAAGGTGTTTGTACCAATTTAGAAAGCCAGTAGAGGGAACTGATTTAATTATGTTTGTTCATTTAGTGCCACAGGCCTGCATCTATTAATTTCTAAAGCTTAAAGTAAATTAAGTTTTTTGCCTTTATCCTGTACCTACATGTAAGATTTAATGTGTTTGTTAAATTTATGATTCAGTTCTAGGCAATGATTAGCGAATGTTGAATCCATTTTTTATCGATGTAGCTTTCTTCATGTACCTTAATCCTCTGTTCAAAGATACACCCTGTTTGACCAAACTTTGTTGCATTCATATGTTAACATATGGATCTCCGAGTTCGCGTTTCTTTCTATTTTATCTGTCATTCCTAATGTATTTTTGTAGAGAATTGTTTGTTTCAAATGCCATGAATTCATTGTTGGCATTTTAAATTAATTTTCCGATCTTGACGGATATTGGTCCTATATATGTGATCGAATTATATTAATCCTATTGTTTGCTACTTTCGGATAAATTGAGGATAGAGTTTGTGATTTTTGTTTTTGTGTTAGAATTTTGTTAACTAAATTTATTGTGTATCCATTATTAATTGTAATATTGTGCATTATATTTAATTCTATATTTAAAGTTATGATTGTTGATAGGTAGAGTGAAAACTTTTAGAGAATAGCACATACGTCATAATGCGCTATGAACATATTAGGGTTAGTCGAGTTCATTATATACCATCTGATCCAGTTCAGGGTTATTTGTATAACAGTTGCTTGCCGATTACAATTAAGTTATTTTTGGGTTTATGTTTTATTGTTGCTTCTTTCAATTTAGTAAATTATCGTTATTTAAATAATTGTCGCCACATTGGATGTCCTGTTACTTTTCTTAAATCTTTTGTAAAACTTCAAATTTAAAAAATGAAACAATTTGTTACTTCTTTATACCACATATATATATATACTGGTATTAACATACTGTAGTGAACTTTTCCCCGAAGAATAATTTTTAAAAGATATTTATTGAGTATGTTACATTTATTTTCAGATGCACATTTGTTTATATTTTGAATTATGTTTGAATATTTATTTGGATTTATTTTGTTGACCGCGCCTGTACATTTATATTGAACAGGAAATAGTTCGACTAGGGAGACTATATTGTACTATGTGTGCCTGATGTCTGATGTGAATTTTCCGGTGGGTGACGGACAGAGATATCTGGTCCTTTGAATGATATAGTTGGAAATAAAAAACTTCATTTTTTGTTTCTATATTTGATTTAACTTCGGTATTTTGCATATTTGATCTGATGTGTATTTAAGTATCATTTTCGTTTATCACGAGTTTTGGTAATCTCGTAGATTTATTAATATTTAAAATTTACTCGATATCTTTCGTATTTAGTTTTTTGTGTGTGAAATGTTACGTTAACGTAAGTAGAAATTTCACATTAGTATTATATAAATTCGATTCATTGTAATTCGATTATATTTGTGCTAATTTGTAATTTTGTATTATTATTAATATTAGATTTAAAATATAGATAGTTAAGAAAATTATCATATTTTTTGAGGGAGTTTTTTGTCACGTGGTTCTAGAATATATTTTTTGAAAATCAGGTTCTGGTGGGAGATTTTATACTTGTGTTTTGTGCGCACGAGCAAAGTCATTTACGAGTTTTGACGTTTAGTCTATTTACGTTTGAATTTTGGAGTTATTTATTTAGATTTTTGAATTTGAGAGTTTTCTTAATGATCTATTAGATTTATTTTTGCTCGCGATTCACAAGAGGCTTTTCTTTGTGTGCGTGTCTTTTATCACACAATTTTTTTCCTCTAAGCTTTTGTTTAATAACGCATTAGCTCTCTTTACACTTTGTAAAGGGTATTTTTTTAATTTTTTTTTATAAATACTGTAAATCCAAATGTGACTTTCCTTTATTGACATATTATTTTTTCCACTTTCTCGCTCGAGGGAGAGAGAGCCCAAGTTTAAGAAGTCTCATATTAAGAAGTAGAAGTATCAGAGCTAGTACGGACATATTGTGGTGAACAGTGGACCTACCCTTTAAGCAAACTCACAGTTCACAGCAATATGTATTACACTGTTATTATTTTTATTGCTTATCTATTGTAATATTACTTGGCAAAAATAAAAGTTTCTAAATAATTTCATCTTACAAGATATTAACTTGTATTAGTTATAACAATATGCTCTCTAGAAAACATGAAATATTTAATGTATCTTTATTGTAGCTTGGAACAAGCCAATATCTATTTCAAATTATAATAATTATGATTTTAAAAATGTAAAATAGGCTTTAACTTAAGAGTTCAAAATAATTCTCTAAAATAAGAAAGTTTATGAAGCAAAAAATTTATTGAGTTAATTTTATTTAAATTATACTAGCAGCAATATTCATAACGAGGTAGATTTAAAGATTCACATTAATACTTCTGTAAATAATAATTTGCTTCCCCAATATCAATTAAATTCATTAGAAATATTGTAGTTTTATGAAAAAATATCATTTTCACAATTATAAAGTTGAACCTGCATTTGTGTTCTTCACACCAGATTTTTAGTAATATTTTATATTATTAAAAATACCTTTGTATTATACAAAACTGGTGGGGTTTACCTACTCATGTATGTTTTAATTATTCTGATAAATTATAAAGTTTTTCAAAAATCAACCCTAATACTTTTGCCCTCGAAATCACCTACGCCCCTGGCATTTTTGTTCGCACAGCTTTGTGATGACGTATGTGCTATTCTCTAAATGTTTTCACTCTGCATTTACTAGTCTATGTATCATAGATTGGTATGCTGTTCATTTGTGAGGAATGAGGTTAAAAGAACTTATGCCATTGTACGAGGGGCACGTTGGAATTATTGAAATGCTAAGAAAGTATAACATGCATTTTTATAAACTACGGCCTTTAGTTAGTCGTCTGTGATAGCCAGTTGAATCGTGTCTGTCGCATAGTATACGTGGTACATACAATTGTGAGTCGAAGTATGAAGTAGTCACCGGAACATTTTCGCGTTATAATTTACTCCGATTTCAAAGTTGGTTTAAACGAGAAACAGTGCGTTGAACGTTTGCAACTTGCATTTGGCAATGAAGCCCCTGCCAAAGTAACTGTGTTTCATTGTTTTCGAAAATGTTAAAGAGGCCGGATTTCGCTTGGCGATGAGTATCATCCGGGAAGGCTATGTTCTTCAGTAACTGCTGAAAAGGTGGAAAAAGTTAATCGAAGAAAATTCGCCATGTACTTATGAAACGATTCAGACAACACTTGGCATTGGATTCGCAACAGTTAATACAATTTTACACGATCATCTTCATGTGAAAAAAATTGTTATACGTTGGGTACCACATAAACTCAACGACTTCCAAAAGGCAGAGCGTGTAAGGATCGTTCGGGGAACGCTACAATTCTTAAATAAATAGGGGCATCACATTATTTATAAAATAGTAACAGGTGATGAAACGTATATACCATTTTATGATGTTCCCACCCACGAGAGTCGTGTATGGGTCCATGAAGACGCGCTAACCCCAACGATGTCAAAAAAACAGAGGTCTATGAAGAAAGTAATGTACGCAGTTTTCTTTCGAAGTACAGGTTTAGTAAAAAGGAAAATGTTTACCTGCTGTATTTGAATCAACCAATATTCACGGATTACTTTTGCACATACTACACAATTGACTAGTGATTTTGTACGTAAAAATAATGTAAAACTTATCGAATATTCACCTTATTCGCCTGATTTGGCAATGTGTGACATCTGGTTGTTCTTTCACTTGAAAAAGAGCTAACGTGGTCGACGTTTCGAGTCAGTAAATGAAATTGACGAAGCAATTAATCAATTTTTTTTATAGTATTCCAAAAGATGACTGGCTAGAAGCTCTTCATTTGTGGAAGGTTCGATTACAAAAGTGCATTGACGCTAGTGGGGAGTACTTCGAACATGAATAAATTCATTTTACAATACGACTTGTAGTTTTCTTGTATTTCAATAATTCCAGCGTTCCCCTCGTATGGATAGTTATGTCCGAGTTTTATAGTACATGTAAAATTCATGTGTATCTGTTTCGTTAGATATTGTTTAGTCAAAAATTTCTGCAGTAAATTTTATTTTTGGATGAATATTGCTAATATAATTTTTGAGAGTTTTTAATTGTCTATCTGTACTTTTAAAACAGACCAAAATATCATCGACATATGTAAATGCCTTTGCTAAATATGGGAAGGCATGTGTGCTTATTTCCTTTTTTTATGATTCATAACCATAACTATTTCTATTATTAGTGGACCTAAGGGATTACCCATCGCTAATACCGAAGTTTATTTGTAAAATGTTTTGTTGCGTTGAAAGTAAATCAATCTTGTAGTGTATGTTAGTATACAATAAATTATGTCAAGCAATTTTTTTCAAATTATCGAATTTTAACATGGAGTTACATAAAGTAACATCCCGTTCAATCTATTACTAGAATTATAACTTGAACAATATGTGAGAAAACTAAATAAAATTAGTTTTTAAATGAAATAATTTAGCTTTGGAAAAATAGATCTTATTAATAATTATCAAATACGTTTATTTTTGTACATGCTGGAACATCATATTTTTAATCAATTAAATATATTAAACACGATATATTTGAATTACAGACCTTATTTCCAAAAACAAAATTTGGCACTGATAACATCACATGCAACCGCAGAACCTAATATTCTGTCATTCTAGGCGCGTTAATCTCGCCATTTTCTACAGATCGATTCACAACGAGTCCTCTCCCATTCGTCTTCAGAAACATATGTCATTCAATATAGTAGAACAATTGTCAAACGACAGGGTTAATTTCTCTGAATTCAAAGTCACAGAGAGGGTGATAACGGAAATGATGGGAGATGTGAAAGAAGCCGCCTTACAAGATTCAACTTCCAAGTAATATCTCTCCTTCAGTTGCGACAATGCGCGCGGGTTATCGACGGAGCTCACCCGCCGGCAAGTGTTATCGCGTACGGCGGGAAAGCAAAACAAAAGTAAAACGCAAATGAATGAGTGCGCCGGGCAGGATGAATGGGATGTGAACGAGTTATCAGGACCGCACTTGATAAATTTGATTTCGTATTGAGATTAATGCAAACCTCAGTTGTAACGTTCTGATGCAATCAATTACGAGACGAATTTATTTTATTTAGATAAATTATTTTTAAGATCATAGAATACTCGTATATAAAGTGTGTTTTTTATAGAGGTATAGAACTTTGAAATGGAATAAAACAAAGATGAATTTTTTAAATTGACATGAAATTTACTTTATTCGAAAGATAATATTCTGGCATTATAATTTAAATATGACTTCTGGCATATGACCGCCACGGCTGGCTCGGACGTAGTCTAATCTGGAGGTCCAATTTTCGATGACTGTTTCCAACATTTGTGGCCGTATATCGGCAATAACGCGGCGAATGTTGTCCTCCAAGTGGTCAATCGTTTCGGGCTTATCGGCGTAGACTAGCGACTTCACATATCCCCACAGAAAATAGTCTAGCGGCGTTAAATCGCACGATCTTGGAGGCCAATTCACGGGTCCGAAACGTGAAACTATGCGGTTACCAAACGTTTCCTTCAATAAATCAATTGTGGCACGAGCTGTGTGACATGTTGCGCCGTCTTGTTGAAACCACAGCTCCTGCACATCATGGTTGTTCAATTGATGAACGAAAAAGTCAGTAATCATGGCCCTATAGCGGTCACCATTGACTGTAACGTTCTGACGAATCTTCCTCTACGCTACGCTCTACAGCAGCAATGACTTCTTCTGTACGCACTGTACGACGTCTCTGTGGATGCGTATTATCATTTAGAGTAAACGTGGTGCCAAAACGTTCCATAGTTAATCGAATTAATTGCTCTGATGGACGATTATGTTGACCGTAAAATGGACGTAGTGCGCGATACTTACTTCGAACAGAACCATGATTTTCAAAATAAATTTGCACAATTTGGAAGCGTTGTTCAGGCGTCAGTCTATTCATGTTGAAATGCCAAACCAAACTAAACATAAATCACTTGACAGCTGACAAAATGGCCGCCAGTTAAAAAAGTGTTGCCGACTTAAAGTTATATACCTCTTTAAAAAACACCCGTTATTTATAGAAAATAATAATAATTCTCAAATTAATTTTACAGATTTAGAACGTTTACAAAAAGATTACAATTATTTTATTAGATTTTTGTTATTCATAAATATACATACCCTACGAGAATTCATGTAATATCTTGAAAAAAAAATTCTAAAGTTAGTAACATTTATAATATGTAAAAAGAGATACATCATATACAATGAAAGCATATTAAAATATTATTCGAAATCTGAATTTAAATGTTTAGAAAGGAGACAAACCCAAAGTAGATTGAATTCATGATTAAAACGAATTGCCATTTCTATATCTGATTCAGAAATTGGCCAGACAATTCATCGCTGAGTTGATATTATATTTAAAATAACACGTTACAACATACATACTTTAGTTATAGAAAGAGACAGAGACTGTCCATTCATTAATACAAATGTTACTTAGCTATGCTTTCATTCGTTGTTTCGAGTGTCCTTTACAGTATCAAAAAAATATAAGCCTTACATATCATGATAGGCTTTCCAACACTATTGTTACTAGTAATGATCTTAAATAATACTCAATAATTCTGTGTGCGCTATATCCAATTTAAATTATAGGTATATTTAAGCACTAAAATATAGCTACATTGCTTGAGTTATATTCATACGTAAAATATATTAGGGAGTAGATAAACACATAAGTAAGTCGCACTCTGATTGGAGTTTTCTTGGTGATGGAGACGTTAATAAGGTGTGCGAATTGTTTTACAAGAATTCCTATTAAATTTTTGGCACATTCAGGTTTAAAAAATAATTTACTGAGATAATTACCAACATTATAGCCGGCCGATGCATAACTATTCGTGCTAGTGATTCTGGGATCGAACTCGGGGCTTGCTTCTCGAGGTTTCGCGTTTTTCTTTCTCATTTAAGATGAATGCCGACGGCTAACTATTTTAACTCATTCCACGAGCGCGGGTTAATAACTCATACCCTGCCAATGTCTCGTGTAATTGGAGTTAAGCTGTTGGAGGATGTTAAAGCGTACATTATTATTATTAAATTAAAACATCAACAACACAAAAATTACTAACAATTTAATAGCAGAGTACTTCAGTTTAAAAAGTGTGCCTTAACAACTGATTGTAAGGATGTCTAACTATAAGTCAATAGTTTTACTACTAAACTTTGTATATCTAAAGTATTCAGTATAACTGTAACTTAACGTGGCTGTATGTCAAGAATATCTACAACATCCAATTTATGTATATGCTCCATGTTTTAGATCGCAAAAGTCAGGTGGATGCCATTTACATCGATTTAACTGAAGCTAAAAAACGATTAAACCACAATGTTACACCCACTACATTTAGATTTTTTGGTTTTAGCGAAGCCTTAAACTCTTTTTTCTTCATACTTAGGTAAAGGTGTTCATTACATTAACTTTAATGGTTACTGTTCAAATATTTATAGAGCAACTTATGGTGTTTCGCGGGGTTCGAATATCGGACAGTTACTTATTAATCCTTTTAAAAATGCCATCACCACTATTATTATTTCTAGTAATTTATGGTTCGCAGATGATTTCAAGTTATTCAACAGCATTATTTGCAGTGATGTCTCTATTTCCCTACAGGATGATTTGAACAGAATTCTAGCACAGAATTGTGCTTTGTTGATAACATCTTTTTAAATATTACTAAATTCCAGGTAATAATTTTCAGCAGGTGTTGCAACCCTTTAATATTTAATTATAATATGGATGCCAATTCTCTTTCCGGTTGCAAAATCGTTAGGAATCTGGGAGTAGACAACGTAGATTTGCTAGGTTTTTGCGGTTTAAAAACGACCATATTTATCCACAAACAAACATTAATCACTCCGAATTGTTCTTGTTTCCAGTTACTGTTTTTACAGTATAGAAGAAGAATATTTAGTTTATTTTTTTAGAAACTTTTTCACGCTGCTGTTGCTTGTTCTGATCTATTGCAACATTTAAATTTTGTGCTGCCTCAGTTAGAATCTAGAGATATATGTACCTTTTATTTACCTGGTACTATATCCAACTTATTACTTAAATCTTAGTTATTTATTGCGATGAATAATTTCAACAGGATATCAACCCAATACATGGTCAATATCCGAATTTAATTTCTATTTTTTTTGTGTAAATGGAATGTAATTTTGTGGGACAAATATATATGTATTACTATTATTAAATCTGGGTAAGATATCTTTTTATATAGGGGACCACACCCGGAGTTGATGTAATAAGACGCTTTGGTTTGAATTGAAAATCTATAAATGAAGAAGAAATTAAAAAGATAGCAGGATTAAAAATGAAGAAATTTGTAAGAGTACTATTCTCAGATAATACGCATTTTATATATATTATTTTTTTATTGTTTCTCTTTAGTTTAAAGTAATTTCATGGCATTACTTTATACTAATATTTCGGCAGAATTATATAATTTATTTAAATTTCTATTTTGTTGTATTTAAATGATTTAAGTAGAAATACGAGGCGATTCGTAAAGTATGTTCCGTTTCTGCCTAGTGAGCAGAGGAGTGGGAATACCGGCGTGATCACAGCGCTGTGGTGTAGTCTGGTTCAGTGTATGTTTGGTAGTGCTAGTGAGAGAATCGTTCCGACATTTTTCCGTGCTATTTTGGTCGTTTAAAATGGCTGCTGCAATTGAAAATCCTGCCGACTGTGAATTGCGTACTGTTATCGGGTTTCTGTGTGCAAAGAATATGAATTTTGCTGGGATTCATCGTGAACTTTGTTCTCTTTATGCTGAAAATGTCATTAGTGACAGTATGATTAGAAAATGGTGCCGCGTCTTTCGAGAAAGACGAGCTAATGTCCATGATGAAGAACGCCAACACTAACTGTTGTAACGAACGAACTTGTGGGTAGAAGAAAAAATTCGTGAAAATCGGCGATTCACAATCACAGAACTGAGTGCCTTCTTCCCTCAAATTTCACGTACATTTTTGTACGAGGCTGCTACTGAAGATTTAGGTTATCACAGATTTTGTGATATTATGGGTGACAAAACTTCTTACCGAAGATCCATAAAGCAAATGGGGTCGGCGCTAACTTCCTCAGGCATAGCGTAACAGGTGATAAAACTTGGGTCGCCTATATCAACGTTGAAGCGAAAAGATAGTTAATGCAGTGGCGTCGCTCTAATTCGCCTACTTTAAAGTGCCGTCAAACTAGCGACTATCATCTCTTCCCTAACATGAAGAAATGGCTTGGGAGCCAGCGGTTTGAGAGCGATGAAGTACTGCAGGACAGTGTTACAGCTTGGTGTAATTCACTAGTGGCAGAGTTATATGAAGCATTAAAAAGCTGGTTCATCACTATAACAAATGTCTTAATCTTAATGGCAACTATTTAAGTTGTATACAGATTGAATGACAAATTCGTGTGCAAAGATCAACGGTTTTATTTTCTCGATTTTTTTTTATATATAATAACATAAATAATAGCTTCCCTTGTTTAAAATTACATCGGACAATTATGACTTGAACATGTTAAAACTTCCTAAAAAAACAGGCTCAATTTTTTAAGGCAAAATAGGCACTAGCATGTGTTTCTACGTCGTCAGCGTTTATAAATTTGCGTTTTAACATATTCTTCAAATTTCGAAACGAGTAATAATCAAAGGGCGCCAAATCGGGCGCATAGGGTGAGTGTTTCAGTAGCGTCATCAACTCTTTCTTCTTTTGCTCATTAGACAGTACTTTGGGCACCCACTTTGCCACGACCTTTCTGAACTGAAGATGCGTTTTGATGATGTGTTAAAGGCATCCTTTTGACTCGCCGAGTTCGACAAAAAGTAGGGCCAGTGATGTTTTGGAATTCTTCACAAGTCGGTGATGGCTTTTAACAATCTCGGATTAACCGGATTTGGAGGTTGTTCTTCTCTCGTCTACGTGGCGGTTTCTGTCCACCTTGTTTGAAATTATGATACCATTTGGAGATAGTGTTGCGATGTGGGCATTCACTGCCATATGCAGCATTCAGCTTGCGTGTCCACTAGGTCATCACCTAGTTTAACGCAGAACTGAATATTAACACGAATTTTTTGGAATTGTTCATTTTCGAATAAATTTTACGGTTCGAAACAGGCACTAACTTCCAAGCTCCAGCACAAAAACACAAATGAAGTAAACACAGCTATTCAAGAGAACTGTCACTTAGTTTAAATTTCTTCCGTAGACGGCCCTGCACTCGGATTTGTCATTCAACCCAATATAATAAAAACCTCGTTTTGTGTTGGTGCTTTTTTAAATAACCAAACGGAATTTACTTGACGAATCGCCCTTGTAAATTACGAAATGATTTTGATAAAATATTCAAACTTTGCTGCTGTGTTCAAGTTGTTTTACTTTCCTTACCAAATATTGTGCATTTTTAATTATAGCTCAGGGAAAAACCAAATGCTAATGCCTAATTATTTATTACTAATTAGTAATTGAAAAAATATATACAATAGTTTTGTATATTTGCAGGCCTACACTTTTTTTAAAGTAATCAAAATAGAACACAAACTTAATAATAATTAATAATTAATTCTAGTTTATTTTCACCATAAGGCGTGTATGTCAAAAATAAACTTATATAATCATATTCAATTTAATAGTATTTTTCTATTAGAATCATACAACTAGTTGGATGTCTAGTGTTAATAAATAAAATTGAGATATAAAAAGTTTGATATGTATATTAAAAATCAAAGGAAACTTCGTCGGGCCATTTCATTACATAACGTTTAAAACCTTGAAATTTTATTTCTATTTCTAGGAAGTTGTTGCTATGGAAACTAAATAAAATTATAATAACTAAATTGTTACAAGTTCACTATAGTTTAATAGCACGTTTAGAATTTCCCGGTCGAACTCAAAACACTCGTGAAATTTCTTAGTTATTTAATGTTGAATCCTCATTCAAAGCTTAATTTAAGTCATAAAATTGCACATTAAAAAATTATTGATAATTATACTGACTAATGTGAGACTCAAATATATATCTGTTCAAGTGAACTTTGGCTTTTACAAGCTACAGATACTGCATTAGTCATAGAGAAACATGCATACTAGCAGCAAATTAAACACCGCCGTTCTATTTTAAACTTTCTCGCATTTCAGAGTTTTTATTAAAGAAATTCGCAACTTTATAAAATGATGCTAATAATTAAGATAAATACAGCTAACGATGTGGTATGGGCATACTTTTATATAAGTGGTAAATACACCCCTGTCCAGATTCTAGGCGAGCGAACGATCGTACTAGAGTAGTATGCGCGAGTTTTATCATTCGTACTATGGAGTAAAATGCGCGCGCATTTGGCGGGAAAACGCCCGGATGCCTGTTCACAAGACCTCGGACCGGCGTCGTCTCAGTGACTCAGGCCGAACATTTTTTTTGCATGCCGACATACCTTCCAAGAATTCCCAGCTATTCGTGCAACCACTCTGGGTTGCAAACAAGTTTAATATTTAGATAAAACACTTTTAACAAAGTAACTATACAGGGACGAATTTAAAATTATATTATTTATGTATAAAATCGTACATAATGCCCGTAAAATTAACTATGGATGGATGCTGAAAGCATCGATTGATTTCTGTAGAATTAATTAGTTAAAACACGAACCTCACAAAGAACCCTATAGCTATCAAAAACAATATACTAACAACCAAAATTCAATAAAAATAATAATAAAAATACCTTTTTTTTAAATATCAATTATATATAAATTTTTATCGTTTGACATACTGAAACAACTCTACAATATTTACTATTGTAGTGTTGTTTCAGTATGTCAAACGATAAAAATTTGAAAGAGGGAAAAACTTTAGAACTTGGACAAGTAGTAGATGTTTGTTAGTTTAAAACATAAAAGAAATAAATATACACAAGTTATAATTTAACATTAGATTAACCATTAATGTGTTTACATTCTTTTATAACGTGTGTCTGTAAATGATCGTACGCCAATTATGTTGGTACGATGGATTTTATTTTTCTACAGTTGGTGGCAATATTAATAATACAGACTGAGGTTATGTTTATGTGAATTTGTTAACGGAGTATGTAACAAACGCTTTACTTAATGAAAGTTTACTCGTCGTTTAATACTTTTAAATACACGACAAAGTTCTTCCTGAGTGATGTTTTCAATTTCATGTCTAATTGCGCGTTCAAGTTCGTCTAATAGCGGTTTTAAAAACTATTCTTTACATGTCCGAAAAGGAAATAATCTGGTTGTGTCAAGTCTGGAGCCTCCAGACTGGAGGCTCCATCCTGTTGGAAATAACCCAATATTATTTCATCATCATGCAGCTGATTAATAAATTCTGTCAAAATGACAGTTTGGTATCTCTCTGCGCTAATTATTTCGTTAGATAAAACAGGTCCTTCGTCTTGATATTGCTACCCAGATTTATCATTGCTACCCAGTAGTACAGTTTTACAGTAATACAGTTTTTGTCACAAATCGCTTTACAATTTCAAGTTTGTGGTGATCAAAAACTTTATAATTTACATTTTAGCGAGGAAATGCTTCCACAAATTGTTCAAAGCAAAACCGCAAATTATAGAGAGATGCACTCCGAAAAAGAGCCATACGAATATATGCATCTTGTTCAGTCGTAAATATTTTACTAGGTATCAAAAAACTACACCAAATAATACACGAAACCAACGCCAATGGGCTCTGTTAAAATTGACATAAGCGATAATGTAGCCACTACAAGTTGAGAAATTTGCGGGCGTGCCAACACAATTGGCGTACTATCATTTACAGACACAATGTACAACAAACATTATAACGCTGTAATTATTACAGCGCTGAACACAGTTATTATTAATTTTACTTAGTGAGGATGACAATTTAGTTGTCGAAATACGTATTTAGGATACAAATATTAATTGTGGTAAGGGCTTTCGTATCTATTTTTGAGTTGATAGGAAATTGTCAACTAATACAGTTTAGGAAGGAAATTACTGCAAATGGTGACATGCAGCATCATAAACAAAGTTTGAAAAACATAATTTGCTTATTTATGAGTGGCAGTGTAAATATATTTTTGTAACAGACTTTTTTATTTTGTACTCAGATGAATAAAAAAATATGTATATAGTTGTTGGAGATGTCGGCTGTTGAAACCAAATTGATGCGGTTCGAAGATTAACTTGTTGAGGTTTGATGTACTAATGTTATGGTTGTATCCAATTACTAGAATCACGACTCCGATGTTGCTTCACCGTGCACAGGTTGTAAAGCTATACACTTTACTATTTATAAATCGTCGGTGACTATTTGTTAAATAAATAACTGTACTTTCATCTAAATATATTATTTTGTATCTACAACGACTTATATTAACATAAAACTGCTGTCGAGACTGGTGTCTCTTGTGCTGTTGTTAAAATGTGAGATTGTTGTCTAAAGACTGCGTGACTTGTACTGATGTTGAGATGATACTGTTGAGTTTCTTGTTGCTGTTATGAGACTCTGATTGATACTGTTTTACAAATAGATAAAAATATACAACTACTCCTACACGTCATAACGGGGCATTGTTGTGTTGTTACTTCGTGGAAATTGTGCATACAAGCATTAATACCCAAGGTTTACGATAGTGTCTTAAAGATCTAATCTTAACTACTAAATAATACAATATCATTACTAATTAAGTACCTATTGGTGTTATAAATCTATGTAGTTCCGTATCGTCCCTTGTTAATGTAATAAAATCTTATAAATATCTATGAAACGAGATCTTAATAATATCTAGATTAACCCTTTGTTCACTATAACCAAATGTAATAAAACAAGCGGTCTGATGTATTAAGCAATAAATAGATTTGGAAAAAGATGCCTATTATTAATAACCCGAGGTAATAAAACGAGTGGTCTAAATTATAATTTCAGATGTAAAGAATTCTTAGAAGTTAAAGAAAGTTTTTATAATTTGAATGTGCTAATAAAAGTATGTTATATTGTGGTTTAAACTTGAAAATGCACCTTAAGTATTTTATAAAATTTGAAATGTTTATGTTTGAATTCTATATCCTAGATTTACTTATATTTAATCAAAAAATATGTTTAAAATTAAAATATTACGATATTAAATGTATCCTCAACAAAAGTTATAATTCCGATAGTCCAGCATAATTAGAATTTGAAGATCAACCCGCAATTATAACAGCGTAAACCCCCACTCCCAGTCTGTTGGTACTCTTTATTCTTTTTTGATTCGATTCATAATTTTAAATGACTCCTTTCTCTATTCAAATATTTTTTCATCTCGTCCACATTCTCATCGTGCCTGGAAGCTCTTTCCAACTTGATTTTATGTATCCCAACTTCAAATTCCTTCGATATTATCTCATCCTGGGTTGTTCTTGTTCTGTATTTTCCTCTTTTCTTTTATCCTTCCTCGATGAGTTACTACTAGGGATAACCTCCCCATCTTCTCAATATCAGTTCTTCTCTTGTTCGCATATTTCATTTTTTGTGTTTGATATTTTTTGATATTTTCGTAGGATTTTTCATTTGTTTTATTGGTCCATAGAAACGTTTTTGATTCTCGTCGCGTGTTTGAACTAGTTTTATGTCGAATTGTATGTATATATTGTGTTTACTTTTTAAATTTATTTAAGAGATCGCCTGCTGTTCGAGAAAGATGTGGTTTCTTTCTCGCCGGCATCCAAATATCTTACATCGCTCTACGGCGCAGACGTAATAATAAATCGTGGCTTAACATTCCCCTAAAGCTTAACGCCGATTACAGGGGTATTGGCAGGTAATGGGTTAATATTAACGCTGGCAACTTAAGATGTTTGGCTGTCGGCATTCAACTTAAACGAGAAGGAAAACTACGAAAACCTTTTCGGACAGCGAGTCCCGGATTCGATCCCAAGACCAACGCCATAATTACTCATGCTCTGACAATGCCTCATATAAGCGTTAAGCTATAGGGCTAAGACATGATCATTTTTATTAATTAAAGCTTTAACCTTTTGTCTCTGATCCATAACTTTCTATGTTTCCATTAAATGTCTCAATTATTGTTTTTCTCTTTTTACTTGCTACTTTCTTTTACCTCCTCATTCCGCCAAGGTTTTCCTTTTTTCTCAATTTTCTATAATCGCCACTCCCCCGGATTTTATCTTGTTGCTTATTTATCTTGTTTTTTAAGTTTTTTCCACCTACTTTCTATATCTAAAGTTATAAATGCGGTTATTGGCTTATCCTTCAGTAATTTTTGTATTTTGCTATAGTTTCTATTTCATTCATCTATGTTCTCATCTTTTTATTTATTCTTTTTTCTTGATTTATCACTTAGCAACCGTTAGATGAATACATGCAAAGAAACGAATTCAGCCCGACCACCCTACATTAAAAGATAGGTGAGTGTTTCAATAAGTAAATAAGTAAGTGAGAGATGGGTGAATAAGTAAGAAAATACAATATTAAAAAATGTTTCGGAAAAGTATCATAAGCATCTAAATATGTATCCACATTCAAAAAAAGTAACTTACATATGAACCGTTTCACAAAAAATAAATATCAGCACCATCTATAGCAAAATTATTAAATAATTTATATATAAATAAAAGCAACGGACATTTTTAACGTTTCAATCAAAATTATGGCTTTAATTACTTGTATAAAATCCTGGTTCGCGGACCTCTTTCAACGGGGTTGAGCTGCCCACTAGGCGCATCCCTAGGTGGCGGATAAGAGGATGGTTGGCTCTCTCTTGGAAAACTTGATTAGTGGCAGTCATAAGCGGGATGGGTAGCCTTAAAAACCTTCTAATGCTTAGCGAAAGCTGTCTCCGAGGACCACATCTCCCAAGCTACGGTGTAAGGGAACGTGTTCAAAGCTGGGGTATATGTGTTTTCATGGTTCATCTGGGGGCACCGGGCGGCACTCTATTGTATTAACGCCTTGTTCCCGTAATGAAAGCTCTGCGGGCATTGACTTCATATTTCTTCCGTACTCGTGGGAATAAACTGAACCAAGATATAAAACAAAATAAACTCAAAAAGATGGAGTCTGAAGAGAATCCAAAACCTGAGGAGTCTACTGACTCCCTTGAGAATGGAGACTGATGAGACTCCAGAAGCAAAAACAAAAAGAAATGAAGGCTAACGGAAGGTTAACTTCATACTAAAATAGCTACTGGAGGAGCTAGGCCTTCAGCCAACCTAATTCGGAGCAATAAAAAAGAAATTGGAACTATTACTGACTTTATAAACGGACACTGTCCTTTAAGGAAGCATCTGTATATGTATGGGCTTGGTTAGCAAGACCTGGTGTAAGGGATGTGAAAAACACGAGGAAACTAGTCTTCATGTAATATGCACGTGTAAGGAATTGAACGGACTGAAGACAGAAGCATTTCGGACGAGATCTATTGGTACTCAAACTTCCTCTGAGGAGAATGAATAGTGGCTTTTATCGAGGACACAAGATTAACATAGTGGAACTGGGAGATTAATTGGGAGTGGTACAAAGAGCACTATGCTCAGGTGCTTGGACATACCAACCCAAAGAGATAGATAGATACTTTACATTTACATGTTTTAGTAATAAACTTTTATATTACGTATACAGGTGTGTAGAAATGTATCTATGGCATTATGTTGTTCTAATTATTTTCTTATGTTATAAATAGGTCTGAGTAGAACTTTCTAACGTCTCGTTTTATGACATGAAAACAAACGCAAATTAAATGTTCCTTCTTTTTTCTAGGTAAAATGTATAAAATATTCCGAAGAAATTTGTATACATATTTCTTAATTTAAACAATTAAGTTTCGTATTCTAATCTTAATTTGATATGTTTATCTAAACTGCACCAACGAAATTGAAGAAAAACAATAATAAAATGAATTAATAATATTACCGATAAGATCCATTAAATTATGATATATTTAAGTGTTGTTACGGCCACCGCCCTAATATTGCGACCGCACCCATTACCGCGGCAGTAAGAAAGTCGCGGGTTGAGTTAATATCGGCGAACGTCCGAAAGATTCTATGCCTCTCTCGAAAATGCCATATCACGAGTGTCGTTGCAGCGAGATGTGATTAAGCCCGAATAGAGTGTCCCGCCAATTTTATTTATAGAAGCTCGGGCTAAATCAACATAAAAATGACGCATCGAGAACATTTTATGGCCGTCTCTTGTATTTGGAGATGGCCACGGAAGTATTCGAAAGGAAGACGCTGAAATTGAAGTATTAATAAATAAAAAAAGACAAACCGTTTGGAATGCCGAAATTAAGTCGAGAAGGGACTTGAATAGAAAAGGGAAAAAGATTTTTAATATTCACTTTATTTTAAAATGAAGAATGTTTGAGAACTATAACAGGACAATATACAAATTCCTTTATAATTAATGCTCTAGAATTGACATAATTTACTGTTTTCTATATTTTACGTATTTTTTTATTATTAAAAATCAATCACTGCTATAATATACATTAAAAAAATTTAACACAAAGAATAACTAAAATTGATCTAAAATAGAAATAAAACTTTTAATAGTTTGATCTTTACTTTACTAATATATGTATAAACATAATACAATTGTTTTGCCTAGACAGTAGTCTCGTCATGTACTTTTGACGAAATCCAAACCTGAACGCCAAAATTTAATGGTGTAATTTACATTTTGCATCATAATCATTTATCGTATTTAAATTTGACAAATCTAAATAATTATTGTCAAATAAATTTTTTAAAATGCTTCAGTATCGCAAAATTGGAAAAAAATGGGTCTTTAAGTGAAGTGGTTGTGGATTTAAATGTCAGTAAAAGTTGCATATTTTATGTTCAGAAATTCAGACAAGGTGTAGGGAAGGTCTCTAATGAAAACGAAAACAATAGTCTCGTAGAATATATTCGTCAAAATGCTTTTGGAACAGCTGTGAAAGCACGAGAAGAATCACTATTCCCAGAATCTATCAGAAGAACTCAAATTCGTTTAAAACAAGCTGGCTTAAGAAACTGCGCTGTTGCCGCAAAGACGTTCCAATCTTCTAACAGTAGAAGGTTACAAGTTTATCGAACTAGAAACTCAAGATTCCACTAGAATTATACATTAGGTACCACTAATAGTAGGCGCTTTTCCGTCAATGTTTGGACGTGGATAAGCGTTAACCGTTCTGGAATGTGATGGCAAAATGATGAGCGATTAACAGCCGATAATTACAAAAACATTTTAGAAAACGCGATGTTACATCAGTAAGAGAAACTTATCCTGGCAATTTTACCTTTCAACATGTAAGAAAACAGTATGGTATACACTAAATGTTTATAATAATTGATTTTGATTACAAGAAAACATAATGTTTTTCCATAGCCAACAAGAAGTCCTGACTTGAACCCAATTGAAAATGTATAGGGCTTCTTAGTCAAGAAGACATATCAAAGAGACTTTAGGCCAGCAAACCGCGGTCAACTCTGGGAATTTATTGATAATGATTGGGAAGAGCTCGTAAAGTCCTACGACATGCGACATTAATTGTAATAAATGGTATTTGCAGTTTTATATGCGTAGATGTTAATTTAATTTAAAAAAAAGGAAACTGTTACTGTAGTTATATATTCTTTTAATTAGTTTATTGTACATTTAATGTAGATAATACCGATTCCACAAAAATGCACTAATAAAAGTAATATATGTATGCTCTCAATATTATCCCCTCTCTTTGTAATACCACTGGCCAAAGCCAGAATTACAGTAAAAAATCCCATGACAACCAAATAGCGTTCATATTTGTGTTGCGCCGACTGTACGTTACTAAAATTGCAAACTAACAACGACAAATATAAATTTAAAAAACATTTAACATTATTTCTGGCGTCTTTAAATTGAGAGAAATTGTATACAGGGTTATTCTGAATAAATGTCGTTAATTTAATTTTTAGATTATAATACTAAAATATATGGCAATTGTTATTTTTAATTTAAAAAAAGTGAAAAAAATTAATTTAAGCAGATAAATTTTTATTACAGCTAACCCGATATGTGCCGTCCGTATAATCCCTGTCGCTTGCAGATATGCAGACGTATTTGTTTACATATGGTTTGTTTTCAATGAATGGATTTATACATAACTAAGTTATAAATATGCGATATCTACGATTTAGTAAGGTTCACCGTGCTCTCGATGCAACAGGTGAGTGTTTCGTGCGGTCCCGAAACGAATTTCTATTATCCAACTGATTATTAAGTAAAATTTGTGATTGTTTTAATTTATTAATGTTATGCATCTATTCTATAAATGTAGAATTTGAAAATCATTATTGAATGCATGGCTTTCTGTTATTAAATGAGTGGCAAAAGTGGAATATTGTTTCCCTATTTTGCGTTCGTTATGAAACCCAAAACAGTATTGAAATGAGCTTCATTTTGATACGCTTGTTTTAATTTTTCAATGTCGGCATCGTCCGAACACAAATAAATATCTTAATTCTTAATTGTTTTGTCAGCTGCTTCACGTAATTAGGATGTAGCACAAGATATATCAGTCTCTATGTCATTCGTGTTTATATTTTTAAATAAAATCAAGTAATGATAACGAAAATTAAATAAATAATGCTTCGCGGATAGCAATATTTTAATTTTAAAATGTCATGTCAAATGAAACTCTAAACTTTCAATTTATTAATGTAAAAAATGTAAAATAGAAAAAATAGTATAAAAAACTCGTTTCATAAGGCCTTTTGTAGCACCCGTTCTTTAGAAAACGAGTCGCCCTAAACATGAACTCGTGCGACTAAATGGTGCCTTATGAAACTTGTGTTTTAATCTACTATTTTAATTATTAAACGAAGAACAATGCTCTTCAGCAATACGTTTTTCAAATGAAGTCCCTGTTTGACCAACATACATATATCTTACCGCCTTTCTTTGTGTCTGTCTTTATCAGTTCGGTATTTATTGTATTTATTTTCATTTTAAATTATAGATCTTTAACAAGCAAAAGCCGAATCAATGCAATTATAAAAACTTATCCGTTTCTAGCAAAGAAATGTGTATTGTAAGTAGATTTTGTTTTAAAGAATTTTGGAGTTTATTAATACATTTCATTTAGTATGTTTTCAAAATATAATAAAAAAAGACTCCCATAGTGAAGTTAGTGATTAAATCATCACTTAACATCTCTCTCATAATTTAACCTGTTTCTTATACCAAGATTATAATTTAATTAAAGAAACTTTTATATATTATTGACACTTTACAGAAATAACTCAACGGAATTTCCACAAGAAAAACGACGAAACTCAGATGATTCATATTTTCTAATTTATTTAGCGGAACAAAGAGGCCCACTTATTTCTTTAAGGAATTGTTACAGCAGCTTTATAATAATATTTAAAGTAATATTGTCTTATGTTTTGAAATATTTTTATCAATTGCATGATTCTATATTAAGTTCGCAAATAACGGTTAAGCTACGATCTTTACTATATTACCTTGACCCTGTGACTAAAGTTATTCTATTTTTAAACATCGTGTAAACAGTAAATAGACGATAATGTGACAATTCTACAAACTATTCAACCAGTGAATTAGAAGGAATGCGCGGAATCTCTTAAAAGAAATTTATCTAGATATGCCATTAAAACGACGTTGGTTTTTTGCCGCTTGCTATGGACTTGACAACTTACGCCAAGCTATCCACTGCAGACTGTTTCTCGTCTGAGTGTACCTTTCTGGCGGAAGTTCTTGCATTTTTCACATGTGACGTTACATACGTTGTATATTCTTCAGAGAACTTACTCGTTAGGTTTTTTAATGTAAGTGTTATTACTGCTTTATGTTATTTACTCGAGAATTTGTGTTAAATCTGTTAGCATGTAAATACCAGATTTGCTGTGATTCAAATCTTACATCTGTTATTAATAACTAGAGTAAATATTTCATAAAAAGCCGAAAAACTCCAATAATTTATCAATTTATATATTTATTTATTTATTTATATATATATACATATATATTTAGTGTTTAAAGAATTTTGTTTTTCTTTTTTATTTTATTGGCCGTGTTTTAATATTAAAAATAATAGATTTTTATTGGTTTTAGCGACCTTTTATTGAATTTAGATGTTTGTTTACGACGTTTCGACTTTTATCAATTCAGTCTTTTTCAAGCATCTGGAAACAAGAATCATTACAATGAACATGAGAACTGTGTTTGTTTTGTGTGATATAACAATTAAATTAACAATTTTAAATCTCACAAACCCAATTTTCAGACCAACAGTACTAAATAAAGTTAAAACAATTTTGTCAGAAAACAACTATCCCCCACAATTCATACAAAAAATTATAAAACTTAGACTCAATAAAATTTATAACAAAACAAACAACCAAAACAATAACAAAAAAACCAATGAATTCACATATATCCCCACACCCTATATAACTGGATTATCCGAAAAATTAGACAACATATTCAAACCATTTAATTTTAAAATAGCACACCAAAGCGGTAAAAACCTAAAATTCCTACACACCAAACTTAAAGACTCAACACCTACACTAAAACAATCACACACAATATACAACATACCCTGCAAAGACTGTGACAAAATATACATAGGCCAAACAAAACAGTTACT
This sequence comes from Melolontha melolontha, assembly GCA_935421215.2. NCBI lineage: Eukaryota > Metazoa > Arthropoda > Insecta > Coleoptera > Scarabaeidae > Melolontha > Melolontha melolontha. The sequence goes on along the minus strand of OW285235.1, from coordinate 201,435,411 downwards.
ACAAGAAAGATTGAAAGGTCACAAATACGCAAAAAATCAAACTGCTTTAAAAAAACACCAATTGACACTAAAACATAATTTTGATTTTGAAAACACCAAAGTAATAACACAAAAAAAGAACACAAAAGCTAGAGAGGTCTTAGAAATGATACACATTTTCAAAAATAGCAAAACAATCAACGACAGAAACGAAATCGATGGGCTTTCAAAACTCTATTACCCTCTCATAAAACAATAGAAAAATCAAAAAAAAAACCCCGGCAAGCACAAAACAAAAACGGAAAAAAATAGCTCCCATTAGAAATAACAATGTTAACTTATACCCCTAAATACGGTCCTGACCACCATGCTCATTCCAAAAACAGAAATTAAACCCCCGCAAACTAAAGCATTAGTTCACTTACAAAATCCGCACAAGCACGTTCGTTCTAAGAAAATTGGTCCCGGATGTCCAAACACATGTGTCACATGAATGCGTACCCGTGTAAAACAAACAACAAATGTGAGTTTTATTTGTCTTTTCTTTGTTTTCTTTACTTATTGTAGTGTAATTCAACTTTCCAATCAGTCATACAGTTGTTTATCACCTTAATGTCTCCCTACCTGTTCATTTTAGCTATTTTTACTTTAATTTTATGTAATTTTCAACGTTAAATGTTAACTCAATTTGTAATCATTTTTTAATCTAATTTTAAACATAAAATTGTTAAGTCTACAATTAATTCATACAGATATTAATCACATAAATGTCCCCCTACCATTCTAAGCTATTTTAATTTAATGTTATTTAACTTTCAACGTAAAACACTAACCTAATTCGTAATTCATTTCTTAATATAATTTTAAATTTAAAATTGTTAATTTAATTGTTATATCACACAAAACAAACACAGTTCTCATGTTCATTGTAATGATTCTTGTTTCCAGATGCTTGAAAAAGACTGAATTGATAAAAGTCGAAACGTCGTAAACAAACATCTAAATTCAATAAAAGGTCGCTAAAACCAATAAAAATCTATTATTTTTAATATACATATATACATATATATATATATATATATATATATATATATATATATATAACAATTGATAAATTATTGGAGTTTTTCGGCTTTTATATGAAATATTTACAAATATCAAATTAGAATGTATGTAATTGCAGAGTAAGTGGGGATGTAAACATTGCTGTCTACAAATTACAAAGCAAATCATACGAAATTTGATTTTAATTGAAAAATATGGTCCTCGTTGGGACTCGAACCCAAGTCTACAGCTATCCGGGCTGTCGCTTTTACCACTAAGCCACAATAGACCCAGGTTCAAGCTATTTAGAAATGCATTATAAAGTAACAGTGTTAATGAATCAGATGTCAGTTATTGAATGTAGATGTCAAGTTGAAAGCAGTTGATATCGCTCCAGATTCGTCCACTCTATTAATAACATCCTAACACAGGCCTACAATGGTTTCCCTCCTTAAAATCTGGGTAGCTAGCGTTCCCGATCATTTTTAGTGCGCTGATTACGAGAAAAACAGTCAAAAAAATCACGTTATAATTTTTTATTTAGCATTTAATTTTGGCTTAAAATTGCTGGGGGGAGGGTTACTTTTTTTAAACGAGTTCTACCTAATTGTAAATGCATTTAGTGACACTATTAGGCTAATAGATTAAACTCCGATTCATAATTTGTTATATTACAGTAGAATTCGTTTATAATGGCATCGAAGGGAAATAATAATTAGGTCATACTAAGCGAATGTCATATAAAGCGGATAAGTTAATAAAATAAAAACAACCATTTATACATACATACATAACATGGTTCGTTTACTAGGACAAAAAACTACATATCGCAATTTAACAAAACTTTTACGTGGAAGTCAGTAAGTTTTGTCAGCTTTAGCTTTTTATTTAAATTATAATAATAAAAAACAGGCTCGAACAGTTTTGTGTAAAAAAGACATAGCACTTTTAATTTTTTCATTGTAAATGTTCCTGTGAATAAACTGTGATAGCACGTGTGCAGCTTTCAACGCGTCAGCTGCGTTAGGTGTTTCTTCCTCCTCAGTCTCTTCCTCTTCATCTTCACTTCGATGTTCTTTATTTAAAATGTTCTGTACAATGTTCTTCTCTGCGGATTCTTCGAATGTGACGACGTCGCTATCAACATCAACGTAATTTTCCCACATTTCAGTTGAAACCCGCGTCTGTGAATTTAAACTTTTTACCCACACAGACAGTGCCATATCATCTTCACTATTAAAACCGAGTTCTGTGATATCCTGTGAAGATGAAACATCACCGTTTTCAACAAATCCAGCGTATTTGAAACAATTATCGTGCTTTGCCAAGTTTTGTTCCAGGCATCATACACCATAAAGATGGCATCCAAAACTGTTATCTTTACAGCAGAAAGGTATTGACTATCGTCCAAGCTTTCAATCGTTCTAAGCATAAGATTTTTCCTAAAATTCCCTAATCCATAGGTTGTAAGATTGATGTCGTGTTGGACGAAAGGAAGACAAGCGATATGGCCTTTAAATCAGTAACTTTCGGATGAGCTGGGCAATTTTCAGCAAGCAATAATATTTTTTTTAATTTTTCTTCGTCAAGGAGCGATCCCAATCTCGAAAATATCTGATGTCATCCATGCCTTACGGTTGCTTCCATAATTAACTGGCAACGAACGAACGCCGCTAAAACACCTCGGTCTTTTCAACTTTCCTATAATCAGAAGTTTCTTTTTAATTGTACCACTCATGTTAGCCGCAACCATTATGGTTATTCTATCCTTTGACAGTTTTCTACCATTACAAGACTCGGCTTTGAACTTCAAAGTTTTGTCAGGCAGCAGTTTATAGAATAGCTATGTTTCATCCTCATTAAATATGTTATCTTCTGAAAACTGTTTTCGTAGATTTGGCCACGCAGTTGTCAACCAGTCTGTTATAGAGTTTTGGTCTACAGATGAAAATTCACCGACAATTTTACCCGACACAACTTTAAAACGACTAATCCAACTTGCCGTGCAATTAAAATTGACAATATTGAATTATTTTGCAAACAAATTTGCCTTTTCCTGTACACACCCAGTTCATCATGTAGGATTGTTTAGATCAAGGTCTTTGAAATACGCATTTATATCTCGATTTCACGATATGTCACATGTCTATCTTCCTTAATCAGGCAGCGCACAGCATCGATGTCCAGGTGACTATTGTCCTTGGCGGCCCCGTCATGGGATCGTCGCTGATACTAGTGCGTCCACGTTAGAATTCACAGTACCAACGTGAAATTGTCGGTTGATATGGTGCTTCATCTTCAAAAACAGAAACCAACTCAGCAAGACATTGTTCCGAATCCTTTCCGAAAGTTGTAAAAAATTATTGCGCGAAATTTTTTTCGACACAATTCCATTTTTCGGCAAACTTATAAACTTTAAAAATTCACTACGACTAAATCACTTGCCGAATCTAGATGAAACTTTAGAAACTGATTGTAGAGATCTCTCCACAAAGGCTGAATTTCATTTTCACAAGGAATATGAAAAATATTTACTTAAGATAAGTAAAATTAGTAAATTATTATACAATTAACCATTCTTATACATGTTGACAAAAATATGCAAACTTGTTTATCATTTATATTAATCTCTTTCAACAAATTTTCATTATGATTGGATATTGAAAGCTATCTTAAATATCAAAATTATTTCAATGATACTTTTTGATATGTTCACAAAAGATACTGAAAGTAATAACTCCTGTATATAAAACAATATTAAACAAATATAAAGTAATATTAAACATTTTCATTTTGATTGATACTATTTCATTTATTTTCTAAAATAAAAGTTGAAATTAATTTCGATAATTATATGCAATTACATTAATCTTCATTTAATAGTTAATTTCATTCGCATCATGATTATAAACTTTCACATTCTACGACCAACAGTTAATTGAAAATTATGTTGAAATAGCAATTTTCCATTCATTTTGAAATCTGATTAAATCTTTTACATTATTATTTTCCACATTACGGTGAAAATGGATTAAACAATGAAACAATATATATGTACCTAATAGGAAATAAAATACAGAAGGACATATAACAGTTTTAGAGGTTAAAGCAAAAGCATGCAATTGAATGAAACTAATTAGATGTAATATACGAGGGTGGTTTGACGAAAGAGTGACTTTTCAAAGCTTGGCAACACTTTCGCTGTGGTGATTATGTTGTTGACTTCCGCCATGTTTCTGATGTTTACTATCAAAATTTCAAACAAATCTGATAGATAGGTTAGGTTTTATACTCATTTAAAGAAGTTTTTGTTGTTGCGTAAATATTGAGAAAAAATAATTCCTAGTGTTAATTATTATTTTTTACATGGAAAAACAACTAAAGAAAAGAGGAGAAAAGTTACGCAAATATTATCGGAAATGTGCTCCGTCCCATAGAATGATTTGTAACTGGTTTTCTACTTTTAAAAGTGACCATATATGAAGGGATGATGAAGAACGTCCCGGGCCATCATTTACTGTAACTACTCCAGAAATGGTTAATAAAATTTATGCCCTTGTAAAAAGCGATTGTCGATTGAAAGTACTGTGGTGTGTAGAAAAATCGCGTACACTTATTTTTCGATATATTAAGTTGGTTTACACTGGTTTTGACTTATTATTTGTCAGCGTCAAACAACTAAAATGCCAAAATTAATGGAAAATTAAAAAGTTTTAATACTTTCTATATTAGAGGAAATATGGTCTATAAGGATAGCAAATCATTATGGTATTAATAAAAGTAGAGTCATGAGAGTGAAGATGGGAACATGAAGGAAGTGTAAGAAGAAAAGAATATTCGGGATGTAGAAAACATTCGACCTTTGATCAAGATGAAGCTGCCTTAAATTATTTAAGGAAAAATCCATTTGAAACGGCAAGGGATGCATTAATTGCAACAAACTTTCCGGCTTCCCAGTCAACGGTACGTTGAAGGGTTAAAAGTTCGAATTTGAAAAACTCGGCAAGTGCTATGAAAATTATATTGACGGAAGGACAGAAGCAATTACGTTTCCTATTTTATCCCTTTTTCCATTCTGGAACAATGTAATTTTTGGTGACGAGAAGGTTTACCAGTCTACTTATGACGGCCGTATCCGCCTGTACTATCTACCCAATTGACGATATAATGAAAGATATGTGTCTTCATGCAACAGGTCTGGACAATTTGCTGTTAATGTTTGGGCATGGGTATGTGCGTATAATCCGGGTACAGCGTGGCGTGTTGGTGGTCGCTTGGACAGGTAAATTTATCTGGATATACTGGAAAACCTTATGCTTCCTTCAGTGAACCAAATATTTCCCAACAATAACTTCATCTTCCAACAAGATAACTGCCTCGTTCATACAACTAGAATGATAATGCAGTGGCTTGGGATGAATAATATCGAATTATTGCTTTGGCCTTCGTGCAGTCTTGATCTACATCCGATAGAGAACGTTTGGGGTTTATTAGTAAAAAAAAATTATAAACAAAACTTCCGATCTCAAATCGTCAAAGAATTATGGACAGCTATCGAAAACACTTTGGTGGAATTTAGTCTGGATGAAAATTATTGGAGGTACCTTATTTCATCAATCAGGTTAAATCAGGTTTTAGAAGCTAATGGAGCAGTGACAAAATATTAATCGTTGTCTACATTTCTTTATAATAGTATATTATGCAATGAGCATTTAATGATGTCTATTAAGACACGAGTATTACGACAGTAAATTTTTTGCAATATGAAAAAGCTATCCGTAAGATGGGTGCCGCATTTGCTGATTAAATGCGCGCTCGTATCCAAATATCAGGAGAATATTTGGCCCCTACAACGTAGTTCAAGAGAATTCTTCCCTCGATATGTTACAGTTTACAGTAGATGCGGCTTGGATACATCATTATACTCCAGAAACACTCGCTTTCAGCTCCTGTCGTAAAGAATAGGAGTGTCTTAATAGCCATTAAATGCCAATTGAATACACTATTTGTTCTACGACCAGCTTTAATATCAAAAAGAAATTGCATTTTATATTCAAAATTTATTTACTTGAAATGACAACTATGTTCAATATAGTTATAGAGTAGGTGACTGAATTGTCAAAATTTAGATTTGCCAAATGTTCATGACATTATTAATCGAATATTGGAATGTCGGATTCCTATTGGCTGTAAATTTGTATCTTAATGGACATCATTAAAGTACAGGTCCCGGATATCTAATAATGCAATTAAAATATGGGAGTAGAGAAAATATATTAAATCAAAATTGTTGGTTGTTGTATTTCATTTACCTAATAATGATTTTATAAATTGGTTTCAATAAATAATAAGTTTACTTGCTTTCAAATAAAATAGTAACAATTTCAATGATGATATAACCTATTCGCAAATGCAATCTCAAAATTCGCATTTACAAAGCACGAAATACTTCCAAAATTGCTTGATTTTCGAAGTATACGTGATTTTTCTGAACGCGAGTGTACGTGACAGCTAGTGAAGTAAATACTTCAACCGAACAGGTAGGAATTTTTTTTAGCAATATGAAAAAGCTATCCGTAAGATGGGTGCCGCGTTTGCTTAATGCTGATTAAATGCGCGCTTGTATCCAAATATTAGGAGAATATTTGGCTCCGTCAACGTAATTCTAGAGAATTCTTCCGTAGATATGTTACAGTTTGCAGAAGATACAGCTTGGATACATCATTATACTCCAGACACGAAAATACAGTCGAAACAATGGATTTATCCCGAGAAACAAGCTCCCATCTTTATTGATTATTTTAAAAAGGAAAAACCGATAACTGGCCAATATTATGCCGATTTACTGACACGTTTTAATGCAGAATTGAAGAAAAAACGACCGCATTTGTTGAAGAAAAGACTGTTCTTCCGTCACGATAATGCGTCCGCTGCTACTACAACAAAATTTGTCGAATTGCGTTACCAATTGCTGGCTCATTCATCATATTCGCCAGATCTGGTTGCCAGCAATTTCTTTTTATTTTCAAGTTTAAAAAAATGACCCGGCGAAAAGCGATTTCGGATAAATAAGGAGGTGATACCCGAAACAAATGCATATTTTGCAGAGTTGCCGAAAGATTACTTTTGAGACGGTTTAAAAAAATTGTAAATTCGCTGGGGTCAGTACGTAGACTTACAAGGGGATTATTTTAAAAAATAAAATGTATTTTTGTACCCTGAAATAAGTATTTCGTTAAAAAGTCGCTCTCCCGTCAAACCGTCCTCGTAATAGTAATTTGCAAGGTAAATTATTAAGAACGACAGTGACGTCAATTTCGCAAGAAATAAAAGTAGAAACTGCATATCTGAGTAATGAGTGTAATGACTAACGTAATATTAAAACTAACGACTTCTTCTGTTATTATGTAAGAATAGCTTAAGCGAGTTCTTCATTAACAGATTTAACTGTTCATTGGTTAAGTTGAAGATAATGTGAAAGCTCATTCTTTATTATTTCCATCCTTCCCGTACCAGACAATTTAATAAACATTGTCGAAAAACTATTACCTAAATTGAATTTAATAAATACATTACTTTCAGTAGTCTAAATTAAGCAGTAAAATAATGTTTTATCATTATTAAAAAAAAAAATTAGAAAGTTTTTCGATTAAAATACTACTTAAGATAAGTATTTTGAGTAGATAATTATATGTAACAGTACTTCTTCAGCATAACAGTAGTTTCAGATACATTTTAACGCAAAAAAGAAAGAATAAGGCAATATTGACTAATTATCTTTCCAAAATAAAATATCACATTATTGACAATTAATTATATTTGTATATTAAGAATGGTGGATATTCTTCTTCAATTTAATAATATTTTTTAAAAAGTAGGTACTTCAATATTATATAGAATTACGTAAGTCTTTTTTTATATCTTCCATTAGTCGGTCTTCTTTAGATATATTTTTCTCACACTTCAGACACACACGTGTTTATGAGAACTTAAACTAACATATATTATAAACCCAAGAAAGTTTCTATATTTTGGGAATACTATCTACTCAATAATAATTTGTGGAGGTTAGTAGATAAAATAGTACCCGATTTTTAATATTTTATATTATTAAAAATATTTTTGTTTTATACAAAATTTGGGAAGGTTTTATCACAATATAAACCTAAAGTTTATACTCTGGTTTTACCTACTCAAGTATGTTTCAAATTATTTTGTTATACAGGGTGTTAATTAAGTACATGCAATAACTTTAAGGGTCGATTGTTTAAGTGATTTTAAGACAAAATGTTCATATAAACATGGATTCGCAAATGAAAGGTTGACAGTTGTCAAATTATTTATGTACGAGGTATTAATTTGAATTTCTTAGAAAGTATTTTTTATTCAATATGGTTCAGTATACTAATAGTGAAACGGCAGATATGCATTTCAGTTATGGAATGGCTCGAGGAAACTCTAGTGTTGCAAGATGTATTTATCATCAAAGGTTTCCTCAACGTGTAGTGCCTAACGGAAGAACTGTTGTAAGTCTTCATGCGCGACTTTTAAAGTGAAGAGGATCTACGAAATAGAGTTGTTAATTTATGCGAAATAATAAAAAATACGCCAGGTGTACGCCAGTAATTCAATGGCGAGGCGGCTAAATGGTTGTATTGAAGCTCATTTAGAATTTATTTGTTGTTATTATTGTTATTAATTTAAAAAATGTAAATTTCCTAAAGAAAATTTTTTAAACCTATTAAAAAAAAGTACTGTATCTTGAAAACGAAGCATTTGCGAACCCATGTTTATATGGACATTGCGTCTTAAAATCCCTCAAAGCATCGACCCTTAAAGTTATTGCATGCACTTTTAATTAACAGAGTGTATATGCTTCGGTTATGTCCGACAGCGAGTTTCTGCGAGTTGCGCTTGTGTCTGTCAGATGGAAACCTCTGGCTTGGTTTTGCACTTGTTATGAATACAGTGATGGTTCCTTTGGCGTTCGCGACTTAACATTAGTCAATGAGCGGCGCTGAATGTTCTTCTACGCTTGGTCTTAATAACTTTTGTAATAAGCCTGAAGTGTTGTTCCGGGGAAAATACCTCTCCAGTGGGGCACAACAAAAAAGTAAGGTTTTACCTGTTTCTTCTTCAAATTACTTTGTTGCCACTCTATATCTGTTATGTCCGATATAGAGTGGGTAAAATAGTTATTAGAAATGAGGAAAAAATACATATTTTAACATATCAGGTTAATGCATAAATTCATAATGTTTTTTTAACAAACAAAATACTTGAACTAATCTGTCAATTTTTCGATTCCAAGCCTGAATAAATTCTGTGATTTGGAAGTGAACACGTGGTCAAGTCAATTTTTAAGCGTCACATCATCATAAAGGAGATTTATCGAAAGTTGTTTGACAGAGAGTGAAAGAGCTGGAAATCTGGCGAAGCGAGATAAGTAGAATGAGGCGGGTGTGGAATGACCTCACAACCGAGTGCTTGAATAACTGCATTTGTAATGTTAGCAGTGTAAAGGCGAGCGTTATCGTGCTATATATAAAATGAGTTGATGATGTCTTCCCGGCCCTTACTTGAATTGTGGTCAAAGGCCGATGGATTGACAATTAATCTCAGCAGTAATGGTTATATTCTTCGAAAACAATGCATATTAGAGAGCGCCTTCTTTGTTCCATAAGATGTTTATGCGTCGTTCTGAACGTTTAAGAATTGATTGTCAAAATCGTCCTCCTTAAATCTAGAAAATAATTTCCGTGCTGTGCTTGGCTCCAATTATCTTTTCTCTGTAAACGGCACAAATTGTTCTATCGGCTTCTGATGCATTAACTCCTCTGTTGAACTCGAAGAAGAGGATATGTTGGAAATGCTCGTTTTTTTCTGCTTGACGTTTTATTTTCTTTTGTCTATAATCAATATAATCTTTGCACAAATTCAAAAACTATTCACTTAAACATTCTGAAATTTTGGCCAATGTCTAATAATGGTCATGCAAAAGTCACACTTTGACATTGGATTGCCTAATTTAAACGCAGTGGCATGAGCATCAAAACTGCAACAACTCCAGAAATGATTAATGAAATTAAGTTCAACGATCGAAGAACTCGTAAACATCGTAAACACCGACTTAACGCGTATATCATGTAGAATTGAGTATGCCAGCAGAAGTAAATAAGAGAATATTGAATTGTAAAATAAAAAAAAGCGAATGTCAAATGACAATTTGAGGTTGTTTAACAAGAACCAAGTTATATTTTTTTTCAAAATTTGTGACGGCTAATGAAACCTGGGTTCAGCACTGTGTTCCTGAATCCAAACGGTAATTCCCACAGTGGACAATTATTGGTAACCTTCCCTTAAAGAAAGCCAAAGCAATTTCATTGGCGAGTAAAGGTAATGTCTGCGATTTTTTGGGAATTCGAAGAGGATGCTTTTCATAATCTATCTTGAAAAGGGTCATACCGTTAGCAGACTACTGTGTTGCTCTACAAGATAAATTGAAGAAAATAATTTTCGAAAAACTATCTGGAATGAACTATAAAAGTCCTCCTTCGTCACGACGTCGCGTCTTCATACACCCAAAAAATTAACTATAGCTAAATTTTATAATATGTAAGTCTTGAAACGCGTGTCATAAAAGTATTGTTAGTTCTGCATTATTAAAATATTCATTCAAATCAATGAATATTTGAATAATCCAGAAGTAACAATTAGTAAGTGTGAGTATATTTTTGCGTGAGGATGCACTTGCCAAGAATAGGAAAACGCTAATGTAAACACATTTCGGTTATAAATAACGTATTGGTGCTTGTTATTTCCTGGAGTCCCGTTACAGAATTCACATATATAAAAGTGTTATTTATAAGTTAAAAATGTTTTTAAGAATTAACACTTCAACATTTGCAACTTAAATATTGTAATATACAGGGGATATTTACGGTCTTGTGATTTTATTTTCAAGTGGTGAATAAACATCTTAAAATAAGGTCATTAACGTAAAAATATCTCAATAAAAGTTGCGTAATACGAGGGTGGATCAATAAATACCCGTGTTAGAAAAGAAGACGCAAGTTTTTCACAAATTTTTTTTTTATTTTTCAACGTAATCACCTTTTAGTACAATACACTTTTCCCAACGTTTCTGCCATTTCCTTAACCCCTCCAAAAATACGATTTGTCAAACTCTGCAAAATACGCTTCTGTCTCGACGATAACCTCCTCGTTTGAGCTGAATCTTTTTCCCCCGAGCCACGTTTTCATGTTGGGGAACAGAAAGAAGTCGCAGGGAGCCAAGTCAGGCGAGTACGGTGGGTGCGGCAGCAATTCGTAGTGCAGTTCATGCAACTTTGCCGCGACAATTCTGGATGATTGTGCTGGTGCATTGTCGTGGTGAAACAGCACTTTTTTCTTAGTCAAATGGGGCTGTCTCCTTCAATTTTATATCGAATCGGTCCAATAATTCACTGTAGTACTGCCCCGTGACCGTTCTTCCTTTCTGCAAAAAGTCCATGAGGATTATTCCGTTGGAATCCCAAAAAATCGTGGCCATGACCTTTCCGGCCGATGGGACCGTCTTTGCCTTCTTCGGAGCAGATTCACCCCGAAAAATCCATTGTTTTGACTGTCGCTTGGACTCTGGCGTATAATAATGGATCCAGGTTTCATCAATGGTGACGACTCGACGCAAAAACTCCTGCGAATTTCTCTTAAAGAGGTCCAAACACTGCTTCGACATTGACAACCGTATCCGCTTGTTGTCCACCGTAAGCAATCGCGGCACCCATCAGGCCGACACCTTTCTCACAGATAACTTATCATGTAAAATATTAATTGCCGTTCCGTACGACACGCCTACGGCCTCTGCTACTTCGCGCACTTTCGTTCGGCGATCAGCGAGAATCATGTCGTGGAACTTTTCAACGATTTCCTCGGTAACCACGTCTGCCGGGCGGCCTGGGCGCTCCTCATCAAAAACAGATGTACGACCACGTTTAAATTCGTTGAACCAATATCTTACGGTTGTCATAGATGGTGAAGGGTCCCCATAGACAGCATCCAACTTCGCTTTTATTTCTTCGCATGTTTTTCCATCCATAAATAAAAAGCGAATTACGGATCGATATTGCTTTTTTTCCATTTTATCGAGAAACACGAAACGCGTGTGATACAACTGGCTGCCAAATAAAAACTAACCTATGAATCAGTCTGAAATTTATTATGGTGTTGTCTGACAGATGGTAGTACACGACGGTAATGCCTACTTCCCTCAGCAGCGCCACCTGTCTTCAAACACGGGTACTTACTGATCTTCCCTCGTAAGAGCGATATTAATGTTAAAAACAATTTTTGTAGTTTTTATTTTGTTTATTTTTAAGTGATGCATATTAAACAATTTTTGTACGTTTTTCATGGAATTCACTTTATACTACATAGTTGTTCAAAGTTATCGCTGTGTTGTTGAACACAAAGTCTCGTTCTACGTATCCATGAATTGGCATAATTTAGTAGGCCTTGGTCTTGCCGCCGCAGCTGCATCAATGCGATTACGAAGATCATCTAAATCAATTATTTCGTTGGTGTATACCATGGTATTCATAACGCCCTATAAATATAAGTCAAGGGGGTTAAGTTCGGAGACCGTGATATACCAAAATAATTCAGTTTTCTGGGAAAGATACCATGATCTATTGCATCGAAAAAAGTTTAAAAGTCGGTGTAAACGACATCGACCTATCCTTAAATGTCAAAAACGTCTCCAATATATTGAGTGGTGGTTGTCAAATTAGTTACCGTGGATCTGTATGGCATAAACCCGTGGTCGGCTGCGGATTGATGAGATTTTACATTAAAAAATATACGTGAAGACATGTTCAAAAACTTTCGCAAAATAATAGGCTGTAATTGCTTCCACAAATCAGGAAAAAGTCCCAGTACAAATGGATAAATTAATAATATGTGCTAAAAGTTCTGCAAATCATCGCCATGTAAGCTTTTGAGTAACTATTGGCTTTATCTTTATCAAGTCATCATCGTCAGTTACATGTAATAGCGACAAAGCTAAATAATTGCTACATTCGTCAGTACGAAAAAAGGAACTGCTCTGTGTCTGTCTGCTCGAGAATAATTTTGCAAAAGCGTCAATTACCTGTAGACCTTCAAACTCTTCATCATTATGGCTCAATATTCTAGGTATACTAGTTGAACCCTGAATGTACCGAATGAAGGAGAATAATTCGCTTGAGTGGTTATTTGCTGATTTCTAAGAATTGTCCCTCACGTAACTCTTGTATGCGGAAGAAATCGTAAGTCACTTAAATCCGTTCCAGTAAAATGGAATTTTTGTAGTCTTCCACCGTCGCTTGTAATAGTCTTTCTAAATTTCAATTTCGAGATTACTGTGTTAGTAAATCACGATGGATAAGGAGCATTTTTCTTGAAGTCGTTGACACAGATTTAGAGCATATTATAATGAGAGAAGAAAAAATTGAAATTCACATCACGAAACTGATCTGCAATCTGAATTTTTTAAAATTGGTTTCAGATCAAAGTTGAATAGAGAACGAAAGTAAGGACGATATGTAACAACAGCACGAATGAGAAGTTTTCACAGTCTTTTATGTCGCATGGAATAACGTCAAAGAAACGGTTATTACAATTGCAATTATTAAATGTTGTAAAAAGAGTTTAATACAAAAAATTAAATGTCAGGTTAGTGTTAAGCGCGAGAACAATAATTTTCATAATTTTTGTTTTTATTAAATACATGTATAGTTTAGTTATTTATAATCAAATAATGTTCACTTCAAATTGACACACCGAAATTTTAACTATCGCATCTAAATTGTAAAACTTTCTCTATATTCTAAGAAGGGATTTCCTTTATATTTGCAAGTTTACTACCTTTTTATTAGACTATTTCTACATTGCTTTATTATTTAACTATTGAACGAATTCAATACCCAGTTTTTAATCTCCCTAGCTATTCATAATTTCACGTTTCTCAAATATGCATCAATAAATTCCATTAAGAAGAATTATCAACGTATTTAAATGGACATTTATATTAAATGTATTCAGATATATTTTCATAATCCCGAGACTTCTATGTACTCACGTTTATTATAGGCATTATAGGAATTAGCCTCTACAAGTTGAGGGAAACATTTTGGTTAAAACAGAAGAAGTGCTTAATGAAGCAAAAAAATAACACTAGGCAGAGACTAATATTAAATTATTTTCAAAATTTATTGTGATTTTTTAAGGGACATTTCATGGCTGTATGAATTTTTTACTTCTTGCAAATATTTCTAATATATCGATGGAACTGTTAAATATTGTTTACTTTTTGACTTATTAGTTCAACAAGTCTACAATTTTAGGTTGTTCAAATCTGCTAAATTCGTATATTCTGTTCTAAAAGCTTTAAATGCTGCTTAAATTCATTTCATAATCCGGAACTCCTAATTATCACTTAATTTAAATTTAAATGTCTTTAAGTAAAACTACTTTTAATATCAGTTGATAATACCGGCCATAATTATTTATTCACTGTGTTTTGTTTTATTATTTTCGTTGGAACTCGATAACAAATTATGTAATGGGTAGAACTTCCTTTACATTTATTATTTATATATTTGTCATTGTACATTCCTTAATTCTATACAATGGTTTATTTACTTAAAGATTATATACGTATCTGTATAATTATATTGTATAGGCGTTAAAATATGTATTCATAATATTTGGAAGGAAAATATTTTGTGAAATTTTCGGAATAATATACATTCCCCCGATTACACACAAAGACTATTAAAAATACATAAAAATAAACCGGTTTCGAAAAGTAAACATAGTTATTTAATCCTTTGAAATCCGGTCATTGCCCGCACGACAAATCACCCCAAAACAATGCAAACCCAATTTAACTGACGTCCACTTCACTATACAAAATTTATTATTCAAAATACTACAGAAAAAAATTCTATACGTCTATACATATCAAAGATGGCAACAACGTCGTCTACCAAATGTCACTCACAACTGACTTGACGTACGTCAAATTTGAATATGAAACGAAACAATTGAAGAGAAGAACCAGTTTATTTATCGATGAAGTTCATATACCCCAGACAAGTCAGGCAGAGCAGCAGCTTTTTTTTACGTTTCAGTGGAAAGAAATTAATTAGCGGGATTATACAGAGTACAATGGAACGGCGCGACAGGACTGGAAAGCTTTCGGCGAGCTTCCACGTGACCACCTTTCACGTAACCGGATTTATAACAGTAGGTATTTGTTTCCTCGTCTATAGGGTAGTTGTGACAAGTGTGTGGGTACTATGTATATGTATATATTTCTTCCATTATGTACCCTATTTATAATGAGGTCGTTTCCCTTAGGAGAAAAAAACGTTAAACAAAACAAGAACATCTTTTGAAATAACAGTTGTATATTTAAAACCACATAGATGATTCTACGCTAATTAACAAAGTAGTAATGACTATTTTTTATATCTAACATAACAAAATGCAATTCAGAAATGCATCATATAATTTCTAAATTAAATACACACAATTACAGGTTGATAGTTTAATTCTGTGATGTAATTCTTGGTTCTTTTCCAGTTTATTGCCTGTAATTATAGACTCTAAATTTTTGCAAAATATGACAAGATATATGTATGCATAAATAAAAATTACTTTAAGAAATATCAGATTTAATGATTGCGAATCTGTTATTTCAATATAATAGTCATTTTTAAATACAACAAAGTAATTTGAAACATACTTGAATAGGTAAAATCTCGCCAAATTTTGGATAAAACAAAATTTTTTTTTGATAATATAAAATATTATTAAAAATCTGGTGTGGAGAACATAATAGAAGTTCATATTTGTGTGAAAGTGCCTCTTCAGATACGCAGACACGTGTTTCATTTTACTACAAAATCATCAGTGCACACCACTGATGTGTTTGCGTATCTAGAGAGATACTTTCACACAAATATGAACTTGTATTGTGTTGTCCACACCCGATTTTTAATAATATTCTATATTATTTAAAAAAAATGTAATAAATATATTAGATTATTCAATAATGTGGCATTTACTTCAGTATTTTCATCACCGATATTTTGTCACATTATCAACTATGACATGACGATGTAAAAATTTGAGAAAAAGATTATATGTATGTTCATAAGAACATTAAGCTAACTTGGAAACGTGTGTTCCGCAAACTTGATTACACCATCCATTACAAAAAATAACAAAATAGATTGAATACCAAATGTTAAGAAAGCTTAAGACAAAGATGAACATTTGTTTGACACCGTATACCGATAGGTCCAACTCGCAACGGGCCATAGGCAACAATATACGTATGGAACGTAATACGATGTGGCAACGTGTGTACGATGCCTATATTGAGTGACTTTCTTAAAATTTAAATTTATTTTGCAGAATTATTGATTTTTTTACTTTTATCTTTTAGAAAACGTTATTGTTTTTTTATTACTTAAAATTACTTTATATGAAAAATAGTATACCATAAAAGTGTAAACAAAGACAGTATACATTGAAACGAATATTCATTCAATTGTATTGTCATGAAATTGAATTTGTCAATCGTTGTTAAATTTGTTAGAATGAATAGATATTTATATTTATCGGAAAATACTAATACTTAAAGCAAACAAATAGGGTGTAGTGTTTTGTTATAGGAATGTATAATATCCATTTCTTCCTGCATTTTGATTATGCAGCTGATGCTTTCGTAATATGCTCATATTTGTATTTCTACTATTATCGTGATGTTATTATAATACAGATACCAAAATCTCACGTAATATTTCCATTAGCCTTTTATTAACAATAAACAAGTAAAGTACAACTTCGTAGGTCGACAAACGCTCCAGTCTTCATTATCACTGTATTATACATGAACTGTAGGCTTAGTTTTTCGTAGAAATTGAAGTACGTGTCTGTTCCTTTGTAAAATTATAATAAGGGCAGGGGTTAATTTTATTCTGGCATTTTTAAAAATGCAGAGATCAGTTTTGCGACAGCATTCAGCTAATTACAATCTAAAATAAGCAACATTGTAACGTATTTTGGAATTGTGAATATCCGTAGGTAATAAAAAAAAAGGAAGTATAGTTTAATTACAACTGTAGCTTCCTCCTGGTTTGAAGGAAGTCGGTATGTATCGACCGAAGTATAAGTTGAAATAATACAAATATGAGCATATTACGAAAGCATCAGCTGCATAATCAATATGCAGGAAGAAATGGATATTATACATTCCTATAACAAAACACTACATCTTATTTGTTTGCTTTAAGTATTAGTATTTTCCGATAAATATAAATATCTATTCATTCTAACAAATTTAACAACGATTGACAAATTCAATTTCATGACAATACAATTGAATGAATATTCGTTTCAATGTATACTATCTTTGTTTACACTTTTATGGTATACTATTTTTCATATAAAGTAATTTTAAGTAATAAAAAAACCATAACGTTTTCTAAAAGATAAAAGTAAAAAAATCAATAATTCTGCAAAATAAATTAAAATTTTAAGAAAGTCACTCAATATAGGCATCGTACACACGTTGCCACATCGCATTACGTTCCATACGTATATTGTTGCCTATGGCCCGTTGCGAGTTGGACCTATCGGTATACATATATTCAATGCAAAGCAATAATATTCATAATTGTTTTTTGTTTTACATAGATTTAGTTTAGTTTATATATGTATATTTCGCTAATTACTTTCTTTAAATTCATACTTATCAATGTATATAGTATACTTAAAAGATCTTGGATCATACCATTCAATATTAATTACATATTGTAATGAAATTTCCTAATCACTTAAAATTTCCTAATTGATTTATATTGTATGTATATATATTATCAATACCTTATTTACCGTTAGGTGTTAAGAATATATTGTATGTAATAGATGTAATTCTGTGGCCCATCATGTGCTTGTTATTTCTGTTAAATATGCAAAGGCGTAATCGAATGTAAAGGTTTATTTGGGTTTTACGTTTACAGTTTATAGCCCTCTTTGTCCTATTCATCGAGGGTTTTTCCGTATGTCTATTGATTAATATTCAAGATTTCTTATAATAGTTTTAGTTTAATTATATTACCTTGTCGGAATAATTGTGGAATGCGACCCAATAATTTACCTGGCACAAAAGACCAGTCAAGACTAGTATCTACGAAGAACTCGCCGAAAAAAAAAAACGTCTAACAAAAACTCATAAAATATTAAAAACAAACTTCAAATAAATAACAAGTATCTTTTACCAAATAATTAATAGTTGCGTACATAGTAGAATAAAATATTTTAGTTCACAAACGCGTGTTGTTCGGAAAACTGTGCATAGCGAAAAACTTCTCAAACCAGGGAAGCTTCAACACCGAATTTCAAGGGAATAAATTTTATAATACAGTCCTCTTACTTTTGACATATCTACAATTTCGATAGATACTTCACAATGAAAGAAAGGACCACGTATAATTCTGATGCTAAATAAAGAGAAAACGAAAATCAAAACAAATGAATTAAGTAATCAAAATAATAATAAATTCACATTAGAAAAAGAAAAAATAAAAATACCATTTCTAGATGTTAATTAGGAATAGATATTTTCCGAAAAGACACCAATGTTGGTTATAATCGCGGATTCAAATCATAGTTTTCAACAAAAGATGGCATCCTTTAGTTTTCTTATTCATCGGTTGTTAAGCTTTCCGCTTACAAAAGACAGATATGAAAAAGAACTCAGTTTAATCAAAAACATCGCAGTATACAATGACTTCGAGTCGAAAATAGTAACTAACCTAATTAAGAAACCGTAGGCTTAAAAAACTAATTAATGATACTAGGAGTATATTACCTAAAAAAGATCAAGGTGATAAGTTTGTTTGTTTACCACATCACTCAGCCTTTTTCGGCAGCCATTCTTTGCAAATCGGATTTTGATAATCCGGTTCATTAAAATCACTTTTAGGTAGCACCTAGGATAAAATTGAAGGTGGACAAAAGTCTGGTATCTATGAAATAAACTGTTACGATTGTAACCAAAAATATAGCGAACAAACTAATCGTTCAATTTCAACTCAATACAAGGAACTATTTCCCATTTCAGATTTAATAGACCGAAACAATTTAGCGTTGCCCGACAAATTTGGGACACTATACCTCCATATAGTTTTAAACTAAATAAAGCAATAAGTAATTATAGAGAATTAGATAGTATGTATATAAGTAGAAATAAGAATAATTTATTGAATTTCTCAGTCAAGTTTGTATGCTTTATTATGATCCCAATGGCAACTTGGTGAAGAGCATATTTTCAAAGGTTGTACCTTAGCCAAAAAACGCTTATTTGTCAAAATACGTATTTAGAGTTTATTAATTTATATTGTGGTTAAGGATTTTTCTTGTTTCTGTCTGAATCAAATTTTTGATTATATTGACAACTATAGAAATTCACGAACGAATTTGTGGGATTATGGAAGTTATTTCATAATCCCATAAATTTTTTTTTAATGGCCAGAAGTACTGTTACTTCTGAAAGTCAAACCGAAGGACGTATGCATATTATTGTTTCTAAACTATAATTGTCATAGTTTTAAAATGTGGACAATTACTAAACTATTAAGCAGTTTACAAATATGTCAAAGAAAAACGGAATGAACGGTGTTCGGAATAAGAAAGTGAACGGATAAGATAACGAAAGAAAATATTAAAAGAAAAACAAAAATAAGGATGTAATTGTAACTGTTATAAAAGAGAAGTGGGTTTTATGAACGAGGTGTGATAGTATTAGAGATGGAAAGACGAAGTGGACAACTACAACAAGAAATATGTGGCAAGAGCATTATTGATACTGGAACGAAATCTAGTAGGGGAGGACTTTAAAAAATAAATATAAATATTTTTAAAGATAACAAGTAGTGCCCTATTCATATTAGATAATAGAGAAAACGAAATTGTTCGTCGTATTTTCAATATGAATGGTACACGCGAGTTGGCAGGAAGATGAGGAAGTACAGACGATATAAATCCACTATTACACTCCTCAAACTAAAGAGCATCGAAACAAATGGATCCGTCACCAACCTTCACCACTAAAGAAGGCAGATGAGATATTATCGATTGGAGGGGAAAGATAATGACTTTTGCCATTAGGAATATTAAGAGAATGTTCCTTAATAGATTACTTTACTAAAGGAGAATAATTATTGAAGAAAATTATGCCGATAATACGACTTTATATATACGAATATAAGACTTAAATTTTTCGTTAGGGTTTGGCTTCCTTTGTCAATATCTTATGTTCACAATACAAGCTCTATATTAAAAAATAATACGAAAACCAAGAAACTATATACGT
Source organism: Melolontha melolontha (assembly GCA_935421215.2). Taxonomy (NCBI): domain Eukaryota; kingdom Metazoa; phylum Arthropoda; class Insecta; order Coleoptera; family Scarabaeidae; genus Melolontha; species Melolontha melolontha. Next base: position 201,414,962 of record OW285235.1, on the reverse strand, counting down.
ACATCTAGTTAGTTATTGGGCTAACAGAAAAATATATTAGTATTTCAAGAATTTAAAAAAAATGGAATTTGATATCATTTTCCACTTACGCGTGGTAGCTCTGCATAAAATGAGAAATTATATGGTACAGGATGGAATTCCAGATCAGTAGGTGGATAATTGGTTTCTCCGTGTGTCACCCTCGCCTGTTGAGAATAATCGATAAATATTCTATCTTGGAAAAAGTTTTTATACCAGGTAGCCAAAAAAGTTTGTGCAGCTTTTGTTTATCTTCAACATAATGAGTTGCTTAATCTTTTTGGTATTTATCGCGTTCATATTAAACATGTGTGTCAATTTAATCATAAAATTTGTTGCGGCATAAACCTTGGGCTTGTTATTATTTATTTCTTTTTAATGTCGGTACTGCTGCTGTACTTAAACAAGAATCAAAAGTTGTAGTGGTATGTCGCAAAATATGCACAGCATTTGAAGATGCATTAAAAGAACGGATTATATAAAAGTGGTTTAAAAATTTTTCTTCTGGCGATAAATTACTTGAAAATGCGTTTAAACAGATATAATTAACGGGTTAGTAGCCTACAGACTCATGTAAGACTGATCACTATAAGTTTATAGAAGAACTACAAGCATATCCTATTACAGGGGAACCGAGTGAAGCCATAGTTCAAAAATTCAACTTTGATAAGAAATATAAAATAGTCATTCCAGATAGGGAGATGTGGAAAAAAGGCTCGCCCGTCCAGGCAAAATCTATCTGGTACACTGACGGTTCTAAAATAGAAAAAGGTGCTGGAGCCGGAATATATAAGCTCAAAGAAAAGACCATGATATAAGTGAGCCTAAATGGAGATACTACTATTTCAAGCGGATGCATGTGCCCTAAACGACCTTAGTAATCACAAGAAAGTGACATTAGTCTGGGTTCCGGCGCACGAAAACCACCGGTCTAATGAGACGGCGTACGAATTGGCTCGACAGGGGTCGTCTACAGTCGTCATAGTCTTCCTTTTGCATTGCAAAAACAATTATTAAAACAGCCATGAAAAAGTGGGCTGAAAATAGATCTAGGACAAGATGGAAGAACCCTCCAAGTCAAAGACAAGCAAATCGGTTCTTTAGAAAATATTCGCCTAAGTTTACAACGAATCAGCCAGGTTCAAGTAAATACTTTCACCGCTGAGAAAGCTTTCTCATGTTTGACATTTATCTTTAGAATGAAAAAAAAAATATTTTGAGTTAATTCACGCCCACAAACGCCCTCATTGAAAACGCCAAATAAGGGTACTACTGCAATTGTATTTGATGCTTCAAACACATTAGAGAGGTTTTTCCTTTATTAATTTTCTGAATGTATCTAGGTTATAATTATTCCTTATTGTAGGTATTGCAAAATCAACCATATATCGATATCGAGTTGTAAAAGATTATAAATAAAAAGGTGGGTCTACCTTCGATATTGAAAAATGTTGATGAAACTGTTAAAAAATCTGTACATCAAATAGGTACATAATTTCTTCTTCAGGAACGAACTTCCAAATTTGACCAAAATTATGACAGAAATGGATACCCATGATGATCTACCCAAAATGAGTAGTACAACGTTGTATAGATCCATCAACAAGTTAGTTGTAGAATGTTCTTTCTATTTATAATTTATATTAACTTAGTTTTCTTATTGTAGATACAGTAAACGTAAGAGGAAATCTACCTTAACAGAAAGAGGTGAAATTATAGATGGAGAAGAAAATACTTGACCATAATTAAAGAATACAGAAGAGAAAATAAACCAATATTTTATTTAGACAAGACATGGACATTCAAAAGAAAATGTGTAAATAGATAGAAATATTTGCAGTGCAAGACAAGCTTTCGTTGAAGGATTGTCGACTGGATTAAAAATCCAACTGCAAAAGAACGTCGATTAATAATCCTTCGTATAGGTTCTGATGTGGGTTCTCTCAGCAATGGATTGTTAATATTTGAGGCAGAAAAATAGCTAATTATCACTAATAGATGAACAGTACTGTTTTCGAGGAATGTTTTAAAAACATGCTACCTAATTTACCTGAAAATGCTGTCATTGTTATGGATAATGCGTCATATCATTCACGAAAAACAGAAAAAGTACCAAATTCTGTTTGGAGAAAATGTTATATTTAAGAAGGGCTTCGTTCCAAAAATACTGAATTTAGTTTAATAGATATGTTATGGATGAAATAGCAGCAAATACAAATAGAAATGTTTTAAAATTACCACCATACCATTGCCAATTAAATCCAATAGAACTGATATGGGTACAAATAAAAGGAGAGATTGCTTAAAACACAATTTTTAGACTAACAGTTGTGCATGTGCTATTTTTGACTGCTATTAAAAATATTACAATGAAAAAATGGAAAAAGCGATCATATAATAAAAAAAGAAATGGAAATGTGTAAATTAGATGGATTAATGGATGACCTTCTAGAACCTTTCATTATTGTTGTTGGAAATAGTGACAGTGAAAATCATTTATTAGATAGTGATTGAACTTAATTATAAATTTAGCATTAAGGTTTGTATTCGTTCATCTACTTTGTGGTTATAATTTTACATCTGTTTTATGTTTATTATTGTTCTTCTATACTTTGAATAAAGCCTTTTTTTATCATATACTAATAAACTTACTTACCAAAAAAGAAATTAAAAAATAGAATGCACCATATAATTAAATATTATTAAAGAGGGTCGTCGTATCATATATTATTGTATACTTAACTGGGTGTGGCACCCGTAAATTTACGTTAATATAAACATCAATTTATTGAAATAAAGTAGTGATTTATTTCTAGTTTGATCAAGAATTTATTAAAAAAATATTTACTTGGTGTTCATAGCAAATTAATTATATTAATATTAAACTGATGTGATCTTATTAAATCACGTCGAATCTAAAATGCATTTACCTATATGAAACGGAAACAAATACCAATTTCAATGGATACAGGCTAAAGTCAAAAAATTCGCGAAATGGCAAAAAAAGTTTTATAGATATTTTTCAATTTTTCTATAGTGTGAACATATTTTATTCACATTAGGTTAAAATATGTTGACGGTATGTCAGTTTAAAAATAAATAGCTCCGTTCTCTATGAGGGATGTAATCGTTTAGGCATAGACGCAATCAGGTATTGGCAATATTCATGTGTCAAATTTTGCCATTCCAGATTTATGACATTTATAAGCTCTTGCCTATTTTGGGAGCGAAAATTTGCCCGGCACATCCTATTTACCATTAAGCCCCATACATTTTCTATGGGGTTAACATCTGGGCTTTCCGAAGGCCACGGCATAACTTTATTATTATTTGCTCTCAACCAGTTTTGTGCAAATCCTGAAGTGCGTATTGGACAATTATCCTGCTGGAATATTAAATTGTCCGGAAAGACCGGACCAACTGATGGTAATATATGTTAATATAAATGTTTGCATTAAACCTTTCTTCTACAATATATAGTACCCCCGGACATAGCGCACTAAACCAACACCACGCATTAACTGAAAAACGGTTAGAGTTACACTGTTGAGTATACTTTTCTACAAAACGCGTTTCTGAGTCTATAGACTTTTATTCTATCGTCCTTATTTGATTTGAAAGTTTCATCTGAAAATACTACCATATTCCAGAATTTTTTTCTTTCAAGGAATTCTAAAGCAAATCCTACCATCTGATCTTTATAGAAATAGGTAAGGAATAGTTTCTTGTCTGCATAATAATTGTCCAATTCAGAAGAACGAATTCGTCGACGTGCAGTGCTTTGTGATACTGGAAAATTTGTTAGATTGATTGCTTTTTTACAGCAGTGGTCATAGGCCCTTCTCTCAAAAAGTTAACTAATTCTTCTCTTCTTATTCATCTGTAGTTTTAGGGCGACCCGTTTCGTTTTACAGTGCGCTCGTTTTCCCACTTTTTTAAATTCTAAAAGTTACTACTTTTTCCCAATCCAAAATCTACTGCTAAATTCATAATTATCTTTTCATTTTTCCAGTACGAGACGATTCTGGCTTTATCTACTTCGTTTAAATGAGGCATTGCACAAGTTGGTATAAATATGATGACAATTGATTTAAATATTTTTGGTTGGTATTGTCAAGTAGACAATTGACAAATAAAACCGAATTTAAAATAGGACAAATTGCCTTTTTTTATTACAGCTGTATATATGGATAATTATTTGCAGGAAAGAACATGTCAGAAATGAAATAAAATGGCTTGGTAGATATTCTTCATTACAGAAATAAATACTATGCCACACCTAAAATTGTAGGCTATAAATGTTCACATTCATATCAAATTTGACATTACTTAGTATCTACTTTTTTCTCTCGTGTGAAACTGGTAACTTCCGCTACTCCTCCTATTTTTGACACAAACTGTAGTTGTACCTATTTAACCCTTAACTGTGCTAGTGGGGTCCGCGCGGACCTGGCGGTATAGTTTTCTGTTAGCATTCTTTAGAGTATTAAACAGATGGCGTTGTGGGTCAACGTAATCTTAAATTAGGTCAGTTATAAGAGACGTGTGTAGCTGTAAAGTCAACAGCTAAATTATTTTGAAAATTATAAGACCTCGAATCTTTAAAGACCCCACCAACACGTAAGTGTACAGCGAAATTATTATTAGCTCTTCAAAAACCTAACTATATAATGCATTATTTTTAGTGTATTTTTGTCAATTTTACCATGTCAATGAATGAGTGGAGTAGACCTTTGACTGAATCAGAATTAAATGAAATAGCGAATGATCCAAATTTTTATTCTGATGAAGAAAGCGCAGCTGAAGAAAACGAATTTCAAGCTAGCGATCATGAAACAAATTCAGAAGCTTCTTCAGATGGCGATGAAAGCCATTTTGATAACGATTCCGATGATAGTAATGTATTTTATGGTAAGGATAAAAATTTTAAATGGCAGAAGGCATGTAAAAGTCGTTCACGTACTCGCACTCACAATCTGATTATACATCTACCAGGCCCCAAAGGGAGAGCCAAAAATATCGATAAAAATGCCATTACAGCAGTCTGGAAGTTATTTTTTACTGATAATATGCTAAAGACCATCTTGTTGCATACAAATGTGAAAATAAGGAACAGACATGAGCAATTTCAAGTACCTCGGCCATCGTACACAGCTGAACTGGATATGATTGAACTAAACGCTTTCCTTAGTCTTTTATATCTATCAGGTGTTATGAAATCTAATCACGAGGATATATCTGCTTTATTTGCCAATGATGGAACTGGTCGGGATGTTTTTCGGGCTACAATGAGTGTAACTCGTTTTCTGTTTATTTTGTCATGTTTGCGATTTGATGATGCACTTACAAGAGATCAAAGAAAAGAGCATAATAAATTGGCTGCAATACAGGAATGTTGGGATATTTTTATTGCGAATTGTGAATCTTTATATACTCCAGGAGAATATCTCACCATCGATGAGATGTTGGTACCATTTCGAGGCCGATGTTCATTTAAAATGTACATGCCCAAGAAACCGGCGAAGTATGGTCTAAAAATTATGTGCCTCTGCGATGCACGTACTTTCTACCTGTGTAATGCATTTGTTTATACTGGCAAGGAAAATACAGTATCAATAGATAAAGTATCTGTACCAACCCGCGACGTCCTAAAGCTCATACCTCCCATACAAAACACAAATCGGAATGTCACAACTGATAATTGGTTCTCGTCAGTCGAGTTATGTAACAAACTGAGAGAACAAGGCTTGACCCTTTTAGGAACTATAAGAATCAACAAACCGCAATTACCACTTGAGTTTAAGCCTAACAGAAGGAGACAAGTGGGTTCTACGATATTTGGACATAACAATGATATAACAATAGCTTCATATGTGCCTAAAAAAAACCGATCGGTGTCATTGATATCTACCATGCACCACGATCAAAAAATAAGCACTGAAAATGGAAAACCTGATATGATCAATGATTATAATAGGACCAAAGTTGGCGTAGATGTATTAGATCGGTTATGCGCCAATTATTCAGTAGCTAGACGTACCAGGCGTTGGCCCATGGTAATTTTTTACGCTATGATAAATATAGCAGGTGTAAATAGTATGGTAGTATTGAACTGTGGGCGAGAAGAAACATTTAAAAGGCGACATTTGCTGGTAAGCCTCGGAAAAAGCCTCATTACTGCGCATATGCAACGAAGAAATCTCAGCCGATTACCGCGTGAACTGCAAACAATAATTTGCAAGCAGTTGGGTAAAGAGCTACCTACAACCTTTACGAACAATGAGCCAACACGAAAAAAGCGATGCGATCTCTGCTCCAGGGACAAAGACCGAAAGGTTAAGAGTGTATGCAAAAAATGCGGCAAACACATTTGCCCAGATCACAACAGTTTAGTTTGCAATATATGTTTTAATAACGTTTAATCGCTTATAAATATTACTGTTTGTTGTATTTCTTTAAAAAAATAAATAAGCAATGTAAACATTTTTTGTTTTTATCAACTGGAAATTGGGGTTCGGACGGACCCCACCAGCAGATAAGTGTCAGCTTATTTCACCAGCACTGTTAAGGGTTAATACTGAAACAAGTATTTTGTTCTTTGTATATTTTTCTCAGTGCAGAAGTCGCGACGTATACCATGCGACAAAATATAACTTTACTGTTTTTTTGTATACCATGCGACAAAATATAACTTTACTGTTTTTTTGTGTTAATGAAATTGTAATAAGAACGCTCTTAATAAAAAAAAAATACACACTTATCATGAATTAATGCGCGTTTTAGTAATATATTGAGATATAAAAATGTAAAGGTATGAAGGTCTTACTTACACTATGTTGCTAATATGTTAAATTTTATTACATATGTTATCGCAACATGTGCCATGCTTCCAACAATTCGTGCGCAAATCATATTTCAAAAACGATCAAAGGAAAATTACTTAACTGCCACGGAAATAAATAAATTAATATCGCGTCCGCCAATACATATCGTGCTAAAAACATCAATGAAACAATCGAAAAAATAACCTTGAAGATTATAGTAGTAACATGTAGTACGATAAATTTCATGTTATCGCTTTCATGTACGTACGTTATCTTACAACGCAACGTCTACTATATTTATGACATATGTGAAGTTAAAAGTTAACAATAAGAAATAAATACATGGATGCATACTGCTGGGCATAAAAACGCGATATTATCTGGCAGACGATTAGTTTGGTCGCGCGTACCGACTCCGGGGATACACAGTACAGTTTTTAATTGGAAAGAGAAAATAATGTACGTCTAGACAACGAAGTATCATCTACCACATGTTGCAGGCGTGCTTTCTGATTCGTTGTAATTATGTTATGGAACTATAGGCATATAAAGCGAGATGATTATTATAATAAATTTTGAAGACGAATAGAGGTGTAAAATTGGCGATCGTAATTATCTTTAGTGAGGACTTACATTTTGCAGGTTATTTTCTGGGAATATTAATTATATTTATTTATTTAATGCAAATATTTGCTATATTACATCTTATGTTTTAACATTAAATAAATATTACGTCATAACTTGGATTATTTATACATAAATACTTAAAGAGAAATCGGGAAAATATTGAAGCTTTATGTAAAGTTTATTGTACTTATTTATAATTTATGTAAATAAAGTGATAATTTTTAAAATAAATAAAATAAATCATTTCACATCATGTGTGCAAACAAGGGTTAGCCAATAAAAAGAGGTGAGATAGTGGGAATACCAACACATTAATTATAAAATTAAATTATATCCATGTACAACATAATGAGCCATATAACGTCATTGTTATTTACCATTTTAAGTATGTATTGGGAGCATTTATTTTAATTTTATTCATCATGTCAAAATATGTTCGATGGCAAGAAAAAACTAGGATCATCTCAACGTCACTCGTAAAAAGTTGCAAATTCATGTTACAAATTAAAAAACTCGACCTTCGGGGTTTGTTCTAAATTAATTTTTAATTTTACCGTTAGTAAGGTTAAGATTACATTCTCCAACGTTTTGGTTAGTATTAAAATTATATAGCACTTACAATGTCGCATACATTTACTTCGGTTGAAATTACGATAATCACTGTAATATGACAGAAAAGTTTTGAAGGCAAAGTTAATTTCATATTATTTTCGTAAATTATTGAATTAACTTACGGATACTCATATTTTTAAATTTTAATGTCTACAGAAAACTTCATTTAAATTGTCCAGTACTCTTCAACCTTAATTATATACGATTACTGACTGTCAAAAATCATTAAAAAAACTATTTGATGTGACCTGTACATCCAGAATATTGTTTCGTAAAATACTAATTTAATTAAATAAATTCAAATTTTTGATTTTCCTTGTTTTAAACAACGAAGACATATTATTAGCAACAAATTATAGTTTTTCATGGTAAATGCTAGAATATAATTCAGGATATCATACAATGTAGTCACAGAGAATAAACATTTTGTCACGAAATATGCGTTTTAGTTGAAGTACTAATCCAACGGAATACTAATTTGTCAGATTCACTACAAACTGAATATAAATTAAAAATTCAATGTATTCTTGTAATAAAAGCGGATATTAAATTCATGACACTGTGCAGACGCTAAATATATCACAATTATAAGATAATTACATTAAGTTGAATGTACTAAAGGTGAATGGAATAAAAGCATATTTTGTAGCGTAGCCAATTAGTGCTTTTTTGTAAACGTGCCAAATTCACTACTATACTACAATATGCATACATGCACCATTTTCTTTTATTTTAGATAATTAACGTATAGTGTTTCAAAATTATTGATAGTCTAGAAGTAATTTCTCGGACATGTCCCTATATGGTTTAGAACTTAATTAGTTAGTTATTCGATATCCAGTAGTTCCGTTAAGCGGCTGGGTTATTATAAAGTTAAGACATATAGAGTGTTCCATAAGAAGGGCACATTGTTCAAGAAGCTTAATTGGAATTTACCCCTGACAAAGAATATATACATATATACATATATATTAGAAGGAATTTCTTATTTTCTTGGCCGTAGTTATAATACTAGATAAAAATATAAGTGTTTCTTGGGAGTAGTGACCGAGTAATGAAAACAATATTTAATTTATATTTACGTTTCGGTTATACATATAAAACCTTTTTATTTATTAAAGTATTAAAATGGTAAAAGTAATGTTGAAATAAATGTACTTACATTAGAATTGTGTTATTAATACATTGCACGGTACTCGTTATATGAATGCATTTCAAAATACGACTGTGTGTGTATTCGGAATATCTGGTTCTTATAGTTATTTGACTGGTGGAATGTTGACAGTGTCATCATCCTGGCTTAAACTTTTATTTTTGTAATTTTTATATTGTCATTGTACTTATATGGTTTTTATAATTTTAGGATTCTTATTATTAATGAATAGTTTGTGAAAACTTTACTAAACTAAATTGAAAGTACAAAACCATCTATATAGGGTGTTTAAAAAATGATCTGATATTGATATTATACCCATATATAGTAATCGTCTGAACAAATAAAAAAGTCTTAATAAACATAGGTCTGCAAATTAAGTGTTTCAAAGATAGAGTTGATTATTCTTATCAGCAAGTTACATTTCCATAAACAAACGAACATGATATTTTATTAAATTATACAACTTAAAAAATATGTTCTACATGTTCACCTGCCATTTGTACACAGGCTTCACATCTTCGCTGAAAAGAAGCCCTTATTCTTTCAAACAACCCTAGATTTTATCTAATTAATTGACACTCATTCTCTATTCGCTGCTTTAGTTCATCCACATTATTAATTGCCGTAAATATACTAGCAATTTTAAATATCCCCAAATGCAAAAGTGGATTTAGATCAGGGGATCTAGGTGGCCATGACACAGAACCTCTCCGTCCTATCCATTTGTTGTTGTACGTTTCATTCAAAAGACGTCTTACGGCGATAGCAAAGTGCGGTGAGGACCCATCGTGTAAAAACCATTGGTTAACTTTATCAATTAGTCCAATAATGAGAGTAAAATGTTAATTTAAAAGTGTAGATAATTTTCACCATTTAAACGATTTGGTAAAAACAATGGTCCAATCAAATGATCTGCAAAAATACTTAGCCAAACGTTCGCAGAATGCCGGAGTTGATGTCTCCATAACAGCATGAGGGTTTTTAGCCGCCCCAATACAGTATGGCCAGATTGGGCGATTTATCACAATTTGGGCTACTATTAAAAGATAAATGCGACTGAATTTTTGAAAAAATCGCAAGTCGCAAATTGGGCGATTTTATATAATTGTAATTTTCGAATTCATTATGTCAGTTTCAATAGCGAAAATAGGTAAAATTGAGGAGTAAAATCAATATATTTTTTTCGCTTTTGTATATGTTATTTTAATTACTCCTACTCGCTTTAATTTATCAAATGTTTTAGTTTTTAGGCTTGGTCACACAATTCACACTATAAACTTGAAGTGTGACCACTTACACCAGTTTGTATGTAACTGTTTCAGGATTCTGATTATTTTTTATCAATGAGATATTTTAAGGTTTATTTGTAGTTTATAGGCACTGAATACTTCCTTGATACTGGGATTACTGGTTAAATAAACGAATTGTGACGGATTGTCACTGCCAACTGAAGCTGTTTCTAGTTACTATTGTTGAGTTACAAGTGACATTCCGCTAAAATCTCTTAAATAGGTATAAATATCGAAGTGAGAACGAATATAACCTAATAGTTGTCAGAACTTCAGTTTCAGTTTTTCTTATATTGTTATTCGTTTATTTTATTTACGGTTTGCTATTATAAAATCGAAAATAAAAAAGGGCAAATGGGCCAAATATAAAAAAAAATACAGAAAGGAATGGGAACTCGAACCTTTATTTAAATTTAAAATTAAATTATTTTGGCGGGGAATTTAATTTTAAAATTTAAGTTGGCTGCGATTTTGGGCGATATTTGATGCTAGAGTCTGCGCCAAGAATTTTTGAAATATGGCCACACTGCCCCAATATTGTTGTGGAAATTGATTATTGCATTGTTTGTAGAAGTAGCCTCTTCAGTAAATAAAATATTAGGAGTAAAGTTTTGATTTTCGATAAGTTTTCCCTAATACGAATCTACAGAAAGCAAGTCTGGAATCAATATCCGGAGCTAAAAGAGCTTGTACCCGTTCGATATCATAAGGATAAAGCAGTTGTTCTCGTAAAATCCTCCAGACTAAAGAAGCATTAATGTTTAGTTCTGGTGCTGATAGATATTCGGATTTTCTTCAACTCTTTTTAGGATATTTGCTTCAGTATCTAGAATTCACACTGATCTTGGTCGCCCGGCATCATATTTTTTAACGTTACATGAACCATTTTTACTTAATCGCTGATGTAGTTTCGATAACAATTTATCAGATTGAATTACTCAATTAGGAAAAGCTTCGATGTATAGTCGCCGTGCTTTATAAGCATTGCCATTAGCACGAGCGTACATAAAGCGCATATCGGTCATCTGTGAATTTGTATAAAAAGGCATTTTCTTCTAGTAAAAAAAGAATAATCAGAAACTGATAGCGCTACACCGACATTACTGACATTTGTCGCAAATAAACAATAATTGATACAACTAAATAACATTTGCTTATGAGAATAAAAGCTCTATCTTTGACACACTTTAGTTTGCGGATCTATGTTTGTTTAGATGGATACTTCAGTCCGACATAATAAAGTATACTGAAACTTGAAAATATATTTCTAGTGTTACATAATTTGGTATGATAAAGAAATTTTAATTATTGGTATGTTTGAGATGTTCTTGTACTTGAAGGCAATTTTCGTATCTGTTCCGTAAGTTTCTGAACATTACCCTTATACCAGGAAGTGGTACTTCAACTTAGAATTTGTTTATCAATTCCTCAACATCCTGGAGCACTGGATCCTGTTTGATCTTCTGTTTGAGGATTCCTCACAAAAAAAGCATCAGGAAGTGCAAGACCTTGCGAGTTTGAGGAAACGTATAATCAGTTCCCTTGGAGATGAGACTTCCAGGAAAATACAGTCGCAGAAAGAGCAGTTTCCCTAGCAGTATGCGCAGTAGCACCGTCTTGCTGAAACAACTGAGATCCAATGCGTAAATTTCTCGCACGGCAAAACGCCTTAGGTCCTCGTAAAAAGGAGTCACAATTGTTTCCCTGGACCTCTACTGGTTAGCTATTATACGCCTACCATGTTCATCGTCCACAAAGCATGGGCCAATTATGCCATGTCCGGAAACAGTTACTTTTTGGGGGTAATAAAACCTTTCAATAAATTCCGCGGCTTCTCAAAAGGGTTGTTTGCTTGATGATAAATCCTGATAACAATATATGTGATTCATCGCTGAACCAAATGTTTGAAATAAAGTAATTCTTTTGCAGAGCGTTGTACACATGGATTTGTTTATGAGACTGCTGTAAAATCTTGTCGAAAATCCGTTCTATATTCTCCTTGTTTCTGGAACTTTTCTTTCAACTTGAACGACCTTTCCGTTGAGATAACACAGAACCTGTGATTCTAAATTCTCGTACCAGCAATAATACAGAGTGTTAGGGAATGCTTTAGCCAAAATATACAGATCGATTTATTTATACAATACAAACAAAAATGCCATTTTTGTTAAATATGTCGCGTTTTGGAGAAAAAGCATAGTTAAATTTGTTACTAATAAAGACAAGAGCCAAACAATAAAACTACTTATAGAAACGTTTATTTGTTATAAATGCCTATATCTGTGACATTTTAAGCACTGTCAATATGACGTTCAGTTAACAAAAAAAAAACGCTAAATTCATAAAATTAAAGGAAATGTCCACCATTTACTGCAATACAAGCTTCAGCACGCCTGTTTTGTGACCGACTTACTCGGGCGAATTCATTTTCCTTTTTTCTTATAAATTCTGCAGCCGCCATCACGCGATTTTCAAGATCTTCCACATTTTTTACAAGAGTCTTGTAGACCAGTGATTTCATGTACCCCTAAAGATAGTAATCACAGCTGTTAAGATCAGGTGGTCGAGGTGGCCAAGCATGTGGTCCACCCCGTCCAATCCACCGTTCACCGCAAATTTCATTTAAAAAGTTTCTGACCTGCGAAGTAAAATGTGAGGGTTCCCCATCATGCATGAACCACATTATTCTACGTAATCCTAGTAATACTTCTTGTAAAAAATGTAAATATATACTTCTCTCCATTTAAACGATTTGATAAAACATATGGCCCTGTAAGTCGGGTGTCAATTATTCCAGCCCACACATTGATAGAAAATCGACGTTGAAAATTTAGTTCAATTATTGCATGAGGATTGATATCGGCCCAGACATGCCTGTTGTGTAAATTAAGAATTCCACCTCTAATAAAACAACATTCGTCAGTCATTGTTCCGAAAATAGAGGGTTTTCTGCAATTATTGTTAACAGCAAATTGCAAAATCGACGTCTAACGACAAAATCACTCTTTCGAAATGATAAGGATACCAAAGAGATTCTTTAAGAGTCCTCCATACTGTCCAGTGACCAACTCCAACTTGGCGAGCTACCTCTCTAGTGCTGATTGAAGGATCTACTTTAACAATTTGAAGAATATTTTCCTTAACAGCCACTATTCTTTCATCGCGTCCTCTTCCCACTTCTAGTTTTTTTTTGGTACTACCGAACCTGTTTCCCGAAGTCTTTGGTGTACCGCTATGAAACTATTTTTGTTAGGTATTCTACGATTAGGATACCGTTCTGCGTATCTTCTAACTGCGTCCCTGACATTTCCACCAGATTCATTATACACAAAATGTATGTCAGCGTACTCTTGAATGAAATATTGAACCATTTTAAATTGTGCAGAATTACTGTCAATTTGACATAATGTTTTACTTTTTGCTAAGTAACATCTTAAATATTTTAATCAAACGTCACTTAATAGAAAAAGGAGATTATATCAGTTGTTGTCTAAATTTTTGGGGGTCTATCTTGTACATCGTGTTTCACGAAAACCATACGACTAGGAGAAAAGCGGTAATAAGCTTTTTTGCAGAACTTTTTATGAAGAATCTATCCATTAATTTTGGCTGAAGCATTCCTTGACATGGTGTATAAGCGCTTTGTTGGTAGACGTTTGTTGAAACGTTCCCCGAAGCAAGCAGATACAAATTGCAAGCTGAGACCAGCTTTTTCCCTATTCCGTATGACGTAGAATAACATTCTACAATAAACGCTTTTTCTATTTCACTAAAGGGCATGGCTATTGGATTTTGTATTCGTTTTGCTCAGCACTTTGACATAAAAGTAACATTTAAATTATCAAGGATGCCTAGACCGAAGATCAATTAATTTCGGTATACTTTTTACTCTGTCATATTGTATGTATGGGTAAAATTTCCGACCTTTTTTTTTAAACATCCTGTATAATTACCAACAATGGGCGTTGCTTATTCACGCGGAAATTCGCGATAAACCTAAACAATAGGTCAAAGTTCATCTTTACGATAAATTCACTTTCGATCAGATTTTTTGCTTTTACTTTATTTTATATATGTATTTGAGTTTTGAGTATAAGAATATGCTTACTAGTTTATTTTTTTTTTATTAAAATATACGCTTAAAAATTCCAGAAATTTTCTCATCTAAATATATCAGATTAAAAATTTAACGCGATTGCACCATATTTGTTAATTTTTTGTAATATGCAAGTTATTTAATTCAATCGCGTGTGAAAATTTTTATTTTTAGAATCAACATACTAAAAATTCTTAAGTATCTTAAGTAGGTATTATATTTTATTTAATATTAGACATAAAAATTAAATTTGGAATGTAAAATTAAAATATTTAAGGTCATTGTATACGCTTCCAACTTAATTTTGCATTATGTATAGTATATATCGGGGAATGTACATTATCTAACAACAAACAAGAAAAACAGGCATGCAACGTAAGGCTTCGAAACCGCACAAAAAGAATCAGCGCGCTGTAATTAATGGAATGCTAGTAGTGGATGGCGCTTGAACTCGATATGCGTAACGTAAAAACAGCAAACAAGAGAAAAAATAAAACAAGAGGCGCATACTGTCGGACAAGCAGGCATAACGTTAAACGCTTACCTGAATCCGAGGGAGTCTCTATGCCGAGGTGACTTAAATGCATCGAGGCGTTCTTGTCTTTGTGGTAACTGTGGTCGTTGTCTCTGGCATATTGGTGTACAACTTTAACTTGCGTACTTTGTGTTTCTCCCATGGATTCCGAAAGGAATTCCTCCTCTTCAAAATATTCGCATAGGTCGCTGTCATCTTCGATATCGCAAGTAGAAATTACGTCCTGCAGTATTTGCAATGTAGAAGTTTTACATTCTTCATCATCGGACATCGGTGGAGAATCAGGACTGACAACAATCGGTTGGTGTTGTAGAACTTGAACGATTTGTTGTGTCTGTTGATGTTGTTGTTGTTTTATAGCGGTTCTTAATAAGAGACTACGACCTGAGGTCACGCTTTGTTTGTTGATGGCCGTCGACGTTCTGTAGATGACAGGTGGGATCGGTGGTATTGTTCGGATGTGAAGACGAGGTTCGTCAACCGGATGTTCTTTACTACCACAGTGGCCAGCCCACATACAGTCGTGATTGCGAATCTTACATTTTTTCTGTGACACTGTGTTGTTATTCATGTTGAAATTGCTCGAGAAAAACAGGTCATCGTATATATTATCTTCGGCATTCATCGCAGCATCCAACTCGAATTTCTTCCACACATCGTCAGATAGTAATGGGGCAGCAGCAGTGTACGGATCGCGCAGATCGATGTCCGCCATATCTTCAAAAGGAATATCGTCCAGATTTGTTTGTGCGTTATATGTTATCAACATTTTCTTATTCGAATTACTCCCCGGTAAAATATCTGTACAACTTAATTCTATCGTATAATAAGTATAATAAAATGTGTATAATAATTGTATAAAGTTCACTATCACTAATATCACAAGATGCCCTGGCTGGATGTGGCTCCCGCCGAGACGGCAGCTGCTGCAAGAAAAAAGGACAAGCGTTAAAAAAAAGAATAGTGCAGCTGCCCAATAACAAGTTAACAATTAGAAAATGTTTTCTAAGTCCGTAATGATATCTAGAAACTAATACATACACACAAACACGTAAAGTAACTTTTAAAACTAATAAAACTGCAAAACGTGTACATATTTATAAAGTTTAATATTGCGCCTTCTAATCTTTGTACGAACATTTGCGTTTTACAATAATCAAATAATACTCATACTTTTAGTGTTAAAAATTCCAAACAGGTAATAAATATTTCACTGACAAATTAATATTTTTGGAATCTACATATTGTAATATCTTAATTTAGCACATAGCGTTTATAAAAATAAAACAGTTTACGAAAAATTCATTTAGAAAGTTTCATATACGTGGATGCAACAGTAAAAACGATTTGCTATTGTTATTTAAATTATTTATAAAATTAAAAGAGATATTTTGTGCATAATATTTTGGTTGACAATTTATTTACAAACCAAACTGCTTAAAATCTTATTCAACTGTACCAAGTATTATTCTGTTGAGATATGAACACAAAGTTTTGGAAATAGACTTGTAAGTCTTATTATTTATATATCCAATGACAACGATTGTAAATATTGTGTGTAAATATATTATATGAACGGTTATTACATTACATGAAAGTATGAACAACATATAAATTTGTTCAAATTACTACTATTATATTAATGACGTATCCTATGAAAATATTTCCCATAACTGAGTTAATTTTATACTTCAAAAGTACTAAAATTATAGATAATTTGTTTTACAAACTCGTCTGACGTTTCTACTTTCAGTTCCTGTTAAAAAATATAAATAAATTTGTTCATTACATTCAATACATACTGGTTTTATAAACCTTTATTGTATTTACATTTGCTACTCTTTTTTTCCTAGTTTTTAATATATATTTACTTTAAATCGAAAAAGATATCGTGACTAAATACATATATTTTTGCAAATAAATTGCAGTTTCTTGCGAGCCAGTTTAAAAAGTTACATATTTTGAATGTTTCATTCATTATTTCATAATGCATTTTTCGCTTTCTCTACTCTACTAGCTTCCACTACTACTACTACTATTGATTTATAAATTATTCAAAAAAATATTGTGTATATATATGTGTGTATATATTGTGTATATGGGTATTTTTAAACACAATGCATATTAGGCATTAACAATAATAGAAATATCTTAATCTATTAACTACTTTTTAAAAATGTTGTACATATTTTTATAGTTAATAACTATCATGCCTTACATTTTATTATACTATACATGCCTTACATTTTATTAAATGATAAATTTTATGGGTTTATTTATGCATGCATATGTTCAATTTTTATCTTTTCGAAGTTTATAAAAAAAAACGAGGCATTTATTTCAAGGCCTATTTTTATCGCAAAAAATTGTAAAGCTATTATTTAAATTTATATTTAAAGAATTGCCACTTTTATTAATAAAAATTGCTATAACAGTACTTCCCGCCAAATCTAATACCGTGTTTTTGAATAACAAATATAATCCATGGGACAGGGGATGTAAACAAATATAATAGCAGTCTAGACGTTCAAAAAATATTTATTAATTATAGTGATGTTATGTCTGGGTTGCCTTTTTGCTGACCTTAGTTTGCATTATGCATACAAATTCGCCCACGTAATTTTATTTTTAATAGTTCGTTTTTAGTAAAAAAAGGATCACTAAAACATTTGCTAGGGCAGCTTGAATGCAAAATATGTTTGTAAACATTATAGTCCTGAGTTACAGCAGACAGAAGATACAAATATAACTGTTATTATATCAATAAACTAGTCATAATATAGATAGTTAAGTGTATTTAAGGATTTCCAATATGTTAAGTTATTAGCCACGTAGCAGTCTCTCAAAAAGAATTTATATGTAATATATATGTAAATGTAACAACCACTCTCTAAGTTATCATACGTTCACCAGTAATAATAGTTATAAATCAACTTACCTTATAAATAAAATAGAATAACTACTTAAGATTTAAAAGCACTTCAAAACCAATTCTGTAACTGTAGAGTTTTTTTTCTAACGCACGGTGTATGATGAACAAAACTGAACGGTGAAGATATAAGATTCACGTAATTAACCAAACCACTCTTCTTCTGTTTTACATTCAACTTTGTATACATGCTTAAAATATAAGAAAGCTTCGTGAGACGTGGACGTCCTACACCGAAGATGGCCCGGCAATGACTGAGCCTTGCGGTAAAAACCACGCCACAAACGCCGGTTGCCGGCAACGCTATGTCAAATATATTACACAGTTTCTACTCTTCTTTCTAAATTATAATATTAAAGAATTACATTATTTAATATATACTTAGTTAGGTTAACTAACTTATGTAATGACTAAATTCAAGTGACGAACTGTACTTTTCCAATTTGAACGTTTTAAGACAAGGGACTACTTTACTATGCGGAGGATCTTCGCATCTGTATACACTATACAGCCGTCCCACCAAGTGAACTTTTAGGGATTAGTATCGTTGAAGAGAGAGAAATATACCTGAAATATGTTTACATTGTAATATTGCATAATATGAAAATCCTTTCAATAATAAAGCATTTTCCTGTAATATTTAAATATTTAGTTATTTGTTTTTCATAATATTATTCTTTACGCTTGAATTTTTATTTGTAATGGTTTGAAGAATTGCTTCTTAATGCAACATATTTTACTATATTGTCCTAGTCCTATTCTTAGACAGTTTTTTTTATGAAATAAAAAAGTACCTACATGATAATACAGTAATTATTTAAACTTCATTTAAATAAAATAGTCAAATCAGGTCCAGAGTTAACTTGATGTGAAATAAAATTGAACTTTCGTTATATTAATGGCTTATTTAGTAATGACTGTAGCGTACAAACACAAGCAAAATCTATATTTAACTAGTTGATTTGTATTATAAACATATTGCAATTACATCTATGTAGTTGTACAATAGTTTAGTTCTTTGCCAATTAAATTAAGGTTACCATAACATAACCCAGAAGTTTGTGAGACTACGAAAAATCACTTCTAGTAGGTAGGTACCTGCTTATAGAACACGTTTAAAAAACGTAAATAATTTGGAACAGTCTATTTACTGCGTAGATGTTTACAAACAAGTTGAATGTTTTGTAAACAGATTAAATGAGTAGTAATTAGTATAGAATTCTTGCGAAATCTAAAAATTGAAAACATGGAAAATGAAACGAGCAAATCAGAAATAAACAATTATTGATATGATTATGAAAACATTTATTTTTTGAACAGATATTTTACAATGAGTTAATAGACATTAATAGATTAGGACATTCTGATATTGGCCTATTACTACTATTACTACTATTTACTACTACTGACTGCTACGTTCTTGGTACTTACTAGTTAATACCTAGCATAGGCTAATATAAAACTATATTGCTTAGTCGTAAAATTAGATATTAGGTGATTAGAGACCGGACGCATCAGGACGAAATTACGATTGACCATATAGATAGTCTATAACATCGCTAAGTACAGCACGCAGTTATTGAATAGCATTATTCATTCGTTTAACCGCACATCTGTTTCTTGCCGTTGAATTGTGACACAATTACTTCAATATGACACTTAAATTAGTTTCTTCATGGGCGTAGATAGAGGCGTGAGGAGTTTTTATAATTTATTTTGTTTATTAGTTTATATTTCGTAAGATAAATAAAGGACGTCGAGTTGGTTTCTTTTTTTCATTGTTTTAACTGTTAATTACATGAATAAAATAAAATTAAAAAACGCTTACCACAATTGATTTCTATTGTGGTAAGGGTTTTTTAGTTTTTTAATTTTATTTTATTCACTTATAAGCCACAGTCTCCGATTTGTTAGTCTGTTAATTACATATTTCGTAATTTTTGTAATAGATCCTGTTTAATATTGTTTGATTGAATCTACTTCTCCAAATTATTTGGACGTAAGTGTCTAGTGAATATCGTTAAGTTTCAATAACTTACGCATACATTTTTAATTTTCATTTATTTAGATCTAGGACATTGTTTAAGTTACTTTTTCAGATATGATTTGGAACAACGTCGAGAATGGTATCATAAACACATACACAGAAATTAGACCCGTTGGAATCTGACAATTTTAACGAAGAACTCTGTGAAACTTTTATGGCGGATAATATTCCATTAAATAAACTTAACAATCCCACCTTCAAAACATTTCTCCAAAAATGTATTGGTCGAAATGTTCCTGATGAATACACCTTACACAAATTTCTAAGTGCTACACGAAAGCAATAGAACGTCATTAGAAGCCATCTTTCAAATCGGTACCTATGGATAAGTGCCGACAAAACCGTCGATATATTAGGACGCTGTGTGGTAAATGCTGCAACTGGTGTACTATATCCAATTATTTCATATAACGCATATGTAATAGCAAGAAAAGTTATAAATACAGTTGATGCGGAAACAGTAGCTAAAACCATTTACGAGAATATGCACCAAATGCTTCATTCGGACGACAAGTAGAAAGAAAAAATACTTTTATTTGTCAGTGACAGTGTTGCATATATGTTAAAAACAGGCCGACTATTAAAGGAAACATATCGTAATATGCTGCATATTACTTGTGTAGCACATGCTCTGCACATAATCTGCGAATCTATCAGAGACACCTTTCCGAACTTGATAGACTTGTATCCGCTTTTAAAAAAGCTTTCAGAAAGGCACCGATGAGAGTAGCTCTTTACAGGGATAAAACTTTCTCCCATCTTTGTCACTGCCTCCCTCTCCAGTAATAACTAGATGGGGAACATGGTTGGAAGATACTAGTTTTTATGCAGAGAATTTCGCCGACGGGTGTACTATTGAAAATTTGTATTTTTAAAGAGTTTTTAATTTCATTTATATAATTGGAAAAGAAACGGGTGGTGATCTATAAAATACGAAATACATTTTAATTTGTTTATTTTATAGTTCAAGTTGAGTAAAGGAGTATTAATATTAACTAGCAATACCCTCTCAAGGTTCTCTTCTGTAAAATTTGTTCTCCTTGAATGAAATACATCCTTGTAGACAGAAAACGTCCTTTCTACATGCCAACTGGTTATAGGTGCATACTGGAAATATTCTTTTATTTCAGCGTATTTAGCAGTTAGATTTTGAAGCATTGTCCCCATATGCCCATTGCCGTAATGTTATTAAATCTGGATTTCTATTAAAAACTGCGTCTAACTTTTGCCGAAGGCCACATCCGAAGTCACTATATTTTTCAAATTATTAATAGCCACATCTAATGTGGTTAATCCATCATTTAATTTGAGACTTTGATTTTCAAAATAAGTGATTAGTTTTGGCAAATTTCCAAACTGTTCCTGAAGAAAGTACAACTGATTTAGTTCCTTACACTCAGAAATACTTCGAGCATCGTCATTTAAACATGTAACGAAATTTTCTAAACCATCGAAATTTTCTGCATAAAAACTAGTAGCTTCCAATCACGTTCCCCATCTAGTTATTACTGGAGAGGGAGGCAGTGACAAACACGGAACGAAGTTTTTCCCTGTAAAGAGCTACTCTCAAAGGTGCTTTTCTAAAAACTTTTTTAAAAGCGGATACAAGTCTATCAACTTCCGGAAAGGTGTCTCTGATATATTCACAAATTCTGTGGAGAGCATGTGCTACACAAGTAATATACAACATATTAGAATATGTTTCCTTAATAGTCTGCCTGTTTTTAACATATATGCAACACTGTCACTGACAAATAAAAGTATTTTTTCTTTAGCTACTCGTTCCGCATCAACTGTATTTATAATTTTTGTTGCTCTTACATATGCGTTATATGGAATAGTTGGATGTAGTATACTAGCTACAACATTTACCACACAGTGTCCTAATATATCGATAGTTTCGTCGGCACTTATCCATAGGTACTGATTTAAAAGATGGCTTCTAATGCGTTCTACTGCTTTCGTGTAGCACTTAGAAATATAATATTTGCGTAAGGTGGATTCATCAGAAATATTTCGATGAGTATATTTTTAGACAAATGTTTTGAAGGTGGGATTGTTAAGTTTATTTAATGGAATATTTGCTGGCATTAAAGTTTCACAGAGTTCTCTAAAATTGTTAGATTCCAACGGGTCTAATTTCTGTGTTCTAGGGACGCTTTACGTGCGATTTTTGGAATTTTTTAACGATATTTTACAGACTTTGCAATAAATTTTGGAATCACTGGCAATGGACATACAATCAGTTTGACTCTTAATCCAACTCGCCATTGTTTCACGATGCCATTCTCGACGTTATTCCATATCATATCTGAAAAAGTAACTTAAACAATGTTCTAGATCTAAACAAATAAAAATTAAAAATGTATGCGTAAGTTATTGAAACTTAACGAAATTCACAGTGTAATTAACAGTTAAAACAATGAAAAGAGAAACTAACTCACCGTACTTAATTTATCTTACAAAATATAAACTAATAAATAAAATAAATTATAAAGACACCTCACGCCTCTATCTACGCCCACGAAGAATTTTACTGTAAAATTGATGTTATTACGTCGCAATTCAACGACAAAAAATAGATGTGCGGTTAACCCTATTCAATAGCTGCATGTTGTACTTAGCGATGTTATAGACTATTTATATGGACGATCGTAATTTCGGCCCGATGCGTCCGGTCTCTACTAATAATATTACAACAACTGAATTAGCCTTGTTAGATCCCTTATTTTCTATGCTTAAAATCTGTTTATTTATATCGTGGAACAAATCTTGAAATATTGAATCTGGAATCTATTTCCAATGCTAGTATATTCCAAAATTAATTCGTTGATATTATTATTTTGCTATGGTCGCATACTTTTTCCGGGAAAATTTCTTGGGCCATATCTATCGTGCGTTTACAAGAAAATAGCCTCAGAGTTGGCCATGAAATTTTCAGGTATGTCGTAACTTAATTGCACCGTTCTAAATTGTCAACTGTTAATGTCATTAGTGACATCTAATAAAAACGATAACACATAATTTTATTTATTCATGACAGGTAGATTATAACTCCTTGCAATTTTATAGAGCAGCCGTCTGTCATTTAGCTATAACTGTCATTTAAGAAATTCATATTATACGGCGTTCACGATTCGAAGACGTGCACGTCATGAGCTGTATTTTCGGATTCACCATCACAAAAACAATAAACGAACTATAATATTTATATATTAACATCATTGCAAATGCATATTTATGTTGGTGCGAATGTCCAGTGTTGACACATATCGTTCTGTCATATTGTACGTATATTTGTTTACTCTTGGTTTGAAATGCGGAAAGCGTTTTGCAGCCAATGTAAGCGACTTGTTGCATCCGCGATTGCAAGCTGTGACGCAGAACCGATATTGATAGACTTTGCTGCCTTTATTAGTGGGAGTAGCGTGCAGCACAAGTTTTAGGAGTAAGCGTGACATCTGTCAGTAGAATTTCCTCGGAAATATAAAAAGGCAATTTGCAGCCCCAAACGGAAATATGTCAAAAAAGAAAGAAAGATATATAGAAATATTTATTAGATATTTGAAAAAATTGACTGTATGTATTATAATATATTTATAAAACTACATATTACCCCCACATCTTTAAATACTATACTTGTTGAAAGGGATATTTTTATGAGTTGTAAAAAATCTTTATGGAAAGTGTTGCGGCACATTGGGTTCCATTATAAAAAGGATGATCCAAGAAGAGCGCTAATGGAATTACCACATATTGCTCTAAAACGAGTAACTTATTTTGAAGTTGTTTTATAATACCAGGTACTTTTCATTTTCTTTCAACATATAGACTGATGTAACACAAATGTCTTTTTGGTAATCTATTTATTATTAAATACGTATAAAGTTTTCACCTGGTTTTATTGTTTGATTACTTTGTAAGAGAATTAATAAATTCGCCTATTTATAAATTATAACCTAAATATTGCAAGTTTGATATAGGCGTTTAATATACTAACCTAAAATGTAAACAAATCGATTTTGCAAATGATTTCGCAACATTGTTCTGACATTATTGATGACGTGCATGTCTTCGAATCGTGAATGGCGTTTAGTAAAGTTAGGACATGCTTTTTGATGTTACTTGGAAATCATGGCTCGCTAGAGGCAAGTTTTTTTGAACGCATATATGGTTCAGAATGAATTAAAAAGTTGATCAATTTAATAATTTTACTTTTTTTATCGAAACTTTTAAACCACTAGATTCATTTAATTTAATTTTTTACCCATTCTTCAACTATTCAAAACAAAACATGTCTTTGTTACGGTGCATTTATGTAAAGATATATCCATAAGTTAGTTATATGTCTGACGAAGTTCAGGTTGGAGCGAAACGATTGTTTCTGTGTAAAGTAGATAGCAGTTAAATTCATTAAAATTTGTTTTATTTTATCTCGATAATAGTTAATTTTTTTCTCTTGAGCGGGGGCGAGATTTCTCCATTCATATGATCTTGCGTAAACTTCGGACTTACTTGTTTATGTCTTTTCGCTGATATCAGTTTTTCCGCTTCTAAAGACGTGTGAAGTCACTAATAAAATTAGGTATACACATCTTTTAATTACAAACAAATTTAAACCAACTTTTTGACTATGTAAAATTACATTAGCTCAATAGTTTATCTTTGCTAATATTGTCACATTATTTCTAAATACGCGCCAGTGTAAAAAGCTTTCCCTTTTTATTATCGTAAAAGAATAAGGCGACGATATAAATTATTATAATGGCATCTCTAGAACAGTATCACTAAAAAAATACCAGCGACTTATGATAACGGATACAATTTAAGCATATATCTAATAATGCGACATAAGTAATGTGTGTATATACGAAAGGTCAGTTCTTAAACGACTCTTTCTGTTACATTAATTACCGATTCGTTTATTTTAAAACACTGACCTTGCCAATTTTTTGTTCGGAGATATTAATTGTTGAGTGTAAGCGATTCATTTTTTAACGCATAAATTTTGATAAATACATATTTCATATTGGCTTGCAGTATATGATATTTCTTAGTTATATTTGCATTTAATTTTTGATAAGATTCTCTTTGCGTATCAAAATACCACAAATATCTTCATAATGTCTTTGCCCTTTGGAATATAATATTAGCCAGTTAAGATAACACATGAACTGCAAAGGTTGATATTTTGTATTTGATATAGTCTTGTGAAGGGCAATGCTAATTTCTATAACTTGAACTTTTTTTTACGTTAAAACTTTCCATTTATGAACATGAGAATACAATGACAGTAGTTTAATAGTAAAAATTATGTCTGCTTTTCCAGATAAGACAATAATGAGTGATGGCTTGATAGCCAGTTGCTTTATTCGTAATATCAGTAAAGTGTTAACAAAATCGTTACAGATTGTTATTAATTTGGCTCTGAAAACGTGCGCTTTTCCTGATCGATGGAAGAAAGCTATAATTACACCGGTTCACAGGAATGGTGATGTATCGTGCTTGGAAAATTATAGCCCATAGCGATTTTGCCAAATTTTGGTAAAATTTTTGAGTAGTTTTTATACAGCACTCTTCTTTATAACACTCGTCCATATATATCCAGGAACCAACATCGACGCAAAATATTTGTGAGGTATTGAATAATAATGGTCAACTAGACGTTGTATATACTGACTTTTTTCGAGCCTTCGATACTATTGACCAACAAATTTTATTAAACAGATTGAGTGCTTTCGGCTTTAGACCATCTGCGTTAGAACTTATTACCTCATAGAATAGTGTGAATAGAGTTAATTATGTATTTTATAACGGCTTTTACTCTTACCATTACCATTTCAACATCTGATGTGCCTCAGGGCTCTAATCTTGGACCTTTTCTTTTCCTACTTTTCATTGATGATCTCTGTGCTGGCCTACGCTGATGACACTAAATTATACTCATCCGTCGAATCACAGAATGATGTTGATCTCTTGCAAGATAAAATTAATAAAATTAAAACAGGATAAAGATTAATGTGTACAAATGCTGTGTTGTATATTACACGCGTAAAATAAAGTGGACTGATCATATAGTATTGGTGGCCAAAAGTTATTGAAAAGGAATTCCATCAGTGATTTTGGCGTAAAATTTGACTCGGATATGTCCTTTAACTTGCAACTTTCGGATATCATCTCGTCTGCTTCTAGAATGTTGGGCTTCGTTATGAGATCTACCAGTCAGTTTCAGGATTTAACTGTTCTGAAATCACTGTATCAGGCTTTTGTTTCGAGTAAATTGGAATATGCTTCGGTAATATGGTCTCCTTACTACTCGACGCATGACTCCTCACTTGAACAGGTTCAAAGAAGATTTTTGAAATACCTTTTCTTCAGGTGTGATGGTAGATATCCTGAAAGAAATACTGACTACTACCGCCTTCCAGGCAGACATAACTTCAAATCTTTAAAACATCGTCGATGTCGAAGAGGTTACTGCTTCCCGATTTATGTGTAGGTTAATTGATGGTCGTATTGACTAGCCTGAAATATTAAACTGTATAGCTTTTCACGTGCCTCGAATGACGTCAAGATCTAATCCTACTTTTTATCCATCAAGAGCTAGAACTAACGCGCTACTAAGAGCTTCAATTAATTTTATGTACCAATGTGCGGATAATACTTATGGTGTGATTTTTACAGGAGGTGTTTAGATTAAGTTTTTGTTTTAGTTTATTAGTGTACTTACTTATTTTATTGCATACATTTATGTTTTGTGTTTTTATATAATGTAGCACACATCTGTTTCTTTCCTCTATTTTTTTTTAATTTTTTTATGTATTTGTCCTAGAAATGGAATTATCTGTTAGGCAATAAAGATTATTATTAATAGTAAAACTCTACTTGGGTTAATATTGAACTAAATTAAGTGCTGAGCGGAATTTAAATCAATTTCTCTCAGTTTTGCGTAAATTAGCCGTCTCAGTTCTTTCCGCAATAGTAAAGCCCAAAAATACGTAAGTTCCGTTTGGTTGTTAAAAAACACCAATACATGAGGAAGTTTTTATTATTTTGTACTATTTTTATACATAGTTGCTATTAAGATTGAGACATTTGTCAAAGCGATGGACTAGTTTTTTAATACCCTCTTCATAGAACTCTACTACCTCTGAATTAAGCAAAGCTGTAAAGCTGCCCTTCAGTGTTTATTGTAGTATCTTGTTGCATAAAGTCTACGTGAAGGATGCCTTTCTTGTCCCAAAAGACTGTAACCATGACTTTTCTCGCAGAAAAAGTTCGACGGCACTTTAAAGGTTTCCTCGTAGGCGACTTAAAGCGACCTTGTTGAGTCGACTGTTTTTTCGTCTTAAGCTGACGTAGGCGAGCCAAGTCTCATCACCTGTTACGATATGCCTGAGGAAATCCTCATCTTCAACATTGTAACGTTTCAGAAAAGTTAGTGCCTATCCCATTCTCTTTGTTTTATGATCTTCGGTAAGAAGTTTTTGCCCCCATCGTGAACAAAATTTGTGGTAATCTAAATGTTCAGTAACAACCTCAAAAGTACAAAACTGTACTTGAAATTTGAGGGAAAAGGACACTCAGTTCAATGATTGTGAATCGTCGATTTTCGCGAATTTTTTCTTCGACATTACCACCATGTTCGTCACAACAGTTGGTTCTCCACTCCGTTCTTCATCATGGACATTAACTCGTCCTTCTCGAAAGATTACGGCACCATATTCTAACTATACTGTCACTCGTGATATTTTCACCATAAACTGAACAAAGTTTACGATCAATT
The DNA here is from genome assembly GCA_935421215.2 of Melolontha melolontha. Lineage (NCBI taxonomy): Eukaryota > Metazoa > Arthropoda > Insecta > Coleoptera > Scarabaeidae > Melolontha > Melolontha melolontha. The sequence continues at coordinate 201,387,043 of OW285235.1, read as the reverse complement.
TCAGCAGTTCATGATCTTTGCATAAAGGCACACATTTCACAGTGGGCGGGATTTTCAATTGTAGCAGCCATTTTAAATAATTAAAATAGCATGAAAAAATGTCTACTAGCACTGCCAGACTCACAATGAACCAGATTATACCACAACGCTGCGATCGCGCCGATATCCCCACTCCTCTGCTCCCTATGCGGAAAAGAAACTTACTTTACGAATCGCCTTCGTATATAGAATTATACATTCAAGGTATTTAGAAATCAAAGTAGTCCATGGAAATATATCATTATTCCAGCAGTTGTAATAATCTTATTTTACTTGATATTTAATGATATTTTAATATTACATTATTTAGATTAAAACATACTTTTGTCTTAAGCAGAATTAGTATCTTTACTTTCATAATCAAAGCCAATTTAACTACAAATTTAATTGATTATATAATATGTTGTATAATAGGTACCTTAATGGATGCTTTTTGATATGCAGACTTCATTGTCATTTAAAATTAATATTTTACTTATTGTGTAACAGCGACTATACTATGATCTTAGGAAATAATAACATTATTTAATAATTTATTAGCTATTCTACTATAAACCTGAAGCAAATTCTCGACTATTCTTTGAAGGTGATCGAAATGATTTAAAATAATTATTTTCTTAACAATGCAACTTAATAAGTACCTACTATTAGATTAAATAGCGGTATTTAGAAAAAAATATACCTTTAAGCATATTCATGAAATTCAAATTCCATTAGTTTTAATCCAATTCTCTAAAATCATGTTTCAGGTACAGCACGTAATAAATAACTGACCTGACTATGTTTATTCTTATTTCACAACTAGCTTTCTATTGTTCTCTAAATCCAGAGGCTTCTTGGTACCTTGGTACCTCTTGGTAACTTACAACCTTTTAGAAAATGTATTGTAAAAGGATTTTATTTTACAACACCGCCAGGCATGGTAGTAAGCGCAAATAAAATGTCGATGCACACTATATCTCATAACTACTCATACTTTAAATGCAAATTTCATTAATAACGTAACAATTTATACGTAAATGTATAGTTTAGCATAAATAATTCAAGTATTTAGGGTAAAATTTAAAATTAATTACGTTTTCTTAGAAACAGACGCATTAGGACACCCTAGGAGGCCTGTTATTCTTTTTAATAGACAGTACATCAGAGTTATTACCTGTGTCTTATTAGTACACCTATACATTTAGAGTAATTATTTTATATACAGTATAACCTCCTTATAATGGACACTGACGGGGAATCCTAAAATGCCCAATATATGGAGGTGTCCAAAATGTGGAGGTGAAAAAAAAAACGAAAAAAAATATTCATTCTCATATCAATTTAATCACACATAATAAGACGAAAGTTGAAAAAAATTTACAATACTTAATACACATACATACATATTTTATGCTAGATTTTACTTGAAATAATCATTAATTGTTGTTTGTCTTGCTTTTTTCATTTTATGTTTAAATATCTCAGATTCACATTCAAGAAGAGCTTGAGAAATATTGTTAGCAATGTTAAAACTGTTAGTGCTTAAGAAATAGTTCTCAAGATCTTTTAATTTTTGATGGGCTTCTGAAATATTTGATATACTAGTTACAAATTCCTCTTCAATCTCATTTTCAATTTCATCACTGATATCAGTAATTTCATCGATACAATCTATAATGGAAACATTAGGATTTTCAGTAAATAACTCATTATCAATTAATGCGTATGTGCTTAAATCTAAATTAGTGATGTTAAAATTGGGAAATAAAAATGCTTATGGTATATTATCTTCTATATCGCACTCTGCACTTAGATCACTGTCACTTTGATTGAATCCGCATTTTTGAAAACAGTTTCTTACGGTCACAGGCGAGAGTTTTTTCCAAGCAGCTGATATCCATATTAATGCAGTGACTACCGTAATGTTTTTTTCTACCATTTCTAGTGAATTTTCAGTATGCATTAACGCCAAAAGCCTTTTTACAAGCATGCTCCGGTAAATTACCTTAAAGTTTTGAATCACACCCTGGTCCATAGGTTGACAATGCGAGGTAGTATTTGGAGGCAGAAAAAACAATTTTACGTTTTCCAATGAAATCTTCGGATGAGAAGTGGCATTATCAAGAAACAAAATTACATGCCTTTTTTTCTTTCTTCATCTTGTTATCAAAGTTCTTTAACCAAGCTGACATAATATCCAAAGTCATCCACGCTTTTTTGTTAGATATCCATCCTATCGGCAACTTATCCACATGAGCTCCTTTAAAACATCTAGGTTTCTTACTTTTACCGATGACTAACGGCCTTTCCTTATCACCCTCCATATTTGAACACAACAATATAGTTAGTCGTTCTTTTGTAGATTTTCCTCCGGCACATTTATCACTTCTTAACGCAAATGTTTTTGTCGTAAGGGCGCGGAAAAATAAACCGGTTTCATCAGCATTAAAAATATCTTTCGGAGAGTAATCTTTGCATATTGATTGCAACTTGACTTTCCAATCGTCTACATTTTGCATGTTTACATAGGCAGATTCACCACACACACTTTTAAATGATATTTTATGTCTTGGCAAAATTTCTCCAACCAACCATTAGACGCTTTGAATTCGGTGAGTTGTAAACTTTGTGCTACTTCTAGCGCCTTTTCTTTGAGTAGGGGTCCTGACATGGGAATATTTTTGTTTCGCACCTTACAGAACCAGTTGAACACTGCTCCGTCAATTGCTAAACCACTAGTTTTTGGAAACTTCCTTTTTTGAGCTAGGTTTCCATTTTTCTCGAAAAGTTCTTTTATTTCACTTTTGTTTTTCACTATATCATTAATATGCGACTTTCCGACACCAAACTTTTCCGCGAGCTTTCGGACACTTAAGCTTTGCTGTTCACTAACCGCAATAATATCAATTTTATCTTGGATTGTTAACCGCTTTCTTTTACTAGAATCCATGTTGACACTATCAAAGGCTAGTTCAAACTGATTCAAAATACATATCACTCCACTTATCACCTGACGAGTAGGCCAGTGGTAAACCGTCGTTCCTTTGTATTATGGGAAAAACCCGAGTAGATATACTTCCACGTGTGCACTTTGTACATACATATGTATTATGGGAAAAACCCGAGTAGATATACTTCCACGTGTGCAGCAATAAAAGTACATACATACATACATAATTGCAAAATTTTATTCGGCGCCGCCCGTCTTGTCTGTCCTTAATTAAGAGATATATTTACAGATGTTTTATTGCTTTGGTGAAATAAAGGGTGTTCGCGTCCGATTTATGGAGGGTCCAATATTAGGAGTGACTATTGTTAAGAAAACCCATTATAAAATTTCGTACCACAAAAAATGTCCATTTTTTAGAGGTGTCCGATTGTCGGAGGTGTCCATAATTAGAGGTTTTACTGTATATTTATCGGAGATTGTCAGTTCCACCACGCCAGCAGGGTGTCCTTAAATCCTACCGGTCAGTTCCACCACGGATTAAAAGGGTTTGGGATTAAAGGATTAACTGTGATCTTAATGATTAGAAAATTGCACTTTCTAGTTATGACATAGTTATGTATTTTTATTGTATAAATTTTACAAAATTACAATACTTATGTATTTTTATTATATAAATTTTATTTTATTATATATATTTTTATTATATAAATTTTACAAAATTACAATACTTATGTATACAAAGATATACCTCGAGGGTGGTAAATGTGAAAGTTTGTCATTAAGTAGTGGTAGTTAATATTTTCCTTAAATATTACCTACATATTTTATAATTCACATCCGAACATTATAAATTTTGTAGAAATGCTTGTAAATTTACAGTTAGAAATATATGTTAAAATTAATACAGCAAATAAGTTTGCGAAGAAAATTAGAACTGACCTAAAAGGCAAGCAAGCATATATAAAACATAAAATCGATGAACTATATGTGTATAAGACAATTAGTAAAATAGATTTTATCAAATGCGTTTCACATAAATTTTTGCCTAGCTCTATAATATAATATTGATGTGGGTGTAATATACATATATATATATATATATATATATAGTAAACCTAATCAGTAGGCGATTATTGAAGTGATGCTTAGCCTCTCGTTGGGCTGGCAAATGATGAATAGCTGAGGAGGTGATAATAAAAATAATGAAAGAGTTCAAAAATATTAATTTTAAAATTAAAAAGATGGGCGCCTTTATATAACTCCTCAAACTGCTCTATCTGTGTTCTAAATTGCCAACTAGTCGGGTTGCATGAAACTAAATTAAAAAGCTTAATTAAATGTGAAATCTCAGGCTCTTCGTTAGTAATAAGTAGTTGCTTCCATAAAAGTAAACTATTAATGTTAAGGCTTAAAGAAATAACTCCTACAAGTAAATATAGACAAATAAAAGATTGATATGATAATAAAACTATTATGTTTATTGCTATAAAAAGAAAACTGTAATAAAATAACATGTATTGCAAAGGGTGAAATTAAAGAAACTACATATAAGAAAGACAACAAGGTGTTACTTAAGAAAATAAGGTGGTTATGTGTGTTTTAACTTATAAAAATATGGATAACAATATTGATAATCTTTTAACGATAATGGTGAGTACCTTTTAATTACTATTTCTACGTTTAAATTGGTTGTTTATTAAATTTTAATACAAGTATAGGACGTTTAGGTTAGGTAAACAAAATCGAGAATTTTATTGGTTTATAAGTTTTAGAGAATTAAAAATTTTGAAAAATAAATACGTTTTATCTGTAACCTGTGTTTATAATAATCCTGATGTTTATTTTGTAGAACGTACGCATCAAATGGAATGATTCTCGGCGATCGAAAAAGTCCGATAGCTGTTCGAATTGTTGGCGGCGTGGGTGGCTGTTTCTAATGACGCTTTCGAAGATTTTCTTCGGTCTTGGTCTCTGATGCCTAATTTCTCCCTGCGTTCTTATCTAGCTGTTGGATTACAGGTATCGATGTAGATGAACGATAATCAATTCCGTAGATGTTCTGTGACTGTTTCTTGACAATATTTCTTTTTGATTTCTTGCGATAATGGTGAAATTACATGTATGACGCCTGGTTGTACGTAAATACGTTAAAAATCGAAATTTCTTGAAGAATTTCTCTCGTCGATCGGGTTTATTTAAAGGCAGGATACTTTTAATTACTTTTCACTAAATTAGCGATTTTAATTAATGATATATAAAAATTTCTAAGGATCGGTCAAAAAAATGCGTCTACTATTTAATAGATTTCAAAAGATGATGCCGATAGCGCTTGTCTGTTTTACCAAACTTAGCTATCTAATGATGCCAAAAAGTCTCGATGTTTTACCTTATCAACATATTTAAATAGATGGAATTTGACTAATTTTACTATTCTTACAGATTTTAAAAATTATTTAATAAATTAACAAATTAGGTTAATGTAAAACTTAATGTTACAAATTGAGTACTGCGCACGATAAATATTTACATTTGCGAGATGTCAATTTTTAGGCGTGGCTTACTAGCGTCGATATAAATTAAAGATGCATATGAATTTGAATATGTGTTTTTCGCGCTAATATATGAAATTTGAATAAGAAATAATAAAAAGAAATTAATGAAAGAAATATAAATATGGAAATTTAAGAAAATAATATTATCGTTATTAAAATTCGTATGCACTTCGACACTACTAATACTTAATAATATCACTTACATAACCTTTTATTACCCTTTTCTTACTTTGTATATCTTATTTTTCCCATTTCAGATGCAGCTCAATGTGTATGCCTTGCATCATTACAATATATATATATATATATATATATATATATATATATATATATATATGAGTTTGTTTTAATTGTAATTACTTGTAATTATTTTAGTTCATTACTTTTAATTTCAAAGTGTAATAATAACATAAACATAAATAAATTGTATTAAAGTTTAAAAGTTTGTTATATCTACTTTACTTCACCTGAACATTTACCATCCTCGAGGTGAATCTGGCGCAACTCGCTAAAATTTTATTTCTAGGATTAATTCAGGTACTTTGGCGCAACTCGTATGCGTCCGTCATTAACTAGCCCCCCTTCCGACAAGTGGTAAATACTCGTGGTGGAACTGTAGGGTCGTCTTAATCCTTCGGCTAGTAATTTTACCTGCATATCTTGTCGCCGTGGCGGAACTGACATACGTCCATATTTATTCACTCGAATCCAATACTCAAGCTATGTTTTATTAATTTTATTTCGTTGTAAAACAGCGATAACAAAGTAATCAACTCTTGCAATAATAGCAAAAATTAAGGCTTTATCCAAAGTTTTCTTTAATTTCAAGTTGTGAAATACATATTTCAGAAATCCGAAAGGATGGGCAGACACGAATTGGCACGAATGGGACCAATATGAAATTATAACGAAGGGTTTAGTTTTGTACCCGTAAATGTACCACGAATTGAGGTCCAGACTTCTTAATAATTGTTGTAATCACTATACTCATTTATTTGCAAAATACAGTGTCAAAGACTAGATATAAGGATGTATTTATACTTAATCTTTGATAGTTTATTTTTAAAAAAGTGCGAATCCAGATAAAAATTGATACTTATTTCACAATTGACAAAGAATCCATTTAAACATACAATAATTATACATATTTACATTTAATATTTACACTTTATGAAAATATGATGCTAATTTTACAAAATCAATACGTTTTAAAAGTTAACATATTTAATCTGCGTCTAACAATTTGGTTGTTACATTTGACTGGCTCCTTAAGGCTTTTAATACAAATATAAGCATCTGTTTGAAAATTGTTCAAAACGTTTACAAATAAATACAATGAAGGGTGCATCGAATAGAAATTTGAATTAAACCTAGAATGAAAGGACTCGTATGCATTTGTAGAATTTTCTGTAGTTACAACAGCTTCGGCCCAAACTGTTGGTGGAAATAAAAAATCTTCTCCAATATAATTATCTACTAAATAGTCAGCTAAATCTACCGTAGCTTGATGCATATGGCCGGGCTGAAATTCGGCGTAATCCAAAGCAAAGCAATCTTCAACCTCCTCGGGTAGATTAGGCATTATAAACTATGCATGAAAATTATGAAAATGATTTTCTGCAAGAAAAGTGCGTTAAGAAAACGAAAGGTGGAAGATTTGAAAGTAGTTCAAAGGGAGAACAATCCATATTTACAGGTCAGCGAAACAATCAGTAGTTGAAACAATCGCGTCTTTTAAAATTTTCTACAAAGGGAGGAGGGGGTACAAGGGGTCGGCGGGGCACATAGGTCCAGACGATTTAGTTTATTACTGGGGAACGGACATTCTTACCACATGACTCGGCGTAATTCAATGAAGTATTTGTTAGACTTACCCGGCCATCTGGTCCGCAGCGTTAACAATGCACAAGCCCGCTATTGTATTCGGAGAATATATTCCATTGGATGCAATCGGCAATTGGAAATGTTTATAAACTTCTTGGAAATGTTTATAAACTTCGCTCAGAACATCCCGGCGTAATACAATGAAGATTTTGTGTTTGACTTACTCGGACACCTGCTCTCGCAGCGATAACAATAACAATATAGTCATGTGGTAAGAATGTCCGTTCTCTATTTATAGCATCACCTTTTGGATCATGTTAAATATTGAAAGATACCCGGGTACTTCGCATTTTATTTCAGTTATAGCAATGTTAGTGTAATGTGTACGTCACCGTGAACAAAATATTGATTTTAAAGGTATATCATGTAAAATTTTGTATCTAAATCAAGTGTTATTTTCACGTAATTATTTACATATTATTATCTGTTATTATACCCAATAAAACCACGATTATTTTACTATAAAACATGCTGGTTATCGTAGGTGTAAACAAACATTGAGTCGAGTAGCGGCTATTTACAATTTAATTATGACATTGGGGCACACAAGTCCTCCTACGGTCCTCTGTGCCCCACAAATAGTTGATTCATTTATTATTTATTTATATTATAAAAAACATTTGTTATGTTTTGATAGTACGCAACTACGTAAAGAAAAGACCAGAACCTTCGTGGATGGAGAAAGATATAACCAAAGCATTGGAAATGGTAAACCGAAACGAAATTTCGGCTCGAAAAACATCTGCATTTGCCTAAAAGTTGTATTTTGCAACGGAAAAATAACCAATTAATGCCAAAAACTTAAAGAAACAACCACTTTGAATAAGTTTGTTTGAGCCGCGGAAAATTTTTAGAAAGATTTCAAGAACTATTTACCTAAAATCAATTATTTTCTTCATGAATGAGGTGACGACACTGATATACTTAAAAATGAAAAATGGCTCCGTGATTTAGCTTTCCTATCGGATGTGAAAAATCATTTGAATATCATTAATTTAGAACTACAGGGAAAAAATAAAATCATTATCGATATGGTTAGCGCAACAAACGCTTTTGTAAATAAATTGAAGCTGTTGATTAATCAGCTAAACAAAAAAAACTATACAAATTTTCCAGCTTTGAAAAGAAAGACAAGTTCTCACTCAAATTGTGAGACACAAATAAGAAACATTCAGAGTGAATTTTAAAGACGCTTCTCTGATTTTAAGCAACTGACGGATATTGTAACTTTCATGGCTTATCCATTTTCGGGTGAAGACGTTGAAAAAAATTGCTACTGAAATATTAAACACTTTCCATATGGAGATATCTTCAGTACAAAATAAGGTACAGCAGATAATTTCAGATATACATCTCAAAGCCAGAGCAACTGATGCCAAGTCTTGGTCTTTCATATCCGAAAATAAATATCCGTGTTTGAAACAAATAGCTCTTCAGTTAACAGGATTCCTCGGATCAACTTACTTGTGCGAGTCTGCATTTTCAGAAATGAAAATTGTTAAAACGAAATATCACAATCGACTAACTAACGCATATCTCTCAGCATGCCTGCGGTTGGTACTCAGTAATTACGTACTTTTCGATAAGTTTGTGGATGATATGCAGTGCCATAATTCAACATCCAAACTTTAGATGAAAGCAGTGACTAAAGAAAATTTCTGACGTTGCAATTTCATTAGATGTTTAACTTATACAAGTATAATATACTTTGTATTTAATTATTATAAGTAATTGCAATAAATCATTTTCATAAATCTTTCTTCTTATTGTAACCAGGCTACTTCTAGTAGTCGGTTATTGTACGCGTCGATCGCTTGTCACCTAAATGTTTTGTGGTAGATCGAAATCCCTAAAAGTCTGAGCACCTGCCGTATTCGTTTAAATGTATATAAATACGGTAATGTCAGTTATAGAATGGAATATTGCAGATGTGCATAATTTTGACAATGAAGCAGAAAAGCAGTTGTTAATTACAGAGCACTCCAACAGGTTGTAAATGTAAAATCATAATTCGATGGTAAATAAATATATTTTTTATTTATAAATTATTTTCAAATAATGATTTAATTATATGTACTACAAATTTATATTAAAAAAAAAACAGAATATGTACTAACATAATTTTTTCTTTTCATTACATGAAATTTTACCGGTTGTTTTATTTTCTATAATTTTCTTAAATTTACTGATTTTCTCAATTAAAAAAAGTTCATCTTTAGAAAAATTCGAACAACCGATTTTTTTTTGCTAGGCGTAGAATTATTCATTATGGTTTATGCTAAAATAGAAAGAAATTCAACTACGAAATAATTTGATTTCATCGATTTTTCTCGCTAAAAATATTACTTTAGTACATGTAATAATTAATAAAATAATATTTAGATGAATTAGGTGGAAAGCACTAAACATATAGCAATACCAGCAAAGCGATATAAGACGCTACAAGATATTAGGATATGTTCTGGATCTCACGCGCGTATTTCAATCAATTTAAATTTTCAGGATAACCAACGTTATTAATTTAAGTTAAAAGTCCTTTTAGTTAGGAATAAGTGGTAATATCAACTACCTATCTACTACTTATTTGTAATGGTATATTGTTTATTTTTGTATTATTGTATATTTTTGGTTTATATATTTGCAGGTTTTTGCGTCAAAGAGTGATCAACTGTATCATTTTGCAAACGTCTGGGAATGTTCGACGTTCTAAACACTAAGTTTTTTAAATAATAAATACACTGCTCAAAAAAATTAGGGGAACACCTTTTTTATAACCTGTAACTTTTTAAATAAGAGGTCAAGGAAAATCAAATTTGGTATACTTCAACGGCATATATTTAACTAAAGCAAATTACAAAAACAATGTTACAACTATTAGTTACTTCTAAAAATGTAAATTAATAACGCAAATCAAAATGAAAACGACTGTCATAGTATCGGTGAGAGTAGGGCTTTCTTTGGCTTGGTGAGGTTTAATACCGTGTATGTCCTCTACGAGCACGAATCACTTCCTCACCCCTGGGTGGAATGCTTCGCACTAGTCTGCGAAGAGGTTCTTTGGGTATACTTTCCCATTCCTCAATCAGGGCTTGTGTCAGTTCCTGTATGGTTAATGGTGGATTAGGGCGCTTGCGAACACGTCGGTTAAGCTGATCCCACACGTGTTCAATGGGATTCAGGTCAGGACTTAACGCCGGCCATTCCATGACCTGAATTCCACGTTCTTGTAAAAAGTTTCTGGTGATGCCGGAGGTATGTGGCCTTGCATTATCCTGCATTAGGATAAAATTGGGACCGACGCCATATGCAGCAGGCGCCAAATGGTCTCCAAGACATTTTCGATGTAATTCATTGCATTTAGTCTATTAGGAACCACAACAAGATCAGTCTATGTCTACACCGATTCCAGCCCAAACCATCACAGATCCAAGACCAAATCTATCCACTGCCTGTATAGTAGCGGCTGAGTAGCGTTCACCAGGACATCTATATATACGTACTCGACCGTCGCAACGAATTAAACGAAATCTGGACTCGTCTGTACACAGTATAGGCGTCCAGTGACGAAGTTGCCAATTTCTGTGATCCAAAGCAAACCCCATTTGCGCTGCTTTGTGATGCTACCTAAGGCGTGGTGCGCGGACAGGTCTTCTCGGTTTCAAATTCGCTTCTTTTAATCTGTTTCTAACAGTTTGATCAGATATTTCTATTCCATGTGTTCATCTTAGGTCGTTTAGGAGGTCTTTTGCTATGACAATAAGCTTACGTAGAGAGGAAAGGACAAGATATCGGTCTTGATTTTGAGTAGTTGTTCGATTTCGACCTTGTCCAGCTCTTCTGACATTTTGGCCAGTCATTCGAAACCGATTCCATAAACGCTGAAAAACAGAAGGGGAAACTCCAAGGTCCCTGCTAAAATGTCGAATAGAGTGGCCGTGCTGAATAAGGGCGACAGCACGAGCAACTTGCACTTCACTAAGATGCCTCATTTTACTTCTAATCAACGAATATTGACAACTGAATTCATCTGTCATCTTTAGTAGGCTTTCATACGTCAATTCAAAGCATACTTAAAAATTTTTCCATTTTGATTTGCGTTTTTAATTTACATTTTTAAGTGTAACCTAGAAGTAACTAAGAGTTGTAAATTTATTTTTGTTAAATATATGCCGTTAAAGCATACCAAATTTGATTTGCCTTAAACCATTATTTAAAAAGTTACAGGTTCTGAAAAAAGCAGAGCAGAAACAACAACAGAAACAAACGTAGTCATAATTCATAAATAGTTATTTAAGTAATAAGGGAGGTAAGTAACATTTACTAGTCGAGGACTAGTTTGCGTCCGAGGGCTTGCCCGAGGACTTGCAATAGAGTTCGAGACTGGTAAATCTTCTTCTTCTTCTTCTAGCAATGGAGATATTCCGAAATGAACTTAGTTCTTTGTTTCGGTTCTTTAATGTTTGATTCGTGACGCGGATGATTTTTGTTCAAGTTTAGGTGTGAGACGCAGTGTGCTGCGGCTCATGGCCTCTCGGGTTCTGATCAGTGAATTGTTGAATCGGAAGATGGGTGTTAATAATAGCCGGTATTTGGGCAGTAGGAGTTTTGGAGTGAGAGATGGAGTAAGGTGATGGGTGTTGGAGGATTGTTTCAAGGAGGGTCATCAAGTAGGACGTCTTGGGGTCGTCGATGATTACCGAAATGGAGGTATATTTCCATTTCGGAGATCAACGGGTTCTCATGCTGTGGAACATCTTCAAAATACTTCCTTGCGATCTCTACTATGGTTTCCCGGATGGTTGGGAAGTCGAGATCTCGACGGATGGTGTCGTTTCTTACATACCATGGGGCTTGCGTGATGATACGCAAGACTTTGTTTATGACTATTTGGAGCTGGTTAATGTGGGTCTTGGCAGCATGTCCCCAGGCTGGTGCTGCGTACGTCAGGATTGGTCTGATGACGGCCTTGAGGAGGAGAATCTTCATGAATATTTTGTCTAGTTTCACCAAGAATTAGGACCGCTGCTACTTTATCACCTAAAGCACGTACCATTTCGCTTCTTGAAGCACTTAAACTTTCGACTCACAACAGTTTAACAAATTATTAAAATGTACAAAAATATTAAAAGTACCATAAGCTGTAAAAACAGTGAGACGTTCGATCAACAATACACAAATTATTAAATGTACAAAAACTTGGACAATTACAAAAACGTCGAATATTGGAGACTAACAAAGACGTCAGATTATTTGACAACTAACCATAGGCGGAGCTTGAATTTGGAATTTTAGTATTAACTTTACAATTTGACGTTTTAAAACAACGTATTGTTACAGAATGTGAGGCTGTTTCCGCAGACACATTTGAATAAGTACGAGAAGAGTTTAAAAATAGGATATTTGACTGTCAGGAAGTAAATGGAGGTCACTTCGAGCAATTCTTTTAAGTACATACTGTTTCTTAAATCTGTATTTAATATCATACAGAATGGAATTTAAATTTTCATGTTTACTAACGAGCCATTAAAACTGCCTCAAACACAAACAAAATTAGTATCATTGAATAGGTTTTTTCGATACCTTTTAAAAGAGGTGTCGCTTGCCGTAGCGTTCCATTTAAAATTATTGGTCACAATGGCCTTGTGACGTCATCTATGACGATTTAGTCATCTATCATCACTAGTAGGGAAGTTTATAACCTATAACATTCAGTTTCCAAATTTCACATGTGTATGTATAATCGTTCCAAAGATAAGAGGGGGGAGGGGACTTTTGAGAAGCACTGTATAATCTTAACATATGCCAGCAAAACATATGTTCTACTTGTTCGAAATTAGAAATTTTATCCTGTGTAAATTATACTGCCATCTACTCCTTAGATTGAATGGGGTATAGATAAGTTTTACTATTGTTGTCTCCCTTTTTTTAACAATAATTCAACCCTTAAACTCTATTTTAATACAAAATATCAACTAAAACATAACCTTGAGATACAAGAGATAACAGAACACTCAAAAGAAAATTTTACTATTTAGAATAACTCTGTACACAATATTTGAATGAAAGATTCGTAACTATCAATAATATTCTGTACAATTAAAATTGCTGGAATACCATATTTAATTGTCTATTTTCTTCGGCCCTTTTGTTTTGATTAATTTATTGTACATACTGACGTACAGAATACATTATCATTGTATAATAATTTGTTTGAATAGAAATTAAGAAAATACAATATGGTATATTAGAGAATGGTAAATAAAATACAAGTAATGTGGTGAAGCATAATACAGAAATTATATTATAAAATAAAAATACAATTATGTATTACGATATTATGAAATGTATTTAAATGATTGTATGTGTTGTATATTTGCAAGTAAAACGAATTGCTCTTAGAATTTTCTAAATTTGCAGTGTCTGGCAATGTCAAGCAATGGTTATTGTGTACTTAAACAAAATGCACAAAAGATTCTCAGCTTAGTTTATGATTAAGTAAATAGTAAATGTCTATTTAATACCTAAGGTTCTAAGAATAATTGGGAAAATTGTTTGAAATGTCCCTTTATTTTTGTGAATATATCGGGTTATTCCAACAATTTTGCAGAGATTATTTATAAAAAAATTAACAAATATCTGATTGTAAAACTGTTTACATTAGTACAAAAATAAAATTTTAATTAAATCATGAAAATATGTGTTTATACTATGTTAAATTGATATTTAATTAATTAGATTTTAAAATTTATGAACAACATCGATGGATTAATGGGTATACGTAAATTGCACGCCAAACCCCCAGGTCAATGTAATCCTACAGGTATTTTGCACTCCGGTTTCTTCATTGCCCATTAAGCTGACCGGTAAATTGCACTCTAAACATGAATGAATTTTCTATCATATTTTATTCCTATACATATAGTTAAAAATCCAACATAAAAATACATACAGGGTGTCATTTTGAAAACGTACCACCCTCTATATTTCGGCCCCTATAGAAATTCCAAAAATATGCAAAAATACGTCAAACTTATTTTTAAGGGGGACATTTTGTAGGCTGGTTTTCAATTAAATTACATCAACCGTCTAGCGGGGGTGGACATAACCTCTAAAAATTTAAATGGAAATGGGGGTTGAGTGATACCTCATTTTAAAGGTCGTTTAACCCGCTTTTCAAAAATGCTAAATTCTTGTCCTTTATTTTTAATACTTTTGAAGAAATCAAGTCAAACCATGAACATACAAGTATCAAGTGTTTTGCAATAAAACATTAAAAAACTAATAAAAAGTAACTTACTTTATAAAATTTTCGAAACGTTGTCCATTATTTTCTAAACAGTGATAAAGTCTACTCTCAAACTCCTCTCTAACATTTCGAAACACTTCTGCCTGAAGTTCTCTACATGTAGCTGTTATTCTTCTCTTTAAATCTTGCAAATCTCCAGGCGGTGTTTTATAAACAATCGATTTTAGATGCCCCCATAGGAAGAAATCTAGAGGCGATAAGTCGGGTGATCGTGGTGGCCATTCTATTGCTCCTCTTCGACCAATCCATCTGCCAGGAAATCTATCATTTAGCCACTGTCTAACTGGAAGATAGTAGTGTGGTGGAGCTCCATATTGTTGGAAGTGTAGAAGATCTTCTTGCAAAACCATGTTACCAGCCGCGTTAATTTGATTTTCCAAACTAGTTGTTATTAAGGGGTCTATTATTTCTTCAAGCAAATTTAAGTAGAGCTCATCAGTTAGATTTCCTTCAATGAATGAAGATCCAATAATAGTATTCCCAAGGATACCAGCCCAAACGTTCACTTTTTCTGGATACTGTGTGTGACCTTCCCTAAAAAGTCGCGGATTTTCATCGCTCCAGTACCGACAATTTTGCTTGTTAACATGCCCATTAAGAAAAAAAGTACACTCATCAGTAAAGCAAATATTGTGCAAGATATTTTGGTTTTCATTTATAAAATCCGTCATTGTTTCACAAAATTCAATCCTTCTGTCGAAATCGTCGTCAAAAGCTGTTGTAGAATTTGCATTTTATAGGGATGAAACTTATTTAACTTTAGTGCTTTCCTTACTGTTTCGTGAGACATTCCTACTTGGCGTGCCACAATGCGAAGTGATGTGGAGGGTTCTGCAGTAAAGGTGCCTAATACTTCTATTTGTGCTGCTTCATCCAAGACACGGCTAATATTTCTTTTTTTGTTAGAAACGGAACCAGTTTCACTAAACTTAGCGACTAATTGTAGAACATACTTTTGATTTAAATTACTATTCGGATACCTTTCATTAAACATTCTTGACGTTCTTCTTTCGCATCTTCCACATTCCCCATAAATAAGAATAATTTCAATTCTTTGTTGAAGTGTAAACACCATTTTTAAAAATAATGTAATAAAATCGCAACTTTTACCTCGCAAAACTAATTTTATAATAAAGTAATTTTGGCTAAAATAAATGGAGTGACAAATAAAGAAAAATTTGACAAGAATGTCAAGAATGCTTAAACCAGGGCTCTTTTTTTTCTACGTTAAACTACCTGTACGACTATCACAAGTACTAGTTTAGGTAAATCACATTCTTTCCAATAATAATGTTTAACTGAATAGTATGCGTCTTTATTATTTCGTTGGATATTAGAAGTAAAAATAGTTTAAAAATTTACCGTTATGTAATACCTCAATTTCATTTATTTTAATTCATTAAAGCAATATCACAAAGTGTTTTTGATACCTAAACTTCTTTACAGTTTTCACCAAATATCTCGGGAACTGCTAAAAAGAAAAGGCAAGAATTTAGCATTTTTGAAAAGCGGGTTAAACGACCTTTAAAATGAGGTATCACTCAACCCCCATTTCCATTTAAATTTTTAGAGGTTATGTCCACCCCCGCTAGAGGGTTGATGTAATTTAATTGAAAACCAGCCTACAAAATGTCCCCCTTAAAAATAAGTTTGACGTGTTTTTGCATATTTTTGGAATTTCTATAGGGGCCGAAATATAGAGGGTGGTACGTTTTCAAAATGACACCCTGTATATAAAATATAGTCACTAAATTTTACAGAAAAAAAAAGGAATATAGTTTATTACAAAATACATACAATAGATGTGTGGAATACTATGATACATAGAAATGATCATGTAGTTATCCTTTGGGAGCACTATGGTAAGATATAACTTTTAAGAAGGTATGTCTCTGTATCTCTCCGCTTACGGATAATGAGTATGCAAATGATTAGAGTGCAAGAGTGCATTTTACATGTGGGATTAGGGCGCCGGATTTATAAGTAAAGCTCAAGCAGATTCAATAGCGTGCAAATTACCTGTGCCCGGATTAATATCAATTGAACTGATTTTTTTAAATATTCATAACGGAAATACGAAGGAAAGATAATAAACGCTTTGTGTTTAAAAGGAAACCGAAGCTTTGATAAAAAATAAAGTACGAACCTACAGAGAGATCCATCTTAAGTGAAGTGTTGTGGAATCATAGAATTCCCTAGATTAGAGCCTTTTCACGTTTGTCACATACCGATCATGGATATTTACAGTTTGTTTGGCAGTACTGTAATTTATATGTATCATGTTTTCAATTAAATTTTCATTTAGAGTAGCCTATGATTTCAATATAAATGTGGGAACACTGTGGAATAGGCTGGGTCAAAAAAATTTTTTCTTCATTTCTTGAGAGGCTCAGTGATAAAATGGGGCTAAATGGTATAGCTAATCTGCATACAAAATTTTATTGCATTGTTTAAAGTTTTACTGCCTCCGGATAGCGATAGAAATTTCAGAAAAAGTAGATTTTTGACATCACTTTAATAATACTTTTTAAGTTACATTTTTATACAAGTTTTATGCAAAATAATTCTAAGTATCGGTATATAGAGGTAATCCCGATATAAAACTGTAATTTTACAATGTGGATTCACGCTACCTTAATATAGAAAGTCCCTAACTCAATTTTTTACAAATCGAGTTTTATTTTTGGATATTTCGATATATTAGAAGATCATCTATCGAAACATGCAAAAACATCGATTTAAAAAAATGAGTTAGGGCATTTCTATATTACGGTAGCGATATACAGCACTGATTCAGTCTAAAGGTTCTATTAGACGTGCCACAGCCGTAACCATATAAAACCAATCGTATGTGCTACAATGTTTTCGATTTTGGTAACATGCCGTAACGCCATAGCCGTAACCGTAGATATTAATTGAATTTTGGTTACGGCTTTGGTTACGGCTATGGCACGTCTAATTGAACCTTAATACGGACAAATAAGTCATTAAAACAAACAATAATATAAAATTCTGCTTTTTTATATATTACAAAAACTAAAAAACGTGCTGCTTTTGTATATGTTATCTAAACGGTTCAAGGCAAAAATAAAATTGGGAAATCCCCGTACAATCTTTATTTCTTACAACACGGAGTTAGATAAGACAAGTGTGGCGCGATCATTAAAATATGTAATTATTTAATTATTTAATTTATTTGTTTATTTTATCATTTGAGAAATGGAGCGTACCAGAAATAGTTGGAGGTGTTCTTTGTTTGGTGTTTTATATGATTTGAAAGATAATATATTACAAACTTATGAAGATGTGATGAAATTTTATGAGTGGACCCGTCATAGCTTAAAATATGAGAGGGAAACTAAAAAGGTTTCAATGGGTATAGCTGCAAACAATTTGGCAAATAAATCACCCGGCAAAATGTCTCATGCTAACACGTGCTAACAGAATTCTTAGTCTATATATTTCAGTTGAGAACCCTTCTGCAAACCTTACCACTCTTGCAATATATATTGTTAAGGTTTACGCTCCAGTGTGGTTTTCTATAAAAACTCTCCCCAGCTGTAAAGACGCACCACGACACCTTTTTAAACTAATTAAACTAAGCAGATATTTACCAACAACTTTGACAGCCGTTGTTCACCCAGTAATTCAAAGAAACAGTTATTTTGCACACCCTGAAAACTTCAATGTTGACAGATCCCCAGCCACACATTCGTGAATTAGCTGTCCATCGAATTTTGAAAAGCAGATCAGCAACATCAAAGCAATTACGGCTTTTTCAGATACCAACGATAAACTTTAATGCATCATCATATTTTGACCTTTTAAATTGGGAAGAAACTATCACTGAACCACCTATATTAAAATCTGTAAATGAAGAAAATCTTCGACTGTTTATTGAAGAAGAAAACAATGGAGGAATTGAGCTATTACACCTTCCCTGTCACACCCAATCGGTAGAAAGAGCGGTCAAAGCTGTGAGTGAAGCATCATCAACTTTGTGCAACAAAACAACAAGAGAAGGTTTCATCAAAACGCAGATAGAATCAAGAAAATTAATGCCGCAATTCGATAGCAAAAAGGATTTTGTCACAAAATAAACTCATTATATTCATTATTTTTATGATTATCTTGCACTTTTGTAAAGAAAAAATTCGTCCTGCTTTTTTTCTCTAAATAAATATAATTACAATTGATTTCTAACTTTTCCAAATAAATAAACTTAATTAGAGCAATTTTATATATCATGCCTTAAGTTCTTTTTTAAGTACATTTTTGAAAGATTCAACATTAAACCGGAGGCAGAAGTTTAACTCCGATTGCTACCAAACTTCGTAACCTAATAACACTTATAATTAGGCATCTTTTTGTAACCGTGCCCATAAAAAATTTTTTTTTTTTCTCCATACATATGTGACCCAGCCTACTGTGGAACAGCAAGATTTATCAAAAGCCAAATTTTGATAACTGTCATAGTCATAGACACAGGTTTATTTAATTTAATTCTTTTTGAAAAAGTCTTATTAAGAACTTCTTCTTCTTCAGGTGCCATCTCCTCTCAGAAGGTTGGCTATCATCACGGCTATTCTCATTTTTGATGCTGCTGCTCTGAATAGTTCAATGGAGCTGCATTTATACCACTGTCTCAAATTATTTAACCCAGAAATACGTCTTCTTCCTATATTTCTTCTTCCCATATCTTTCCCCTCTCAACACGTGGCCCAGATATTGAAGTTTTTTTATCTTTATTGTGTTCAATATTTCCTTCTCTTTCCCAATTCTTAAGTACTTCACTATTCGAAACCCTATCTATCCATCTTATCTTCAGGATCCTCCTATATGCCCACATTTCAAATGCCTCTAGACGCTTGTTAGTGTCTTGCTTTAGCGCCCAGGCTTCCATCCCGTACAGCAGCACCGGGAACACGTAACATTTCAATACCCTGATCTTGAGACGCAGACTAAGGTCATTGCCACACAATACTTTCCTCATCTTGTTGAATATATTCCTGGCTTGGCCGATTCTCGTTCGAATTTCTTCTGTATATTCATTTGTGTCGGTAACAGTTGTTCCCAAATATTTGTATTTCTTTACTCTCTCTATTGGCTGTTCTCCAATCCATAAGCCTTCTTGATGTCGGTTAGACTTTGTAATAATCATGAATTTAGTTTTTCTAACATTTAGTGTGAGGCCGCTTTCTTCGCTATTTATTACAACCTGGTCCATTAATCTTTGTAAGTCTTCCAGTGATTCTGCGATAATAATGGTGTCATCCGCATATCTAATGTTATTAATAATTCTTCCGTTAACTTTTATTCCTATTGTTGTTTCTGCTAACGCTTTCTGAATGATGTTCTCAGAGTATAAATTGAACAACAACGGGGACAACACACATCCTTGTCTCACACCGCGCTTTATCCTTATATCTTCCGATACCTCTTCACCCAGCCTGACATTCGCTGTCTGGTTATAATACAAATAAGCTATTATCCGAATATCCTTGTTGTCTATGTCTTTAGCTTTGAGAAGCCGAATCAAGTCGTCATGGCGAACCCTGTGAAATGCCTTGTTGTAGTCCAAAAAGCAGATGTACAAAGGTTGATTAACGTCCATGCATCTCTGAGCCAGCACGTTAAAGCCAAATAGTGCTTCTCTTGTTCCCATTGCATTCCTGAATCCGAATTGAGAGTCACCAAGATCTTGTTCTAGTTTTCTGAATATTCTCTGGTGTATGATCTTCAGGAATATCTTGAGGGTGTGGCTCATCAGGCTGATTGTCCGATGGTCATTGCATTCCTTTGCGTTAGGTGTTTTTGGCAGGGCAATAAATGTTGATCTCAACCATTCTGTGGGAATGATGCCTGTGTTATAGATTGTGTTGTATAGATCCACCATTACTCCTATTCGCCCCTCTGTTATGAGTTTAATCAATTCTGTTGGTATTTCATCAGGACCTGGAGCCTTATTATTTTTTGCTAATTTGACTGCATGTTGTACTTCTTCTCTTGTTATGCTTGGACCTGTACGACCACTGCCTTCATCCTCCATAGCTACGCGTCGGTGATCCTCGAACAGCTCCTGCACATATTCTTTCCACCTCTCAAGCTTTCGCTTTGTTTCGGCAATTATTTGTCCGTTTTTGTCTAAGAGAATATTACATTTATTTGTGCGCTTTATACCAGTTAATTCTTTAATCTTTTTATGTAGATTAAAATCGTCATTTTTTCTTTGTAACTCTTATATTTCAGCGCATTTATCTCCATACCATTTCTCTTTGGCTTCTCTTATTTTCTTTCTACTTATCAACAAATCAAAATTTTACTAAATTCATTATTTCTTGATTTTACTTTTGAATATATTACTATCTTGCTTAGATTTGTGAAAAGAAAACTATTTATTAAGAATTGTAGTACTTACCATCACTGTGTTCGTTTATTTATTTATATTATAATATACTTTACGATAGCATTGCACAAGTCAATTTATTCAAAAGTTGTCTTATGAATTAGATTATTTATTATCATGTTAGAAATACTATACAAAATTTCTACTGTTGAAAGTTATTTTAGAACTGGTAGTTAGCAAATGTGATTAATCAATGTATATAGGTTTTTCGACAACAGTTCCCTAATCTTGCAATCATTTCGTAAATCCAGGAGCAGAGCACCTAAAAAAAGAACTGCTGATTGCATTGAAGATGTTTGACATCGAATGGAAAACTCGAAAAAGAAATCCGTCGTTCTTAAAAAAGATTTAAAATATATCCATATAAAATTTAAGCTGTTCATGAACTCGGTCCCGTTAATTACGATAGAAGAACCGAGTACTGCCAAAGGTTCTTGAATAATGATGATGTTCTTAATAAATGTTTCTTTACTGATGAGACCTGGTTTTATCTTTCGGGATATTCAAACAAACAAAATATGAGAATATGGTCGGCAGAAATCCTCATGAATTTGTGGAAACACCATTATATACGCATAAAATTGGTATTTGGCTGGCGGTGTCAAAGAGACGAGTCATTAGACCAATATTTTTTAATGGAATAATAAATGCTGAAAGATACCGAAATGGCTTATTAGAACACTTTATTAATCAGTTACATGACGATGAAATTTCAGAAAGATTTTTCCAACAAGATAATGCTCCACCACATACGGTTCAACAAACACATGCTTGTTTGGAATCTTTGATAATCGAATAGTGAATTTTCCTCCAAGATCTCCACATGTCATAAATCTCGATTTCTTCGGTTTTCCGCACATGAAGAACATGATTTTTAGAACGCCACAACATACAATTGAAGAACTTTGCTTTCAAAGTTCTTCAATTGTATTAGAGAAGTTCGTGATAATATAATCCCTCATTTGTCAAACGCATTTGAAAATATGAAACGCAGAGTTCATGTATACATCGAGACAAGAGGGCAATATTTAGAGCATCTTCTTTAACGTAGTATTTTTTACAATAAACGCATTTCTGTAAATAAATGTCTTATTTAAAATATTTCCCAAGAAACAAGATTATGTTGTAACGTAATCTGTCAGATGACAGTTGTTAAAATTCGACTATCGAAAAACCTTACTGTTTCACAGTGGTCTCAAATTTATATTGAAATCATGTTACGCTTTAATTTCCCTTTTTAATATCGATTAATAGTCTTCATTATTTATTGACGAGCCCCGGTATTAAATACGTTTATTCGGATACTTGTTTCGCTGTCTGTGGTTAACTTTGGTAACTATATTACCCCTTCCGCTTACACGCGGGTGAGATTCGAGGATTAGCAGAGAGACCTTGTTGTGTCAAGTCGTTTAAGAAATTACGAGTGTACATCTTCTTAATGGAAGTTAATTCACGCGTCCTTGACCTTTAATTAATTCATCGTTCGTAAACGGATGATGTCAAAGGGTGAATTCTAATCTTTGGAACAGCCAATTGGCGTTTGGCGACTTACGTAGGTTTGAGGAAAATATAACCCAACCTTGGTTTTTGTTTATACTTCAAGGGAAATTTATGGTCGTCTAATTCCCCGAACAGCGATTGACCTGAGGAATTAATTACCACCTTCGACGGACAGGGACAGGATATCAAGTAATTAGTATTAATAAAGTTTTTGTGTAATTTAAATTTCGTCTAATAATTTTTTATATATATTGCTTTCATATTTTCCTGTAGTCAATTTAACTTCTTTTAGCATAACTTAAATTCATTTTTGTAATATTAATATAGTTATTAGTATTTTTTATGCCATATTAATAATTTGCATAACGGCTTAAAGCCCCACTCATTTAAAATTCAATATATATTGTATAGTATAACTTAAAGGAATTCATTCTTGTTAATTAAAGTATTTTTCTTACTTGCATTTAAGGCCAAATTATTCTATCGTATATTTGAAATTTAAATCTAAATTTTGTAGCATATTCCGATTTCGATATATTTTATAGTAATTTCTTCTACGATCACAATTATTTTTGCCGTGTCATACGTGACCACAGATGTTTTCTTTTGCATACATGCAGGTGTCGATAAATGACGACGCACTTTTGTAATTTCATAATTTTGAATTTAGAATTTAAATCATTTGTATTTGTGAGGAGGTTTTTTGACTATCGCTATTTCTGTTTATAAAATTATTGTGAATTTATCTCTAATGGTACCTTTAGAAAAGAATCTGCGGGAATAAACTATGTAATTGACTTAAGTAATTATTTTCCATTTACTTTTAACAGTATTATTACGTTCAACTTTTGAGATATTATGTTTACCGTTCTGTGTTCACCTTTTTGCGATATCTAGTTTTGGATTTTGTATAGAGTTATATATATATATGTTTTACCTTAACATACAGCCGGTATAATTATACATGGTGAAGATTGCAATTGATTAATATTTCTGTTCCGGTTTCCCGGAAATATTTATAATAAGGTTTTGTTTCTATCTTATTTTTTCTTTACTTTTAGTTTTTCTTTATTACTATCATATGATTTAATGTATGTTTCTTTTGGACGCACCTGTATATTCGTATACATATCCATATAATAGCAACAGCTGTGCACAAAAGCATTTAACTAGAATTATTTTAGAATAAGACATGCAAATCTCGTTAATATTTATATTACAGCGTTTATACTACAAAACCTTCGAAGGTAATTATCCCCTAAACTTAGCAGATGGGAATTTGTGTAGCTTACTTTGAAAGTCCGAGCCGCTTATTGCCATAAAATAAATGCGTCTTATAACCATGGGTCATAAGAGAAATTGTTTGTATCGATACATTTTATTACGGTCATGTTATTATACTTTGTAAAGATATTGCAATAATCATTTATTCTCAATTTAAGTTTGGAAATTCCACAAATACGTAATCAATGCATCTGAGAGATATTGTTGCAATATCTAGTATGAACCGTTACTTACCCCAACCCACTTTCACAGGGGTGGGGACCATTTTCACCCAGACAAAATAATGTAAAAAAGATTCATTCGAAAAGTTCACCAAGGCAAGACATAACATGTCTTGGTCTTTAACGTACAAACGAGAAATAACTTAGCAATTGTTAGGTATCTCCTGTATCAAGAGTATTAACCTCGTAGTAAATAAATCCGTATACATATTTACATGCGAGTATTCTTTTCAACAAAACAAAAAAGTGAAAAATCCAGCGTAAATCGTTCAATTTCTTTATTTGATTTTAGTCAATGCTTAAATACCATATGATCATATATTTCTACCCTCTAGAAGGCAATGACATTTTTCTTTTTTAAACTTAAGTTGGTACCATAATTTAAGTTAACTTATTTTGCAGCGTGTGTGTGATATAGGTTATTTTATACTGATGACAGATAAGGTTTTGTCATTTTGACAAATAATTACATACAAACGTTTCAGTTGAAAAAACAAAAAGTTTAATAATAAAAACAGCTACAATAAATGTTCAAAGTGAGCTCCTTCATTTTCTATGCATAGCGCAACTTTTCGTCTCATATTATTGAAGGCATTCCTTAAATTATGTGATGTAATTTCCTCACAGACATTTCGGATAGCATTAGTAAGTTCTTCAATTGTATGTGGACGATTCGTAAATACTCTATTTTTTAGATGTGGATAAATGAAATAGTCCATAATTGTTAAATCCGGAGATCGTGGTGGAAAGTCTACTATTCGATTATCAAAGAATTCATGCAATAATTCCATCGTTTCTCTTGTCTTATGGGCTGTTGCATTATCTTGCTGGAAATATCCCTCGCGGAGCTCATCATCATGTAATTGATTTACAAATGGTAGCAATAAATTATTACGATGTCGTTCTGCATTTATCGTATTATTAAAGAATATTGGACCAATAATCCGTCTACGAGAAACAGCAAGCCAAACGCCTATTTTTTGTGAATGCAAGGGTGTTTCAAGAATTTCATGTGGATTTTCACTAGACCAGATGCGCATTGTTTGTTTATTTATATATCCTGATAAATGAAACCATGCTTCATCGGACCAGAAGGATTTGTCAAGAACGTCATCGTTATTAATCGTACCTAAGAACCACTGACAGTAATTAACTCTGGTTACATGATCGATTGGTAAAAGCTCTTGCGCGCAATGAAATTTGTTTGGAAATTTTTGTAAGTCTTTTTTAAGGATTCTCTGGCAGGTCCCATATGACAGTTGTGTTTGTTGTGAAAGCTTACGAATCGATTTCTTAGGTGATATTCGTCCCTCAACATCTGCTATATTTTCAACTGTCCGCTTTAGTGGTCTACCAGCACCTGGTTTTCGAGACACAGACCCTGTTTCACGGAATTTAACCACTGACTTTTGAATTAATTGCCGCAAACTGTCATATGTTGTTGGAAAATTGGAAATTCTGCCCGAAATTCTTCTATACAAGGCTGCAAGGAGTACGACCATTCTCCATTTTCTAATTTTACACCATTCCTAAAGTATGATTCGATCAGAAAAACTTTATGATTTATTGTAAACATTTTTAAGTGTCAATTAATAAATACATTAATGACAGATGAGTTTTATTTATCAGAACATACACATAATGACAGATGTATTTTATTTGTCACTACCAACACGATATTTTCAAGAAATAATTTCATGGCTTGCTAGAGGGTAATTATAAATGATCATATTGTATAATACATCCATTTACTTAATTTTATTATAATCATTTATTTTCCTTTCATCGTGAATATACGAATTATTTGTTCATAAGTTTTTTTTTCTTTGTCTTGGCACTCCCCGTAGCAATTTCCTTTTCAGGTATCCTAGGCAGCAATTTTGGAGTTAGCACGCAGGTATTTAGTAAGTCTAGATATATAGCGTGAGTTTGAGTAGTTTGTATGTGCATGCGGCGAAGGACGCGCAATATCTTTTCTCAGTTTTCAGTCTGAGCTTCCGTAAGCAAACCTGAGTGGCGCTACCTTATAACTTTTATTTTAGTCACCCACACCCGTCTCCACTGACTAATATATATATGACATATATAATAAATAGAAGCTCCCATACTTTGTGCGATACAACTACAGCTTTTTTTTTTATCTCGACCATCTTCAGACGCCTTAGCTGCGCCAGCTTCCCGAGCAGATAGCAATCATAGGCTACTCTAACTAAAAATTTAATTGAAGGCAAGGTGTGTTAGTTGTCGTTACGACATAACCTTTAAACATGCATTAAAGTTTGCGAATTTGTTGAAGCATGCTACTGGCAACTGTATAATGATGCCAAACAAATTTTTCTTATACCAACCTCCTTCACTTGAGATGGATCACTCTGTATTATAATTGTTCGAATTATTTATTTTATGATATGAACTTCGATGATTATATTTTCACTATTGATTACGATTAAAACAGCACCTGTTGCCGCTTTACAATTTTTCGGAATACACTCCTGATAGACAAATATTTTTTCCAAATGTTTCATGCCCCACAGGTAAACGCACAGCAAGTACTCCTTATAATTCGCTTAGTGTTAATTGCGGTCATTTTAAATTATCTTGACGTGAACTATACTTGCGATTACATTATTAAAACCTGCCCCTGAGATAAGTAAATCAGTCTCTCTCTTCGACTAGCTAAGTTTTGTTTAGTTTGTTTAACATTAGCGAACTCGCGCGTTATCATAGCAATATATGTATATGCCAATCCAATGAACTTAAAATTGAATCCAACAGTAATTACAATTTGTAATCCAAAACACAAAATAGCATATTAAGATACAAGTTTCATAAGATATGATTTTTGCGCACGAGTTCAAGGTTTAGAAAACGAGCCGTAGGCGAGTTTTCTAATGAACGAGTGCGCAAAAAGGTCTTATGAAACGTGTATTTTATACTATTTTTTCTAGTCCGCCTTTTAAATATTAAAAAATGTTTAAAATAATAGTCATGTTCAATACCAATATTTTAGATATTTTATTCTTTGACGTTGGTTACACTGACCTATAATTTGAACATTTCCAATATTTGAAATGTTGTTATGTGTTTTGAAATTTAAATCTTAGAATAATTTATCTATCTAACATCAAAATGGACGAAATAAGTAACTGCACGCCGCCATAGCTTCGGCAAATTGCAGAAGACAATTTAGAAAATCTTCTCCCAAAAAAATCTCGACACATTTATAAAAAGGAATATAACCCATTTATAACTTGGTGTAAAGAAAATAACAACGTGACTATTACAGAAAACATTATGATTGCCCATTTTGACAAAGAAAGTAAAATAAAAAAGGCATTTTCCTTCTGGTCCAAATATTCGATGTTAAAATGTTTGAATATTTATAAAAATACAGATATCTCAAAATTGTCTAAACTAATAGCATATTTAAAAAAATTGTCTGAAGGCTATGAGCCTAAGAAATCGAAGATTTTAGAAATAGAGCACATTAACCGATTTATAATAGAGGCCCATGATAAAACATATTTAGCAATGAAAGTAAGTAATAAAAACATAATTATAGTAGTATTTTACTAATTTTGTACATTATTGTGTTATAACAGTCATATTAAAATTATGTTAGGTCATTCTTATAATGGGCTTTAATGGAGCTTGCCGTCGTGAAGAAATAACAAACATGATTATAGATGATATACAGTTTAAAAATGATGTCATAATGGTTGACGTGCTAAAAACTAAAACTTATGTTCCTATACAATTTTTTATAACTCAAAGGTTATGGATTGATTTTGTGAAAAAATATTATCATCTTCGTCTCAGTCATGTTACACATAGGCGCTTTTTCCTGCAATATAGAAATTAATACAATAGGAAAAATACCAAAAAGTATTGCTACTTACTTGAAATTACCTAATCCTGAACTTTTCACTGGACATTTCTTTAGACGATCCAGTGTAACACATTTGGCTAATAGTGGAGGAGATTTAATTACAATTAAGTGCCATGGAGGATGGAAATCTAGGTTACATTGATAATACCATCGAGAAAAAATTAGACGTTGCTGAAATACTATCTAACACTGCACCTACTACGACTACTAAAATCACAGAGAATCCATCAACTTCTAATTCAATGGACAGTGATTTATTAGTTAATGTGAATCAGCAGGGATTCAAACAAAATATAGTGTGTTCCCAGAATCTGCCTGGAATATCTATTAATGCCCACGAATCTTCTAGTGTTACAGTAAAAGTATATAACAATTGCAGTATTCACAATGATAAGTAATCTCAATAGAAGTATTTATAGCGTCTAGCTTTGTTAACGAATTTATAGATACACTCCTTTAGCAAGAGTCTGTCGAACGCCTTTTATTATGTATAATTAGTACTAATAAAGTTTTAGCAAATGTCTCTACTATTCTCTTTATAATTTTTATTTACATTTTTATCACTGTCAAACGTTTATATCTAACCATATCTAACTTTTAAAACGATTTAGTTCTATGATTTAGTTACTTATTACACTACTTTATTACGATACTGTGTAACCAAGCAACGGGGAATTGTAATTAGCACTTTACGACACCGGAATAGAAAAATAATAATGTATATGACAATTTCCACCAAATGTAATAATTGATATCAAACTTTCAATTATTTAATCTACATAACAAGTGTTCATTTGAAAAGTCAATCTAGGTTACTTTGAAATTTTGATAAAATAAGACGAAAATAGATTAGTATGTGTTTGTTGTTCCGTAAACGTAAATCCAAATGACATTTGATAATGTCAATCACAAATATCAGTTAGTGCATAAAATAATCGTGCGTCGATTCTGGTTTAAATAAATTGCTTCTCATTTTTAAAATGACTTTCACTTTAGAATATAAATTTTTTTTATTCCAGGCTTATTTTCGAAGTGGTAATAAAATTGATGGTTTATGGGTTTATTCAGTTCAAGATTGCATGGTAGAATTTCAAATTGGGTTTCCACATTTTGTAATAGATTATATACAATTTAAGAATACTTTGGATAGAACTTTCAAACTTTTTTCTGAAACTGGTAGTCTCTTAAGAAAATCAGGCAGCGGAGCAGTTAAGAAACGTACACCTCAAGTTGTCAATCGTGTTGAAGAAATAATGGAAAATGAACCACAAACATCTGTTCGACATTTGAGTCAACAAATAAACTTTTCTGTTGGTAGAACTCACAAGTTATTAAAAAAAGATATGCAACATTATCCATACCGTGTCACAGTAGTACAAAAATTGTTAGAAATTGATTACCCACGTAGACTACAGTTTTGTAATTGGTTTGTAAATATGAACAATAATGGAGAACTTTCGCAAAGAGTCATCTTTACTGATGAAGTATGGTTTTATAAAACGGGATACCTAAATTCACAAAATACAAGAATTTGGAGTAGTGAAAATCCACATGTAATTAATGAAGAATCGCTACATCCAGAGAAAATTGGTGTTTGGGCAGCGATAAGCCAAAGGCGAATCATTGGATCAATATTTTTTCAGGGAACGTTAACTGCTCAAAGGTACCGTACGGAAATTTTATAACCATTTGTCAATCAGTTCCATGATGATGAACCTAAAAATGCATATTTCCAACAAGACGGAGAACCTTGTCACTGTACTGCAGAATTTTTGGATTATTTAAGAGAATTTTTTAATGAGCGTATAATTAGTCGAAATACTGAAATTGCCTGGCCTGCTCGTTCATGCGATTTAACACCTTGCGATTTCTTTTTGTGGCCTTATCTAAAAAATAACATATTTCGAAAACCTATATTGAATTTGAATGATATGCTACAGAGAAACGAACAGAAATGCATAGAAATTAATAACAATCCAGTAATGTTGCAGAATATCATCAGAAATTTTGAACGGAGGATTTTAAAGTGCATTGATCTTGAAGGATAACATTTTCAACATTTGTTATAGTTTTCAATAAATACCTATTATTTGTTATTTATTTGTATGTATGACTGTCAAAATATACGACTTCGTAGGTTAAGTAGTAAATTTTAATTTACGACATACTTCAAAATGTTCTCAGTAAATCACATGCTACTAGATTGACTTTTCAAATGAACACTTGTTATACTCGTATATACTCAAATCTAGCATTAGCAAGCAAGGTTCAGCTAGTTTCATATAAAAAATAAGTAACATCAAAATATTTTCTTATAATACAGTTAAGTAAAATTTAAGTAAACAATATTACCGTTATATGTGTCTCGTATTTGGCTCAAGTGAGTATTTTCTCTGTATTATTGTGGTAATTTCTAATTATTCACGCCTTACTTATAAAAAACAAGCGCGTTTAGCTTTAGAATTAAAGCTTCCTGTTTTTTGTATATATTCGTTTAGGTGTTTCTATTGATTTAAGATTCTCTAAGTGTGAGATGCATATGTAGTGAAACTAATTACTGCCTACATCATCGTTATATTATACTCATGAATTTACGAATTCGTGTACGTAAACAATTTCATTCTTATACGCAAAACTCATAAATATAGAAAACTTATACATAGGTGCCTATAATATTTATTATGCAATTTATAGATAAAAAAATTTGATAAGAAATATTTCCAAAAATATTTGTTTTGCATTACGAAAAATCCTTATTTTGTTTTTTGTTTTATGGCTAAAGAATATCGTATTTGTGCCTTGTTCTAATAATTTTTTATCGTTTCAGTTACAAGTCAAAGTTCAGTATTTCTGTCAGTTTCTCTAAAATTAAAAACCCAAAATACCAAAACGCTTTTGCTAAATTCTAGAATAACTCTCTAATTTCATCTCTTGTTCATTTGTTGCCGTAAACAAAGTTACTTTTGTTTGTAGTCTTTGTAAGTC
Source organism: Melolontha melolontha (assembly GCA_935421215.2). Classification (NCBI taxonomy): domain Eukaryota; kingdom Metazoa; phylum Arthropoda; class Insecta; order Coleoptera; family Scarabaeidae; genus Melolontha; species Melolontha melolontha. Next base: position 201,356,045 of record OW285235.1, on the reverse strand, counting down.
AGTCATATTTCATCACCGTTAGCTCGACATAATTTTCTACTTGGCACACTTCTATTTGAAGCCAAATATAACATGTTGTGTCATCTATTTCCGTATTTTTCATAATTTATTCTGGTTACTCTTAGACTTTTGATGTATTCTGTTTTCATCTACCAAATGAACTGTTAAAATGCACAGAAGCAATTTTGATATCAAAATTCACTGCCAAACTGAACTAGATTGGTAATTAATATTTTATATGAATTTTTTAGTTTACCTAATAAGTAATTAAACTTAAACTGAATATTCTGAAGGTATCTTATTAAGTTCTAAGTTACTTATCGTATCCGATACTTCGGACATATTTAAAAATGATGACGTCATCATCTATGAAGAGCGTGATTTGCAAAATACATAATCTCAATAAGCTATTATTACAAATATTTTAAAAATATATTATTTTGCACTTGATTCTAAATATATCCCATTGCTATTAGAGAAAGCTTCCGAACTTATTTGAACTTAAGACAAATATGTCTATTATCTGAGGAATTATATATTATAATGATACTTTAACTTTAATTTAGATAATGACTTTAGACAATATTTCAAAATGAGACATTAATGGTATTTTACATTTTGGAGTTTACATATGAAATTCCACACTGTGAAGAGTTTCAGATTATTGTTAAACAAACTAGGATTTGAGTCAGAATAACCAAAATCAAACTGCAGATTAACTATAAATGATTGAAGCAAATATTTAATTTGGAAACTCTGAGAAATTAGCTTGCCTGATCATTCGCATTTTTTGGTTAGTGTAGTTTGTATCGGGTGGTCCATTTTTAGCTTTTTTGAAGTGAAACATGCAACGTTGCGCCACCGGGTAAATTCTGTTCTTGAATGCCATCACGAGATGACCGCTCAGTTAGCGCTCCCCTCTATTTTACTTTACTTTATATTCCCTTCTTTAAATAACAATCGATTTCGATGTTTCACATCTGCTGGGCGTCCCGTGACGGCTAATTTTTCTTTTTTTTTGATGCTATGAATTAAACATAAATAAATATTTATGCAAATTTTAATGCTTTGTCGGCAGGAAAAATTCTTTCCATTATTAATAGAATACAATTTCGTTTATACTGCTGTCTCGGCTGGCACGGCAGAAGCCTATCCTGTCAATTTTACAGTACAGTCATTGTCGATGGTTTCTGGCTCTATGTCACGAATAGCTCTATTAATATTGTGCTTAAGCACCTGAATCGTTTGTGGATTACTCGCATAACATCGATCTTTAACGGCACCCCACAGAAAGTAGATTAAAGGCGTCAACTCCCTGCGGCGTGGAAGCCAATTAATACCACCTAAAGACTAATTATACGATTACCGAATTTGGTGCGCCAAAGATCGATTGTTTGGTGGGCTGTGTGGCATGTCGCGTCTTCGTGTTGAATTCAGAGGTCGTTCAAGGCCATGTTCTAAATTTCTGGTAACAAAAAGTCGGTTATCATGCTCCTGTAGCTCTCCTCGTTGACCGAAATGATCATTTTCGAAGAAAAGTGGGCCAATGATGCCACCACTCCACAAACCACACCAAACAGTCACACGCTGAGAATGTATTGACTTCTCTACGATCTGGTGTGAAGTTTTAGAGCCCCAAATATAGCAGTTTTGGTTATTTACAGATCCAAGATGAACATACGCCTCATCCGAAAAGATTATTTTTCGGTCAAAATTGGGATCAGTTTAGAGCTGTTTTTCGAACTAAATTGAGAAGCGATAATAAAGCGAATGTTCAGTCACTGCGATCTGTGGCGGGTTGATGTTCTTGAATTCAACAGCAATATTCTCGTCTGAAGGCTTAGGGCGAGCATGGAGACCCTTTCTGTTGTCCACTAACATTCTCATCTTACTAACTTTCTGCACAAATTGCAAAATTATTGCCAGCTTAAGAAAAAAGTCATTTACAGTCACTCGTTATATATTTAACGACTGTTCAAAAAGCTCTTACGCCCCGGACATCCATGGCCAACAAAATAAATTTCTGAACCTAAATCTGTTCAATTAAATAAAACGTTATTCGGAGTCCAACAGAAAATTTACATTTATTATATTACAATAATGGATGATTATAAATGACATTTTTTTCCTTCCATGTATATGTAGTCTTGCCATAAGTTCTGTTCCCGTGTGCAAAGGTATGTAGATTGAAGAAAAATAAAACCAAAAGAAATAAGTTTATTGCTATTTATTACCTAATTTAGAATTATAAAAATTATTCAAAATATCCCTTGCTTTCACACTGCTTGAAACGCTCCGGCCACTGGTCAATGCCCACACGCGCTATTTCTACAGGTATTGAAGCTGCTGCTTTTACAATATCTGCTTTTAGTACCTGACACTCCGGTGAGGTTTGGAGCAGGCCTTCTCTTCTGAAACATTCCACAGACGGTTGTCCAACGGATTGAGACCCGGACCTACCGAGGGCCAATCTTCAGCAGGGATGAAATCGGGCAAATTCGCCTCTAATCAACGGAGCGTGGACCTTGCCTTGTGGGCGATGCGAGGTCTTGCTGGAAGACCAAGTGCTTTCCTGCGAATAAGGTGTCATTCAGTGGCTTTACTACCTTTTCCAAAATCTCAGTTTGGTAGATCGCTGCACGTGTTTTGACTCCTTGTTCGCAGAAATGCAGTCGAGTGACTAAACCATCACCGAAGTGATTCCCAATTTTTTCTGCAGTTTCTCGGGAACTACGAGCATATACTGAATATACTCTATCATTTTGCCGATTATATTTTTGTTTAACAGTGAAAATATTTTCATCAGTGAAAAGTATTTGCCTATGCATTCCGTTTGCGCATCGGTGAACTAACGCGTTTGGTCTCGTATTTCTCATTTTACATAGAGTTGCCGTCAATAGCTGTCCCGTAGTTCTCCGATAAGCTCCAAGACCTAAGTCTTGTTTAAGGGGCCATAATTTTCTGTTTTCGAAGAGGATTTCTGCGAATTCTTGCAGCAACTGCTTTTACGATTGCTGGAGTCCTAGTTTCGCGTGGCCAACCACTTCTTGCTTTGTCGTCGACAGAGGAGATCCCACTGTATCATTTCACTGCACGATAAATGCATTTTTTCATATATTTTTAACGGCTTTAACCCTGGAACACTACACTTATTTTCAGGACTTAATCTGCTACAGTGGGGTCCAGGTGTACCCCAAATAAAAGTTAGCTAATTTTTGTCAATAAATGTGTTTATTTAAATATAACGCAAAAACAAGTTAAAATAACTTTCTACATTTGGGTTTATTCAGAAAAATAGTATTTTATTATCACTCCGCACAAGTTGGACAAATTTTCTTTTGATGTTGTAAACAAATAAATTTTCTGCATATATCGCAGTTGACCCTCGATTTTCGGTCTTGGTTTCTGTGGCAAAATGAACATCTACCGGTGGTAGCAGGTGGCCTTGTTAGTACTTCTACTGGAGGGGTTATTTTTAGTACATTGCATATAGTTTGACGGAGTTCACGCCTCATAGTTGAAGTTTGCAAGCGACTTTGCATATGAGGTTTCACTAAATCAAGTGCAAGCTTTTCAGGTAATCTCTTCTGTTTTTGATAATTTCTTTATTTGGTGCATTCGAACCTCTTAAAAGTACCAACGAGTTATATCCCACAATATTTAGCAAATTATAAAACAGGCATAATGGCCAACGGCGTGTTTTTCTACTAGTAGAATAAGTGTGGCACAGTTGGTCCAAAGTGTCCACTCCTCCCTTGGTGGAATTATAAAATTCTATAATTTCTGGTAATTTGGTGGTATTTGACTCATCACCTTGTTCATGCATTGTTGAAAGCATGATAACATAATTTTAACATTATAACATTTAATTTTAAAATGATTTTATTTATTAAAGTACCAACCCAATTTCACAGTCTACTCCAATTATGCATTTTTTCGATGGCTCGTTATATGAACTAGTTCTGAAATTTTGATTATATGTTTTGCTTGTTGCAAGAATTAATTCGGAATTATTTTAGAACCGTTCTAGCAGTTCTTGCTTCTTAGCGAGTACCGGTTCAGAAATAATAGTTCAAGCGTGCGTACTGTGTTTATCTGTTGTGGTATTTTTGAATGTTGGTCTCTAAGTTGCTTTAAGTCTCTGATAAATCTAATCTATATCTATATATAAATAAGATATATAAAGAATTTGAAGTAAAATATTTGAACGCATTAGTTTAATTTACTTTTGCATAAAAGCATGGGAACAAAGGTAAATATTATACTCAGATTTAGAGGTAATTTAATAGAAAAAAGGTAGTTGGTGTTGAGAAAAAAAAATGTCGAGGTACAATCATCATATTGAGAGCAGCCACCATACTGATTTTCTAAAAATAATATTTTAAAGTAAATAATTTTAAAATTTAAATATTTCATAATTTGTTACCTTCATTATATATGTTTCTTTTTTAATTCTTGGCGAGTAATTATCAGCTTTTACAAAAATACAGTTATGTGTGCATTTATGCAGAGATTAAAAAATTGGATTTTTTTGTACTTATTTAAATTGCCACTAGATGGCGCACTATTAAAGTTTCAATTTAGTTTCAATATGTTTTGGTTTTCTTGAGTTCACTTCTGAGTTCAGTTCTGCGCAGTTCTATTACTGTTCAGAATTGCGAACCAAAACAAACCTATTTATAACTACGTCATAAAACAACAACTTGTCGATACTTGCGGGTTTTTACGTTAAAACACTTTCACATTTTTTCATTAAATAAAACGTAAAAGTGTTTCTTTGGGAGTAGCGACCTGGCAACTAAAATAATATTTAATCCATAGTTACGTTTCGGTAATATGTATATTACCATTTTCAAACTGGAATTTTTATTAATTTAAATTAGTCAAAGTACATTTTTGTTGATTTATACAACGTGTCCAGGAAAGTATGCAACAAAGGGAAAACTTTTTTACTGTCTATTTCTCAGGAAATTTTATTCTTTATAAAAGTTTTTGCTTTACTTGAAACCCATTTACCCGTTAAAACAAATAAAATGTTATTTTTATGTTTTAAACAAACGTCACTCGATATGATGCCCCTCTCGCTCAATACATAAATTTTTATGTCTACTTAAGTCCTGACGGCATTTTGCAGGGAATTGGGATTATTATTTAAATGCGTTACCGCTTCCTTAATCCTGTTCTGCAAATCTTCTTGGTTATGAAATGGCCTTTCTGAATACACCCGATTTTTCAACGAACCCCATAAAAAATAATCTAAAGGATTTAAAAACGGCGAGCGTGGAAGCCATGGAAATGTTGAATATCTTCCTATTCATTTTTCTTGAAATTCTTGGTTTAAATACTGCACGACTCGACGAGAACTATGTGCAGGTGCACCATCCCGCATAAACAACAAAGAACGTCTTGCTTGTAAAGGTAAGTTGTCAAATTCATCTTCTAATTCAGTAGTCAGAAATGCTAAATACCTTTCAGCATTTAGAGTTTGTTGAAAAAAATACGGCCCGACCACTCTTCTCTCCAAAATTCTGCACCCAACATTTATCTTTCGTGAATATTGGTTTTTACACTCCATTTGGAAATGTGGAATCTCTTGAGACCACCAACGGCAGTTTCGCGAACAAACTACACCATTTGTGGTGAATGTCGCTTCATCGGTAAATAATAATTTTCTGGGAAATGTTATGTTTGCTTCTATTTCACATTGTATCATGAAGGAAAACTCTAAACGCGGGTCATAATCTCGTTCTTGCAACGTTTGGACATATCTTGGCTTAAATGGAGTAAACTTGTATGTTTTCAATATTTGATGTAGTACTGATGATTTACGTAATCCTAAATTAGTTGCACATTTTCTCACAGATAATTTAGGATTCCCAATTACACTTTGTAAAACATTTAAAGGATTATCTAAATTTCTTGCTGGTCTAATGTTCCTTTTTAAAATTAAATTCCAAAGAGCCTGTTTGTTTAAGTTGTTGCAAAATTCGGGATACCGTAGACCAACCAACGTTTTTATTGGGATGCCTTTCGTTAAAAGTCGCAGCTACGTCTCTACATGTCTTATAATTATCGCCACATGTAAGCATTAACACTGCTCTTTCTTGCAAAGTTAAACGTTCTGCCATAGTAATGTATTTTGTAGGATGTCAAAGTTACTGTCAAATGCATACGTGATTAAAAGTAAAAAGTAATGACTGCACACACGATATTAAATAGGTACGGAAATTTTGAACAATTAATAAAATAATTGTATTTTTACTATCTAATATGATAACTTATTTATTTTAACGGGTAAATAGGTTTTATGTAAAGCAAAAACTTTTATAAAGAATAAAATTTCCTGAGAAATAGACAATAAAAAAGTTTTCCCTTTGTTGCATACTTTCCTGGACACGTTGTATACTTCCGTTAAATATTATTTTGCTAAATTAAAGTTGCACTAAGTTTACATAAATAAACATTTACATAAAATTAAAATATGAGGTTACATATTAAACTCATTGGTTGTATGTTATAGTACATATTACTTGTTTGTGTTCTAAACTTTAATGATGCGTTTAGGGTGACATCTGTTTTATCTATGAAATTTGATAATCGTGTTCTTAATATTCCAAAACTCGTGTTTTTTTTTCGCAAAGGCAGAAATATGGTTGCAGTGTTGCCCTACCACCTACCTACATTAAAGAAAACTCATGATATATATGAAATTCTATGCAACGACTGTAAGTGTGTACATTAGACAAACAACACAACACTTACAAGAACGATTAAACGGACGTAAATTTTCAAAGAATATTACAACTCTAGAAAACCGCAATTTGTTAAAATTGGGGTTGAAGTGTTCATAAGAAGTGGGCAAAACTAGGCCTTTATTAGTATAAATAACAACATAACTGGTTTTTGGAAAACATTTGTCAATTGGCTATATACGTATAATATACAGCGTGGTCATAAAGTTTGGAACCAAGCTTATAACCGCATTATTTTACATTTTTAGGAAAAACGCTCGGACAGGTAAATTTTCTTTTTTAAAACGCCATCTTTTGACATACAATTTTTTTCTATGACGTCATTGATTTTCGAGTGATGACGTTATCAACACTTTATTTAAATGGCAACCATATTATTTTTTTCTCGTTTTTGGTAGATCTTTAAATCCACCAAATAGTGATATAAAACAATTGGTATGTTGCATCACAATTTTTTTGAAAAAATGATATAAATTTAGAAAAAAATACGAAAATTTTATTATTGTACAAAATTAAAATTAAATTAAAAAAAATACATCTGAATTTAAATTTATTGTAACAATTAACGTAAATTTTCAAAATGGACCCCACCAACCAACTGACACTGTCCCAGCCGAGTGTAAACACTTCGTATACTCGCCTCAATTATGTCAGGGGATATTTGTGTAAGTTCTACGCGAATTCGTTCTTTTAAATCTTCTAAATTGTTCGGTTTGTTAAAATACACTTTCGGTTTCAAGTAACCCCACAAAAAAAAGTCTAACGGAGTCAGGTCAGGAGAACGAGGTGGCCATTCTATGGCGCCTCTCCGTCCAATCCATTTATTGGGAAATATTTCGTCAAGATAGTGGCGAACCTCTACACCATAATGGGGAGGCGCCCCATCTTGTTGAAACCAAATATTTGGATGGGGTACATCACCATCCTCGTGATTTGGGAAAATAAGAGCGAGCGCTGGAACCAGTTCAAATCTTAAAAATTCTAAATTATGCACAGCAGTCAAATTTCCTTCAAAAAAATATGGTCCTAAAATGCGTCGTCCAATCATTCCAACCCATACGTTAACTTTTCCTCTGCGCTGAGTATGACACGCTTGAGTCCAATGCGGATTGTTCTGCGACCAATATCTGCAATTATGGCGGTGAACAGATCCATTTAGGCAGAACGTAGCTTCATCTGAGAAGACGATGTTTTCCAAGAAATTTGGATTTTGGTCACAACGTAACATTACGTCTTTACAGAACTGCAGTCGACGATCTTCCTCATCCTCATGTAATTCCTGTACAAGTTGAACTTTGTAAGGACGATAGTGTTCTTTTTTAAATAAGTTGACGACAAATGAGTGAGCCACCTGATTGGCTAACGCAAGTTGTCTGGTGGAAACATGATGCCTTTCTTCTGCTTCTAGAAGCACATTTAATTTCACATCTTCTCCTACTTGAGGTCTACCTTTCCGTGGTCGATCTTTTACGGATCCAGTTTCGGTAAACTTTCCAACTAGTTTTGTCACCGTAGACCTGGTAATTGGAGGTCTATCAGGGTGTTCATGGTTAAACAAATCGCATGCTTCTGCACGCGTTCTTTGTCTGTCCCCATACCCAACCATAATTAAAATTTCGATTCTTTCTCGCTCAGATAAATGTGCCATTTTTTATATTAGCAAAAATGAACAATTTTTACGCAGTATCTCAAAAATTTAACGTCAAAAATCGAAGTAAATAATTCAACAATGTTGTCGCCATAGAAACAATTTCAAACTAAAATGTTTGTACATAAATTGTATAAAAAGAAGCAAGAATGTCATAAAGAAATATCTTGCAAAAAAGTTCGTGTTTTTGTTTTTGTAAATTTTTTGCATAGTAACATGAGTACATGTGCTTTTGACGATCCGGTTCGTTCAAGAAGAACATTTAAGTCCTCACACAAGACAGAAGTGTGAAAAAAACTTACTTACATATTTCAGTAAATTTTGTAAGCTTAATTAGTTATTGAAATCTTCAATTTTTGTGCGATAATTTTAATTAAGAAATGGTCTGCCACATCATGTCAATTTTTTAAATAAATTAAACTTCTTCGGCCCTTTTTTGTGAAACTATTTAATGTTAAATAAGATTTTTTAATAAGTAATTGGCCGATTGGGAAGACGAATTTCTTTTGACCTGGAGCGAATAACGCAGATTACTATTGATCGCAAAGCATTTACACTCGGCTGGGACAGTGTCAGTTGGTTGGTGGGGTCCATTTTGAAAATTTACGTTAACTGTTACAATAAATTTAAGTTCAGATTTCTTTTTTTAATTTAATTTTAATTTTGTACAAAAATAAAATTTTCGTATTTTTTTCTAAATTTATGTCATTTTTTCAAAAAAATTGTGATGCAACATACCAATTGTTTTATATCACTATTTGGTGGATATAAAGATCTACCAAAAACGAGAAAAAAATAATATGGTTGCCATTTAAAGAAAGTGTTGATAACGTCATCACTCGAAAACCAATGATGTCATAGAAAAAAATTGTATGTGAAAAGATGGCGTTTTAAAAAAGAAAATTTACCTGTCCGAGCGTTTTTCCAAAAAATGTAAAATAATGCGGTTATAAGCTTGGTTCCAAACTTTATGACCACACTGTATATGGGTGTGTCAACATTAGAGCCATACAGATACAAAATAAAGTGAGTGAAAATAAATTCTCGTCAATGCTTCTGTTGTCATTCTGAAGCCCATGTCGCTACTTGCAACCTTTGAGTGATACTGCTCAACAACATTGATCACGAAATGCTAATGAATAAATTACTAAATATAAATTGAATAAACTTTCTATATTCATTAAATAATATTACTTAAATTATATTTTTAAAATATGTTGATAATATTTCAAAAATATTTATTACGTAAATTTAATAAATGTCCAAAAAATTATAGGATTGGATTTAATTTTTGTAGATAATCCAGTTGCATAGATTTTGAAAATATTTCGTTTTATAATGAAATTTCATGTTTTAAAATTAAAGAAAATTTCAATTTAAACACCGTTTAGCAAAATACCAAGCTAGCAATTTCTACTGTATATACCCGTATATTCCTAAATATACAGGTGTCCTTGAAATAAAAAGATAACGTATAATAAATGGAAAGATGTAATTACATAGAACATAAATCCAAAATATTTTCATAAATATTCCCTCTCGTAAGCGAGAAAAAAAATTACATAAATATTTAAAAACATTTTGTCACGCCACTGTGCGATTGTAAAAAGTATCAGAAACGATATTTTAAAGTTGACTGACAATAACAAAAATAATAGTTGCGGTATTTGTTCATCTCATCCAACTGTTACGTATGTAAACATAAGCTATAGCGTATGTGTGTGTGAGGTATTATTTATACACATTCAGAATATTTCGAATTCATAGGTGTCACTTAATACAATTTTCGAGGTATTTTTAATTTCGAGGGTCGTGTCGTAATTAAGTCACAATATTTTGGATTTATATTCTACATTAATTACATCTTTCCATGTATCATATGTTGTCTCTTTATTTCAAGGACAGCCTGTATAATTAATACAATACTTTGCAAAAAATAAATAGGAAAATAACGTACTTAACTTACGCCGCACTAACAACATTCTTTTTGGCTGTTTTTTTTCTACAACTTGAAACGAAAATATGTGTCTAAACAATGCATAGTTTATGATTTCATGCTAGTGGGAATAGGTGCAAAACCGATCAATACTTTTACAAGTGTTTGCTATATTAATATTTAACAAGTTTTATGTGTATTTCCCAAAATAAGCCCGTTGAAGTTTAAAGGTCGGAGTTTTTATTTTTTATGCGTGCCTTGTAGGACACAGTTCAGAGCGAAATACATATTTGAGATTAAGAATGCCTTATTATTCACGGCATTTTGGTGTAATTTATAACAAATGATGTATTCCTGAGTATGATTTTAGAAATAAGTACTTCAAATGCTGTCAATAAAAACCAGCGAAAGAGACACATAGAGCTTACTTAAAAACTAAGTTGTTAGTCGTTATTTAAAATGAAATTATCTGTAGTCTGCTTTTTAAATTAAGGGGATCATTTTAAATTAATCTAATCTGCATAGGTGATTGGTTGTTTCACATATAGGTTTATACTGCCTCAATATTATATTTAAAATTGTGAGGCAAGTAACGCTACAATATTAAATGTTGCCTTTGCGTTCATTGAATAAACAAAACTGTTAAATACTATACAGGCTAGGGTGTCCTTGAAAGAAAGAGATAACGTATGAAAAATGGAAAAATGCAATTATATAGAATATGAATCCAAAATATTTTCCAAAATTCCCTCTGACACGATATTTATAAAATATTTGAGCCGCCATTATACGACCGACTGGTCGGTTTTAAATATCGAAACAATAATTGTTTCCCCAATTCAGTCAGTTGTCGATCGTTACATGTGTACGTTCGATATGATTTACATTTACGCCTTCGATTGAAGGTAGATTGTTACCAAATTGGATGTGAAATGCCTCGTAGAGCACACATCTTCCTTTAATAATTCACATGTAAGTATACATTTTTAACAGATGACTTTTCATACGTTAATATATTGAGATTATTGAGCCCTTAGCATACAAAGCTGTTTAAACAATTTCTATCTGAATTCATAGGCGGCACATACTATAATTTTCAGCGGGTTTTTAATATTGGAGTTCGCGTCGCGTAATTAACTCACAATTTTTTGGGTTCATATTCTATGAAATTACATCTTTCCATTTTTCATACGTTATCTCTTTCTCTCAAGGACAACCTGTTTATTTATTTAGCGTATGGCTAACATTGTTTGAAAATACTCATCTTACCTGCATATGCTATATGGGAACATTCAGCTGTAATATGTAGAGCTGAGGATGTTTGCGGTATAACCATGGTTATATCATGTAACCATAGTAATTTACTATGGTTACATGATATAACCATGGTTATACCGCAAACATCCTCAGCTCTAGTAATATGATGAATAGTCTGGCTAGGTTCTACGCATTCGCCAGTTGGTATCAGTTCCCATTTATAGAATGAGTCACGACCAATTCCGTGCGACATTCTTATTCTATTGAGTGTCTTCCAATCATGTCGCGGTATCTTCATTCCTGGTAAGGGTAGGATCGATGATATGAGCCGCTTGAGCGGCTTTCAAGGCGTTCCAATTCCCTTTCCATCTATCATTTGGGTTGAAATCTTCTACTATAAGTTGTTCTGTTAGCAGTAATGGTGGAGATCTAGACTTCAGTCTCGACAGGCCGCCATCTGACAAGTTACTGTGTATTGGAAGATGAGGACTCGATATTATATTTTCTTACCAGGCTTTCTTGTGTCCGGATAGTGGAAGGTGCAATACGGCTTAGAGCCGGGAGCCAGGATGGAGGTGTACTTTTTAAACAACGGCTAATTATTTTCATTGTCTCACTGAGTTTGATGTCGATCTTCTTTGCATGGCAGCTGTTGCTTAGCCAGACTAGCGCGAACTGTTCAGCTATTGAGTAAACAAGGCTAAGTGCTGACGTTTTAAGGGTGGATGTGTCCGCACTCCAAGCGGTATCGCAGAGCTTGTGGATTATGTTTTTTTAGAGTTTATTTTAACTGCAGTGTTCTATGAGTGTTCGATCCATTGTTACTCCTAAATATTTTGGGTAAGGATTATAACGTAGAAAGTTGTTATTGCAGCTCTAGACGTGTTTGTTTATTACTTAGGTGAAAGTACGGCACTTCTGTTTTATTAATATTCGCGATTGGTTTCCAGTCGGCGAAGTATTTTCCCAACACGGACAGGTTCTCTGAAAGTATATTATTAGTTCCCTCTATGGTTTTACTTCGGCATGTAGGAGCCAGGTCATCAACATATTCGAACTTTTTTGACTTTGTATGTGGAATGTCAGAAATATACAGATTAAACAGGACAGATTAGGTGAAGATTGTGGAATCCCTGTATAATATATAGTATAATAAATAATATAATAAATATAAAAAAACATCCAGAATGACGTGATTGATCTAGTAACTTTTACAGTGTAAATGTGGCTATTCCATTTACTCCTCCTAGTTTAAGAATAAGATATATAAATGATTGAAGCAAATATTTAATTTGGCAACTGATACTTTTTGGTTAGAATACTTTGTATAAATATGGTTGGTAAATGGCTAGAATTACTTAAGAAAAGAACTTTCAGAACTTATTTATTTAATTGATTAATTGTACCATAATAAACGGCCATTTTCTGTTGGACTTTGAATGAGGTTTCATTTAAAGTAACATTGAATATATTTAAGTGCAGGAATTTGTTTTGCAGTTCATCGCTGCCCAGGGCTTAAAAACTTTTTCAACATTCGATACATATACCGATAGATTTGAGAAGTAAGAAATTTAAAGCCGCGACGGGGCAAAGAGGATTATACCCCCACCAATGCTGGAGTAGACGTTTAGCTTGACAGTGACTGTCAGATTTGTGAGCTCTTGATTTCTTCCTTTCGGGATATATTAAAAGTCAAATTTATAACAATAAAAGACCAACAACTTTACCAGAGCTGCAAAAATAACTTTTATTATTTCACGTTATATAGAAGAGCTTTTTACGATAGAATGGGATTTTGTTTGTTGCAAGGAGGACAAACTTTTGAACATTTAATTTAATTGAGAATTTTATTTTATTAAAAAATAATGTCTAATTAAAATGAATTTTATTTTGTTTTAAAGAAGTTATCTCTCATTTTTATTTTAACAATAAACAAGTTTATTAAGAATATCGTCGGGGACACAAGAAAACCTCGTAAATCCAAAAAAATCGAAAAATGAGATTTTTATACCATGTATTGCCCAGAGATGAAACTATATAATGCGAAATCCGTGATTAATTGGAAAACAAAAGTTTTAGTAACCAATGCCCCCACACCAGAAATAATTGAAAATAATCTTCAATCATCAGATCAACAATCTTTAGTAGTAAATGATGCAGATGATATCGATATTTCTCATCATTTAAGTTCTGAAGATAAATCAGTTGAAAAAATTGACGGGTTGAGAAGAAAAACTCGTAAAAGATATATACATACATGGACTGCTACAGAAGAACGAAGTAAGAGAGAAAAGGGAAAAACATACCTTGGAAGAAAAAAAAATGGTAAAGGTAATTTAATGTACGACGTCAAACATAGTAATCGGATAATGAAAGCAACATGTGGTTGCAAGCAGTCCAGTAATAATAAGGGTCTAATGGGCAATTCAGTCACTGAGAAACAACGAAAACAAATATTTACTGACTTTTGGACATTATCGTGGAAGGAAAAGCATGTTTATATACAAATGTTATGTGTATACAAGCAAGCACAGAGAGCAAGAGATAGGAAGGAGGCTGAAACATTAAGGTGTTCCTTTTCAATTGAATATCATTTAAAAGTTGTAAGAGAACGAGTAAGGGTCTGCAAGGCAATGCATTTGCATACCTTATGCATAGGTGGGTGGAGTGTCAGGAATTTGACAAACAAGAATAGAAAATCCAGAGCGAAATAACAGTAGGGATGAAAATGATGGTGTACATATATCTCGAAGAAAATATGAAAAGACAATGAGAAGTTTAAATGAAATTTTTGACCAGATTCCAAAAATGGAGTCGCACTATTGTCGAGCTTCGACAATGAAATTGTACTTAGAACCTCTGTGGAAATAAAAATCCGATTTGTATGAATTCTATAAAAGCGACTAGTGCCGACAAAAGAGTGTAAACCATGTAAGCAAGACTGCATTCAAACAATTATTCATCAAAAACAATTTTAGTTTATTTGCGCCTAAGTCTTATACAATTCCCACATTGAGAGGAAAATTGAAGCTAGAACCGAAAAGCAATAGAATAAAGCATCGTCTATTAAGACCGTTACGATGGACCTTCAGGCGGTACTTTTAGCTCCTAACACAAGTGTGTCTGCAATATATTATACAACAAAATTGGCGGTACATAACATGACATTCTTTGATCTTCAAAACAAGAGCGTGAAGTGCGTCTCTAGTAAGCAAAACACGAAAATCTGTGTATTATCAATTTCTTACATCATCTCTTGGGGTTGCTATTTCCATCCGATTAATAATAGTGAGCATATGAATGACAAAAAGTTGTATTCTGTAAAAGCTAAACTACTGGAGTTACAAGTTTTTCTTGTGTCGCCGACGATATTACAAATTGCCTTTTGGTTTAGACATCACAACATATTACAAACAAATAAAAGAAACACGTGTGCATTCGTTCGCATTCTCTGGCACAGCTGATATGCGATTTTCTGACAGTAGACGTTTAGCGGTGACAGTTAGTGCCACCGCTAAACGTCTACTGCAGCATTGGTGGGGGTATAACCCACGGGTTTAAATTTTCTACTTCTCGAATCTATCGGTATAACGGGTGGCAACTTGATGTTGACATGCCTGATTCTTAAATTTAAATTTGTCAAAAATTTGACAAACTAAAAGTCAAACAAGTAATTCTAACCATATGTCAACCAATGTCTATCTGTGAGCATCTTTTTAAATCATATGTTATTTTGACACTGACAGCTATTTCACGCACAAAATATTGACAGAAGCTCAGTACCATATCTCGGCGATACTAAGAGAACGCATTGACGCTTGAACGCTTGACGCTTTTTAAAGTGGCTGCTGTATTGCCCAAACAGTGCAAATTTTGAAAAGAAATTTCAGTTGAAATGAAGCACCAACCACGCCTGGTGTACAGTTGCGGCCTCTACAAACTCAGACAGTTTGACAAATAATAAATGTTGGCTTTGTACTATGGCCTTAATATTGAAGTTTATAAAATGTCACCTAACTAAAAGAAAGTCAGTGGCGTATAAAATAAAAATTTGAAAAATGGAAAAATTCCAATACAAATAACGTTTTTGCAACAATATATGCGTTTTTAAAATGAAAATGCATTCCAGTTTGTTTTTCTTGATGAAATCTGTATTTTTGAAGATGAAAGCTCTCAAAAACCACAGCAAGATGAGAATATTAAATCTGTAAAAGCAAAATAAGTAGGTGGCAAAAGTTATTAATTATTTAAACAGTTTTGGAATGGGCAATGTTTTCATCAATATTTATTTCATTTGGGATTTGCCTAATGCTCATGCCGTCCTCTAGCTTAGTTATAATTATCGACTTTTGCAGTGCGTTTAATTGTGTACGCTTCTGACTTACAATAAACTGACACTAACATAACCACACTGGATAAAAGTCAAATTTACAAATCATGAATTTTTTTAAATTTGACAGAATATGTCAAAAGTCAGTGTCTGAGTTTGTAGCGGCCGCAACTGTACGTGAATTTGTGCAGAAAGTGAATAAAACGGAAATGGCCAATGGACAACAGAAGGGGTCTCCGTACTCGCCCCAAGCGTTCAGACGAGAATATTGCTGCTGAAGCCCAAAGTGTGCAAACCCATCCAAGAACATCAACCCGCTACAGATCGCAACATCGAGTAATAGCATCAACTGAACATCCGCTTTATTATCGCTTGTCAATTTGGTTCGAAGAACAGCTCCAAATTGATCCCGATTTTGCTCGAAAAATCATTTTTTCGGATGAGACGCATTTTCATCTTGGGTATTGTAAATTACCAAAACTGCCGTATTTGGGATTCGGAAGATCCACACGAGATCGTAAAGAAGTCAATGCATTCCCAGCGTATGACGGTTTAGTGTGATTTGTGAAATGGTGGGATCATTAGCCCACTTTTCTTCGAAAATGATCATTTCGGTCAACGGGGAGCGCTACAGAGACATGATAACCGACTTCTTGTGGACAGAAATTAAGGAAATGAACTTGACCGGCCTCTGGTTTTGGCAGGATGGCGCGACATGCCACACAGGCCATTAAACAATCGATCTTTTGCGCACTAAGTTCGGTAACCGGGTAATTAGTTTTGATGTGATTTTAATTGGCCTCCACGGAGTTGCGATTTAACGCCATTTGACTACTTTTTGTGGGGTACCGTTGAAGATCGATGTTATGTGAGTAATCCACAAACGATTCAGCCGCTTAAGTACAATATTAATAGAGCTATTCGTGAGATAGAGTCCGAAACGATTGACAATACACTGAAAAATTGGGTTGACAGGATTAGGCTCTGCCGTGTCAGCCGAGGCAGTAATATGAACGAAATTGTATTCCATTATTAATAGAAAAGATTGCACTGCCTCCAAAGTAATAAAATTTACAAAAATATTCATTCGTATTTAATTTATTGCATTTCAAAAAAAATAAAATAAAAAATTAACCACCCTATACAAAAGTATACTTAAAGTACTGTCTTGAGCAAAAAAAACGGGACACTGTTTCTGCGTGGGTTTAAATTGTGACTACTTAAGTGGCTATCTTTACTCATAATAGTAAGTCAGGAATTGTCAAAAATGTGTGTCTTATTGACATTTATTAGACATTTTTAAAATAAACGTAAATAAAAACTACTAAAAACGATACAGAAAGATTATTTATTACATTAAAATAATTATTACATTAAAATAATTAGTATTTCGTCATTCCACCGTTATTATTAACTGCATCTAATCTTGTAGACATTCAAGCGACAATATTTTGTACAAAATTTGTAGAAATTTGATGCCAAGCATTATGAACAATCTCCCAAAATTCTTCCTAGGTAGAAGCTCTATCTCATTAATCCCCATACATTTTCAATGGGATTTAGATAGGAACTGTAGGGCTGGATATCTCAAGTTTAAATTTCATTCTCTTGTAACCATTGTGTTACAAGATGAGACAGGAAATTGTGTTGTTCTTACAGCTTCCTTTAATGTTTCGAAAGAGTTATGCCTAATCTCAGTAGCTAATGTTTCGTCTTCCTGCGTATTCGAAATTTTGTTACGTGCGGAAATTATTTTCCGATTTATATCCTCTTCTCTCCATTTTTTTTTTATATATTCTTGCGGCTGAACTTTTACCAATATTAAATTGAACCGATACACTTAATGATTTCCCATTTTTCAAACTAGTAACAAGTCTAGCTTTATCAGTTTTCGAAAGATGCGGCATTTTCAATTTTCAATTATCAACTATGATATATAATTTGACGTAGAGTTTGAAAGTTAATCAAATGTTAAAATTACAACGCTAAAAAATAAAGGAAATTGACTTAACGATTTTGACACTGTCCCGTTTTTTTTTGCTCACGACAGTATAAGCTATACAAAATACACTAACCAAAAAGGGCGAATGATCTGACAAGCTAATTTCTCAGAGCTGCCAAATTAAATATTTGCTTCATTCATTTATAGTCACGCGGTAGTTTGATATTGGTTTTTGTGAATCAAATACCATTTTGTTTAATATTAATCTAAAACTATTTTCAGTATGGAATTTTATATATTAACTCCAAAATGTAAACGATAAATGTCTCATTTTGAAGTTCATTGTCTAAAGTCATTATCTAAATTAAAGTATCGTTACAGTATATAATTCTTCAGATAATAGACATATTTGTCTGAAACTCAAACAAGTTCGGAAACTTTCTCTAATTGTAATAGTGTTTATTTAGAATAAAGAGTGCACAATAATATATTTTTAAACTATTTCTAATAATAACCTATACTAACTTATTGAGATTATATATTTTGCAAATTTGCAAATCACGTTCTTCATGGATGATAACATCATAATTTTTAAATATGTATCGGATACGATAAGTAACTTCGAACTTAATAATATATCGTCCGTATTTTCAGTTTAATGGCTGGATTCATATTTCCTTAAATGAGATTTTATCTAAAAGTCCATTTTACTTAAATGCTCGTTTAAATACTATATTAAAAGAAGGCCGTCTCAGAATCATAATGCCAATTCTTCTTAACTAAAAGGACTTTTACCTTAAATTGGTAACGGTGGTCATACTAAAAATTCAAAATGATGTCAGATCCAGAACATAACCTAATATTCTGTAGCGTCATATAACGTTTTGCTGGTATTGACATAGGCTTTGTGCTATTCAACAAATTCGTCTACTTATTATTTTAACAATTATTACAGATATGCACTAAAGTAGTATTTTTAGCGAGAAAAATCGATGAAATGAAGTTATTTCGTAGTTGAATTTCTTCATATTTTAGCATAATGAATAATTCTACGCATAGCAAAGAATCCGTTCGAATATTTTGAAAGGTCAACTTCTTTTGATTGAGGAAATCAGTATAGTTAAGAAAATTATAGAAAATAAAGCAATCGATAAAATTTCAGGTAATAAAAAAGTAAGTTTATGTTGTTTTAGATATAAATTTATGGTATGACTAAATCTATATTTGAAAATAAAAAATACACTTCATAAAGTATATCTTTTCAATTCGTACTGCCCAAGTGGGAACAGCACATTGTACTTTATCTGTTTCTATACTCTATTTTTAAAGTAGAGAGACGAATTTCTGAACAGACCACTTTGACAGTGAAATCTCATTGGTTGAAAGCAATTTGGCCTTGATTTCAACCAATGAGATTTCACTGTCAAAGTGGTCTGTTCAGAAATTCGTCTCTCTACTTTAAAAATAGAGTATAACACACATAAACACTCGCTGTAATATCGGGTGTCCGTTTAATACTGAAGTCAAACTTTGCAAATTTCTTTGCTTTGTGTTTGCCACATTGAGAGTTGTAGTTATTGTTGATTGGCGCTTGATATCATTTGTCATAGTCGTACATGCTTGCTTCAAACGCGGTACAATCTATTCCATTTTCTTAAAGAATTGTAATTAGCAAGTATTGCCAATAAATATTTCGAAAAGTAAGATTATTGTGTTTGATTTGATCAATTTTTATATTTACGTCAAACGTGATTACCGCATAGGACGCTAATATTAATTGTTACGGTCAAACTTAAGTGCAGTAATGCTAACTTAACCAAAATTTGACACAAACTGTCAGCTTCAATATTAAAGGGACACCTGATACTACACGTTTGTCATTTTAAGTTAAGACGTACGTCTTTGAAATATTATATTAAATAAAAAAGATAAGTTGTCCAGGAGATACTCTTATGATTTTTTGGTTATTATCAAATTATTTTAATACCATTGTTTATTGACTTGTTTCCGGTATTCTGACCTCTTGGCTAAGAATTTTTCAGAGTTTGTCATCAAAAATTACAAAATCGTTTTTTTTTTTCAAAAGATTACTGCTAATAAATAGTAATATCAATAAGTGACAATAAGTACGAAATATTTTAATTATCACTTTGACATTTATAACCTATTTATTTCACAGATATTTCTTACATTAAAAACTCTAAACAATGTTTTGGTTATGAAAAATTTGTTCATACAAGCTTCTTTAGCAATATTACTTAAAGATGGATTTATATATAAGAAAGAGTGTAACAGGAGAGCGGTTGAAGAAAAATCAAATATGGCCTGCTTGAAAAATGTGTTTTTAAGGAAATAGGTATATGGATATCATAAATTCAAGTTTAGGTCGTGTTCCTTGATGAAACTTGGATATTTTGAAAAGTAAATAGAACGAAATCATGGCAAGATGATAATGTAGAAAGTGTTAGGAAACCCGAAGGCTATGATGGTAAACGATTTATTATTATAAACGCCAGCATAAAAAATGGCTTCTTTAAAGGAGCTAATCTGATTTTTCCATAAAAAATAATCAACAGTGATTACCATGGAGAAATTAATGCCGACTCGTTTAAGTAACGGGTAAATGATCAACTTACACTTACCTCACTACGTTCACTAACCTTCGCCCATCAACTTTAGTCCTTTGATACTTTCAACACAAATAATTCATTTTTATTTTTAAAATAACCCACCAGAAAATCTATTCGAGCAACAATAATATAAGATTGTTCCATTCCAGTGCTCTGCGAGGATCATCTTTTTCTAAAGAAAACTAATATTACGTAAAATTATTGATAAAGATGTTCTACCAAAGATGTTCACCATTATATACGCTTCTTTCTTGTAGCGTGTCATGCAATGTGTTAAGCGTAACATGTTGTTCTGAAGGATATACATATGATGTGATTATGATATAAGGAGATACAAAAAATGGAACTTACTATTTCAATACATATAATATATTGTATTCCGAATAACCGTTTGATCAATGTCATCCGTTCTTTATGACTGCTCAAGGATTTACCTTCCTTGATATCTTTTGATATAGCCGAAACAGTACTAGAATGAAGTAACGAAGCATCAGCAAGTCGCTGTGGATATATATATAATATATATATTTTTTAAACAAATGTTCATTTTAACGCATATATTTTATCTTTCGCCTTGGACTACCATTATCACGTTCTTTCTCAAAAGAGCAAATCAAAGAAGCAATAAGCTTCTTTGTTTGAGAATTCAAACATTTCGGTATTCTGAGTTTAGATCTATAATGCATTCCAATTAAGAAAGGACCAGATGGCGCGGTAATCTGAGTATAATTTACACAGGAATTTTAAAAAAATAGATAATTTGTATTTGAGGTTATATATCTACTAACCTATATAAAAGATTATATTTTGACGTTTGTTTATTAGCATATTTATTATTAAGAAAGGTTAGACTTTAATAGTTTTATTCAAGCAAGAAGCGGCAAATATATACCAATGCAAGGTATTAGACTTATATAAAATATTTCAATCAATATCTTATAATCTGTTATTTATTGTTTGAAGCTGTTGCATCTACAATAAATTTGTGCGTAAATACAGTGAGAATGTGCTAAAATTACCACAGGAGAAATATTTACATCTTTCTTTGATTTTATTAGAGAACAAAACTTTTGTGTAAATGTGAAATTAATAAATTTAAAGGATTGATGGTGATAGTGTATTATAATTATCATAATATTTGTGAATCGTTTAGCTTAAAAAATATAGCATTTTACAAAATACAGTTATTTTAATAGCATCTATAATGAGAGAGCAATAAGGAAATTTATTTACCTGCATTTATTTACCTGCATTTCACATAATTTGGATAAAAAATTTTATACATCTAAAAAAGGTATTTAAAAATATTTTCATTTTACAAAAATAAGTAAGTACATATTAAAAAGAGTAAAACAGTTTTGCGCCAAAAGATAGGTAAAACGTAAGCATTTTTCCAGTTTCAGTATTTGGTTAAACGTGTTCGTTCCTTTATTTCAAGTTATGGCTGATTAATACTTACTTTTTTGCTTATGTATGGGAAAAATTCCTACTATCGTACAATGATTTTTTTTGCTTTTAGCAGAAATATGGTTTGATTACAGTTCAGATTTCAATGTAATTGAAAAAAAAAAAGAATAAATAAAAAGAGAAATTGCTTTATCAGAATAATTGAAACATATTAATAATAATAATAATTAAAAATATTAATAGTGAACCTGTATTTGTGTTCTTCACACCAGATTTTTAATAATATTTTATATTATTAAAAATACCTTTGTATTAGAAATTGCTTTCATGGGAACCTCAGTGTGTTCAGTAAAAACAATTTTTTTTGTAAATGTCTGAACACAATGAGCGTAAAACCCTCTTTTATTAGCATAATATACATTAAATCTTTTACCTACACTTACATAATTACATTAAAAAAATTATATAATCATTTCCTACTTAGAAATTTCATTAATATTCCACGATTATCACAATATCTGGTAGTTACTTGAGACCTAGGACGTCGAACAATTTCTGAGGACCTGAAAGAATTTACAATCTCATGAATGTATATGGTAAAAATTATTTTATAATTATATTTAGTTTAGATTTTATTCACTATATTAACCAAACTATACAATTTATAAGTATAAAAAAATTATATCTAACACACACGATCTAAATCAAGACATCACTCACACATAACTAAATTTAACACACCACAGTTCATTGTTACATATTGTTCACGAATATATATATACTGAAAACTACTCATCTTCAAGATCAGAACCTGAATCTAATGAAAATTCTGAGGATGACCTAGTATTTACAGTAAAAGTCAAATTTTCTAATACATTTTCAACAATATTATCTAAATCATTCATTTTGTTTTCTTCTGTTATAACGTGATGAATGCTATTTTTCCATGCGTCAGCATCAACCATGTCTAATCCTTCTAATAATAAATTTCTTACTTCGTCTAATTTAAATGTCTTATTATTGGCCGCAACATGATGCTTGACTTGAGCCCATATAAGTTCAATGGGGTTAAGATTACAGTGATATGGAGGTAAACGTAAAACTGTACGGCCACTTTCTCCAGCTATTTCATCGACCACGTATGAAACTGGATGACAGGATGTGTATTTTTTTACAAACTCAAACAATTCAATATTTAGCATAGAATTATCAGCTAAAATTCCTTTGGTTAAAAGCCATTCAATGAGTGCCTCCTTTTTCCATGATAAAGTAGGTGACTTTTCTGTTTTAGTAGAATGATAAAGCGCATTATCCATTACTATAACACTTTTGGGCTCAAGAGAAGGTAATATATTTTGCATCCATGTGATGAACACCTCACTATTCATATCTTCATGGTAATCTGCAGTTTTCTTGGATTCAAATAATAACAAACCCCCATTCATAAAACCAATTTCGCTGCCAATATGAAGCACAATTAGTCGCTTTCTTTTGCCAGATGGATCTTTTAAATCAGTAGAAAGACCTTCAACAAATGCTTGCCTTGGATTAAGTACCGCTGTATCTTTCCATATTTTTGCTTTTGTGTAACCTGCATTCACCCATGTTTCATCTAAATAATAGATTTTTCTCCCTTCTGCAGGAAACTTTCTTATACTTGTCAAATAACGACGTCTCCATAAGATAATATCATTTCGTTAAATTAATATGTTATTTCGTGTGCGCTTTTCTTACTTGAATCCTAGTTTCTTTAGGATTCTCCATGATGATGTTCGTTTTAAAGGATGTAAACTTCACATATTTTTGTGCAAGTTGGTAACTCACTTTTAAAGAAAAATGAATGCACGTTCCTTCTAGTCGTACTTTTTGATACTTCATCTAATTTATTGTAACCATCTCTGCAACTTCGTTTTCTTAATGAAGACTGTGTAACACCAGACATTTCAATTTCCTTAATAATGTCAAACATAGTATTCCTACCAATCCCTACTTCTCTTGAAGTTTGACGAACAGCAGCTGTTTTGGACATATTAGCTATCTCCTTAAAATACACATTGTAAGCCATCTCCCTCTGTCCACTTTTTACATATTTTCCTTTACGATTTTTTGATGGACCTGGTGAAGCTGCGTCATCCATGCTCTAAAACGATTGCGATTAAATAAACGAAATAAATTAATGAGTGATAAAATATTTTTAGAAAATGATGTTTTCACTTTATAATCTCTATAAAGAACTATCTTTAACGAATATTAATAATAAATAGCACAATAAACAACTAGTAAAACATGCAATTGACTAGGACTGACAGAAATACCGGTCAGTATTGACAGCAAAACGATAATTTAACAGAACTAAATAAACATAATTTTGCCTGCATAAAGGCGGCCTCTATTTTAGCCAATCACAAGCTCTTATTTTAAGCCCTATCTTTCCCAATGGTTTATTCTTATTTGGAATGGACATTAGAACCTTTCACCAGATAAGAGGAAGATTACCGATTACTATCGCGATGTGAGTGTTGTTTTGAAAAGAAAAACAGTTAAGATTGATATAAAAACGCGATGTTAAAATAAAAGAGGTAACAAATGCAAGTAATAAGGAGAAAACCGGTAAAAATTAATTCAAACGAATTAAAATGTCAATTGTCAACAGCATAAATGTCAACAGCGATTTTTGCATATGCGAATTTTGGAGGTGGTAATATAAGAATACATTTGATTTTAATAATGGTGTTGAGGATACATGCAGGATCCTTTCATATCACTTTAATATTAAGTATTTTTAAATTAATTTAAGAAACGATTAGGTTTCGATTAAGTATAATAACTAACCATTTTCAATTTAAATCAAATTAAATTCAGTATGCAGGCTCATTTATCACACGGTATATGTCTTATGTTTATCATCCGCGGCACATCATATTTACATAAAGCGGTTGGTCCGATCCGGATAATTTTAGGTACAATTGTACACGAGGTGAAATTTATATTATTTCGCCAGCTTTAAACTATGTTTATACAATCTGGGACTCGGGTTAGATTGCTTTTAGGAACAATACTCCATATACTTTCTAGTTAAATTTAGGACAATACCAGTATGCTAAGTTCGGAATGATTTCAAAGATCTTTTATTACCAGTAATGGTGGGTTCTTTGTATCATATAATACCGCCAGTCCTTACATGTGCGCGGGATTACAGTATTGCCATTTAAGGTACCTACATCAATAATTGTATCTTGGTAGTTCAAAGAACATCCAAAACATTTGGTTTTATTGTATGAACTTCCCAGGATTTTGTTAAATGTGCTGGGGAAACGTTTATAATCGCTGGTTTATTACGGCAATGCAATATATTCTATCGTCAAAGAAACTACACCGACAGTTTTTCCAATATTTTATGTTCAATTGAGAACGCCTCTTTGAACAGTTTCTACCAATCATGGTATAGTGGGGATTTTGAATTTCTCATTTGGAGTTTTCTTTATCACAAAAACAAAATATCAAGTCAGTCTTATCTACAAGTTTAACACAACAAGTTCGTTATCGTTTATAACTTTATCGGGGTAAACTCCTCATTTAACGAGTAATTAAAACTCTCATCAGAGAGTTAATTTGTCTCAACATAGACATTCAGCTTATTCATTTAAGTATCAGTTTCTTTTATATATCATCAAACATAAAGTCATTCAAACAGTGCCGATTCATTTAATCAATTACAAGACACAAAGTATCACAACAGTCATACTCAGAAGATAAATAGCTTAAGTTGTTGTATATTTAAAAATAAGTGTAATTAGTGTAAATAAATATATTTAGATCAATTGCATTTATTCAGAAACTAACCTTTCACCGAAGAAAAAACAATAAAGCGTATACAAACTTACACTTTGTGCGCGGTGAGTTCATTCATTAATCGAGCTGTAATCAAAGGGAACGAGCGACGAAGCATCGTCAACGGAACCGGAACAGCCCGTCCAAATGGCCTTGTCGCATAATGTAGATGGTGAAATTCGATATTATGACGCGTTTCTGAATCCCCTTAATTTAGTGAATTTCGGAACTTAGAATGAACAGAGTATATATTTACATTTGCATTTTATGATTTTACATTTACAATCTTGGAGCTTTTCTGCTTCACTATCAAAATTATGCACATCTGCAATACTCCATTCTAAAGGGATATTTTGCATGTCTAATCCTATATTATGCAATACAACGGCAGCAACTATAACTGTCATTACTGTATTTACATTTAAAGGAATTAAAGGAAATATGAAATTCATTCATATTTACTAACATTTGCGGTTAAAATTATCACGACTGCAGGCTGTAAGTTAAATGGTCATTTAAATCAAGTAAATGGTAATTTTTCTTCTTTTAACAAAATGCCGATTTAAAACAAGCCTTTAGGCAAAATGGTTATTATGAAACCAGCAGTAAGTTTAATTATTTTAGGCATGCTGTCATATCCTTGTGATAGTTAAGATTACAATTTCTTATGTTTTTTACCGAAAGTAACGATTCGCCAACTCAACCGCTTTTAGAAATAGCGTGCAAAACAATACTTCTTTTACCTTTGGAAGGGAGTACATCTAATAAACATGTCTGTGAATTACAAATTCATCCTGTTTTTTTATGGTATCGTAAATGTCATACCAAGTTTCGCCTACTTAACAAATAAACCGCCCTTTATCTAGGTAACTTTTCACGTCGATTAAATATTCTTAGCGTAATTTTTGTATCCTCGGTGATCCTGTTATAATAGGTCGTTTATCTATTGCCCCAAATGGGAAACCATTTTGCTTTAATATTCACCATATTGTTGTTCTAAAGCAGGGATGCACAGATTTATAGGGAACAGGGGCCACTCGGGAAAATTATAAGCCAAGGGGTCACTACAAAGAATACTTATTAACACAAATATTTTTATTTTTAAATAGTATGAATTACTACAAATGATAAAAATAAAAGAACATTCAAAAATGTTTGTTGTAATTATGTAATCGTAATGTAATCTAATCATTACAATGTAATATTTCATGTTTTATTCTTTTGATGCATGACATTGCATTACCCTAACAATTTCGTTTATGTTTAGCTCCACATTAGTTGTCGCCACACGTAAAATTGCTTCCAGATTTTCATTTGCCAGACGGTTTCGATTTTTTATTTTGTTAAGTTTAATCATTGAAAACGTTTGATCACAAATATACGTCGATCCAAATAAGCTTGCGCATTTCAATGCATTTATTCGCAACTCTTTATAAGCGGTTTTGTCAATGCAACGGTAAAAGTTGAGTAAATTACCTTCATTAAACTTGTTTCGTAAATTATCATCATTTTGCATGTCTATCAATTCCAGGTGTATTGATTCCGGTGCATTTTCGGGTGAAATGTTGAAAAAGGATTGCTGAAAATGTCTAATAGAGTTTAAACTTTTTTGAAGTCTAGACAACGATCATGAAAAGCGAAATTGACATCATTTTTATTGAATTTCTCCATAATTTTTTTGTAGTTCGGAAAATGGTTGTAATTGGCTGAATTGATTTGTGGACGAAACATGAGAGTATAACTGCGAAATCAATTGATCTTTGCCTTGGAGTCGCGTATTTAAGACATTTAAGTGATTTGTGATGTCTACAAGAAACGCTAAGTCGCCAGAAATATTTTGATTTCTTCAATCAAGTTAAGAAACCGCTCTAGTGACAACCCACGACTTAGCCACCTTACTTCAGTGTAAAACAGGAGATCACCATATTCGCTTTCAATATCCTCGAGAAATTGTGTGAATTGTCGGTGATTGAGACCTCGTGATTTTATAAAGTTTACAGTAGGTACTACAACTTTCATCACATTTTCAAATCCCAATAATTTTGAACAGAGGGCCTCTCGACGTATAATGCAATGAAACTGCATTAATTCCTTGGTATCTATGTTTTTAGTTTGTAAATACTCTTTTAACATAGTTATTATCCCACATTTACTTCCAACCATTGAAGGTGCTCCGTCAGTCGTAATTCCAGATAATTTCGTTAAATCCAAACCCATTATAGAACATTTTTCCAGAAGAGCTTTGAGCATGTCACTCCCCTTGGTTTGACTTGTCAAAGAACTCATACCAATCAGTTCTTCACTCACTTCAAAATTTTGCGTTACACCTCGTAAAAATATTAAGAGTTGAGCAGTGGAACTTATATCTGTAGATTCGTCGAGTGCTATAGAAAAATACTCAAAACTTTTCGATTTCGTAGCTAATTGCTCTTCTATATTAGCTACTATTGTGGTAAGTCTTCTTTGAACAGTCATCAGATTTAGTTGAATTTTCTCAAACATCTTTACATCTTTCGGATACATTTTTTTGCGGCGATATCTAAACACTGCTTAATCTTGAATTCTTGACAATCTTGAATTGGTTTTGTAAACATAGCTTGCTGGCCTATTAGTTACCTTTGTAAAGTGGAAATTTTTTGCGTTCGATTTTCGCCGGTTAATTTGGTAAAAGTATGATGCTAGATTTCATAATGCCTTTTCACATGATATTCCTTCGGAATAGAAACACTACTCTTGCACATTAAATGGACACTTTTGTTATGCGATGCAAATATCTTGAAACTGTCGATTTTCATCTTCAACCTTACGACTACGTTTTTTACTGAGGCCTGGTTTATCCATATCAAAATTGATATTATATTGTTACGTAGGTAGATGCTAAGTT
Organism: Melolontha melolontha; assembly: GCA_935421215.2. Classification (NCBI taxonomy): domain Eukaryota; kingdom Metazoa; phylum Arthropoda; class Insecta; order Coleoptera; family Scarabaeidae; genus Melolontha; species Melolontha melolontha. The sequence goes on along the minus strand of OW285235.1, from coordinate 201,327,428 downwards.
CGAACGACGAAATATTTATTCTTCACAGATTACAATTCAAACAATATAACGTTCGCTTGTCCGTAGTTAAAACTTAACTGCCCTGATAGCGGGCGATGCATTGTATTTATACGAGTTACCTAACATCGAGAACCTACCACATTGTTCGGGGATAATACCGACGTGTTTCGCGAATCTTCGAGTAATCTAGTTGGTTCGACAGATTTCTAGTCTTGTAACAATATGCTTGGAACGACGAGGAGCATACCTGTCCTAAGTAGTAAACCTGAACAAGAAAGTAGTAGGTACTTAAAGATACATATCTTACTAACAATTACAAAAGTTAGAATAAAATAAAAAGTTAAGAAATATTGATTTGAATGGATTTTTACCTACTTTTGTAGTTTTTCGAACAATTTTTAAAATTCGTTGGCGGACCGCATAAATATCGACAGCGGCCCTTTCCTTATACGAGCCTAAAATCACACGAGTTCGCCCGTTATATATTTTCACATTCGCGCAGAACAAACGGTAAGGTAGGAATAGACTACGCAAATAAGTACAACGAATTTTATTTGTACTTGAGAAATATAAGAACTGTATTCGCAATAACAAGAAAACTAATAACAAAAGAAAGCATGAAAACATAAAATAGTTGAATCCTAAATTTTATGTAACTAATGTCGATTCCAAATAAGAATGGACCAAAATGGTGCTGCAATCTGAGTATAATTTACACAGGAATTTCAAAAAAGTAGATCATATGGTTGGTTTCATATGTGAGGTTATACAAATGTCCCGTATCGTTATGCTCAAATTTTAGGAGTGTAAAGTAAACTTCATTTCAAGTAACAAAAACGCAAAACTTGTATATCCATTTTTATTTGTTTCAAAGTTACAGATCTATGAATGTGATTGTCAGATCATGAAAAAAAATGTAATCCTAAAGTCAATACAAACTGATTGTATTTAAAAAAAGTTGTACGCTTCAATAACAGGCCTGTGATTGTTAACGTCGCATTATAAAATGTTATCTTAAAATAAATAAACACGTGTCGTAATGCATACAGTAATTTCTTGGAGATCTACAAAAAAGAGTACTGGAAATTGATTTGTGATAAAGAAGGTTCTTAATTATTTCGTAAGTGCTGAACCATGAATATCATACAATAAACAAATGTTCAGATGACTGTTAACATTGCATTTTTTAATAAAGGATTACATTACGTTTCAGTTCATACAACAGCTTATTAGTGAGTGGACACTTTTTCTTTATTCAAAATGCCTTACGGATTTTCTTCTCAAGGGTATGCGGACATGCATTTTGTGTATGGCTACTGTAATGGTACTGCACGTCAAGCAGTTATTGAATACCGACATCGGTTTCCCGATAGGCGCATTCCTCATTACAGAACGTTTCTGGAAGTACACAGACAATTTTGGAAATGCGGACTGCGTGATTATCTTTTCGACAAAGGAGTAAATTTGCTAGCAGACTTAGAACAAGAAGCAGTAGCTATTGTTACAAGGGATCCAACTCTCGTATGTCGAATCGCTAGACAACTAGGAGTGCCACGACCGACAATTTGGCGAATTTTAAAACGTGAGGGCTTATATCCATATCACTATTGCAGGGGACACGGTTTGCTTGAGGCAGACCACTATGCTCGTCTAGTTTATTCTATCTGGATATTGAGACAGTCACGGCTTCATTTTAATTTCTGCAGAATAGTCCTTTGGACAGATGAATCTACGTTCACGAGAAGTGGTGTTACAAATCTGAGACACCTGCACAGGTGGTCATCAGAAAATCCCAACACTATACGCCCATCTAAATTTCAACATGAATTTTCTATTAACGTTTGGGCGGCCCTAATCGATGACTTGTTGATTGGTCCTGTCGTTCTTTCTGGGTGGTTAAATGCGGAGAATTACCTTCAATTTCTTATTGACGAACTGCGAGGTCTTTTAGAGAATGTTCGGCGAGACATGTGGTTTGACATGGATGGGGCACCACCACATATCGGAATTGCTGTCCGAAATTGGGTTAACGTCAATTATCCAAGATGGATTGGTCGAGGTGGTCCTGTTGCATGGCCACCCAGCTCACCCGATCTTCTTTTATTTATGGGGGTACATGAAAAATTTAGTCTACGCGCAAGTTTCGAACACAAGAGAAGAGTTGTTGGATCGTATTCACCTGGCTACCGAGCAAATCCGACAAAACAAGTATGAAATTCGGATAAGTACTTCTTCTGTTGGCTTACGGGCACAAGCCTGCATTCAACAAGGAGGTGGACATTTCGAAAATATTATTAATTGAACTTTTTTAAATAAAATCAGTTTTTATTGACTTTAGGATTACATTTTTTTTCATGATCTGACAATCACATTCATAGATCTGTAACTTTGAAACAAATAAAAATGTGTATATAACAACATAATTTGAAACATACTTGAGTGGGTAAAACCTCACTAAATTTGTATAATACAAAAGTATTTTTAATAATATAAAAAATATTATGAAAAATGGGGTGTGAAGAACACAATACAAGTTCATTTATGTTTTTTTGAATGTATCTTCTCCAAAGACGTAGATACGTATTTCACATTTCTACATGTTCGTCGGTACGCTCCTGTTGGAGAAGAGACACATTCAAAACAAACATAACTACGTTACTATCTAGCCGAAATTATTCAGATAGAGCGTGAAGGAATATTCAACGATATCTATATAATAACAGCCGAAGTAGACGTGTTTCTTATAGTCGGTAACCAACCGTATCTATAAAAAACTGTATTCTCGTGTCTTCACTACTTGTCGGCGTGAGCCGAATGTGTATATAACAACATAATTTGAAACATACTTGAGTGGGTAAACCTCACTGAATTTGTATAATACAAAAGTATTTTTAATAATATAAAAAATATTATTAAAAATGGGTTGTGAAGAACACAATACAAGTTCATTTATGTTTTTTTGAATGTATCTTTTCCAAAGACGTAGATACGTATTTCACATTTCTACATGTTCGTCGGTACGCCCCTGTTGGAGAAGAGACACATTCAGAACAAACATAACTACGTTACTATCTAGCCGAAATTATTCAGATAGAGCGTGAAGGAATATTCAACGCTATCTATATAATAACAGCCGAAGTAGACGTGTTTCTTATAGTCGGTAACCACCGTATCTATAAAAAACTGTATTCTCGTGTCTTCACTACTTGTCGGCGTGAGCCGAATGTGTATATAACAACATAATTTGAAACATACTTGAGTGGGTAAAACCTCACTAAATTTGTATAATACAAAAGTATTTTTAATAATATAAAAAATATTCAAAAAGGTTTTGCTTAAGTATGACAATACGTTAAGCACGTATAAAGCGTTTGTACAATATGAAACAAACATGTAAATAATTTACATATCTGTATTGTACATGTACATAGTTACAGATATGTAAATTATTTACATGTTTGTTTCATATTGTATAAAAAATATTATTAAAAATGGGGTGTGAAGAACACAATACAAGTTCATTTATGTTTTTTGAATGTATCTTCTCCAAAGACGTAGATACGTATTTCACATTTCTACATGTTCGTCGGTACGCCCCTTCAAATTATGTTGTTATATACACATTCGGCTCACGCCGACAAGTAATGAAGACACGAGAATACAGTTTTTTATAGATACGGTGGTTACCGACTATAAGAAACACGTCTACTTCGGCTGTTATTATATAGATAGCGTTGAATATTCCTTCACGCTCTATCTGAATAATTTCGGCTAGATAGTAACGTAGTTATGTTTGTTTTGAATGTGTCTCTTCTCCAACAGGGGCGTACCGACGAACATGTAGAAATGTGAAATACGTATCTACGTCTTTGGAGAAGATACATTCAAAAAAACATAAATGAACTTGTATTGTGTTTTTCACACCCCATTTTTAATAATATTTTTTATATTATTAAAAATACTTTTGTATTAAATAAAAATGGATATACAAGTTTTGCGTTTTTGTCACTTGAAATGAAGTCTACTTTACACTCCTAAACTTTGAACATAACGATACGGGACACTTGTATATCTTCTAATCTATATAAAAGATTATTTTTTGACGTTTGTTTATTAACATATTTATTATTAAGAAAGCTTAGTCTTTAATAATGTTATTCAAGCAAGAAGCGGCAATATATACCAATGCAAGGTATTAGACTTATATAAAATATTTCAATCAATATCTTATAATCTGTTATTTATTGTTTGAAGGTGTTGCATCTACAATAAATTTGTGCGTAAATACAGTGAGAATGTGTTAAAATTACCACAGGAGAAATATTTACATCTTACTTTGATTTTACTAGAGAACAAAACTATTGTGTAGATGTGAAACTAATAAATTTAAAGGATTGATGGTGGCAGTGTATTATAATTATCATAAGATTTGTGTATCGTTTAACATTAATGCTCGCTTAACAATTATAGCATTTTACAAAATACAGTTATTTTAATAGTATCTATAATGAGAGAGCAACAAGGAAATTCATTTAACTGCACATCATTTCAAATAATTTAGATAAAAAAATTTATATATCTAAAAAAGGTATTTATTTAAAAATATTTTCATTTTATAAAAATAAGTAAGTACATATTAAAAAGGGCAAAACAGCAGTTTAGCACCCAAAGATAGGTAAAACGTAAGCATTTTTCCACTTTCAGTATTTGTTAAACGTGTGTTAGTTCCTTTATTCCAAGTTATGGCTGATTAATACTTACTTTTTTGCTTATGTATGGGATGAATTGCTGCTATCGTACAATGATTTTTTTTTGCTTTTAGCAGAAATATGGTTTGATTAAGATTTTAACTTTAATGACGTCTCCATAATATAATATCATTTAATTCAATTAAGATATTGTTTCGTGTGCTTTTTCCCAGTTGAATCAAAGTTTCTTTGGAATTCTCCAAAGCGATGTTCATTTTAAAGGAGGTAAACTGGCATCACCTTTAATAGCTTCACAAGTCGGTAACTTATGTTTAAAGAAAAATGAATGCACGTGTTTTCTAATCGTTCTTTTTGATACTTCATCCAATTTATTGTAAGCATCCGGCAACTTCGTTTTCTTAAAGGAGAATGTGTAACTCCAGACATTTCAATTTCCTTAATAATGTCAAACATAGTATTCCTGCTAATCCCTACTTTCCTTGACTTTTGAAGAACAGCAGCAGTTTTGGACATATTAGCTTGGTTCTTAAAATACACATGATAAGCCATCTGCCTCTCTCCACTTTTTACATATTTTTATTTACTATTTTTTGATGGACCTAGTAAAGCTGCGTCATCCATGCTCTAAAACGTTCGCGATTATATAAATTAAAGAAATTAATGAAAATGATAAAATATCTTTAGAAAATGAGATTCTCACTTCATAATCTCTATAAAGAACTATTTTTAACGAATATTAATATTAAATAGCACAATAAACAATTACTAAAACACGCAATTGACTAGCGCTGGCGGAAATACTGATCAGTATTGACAGCAAAAAGAAAATTTGACAGAACAAAATAAATTTGATTTAGCCAAGCACAAGTTCTTATTTTAAGCCCTATCTTTCCCAATGGTTGATTCTTATTTGGAATGTCACATAGTATACACTGATTTGTAAAGCCAGTTACCAATGTGTTACGTCACCTCTATTTTTCAAAACAGCATTTATTCGTCGAGGCATAGTGTCTACAATACTCTTGTAGTCTTCTAGACAAAAAGGTCCCATATTTCTTGGAGACGATGGCGCAATGACTGAATTGATCGGGACTACTCGAGAGGTAACTTAGGATGGAAATATCGTTTTCCGACATCCAGGATTTCACACGTTTGCTGTATGGCAGGCGGCGCCATCTTGGTAGAAGATAAATTCCCGGTTAGCTAATTGCAGAAACTCGATTCATGGGAGAAGGCTCTGATTTAAAATGGCCATGGATTTTTCTGCGTTTACGGTGTCTTCAATAAAGTGAGGCCTACCAACGCCATTGCCGGACATAGAGCCCCACACCATAATTGAAGCGGGAAACTTTACCTTTTGCCGAAGGCAGCTCAAATTTTGATTCGTCGCTCCAAATAGCCGACCTCCACTGCTCTAAGGTCCAGTTTTTATGTGTTTTGGCCCACAGTAACCGGTGTTTGAATGAGTAGGGTCTTTTTATCTAATAACAAGCATGCATTGATATACAAAACTAAAATTACCTTATAAAAATTGATTCCAATCTTCTTAAGTGCCTTCGTTCAACTTAATTTAGAATACTGCCTGCCTGTCGCTTCATTCCATAGAACTGTTAATGCCCTGTAATTGGCACAAAATTCTTAATTCTGCAGCACGCCAGTATAATACGATGTTAAATAATGACTATTAAGTTTAATTTCCAGAACTAATATAAATATGCAAATCAAGTTCCACAATTTATTTAATGTCACTTTGGCTATTAAAGTAACAGTTCACATTTTTGATGTGTTTACGATTCATAAAGCCCTCACTGCAGGGGGTGCTATAAAAGTACTTACCTGCTATTTAGTAAAATTAAGATAAGTTGAAACGAACCCTCCTTACATTTCTATAATCGGCAGATTTCTAATAGAGTGAATCTAAATTCATAATAAGTGACAGAAATATGTATTTCATTCTGTTTTTGTTATTCAAATTATTCAATTTCAAGTTTTCCTATACATGGTAGAGATTTTGTTAATATTTTTAAATTATTTACATAATTTTTTAAAATAGTATATTAGATATGGTCTTTAATTTGTTTTAAATACACAGTTAGTTGAAAGAAAGTGCTAATGGTATTGTCTGTCTTGTTATTATACCGTGTCTACGTATTGGTGTAATTAACAACATTTAAAATTCATGAAATTCTAGACAAAGTCATTAAATTATAATTATATTTGCAAATCCAAAGTAGTGTATGTACTAAAGGATAAATTATTTTGAGTTAATTTACATGTTATACGAGGGAAAGTATTTACTAAAATTAGGATTTGTTGCAATATAATATTAGAAATTTAAAGTTATTAATGCCTGCATAATAATAATGATTATTTTCTGCTTTATGTTCTACAAAGAATTCAAATAAATTTTACCTCAAAGTAGCCCTTGGAAATTATGATTATGTCTTAGCTTGTTACTAATTTTAATAGAAATTTTGTTGGTTATGAGACTTATGAGATGAGATATTTGATTGAAATGACAAATGTCAAAATAATAAAACGAACATTTTTAAGTGAATGAAATATATTTATGATGAAATGTGTTTATTTCCAACAAACAAGCAAAATTTTATAAAAATTGTTCAAAGTGTCCACCACCTTGTTCCAAACATTTCTCACATCTTCTTCTAATGGAGGAAAAAGTGTTTTGTAGTATCGCTTTGTCAATTCCATTAATTCTTTCAGCAATTCTGATTTGAAGGCCTGCAAGATCAGGTATCTGTACTTGATAAATTGAGTTCTTTAAGAATGGCCATAAAAAGAAATCACATGGGGTAATGTCACAAGATCTTGGTGGAAATTCATGTTCAGTGTTTAAACTTATCAACCGATTTTGAAAAAATTGCTGCAGAATATTAATTGTTTCACCTGCTGTGTGTGCTCTAGCTCCGTCTTGTTGAAAGTAACCCTGTGTTATTTCTTCGTCGTCAAGCTGTTCGATAAATGGCATAATAATTTCTTGTCGATACCTTTCTCCTGTTAAGGTTCCGTTAAAAAAAATAGGGCCAATAATTCTCCTTCGACTAATCGCACACCATACACCAATTTTCTGCGGATGAAGTGCGGTTTCAACAAAAAAATTATGTGGTTTCTCATTAGTCCACATCCTCATATTTTGTGAGTTCACATATCCATTCAGATAAAACCATGACTCATCAGAAAAAAAGGTTTTGTCAAGAAGGTCATTATCAAAATTATTTAAGAACCACTGACTAAACGTTATTCTTCTGGGATAGTCGATTTCCTTGATTTCTTGATAACAGGTCATGTGATATGGAAATAAATGTAAGTCCTTTTTCATGACATGTGCCAATTGACACACCCACTTGTTGTGATAATGCTCGTACGGAAGTTCTTGGTGCATTATTTATAATTTCTCTTACATTATTAACTAGCTCTTCTGTACGCTTTTTCGCCCGACCTGCGCCTTCTTTCTGTTTAACACTCCCTGTTTCTCTGAAAACCATAACGGAATGTGTCACTGTGTGCCGAAAACTGTCATAATCAAAGATGACGTTAGGGAACTCATTTCTAAATTCTTCTAAACAATCTTGAAGAGAATACTGCCATTGTCCGTCAATCTTACGTCCGTTTCGAAAATAAGATTCTAGCATGAATGATTTGTGTTGTATAGTAAAAACCATGTTAAATCAATTTTAAATTAAAAAGCAATTTTTGTCAACTATGCATCTGTCTAATTGACAACTAATGCAAATTTAAATTATTAATAATCATACGTTTTTAAAGGAATGGCCTACTAGAGGCAAAGCTTATTTGAACGCTTTTTATAAATAAGTAATTGCTTATAATGTTATTAAGGTATATACAAGTGCCCCAGAACTCGGGCCCCAGAAAAAACTGACAAATGTTGACAACACTCTACATCCCAAAAATGCAAACGCAGAAAAATTAATTGCTTACATAACAGAATTGTGAGATGTTTAAAATCCACCAATTCTAGAAACGGCACTTCAGGTGCTAATGTGAATAAAATCGGTTGCTAAGTTTATATTATCACATCGTCAGAATGACATGCCTGTCAAAGTCTCAACATCAACATGTTAGGTTAAGGCAGATGTCATTCAAGATGTTACTTACACTCGCCATCATATTAATCTATTTTTTTTTTAAGGAAACAAATGGTGGTTCTGAAAAGAATCTTGTTTATTCTAATTCACGCACAGGAGAAAAGGTATAACATAATAATAATAACTAATAACTAAAGGCCGGATTATATGCGAAAAAAAACTGAAAATATGCGCATAAATATGAAGATGCTCTAGCCTAAATATGTACTTTCTTATGAAAAATATGCAGGTATAAAAAATACGAGGAATGTTAGAAAATGGAATACTGTAGAAAAAAATATTCTATTATGTTTACTACAAGTTTATTTAGAACATTTTACAACATAATTAACTATGAAAATAATATACAATTACATATTTCTCCAAGTTTTCAACAGAAAAATTGTGACGCTTGTCTGAAAACATGTATTTATTCACCGTGTGTATAAAATATCGCAAAAGCTACACGTAGCGACATTCTTCGTTCGGTTCTGAATAAAAAATCTTAATGTCAAAATGTCGCATTATGGCTTCGTAAATGTCAAAATTTTACAGGAATGATTTTGATTGAAATCACTTTGAAACACAAACTTATTGTTCTACAACGTTGCCAAATGTGTTTTTCGTGGAAGTACGTTAATGAATAAATGTTAAAAACAAGCTTTTATATCAAAAAGAAAACGTTTACGAAATAATGCTAGTAAAAATTTTTTCTTTAAACTAAATTGCATCTATCTCTATTAACAGATATCGAAGAGCAAAGGTTAGTTACACACTAAAAGTCTGAACTTCAAGAACCCCGTGAAAACAAACGAAGCATGATACGACATTTTAACATTAAGATTTTATATTCAAAACCAAACGAAGAACGTCGCTGCGTGTAGCTTTTGCGACAATTTATACACACGTTACATATTGAAAAGGTTCGTTCTACATCGACGCTTGTTATAGGAGCATACTTCAAATTGGAAATATCATCTATTGTCAACTCAATATTTTCTACTGAATCACCACACAAGATTTTAGCAATGTCCTTTAGCTTTTTAAAACCCTCATTTTTTCCTATTACACTTAAAAAATGTTCACCCACTCCTCTTTAAACATCAAAGCATGGCTTTTCAAATTTGTTTATTATTTCAACCTTCTCGATTAGCGTCTGGGCGTCTATCACAGGTTGTACATCCCTATCAAGCCTTCAACCACGTTCCCCATCGTGTGATTACTGATTGAAGAGGAAGCGGAATACCTGGTAGATGTTGTTTGTAAAACTGAACTCGTAATGGGGCCTTTAAAAATACTTTCTGAACACTACTAATTAAAGTATTTACTAAGGGAAAATTGTTTCTGATTTCTTCTGCAACATGATTTAGTCCGTGCGCCAAGCAAGTCGTGTGAATTAAATTTGAGTAAAAGATTTTCAAGTTGAAAGCTGCCTTCACCATGTATGGTGCAGCATCCGTTAAAAACCGTAAAATTTTCTCTGTTGGAATCGATTCCGGTAAGAAGAAAGTTGACAGTTCTTCCTGTATAAACCTTGTTATTGTCAAATTATTTGGCTTTTCCAACTATTTGGATGAAATTAAATAAGTTTTTGCTGGAAGGATACCAATCATTAAATGAACTATGTATCGGCCCACACTATCAGACGATTATATAAAGATAATTGTTTGCAACAACCTTCTTAATGCTATTCGTTGTTTCTGCATAGATACAGCGAATCTAATTTTTTCTTAACATGCTCTCGTCGGGAATGTTATATTTGCTGACGTACTTTTGCAAAAATAACTTGACATTTAAATTGTTTAATTTATGTAGTGGAATATCTGCCGACACAAATATTTGACACAAATCTTTATTAAATTGTTCTACCGATTTTTTGGAAGTTGATGGCAAACATTGTGGTAATGTTTGCTGACTCTTCTTCGCCAATTTTATCTTTGTTAGTTTTGCAACATGAGATGGAGTTTTCATATGTTGGTCGACTTTCTCTCACTTGTAATCTGCAAAAAAAAATATCACATCATGGGTTGTTTTCTTATAAAATAATTCTTACTAAAAGATACAGGAATAATTAAAAACGTAATTAATTAATTAATTAATAAGAAGAAATAAACAAAATTTTACTCACAGTCTTGCAGCATGCTACGCAAAACACTTTTTCTGCATCCATACGCAATTCTGAATAAGGTGCAATCTATCCAGGCACAGTCACTATTTTCGGCATTTTTGCTATTATATATCACAACTCACAAGTTTACACTTCGAAAAGTCAACGTAAAATGACGTTTAAAATAAATTTACTTTCGAATATGGGAATAAATTTCTCCGAATAGCAAAGAAACACATATACTCCTAATTTTCTGGTAAAATGGATTTTTGTATTTATTCAGTTTTAAGGTGTTAGCTTTTCCTGGAATTTTGTCTCGTCCTGGATGCATGGGAAGAGCATTAATAAATTTTTGGAGACGCTTATCGGAAAAGTAACGGGAAGAGACGTAATAAAATGCTATTTTTAATTTAAAAGGAGTTGTTTAATTTTTGTTTGCTTGTTAAATCCACGACATATTTTTAGTAATGCCTATAATAAATTTGATTAAGTAAATAAATAAAACTCGGATACTTAAAATATGCAAAAATGCTGAATTACATTCAAATAATATACAAAATGCATATATTATGAAAATTTGCAAATTTATGCAAACTACATATAATCCGGAAAAAAAACATTAACAACAAAAACGGATGAGACTCAATTAAAAGTCGATTCGCTGATTCGAGAAGATGGTCGGTTTAAAATACGGGAAATTGCTTTACTGACCGGCATTCCTAAAAGCTCTGTTCATGAAATCGTATCTGAATTACGCTATCGAAAAATATCCGCGAGATGGGTACCAAAACTGTTAACCGACCAACACAAAATGCAACGAATGGCTGCAGTAATGGAACTTTTAATGCGCTATCGTAAGGAAAACGAATTTTTAGAGTCCTATAGTTACAGGAGACGAAACGTGGATATACCACCATACCCCCGAATCAAAAAAAAATCAAAGTTCTGTAGTCTGCAAAAAAGACAATGGCAACTGTGTTCTGGGATATGCAAGGCATTTTGCTCATAGAGTTTTTACCAACCCATTCGCCAGAAACAAAGAGGAACGTTGACGAAAGGAATCAGGTTTTTGCATGACATTACAAGACCGCACACCTCAAATCAGGCTTGGCTTCAGAAACAGAATTGGGAAGTTATTGTTCATCCGCCCCATAGTCTAATTTTTATTTGTTTGGGTCGTTGAAAGTTCATTTGTCGGGTAAAAGATTTGAAGATGACGACGAACTTCAAGATGAAGTACGGCAGTATTTTAGAAATTTGGATCGCACCTTTTACGAAGAGGGTATACAGAAGCTTGTGCTTCTCTGGGATAAGTGCCTTAACCTTGGCGACGATTATGTTTAAATGTAGCTAACAGTTCACGCTTTTACGTAGTGTATGTTTGATTTCTATAAATAATGTCATTTACAAATGTATCTTAGTAACCGGACATTCCTCGTATATTGTTTTATTTATAAATAGATTAAAGTTAGTTTAAATAGTGTGTTTATTTATTTCTATTTGTTACTATTGCTCTTAGAAAAATACAATTTTTTATTATTATTGTTCCTTTTCTGTGTGTTCCACGTACAAAATTTTTGTATTCATTGCATGTATGTTTACCTTTTTATAACTTTCTCATAACATTTACAACACATTGTCCTATTTTTTCGTTTAGTTTGTGAAAATCGTCTGCTTTTACACCACAAGCTTTTATAGATTTCTTTATAGAATTCCGCCTTTTGCACAGGTTACTTTATATTTGGCGAGACTAAATATTTAAATAAATCTACGACGATATAATCGAGTCTTATTTTTCTTATTTCACTTCATGCATATTCATAACTAGAGCTGAGGATGTTTGCGGTACGGCAGGACCGTATGTAGTGCATCCCCACCAGCGTATAAACATGATGCAGCGAAACACTTTAGTTAGTCGTGAACTGACAACGTGATCGTGTGTTGTCTTGAGCTCTATTTAATAAGTATGACGGACGTGCCCAAGCCAAGAAAGCGCCCATTGTATAACGACGTGAAGAAATTTATCCGAGACTTTCCCGATTTGTATTATAATGGAGCAAAAGTGGTTTGTAAATTATGCGATAAACAGTTACTTTACTGGGACAAATACGACTGTAAAAGACATGTTGAAAGAGTACACCACAAAGACAAAAAAAATAATGTGCTGTCTAAAACGCAATTCATTTTCGATTTATTGACAATGCTACTCGTCTGCGATGTGCCAGTTCACCTGCTAGATAAAAAAGCCTTTCACGACTTTTGGAATAAATACAATTCCAACAAAAAGCTACCGTCACGGAGAACGTTACTCACCTATTTACCAATTGTGCGTGAGGACATTGAAAACAGAATGAAAGCAGTAGTAAATGATAAACAGTTATGGGTATGTGTCGACGAAACGACAGATCGAAAAAAACATTCTATTGTGAATATTATAGTGCGTGTACTAGATCCTGTCAAATCAACATTTCCCATTTTATTAGCCAGCAAAAGATTGGAAAAGTGCACTAGCGAAGTAATTACGGAGGTAGTGCTCGATACGCTACAAAAATTTCAAGTTTCAACTAATCAACTCCTGATGTTTATGAGCGATGGTGCTGCGACAATGCGTTCTGTAGGTCGTTCTCTTAAAGCAGATTGTGAGAGACTTTTGCATGTGACATGTAAAGTTCATGCTTTACACCTTGTGGCACAAACTATTCGGCAATGTTATCCAGAGGTGGATGCATTAATAGCAACCACAAAAAAAGTGTTTCTAAAATCTCCCAAACGAATTCGAGAGTTTCACAGTCGGTGCCCTGGTATTCCCGAACCACCAGAGCCAATCCTTACACGTTGGGGAAGTTGGTTAAAGGCGGCATTTTATTATGCCAAGTATTTCCAACAAATAAAATCTGTGGTTCTACAATTCAATCCTGCCGAAGCTGTAGCCATTAAGGAAAGCCAGAGACTCTTTCAAAACCCTTCCCTTGATGCAGATTTACAAACTATTTATAACAATCATATAGGATTGTTTAACGCAATCGAGAAATTTCAAAATACTGCATTATCGTTAGCGGAGTCACTGCAAATACTGGACGATGTACACGCCCAGCTATGCGCAGTAAATGACAACAAAAATGTTAATGTAATAGAAAAGTTCGAGAGTGTGATAAACAATGATTTTGATTTTACCAGATTAAAACAAATTAGTAATGGTGCAAGTGTAGATTCGGTTTCTATCTATAAAGATTATTTTAATTGTGCGTGTGTTACATCCGTAGATGTCGAGCGGTCTTTCTCAAAATATAAAAAAAATTATTCATCACGGCGTACATCGCTCACCGCTACAAATATGGAAACGTATCTAATGCTACAAACTTACTGCAAGTCTTATCCACTTGGCGCTATGCTATAATAATCGTAAATAAGGTAAGTGTGTTATTTATATACAGTACACATAACTGACATAACCTAAGTGATATAAATAGCGAATGCATGTAAAGCAATAAAATCACGCATGCATCACCGATCGAAACAAGGTATTCGTATATTCGATATATTCGTATATTCGTATATTCGATATTCGTGCGTTTAACTGAATACTAATCCTGGCACACCGCAAACATCCCCAGCTCTATCATAACTCATAACTAGAGTGGACCAATTCGGAGCGAAAGCAGAGGCGTGACTAACGAATTGGTTCCCGCATTCGAAACATTATTAATATCTAGAGATATACTATCACGAGCGGTGCTGTTATTATGTTATTAAGTAACATAATAAGTTATTATATTACTTAATACTACATATTTGTATTATATTTTGTTTATTTTAGTTCCAATTTACAGTGGTGTATTGTGTATTGTGCATTCTATAGAACAGGAAAGTGTTTTATATTTATATGAATATGAATATCACCTATATTTCTCTCAACACTGCTTTATAGAAATTATGTGTAATTTCTATAAAGCAGTTCTAAGTTCTAACATATTTACACAGAAGAATTCTTCAACTGCTCTCATAACCTCGTCATCGCTATTAAATTTGGTCCCCCGAAGACTTCCCTTTAGTTTTGGAAATAAATAAAAATCACTAGGAGCTAGGTCAGGTGACTATGGTGGATGGTCAATCAGCTATAAACCTGCATTGTTAATTGCACTTAACGAAACAAAGCTCTTGGCACAGATGCATTTCGCTCTTAGTAGTGTGTATATTACCATTGATGTAATTGAACAGTATATTAAAGTTTCTGTATTACCACAATATATTAACTTCGTAAGTATCTACTACTTTTACTGTACTTGGAATTAATACATACTCGCTTTTGTTTATTGAACTACAGTTGTAGTGTATATTTGTACAATACATTCATTACAAATAGGAGTAAATATTTTGTTCTCTGTACAACAATATTTTTCTAAGTGTAGATTTTATTGCGGTCCTGAATCAGTATTGTCATTACTTTCTCTATTTGATTAATGACGTATCAGAATAAAAACGGCATTCCACAATTACAATATTGAATTAAAGTTGTGTAATTTAGTTTGAATGTAAAATCGATGAATGGGAAATGTTTTGTTTAAAATTTAACGCGATTTACTTTCTCTCGAGTCAAGTATGATTGAGCGTGTAAAGCGACTATTAAATAATGCAATTTTATTGTATTTGGTATTCGTGTATAAATACTATTGAAGAAACAAAAGAGGCTAAATTAAACGAGTTCTATTAGGGTTCGATATGTTACAATAAACTTACTAATTTTAATGCCTTTTAGGAATTAATATTTTATATTATTTGAATTTGAAGCTTTATTATCATCGAAGATAGAAGCGGACGGGGGATGATATCTTCAAATGTGAATTTCGGCGTATGCGAAGAATTCTTAAGGATAATATAGTTACGGCCTATCAAAATTATATTGATTGTATTCAGCATTCCCTTCTGGATAAACCTAAATCTTATTGGAGCTTTGTAAGATCCAAACGTGATAGCTCCCGAATTCCTGGTAAACTCTATAACGGCGATTCTGAATTCGACGACTCTCAGCGGATTGTTGATGCTTTTGCATCAGCTTTCTCTGATATATTCTTGCCAGGTGCTATCAGTGGTGGTATTCAAGTACTGCATACAAATTTGCCATCATTGAATATTCGGAGTGATGTACTGAATTAACTAAAAAAAAATCAAAGAATACTTTCACCTCCGGGCATGATAGCATTCCCAGCTTCCTTCTTTGTGATTGTGCATCAATATTTGCTAAGCCTCTTTGCAGGATATTTAATTTATCGCTACAAACATCTGTCTTCCCTGTTATCTGGAAAGTTGCCAGTGTATGTCCTGTACATAAAAAAGGAGATAACTCTGATGTTAATAATTACAGGCCCATATCAATCCTACCCAACTATGCAAAGGTGTATGAGGCTATACTATATGACCATATTTACTCTAACATCAAATCATTCCTGACGCCAAATCAACATAGTTTTATGTCTAAAAGGCCTACCACTTCAAACCTCGCCCTTTTGTCTCAGGCTGTATGCGAAACACTTGACAGGGGAGAGCAGATGGACGTCTTTACACTGACTTTTCTCGTGCCTTCGATACCATTGACCATACTGCTCTCCTGGGTAAAATGAGTTTGTTCGGATTCAGCAACTTACTAATAATGCTCTTCACTTCTTACCTTACTGATAGAAGGAATTTTGTATACTATAATGGCTACGAATCTAGAACGTACTTTTCTACTTCCGGAGTGCCCCAGGGTTCCAATCTTGGATCGTTGTTATTTAACATCTTTGTTAATGATTTAATAAGCTCTATTAATTGTCGTGTTTTGGCTTATGCGGACGATTTAAAAAATGTTCATCGAATTGGTGGTGCTCAAGATGCTGCCCTTCTTCAAGAGAACCTAGATCGTGTCACAAATTGGTGCTCTTCAAACGAATCAAATTTAAACATCGACAAATGCTGTTTCATATCTTTCACCAGAAAACCCAATAGATATCTATCCAATTTTTCTATTAACAATATTGCAATCAACCGAAAAACACATGTCAATGATCTTGGAGTCATTTTTGATGAAAAGCTGACTTTCGCTGATCATGTTTCCCAAGTCACTACGTCAGCATATCGATCATTGGGTTTCATTATCCGTACGTGTAAGGACTTCGACAACATAGCTTCACTCAAGTCTCTTTTTTATGCGCTAGTTGTTAGCAAGTTAGAATATGCCGTTGTCGTGTGGTATCCAATATATGACTGCTATATTAATGCAGTTGAATCCATACAGCGCAAGTTTCTAAAGTATTTAAGTTATGAAGTTGACGGAGCGTACCCTCCTCGTGGTTTGGACTACAGGTTACTCTTGGATCGTCATGGAGTTGAATCGCTGGAAGCAAGACGACACCTAATTAGTTCAAATTTTTCAAATTTATCAAAAATGTAATTCTTTATAAGATCGATTCAGCTGATTTGCTTTCAAAAGTGAATTTTCGAGTACCTCGTCCAAACTCACGAGTGAATGAAGTGCTTCTACTTCCAACGGCTAGAACAAATATATTGCCGAGGGCTCCCATGTTGCATTTTGCCAAGAACTTCAACAGTTTAAATAATTTTTCTGCAGACATGTTTCGTTAATTTGTTTCTTTGTTGAATGTTTTTTTCTCTTTTCTTTAATATTTAGGCAGTTTGATTATATTATTGAATTACACTTTGTTTTTAATTCTTTTTCACATATGTATTATAATTATTATTTGTTTATGTTGTCTGTATTGGGGTTAATAAATATTATTATGATTATTATTATTAAGGTGACCTACAATAACAAAATGAATAGTATTCTTATTGTATATCTCCGTTTAAGTTCGTTCTGTTGTCGATCGTTACAATTTTTCGATTAAAGGTCTTAAATGCACGTAAAGCACACATCTTGCATGCTCTTTTAATATATCAGCTTTAAGAATTTACAAGTATAAATTTATATAAATAAACAGCTGACTCATGTTATCGAACCCTTATCATACCAAACATCGCTTTTATAAAAATTAACATTGCCGCCTTCGAATACAATGGGGCATTTTGAATCCGACATTCGTATTTAAATTTCTCTAATAAAAAAAAACATTCTCGTAATAGACATGTAATCTTAGTACGATTTTTAAAATGGGTTTGTAAATAAATCTAACACACATCTTAATTTTTAATTACATATTTACTTCAATCTATAAAAAGCTGATGTTGTACGAGGTATTGATGTTAGCATACAGGATATTATATCTTTTATAACATCGAGCGCTGTTACGTATGTAAACATACGGTGTGTGTTCAATAGAGGTACTACTTATTTACATTTTGAATATTTTGAATTCATTGGCAGCACATATTCGAATTTTCAAAGGGTTTTTAATTTTGGGGTTCGCGTCGTATTGCCTCACAATATTTTGGATTCATATTCTATATAATAAATATGAATCCGAAATACATCTTTCCATTTTTCATCCCCTTTTTTACCTTGCGGTGTAGGGGACATTTTTCATACGTTGTCTTTTTATTTCAAAGACAGCCTGTATAATATCCGTACATTTATACGTATCGGGAAAGAGAAACGCACACATTAATCTACTATACAGCATTAATTATAGAGATTGTTAACACAGTCACATGAGCGTGTCGCATCTGGTATAGTGTCGAAGATTTTGTGTTGCAATTTCATCGCTTATCGATTGTTCTCTGGCAATCAGCGAGTCCTTTTGTCGATTATTTTGCATGCGTGGGTAAAAATAATGGGAAATCGTGCTTCACATTCTTCTTTCAGTTTTCCCTTCTATTATGTAACCGATATATATATATATATATATATATATATATATATATATATATACATACATATATGACATACGTATATATTCCTAAGGATAGGATGATTTGACATTTTTGCGTGGTGTAGGGGGGTCACGGTTGTGTTTTCCGTTACTTTTCTGTTACTGATAGTCATTTTATCTAATGGATGTTTTTGTTTTCTGACTAGGGAACCCGATTGTTAAATGGTTTAGAGGCAACTGAATAAGCTACATTTGTTAGCTTCAATTAATCTTTTCATAATTAAATACAAATTTCAATTAATAATTTAAATGTAAGAGCTGCACATGTACTCATTGCTACAAATCAAATGATTAAAGTGAATTAATTGTTTCCACAATACAGAACTTGAAACGCTTGAGTTAAAGAGGGATGTAATAACGCGAGATCTGCTTCCTCATTTATTTTAGTTTAACTCTGAATATAATTACAATTTACAATTAGATAGTGTACTACCACGTTCATGGAAAACTAGGTCATATTTTGATTGCATTAAATTGGCCCGCGTGAATGTAGATACAAATATAGGTGCCAAATACGCATGTGTCATTTTGTGAGTTTTCATTATTGAATAGCTAAAGCTATTTTTATGCTAAGAGCAATGATTCAAGCCCGATTATATAATTCGATAGACATACGGAAAATTACTAATGAAGTTGGTGTATATAAAAACACAGTACATATTGCGTGCAAAGAAGAGAATTCCAGGGAGTGGAGTCATAAATAGGAATCGGGGAACAGGTCTAAGATTGTTTCAAACATGGATCAAGACAACGACCTAGTAGGTTTTCTGAGGATAAATCCCGTTGAAACAGTTGCAAGAATCACGATTTCCTGGTTCACGTGTTACGGTTCAGCGCAGAATTCGCAAATCTGATTTGAGAAATCATTGAGCTACGAACAAAGTTTGGCTAACGGCCCAAAATAAAGAGCAAAGATTACAATTTGCTCGAGAGTATGTAACACGCCATGATAATTTCTAGGAGAACGTCATGTTTTCTGATGAGAAAACCTTCCAATCCACCCATTTTAAAAGTTTACCGGCCTACTTGAATCCGATATGACCCAGATTATACCAGAAAGATCAACAGAAAGTTTCACAGTTTCAAAGTAAATGTATGGTGCTGGATTAGTACAAGAGGTCCGGGTGTATGCATTATTATAAATGAGATACTAAATGCTGTTGTATACCGCCGAATATTAGAGGAATGTATACTGTCATCTGCTCGCCGTATTTTTGAAGAAAATTGTATTTTTCAAAAGGACAGTTGCCCAGTTTACCGGGCACGCATTTTCCGTGAATACATACAAGAATAGCGAATAAATTTATTACCGTGGTGTTCGAAGAATCCGGACCAGATTCCCGTTGAGAATGTCTGGGAGAAAATGTTAAGACAATTGTGAGATAACACAACTTCAGACCACGAAATGTTGGCGAATTAGAACAGAAAATATCTGAAGTAAGTGCGCAAATTTCACCTGAATTTACTAGACAGTTGGTGTCATCTATGCCCAGACGATTGCTAAAAGTTATACAATTTAACCCTAGGACTACCGAGCGGGTCCAATGGACCCGAAACGATTTCTAACCATTGTTTTATCGTACTTATGGTTGGGCTAATTTACTGGTATTAATAGACTTTTTAAGTACGAGTTAGAGCTTTAAAATTTTGACAAAAAAAATATTTTAGAAACAATGGTTTTGGCAGTATAAAAATACTTTCGCGATTTACCAACCAGGTCCGTTGGACTCATATGTCGTTTACTGTATAAATGTAGGTAAAGCGAGTGTGTTTTACAATGTTAGTGGTTCGCTTATAAATTCCGGACTTCCCCGCTGCTGATAAACCTTTCTTGGCATTCCCCGATGTATACATTATGCGGATTTTGGGGGGAATCTGTGTAGTGTTACTTTGTTACTGTGAATAAGACAAAATTTATATTTTGTTCAGTTGTGATGTGCGATTTGATATTTTAGCATCATTTTTTATCAATTGTCAGGTAGTTATTTCTGAATCTTTTATTGCGGCTATTTTTTACTTTGCGTTTTACTCATTGCGGAAAATGGATCGTAGAAATAAGGAATACCTTACACAAAAAACAGCTAGAGGCGATAGTAGCCGAAATGAGTGACGTTGAATACAATAGCGGATATGAAGCTTCAGACGACGATGGAGAGGTAGATGCAGTCGAAGGCCTCATCGATGGAGGTGATACAAGCACAGCAGAAGAATCAGATAGCGAAGAATCTGCTGAGAGCAGCGATGATGACCACAACAGAAATCCGTCTCGAGCTAATTCTTTTATATCAAAGAACAAACAATTTGTTTGGTACCAAGATCGCATTTTATCTCATCACGGAAGACAACCACGACACGATATTTTACGAGAACGTTCAGGCCCAACACGTTTTGGAAATCGCGAGATCGATACACATGCTTCTTCTTTTTTGATTTATTTTCGTAAACCTCTTCTTGAAATTATCCTAAAGTGGACGAATGAAGAAGGAGAGATTGTTTTCGGTAAAAATTGCATAAAAATGGATGTCCAAGAATTGAAGAAATTTATTGCAGTTTTGATACTAATAGGTGTATACAAATCTTATAATGAGGACATAACACAACTTTGGAGCAAAAACAATAGTCGAATAATCTTTGGTACTATTATCACTCGAAATAGATTTTAAAATATACGTTGTTTACTTAGATTCGACGATGCAGCGGAAAGACGAAGAAAAGTGGCTACAAAATAGCACCAATACGGGAATGCTTTGTGCAATTTCTTTACTTCGTACAATCTTGCAAAGTATTTGTTATAAAAAAAACTAACAATAGTTGGTACGATCCGTAAAAATAAGCCTGAATTGCCATCTTCATTTGCTGATCCAAAAAATCGTCAAGTGTTTTCCATATAGTGTGGTTTTGCAGACGATGCGATGATTATTTCGTATTGCCAAAAGAAACGCAAGCTTGTAACGTTGCTTAGTTATGGAATACTTATTTGCGAGATGCATATGTACCAAATAGGTGTAGGACGGTTGATGACCAGCTTGTAACTTTCAGAGGCAGATGTCCCTTTAGACAATATATTCCATCAAAACCTGGACGATATAGAATAGAATTTTAGGCCATTTGTGATAGCATAACAACCTATGAATGGAAACTGGAAATGTATCCTGGAAAGCAGGGAGAGGAAAGATACAAGAATCAAGGCGAAAATGTAAAATGTTTAGCAGAAGAAATTGAAAACTCTGGAAGGAATGTCACCTGCGACAATTTCTTTACTTCGTACAATCTTGCAAAGTATTTGTTATAAAAGAAACTAACAATAGTTGGTACGATCCGTAAAAATAAGCCTGAATTGCTATCTTCATTTGCTGATCCAAAAAATCGTCAACTGTTTTCCATACAGTTTGTTTTTGTAGACGATGCGATGATTATTTCGTATTGCCCAAAGAAACGCAAGCTTGTAACGTTGCTGAGTACTCTGCACAGTGAGAAAAATGTTGATAATGGCCAAAAAAAGAAACCTCAGGTAATCCGGTACTACAATAAAACAAAAAGTGGCGTAGACGACATGGAAAAAATGATATGATAATACACCGTGAAAAGGATGACGAAGAGATGGCCTCTTGTAGTTCTTTATAACATGATTGACATCAGCGCAATGAACGCATACGTACTATGGAAGCTCTTGAAACCTAATTCAGCTTTTGATTTGAAAAAGAGAAGAAACTTTCTAATTGAGATAGGAAAGGAGCTAGCAGAATATAAGGACCACGAAAAACCAGAAGCTGAAGCATTTACTAGTTCTGAGATTCCAAGAAAGAAGAAGAGATGTGATGTTTGTCCATCTTCAAAAGACAGAAAAACAAGAAAAACTTGTGTACGTCGTAAAATAAATGTATGCTGTGAACACTCAGTAGTTATATGTAAGAAATGTGATAAACCACTTTTACTTTTATGTAAGTCATTTATATATTTTATTTTACAATATTTAGGTCTTATTATTATTACTGCTTCGGTTTATTCTAATGGTCTTTTCTTATGTTGAATAAGATAAAAGTCAAATATAATAATTAGAGAACGGACATTCTTACCACATGACTCGGCGTAATTCAATGAAGTATTTGTTAGTCTTACCCGGCCGTCTGGTCCGTTGCGATTACAATGGACAACAAAGCGATTGTATTCGGAGGATATATTCCATTAAACGCAATCCGCAATTGGAAATGTTTATAAATTTCGCCGAGTACATCCCGACGTAATACAATGAAGTATTTGTGTTTGACTTTCTCGTTAACAATTTACAACGGCTATTGATTCGGAGAACTTAGTCATGTGGTAAGAATGTCCGTTCTCTAATAATAATGCTTACGTTATATTGAATTCAAAATAATCGCCGAATATTAGTTCAAACTCAGCATATAGTAATATGGGTCCAATAGACCCGCGCTGGAAGTAGCGATAGGTCGTTTTCCTGGTAGTCCTAGGGTTAATGGAGAAATGATGAAGTATTAGTAGTTGCATGATTTTCATAATACATATGTAATATATTCCATAAAATTTATTCATTATATTACATTTCTTCCACAAATAGAATTTACAATATACTTAACTTAAATGTATAAACACAAATTTTCTTAGATCATGATTCATGAATTATTATTACGTTTAAAAGTAACATTTCTACGATCTACATGAATGTTACAATACTAAAATTTTTAAAAGCTGTCTAAAACTAAAACAATTTATTGTCCTACTTTTCCATGAACGAGATAGTATATAGTTATGAATAGAGTGGACCAATTTGGAGCGATAGCAGAGGCGTAACTTTCAAACTTACTTAAAATACACTCATTTCTTGCGTCTTCTATCGAACATAGCTGTGCAACATTATTAAATACACAGAATACACTTTCCTGCTGCTATTATACGTGTACACACGATGACCGTGAACAACATACTAAGTAATCGTGAACCAATTCGTTAGTCACGCCTCTGCTTTCCCTCCGGATTGGTCCACTCTAGTTATGAACAAACAACGATTTAGTATTACTGTTAAAAGAAGTAGTTATTATTATTAATATTGTATTTTATTTTTTGTAAATTTATTTAAGAAATTTGTGTTTGCACCTCGTGTATAGTATACAGGTTTATAGAGTATATGTAGTTTTAAGATTTTGTTCATTTGAATTTTATAAATGGTAATTCTATAAATGTAATGGTATCGGTATTTATTAGGCGGCTCATTAAATTTAATCCCTAATTCTGGTTTATTGCATGTAATTGTTACCGTAGTATTTGCAATACTGAAACCGCATTATTCAAATTACAGGAATTTCCATTTATCTGTCAGATAGTTCAAAAATACGTTTTAGTGGCTTTACCTGAAAACACCGCAAGATAATCTTTTCAATGAAAGTGCATATTCTGCAACCTGGTTGCTAGCTAACATTTTTGAAATTATTAACACCTACCGAGGTCACAGAATAAACCTATCAGTTCATAGTTTCATTAGTAAAAATTATTGAAATAAAATAGTAACTCGTGTATGGGCCCCGCGCATTGGCGCACGACGGTGAAAATTATAACTAGAAACACAAACTGGTCGCTTATTGGAGAAGTTAATTTTAGTTCTATAGATTATCGTTACAAAGCGAACATGTGTGGTGGACATGCGCGTATTACAGTTTTATTTCAAACGATCAACGGTGCTGACAAGAATTGATTCCACTGATAGGTTTATACTGTGCCGAGGTTTCGTTATTAATTGCATGGATAGAAAAGTTTAGTATCGATAGTGCCGTTTTTCCCTACTGTAGCCTAGTATTGTCCAGAGTTTCGGTAGCGTCACTTTTGTGTACTTTAGGCTAACTGTGTTAAGAACTATTTCACAACTAAACAATTTAATTTTGTAATTTCGTAATAAGTTCGTAATATCAATAGACACCTAGGAGGTTGGTAATTTAATTCCCGGATGGACGCTGATCTATTGGAGTAACCTGAAATAGAATCAAAAATAAAACAGTATGTTAATAGTTTACAGTCTCACCAATAGATACCGATCAAGCGAAATTAAAACTAAAGTCACTAAATATATAAAGTAACGTAATTCATTGGGCCAATGTGTTAGGGAGAAAAGAACGTTCTTTGGACACAATATGGCGGAATCAGGGTCCAGTTGATTCAGATGTAGTCGGGTGGCTACAAAAGTCATTATATCTGGTAACTCTATCTAGCCAACTTTAGCTGTTAATGTTGTCATTCTAAACACGTAGTGTGCGAATTTTTTCGCCGTCTTTTCCTTTGTTGTTCTTCTTCTTATTATTTTAATTGTTGGGGTAGTGAGAAACACAATTCGCAGTGCCCCGCTGTTGTGTAAGAAATTTCAGTTGAAGAGGAGATAAAATGCGGTTATTATGTTTGCTTACAGGTAATCAAATCTTTGAGTTATTAAGCGGTCAACATGTGTATTTATTTTTATTATTAAATTACTACTAGGTGCTGTAAATGTTCAAAGAATGAGTATTTGGATGGATGTTATAAGTAGAAGTGTTGAATGAAAATTTCAGGATATGTGAATCATAAATTAATACAAAAGTATTTTTAATAATATAAAATATTATTAAAAATGGGATGTGAAGAACACAATACAAGTTATATATTTGTGAATGTATCTCCTCTCCAGAGACGCAGATACGTATTTCACCTTTCTACAGGATCGTCGGTACGCCCCTGCTGGAGAAGAGATACATTCAACCAAACATAACTACCTTGCTATCAAACAGAAATTATTAAGACAGAGCGTGAAAGAATATTCAGCGCTGTCTACATAATAACTACCGAACTAAGCAACGTGTTTCTATAGACGGTAACAACCATATCTATAAAAACTATTATTATCGTGTCTTCACTACTTCACTACTAACAAAATAATTTGAAACATACATGAGTGGGTAAAACCACACCAATTTGTATAATACAAAAGTATTTTTAATAATATAAAATATTATTAAAAATGGGATGTGAAGAACACAATACAAGTTATATATTTGTGAATGTATCTCCTCTCCAGAGACGCAGATACGTATTTCACCTTTCTACAGGATCGTCGGTACGCCCCTGCTGGAGAAGAGATACATTCAACCAAACATAACTACCTTGCTATCAAACAGAAATTATTAAGACAGAGCGTGAAAGAATATTCAGCGCTGTCTACATAATAACTACCGAACTAAGCAACGTGTTTCTATAGACGGTAACAACCATATCTATAAAAACTATTATTATCGTGTCTTCACTACTTCACTACTAACAAAATAATTTGAAACATACATGAGTGGGTAAAACCACACCAATTTGTATAATACAAAAGTATTTTTAATAATATAAAATATTATTAAAAATGGTGTGTGAAGAACACAATACAAGTTATATATTTGTGAATGTATCTCCTCTCCAGAGACGCAGATACGTATTTCACCTTTCTACAGGATCGTCGGTACGCCCCTGCTTTTATATTATTAAAAATACTTTTGTATTATACAAATTGGTGTGGTTTTACCCACTCATGTATGTTTCAAATTATTTTGTTATATACGCATTCGGTTCGCCCGACAAGTAGTGAAGACACGATAATACAGTTTTTATAGATATGGTTGTTACCTTCTATAGAATCACGTTGCTTAGTTCGGCAGTTATTATGTAGACAGCGCTGAATATTCTTTCACGCTCTGTCTTAATAATTTCTGTTTGATAGCAAGGTAGTTATGTTTGGTTGAATGTATCTCTTATCCAGCAGGGGCGTACCGACGATCCTGTAGAAAGGTGAAATACGTAACTGCGTCTCTGGAGAGGAGATACATTCACAAATATATATAACTTGTATTGTGTTCTTCACACCCCATTTTTAATAATATTTTATATTATTAAAAATACTTTTGTATTATACAAATTGGTGTGGTTTTACCCACTCATGTATGTTTCAAATTATTTTGTCATAAATTAATACATGAGCCATAATTTAAACCGAATTTTAGGCATATTTTTCGGAGAATCAATTTGAAATGAAGCGAGTGGACGGTAGAAAATTACGGACACACCTAAACTCGTCCCCAGAAATAAAATTAAGTTAAACTCGTACCTGAAAAAATATAGATAAACTTGTCCCTGAGAAGAGAAGTCCACAAAAATAGCTTCATGAATTCGTCTCTGACTTTATCGCAGTAGGGAATGGGACGTTTCTACGACGCCGGTTCTCCGCCGCCAGTTCATCGCCGCCGTTTCTACGCCGGGACGGTTCTACACTAGCCGTTTCTACGCCAGCCGATTCTACGCCGCATTCAAATTAAGATTACAATTACAATTAAAATTTATTGTTTAAACACATACATACAGTCATAGAAAATAAAATAAAATAGAAAATTTATTTTAAATTAGGAAAATAAGATTATTGCGTCATTTGGTAATTGTGTGCTAGGCCACGTAAATAATGTAGAGGTTCCCTGTTTCCATAATCTAAGACAATTCTTCGAATACGTTCATCAGCGACACGGTATTTTTTCAGTTTCATCGGTGGTAAATGTCCGGCGAGAAGTTGCTCAAAATAAGCGTCTCGTCCTTTTTGTACTTTTCGCAATCCATCTATAAATTTCCAAATAGTTGGGTGATGCATACCTAATTCAGAACGCAATCGACGATTGGCTGCCTCTGCATGATTATTGGTGCAATCTTCTCCATCGATTGTTCTCTGGTATAAATTCCACATTGTTGGATGAAACATAGGCGGGCGCCTACCATTCCCGCGTCGATTTAAACGGCCAACATAGCTGTCTTCAAACCAATTTAGAAGCGGCTGAAGTTCTACTGGCAAATCATTTGCTAAAGCATCAATGTATTCATCTAAATCAGCTATTGGCACAAATGCTAATGCAAGGACCATTTTAGCTCTCAATGCAAATTCAGCATCATTGTTGTATATTCATCATTGCATATTCATAATCACAAATGATAGATCCTGGACTTAAATTTGGCACTAGTGTTTTCATTAGTTCGAACATACGTGTGTATGTAACACGCTGCTTGTTAGGTAACAGAGCATACAATATAGGATGCACTCCTCCGTGTTTTGTTGCCATAACAATATAAATTTGGGAAAATAGCCTCGGTGCTATTGCGAAGGTACCATCAGTGTACCATGTATTGGCATTATGCAAATGCTGCAACCAGCTTTCTCTTCCAAAAATTAAAATTCTGTTTGCTCCCTCTCCATCGTCGCTTAGCAAAAAAGTTTCTTCTGTTCCTGGTTGAGGCACATATACCTTATATGGATTTGGCAACACTAAATCGTTTAGGTCTGCGGGATCAGCAGGTGCAGCATTAATTTGATTCCGTTTTCTTCCGTTTTCTTCTGATTTTTCTCAGGGCTGCACTATTTGGAATCGATGCTAAAACAGCTTCAGGCACGTCGATTACACACTGATTTATAACTGCACTTGTACCCTCCTAATTTGAATGCGGCGTAGAATCGGCTGGCGTAGAAACGGCCAGTGTAGAACCGTCCCGGCGTAGAAACGGCGGCGATGAACTGGCGGCGAAGAACCGGCGGCGTAGAAACGTCCTAGACCCATCGCAGTATGTATCACCCATATACTTATTTAAAATCTATAGATAACATATTTATTTATGCAAGAAATGAAAAACTCAGTAAGTGCCACAAAACATATTTTATTAATTAAGAATGTCTGCTTAATTAAGAAATGTCTGCTTGTGTTTTATACAAGCACTAATACATATTAGCATTTACATTTAACGTTTATAAAAATAAGCTATACAGTTAACAAAATCAAATCTCGAAACAGATCCATTTTTATACTTATCGATTTTTCTAGTAACGCACTGCTTATGTCTACACACGACTCTTGCATATTCAGATAAACTTTCAATTTTTATATAAGTCTCTGTTTGAAACTGCTTCAAAATTTCAATAAAATAAAAAATTGATGGATGCGTAGAATAAAAACTGGCATTAAATTTAGTGTGGAAAGATTCGCAAGCGTTTGTGCTTCTTTCTACGCTATTTCTGCCCACAAAATAGGCGGAAAAATGGCTTCTTCTGGAAAGGCGTGATAAACGTTCATCTTGAGGTTGTATTTCCGAAAAATCAAAAGCATAACAATCGCCTACTTCTGATGGACTTAAAAATGGTAAACCAAATATATAGCGCAGTCACTTTCCAATTTTACTGGTTTCGTTCTTATAATAAGGAATAAGGCCCAGATTTTGAATTTTGCGGAACCATGCTTGTGCTAAATGGAATCTGCAGCCTATAACTTTGGAATCTGGAAACTCCGCTTTTATGGCATTGTGGATTGCAATTTCAAAATCTGCTACGATGACTTTTGGGTTCGGATTTAAACCCAAACTATGACACTTTTTTCGCAACAGGTTAAAAAGTGGTTTGTAAGAATACTCCTTTTTATTCGACAGTAAGCAAAATGCTAGTGGGATATAATACCCATTTTGTAATATATGCAGTGTAAATAACTGCAGAAAATTATCGGGACAGTAATTGAATGTACCGTCGACATATACAATTTAGGCTGGGTCAAAAAAT
This sequence comes from Melolontha melolontha, assembly GCA_935421215.2. Classification (NCBI taxonomy): domain Eukaryota; kingdom Metazoa; phylum Arthropoda; class Insecta; order Coleoptera; family Scarabaeidae; genus Melolontha; species Melolontha melolontha. The sequence goes on along the minus strand of OW285235.1, from coordinate 201,298,050 downwards.
TTTTTTCTTCATTTCTTGAGAGGCTCAGTGATAAAAAGGTGCTAAATAGTATAGGAAATCTGCATATAAAATTTTATTGCATTATTTAAAGTTTTACTGCCTCCGGATAGCGATAGAAATTTCAGAAGAAGTCGATTTTTGACATCACTTTAATAATACTTTTTAAGTTACATATCTATACAAGTTTTATGCAAAATAATTCTAAGTATCTGTATATAGAGGTAATCCCGATATAAAACCGTACTTTTACAATGTGGATTCACACTGTTAAATTTCCCCAGAACGCGCATTTATATATCGCTACCTTAATATAGAAAGTCCCTAACTCCATTTTTTACAAATCGAGTTTTTTTTTGGATATTTCGATATATTAGAAGATCATCTATCGAAACATGCAAAAACCTCGATTTAAAAAAATGAGTTAGGGCATTTCTATATTAAGGTAGCGATATACAGCACTGATTCAGTCTAAAGGTTCAATTAGAAGTGCAACAGCCGTAACCATATAAAACCAATCGTATGTGCTACAATGTTTTCGATTTTGGTAAAAAAAAAGTTTGAATTTTGGTTACGGCTATGGCACGTCTAATTGAACCTTAATACGGACAAATAAGTCATTAAAAGGAACAATAATATAAAATTCTGCTTTTTTATATATGTATTACAAAAACTAAAAAACGTGCTGCTTTTGTATATGTTATCTAAACGGTTCAAGGCAAAAACAAAATAGGCAAATCCCCGTACAATCATTATTTCTTACAACACGGAGTTAGATGAGACAAGTGTGCCGCGATCGTTAAAATAATTAGTGTTGCGTTGTAAAGTGCTGTCATTTATTTGTTTATTTTATAATTTGAGAAATGGAGCGTACCAGAAATAGTTGGAGGTGTCCTTTGTTTGGTGTTTTATGTGATTTGAAAGATAATATATTACCAACTTATGAAGATGTGATGAAATTTTATGAGTGGATCCGTCATAGCTTAAAATATGAGAGGAAAACTAAAAAGATTTCGACGGGTATAGCTGCAAACAATTTGGCAAATAAATCACCCGGCAAAATGTCTCATGCTCGATGGCTAACACGTGCTAACAGAATTCTTCGTCTATATATTTCAGTTGAGAACCCTTCTGCAAACCTTACCACTCTTGCAATATATATTGTCAAGGTTTACGCTCCAGTGTGGTCTTCTATAAAAACTCTCCCCAGCTGTAAAGACGGACCACAACACCTTTTTAAACTAATTAAACTAAGCAGATATTTACCAACAACTTTGAAAGCCGTTGTTGACCCAGTAATTCAAAGAAACAGTTATATTGCACACCCTGAAAACTTATTACTTGCAATGTTGACAGATCCCCAGCAACACATTCATGAATTAGCTGTCCATCGAATTTTGAAAAATTAAACCAGCAACATCAATGCAATTACGGCTTTTTCAGATACCAACGATAAACTTTAATGCATCATCATATTTTGACCTTTTGAATTGGGAAGAAACTATCACTGAACCACCTATATTAAAATCTGGAAATGAAGAAAATCTTCGACTGTTTATTGAAGAAGAAAACAATGGAGGAATTGAGCTATTACACCTTCCCTGTCACACCCAAGCGGTAGAAAGAGTAGTCAAAGCTGTGAGTGAAGCATCATCAACTTTGTGCAACAAAACAAGAAGAGAAGGTTTCATCAAAACGCAGATAGAATCAAGAAAATTAATGCCGAAATTCGATAGCAAAAAGGATTTTGTCACAAAATAAACTCATTATATTCATTATTTTTATGATTATCCTTTCTTGCAGTTTTATAAAAAAAAATTTGTCATGCTTTTTTTCTCGAAATAAATATAATTACAATTGATTTCTAACTTTTCCAAATAAATAAACTTAATTAGAGTATTTTATATATCATGCTTTAAGTTCTTTTTAAGTACATTTTTGAAAGATTCAACATTAAACCGGAGGCAGAAGATTAACTCCGATTGCTACCAAACTTCGTAACCTAATAACACTTATAATTTGGCTCTTTTTGCCACCGTGCCCATAAAAAAAATTAAAATTTTTTTTTTCTCCATACATATGTGACCCAGCCTAATATACATTTTCACTATTGCATAAAACAGTCACATTTGTTAGGCACGTGAATACGACTTCTTCAACTTCGTCGATGATAAAGACAAAATTCTCTTTTTTCAGTGTCGTAATATTTAATGTTGTAACACATTTAATAACTTCTGCCCTATTTTTCGGTAAGGGCAGTAGAGATTTTCTTCTGTTATTATATAGATTGTTGCGGATGTAATGAATGTCTTGAACGGTGATTGTACTGAAATGACCGGTATTTTCTTTTAGAACTGAATATATTATTTTTGAAGGCTTCTCACAAATGTCATCGGTTGATTTACGTTTAACACTAGCACTTAGTATCTGTCTGTTTAGTTTCTTCAGATTCTTTTCAAGATTGTGTTCTATTTCATTGCGCACAATTAAATTTTCTGCACCCACAGTATAAACTTTTGCCTTACAAGAGCGATTCGAACATCGCCAACATACTTCACCACTTTTTAAGGACTTGTGTTTGGTAAATTTTACAGAGTCTACGATTAGCACTTGATTTCCACGTTCACTCAAACTGACGAAGCTTTCCATGCTTTCTCACAAATAAAAAGCACTTCTTAGCCAGGAATGTTATTTCAGACTAATGAATTATAAGTATATAGGATATATTGTAGATTTGAGTAAATTTTAAATTTAGATAAATTTGAATTTAGTTTGTGTTTAATAGGCAGGATAATTTTGTATTTATATTTCCAAGAAAGTATAAATTTCTTAATCTCTTGACCAGGGACAAATTAAGGCGAGGGATTAAAACACTCTAATTGGCATGGGGGCGAATTAATGTAGCAGACAGTAGATAGTACCTACTTAGGGACGAGTTTAGGGCCGCACAGTGCGAAATTTCTTGAGTTTACCGGAACTTAATTATTCAAAACAGTGAAACAGTTCTATTTGTTGGTTTTTAAAATTTTTAATAAAAATTAATATGTTTTATTTAAAGTTTTTGAGTTTATTTGTGTTTTTATTATAGAACAATTAAAAAAACATACATTTAATAACAACATTTTGTACACCTATTCAGAACCAGATTCATTGCAATCGTCTGAAGACTCGCAATCATTACACGGGCCTGCAAATCTTTCTAACAACACTAAAACTTCTGGCGTAACTTCACTATGCTTGGTTTTGGGTGCTTTACGAAGACTAGCGATGTACGGATCCGACGAAATAAGCAGTCGATAAAATAAATCCGTATTTGTGTCAATTCTTGACGTTTTTCTAGTAAAAAGTTCGCGATATTTTCTGCAGTCTTTGTTTCTTGCCTCCTGAGCTTCTTCAGAAAATTGTCCGATCGGAAGAATGCAAGAGGCTATAATATCCTTTCCATGACAAAGGACTTTATGCACACTTACGGGCATTGAGTACCAGAAATATTCTTTCAAATACAATTCCAAAGTTTCTCTTGCATATTCGCCGAACTATTCTGAATCAATTTCAAGACCACAATTTAGTCACTCTAACAGCACATGAAAACGTTTGATCAATTCAAAGTTAACGCCAATTATTTCGGCAGACTTTTCGGCATTTCTAAAGAACTTCCTCGCGGTATTACCATCGTTTGTGTTTCCGGTCTGCTGTTTTGGCATATCTATAAGCAAGCCAAGCTCCTCTTTGAATTTTTGTTGAATGTATTTTTTCTTCTCTGCAACTTCTTTTTTATTTTCTTCTCCACGAGCTTGCCATGCTTTAATATCAAGTTTGTACGATATATGTAAAATACATTCCAAAAACCTTATCCATGCATGGAGGGGCGATAGTCCAAGGGATAAAAAGGATTCGTTTATATTTTTTTGAGGTATATCGCAGATGTTGTTTATTTCACTAGGTTTAGCCCCACATAAGTAGCATGTTTGTGATGATGCACAGGATGATACAGCATTGCATACTTTACCGTCAATCATACAAAAGATCATATTTGCTGTAACCTGAAATTGCTTGCCATCTACAATTATAGTGGTTGGAGTAAGTTGAGATATTTGTTCTTTCACTTTGTTTACTTCTGAGGTAATTACACTGACTGTTTCTTTGGTAAAAACGAACTTAATGGGGCTACAGTACCGTGTGGAAGAAGAAGCAGGGTTTTTTCCAAATTAGTGACTGATTATCACCATTATCATTTACGGAGCACATTTGGATTGGTACCATTGATACACTAAACATACTATCATCAGAGCTATGTTTGTCCATATACTTTTGTCTATAGTTAACTTGTTCCGCCCGATCACAACCCCACTTTACGATAATATTTAGTGCTTTAACGTTTGGCAAAGTTCTAAGAGTCTCTTCTAGCCCTGTACAAAGTCTTGCTATGGTATGATTTATAAGCTGAAACTTCAGTTATTATTATGTCCTTTGGATAGCATAACCTCTTTGCCTCCTTTACAACATAATAAGGTGGATACAAAGTGCAACCGTGATGTTTTGCTTGATCCCGAACAATGTTGTATTGATTTGACGATAAGTTTGCATCAATAAGTAGCGCCAGAGCCTGGGCCGGAGTTAATTTTCGCTGTTTGAAGAAGACATGCGAGCAATTTTGATTTTGCTTCCCCTTTCTGGAGAAGCAGATGCCAGTTCCTTGACAATCGCTGCAGAGTTTCGTTTTCCAGATTAGTATAGCTTTGTTACGGTTGCTTTGACTAACTCGTCTTGACTACCGGACTTCAAAAGATGATGCACTTTTCTGTTTTGCACTTTAGGATGACAATACCTAAATTATTTTTTAGGTCTGCCTGCATTGGTCCTCGATCCACTGGGCATCCCTTACAGCATTTGAAAACTTTACATTATTTTCAAGCCAGACAGCATTTTTATTCAGAAATGATGCTAAATTTCGACTGGATTCCCTCCACCTTTTTCGTATTTTACAAATCAGTGCGCGAAGAGTTGCCTTTAAACTGCAAAGAGCATCAGATCTTAACATGGTTAGCCTATTTTCTCCAAAACAAAACCAATGATGGCATCCGATGTCGGTTCTTCCTTCCACTTTTGGAATAAACTTTCAAAGTCATTCTGGAAAATGTTTCATTTAAAAGAAGATCGCAAAATATCGCAGAAGATCTTTTGAGTTTTCAACAGAGGGAAAAAAAAACTTTAAAATGTTGTGCGTTTCAAGCTGGTATTATGTGGTATCACTTTTTAAAATCTCCACTAAAGTTAAAAATGTAAATTTAACTTACTTCTTAAAAATCACTTTTTCCACGAACAAATCACACACGAGCAAGGAAAGATTTTGCAATAATTAAATGCCAATAATTGACAATTTTCTAATAAAATACATGAAGAAAAAATCATGGCTTACTGATTTGCCATTTCAATGTACCACTCTATTAACTTTAACAAATCGAATAGCTTTCTATAGGCAAAAAGTATGATTGAATAAGTAATGCGAATATCAGGTGCATTTTGCGGTTCTTTCGCAGGGTAAATCCTCAAACTGAGTATGAGGTTTTAGAGGCGGGGTATTTACCTAACAAAATAATAAATAATCCTATGCATTTTACGTATTTCAAAAATTGAATAAAGTTCCGCTAAACTTCCTAAATTTCGCACTGTGGGCCGCCCAAAGATTACTGCCAAGTGATTCTATGTCAGGCCTATTATAATAGAAATTATGCCCATGTGCATATAATAGTACGGATCTTAAAAGCATTGAGACAAAAAAATAGTCGTAGTGTGGCTATGAAAGAAGCTATCAAAAAATAAATTACGTTGCCTTATAATTTATTAAATAATTATTCAATATTTAATGTATAAAACCCGTGTGACACTACTTTTTTTTGTACATTATTACATACAATTTAAAATAAATATATCTTCCCTGAATTATTACTATTTTCTTTATAATTTTGGTTAGTTATGTTTTGTATTTATACGTATACATATTATAAAAACTATGAACAAAAAATAAATATTAATTATTTACTTTCATGGATTTATTTCACTACTGATTTTGTTTCTTTGTGAGGCACTCAATTTTCAAGATAATCAATTTTAAATTTGGCGGCCAATTGGGGTACTTTATATATCTAGTGACTTTAGATAAAACAGTTTCTGAGTAGGACGCTAAAGATTGTCGCCCATTAGACCAGCACGGCACGGCCCGATGCTGTCCAGCGCCTGCCGGCGATGGATAGAGGGATCGCTCACTATTCCGGCGGCAACCGGCAAGCCGTATGCTGTGAACGCAATTTTTTCAGTTTATATTATGTAACAGTGACAGGACAGGTACATCATGTCTGTTAGCAAGAGCTCCGATGATGAAGAAGTTAGTGTAGTAGTCGCCACATTATTAGCTGAAGAGGAAGAACAAAGGAAGAGGAATATGTGGATGCATCCCATTAATCAAAAGAGCAAATTTTGGATAGCTTCATCATTTGTTTAACGATCTATAAGAAGATGAAATTTACCAGGTCTATTAATTTCTTCAGCAATTTCCTCCAATACGTTATTCTTACGTTGTTGATTGTGGTAATTCACGTCACTAAAATCGTAAATTTCTTTATATTTTTGGACTAAACAAATTAATTTTTCCTCATCCATTTTTATTGAGGTTCGCCATGCTCTGAACTTTAAACAACTACCTAAATGCTACAAAACATATTTGCACCCGACAGGTTTCGACAAGTTAAAATGCTGGCCAGCGACCGCCCACTAGGCCAGTACAGCCCGATACATCCCGTCGTTCGTCGGGGAGGATCGGGGACAAGCAATCCTGTCCGTCGACATTCTCGATGTGCCGTGCTGCGCTGGACTAGTGGGCGGTCGGCTTTTTATTTGTATTGATATAATCCTAACCGTTTTTTGACGGGCCGCGCTGTGCCGTGCCGTGCTGGTCTAATGGGCGACAACCTTAACGCGCATATCGTGTTTCTGTCAGTCTTAATGGAACAACGAGTGAATATTAAATTTTGCTGTAAATTAGGTAAAACTGCAACAGAAACTTACGAGATGTTTGAAATCTGTATGCAGTAATAACATTTTAAGTCGTACTACCGTGTTTGAGCGGTTTAAGTGATTTAAAGATGGACGTGAGAGTGTACAAGATGAAGCTAGAACTAGACGTCCGTCGGTCTGTCGAAATGCAGATACTACATGCTAAATAACTTCTTTTTAGAAGAACTTGAAGCACTTCCACTTAATATCTACAGACAATTACTTTTCAACATAACTTAAACATTACATGGAATTAAAAAGATTATGCTTAAAAAATTACTAATAGGAACTTATTGTACTTATTTGTGTATTAAGCAAAAACTTTAATAAAGAATAATCTTTTTCATAAATCCATAATTAAAAAAATGCCTTTTAGTAGTTCAAGTAGTTCACCTAACACATGCCTTACACGATGTGAAATGCATTACGTTCAATGCAACTAGATATTAGCAACTAAGGACTTAGAAAAATGTTACTCAAAAATTTGTAGAAAACAACTATTTTACGCATTACTATGAAATTTATTTTAAAAGTCTAGTGTTATTTGTGTATCTTCAATCAAGCAAAAACTTGAATAAAAAATGATTTTTTTTCATAAATCTACAATAAAAATGTTTTTCCTATTGAGCCACCGGCAACACACTGTATACACGCTAGGACGAGCCGCTGGAACAAACCTCTCTACACATTACATTAAACTGTTGCAATAATTTTATCTTGTGTCTTATATCTTATATGTCTAATTTATCAATATTTGCAATTTTAAATTTTCGCTAAATCTTAAATATATGGCCTAATTTAATATTAATATAAATATTAATATTACAATATTAAGTTTCAGACATACTTCTTTTAAATTAATTTTAATTTTATTTTGACAAAGACAAGAATAAATACATTGAAAACTAGCATTATTTACTATTAAGAACAGATTAATCATATGTATAGGTGATCCAATAACTCTTGACCCGCAAGATTAAATATCTGTCATAAATATTTTCCATTCATGTTAAAATAATGAACATGTTTAAACATTTCTAAACATAATTTTTGTTAAGGTGCCTTTCTGGGACAAAACTGCATTTCTAAGAATCTTTGTAATTTTGTCGGATTAAATAACCTAAACTAAAACTTTTTTGTTCCTGGAATGACTTTTGTATCACACTTTGTTGCAGACAAAATAAATTAGAAATCATGGTTCTTTTTAATAGAAATAAAACATTAATTCTTTTATTATTTTTTTTTCTCTAAAACGGTTCATTTTATCGACAATGAACAAGAGTACCTTTTCTTTAGCTTAATGTTCAAGGTATCCAAATTTGTTTTTTTAACTCCTTATCATACAGGGTGTTAAAAATGTAAGCATTAAAATATACAACCTAGAGTCCGCCCCTGGTAAACTAAACAAGCTAATTTAAATTTAAAGGCAGTATTTTAAGAGGTCCTTACTACTGTTTATCATATTAAATTTTCATTAAATTATAAGTAGTTTAAAAGTTATTCAAGAAAAATTTATTTCCAGTGGCGTCCTTTAGGAGGCCGTATCTCCGTAGGGAGGGCCGCTAGGAAAAAAATTATGGCAACTTGTCATCTTATTTTTTAATGTTCTATCTGAATCCGAGAGATTTCCCACATTTTCCCGGACACATTGTATATTTGTCAGTTTCTGCGAGTTTCGTAAAAACCTTGATTCTCTAAAGGTATTTTGGTTTTGTAATTCCTTAAGATATCTGTAGTAAAAACTGTGTTTATGTCGTGTTTTTGCAGTATCTTGCTTATCCATCCTGTCAGTTGTTTCTTTGTTATATGGTAAAAGGGCTTTCGGTGTATTTTTATCTTCTGTTTGCAATGTCTGTGCGTTTCTATTTTGTATGCTTTTGTTGGTAACACTCGAGGAATATCCGTTGGATAATAATACCTTGCCTATAGTTTTTGCTTTTTCTGTGTTCAAAATGGTAGACTTTATATTTTAAAAATCAATGAAATTTTTTTGAATCAATTTACTAAATAGAGTGTTTATTTTTTCAATTACACAGGCTTGCATAAAATTTGTGATGACGTGATTTTTGTTTGTTAAGCTCAGTTTTTATATAGCAATAACTAATTAAAATACAGTTGGTCTCTGCCACCCACAGATTTTTTTTGAAACAAAAGAAAAAGAAAAAAATATAAAAAAAATCTTATAATAGGCGTTTTAATACATTTTAAAATGAATTCTAGGTATTAACCCAAAAATGATTTTCTGTTGTGGTTTTAAAGAAATTTGTTAAATAGGCTCTCATTACCTGATGTAAATCTTTTATTACATGTATTAATTTTGGACAAGATTTCCGGGAATTTTTACCTGCTAAATCCTATTTATTATGCTTTCACTTTATTAGTACTGCGAAGAAGGATTTCAAGTTTATCACTCCAAACAAAATGCATATTTTAATGTCATTTACTTCATTATAGCTCTGAGTGTCGATCAGTAAACAAGTAAAATTAATTTGTCTTTAGTGTTGTGCGTGGTATTTGATAAATAAACATTGCTTAAAAATATGTCTAGCCGGTGTTGCAAAAACACACCAGATGATTTCTGTTATATTTGTGGATATTTTGTCTTGAAAAATTTTAAGAGACCAATTGGTGAGTTTGTGAAAAATGCATATTATGCTTATTTCAAAATCAAATTAGGAGATCAAGATAAAGATTGGGCACCGCACGTTGTTTGTAAGGTATGTGAAGAAGGTTTAAGACATTGGACCAAAGGGAATAGAAAAAGCCTTCCTTTTGGAATACCGATGGTTTGGAGAGAACCGCAAAATCACCATGAAGAGTGCTACTTTTTTGTGATATTAAGGGGCATAATAGAAAAATTTTGAAACATATTTTGTACCCAAACAATATTAAATCAACTATCAGACCAGTTCCTCACAGTGATCATGTACCTATACCTATACCCCCGAAAGTACTACAAGAAGATATTGAAACCTCTTCAACTTCCGGCTCCGTACAGATGGATAGTGATTTTGAGCCATCAACCTCAGGTCAAAACCAACCTCAGCTATTTTCACAAGCCGAACTGAATGATTTAGTAAGAGATTTGGGACTTTCAAAAGTCTTTCTGAAGTACTAGGGTTTAGGTTGAAACAAAAAAATTTGCTTGCCCCAAAAACTACCTTCAGATCTTCCTTTAGCTGAATATGACAGAAAAACAACCAAACGAAGCTTTTCTGAAAAACGAAAACGTTTTTTTAAGAAGCATAAAGAATAAATAACTATTTCTAATAGTTTCTATGTGTATATTTTTGTATTTTTTTAAATATAATATAAAACTAGCTTATAAATGAAATAAATCGTGTTTTTTCTATATTTTTAAATTTTACTGGTTTGAAAAATAACCTTAGGTGATACAAATAAAATAAAAGCAGATTTGAAATCAGCGCTACCCAATTATTAGAAAACAGTTAAAATTTTTAAATCAACATTCAAAGAGTTGAAAAATGCAGGCCTGTGTTATTATTATTACTATATATGTATACATACAAGTATGTAGATTTACGGTATTTATATTTGTGTTGTAATAAAATACATAGAACATTTCAACCTATAACATCGACGTTTACCGCGTTTTATAAATAGAAGCTATTATAGACGTCTTTACCGTAAATGTACTTAGAACGACATGTGTGCAATATACGGGATGTAAGTGATAAAAACCTGAACTATTGTTTCGCAGAAATGTTTCCAAGGGATTGCTGAAGTATATTTATGATAGCAAGTACTGTATCTTACATATATGTATGTACATGAGTGGATGATTCATAATAAATAAACTCTACTACACCGTGAATTAAAGTTTCAACACTTCAACGTTCTTGACATGTCAATAAATACGTGACAAGAATATTCCAGTAGTAATGATACTAATGATAAGCTTACACACTACATATTAGATGTATTAAAAAATATTATAAGATTTAAAAAAATGCTTTTTCAACAGTTGCTATTGAAATTATTGAAATTTCAATTCAAACACAAGTAAAAACATTAAAAGATTAATTTGTCTGAAATGGCAGAAATTATATTTTTTCTATTGTATATGTTTATTTTCGATTTTGTATATTTATTATAAATGTTAGAGACTTTGATTTACACATTATTACTTTTTTTATTATGTTTGAACCAAATCTCTCACAGCAAGTATGTATAAACATTGAATCACAAAGAATATACAATTAGTTCCGCAAGAACACCTCTACCATTCCGATAACTAGAAACATGTTGTGACATGTTCGGCTAATCCGAGAGTAAAGGCGAATTTACACGTACCAAGTAGCTAAAGCAAGAAAATAAATCAAATATGTAACTAAATTAAGTTACTTGTATCGTATAAATAACTTGATTTACTACTTAATTACATTAGTACTTAAGCAACTAATGCATTTAGTGAACGACTTGAGTCAGTAAATAGAAACAATTTCTATTTGCTTGAGCAAGTAGTTTCTTCCCCCACTTCTGTTTTGCAGCAACTAAATGCGGACTAGACTAGTGTAGACATGCCTGATGCCTGTTTAGAAGTACATTAGTAGAAAGTACACAGTGTGCGTTGGGTGTGCTATTAATACTTCTTATTATACATACGTGCATTCGCGACTACAATGTGGTGTTATCTTCTGGGGTAGTGCGGCGGATGTAAAACGCATTTTCTACAAAAATCTTCAATCAACTATTTTTAAATTAAACTACCGAGATTCTTGCAAACCAATATTTATAGATAAGAAAATACTCACATCACCATCAATTCATACGTTAAGAGTGCGCGTTGATTGTAAGAAGAAATTATAATGAATTTTTCCAGAAATTTCAAGTTGACTACTGTCATAATACCAGAGGTAACTTGCGCATGTATCTAATTCCGCCACAAATAAAACCGACAAAATGAAAAAAGTGTGGTCTTTCAATATATAAAAATCTACAATCCTATTCCCAACAACATAAAAGACAAACCTCATTAAATGTTTAAACAGCTACTGAAGACAAGCTTGCTCGAGAAATCACTGTATTCAGTGGACGATTTCTTTCGGGAAGTTGTAAGAACAATTAAAATTTTAATTATATATTTATCAATGTTTGTAATGCTCTACCGTATATTTGTTATTTACTTATTTGTTATACACTTCTTCTTCTGTTTTGGGTTGGACGCCAGCACGTCCACGTACTTGAGCACACTGCTCTTTGTATTATCTCCAATAGATCTCTCAGTTCCACTCTGTTAGTCTTGTGTCCTCGATAAAAGCCACTATCCTCCTCAGTTTGAGTACACTCGTAGGATCCAATAGATCTCTTCCGAAATGTTTCTGACTAAGTCCCTTCAGTTCCTCACACGTGCATATTACATGAAGGCTAGTTTCCTCCTGTTTTCGACATCTCGTACACCAGGGCTCGCTAACCAAGCCCATGCTGTACAGATGCTTCCTTACAGGACAATGTCAGATTATTAAGCCGGTAATTATTTTAATTTCTTTTTTACGTATTAGGTTGGCTGAAAACCTTCCGTCCAGCTGCCTTAATAGTGTTTTAGTATGGAGTTGACCTTTCGTCAACCTCAATTTCTTTTTATGTTCTTTTTCTAGCCATAACCAGATCTCCCTTTTAGCGGAATCCTTAGCGATTCCACATATAGGTTCTGGTCCTACGAAGTTCCTATTAGTACCTTCTTTGGCCAGTTCGTCGGCTATCTCATTGCCTTTAACTCCTTCATGTCCTGGCACCCATATCAGCGAGACAATATTGTCTTGCGCCAGTTTATTGAGGACCTGTTTGCAATATTTCACCAGTTGAGACCTGGCAGATGGATTCATAATGGCTTTATTAGCCGCCTGACTCAGTCTATCAGTCATTATGTTGTTTTTTGTTTGCACTTCCCGAATGCCTCGGCGCAGGCTGCAAGTGCAAACAATTCGGCCTCTAAAACCGTCGCATGTTTTCCCAGACAAAACAATATCTTCCTTCTTGGGTACATTCCGCATATGCCTGCACCTGTCCCCTGATTAGATTGTGATCTATCAGTGTATCAGGTGCCCGCACCACAATCGCTGGAGCGACTTTTTGCCTGTTCCCTGGTCGGTATAAATATGTTCAGCTTAGCTGAAAACATAATCTCAGGTGCCATACTTTCCACCGGCATTTGAAATATCGGCTCGTCCAGTATAGTTCCTGTGCTGTCTGTATGGCCCCCTACAACCTTATTAAGACACCATACGTCATTGGCCTTCAGCCTTAAGATTGCAGCAATGGCCTCCGCTTTTATAAATAGTTCCAGCGGAGGGCGACCCACGATAGCCTCTATGGAGGCAGTTCCCGTGACGTTCATAGCTCCTGTGATTTCCGACAGAGCCTGTCGCCGGAGAGCAGTGAGGAGCGATGTCTGCTCCGTCTTCTTCCAGCAGACAACTGCCCCATAGGTAATCGTTGGTTTTACTGCTGCTGTGGTTATATTTTTTATATTTATTAACATGTTCTATGCTCTTTGCCTGATGGAACGAAATATTATTATTATTTAAATGGTTTAAAGGAATGGATGCGTTTATACATAATTTAGAAGACAGAAAAGCCTACGCACGGTCATTTTAATAATGTAAGTATATTTCACTTGTATATTAATACAAACAAACAATCATTCTCTTCTGCCGTGGGACAGCACCTTCAGTGACAAAATACTGACACATTCAATCTCTTCTTTCTCTTGCATGTCTTGGAGAGTGATTACTTCCTGTTGTTGCTATAGATGGCAAAACTTATCTGATCTCCTTTTTCCAAGCGCCCAGCCTAAGATGAGCGCAATCTATGTCTTCTTCATCAAGAGATCCACGTGCTGTATAATTTATATTAGACGCAATCATCATCCTGTTGTGGAGTACGCAATACGTCTTAATAATTTTATCAACATATTTATACACTCACAAATGACAACTAAATAAAAAAAAATACTTTATAAATGTGTTGACTGCACTAAAACGCTAAACAGCGTTTTTTTGGTAACTTACTTAAGTTACTTCCTTTAACTACTTGATACGTGTAAATCCGCCTTAAGAGTGATCTACTACGCGAGGCTCGATATTTATAGTTATATTAATATTCTTTAAATAGGCGAGTCGAATTTAAAGTGAGTCCTATTTATTATGAACGAATAATAGTTATTTAAGTAATAAGGGAGGTAAGTAAAATTTACTAGTCGAGGACTAGTTTGCGTCCGAGGGCTTGCCCGAGGACTTGCAATAGAGCTCGAGACTGGTAAACGTTACCTCCCAAATTGCTTATAACATTTTTCCCACTTCCAAGACAATAAAATCTTCAAAAATTAAATGTAATCATGATAAACAGTAACGGTGAACAACCTCGGAATTTAATAAATTAGACACATCTGAAACGTTACTAGGCAGTTCCTACATACAATTGTTTATAAACACAAATAAAACGAAATTTGACAATTCAGTTGTGTTAATTGTGGTTTAAAAATGAGTGTTCCCAATGTAGAAGACGAAGCGAAAGAGGCTTGTTTGGATTTGCTTCCGGAGAAGTCGATGAAACGCTACGAGTTAACATACAAATTGTTCAAGAAATGGTGTCAAGTTAAGGATTACCACCATCGTTTCGGAGTCCCTGCTGTTAGCGTATTTTCTGGAGAAATCTAAAAAATTCAAGGCTCCATCCAGTTTGTGGTGTGAATACTCGATGCTCAAGAGTACATTATTTATAAATGAAAATATTGACATATCAAAGTATCCCAAATTACGTGCGTTTTTGAAAAGAAAAAATGATGGATACAGGCCTAAAAAGTCATGTGTGTTCACAAGGGAAGAGATAAATTTATTTCTTGAAAGCGCTCCGGATGATATGTACTTACTTATGAAGGTATGCTAAACTTTTAATTGTAATCTCTTCTAAATTGAACATTTCAGGTAGTGATGTTAATGGGAATTGCTGGAGCATGTCGCGGCCAGGAGTTATGCGAAATGAAATTGATGGATGTGCAGGAAATAAATGAAATAATTATTGTTACAATACCAGATTCGAAAAATGGAATGCCGCGTGCATTTACAATTACAGCCTCTAAAGGAAATAACTATTGCTATTTGCAAATTGTCAAAAAATATCAACATTAGATCCAAAATTGCAAATGTACGTTTTTTCATGGGTTATCATGGAGGGACATGTTATAATCAACCTGTCAGTAAAAATTCAATCGCGGAAATACCTTGTAAAATAGCAAAATATCTGAATTTAGACAACCCCAAACTCTATACAGGTCATTCGTTCAGAAGAACGTCAACAACATTATTAGCGAATACTGGAGTAGAAGTTCTCACACTAAAGAGGCACGGGGGTTGGAAGTGTAGTAGTATTGCGGAAACCTACGTCCGATTCTATTGCTAACAAAAAAGCGATTGCTAATAAGGTTTTATATGATAATCAGGGTACAAATTATACTGAAGCATCTTCTCGGCGATGATAGTGTCAAATGAAACCACGGAATTAAGTGTTGCTGATAAAGTAGGTGATAATAACATTGAATGATCAAGAAATATAAATAAATATCCCAATTTTGTTAATAATGTTACTAATTGTACAAACTGTAATATTACCATAAATATAAATTAATAGAACACGTGTTTTGATGCACTTTTTTTCCCTAAAGCCGGATTTACATTACGAAACAAGTGTCATGTATGATAGAACTAGTTTCGTGAAACTAGTTCTATTTTTTTATTTGGTTAATCAACAACAGTTATTTTGATATATTTAATCATTATTATATTTCAATGCTCTCCCCCGTTATGCTTGAAATTGCTTGTGAAAGAATGTTGTCACTGTATATGTAATACTCGTCTGTATCATTAGTGACATAGGTGCCGCTAGCTGAAGCAATTGACTCTGTTTCCTCGGAGAATTGGGAAATTTGCTGATCCTCCGGTATAGTGATGGTTTCAATCCTGGTAGACTCCATACTTGCCGGCGCAGATGATGATGGACCGCTTTGTGATGACGAGTGCTTTGATAATTTAATACGTTGTCTTCTTATCGTTGACAAAATCAACTCCTCAGTTTCTAGGGCAGCTTCTAAAGGAAGCTGACGTAGCTGCTGAGCTACAGTACGTCCGAAAAGGTCAAATTCGTCATCGTCTCTAACATTAGAAAAGTTCTGCGAAGAAACTTTTTCTAACGCATCAACTGCTTTAAGAAGCGGATCTTTTATTTTCCTTTTGTTTCTTGTAGGTGTGCATGGTACAGTGAACTCTTTACTATTGGATTCAGAAGCAGAAGCTTCTTGATTGATGTTTGGTGTCTGAAACAAAATATTTAACTAAGTTCTCATTTTCTTTTTACAGATACCTGACACTGAAGAAAGTTGGAGAGAAATAATTGATGGATTTAAAGTGAAATGTAATTTTCCACTATGTGGTGGTGCTATAGATGGGAAACACGTTCAAATACGTTGTCCCATGCATTCTGGGAGTAATTACTATAATTACAAGGGAACATTTAGTATTGTGCTCTTAGCAGTTTGTGACAGTGATTTAAAATTTAGGTACATCAACGTGCGTCACTATGGTCGAGCTTCGGATGGGGGAATATTTGCTAGATCTTGTTTTAAAAATATGTTAGAGGAAAAGTCTTTGAATGCTCCTGAAGGAATGGTTATTTTGGGAGACCAGGCGTTCCCTTTAACTGAGTATCTTATGACACCATATAGCCGACGCCTAAATTTATCTAAAAAACAAAAAATGTCGAGCTCGAAGAACCATTGAAAATACTTTTGGTGTATTAGCAAGTAAATTTCGTATATTTGAAAAGCCTATTCCCTTACTGCCAGAAACTGTGGACAGAATTATAAAGGCATGTTGTGTCTTGCATAATTGGTTAAAAACTAGATCATCAAATTATATTCAGCCAGGATTAATTGATGAAGAAAATCCAGAAACAGGAGAAATAGTGAGAGGTTCATGGCGGGATATACCACAGGAAGCATTTAGTCCACTTCGCAGTTTTAGTGGAAATCATTCCAGAAATGCTCACCAAATACGACAACATTATAGTGACTACTTTATTGGACAATGGAGTTTAGAATGGCAAGACAGAATGATTTATTAAATGTAAAAACATTAATGTGTGTTTATGTAATGTGTAATAGGCAGCGGCGGCTCGTGCATCAAAAATGTGGGGGTTGCAAATTTAGTGAATACTAATACTTTTTACAGTAGGTAAACAAGGTAGGTCACTAAGTATGTTTTATTAAAAGTAATTTTGCTAAGGTACATATAAAGAAGAAAAAAGGCTTTTAAAACTAACTGATTCTGATCCTGATTTTATTGAAGCAAAAAATCCATGCGACGGTCTTTCGCAGTCGCAAATTTATCTTTCTTGAGAAAGCAAGTTCAAAAGCTCCACAAAAACGTACACAATTAATTATAATGTTCAGTACATATCGATTGTACTTAACTTTCTCGTTGTGCAATGCTATATTTCTTCGATATGCACTATCCATCTGAGCAGCAATATCCACATTCCCAAAAAGCGATAATTGGACTACATTTTTCATATGCCTTTGTGATATACTGTGTTTTTTAATTCGATCGCTTGAATGATTTAAATCAGTTAAACCCATTTTCGTCCATAATTCTTCACCTTCAAATAGTAAGCAAGGAAAGCAGAATAATGCATTTTTTATACTACAACCGCAAATCCACAAATGTTTATTATAAATATCCTTATTAAATAGTCTATTAAAAGTTCGCGTCTTACTGGAAATCGTTTGTTTCAGATTTAAATTCGGAACAGGTCTGCCCAACCGCTTTATTTCAATTTTTTCGGCGTACGTTCTTTTATAGAACGGATCCACTATTAAACTCTGCACTGAATTCATTATTATTTAAAAATAAAGAGCATAAACACTTTTAAACACACAAATACAACTTTTTTATTCGCTTTTATACCGTTGCACCGTAAGCAAGAAATATGTCTAATGTTTTGGTTGCACTGCTGCTGCAACACTATTGTCGTTTATGGAGATATACCCGAAAGACGTTCGACAAAGTTCGTCAGCCGTATAGGGATATATACGTTCGTGGATTGCAATGAGTCTGCAAACCAAGTGTGTTATTCTCTCATTTATTTAACGTATTCATATCCAATTAGATATACCTATTATAAGTAATTTATAATAGTTCATTTATTCTGTGAGGTAGTACAAAATTTTTAATTTAAAAAATGTAGAATTACGCTTTTTTTCATTAAATTAAATCTATTAGTTTTGGTGGTTGCGCAAACTTGCAAACCATAGCAGAAACCGCCACTGGTAATAGGTATAAAGAATAAAATGATAACTTACCACATTTTCTGTATTTTCTCTGGTATACCATCAATATTTTTAAAAAAATCCATATGAGATAACCAAGGTATTTTAGAAAAGTATAGGTCCCCAGTTGCCATACCCGTAGTATTACTTTTTACTTCAAAAGTTCATTATTGTAAGTATTACGAAGTATTCGTATTTTGCTAACAACATCTTTAACAGTTTCCATTTGCATGGCTTCCGCAATTCTTTTGTATGCCGCTTCTCGAGCATCTCTGTTTTTATACTGCGGGTGTTTCGGATCCCAAAGACACTCGTTAAGTTGATATGCATTGTATATTTTTATCGCCTGTCCAACGGTGGTTAGCCATTTTTGGTGCGTACCTATTTGTCTGCAATCCAATAAAAAACCACACGTCCACTCTGCGCAGGTGCTGTCGCGACACTAGTTTCGCGTCGCATTTACATGATGAAATTAGTTGCATGACATTAGTTTTACAAAAAATATGCGCATAGCACGAAACTACTCCAGTGTCACAAAAGTAATGGATGCAATGTAAAACTGAACGTTTACACGTGAAATTACTGGTCAAATTAGTGTTATAAAACTAATTTCAAGCCACTAATTTCGTAATGTAAATCCGGCTTAAAGGACGTAAGTAAATTACTTACGCCCCGTTGTCATAACAATCACACTCATTTCAGTAAAACCAACTTACGTCTATAGAAACAATGTATTAATGGTATGCTTACTATAAGGGGAGTGGGAAAAGGTGTATTTTTATTATAAAAAGGGATCAAAACTGTCATTTACTGCCCCTATAAAATGTATGAAGTGTCTGAGCCTTCTGAAAAAAATGGGTATCCCACGTAAAAGCGCAGGTGATTTACTGGATCGTAGTTTAACACGAGAAACGAAGACTTATTTCATATGAGAAGCGAAATCGAAATTGACGTATTAGAGTATAAATCACTTTTATGACAAAAAAAGGGTCATAAAATTTATTTATACACCAATATCTAAATTTTTTAACCAGTCGAGAGCTGCAGCTATTGCCTTTATCAGCTAGTGGATGCCACCAGGAAAACTTCTTCTGGGGCAGTTGTTTACTATGTGAGCCATAGTTTGTTCCACATATCCGCAGTCGCAGGGGCTAGTATCTGCTAGTTTCCATTTATACAACATTGAGGTGCACCTTCTGCGGCCTGTGCTGAACCTATTTAATTGAGACCATTATCTACGTGGGAGGGTTACGTCCGGCACAGGTTCTGAAGGATTAGAAATTAGATTACTATTCCCCAACTCAGGGTTTTCTTCGAAGATGCCAATCCAGCAATCATTCACATTGATGGGATGCTAAACTTCTGTATCCAGCCAAATCGGTTACCTAGATTTCAGTCGGGTTCTGGGGACGCTCTCCAAATCAAAGTGTATGGAAAGATCAATGTTGCTGATAATCTTAGCCCATTCATTCTGTGCTGCAGCGAGACGTCTGACATCCGGCGAGGTAATGCTAGAAAATCAGTAACCAGAGAGTAAGGAGTGGATCTAACAGTACCGGTGACGATTCTAATTGCACCGTTAAGTTAAATATTTACTGGCTTGGTGTGAGAGCTTTGATATCAGACAGCAGCATAGTATTCAGCAGAAGAGTAAGCCAGTGCAATGGCTACCGTTCACGAAATCTCTCCATTCGCTTCCCATGAATTGCTGGCAAGTTTATGTAATATGTTATAGTGGGTCTTCTTTTGACTAGTTTTATAGAGGTACTGCCTGTTGAGACTGAAGTCTAGACCTCCTTCACTACTGCTAGTAGAACAACTTATAGCAGAAGATTTCAACCCAAATGATAGATGGAGAGAGTATTGGGAAGCTTCAAAACCCGCTCAAGCGGCCCATATCATCGATCCTACCGTACCCTAACCAAGAATGGAGCTGCCTCGCCATGAATGGAAGACACTCAATAGAATAAGAACGTCCCACGGAATTTTTTGTGACTCATTCTATAAATGGAGGCTGATTAAGACACCAACTTGCGAATGCAGAGAACCGCGCAAGACTATTCACCATATTACAGCTGAATGTCGTCTTATAGCATATTGAGGTGAGATGAGTAAATTCTTTGAAGCCATTGACTCCGCGTTGGACTGAATCAATGGCCTTGATTTTAAAATTTAACTTTTAGATGTATATTTTCAATCCATGTTAGCCATACCCTAAATAAATAATAACTTACTGAGGACGGCAACTTAATTGACGAAATACGTATTTAGGATAAAAATATTAATTGTATCAGAATAATTGAAACATACATGAGTAGGTAAACCCCACCAGTTTTGTATAATACAAAGGTATTTTTAATAATATAAAATATTACTAAAAATCTGGTGTGAAGAACACAAATGCAGGTTCACTATTAATATTTTCTGTGAACGTGTCCGAATATATCCTATCCCCAGAGACGTAGATACGTATTTCGCTTTTCTACAAGCTCATCGGTACGCCCCTGAGTGAAGGCACAAACAAAATGCAGTTTTCTAGAGAGTTGGCTGGGCTAACCTTTGGAAGGGCGTCGTTACTTCACATTAATTATGTGGACGGTATGCGAGGTACTTCGGCTGTCTGACAACAGGTAGCGCCGAATTTACTTCTGGGCTCGGTCTGGATAATTACGCTGATAGGGCGAGGTGGTTCTTTTCTGTGAATGTGTCTGGAAATATCCTTTCTCCAGCAGGGGCGTACCGATGAGCTTGTAGAAAAGCGAAATACGTATCTACGGCTCTGGGGATAGGATATATTCGGACACGTTCACAGAAAATATTAATAGTGAACCTGCATTTGTGTTCTTCACACCAGATTTTTAGTAATATTTTATATTATTAAAAATACCTTTGTAATATTAATTGTAGTAAAGAGTTTTATGCCTTTTTTATGTTTTTACTTAAACACAAAAACAAGTTTCTTGTTTGACTTAAATTGATCTAAATGCTGATGATAGGCATTAAAAATATACTTTACTTATTTTTCAAAACATTACAACTAATCGTTAAATTTCTATTTATATTGTGTTTGCTTTTTACGTTTACTGTTTCTTTTTGTACTTTTAAAAGAATTCATTAACTCATTCAACTTATGTATGTTAGCTTATTGACACCAAATAATATTATCATGATCACTCGGTATACATTTCGCGAACTCGTGGCGTGTCTGGAGATTATACAACTGAGTTTATATGCTTTTAAGATTTATTGCTTGCATTTATTTTCGTTAATATCAATAGGCGATTCATTGTCTACTTAATAATGTGTCAAGATGATATTGATAAAGAAGTTGATAGGCTAAATTTCGATTTAATGATGCTGAAATTAGTAAGAAAAGTCCAACAGAGTCAAAGTACAAAAAAATTATTTCAGTATTTCTTAATAACAAATAACACCATATATTTCTGGAACTGTCGTACTTAGCATAGTAAGGTTTCGAAATGCTATCGGCGACCTAGATATACAATAGCTTTCGCTGTTTCTGGAATTTGTTTAACTCGACCAATGCGAAATAATATTTTCTAAGATACAAAACTATGAAAATATATTGCAAGAACTTTAGTCGGAAGTTTCTTTGCCGGAAATAAGTAGTCTGTTTAAATATGTAATATTTGTAGTAGATAATTTCACTTAAACATAATAGTATAGCATAAAGTATTGTGTATTACATGAAATACTTTTTTCTTCTAGATTTAATTTTTCCATAAATTTTTTAAATATTGAATATATGTACAGGCTGATTCAAATTAAGTGCGCACTATTGCTATCTCTGTTATTATTGATTCTAGAAAGTAGGTTAAATTAGCAAAGTATTAGTGTTTTTAACATTGATTAGCATGCAGTTCATGAAAAAAAAAATTGAATAACGCATTTTCGAGAAATTTTGAAATTTATAATTTTTTTAAATGGAACAGCCTGTATATTTTTTAAAATTCTGAATGATAATGTTCTTTGTAATATAAAAGTTTCAGTACACTATTGTCCTAAAACGAATAATAAAGTATTTACGGTGGAATTTAGTTGATGTCAAAGATACTCTTTCATTCTGTAAAATCAGTAGTAAGCTTCTTTCACTTTAAACAGAACAAATAGTATGGCCTTTGTAAATGTCAATAACGTACTGAATATAAATCTTTCGCACGTTTAGTTATTAAAATTTTTTTTATTTTTTATTTTGTGTTCATTAGTTCTCTATTTATTTTTCTAAACATTTTGGTTTTACTTTCGTTGCTTAGTGTTTGACAATATTTCACTATGGTATTTCCTCATTTGGAGAAATGCGATATGTTGGAAGCATACATATTATGTCGTAAAAATTCAATAAGGACTAGCGAATATTAGGCTGAATACTATCCTTTACGACAGCAGCCAGATCGACGTTACTTTCGAAAACTTTACAATCAGTTTAGACTGCATGATTGCTTATTTAGAAAGTAGAGAACAAAGAAAAATATCGTCGTCAACGAAGAAGTAGAAATTACGGTGTTAGCATATTTTGAAGCCCATCGCGAATTTTACATTAGGGATGCTACTAAGGAATTGGCATTAAGTTATTCATCAGTTCACAGAATTTTGAAAAAGCAAAAGTATATCCCCTTTAAGTTCAGAATCTCTCAAACATTACAGCCAGGAGATTGACTTTCTGTCATTGGTTTGTTAGTTTTTGTGAAAATTTGAATGGAGCACAGTGTATTTTATGGAGTGACGAAACAAATTTTTCAAATAGAGGCTTGTTTAATAAGAAAAATAGTCACTACTGGTCTCAAGAAAATTTATTAATAGTTCGTCCACATGCTGCACAAGTTCGATTTAGTTTTAACATTTGGTGCGGATTAATTGGTTCGGTAGTTGTTGGTCCACTGTTCTACAATGGTACGTTGACAGGAAACAGATATCTGGAATTTATTCGTAACGTTCTAGAGGATTTCCTTGATAACGCCAATTACCTGACGCGCCAAAATTTATACTTTCAGCAGGATGGGGCTCCTGCACACAACTATCACCTAGTGCAAACCTACCTCGACACCATCTTTGCCGAAAAGTGGATTGGTTCAGATGGTCCAATTCAATTGCCAGCACGCTCCCTTGACCTCTCACCTTTAGACTTTTTTTTGGGATACTTAAAAAATGGGGTGTACAAAACGCGATACGACAACGTGCGCGAATTGCAAGACAAGGTCAGAGAAGTTTTTCGCCAATTAGATAGAAGGACAATCTTAAGAGCCATCCAGAGTGTACTGAAGCGGGCACGAAAATGTATTGAGCAGGAAGGTGGCACCTCTGAGCAGTATTTATAAATTATACATGTACTTTCTTCTTTTTAATTTAATTTTGTAAGCTGTAATATGTTAAAATAAACATTAAACACAAAATATGTATCTGTTTTGTCAGAAGTTAGCGGAGCAATGACAACATTTAGAAGGAAATAGAAACTGCTATAACTACTTTATTATTCGTTTTAGGACAATAGTGTATTGAAACTTTTATATTACAAAGAACATTATCATTCAGAATTTTAAAAAATATACAGGCTGTTCCATTTAAAAAAAAATATAAATTTCAAAATTTCTCGAAAATGCGTTATTAATTTTTTTTTCATGAACTGCATGCTAATCAATGTTAAAAACACTAATACTTTGCTAATTTAACCTACTTTCTAGAATCAATAATAACAGAGATAGCAATGGTGCACACTTAATTTGAATCAGCCTGTATACAGGTGTCATTTTAAATGACCGAGGGTAGTTCAAAATTCCAGTCGCGTGTTTTAGTGCATTTCATATTTCGAAGGTGGCTGCCAGTGCTAAAGAAGCAAATGTTACTATAAAATTCTAGTGTCACCTCCTTAATTATATTATTTGGTTCTCGTTTTGTCCTGTCATTTCTTCGTTTTTGTTTTGATTATTAGTTCCGTTTTATATCGAAAACTGTTCTCTTCAACACAACTATTTGAGATATCCTATTATTGTTTACGTAACTTCAATTAAAAGTTCAAATTAATTCAATCAATAAAAGTAATTGCCTTTATTTTTAAAGCAACATGGCTGGGCAGTATGCTTTTATTTTAAAAACGCATTACCGCAGTGGCATTCTTGGGAAGAACGGTAAATGGTTATATTCGTTGCGATCCTGTTTGGAGCAATTTAATGAAAATTATCCAGGCAATATCGTATCATACAAAGTGTTTAGACAACATAAAAATTGTATTTGTAAGGGCAAAATCAGTGACCGGCCGACAGTTTTAACGAAAGATTTTGTTGATGACATTAGGCGACGTATTGAAACAAGTCTCAATAAATCAATTCGAAAATTAGCTACGTACATTTAATTAACATTACTGTTTTCATTACAAATTTTACTCACTTTTTTAGGAGTATTTTACAGTTCCACCAGAAAACTTTTGTTCAAAATTTACGTATGCATCCGTACAAAATAACTGTTACACACCAATTATTCAATATCGATTATGAAAGAATACTTCAATACTGTCAGTGGTTCAACAAAAACTTAAATAATAATACTTCAAATGTTACATTTATGCCAGATGAGACTTGCTGTCATTTATCGGGGCACATTCATAGCTAAAATTACAGAACGTGGGCAGCTGAAAATCCACATAATTCTGTAGAATCTAGTTTGCATCCACTGAAAGCTAGTGTTTGGGTAGCAATGTCAAGATGTCAAATTATCAGTTCAATATTTTTTACTGACACCATCACTGGACAACGATATCGCACTGATGTATTGAAGAAGTTTATAGACCAATTACATGATAATGAATTACAAAGACAGCGCATCACCTCATGTTGCTAATAATTAGTAAGCATCGTTGGCCGTCACGTTCACCTGACTTGACACCATTCGATTTCTATTTATCTAAAAACAATTTTTTTTTCAAAATCGACTTCATACTTTAGAAGAACTATAAGAAGCTATCATAAATGAAATAGATTTGAATGAATATTTGAAAATCTGAAATAGAGTTAATTTATGTTTTAAGTAATAGTGGTATTATTTTGTTATTTTTAAGTTTAATTTATTATGAATATATCCAACTGAATTATGCAACTGCTAAAATTAACTAAGATAACAATAACAATGACAGAAAAATGCAAGAAAACGTTAAGAGGTTATATTTGTAGACAAAACATAACCTGTCAACCAGCAGATATTTCTAGATTATTTTCGATATTGATCTTGACTGCAAAAGAGCCAATAAAATTCTTGAAAAATAAGTAGCTTTTGGCGGGATATTTGAATCACTCCTTCTTATTCTTAGACACGCCATAATGTATGATTTTTCGGTGTTAATAATTTCTGATTTCTGAAACTTTTAACTTTAGATAGGTATCCCATAAATTTCATGATGTAAGTAACTAGTTCTTCACATAGGAATATCATAAAAATTGTGTTCTTTTAAAATGAATAAAAAAAAAGATACAGGGTGTCATTTAAAATCTTGGAGTGAGGGTGGCGGGTAAGCCGATGAGGCGGTATAAAATATACTGTTCCCCTATATTCTGAATAACCACCCACCATTTCAAGTTTTGTCTTCAAAGATACTAGAAATAATTTAATATTAAGTTTTCGTGTGGGCACCTGATATAGAATTAAATGAAAATTATGTTGAGAAATCATACAAATCACCATCGTAATTGTGACTACGAAAATCAGCTCTCTTCTCGATATTCTTTGTACGGATATCTATTAATGCACCGTTTATTTTCTTCTCATAGTCTCCTAATGATATTTTACCACATATAACAACGCAGCAAATGACAATGAAATCCTTAGCGGAAGAAATAAAAGAAATGAGAGAGGAACAGAAGGGGTACAAAAAAGAAATAGAAGGAATGAGGAAAGAGAATGAAAAATTGATAAGAGAGAATTCCTAATTGAGAACAGGAATAATAATGGATGACAGGTTAGAGCATCTTGAAAATGAGAAGAGATGAAATAATGTAGTTGTATAAGGACTATCAGTGAATACAACCAATCAGGAGGAAATAAAAAAACAAAATGGAGGAGTTTATAGAAAAGAGTTGCATTTAAAAGTCAAAACAAAGGGAGTGATTAAACTAGCGGAAAAAACTTGCCTAGTACAAATGGAAAATGCCACAGGCAAGAAAAAGTTATGCAGAACAAAAACAAATTGAAGGAATGGAGAGGGGAAAAGGTCTTTATCAACGACAATTTATCTAAACAAGACAGAGATATACAAAAGATAATTAGAAATAGGGCAAAAGAAGAAAAGGAAAGTGGCAAGAGGGTTAAAATTGCGTTTCGGAAATTATATATTGAAGATGAAGAATGAAAATGGGACAAAAGCAACGAAAAGCTAATACAAATGAAAGACGGGAAAGCTCAAAAAAACTAAGAAACCAATTTATAGATGGCAAGAAGGAGGTTGACACGGCAATGATAATTGACGTTGACAAAATTAAACATACGAATGAAATAAAGTATACTATAAGGCATGGAAATAATACTTCGAACAAAAAGAAAGAATGGAAATTAGCGACTTGGAACGTTAGAAGTTTAAGCGGAAAGGAAAGTGAACCCATAAGTGAATTTGAAGAAACGCGTTTAACAATACTATGTATTAGCGAAACAAAAAAGAAAGGCCAAGAGCAAGTACTAGATAATGACCACAAATTACTGCATAGCGGAGTAAATTCGTGTAATAGAGCAGCAGCTGGAGTTGGTGTAATAATACATAGAAATTTAAGAAGCAACATAAGTAAATGGGAAGCTATATCGGAGCGCATATTGGTAGTGAAACTTAAAGACAGTAAACAGAAGGTAATGACAATAATAGCAGTGTATGGCCCTAATGACAATGACAAAGTAGAAGAAAAAGATAAATTCTAGGAGGAGCTGACATTAGTAATGGATGAAGCTAAAGGAATATTGTTTATTGCTGGGGACTTCAATGGCAGAATAGGAAAAGAAAACGACGGTTATAAGGCAGTTATGGGAGAACATGGAGAGGAAATTAGAAATGATAATGGAAAAAGTATTTTGGACTTTTGTTTAAACCATGATCTCGTAATAACTAATTCATTCTATAAACACAAGGATATTCACAAATATACGCGTGTGCAACACAATAGAGGGGAAAAATTTATAATTGATTATGTGCTGGTAGAAAGGAAAAACAGAAGAACTGTCTTAGATGTCAAAGTTAGGAGAGGGGCGGAGATACATAGTGATCATTATTTGGTAGTAGCTAGAATCAAAGAACTAGAAAATAAACATGACAATGGAATTAAAATAAAGAAAATAGAATTCACGTCAATAAAGACATATAAATTAAAGGAACAAGAAATAGCCAGAAAATATGAACAATTAGTTAGAAAAAATATTGAAGAGAAGTCAGAGATAACAAATCTGGACAATTTAGAAGAAAAATGGAATATGTTCAAACATATAGTTGTAGAAGCTGCCCGTGAAATATGCGGAGTATACAAAATATGTAACACAAAGAAGCAGACGTGGACGAACGACATAAAAGAGGAAATCAAAAATAAAAAGAAATTGTGGAGAAAGTACTTAGCAAATAAGAAAACAGAACAATACATACAACGGAAACGGGTAAAAGAATTAGTGTTAAAAGTAAAAGCAAATAAATGGAAAGAATTTGGCGATAGAATGGAGAGAGATAGCACTGGTAATCAGAAACTATTCTATAAAGTTTTGAAATCGAGCAGAAAAGCAAAATCAATAGATGATGGAAGGATATATAATAAACAGCAAGAAATAATCACTGATGAAAGAGAGGTAATGAACAGATGGAAGGAATACTTTGAGGAGCTACTCTGCAGCAAATGACACAAAAATGAGGAGACTGTTATAGAAAGTGGAAATATAGCATATGAGGATACAGAATTTACTCTAGAAGAATTAACTGATGTAATAAAAAAATTTAAAAATGGAAAAGGTCCTGGAAATGACAAAATAGTGACAGAAATGATTAAGAAAATTGGTGAAGTAGGAACAAAGATACTTCTGGAGATCATTAATATGGCGTGGAAATACGAAAATATACCAGAAGATTGGGAAGTGACACTAATAACACCGATATAAAAAAAGGGACATTATAGAGATTGTAATAACTACAGAGCTATAAGGTTACTAAGCACAGTGGTCAAAATATATGTGCAGTTAATTAACAATAGGTTAAGACTGTTAATCGAACCATCACTATCGGAAACGCAAAGTGGATTCAGACCCGGAAGGAGCACGCAAGATCATGTATTTACACTAAAACAAATAGTTAATAAAAGATTGCAACAAAGGAAAAAGGCATATTTCGCATTTATTGATTTAGAAAAAGCCTTTGATAGAGTACCAAGATATGAAATATGGAAAGCTCTTGAAAAAAGGGGAGTCAACAAAAAAAAAAGAAATGTCAAGAAAAGCCCAGATAAAAGTATTCAAAGCAGTCTACAGAGCAGTTCTGACATACGGATGTGAATCATGGGTACTTAATAATAGACAAAAAAGCAAAATCCAGGCTACAGAAGTGAGATATCTTAGGAGAGTGAGAAAATGAGAAATACATAAATACGAGAGGAACTGGAGATACAATCGATAATGGACTTTATTGAACAGCGGCAACTACATTGGTGGGGGCATTTACAGCGAATGGGCGACACTAGGCCAGTAAAGCTAATATATGAAGCCAAAGTCCAATATAAAAGGAAAAGAGGAAGACCGCGACAAGTATGGGAGGATGTCATTGGAAATAGCATCCAGAAGAGGGGAAAGAGCTGGAAAGAAGCAAAATCACTGGCCAGTAACCGAACATTATGGAGAAATTTTGTGCATAATTTAGATTAGACTGTACTTACCCGACACCCTTTAGGGTAAAAGGGTTTTTGATATATATATATATATATATATTGATATGCGCCCTAAGTTGGGCTGACAAATGTAACAATGCTAAATGGTCGTATAATAGATACAAACCAAATGATTTAATATAATGAAGCTGGAAGGTAATTTTTTTAAAAAAATGTAGTTATAAATATCTATTTAAATATGGTTTCAAATATTACATACAGATGGAGTTATTTGACGTGGTATCTGTTACATGAGTATGATTCAAATAATAAATAATCGTTTAAAAACGAAGTATACTTAACCTCAACAGCTTTACATGAGAATAACTTCTTATTGTTTAATTTCTTGTGGGCTCTAATTTATGTTAAATGTCCGGCTTATAGGAACAATGAGACTCTTTTTGTTGTGCATAATAAATACACTGATAATGTAGGTTCGGTGACTCAATAAGAATACGTACAAATGGAGTAGTGAATACAATAACATGTGATGGTATATTTTAAATGCAATATCAACAAAATGAAACGATTGAGTTAAAGAATAATATAAATGGTTTTATTGATGTATAGATTAGCAGGTAAGTGATTCATATAAAAAATAGGATTAATATAAAAATCAATCAAGTCACGTGAAAATATAAACATAAAATAAATTCTGGGTTAAGCAAAGATAATTAAAGAAAGTGAATTAAATTTAACTAACATACATAAATGCTTCTTTTTAAATAAACATTTATAAACAGAGGAACTGTATTCTTCTAGCTTTTAAATCAAATAATCCTAATTCTAAATGTACCTATAAGGTATATCTTTTTTAAAAAATCTTTGATAGAGGTTTTACTTTATGAATTGAACTAATTCAACATATTCAAAATTTATAGGAGATTGAAGTAATACTTAAGTTTGAAATAGACGGGAATGGGTTAGTCTGGAGTCTTCTTGTGGATCCGAAAATGCAGGATACAGGTTTAGGCGGGTAATCTGATGGCGTCACCGCTTAGCTTCGGTCTAGCTGGATGCTATTCCCGGTGAAATGGAATTTTCGTTTTATGAGGCACTGGTTGATGTGTGGATACGCAAAATGCGTCAAAAAGGAGCTGGATAAACAGGTGATATTTTTATATGTTCGTAATATAGTTTTTCTAATTTATTTAATGATTTTTCTTCTTATTTCCAGAGCGGCACTTAATAAAACGTCGATGTGTTTTCGGAATTTTTACCACATAATCACGCTAACTCTCGTTTGTTCCGAATGCTAGCTTCTTATTCGTCTAATTTGTATGTATTAATATAATCTCGCTAATAATTTTAGTGAAAAAGATAATTTAATTACTCAAACCATATAGATACTTTACAAAAATTACATATTTTATTTTAGTAAATAAATAATTGTCATGAGAATGTTAGTAATTTTATATTATGCTAATTTTTTGATTGGGATATTTCCCGCTGTATTTATTTCAAATAAGTACAGTTTTCCCTAAAAAATACGCGTCATTTATTATTGATCAATTAAGTTGAAATGTCTTCGGTAATACAAGATATTGAAATAAAATGACTAAGGAAAATGAAAAGATAAAAATAAATAAATATGAGAATTAATTTTGAACAATTAAAAACGCGAAACCAAACTTATTGATATGACAGATGAAGAATTCAGTTCCAAAAATTTCTTATTTTCTAATATTTACATACAAGCTAAAATGATCTGTATTTTACAAAACTAGGGCATTCTTATGCGTAAGCCTGCCCTACTACAATATATATATATATATATATATATATATATATATATATATATAAAACAACGGAGTAATAATATGTTCCAACACGTAATTTACCATATTTATTGTTGAAAGTGTTGTTACGATCTATTGTCGCCTCATTCTATTCGAGGGTGTTTCTGTACATCGAAGTTTACATATCCTGATAGGTGGTTTGATGTGACCTATGACGAAAGATTTTGTTGGTTCTAAATTTCTTAAGCATTCTCTCGTATCATGTTCCTTGTTAAGTTTTGATTTAGTTGTTGTCTCTTTGTTTCTCGCTTTTATTTCTAATAAGTTTATAATACTTTTCACATTCCTGTTAGACAATCCTTTTCTATGTACATGCTTCTTAATATCTGATTTATCGTCATTAGGTATTTTTGTGTGTTTTTATCTTTAAATACCTTAAATTTCTGTACGGTGACCACACGCAAAATCATCTCAAAACACACAGTTTTGGGAATCGTTAAATTAATCTTTAATTAAAGGCGCGTGTACGTTTACACGTTCTTTCACATACTTGGCGAAAATCCAAATCTCATCCGTATCTTAAGTAGATAAATTCCTAGAAATCATTATACTCGGGAGAAACTTGACTACGTTTTTAATGCAAGCATTTAAGGGTGCCCCACACCTCTTCGTAGTCAAATAATTCCAATGTCATTAATGCCAAATAAAGTCTATTTCACCTCAGTAGAGAAAATAACGCTATTCAATTTTCGTAAATCCAAAATCGGAGCTATTATAAGAGAGCGGATTGATATATAGGGTCTCCAACTCTATAGAATGAGGATAAGAAAAGACAAAATAATGAAGCTAATCTCACAATTAAGTAAATTTATTATACTTTCGATTTAAATAATGATTTTTCCACATAATCACCATTTAGTGCAACACATTTCTGAATTCGTTTTTCATTCCGTCCATGTAAAAACTTTCTTGTTTACTGTTGATTTAATTGCAAACTGCAGCCCGAACTACAGTGTCTGATGAAAAATGTTAACCTTCCAATTGCCTCTTTTAACTTTGGGACAACCAGAAATCTGAAAGTGGCAAATCAATATTGGACGGAGAGTGCGAAACGACAGTGATTTTGAGGCTCGTTAATGCCTTCATCGTTTCGTTGCTGAGATGCGGTCTGCTGTTGTCGTGATGCTAGAAAAAATTCGTTCTGAGAGATCGTAACCTTTTCCAGTATCTTATTGAATTAACTGTTAATCCCTTCGCCAGATTTTCGGCATGAATAAACTCTTTGCATCTCAAAAAATAGTGAGCATGACTTTCTGCGCTGATGGAACTCTTTTGAATTTTCGTACACGTGGAGAATCAAGACGACGATATTCCATTCACTGCCGCTTCTTTTCGGTGAACCCAAGATTCGTCCTCGGTTGTGATATTCATGATTTCAAGTGGATACCGGTTAAGAAGTTCTTGATCTGTGTTCCTTCATGACAACCGTTAATAATCGCGGGACCCATTTAGAGCAAATTTTTCTGCAATACAAGGTCCGAACATTGTACTAGACTTTTTCTTGACTAATGCTTAATTGCCGAGCAATTTGTTTCTCCGTCATCCGGTGATTTTCCTGAATCGGTGCATTTACTTGTCTTTTTTTCTTTTCATGCCTCACTGAAACTGGTCCACTTGATCACTTTTCATATTTTGCCCATATCACAGAATTTTGCATGTCGAACACCCTTTCCAGCGTTAAAAATTCGGTCGCAGATCATTGCTTAGTATGCATGTCGGAAAAAAAACTCATGGTAAATTGCACTGTTACTCAACGACGGCACGCAGGAAAATGAAACTTTGCAAGCTTATAAGAGATACTCGAAATTACCGTTTGGAAGTTAGAACTTATTTCTCCATTACTCACGCAATGGTGTTGCTAGAGACCTTACATATCAATCCGCTCTCGTATTTGCGCACATAGGTATTATATGCGGTTGTTGTGCATTTTGTATGGATTTGGCTGGCATCGTATTATTACTTGATGATTTTCTAAGCTCCTTGGGTAATAATTAGATACCGGACGCATTCAGCCGAAATTACGATGTATTAACTAAGGGCAAATGGTTTCTGACTTCTGCAACAAGATTTAGTCCATGCGCCAAGCAAGTTGTGTGAATTAAATTTGGGTAAAAGATTTTCAAATTGAAAGCTGCCTTCACAATGTATGGTGCAGCATGCGTAAAAAACAATATAATTTTCTCTGTTGGAATCAATTCCGGTAATTCCAGTTCTTCCTGTATAAACCTTCTTATTGTCAAATTATTTGCGTTTTCCAACTGTTTGGATAAAATTAAATAAGATTTTTCTGGAACCGATACGTTAAGGATACCAATCATTAAATGAACCACATGTCGGCCCACACTATCAGTAGTTTCATCTACACATATATAAAGATAATTGTTTGTAACAACCTTCTTAATGCTATTCAATGTTTTTGCATGACACAGAGAGAGAATATAATTATTTATTAACGTGCTCTCGTCGGGAATGTTATATTTGCTGATGTACTTTTGAAAAAATAACTTGACATTTAGATTGTTTAATTTATGTAGTGAAATATCTGCCGACATAAACATTTGACAAAATCTTCATTAAATTGTTCTTGTTCCGATTTTTTTGGAAGTTGATGGCAATCATTGCGGTAATGTTTGCTGACTTCTTCGACAATTTCATCTTTGTTAGTTTTGCAGCATGAGATGGAGTTTTCATATGTTGGTCGACTTGGAACTTTCTCTCACTTGTAATCTGCAAAAAAAAAATCACATCATCGGTTGTTTTCTTATAAAATAAATGTTAGTAAAAGATAAAGGAATAATTAAAACTTAATTAATTAATAAGAGGAAATAAACATAAAATTATACTCACAATCTTGCAGCATGCTACGCAAAACACTTTTTCTCCATCCATACGCAATTCTGAATAAGGTGCAATCCATCCAGGCACAGTCGCTATTTTCGGCATTTTGCTATTATATATCACAACTCACAAGTTTACACTTCGAAAAGCCAACATAAAATGACGTTTAAATAAAATTACTTACGAATATGGGAATAAATTTCTCCGAATAGCAAAGAAATACATATAGTCCTAATTTTCTGGTAAAATGTTTTTTATATTTAGAAGTTTTAAGGTATTAACTTTTCCTGGAATTTTGTCTCGGCATGGATGTATGGTAAGAGCATTAATAAATTTTTGGAGAGGCTTATCGGAAATGTAAAGGGAAGAGGCTTAATAAAATGCTATTTTTAATTTAAAGAGGGCTGTTTAATTTTTGTTTGTTTGTCACATCCGCGACATATTTTTAGTAATGCCTATAATACATTTGATTTAGTAAATAAATAAAATTCGGATACTAAAAATATGCAAAAATGCTGAACTACTACCAAAATATGCAAATAATATTCAAATATTTTATGCAAATATGCAAATTTATGCAAGCTGCATATAATCCGGCCTCTAGTTATTGGCATTGGAAAATGCCGTCTTTTTGGATTCGATATACGGCCTTATACGAGAAACTTTACGCGCTAGAAACAAACGGAAATCAGATTTGTAATCGGCATTCCAAAAATAGTCCAATTCACCCAAAAAAGTGTGATAGTTTCGCGCTGGCACAAGTGTATACTGTTAAGTGGGTCTTGTATTGAAAAATTACAATATAAAATACATGAAAATAAATAAATTACAACACATTTCCTAGAACTTGGGAAACATCTCTCGTAATAAATTTGAAATATTAGTTTGTTTCTCTAATTATATAATGGGGGCTGAAGCCAAACAAAAAAATGTATATACTCAATATTTATAATTATTTTAAGCGTTACCTCCAATATCATGTTACACTACTATTAATAATTGGCAATTATATTTCTTGATTAAACATTTTATTACTTTAAGTTACTAACGGTTAGTTCTATATTTAACTAATTTTATTATACAAACACTTCTCCACATGTATACTAAAATTATGGAAAGTATTACATCCTTATCATTAAAACTCGGATTATATGCATGTAAAAGTAGAAAAATATGCACATATTTTGACAAAAATATGCACAATTCATTGACAAATATGCTCTAATATATAACATATAAAATATAATAAATTTTTTATAACATTCTAATGAAAACCAAATCCGATTCTATGAAGCAAAATGTTATTTCACATTTAATGTCCGTTACATTACATAACACTTATCAATATGTTGCAGAAACTTAAAATATCTTTAGACATTATTGTTGAGGATACATTCAATATCCTTTCATAATATTTTAATTTCGACCATTTTTTTATTGTTAAATATAAGTAAATCTAGGATATACAATTCAAATATAGCATGTACAATTCTATCAATATGCAACGTTCATTTTGAAGTTAAAATCGCTGTATAAGCAAAATGTTTATTATCATATTCAAATTCTGAAACTTCCTCTAGATTCTAAGAAGCGTCATCTGTTTATATTTGCAAATTTATTTATTATTTTATACACTAGATCGCTTGTATATTATTTAGTTTTATTAATGAACGAATTCAATAGACGGTGTTTAATATCTATTCTTAAGGTCACGTTTCCTAAATAGGTATCAATAAATTCCATTACTAAAGAATGGAATTTATTCTCACACCCTTAGATTTACAACCAATACTTAATTAGTAATAATATTTTATGATTAAAACTGTTAAAAACCCTGAAAGGTATTATTGGCGCAATTACCAAGAATTATTCACTTGGAAATTTTCCCTAGTTATGTCGTCATTTAGCCGTACAACCAATTCGACCCCCATTTAATTATTATGTAATAGTTTGTTGAAGTAGTGGTAAATTTTACCCAGTTGCAGTGTTTTTAATATCAAGAAGAACATTCTCAGCAAGAGTCTCACACAAGCAACAACATTCTCAACCAGAGTCTCACACTAGTAACAACAGTCTCAATTAGAGTATCATATTAACAACAAGAGACACCAGTCTCAACAACAGTCATATATTAACAATAGCATTTAAAAATGCCCCAATAACGATAAGCGATTTAAAAATCGTGTACTATGTAAGGCTCTAATTCAATGTCATCTACAATGTATCCTTTCAAAATATTAAACTTTCGAAAGAATTTTAAATCCTTGATTTTTTTCTAATACTTAGTTTAGCTTTTTAAAAATTGTTTCTCCAGCTCGTGTAATAGTTGACAATACGTTATGGCATTTGCTCATTGAATTTACAGATTCAAAAGTAGTTCTCTTATTTATAATTTCAAAATTGTTTCTGCTATTACAGAAAAATTTGTTGCAATAAATGCCAATTCATTTGATATTACATTATTTTTTAAAGACTCTTATATTTTTTTCATAGCATCTGAATCATCAGAGAATTCTAAAATAAAATTTTTAATAATTCGATTATTTTTTGAATAAAAAATTGCTGCATTTAGCCATGTTCCCTATCTAGTGATTACTGGTTGCGGAGGTAATTGTAAACCGGGAAATGGTTCTTCGTACAACTGAATCCGCAATGGCGCTTTTAAAAAAAATTGTTACATTACAAATTAGTACATTCATAATAGGAAATTTATTTCTGATTTCTTCGGCAACTCTGAGCCAGACAAGTAATATGAATTAAATTAGAAAAATATATCTTTAAATTAACTGAGGCTGTGCACATATAACGGGTAGCATCTGACAACATTAATATAATTTTATCATTTGGTATCACGTGGTTTTACATGAAACAAAATTCATTATTATTTCAATTATTAATTCAATCTTTTATTTCTGTTGTTTAATTGTTGAGTTTGAGCTTAATTAATATACTAATTACATTGTTCTTACGGAAATAATACACCAAACCGACGAAGATCCTCGAGATTTTAATTAATTTATGTACTCAAGCTCTACCGCAGTTAGTTGGTTATTTTACAAGAT
Source organism: Melolontha melolontha (assembly GCA_935421215.2). NCBI lineage: Eukaryota > Metazoa > Arthropoda > Insecta > Coleoptera > Scarabaeidae > Melolontha > Melolontha melolontha. The sequence continues at coordinate 201,261,077 of OW285235.1, read as the reverse complement.
AACAGATAGCGTTGAACAAACTAAGAACTACATAAACTTATGGCGCCCAATTTTTGAATTGTAAATCCTAAAGATTATCTTATATTAATTATCTTTCTAAGTTTATATGCTCATTGTTCTTAGTTTTACCAGCTTCAGCGTATTGTTTCATTTGCCGATCCAACGTGGGGCTGTTACATATTAGCATTGTTACAATATATATATATATATATATATATATATATATATATTAATATATATATATATATATATATATATATATATATATATTGTAACAATGCTAATATGTAACAGCCCCACGTTGGATCGGCAAATGAAACAATACGCTGAAGCTGGTAAAACTAAGAACAATGAGCATATAAACTTAGAAAGATAATTAATATAAGATAATCTTTAGGATTTACAATTCAAAAATTGGGCGCCATAAGTTTATGTAGTTCTTAGTTTGTTCAACGCTATCTGTTATCTTGTAAAATAACCAACTAACTGCGGTAGAGCTTGAGTACATAAATTAATTAAAATCTCGAGGATCTTCGTCGGTTTGGTGTATTATTTCCGTAAGAACAATGTAATTAGTATATTAATTAAGCTCAAACTCAACAATTAAACAACAGAAATAAAAGATTGAATTAATAAAATAAATAAAAATTTATTGAAATAAATAAGAAAACTGTAACAGCAATTGAATAAAAGAAATAAGGAAACTGTATTATAAAAAGAATATTACGTGCTATGTGATAATAAAAGGAATTAATATGTTGCACATGTGTTCATAAGTAATAAGGTTAGGTTATACGAAAATTATATGAACCAATATTTAATTGTTCTTAAATTAAACATAATATAGGTAAGTATTGTTTTATCTTAGGCAATATGTATGTGAAATTGCACGTTTTAATTGATGTTTTATAAAAAAGTAATAGCTCCGAAATTTAATATGAATATTAAGTTGTTTATAGTGATTTTTATTTATACAAATGTTGACTTTTAGGTGTTATGTGGAATAAACGTAGGTTGTGAACCTGTTTCCGATGTTCTAGGATGTGATGTGGACTTGAAGCTCTGTGATCGGGATAGATGCGGAGTACGGCTCGCTCCAATATTTCTAGCGGCGTTGGATGTGTTCACCGGCTTGGGTCCTCGGTTCGACGGTATCCAATTACAAAAAGATGCTTCGATCGATAATTCTTGTTTACTTCGTGGTATTCCCAAAATTTATATATCAAAAGTTGGGCCTATTATTTGTTTATCGAATGATCGAAAATTTGGTATGATATTTTTATTTGTAATATATTAAATTATTTAAATTTGACGAAGTTAATAAAAATGCGGCCATTTGTTGTAAAAATTTTATATCAGACGCCGTTCTTCGGCTTTTTTATTCCACAGCCTATTTTAAATTTCGATAAAAGCCTCGAAGTTTTCGCTTTACTTGCATCAATTAAAATATGAATTTGCATAATGTTTTAGTCTTAATGTGATCGAAAAATTAGTTAAATAATTTACAAATATCTAAAATGTAGTTTTCAATATAAAATTTGTTATAAATTGTACCGTAAAAATCGCTTTCGCGGGGTTCATGATAATTTTAAATTAGTGGGCGTGGTTAACTAACATCGATATAAATCTTGATGTAGATAAATTAAATACCTGTAATTTCGCGCGAATAATTTGAATTATGAAATTGAAAAATTTAAATATAAAAAGTAAGTTAAAAATCAAAATAAGTTAATTATAAATTTTAAAGTTATCGTCATATTAATTTATTTACATTTCGATATTAATTTCACAAATTACGTCCACCAATTTAATATTTATACAGGTGTTTTAATGTGTTGTATACCTGTATTTCACATTATAGGATCTGGAATACGGGTGCTGGTTGAGCCACCACAATATATATATATATATATATATATATATATATATATATATATATATATATATATATATATATATATAAGGTAAACTTAATAAGTCCGCGATTAAAGGTTTGGTTCATTACTTCAAAGTATATATATTGAACCAGACCTTTAATCGCCGACTTATTAAGTTTACCTTATCATACCAAGGTCACGAAGATATTATATTTATATATATATATACATATAACATCATTTTTATTTTGTACGTCAATTTTATTATTTTTAACTCTACATTTTTTACCCCAGAAGAAGCGACAAAGTGTTGCGAAATATAGGGTAATTTAATAAAGGAGTTTTTTAATTGACCGCTTACCCGAATTTAAAGAATTTTTGATAATATATCACGGTCGATCATTTCTTTTCAATTATATACATATACATATATATATATATATACATACATATATATATATATATATATATATATATATATATATATATATATATATATAAATTGATAAATTATTGGAGTTTCTCGGCTTCTATATGAAATATTTACCAATATCGCTCCGGATTGGTCCACTCTAGTTATAACTAAAGGCCGGATTATATGCAGTTTGCATAAATTTGCATATTTGCATAATATATGCATTTTGTATATTATTTGCATATTTTGTAGTAATTCAGCATTTTTGCATATTTTAAGTGTGCAAGTTTTATTTATTTACTAAATCAAATTTATTATAGGCATTACTAAAAATATGTCGTGGATGTAACAAATAAATAAAAATTAAACAGCCCTCTTTAAATTAAAAATAGCATTTTATGAAGCCTCTTCCCATTAATTTTCCGATAAGCGTCTCCGAGAATTTATTAATGCTCTTCTCATACATCCAGCCCGAGACAACGTTCCAGGAAAACCTAATACCTTAAAACTTTTAAATAAATACAAAAATACATTTTACCAGAAAATTAGGAGTATATGTGTTTCTTTGCTATTCGGAGAAATTTATTCCCATATTCGAAAGTAATTTTATTTTAAACGTCATTTTGCGTTGGCTTTTCGAAATATAAACTTGTGAGTTGTGATATATAATAGTAAAAATGTCGAAAATAGCGACTGTGCCTGGGTGGATTGCGCCTTATTCAGAATTGCGTATGGATGGAGAAAAACTTTATTCCTCTTATTAATTAATTAATTAATTAATTAATTAATTAATTAATTGATTAATTAATTGATTAATTACTGTGATTACTGGTTGAGGAGGAAGCAGAACACCGGATATTTTCTTATAAAATAAATGTTAGTAAAAGATAAAGGAATAATTAAAAACTTAATTAATTAATTAATTAATTAAGTTTTTAATTATTCCTTTATCTTTTACTAACATTTATTTTATAAGAAAATATCAATTAATTAATTAAGTTTTTAATTATTCCTTTATCTTTTACTAACATTTATTTTATAAGAAAATATCCGGTGTTCTGCTTCCTCCTCAACCAGTAATCACACGATGGGGAACGTGGTTAGAGGCTGCTATTTTTCATGCAAATCATTATGAGGGAATAAAGACTTTTATTATGGATCTTGATAGGGATGCACAATCTGTGATAGACGCCCAAAAGGTGTATTTAAGTAAAGAAATACCTCAACAGTTGGCGTTTATTAAAGCCAATTACAGTTGGAAAAACAATTTATGTCGCTCATCGAGAGCGTTGAAATAATAAACAAATTTGAAAAGTTATGTTTTGATGTTAAAGGAGGAGTGGGACAGTCCGTGTATGAAAAATTTATAAGTGTAATAGGAAAAAATGAAGATTTAAAAAGCTAAAGAACATTGCTAAAATCTTGTATGGCGATTCAGTAGAAAATATTGAGTTGACAATTTATTTAAAATATGCGTCGACGTAGAACGAACCTTTTCAATATATAAATACATGTTTTCAGACAAGCGTCACAATTTTTCCGTTGAAAACTTTGAGAAATATGTGATTGTAAATTATTTTCATTGTTAATTATGTTGTAAAATAGCAAAAACAAATCAGCATATCGATGCGACAATGCACATCAAGCTTTGATACAAAATAATACAAATCTGTATAAAAACAAATTTGTATCTGTATATACATGGACACACAGCACGTATTTACCAGCGTTTGCTTCAACCACCAGACGCATGCGTTTCTGTCTCACGACTTTGTCAATGGCGGGTTTACGAAGCCAAACGACTGTAGGTACACTTCGCGGTCATGTTACGCCACCTGCCGACGAGTTAATGGACTCACAGTAATATGCGTATTTTTTCTTTTCATGTAATAGCGTAGCTATTCGAGAAGAAACACTTTGCATCGGCGTGGTCGGTTTTGTCCGTCAGATGTCATGAGGTTATCTGGTGTCATCTGATGGGACAAAATTTGCTACATGACCGCGAAGTGTACCTACAGTCGTTTGTCTTCGTAAACCCGCCATTGACAAAGTCGTGAGACAGAAACGCATGCGCCTGGTGGTTGAAGCAAACGCTGGTAAATACGTGCTGTGTGTCCATGTATATACAGATACAAATTTGTTTTTATACAGATTTGTATTATTTTGTATGTTGTAAAATGTTGTAAATCAACTTGTAGTAAACATAATAGAGCATTTGCTTCTATAGTATTCCATTTTCTAACAGTCCTCGTATTTACGTATTTACCTGCATATTTTTCATAAGGAAGTGCATATTTAGGCTAAAACATCTGCATATTTATGCGCATATTTTCAGTTTTTTTTTTTGCATATAATCCGGCTCGTAGTTATAACTATCTTCTTCATCTGTATTAAGTGTAAAAACTAGATTATCTGTTACATCATCTAAGAAACGCTGTGTTTGTAAATTATTTTCAACAACTTTATCTACGTGGCTACAAACAGATGCCCACTCTTCTGCATTTACAGATGCGAATTTTTCTCTGGCCAAATTTTCGACGTCTGCTAACTTTCCGGTTCCAACCCAATTCCTTACAATCGTTCATATTTTTTCGATTGGATTTAACTCCGGGTGATAACGAGGCAGCCTCGATACATTATGTTTATGGGCCCATAACATTATATCCAGTTTATATCTTTAATTTTCACTTTTATTTTTCTTTATTAATTCATATAACTCCGGCTTTGTCCACTTCACATCAAACGTTATATTTCTTGCTATAAGCCACTTTATCATTTCTGACATTTTGGAGGATGATGTTGGATCACGTTCGATTTTAACATTGTGATATGATGCGTTATCGATTACCAGTACACTTCTTGGTGAAAGATTTCATCATGGTAATCGCCAGATTTTGTACCTATAAAAACAATGGAAATAATAGCAATAATAATTTTAACAACTGTGATAAATTTAATTTTGTGTTTTCATTTATAGTTATAAAGCAATAACTATGTAATATGTATATACATATATATATATATATATATATATATATATATATATACTGTATAAAAACAAATTTGTATCTGTATATATATATATATGTATATATATATATATATATATATATATATATATATATATATATACATATAGATATAAATATATACGATTTAAATAGGAGTAAAACCCATTCTTCCACCAGCACGAACCTTAAAATTAAGGTTTCATAATAATATGTATATTTTTAATTTTTTTAATTTTATACATGTTCAATATACTTTATCATTAAACAATTACTTAATAATTTCGTGTATGCATAAGTGATTATGTAATCACATTCTCCTGAAAAAGAAAGAATTAAAAGTTGTGCAAACTTTTCATAAAATAATTTTATTTAATTTCGATAAATCGCATTTGACGTCAAGACGTCTTATATAATCTCTTCTACAGACAAATTGTATCTTAGAAACAGATGTCACACACTTTTACTCTCAATTAACACTAATATCTGAGAAAGTGTCAGACGAAGCGACCAAACTATAACTGTAAATAGACCAGACCGTTGTTATAAATTTTGATCTAATTTCATGTCAAGCTGCTCCCAATTTAGAGGTTTATAAGTGTATAAGTATCGTTCCTGGAAAAATATATAATTTCATTAATACAAACTGTGTTTGTGTGTTATCGCTTTACTTATCGCAGAACATACGTAGGTATTTAAATATAAATTTAGACATGACCGTTTTTGGTCTTCATTGAGTTCGATTTTAATAACTTTACGTAAATAATAATACTAATTAATATATTTCAGGTACACGTTCAAAAAAGTAGTCAGTAATGAACACAGTACTATAGCGTAAGCATTCTGTATTATGTAATATGTAATTCAGGTACAAGAAATAATTATGTATATAGGAAAATCCCATAGAAGGGGAAACATAATAAGTAATAAGCCAAAAATTTTTGTCACCCAGTAACAGTAATCCACTAATTTATTTAAGTTAAGTATAAAACTAAAGAAATCAAAGGCTATTTATGTAATTTAAAGGATGTTTGTTGATATTTATCATGATACTAATCTTATAAACATTTCTATTTATATACACAGTGCTCTCAAAAATTTCCGGGTTTATTTTCTTTTATGAATAGAAGAAAATTTTGAACGCTCGTTAATTAATTAATGAATACTAGAAAGTTGGTTTATAGTGCCTTTATATTTTTTTAGTTTCTTGTATTGCAGTATATATTTCTGTTAGTGATTGCAATACAGGACCAAAAATACAGTATCGGTATTCGGTATTTTTTAAGGTTGGTTGTACCGGAATACTGGTCTTAATACTGGTATTAGGAATTTTTTAAAAAGGTACATAAACACAGTTGTTTCTTTACCATATTTATTAGTTTCATATAAAAAATGCATAAACTATAAAAATATAAATATGTACCTTTGTTATCTACAAATACAAAATAAAGCAATAAATGTTATAATCAAATATTATTAATCAGAGCAGTAAAATAATAATTTATAATATTAGGAAGAAAAAATACAATATAAAGAACAAACCATTCCAGTATTACAATACAATAAAGGAACAAAACATATAATTATTTCTAAAAAGAGTAAATACCACATAAAAATATTGTGTAGTCGATTAGTTTATAACAGTTCTTCTTATAGTATTGACAGGTTTTGGTATATTTTCGAAACCTGCAATTAATGACTTTCTCAATTCAATCGAAGTACAAAACACTCTGAGCGGAAACCATCTAATGCTCATTCTGAACGTACCTAAACTCGTCCCCAGAAATAAAATTAAGTAATTAGTTAAACTTGTACCTGAAAAAATATACATAAACTCGTCCCCGAGAAGAGTAGGTCCACAAAAATAGCGTCATAAATTCGTCCCCGACTTTATCGCAGTATGAATCACCCATATACTTATTTAAAATCTATAGATAACATATTTATTTATGGAAGAAATGAAAAACTCAATAAGGACCACAAAACATATTTTATTAATTAAGAATGAAATAGAAATGACTGTTTGTGTTTTATACAAGCACTAATACATATTAACATTTACATTTAACGTTATAAGCTATACATTTAACAAAATCAAATCTCGAAACAGATCCATTTTTATACTTATCGATTTTTCTAGTAACGCACTGCTTACGTCTATGCACGACTCTGTTTGAAACTGCTTCGAAATTTCAATAAAATGATAAATTTATGGATTCGTAGTATAAAAACTGGCATTAAATTTAGCGTGGAAAGATTCGCAAGCGTTTGTGCTTCTTTCTATGCTATCGCTGAATTCTGCCCACAAACTAGGTGGAAAAACTGCTTCTTCTGAAATATAATTGTCAAGCAAAAAATCGGAAAAGCGTGATAAACGTTCATCTTGAGGTTGTATTTCCGAAAAATCAAAAGCATAACAATCGCGCAAAAATTGTAAACCAAATATATAGCGCAAGTACTTTCCAATTTCACTGGTTTCGTTCTTATAATAAGGAACAAGGCCAAGATTTTGAATTTTGCGGAACCATGCTTGTGCTAAATGGAATCTGACGACACTTTTTTCGCGACAGGTTTAAAAGTGTTTTGTAAAATTTTCTGCACCCACAGTATAAACTTTTTGCCTTACAAGAGATTTTCGAACATCGCCAACATATTTCACCACTTTTTAAGGGTTTGTGTTTGGTAAATTTTACAGAGTCTACAATTAGCACTTGATTTCCACGTTCACTCAAACTGACGAAGCTTTCCATGCTTTCTCACAAATAAAAATCACTTCTTAGCCAGGAATATTATTTCAGACAGACTAATAATAAGTATATAGTATATATGGTAGATTTGGGTAAATTTTAAATTTAGATAAATTTGAATTTAATTTGTATTTAATGGGCACGCAACTTTGTATTTATATTTGCAAGAAAGTATAAATTTCATAATCTCTTGTCCGGGAACAAATTAAGCTAAGGGATTAAACACCTTAATTAGCATGGGGGCGAATTGATGTACACAGACATTATAGATAGTATCTGATCGGGGACGAGTTTAGGGCCGCCCGTCATTCTAGATAAAGCTTCATCGAAACAGTAATTTTTTCTATTTTAAAAAAATCTGTAATTTGTGATGTAATATCATTTTTACGTGAACTGTATATCGTGTATTATATTTCAAATTTGTACTACTGTATAACTGATTGTCTTGTAAATGGCAATGCTGGTGGGCAGTAAATTTATTATTATAATTATTATTATTATAATTATTATTATTATTATTATTATCATTACAGGAGGATTATTAAAATCAAATTTTAATCCAATAATTTTATTATATGTACGAAAATTAGCAAACGAAACTGGACTTACACGACAACATTTTTAAGTGCAGTATCTCCCCCTATGAATATACTGTCGAGGTCACTAGAAAAAAATATTACTTTAAAGTAAATAGTGAGTACAATTCTTACGAAACTCGGCATTGGACGGAGTTCAGTGTCCCCTATCATAGCTAACATTGACTCAATAAAATATAAACTATTGAAAACCTAAATTATATAATCATTTACCTTGGAAAATTTTGAGCATGTATCTATTTGTAAAAGCAGTTAAAAATTTGTTAATAACAAAGGAGTGCTAGAGCGAGAATTATTTTAAAGAGATGATGTTTACATGTATGTATTGTGGCCTGTGAGATATATCTTTATGTATTTAAATTTTTTTCTCTCTTCTAATGTATGATATAACAATATTGTGATATTTTATATAATTTTGACAATATGTTACAACAGCTATTGTATCAACAAATATTAATTATGTACTAGCAAAAAGCCGGCATGTGCTGCTATACAACTCAAGTAAAGACATCTTTTTTTATCTTATTCTGTAAATAGTATTTGCAAACGCATTTATTTGATCGACTAAAATAGTATTTTATTGAGGTTTTCTACGAATACTATTGAGAAGCCGTTGGCGAGTTAAAGATATGGGAATATTGAGAAATTCAAAACATTCTCTTATCTTTAATGCCCCAGATTCCACCACGTGGTGGTCGCTGCTCGAAGCACCCGCCCATAAAATCCCATATTATGTTAGATCTCGTTATTCGAGATCTGCCATGTTACTGGATCTCTGATTCCTCTGTTGGATTTTAATTTTTCATTCCTTTATTGAAGTGCTTTGGTACTACACTGTGTATTATTAGCTATTCCTACTCATGAGCATGCAACATAACATGGCATAACTGACCATGTGAAAAGCATGGATTTTCCAAATTTAAATCACACACTTCAAGCTAATACCCTTGAGTCTTGTTTATCATCATTAAAAAAGCAAGATGAATTGATGAATGATTTGTTAAGTGTTTCGCCTATATGTTCGAAATAAAGAAACAAAGTAAGTGATAAGAAAGAAATTATTGAATACTGTAAGGCATCGTAGAATCGATGTGTTTCAGCGACACGTTGAATCGTATCATTCCGTTGATGAATAATAATGTCACGTATTAAACTAATCTTCCACCATAACAATGGCCACTCCATCAGTAGTTGTTGCGTTATAGCGTCTCGCATATTCTTCCGCTGGTGTTTTGTCAGTTAATGAAACCTGCATGAATGTTGATATTTAGGTTTTTTTTCATAACTGTTTGGTTCATACTTCGAGAAGTTCAGCCTAGCGAACTGGCGCCTCCGGATATTTCTTCGAAATTTGCACCGCAATCTCGTAGTCGGCTTAGTCTCTTCGATAATTATAAAATTATGCAGCAGTTCGTTCTGTTTATTCGTGATAATGTCAAAACGCATTTATTATATTGACAGCCTATTATGTCACTTCGTGACAAAGGTCTATTAATGACAGTTCGTACTGTCACTTCTTGACAACGTCATATTTACCGCACACTTTAAACGATTGATCTTGACGCAAGGAAAAAAATAGTATATTATACTATAAGGGAGAGCAATGCGTTATTTTTGCAGAGGTGCAATTTGAAGCCCGAGGGCGAAGCCCGAGGGCTACAATGCACCGAGGACAAAATAGCATCTCTCCCGAATGGTATATACTATTTTTTCCACGGTCTCATTAACTTAAAAAGACATATTTTGTCATTATGAAGTAAGTAGCACCAGAATTATTGTATTCTGATTTGAGCATTTATTTAGTAGTCGTTGAGTTATTGTCATAACTACAAAATGAATCACAAACGTTCTCCATAATGTAAACTCCCTTGGGAGCATTATACTCCCTTGGGAATAATCGACTACTTCTGTTTTAATTTTGATGTCATAGAAACTGATTTCTACTCCCGACCGTGGAAAAAAATTGTTATTTTTCCTTTTATTTTACAGAAACCATCGCCGGCACGAAAACAACAATTTACCAAAGTTTCATCGTAGTCGGATGAACGATATAGGAGTCTATACGGACGAACATTCGTTTTTATATATGAGATTATTATAGGGCAGATGAGGAAGAACACTTCAATTTTTGAACTGTAGTCATCGTATGAGATTCTGTGGGAAGTGTTATCCTATAAGAAACAAAGTTATTTGATATATAATTGTTTCAGCCTTTACTTGATGAAATTCCATTATAACTATTATCAGGATAAAATAAAACAAATTTTAATGAATTTCACTTTTTAATTGACACTGCAACGATCGTTTCGCTCCAACCTGAGCTTCATCAGACATATAACTAACTTATTTATAATTTTTTTTTTAACACAAATATACGGTAACAAACACATGTTTTATTTTAAATAGTTGAAGGAATGGGTACTTTTTATTACTAAAATGTCTATTCAGAAAACTTTCATAGAATAGAATTTGTTTTATTTTATCCTGATAAAAGTTATTTGAGGTTTTGACATTCTTTTTTCGCTTGCTTTGTATATAGGGATGGCAAAAAGAAATCAAAACGCGATACATCGAATCATCGATGCATCGAAAACTAAACATCGATGTCTACGATGTATCGAAAGCTAAACATCGATGTTTCGATATATTGAATAAAAGTATCGTTGTATTTAGGATTAGAGCCAGCTTAGAACGAAAGAAAAAAATAAATATTTAAAAAACATAATTTTATTACTAAGTTTGATAAAAACACTATATAATAAAATTATTATATATTCATATTATAGAATCTAAAATACTTTAAGACTTAAAAAAATACAATTGTAAAATTCTCCAAACTTATACCAGTCACTTACACCTTAGATCGATCTAAAATATCACAAGTGTTTATATGATCGGAGGCTCTACCTTAGCTCGATCTAACGGCTGTATATAAACCCAGTAATTGTCAGGAAGACAAAAAAGTAATTTTGGCAAGAGTTTACCCGACAGATGATTTTTAGACTGTGATATTGTAGCTTCGGCTTTGGAAAACAATCTTTCAGAAGGTACAGATGTACATTCAATAGAGAGATACGAGGGTGGTTTGACAATTAACTTGGTTCACACTCTAATAGAGGGAGCAAATGTAATCTGTATATGTAGTCATAAAGTGTCATTCCTATGAGTTAATATTCTCTGGTCTTAATTCATTCTGACAGTAACTCGTTGTTTGACAGTTACTTAAACAGAAGCGTTTCGAGCAATAGCGAAAAATGGATAAAGTTGGAATTCGTGGTGTGATTTAATTCTTTTATCTGGAAGGGAAAACAGCGAAGGAGATTCATGAGAGAATTTCACCTACATTGGGTGACTCATGTCATTCTTATGAGTGTGTTCGACTTTGGGTAAATGAGTTTAAGCGTGGCAGAACAAGCATTAAAGATGCACCACATCCTGGAGCCCCGAAATCAGCTGTGATACCCGAAATCATCGATAAAGTCCATGATTTGAATTTAGCCGATAGACGAGTGAATGTGCGCGAGTTAGCGGAAGCCACAGGCATCTCAACTGAGCGAGTTCACTTCGTTTTGCATAAAAAATTGGACATGCAAAAACTGGGCGCAAGATGGGTGCCGCTTTTACTCACTCAAGAGCAAAAGCGAATTCGCATGCGAATATCTGCCGACAATTTGCAAGTCTTTCAGAAGAATGTAATTAGTTGAGTTTTTTCGCCGTTTTGTGACAATGGACGAAACTTGGATAGACCACTATATCCCGGAAACTAAACAGCAGTCGAAACAATGGATTGCCCGTGGCGAATCGGCTCCGAAAAAAGCGAAATGCGTTCCATCCGCTGGAAAGGTCATGGCGTCAGTTTTTTTTGGGACGCAAAGGGAATTCTCCTAATTGACTACATTGAAAAGGGAAGAACCATTACCGGAGAATATTATGCATCACTTTTGGACCGATTAAAGGCGGCAATAACAGAGAAACGCCCGAGAATGGTCAAGAAAAAGGTGTTGTTTCACCATGACAATGCCCCCGTGCATTCAAGTCGTGTCGCTCAGCAAAAATTGGCCGAGATACGATTTCAACTGCTTCCGCATCCTGCGTATTCGCTAGCTCCTTCGGACTACCATCTATTCCCGAAACTAAAAACTTTTCTGGCAGGACGAAAGTTTGAGTCTAATGAAGATGTTATACAGAAAGTAAATCAGTATTTTGAAAGCATCGAAGCAATTCATTTTCCGTGAAGGAATCGCGAAGCTGGAGAAACGTTGGGGAAAGTGCGTTGAACTTCGAGAGGACTATGTCGAAAAATAAAGTACGTTGCAAAACTCAAATTGTTTTCTTTCATAGCAAACCAAGTTAATTGTCAAACCACCCTCGTATTTTCTAGCTACACTGTAGAGGCTTGGGTAAATAGACTTTATCTCCTCCTATACTTCTAAAGGGTTATTTTTAAGAGAAGATAGAGGTGCGGATCCGTACATACGTACTTCAGAGGTGAAAGCATCTTTACTTGAATTGGCTCGTTTAAACTTCCCGTACTGTTTCTGATGAATGAACATTTCGTGTACCAAAACGTCTATTTCTGTTATTAATGCTTTCTTTAAAGAAATTGCCAATGGAAATTTTACTTCAGCCAATGAAAAATTTTTAATTGTGCAGTTTATGAGTGGTAGCACAATACTGATCGTCACATATTGCTCACCAGATGTCTCCACCGTTAATTTTTCCATAATTTGCAGAAGGATGACAACTTCTTTCAATAATTCTACGTCAGCGGTAAGCAACATAGGCGGAGAGTTTGGTTTACTTAGCAATATGTTATTCACTATTGTAATAAGGTCTAGAGAACGTTCGCACATATAATATGTGGAATTCCAACGAGTTGCCACGTATAATATTAACTTTTTCACTTTGCCTTCAGAAATCCCTTGTTTTGCTTGTTCTTTGCATAAATCGTCTGATGCATTAATGCTTGCTTTAACAAATTTTACAATATTTCGTACTTTTGTTATCAGTTCATTAATTCTTGCATTTTGTACTGTTAAATTTCATGTACGTGCAAAGCAACTTAAGTGTTTATTCATGCCGAATGTGTTTTCAATTGCATTTAAAATTTTGGCATCATTATCAGTAACAATAGCTACTATTTTATCTTTTTCTATTTTCCATATTTTTAAAGCATTATTTAATGTGTCGCTAATATAAGCACCGGTATGCGACTGTCATAGATCTATTACATCTAAGCAACTTGACAACAAACTATCTAAAGAACTCTTTATTTGCATGATTTCTGTCCATATATCAGATCTGATTGTTAAACTATTAATTTTAGACGACTTATCTTTATATACACTTAAAACTACCACATATTTATCAATAATAACACAGGCCTGCATTTTTCAACTCTTTGAATGTTGATTTAAAAATTTTAACTGTTTTCTAGTAATTGGGTAGCGCTGATTTAAAGTCTGCTTTTATTTTTTTTGTATCACTTAAGGTTATTTGTCAAACCAGTAAAATCAAAAAATATAGAAAAAACACGATTTATTTCATTTATAAGCTAGTTTTATATTATATTTAAAAAAATACAAAAATATACACATAGAAACTATTAGATATAGTTATTTATTCTTTATGCTTCTTAAAAAAATGTTTTCGTTTTTCAGAAAAGCTTCGTTTGGTTGTTTTTCTGTCATATTCAGCTAAAGGAAGATCTGAAGGTAGTTTCTGGGGCAAGCAAATTTTTTTGTTTCAACCTAGACCCTAGTACTTCAGAAAGATCTTTTGAAAATCCCAAATCTCTTACTAAATCATTCAGTTCGGCTTGTGAAAATAGCTGAGGTTGCTTTTGACCTGAGGTTGATGGTTAAAAATCACTATCCATCTGTACGGAGCCGGAATTTGAAGAGGTTTCAATATCTTCTTGTATTACTTTGGGGGGTATAGGTATAGGTACATGATCACCGTGAGGAACTTGTCTGATAGCTGATTTAATATTGTTTGGGTACAAAATATCTTTCAAAGTTTTTCTATTATGCCCCTTAATATCACAAAGCCAAAGTAGCAATCTTCATGATGATTTTGCGGTTCTCTCCATACCATCGGTATTCCAAAAGGAAGGCTTTTTCAATTCCCTTTGGTCCAATATCTTAAACCTTCTTCACATACCTTACAAACAACGTGCGGTGCCCAATCTTTATCTTGATCTCCTAATTTGATTTTGAAATAAGCATAATATGCATTTTTCACAAATTCACCAATTAGTCTCTTAAACTTTTTCAAGACGAAATATCCACCAATATAACAGAAATCATCTGGTTTGTTTTTGCAACACCGGCTAGACATATTTTTAAGCAATGTTTATTTATCAAATACCACGCACAACACTAAAGACAAATTAATTTTACTTGTTTACTGATCGACACTCAGAGCTATAATGAAGTAAATGACATTAAAATATACATTTTGTTTGGAGTGATAAACTTAAAATCCTTCTTCGCACTACTAATAAAGTGAAAGCATAATAAATAGGATTTAGCAGGTAAAAATTCCCGGAAATCTTGTCCAAAATTAATACATGTAATAAAAGATTTACATCAGGTAATGAGAGCCTATTTAACAAATTTCTTTAAAACCACAACAGAAAATCATTTTTGGGTTAATACCTAGAATTTGAAGTAGTACATTCATTTTAAAATGTATTAAAACGCCTATTATAAGATTTGTTTTATATTTTTTTCTTTTTCTTTTGTGCAAAAAAAAAATCTGTGGGTGGTAGAGACCAACTGTATTTTAATTAGTTATTGCTATATAAAAACTGAGCTTAACTAACAAAAATCACGTCATCACAAATTTTATGCAGGCCTGTGTAATAATTTTTTTAATAGTATTCCTTGATGGAATTTTGTATAGTGGACTGATTTCTTTTAGTAATTTGCGAAAGCCGATACCTTCAACTGTACTAAATGGCATGTTATCTTGTTATCTTTGCATATGAAGTAAGTCATTGCATTTGTCATTCCAGTATGTTTCGGTCCGCCTTCATCGAATTGACCCATAGCTTTAAAGATTCTCTTATTTTCGGTTGGCAAAATGTAATTGATCCAGCTTGCTGAAATAAAAATTATAAGCCGGTTTTAATAAAATTAAGTAGATAACCTACCACTTTATCAAGTGCACCAACTTGATTTTGAACAATATTTTCAATTTACTTGTTGATGGCATCGATTGTACATCCATACTCTTCTTTTTTGCACAGGGTTCGTGTATTAGGATAAATACAAAATATTTAACATTGTATCTTGTACAGTTTGCTAAGTAGAAAACATATCCCAATATTACGAGAGCGTGTTGGATAACCCGTGGCTGTCAATTTCTCGCCGCGCTCAAGAACTTGGCTTTTCGCAAATCTCTACTTGGCGAATTTTGCGTCGAGACCTAGGCCTGCACCCGTAGAGAATTCAATTGACCTAGGAGCTGAAGGTAAATGACCCTAGGCAGCGTCGAGTATTCGCTGACTGGGCTCTAGAGCAATTGGAAGTGGACCCCGATTTCGGACGGAAAATCATATTCAGCTCATTTTTGGCTGAATCTCTAATAAACAAAATTGCCGCATACGGGGATAAAACAATCTATAAGAGACCCGTCAGCTGCAAATGCATCCAGAAAAAGTTACTATTTGATGTGGATTTTGGAACGGCGTTGTCATTGGCCCGTATTTCTTCCAAAATGAAGCTGGCACCGCCATAACTGTCAACGGCGAGAGGTATAGGTCGATGATATCAAATTTTTGGCGGCCTAAATTGGAAGATACGTATCTCAACGACATGTGGTTCCAACAAGACGCGCTACTTGCCTCTTGCTTATTTCTCGTTTCGGCGAAGTCATCTGGCTACCGAAATCGTGTGATTTAATGCCATTAGATTTTTCTTGTGGGGCTACGTTAAATCACGGATCTATGCGAATAAGCCGCAGATAATTGATGCCTTAAAAGTCAACATAACCAACGCTATCAATGATATCAAGCCAGATTTATGCGGTCGAGTCATCGAAAATACACATACACAATTTGTTTTATTTCAATTTAAAGTTAGAGCGCCCTTAATGGAAAACCCTTTATTAAACAGTTCCACATATTCTTTTTGTGTACATAATGATCCGTAAATTTCACCTGATTAAATGTAAAATAAATTAATAAATTCAAATAATCTGTTATGCGCTGAATTTGATTAACGTTATTTTTTTTTTTGACAGCGTATAAATATTTTGAACTATCTGGTATAATTATAATCCTTAAACTAAACCTATCTGTAATAATTGCTTTACGTATCATTTACTTTTGAGTGTCCAGGTATATATCATGGAAATTTCCGATATTATATTATTTTCTTACAGCTGGACTCGCTTTTGCTTTTATTTATTTTCTACACATTTATTAGGGACCTATACTGTGTAAGTATTTCGATTTTGGCTATCTGTAACCTTGAGATGTCATCAAACAGCGTTATTGTCTCTCATTTAGTTAATTTCAAGATAGTTTTCTAGATACTTTTTATTATTGTGCCTTGAGTATATTATTTAAACATCTTAGTCTTCCTTTAGTTAGCTTCAAATGATGTATTCTTTTCCGCAGCATAAATCTTAGGTTGTGTCATCATATTTTCTATTTTCCAGTTAATTGCCATGCATAAGGTTGTCGGAATTCTATTTTAATTAGAGGGTTGGTTGGACATTGTTTTATAATTACCTTCGATTCACTTTTGAACATTGTACGACTTTCTAGTTTAATTATAACCATACTCTGTTTCTTTTGGTTTGTCATTGACATAGGTTAAGACAGATATGGACAGCTGAGTTGCGCATGTTCATGGCATATTTGCGTGAAGTATGGTGGCTATAAAAGTAATGGTGGATTATATAGTTATCGCAAATGCATTTTTATAAAATTAAAAAAAACTAGAGTTTGTAGAGGTGCTAGATGTAGTAGCGACGATCACTTTCTAAAAGTAAAGATATTGTTACCGGTAAGAAGATTAGATAAAGAAATAAGAAATGAGATCAAAATGGCAGACATACAAGAACAAAGGTACAATCTAGATAGTGTGCGAACATTATATGAGAAAAGGTTAGATTTAAAACTAGGAGTCGATGATTTTAACGATGAACAAGAACACTATTTGCATATTACAGAGTGTATACATACAGCGGCCCGCGAAGCGTTTGGAATATATGAATCGAGAGATGGAACAAGAAAGCCATATTGGTGGGACGAAGATATTGAAGATGATATAGAGGACAAGAGAAGCAAGTATCGCAAAGATGTAACTACCAAAACAGAGGTCGATAAGCTAAAGTAAGGAAAAGAATATGTAAAAAAAATAATGAATGTTTGGAGAAAAACTGCAATAGAATTAACATGTATCTAGGAGGAAGAAGAAGTAGAGAGAGTTGAAAATTAACTAAGAACTTACGAGCAAGCAGGAAGAAGGGTATCATTTCGACTACTACACCACAAGCATGGGAAGTTTACTTTAAAGATCTCTTAATAGAAGATAGACGAGAGTATGAAGACATACCAGAAGAAATAGTGACTAATACTGAAGAAACACCGATTACAATAACAACACAAGAAGTTCGTAAAGTGTGCTCTGAACTAAAAAGTAGAAAAGCCGCAGGGCCTGGAGGTATTTCACCCGAACTCCTGAAATATGGATCTGAAAAGCTGTATAAACATCTAACAGAGTTGTTCCAAAAATGTGTTGTGTAATACCAAATGAATGGAATATGGCAGACATATCAACAATATATAAGAAAAGGTGCAGAGATGTATGTGAAAATTACCGTGGAATATCAGTCATAGGTTCTATCAGTAGAGTGTATGGTAAAATTCTAACGCAGAAGATAGAAAGTAAGTATAATGATCTGGAAGCCGAAGAACAAGCTGGCTCCAGAGCAGGTAGATCAACATCGGACAATATCTTCTGTGTCACCCAAGTTATCGAGAAAAGGTTAGCAATGAATCAGGAAATACATATACTCTATGTAGATCTTAAACAAGTTTACGACAGCGTTCCTTAGATCAGACTTTGGAAAGCACTGAGAAATACAAATATCGACAATAACTTGATAAGAGCAGTTAAAAACCTTTATAAAACTGCACAAGCCAGAGTAAAGGTAAGAGAGAAAGCAATCAACGCATTTAATATAACCAAAGGGCTCAAGGGATGCTGTCTCTCGCCAACATTATTTAAAATATATTTAAAACACGCCTTAAGGACGTGGAAACGAAAGTGCGAAAGTATGGCAAATATATATCGGCAGTTAGCTCAAGATATGGGCGATATATGACGTGCAAATTGATCTAAGAATATCGTAAATGGGGTCTAGAGGTGAACACAGAAAAAACAGAATATATGTGCATAGGTGGCGTTCTAAACGATTTTATCCTAAATGATGGACAAAAAATTAAACATTGCGACAAATATTTGGGACTGCATTTGTCACAGGACGGTACCTTGGATACAGCCATACGATATAGGAACAATGAGGCTAGAAAAGCTATAAGTCACTTAAATAGTATTCTCTGGGATGAAAAGATCTCCAAAAAATAAGATCCTAATATACAATACTATTGTTAACACCATAGCAACTTATACCTCTGAAGTCTGGCCACTTAAAGATAAAGCACTAAAAGCTTTGCTGGTAACAGAAATGGGCTTCTGGAGAAGAGCTGCAGGTAGATCTAGAAGGGACAGAGTACGAAATGAGAGAATAAGAGAAATTATGGGAGTCAAGTATACCATAGTAGACCACATCAAAACGAAACAACTTCAATGGTATGGACACGTGCAACGAATTACAGGTGAACTGCTACCCAAGCTAGTGACGTAATTGGCCCCACAAGGAAAGCGCAGGACAGGGAGGCCTAGAAGAACTTGGAGGGAAGGAATCGACTAGGAGATAAAAGTGAGAGGTTTAGAAAACAACTTATGGGAAGACAGGAACCAATGGAGATTGGGCATCGGAAGACGGCGGAGAACGTTTTGAACTGATACATACATATATAAAATACTATATTTTGAAGCAGTTACATAATTAAATGTTATGCTTTTTTGAATATTTATAGTGTAATAACTTCTTTATTTTGAATTCACCTTTATCGTATTCGAATAACAGCAATATCTTTGAGTAATTGTCCTGGACTATTTTTCTTTTAAATTAGAAATTCCTAATGCAATGTATTTAATTAAAATTTCCTATCTATTGAGGTTTGTTGATTTTTCTCATTTCTATCTTAATTGTGATGTAGCGAAATTATTTTCTAATTAAGACTTTCATCATTAACTACGCAGATTTTCGTATATAAGATCGAGCATGCTAAGTACTTTTCCCTTTTGTATTATGACAGTTGCTGGGCCTAGAAATCTTCTGAAGCGTGCATCGCTGCAAAATTTAAATAAGTAATGACTGGTTAAGTAATTGTATTTTACTCGCTCTGCGCCTTTTAGTCATTGTTTTAGTCATTGTAATTTATTTAAACAATAGAAGGATATTGATTCCGAAGTATTGCAAGGGCCGGTTCTACAAGTACCGTATAAAATAATAAGTATAACTTATTCTCGGGTCAAATTTATTCGTTCGTAATACTCCGAATATCATTTGGGTTATACATATATTTAAAAGAGTCGGATAGTTATACTTGAAATAGAAGAAAGTTGGCAACAAAATTTTAGTGACATTCGCGTAAATTAGACGCTCAAAGTTGACAGTTTCTATGTAATAATTTTGCGTTTATATTAACTTCTTCTTTCATAAAGACATATACAAAAAAAGGGATATTAAACGCAAAAGATGACGTAATTTCAGTGAAAACGAAATAGACTTACTTTTATCCTTGGTGGAAAAACACAAATATATTATCAGTAGGTATAAAAATATATTCTACTTTGTAAAAATCTGATGATCTGAATGATTTATTATTATGTTAGTTTGAAATAAATATCCTTAATGGAAATATTTTTCAATTAGAAGTGAATTTTAATCGTTCCATATCACAACAGGTGATAGGTGCGTGATTAAAATGTTGCAAAAGTGCACCATACTTCGAATGTATAGATTTTTCAATCGTCTCTGTGCGTAATTGATATATTATACATACTCAAATCTGGATTTCTGCTAAATATGGCATCAACTTTTTGTCTCAGTTTTGAGAAATATCTTTTTAAATAATGAAACTAACTTATTAACATTTGGAAAATGACCCCTGATGTATTCACATACTCTGTGTAGTGCATGTGCTGCACAGGTAACGTGTAGCATATTGCGATAAGATTGCTTTAATAACTTCCCTGTTTTTAACATATAAGCTGCCGCATCAGTCAAAAATAATAGCATCCTGTCTTTATAGTTGTTATCGGATGACAGAATATTATGAATACATATATCAAGTACTTCTGCAACTGTTTCACCATTTACTATTGCCAATATTTTAGGTGCAATTAAGTATGGCTGGTATGAAGTTGTCGGATGAAGAAAACCAACAACTACATTTAACATTACATCTGTTGTTTCGTCTGCACTTACCCAAAGATAATTCCCAATTTAGGTTGGTTCGTATTTTTTCAATGGTTCTCAAATAACATTTTGGTAAGTGGTATTTACGTAAAGTAGATTCATTTGGTATATGACGATCAGTATTGTAAGAAACCTCTTGAGGACTGGATTGTTAAGATTTTCGAATGGAATATTGGCTGTCATGAAAGCTTCGTTAAAAGTGTCAGGTGTCAGGTCTTGATGAGTTTTTGAAGAAACATGTCTCTGCACATTACACTTTTATGGACGCCTTAAACTTAATGAACAGGCACTGCAATATATCTGGGTATCATTACGAATATTCAACCAATCTGCATGGCTTCTAATCCATCCTACTATGGTTGCCCTACGAGAATTCTCCATAGTTAAAGAAAATAAAGAGAAATACTAAGAACAGAAAGAAATTGACTAAAAAGAAGAATCGAAAACTACTCCAAAAATAAGGTAGTAAATTAAGCTTAATATTTATAAAAAAATTATAGGATAAATATACAATATAATAATATAAAACGGATTTTTTAAAATACTATACGTTGTAACTAAATAACACTGAAAGAAACGAAACCAGAGACAATCCCTTATAGAAGAGAATAGAAAATATACTATCTCAAGAACAAAAAAAAACATGTATGTATATGCATGTATAACAGCATGTAAACGCGAGAATACACTTTAGAAATTAGCGGATATAACTTTTAAGCGATTATTTCAACGAAGTCTAACGAAATAATATTTAAATCTATATTTCGTCTTACACGCCACTGTTGAATTAAATTTATGTAGGAATACACACAATGTCTTATTCATAATGATGGAAATAACAACATCTGCTCGACGAATGCAATCGAGCAAGCAAATAGTGGGGCTGTTATAACATGCATACCATATCTGATACCGCCACGTTTTATCGGGGCAATTGGTCATTCAATCGCTTCAGTCCGCCCTCTGGTGATTATACGCGCCGTAGTTTCGAATTCCCTTCGATCTTGGTGAGTTTTTTTTACACGATGTCCTTGTGTAAAGGCATTGTTTCTTTCATTATGATTTTATTACGTTACATCAAATTTTTTTCTTTCTGGAATTTAACAGGGTGCAAGTAGAGGCTACGTTTGCTAGTTCTAGTAGATTCTACTTTTATTTACTTGATTATTTCTTATCAAGCACGTGGTATTTCTCAAGCAAGAGGTTAATATTATCAAGCACGTGGTAATTTTACAAGCACATGGTTATCATTCCGTATAAGGTGGATAGTTAGTTCAACCGTCTGGTGAGCATTTTAATTCACGCACATCGGAATCGCAAGGTAGGAATTATTCTTCACTATTTTACCTGAAGACTGCAGACAGTTTAATTCAATTTCTTCTACGAACTGTTTCATGTATATTGCACATAGTATCGTAAATTACAATCATTCATTTTTTTTATATATAGTTCTTTAGTAAAATTTAAGAAATCGATGCTCATAATTTTGCGTAAACAGGGTTATCGAAATTCTACGTGTCATACTAGGGTCATGTCCGATTTTGTATTTTTGAATTATTAGTCGTTCTTGTAAGAGTCATTTCTAAAGTTTTATAAATTAAGTATCATTTTGCAGAAAGATATAGACCAACGCATATCAGAAAAATTATGTATATGTATTTTCATTGTTCAATTTTCTTTATTACGATTGAAATTGTCGATCATTTAATTTTTGTTTTATATTTAACCATTTAATGAATGGACTGTATGTACCAAGAATCTCGATGTGAGATTTATCAAAGGTCTTAGATAAATTACCAACCGAATTATTTAGGTTAAGCCTACCATTTAAATATTTATGACTCAATGATTTAAATATTAAAATCTTATTGCCTATGTGGTAACAACTACATTATTTTTCTAAAATTCAGTTATATTCTTTGCTTGTTACTCAATTTAACGTCAGTAGTCAATTATTGCTGTTCAGGCATATTTTATCACATTTGAATCAATTTTACTATATACCTGTTTGCACAAATTTATCAAGTTGGTCATTGTTATTGTTGATTTTATTCATTAATTACTGTGGCTCGTAAGCCTTAGGTAGATTTTTTTCAACATTTTGGGGCTTGTGAATTTTATATAATTCAGCATTGTTTACATATTTGCTTATGACATTTTCATGTTTTGTTTTTGTTTTGTTGTTAATAAACTCTTTCTGGTTATTGTTATTGTACTTGTTTTATTGTTATTGTAACAACTGTCCCACATATATACCTACGATTTAGTTAATTTACTGTCGACGGTGTCTGTGTTCACTGTAACGGCTCAAGAGTTTAAACACGGTGGCGCCTATTATAAGAACTTTCCCTCGCTCGCCTCTTAACTGACCTGGTCTCTCAACCGATTATCTTCGGGGCAATCGTGTTATTTGGGGTAATAAATCATAAATATAGCTATTACGTTGAGTATGGAGGCGCAGAACTAGTGCTCGTAAGGGCACATAGCAAACCTTCATATATTTCTATCTGAAATTACGTTTCATGACTCGTATAACAAAGAGAAGTTATTTTCTACGACGTTTGGTAATCATTATAAAATGCGTTACTCTTTAAATTTATTTAAAAAAATACACAAAAATGTCGATAACATAATTACATATTTAGGATAATATATGTGAATATATAAGTACAATAAATGTTCTTATAAAATAACTTTCATCAAAATTAAGTAAATTGCGAACGTCTCTACTACAAGCCCCATAAACGTACGAGTATATAACGTTGTATGGAAGCTTCTCTAATGACCAATCGGTGTTAAAGTCCTTTGTAGTCTGTTGTGGTCATCGATTGAACTTCCGTGCACAATAGATCAAAAGAAAAATACACAAAAATTCCAAAATGTCTACTGAAAGCGTAACAAAACAGAAGCGCAACAATAACTAGATAAAATGAAAGCATATTCTGTAGCTAAATAATAATACCACTATCTGTATATTGCAGTATTCAAAGAATATATGTTATATACAAAGTAAACGCTATATCTTCTCGGTCTAACAGAAAAAATTAAGTTTTGAAAATTTCATTTTTATTGTTTAATATTATTTTATAATAGAACTTCTACTAATTTTAATGCATTTACTACTGACATCGCTGACTAATTAATAATTCATACCCGTGTCAAAAAGATCTCATATTTTTCCCTAAAAATTCTGCATTATGGCTGTTTGCAACTCATTATCGCCAGGAAAATGACCCGTAAGATTTTTTTAACTAGGGAAATAAATAATAGTCAGTCGATGTTCAATTTTTTGTGACAACTAAGGTGATCGAGCGTTATAATTTCAAAAGTGTACAATGTTCAGACCTTGGAAAAATAGGGCAGTTACTTCAGTGGATGTGGATGTTAGTGATGGGGATGAAATGTATAATAGAAAACAAAGACAACATTTATCTATGGATGCAAAGTAAATTGTATTAAATGTCTACAATGGTTTAATGGAAATAGATGAATTATGTACTTCAAAAGCTATTTTAAAAACTTCACAACTTACTAAAATACCGGAATCGACTATTAGAAAAATGGTGAATGTTGGTGTTTCTGAAAGAAAAACGAGATGTGTGTGGAAAAAATGAAGTACCTGTAGTTGATAATTTACGGGTTCCATTAATGAGTGATGATTAGACTGCGGAACAGACGCTATCCTCTAAGCATGCAGGCGCAGAGGCAGAGTCGGTTTCGCTTAATAATAAGATTGATGCATTATTCGCTCGTAGCCCTGATTCTAATGTCCTGAAAGGCTTTTGTAGTAATGTTCTAAATACGGAAATCGGTAAATATATTAAATCTAAAGATTATTATTTCTATGCGCTTCTCACTAGCTCTGATGTTGAGCGAAGTTTTTCTGTATTTAAAGACACTATCCAATAAAAGAACGCACTTTACAGAACAAAGTTTAGAATATATTGTAATAATTAATGTGAATAAAAAATGTTTACTGTAGTGTGACAAAGCATTCACTTTAATTATAGGTGATATAATTAATTTCAAGTTTATACTTTTTCAATATCTTGAATTTTTTCACTGTATAAAGTAAATGTATTTTGTGTGTGTATATATATATATATATATATATATATATATATATATATATATATATATATATATGGTAAACCTAATCAGTAGGCGATTAAAGGTCTGTATATTACTTCAAAATATATGCATTTAAAAAACTCTACATGTTTCGGCTGTGTACGCCTTTATCAAGAGAATACAAAATATGAATATTTTGTATTCTCTTGATAAAGGCGTACACAGCCGAAACATGTAGAGTTTTTTAAATACATATATTTTGAAGTAATATACAGACCTTTAATCGCCTACTGATTAGGTTTACCATATCATACCAAGGTCACGAAGTTATTTTATATATATACAGATTGGCCGGGCGAATGCTTAGGGATAAGTAGTGACCCAAAGAGTGCGAGTGAATAGAGCGTACATATGTGTGGATATTAAACAGACGAGGACGGGAAAGAACGATCACCAGCGTTGATGCCAATAGCGCGCTCGCTGTTCAAAGATATCCGTCTAACAGTCACTCTAGAAGCATACGTCGGCTTGTACAGACTGTTCGTTGTTGTCGCTTTTGAACTAAATAATGCGTAAAGGAAGTAAAATTATTAGAAAATAATTAATCATGTTCAAGAAATATTGATATACCTATAGCTATTAATTTTTTTACAAAACAAAACTAATTCTGATAAAGAATCAAATTAAAATTGTAAAAATAAAATAAAATTTTTCGATTCTACATAATTTTAAAGTGAAAATAAATTCCAAAAAATTTTCAAGAAAAGGGAAAAAGAAAAAATATTGTTTTTCTATTTTTTCAAATTGGTTTTTTTATTTTTTCAAATTAAATATAAATGAAACTTTGTTGTATAAATACAAAAAATGAAATTATTTAATCAACGATTCAAAGAGTCCTCCATGCTGCAATTCGCAATAACCTAACCGGTTATAAAATGATGTCCGCACATTAGCCAGCATTTCAACTGGAATGCTATTGCATGCCTGTTCTATTTTATTGCGCAGCTCGTCTAAAGTTTGGGGCCTTTCGTGCGGATATCTAAAGATTGTCTCTTTTAAATAACCCCACAAGAAGAAGTCTGTCGGCGCTAAATCGGGGGATCGAGGTGGCCAAAGTATGTTACCCCACGTACTAATGACATGTTCAGGGTAATTATCAATTAGACATTGTTTAACTACCCTTGAGTTGTGAGCCGGACACCCATCTTGCTGAAACCAAATATCCTCCAGATGATCAGTTATGTTACGTACAGCAGGGATAACGTCATTTTCAAGAAGTTGTAGGTACCTTTCGCCATTTAGGTTGCCGTTTAGAAAAAATGGTCCTACAATCTGATCACCCAGAATACCTGCCCAGACGTTCAGTTTTCTAGGATACTGT
Organism: Melolontha melolontha; assembly: GCA_935421215.2. Lineage (NCBI taxonomy): Eukaryota > Metazoa > Arthropoda > Insecta > Coleoptera > Scarabaeidae > Melolontha > Melolontha melolontha. The sequence continues at coordinate 201,234,415 of OW285235.1, read as the reverse complement.
GTTTTGGTGGCTACATTTAGGTGTTTGTTTTCTTGGGACCAATATCGGACGACAGAAGGATTATGGTGACTGTGAAGTGCAAACGATGATTCGTCCGTAAACAAAATATTCTGCAAAAGAATTTCGTTTCTGACAAATTTTTCTCTCATAGTTTCACAAAATTCCAGACGTCTTGCATAATCCCCTATGAGAAGTTCTTGACTTTTATTTAATCTAAAACATTTATATTTATTTCTTCTTAAAATATCCCTAACTGTAGTCTTTGGAATGTGTACAACTTCAGAAATTTGACGGCTCGAACATGGTTCATTAGCTTCAACAAAAGCACATACTTTGAGTTCTCTATCAATTCTTTCCTCAGAATGTGGTAGTTCTCGTCGATTGCCTTTATTACATTGTGAACAACCTGCAATACAACCTGTATTTTCAAACTTATGTACAGTATTTAATATTGTTTGATTAGTAGGGACTGGTCGATTAGGGAAAGAAAAGATAAAACGCCCAACAACCTCATCGGTACTACTAAATGAATAATACCATTTAATCATGTTAATACGCTCCTCTTTTGTATAACTCGACATTTTCAATATTTTCATAAAGATAATATCTTCATTAGGAATTAGAAATTGAAAACAAGAAACACAGAAAAAAACACTAACAATAATAACAAAAATAAACGAAATTCTAACAGATCAATCGACGCTACCTCTTCCGAATCTCTGAGAGAACTGATATACTGATACATTCGACTGTGCACTATAGTTATATTAATCCTCGCATCCCCACCAGTTATTGATTTGGCAACGTTAGTACTGGTAGGACCCTAAGGTTCTGTTCGTTCAATCTGTATATATATATATATATATATATATATATATATATATATATATATATCTTGAATTAATTTCAATTCAAGTTAATTTAAATTCATTTAATTTCAGTGTTTTATTTATTTTTCTAAAAATAAATTTCCGTATATACATTTCATTGGCTTTATTACGACTCTGGCGAAATATATTTCATACTCCGTCTGTTTGTATTGAAAGACGTACAAAGAGATAACTTTTATCAATACCATCGCGCTATAACATTCATATATACTGTTAAGTTGATCGATTGTACATTGTCGGCACCGATGAATCACACCCGATAGCGCCAGTTCCGCAGTCTAGTGATGATATTGTATATTCAAAATCAACAGTGTGGAGATTGTTAAAAGCAAACGGTTTCAAATACAAGAAAATTGATAGAAGGCAGTGTATAATGGAAAGCTCGAGAATACGTAAGTGGCGGTACGATTACTTACTTGCTACCGACAGATATAGACAGCAAGCAAGAAGTATTTATTACCTCGACGAAACGTGGTATGATATGCATGATATTGTAAAAATGGGCTAGTGTGACAATTCAGATCAGTGCCAGTTAGATGTTCCTGTATGTAGAAGAAAAAGGCTGATAATATGGCATTGTGGATCTACAAATTGTTGTGTTGAAGGAGCTGCGTTCATGTCTGCAAAAAAAACATAATAAATTGTTCCTTAGATTACCACGAAGACATGTCGGCATCAAAATTTAGATTTATTTGAAAATAGTTTAATACCAAAGTTAAGTACAAATAGTACAAAATTGGTATTGATAATGCTCCCTACCACTCTCGTTTACAAAATAAAATACCCAGTAGCAGCAGTAGCAAGGAAACTATACAAGAGTTTCTATAAGACAATAACATTTTCTTTGAACTTGAATACATGAAGTCATTTAAACTCTCAAGTGAATATGTAGTAGATATCATCGCAAGAAAAAAAATTAATGACGTTGTTACGTTTACCGCCGTTTCACCGTGTTCTTAACGATATTGAATTGATTTGGGCACAACTCAAAGAAAACATACGAAGAAAAAATAAATCGCCGAGATTCAGTGAGAGTTTTACACAACTAATAAAAGAAGAAATAAAAAACATATCTACAAACGGATGGCGCAATGCAATTAATCATGTCACGAAAATTAAAACAAAGTACAATGATGTACTAAGGTTGCATCCGGAGCTCATAAGTAATTTAAATAGTGACGAAGATTCCACCGGGTCAAAGTTTGAGAATGCTGCAGACATTTTTATATAGTAAATTTTAGATGTTTTCTTCTCCCTTTGTTTATATGTTTGCTAATTTGTAAAATAACTGTCATACAATTTACAGACTAAATTAGTGTGCAAAATGTATTCTTGTATTTCATATAGCGTAGGTGACATTTTGTATAAACATATATTCATATTATAATATACGTATACTACTATTATTTATAATCAAATATTCATAATACGGGCAAGTAGCGTGTTTCTCATATCCATTACTTTTATTGCATACCACCTGTGGTGATGGAAGCTAGCGGTTCGCACTATATCTTGAAACAGACTATACCTGTTTCAATTTTTTTTAAATAAGTTATTTTTATGAAGTAACATTCTTAAATTATGACTAGAGCTGAGGATGTTTGCGGTACGGCAGGACCGTACGTAGTGCATCCCCACATTTAACTATTTATCTAAATATTCTCTGAAATGATTTGCCGGATCTCATAAATTAATAGAGTGATATTTTAGTATGCACTGGATATTGTTATTATACAAAATCATAATAGCCATTTGTATTTATGGATCATAAATAATAATACGCATGTATTTGTATTTGGTTGTGAATTCAATTTAAACTTAAAACGAATCGTAATATTTTAACGACAAGCCGTCCTTACAATACATGCATTCGAGACAAAGTGTGCAACTCTACGAATAACTTCCATAATTGATCGAAAATGGACATTTTGGAGCTGAAGTAAAGCCCCTATTCTTAGAAAATTTTATTACTGTCGTTAAGAACTATTGTTATAAACAACAAAGGCCTTTTATTAGTGTTGAAGTTTTAGTTTCATTGAATTTCCATGTTGTAAGTAGTCAATTGTAAAGTGTTCATTCACAATATTCTAAAACAAGGTGTAAATTTAACTAAAATCCAGAAAAACACATTCTGATAATATATTACTAGATTAGAAGCTGTGTTTATTACTATTTATTATATTATTTTTATAACCAAATGCAATAAAAGCTACGAAAACAAAAGAAATCTCGATTTATTAAAATCTTATCACACAGCCTTTCAAAGCCTGGCAGCACATATTTTGCATATATTTTATATATACTACCTACTTGAACTAGGTGAATGAAGTTAGAAGTTATAACTTATAACTTCTAACTTCATTCAGCTCTAGTGAGAATATTTAGATAATAGTAAATAGTTAAATGTGGGGATGCACTACATACGGTCCTGCCGTACCGCAAACATCCTCAGCTCTAAATTTATGACATATTCTTGATACGTGTTAAAAATGGTAATTAATGTGACAGACATTTTGGCCCTTTTTGTTAAAATTCACACGTTAATGGTTCAAGTACACTAAACATTCATACATATTTCACGGAAATTAACCAGGAAATATCAGCTGCGTTGCAGAATACCGAAACCAAAATCGTGTCGATATCAATCGCTTTGACAGAGTTCCACTACATATTAGTTTTTTTTTTAATTTACGTTTGGCCCTTGATAGATACTTACGCAAGTCTGAAATCTTTCCATGCAAATTTAATACCAATAACGTTGCCAAAACAGGTCATACGTTTACGATTTTAATTGATTCATAATAATGTTTATAAAAAAATAATAATTTTCTTTTCTTTCATTTACACGTATAAACGACGAAATTTAAAACTAAAACTGATTGAAATATGACGTAATTATCGTCATTTCTTCGAGAATATAGTTATAGTATGTCACACGCCAAAATCAGGTTGCGTATCAAATATTTTATCTATTTGCTGCATGGTTAATTTACGAAAAAACCGAACAAATGGACCGATAAAAGGGTCGCTCGAACTATATCGTCTGAAGTTACTTTCCGCAAATTATAAAAAGAATTGAGGACTAGAGAGATACAGTTGGACCGACGTTGATTGATTATTAGTTTTGGCGCTAGCTGTGTTACAGGAGTTAGTTTTACGACCGGATGTCAACGAACTCACGGACAATTGGAACGTTTTTCAGGGTGTTGGCTCTTATATTAATAATACTCATCAACATTAAAGCTTTCGCGTGTGACTATTTTTTTTCTCGCAATACACACAGTTATATACACGTCCAGATGTTCTATAAGTCGTACGTCTGCGTTCATGATTATAATTTTTCATTGAGAAAAATAAGTTCGTGTTATGCGTGATCATCATCAAAATATTATTATAAATATACATTATGTAGTAATGTATATTTATAATAACAAGAACAATATTATAATAACTTATATTATCATTTAGATCACAGATTTGCATGTTGATATTTTAAGTTTTACTTGTTGCTATTCATTATTTGAATTAACATTCATAACGTCCTTTACTTTTCTCTAACTATGCTCCCAGAGCAAAGCTTTAATGAAATTCGTAAAAATAAACAGGATGTTTCAGTTAAAATAAAAAGTTAACATCGTTTCCAGCTAAACCGGAAGTCTGATTCGGATATAAATATATTAAATATACTCATCGAATCCCGATTTGCATTTAAATAATTGTGGAAAGTCTTATTAATATCGAAATAGCCATATCAAAGATATTCGTGTAGATCCATACATTTGCCTAACCCTATAACAAGTGTTCATTTGAAAAGTCAATCTAGGTTACTTTGAAATTTTGTTAGAATAAGACGCAAATATATTAGTATGTGTTTGTTGTTCCGTAAACGTAAATCCAAATGACATTTGATAATGTCAATCACAAATATCAGTTAATGCATAAAATAATCGTGCGCCGATTCTGCTTTAAATAAATTGCTTCTCAGTTTTAAAATGGCTTTCACTTTAGAACATAAATTTTTTTAGTCCAGACTTATTTTCGAAGTGGTAATAAAATTGATGGTTTATGGGTTTATTCAGTTCAAGATTGCATGATAGAATTTCAAGTTGAGTTTCCACATTTTGTAATATATTATAGCGTTAAGAATATTCACTGATGTTTGCAAAATAAGTTAAATATTATCTACAGTTGGTATCGTATGATTTAATTAAAAAAATTCTTAATGCTCTGTTGTAACTTTTACGTGGAAGATAAATTATAACCTCTCTGTATTACATCGATAACGGTATATATATATATATATATATATATATATATATATATATATATATATATATATATATATATGTTTAGATAATTTCTTAGCAGTTCATTAAATATATCAATCGATAAATTTTTGGAGTTTTTCAAACCTTCAAAACTGACATCTGCTTTCAAATACTGACATCTGCTTTCAAAACTGACACTTGCTTTGAAAATCGACCGATTGGTAAGAGATCTTGTGCTCTGGTGGATCATGCACTTGATCTCGGCCATACATTTAATTTTGGCAATGTCAGAATTATGGACGCTGAAAATAATTACAAAAAAATATGCTTTTTAGAAATGGTGCATATCAACGGAGACGGAGACACTAATAGCGTAAATTATAAGTCGGATACTAATGGACTAAGTATAATCTATTGCAATATACTCGGTGTTGGCGGTTAATTGACCTGCCAAGTTTTATTAACCAGTCCTTGTATCATTTGATTTGTAGTTGTTGTTGGTTTCGATTTTTTATGACATCAGTTTTTTGGTGTGTGTTTTATAAGTTTAGTTTTATATTTTAACATTTATGTATATTTGTTTTTAATAGGTTTACGATAAACCAACATCAAATTAATTTAATGTTTTAAATTTGATTAATTTTAACATGTTTAGTGTCGTTGTTTGCTAAATTTTAACTCTCAATTGTAAGTATTTTGTTATTGTCATATTGTTTAATATATTGTGGTTTTATTAAACATGTAGACACTCCGGAGGAAGTAACAAATTCGTTATGAAATATAGAGTGAAATAAAGGAGTTTTTTTTTACTTGACAGACCGCTCACCCGTTAATTAATTTTTACTTATATATATATATATATATATATATATATATATATATATATATATATATATACAGTGGAACTTCTCTAACTCGAACCTCCAAGGGACAGGGAATAAAAGTCGAGTTAGGGAAATGTCGAGTTACGGAAAATTACGTAAAATTTGAATCTTAAAGTTCATTTCTATGTATTATACATTTAATACTACATATTAGTAACTTTGAAAATTCGTTAAAACGTCAAAAAAGCTGCATCAAATTTTTATTGAAAAAATCAGTAATTTTTCTTTGAGTTACACTGGTCCATTTTTCATTCGTTATAAAATCTTCTAGTAAATTTAAGGAACCATGCAATGCATATGGCACATTCTCCCTAGATGAAACAAATCTTCTTAAGTTTTCGATGGCAGAAAACGCTTCGTTGAGTGTAGGTATGCCAGTTGTATCAGTTTGGTTTTCATTAGTATCTTCGTCTTCATCTGTATCTAAGACAATAATAAAATTTGGCATCTTGGAACATAGAAAACATGGATGGGTAAACTTACCTATTTCATTAGGAGCAAGGTGCTGTATTACACTTTCTAAAATGTCTTCATCACTTGGGAAATCCATTGTTGACACATCATGATCAACATACTCCTCAAATTCAACATCATTTGTGTTTATTGCAGTTCTGTATAAGACCCACCAATTTTTTAATTCAGACAGTGGAAGGATATCACCTTCATCCCAGTGGTTAGCATCCTGCACTAAATCATCTTTACCAAAGCCCGCCTTTCTGAAGCAATTTGCAATTGTTTGCGTCTTTACGTCGTTATTCCATGCTTTGTTTTGATCTTTAATTGCATCAAGTAAAGAAACATTTGAAGTAAATGTTGGCTCTTCCAAATGAGCCAAAATTTTCATAATAATCCGTTTTCTGTAATGTTGCTTTAGATTTTTTATAATTCCCTGGTCCATCGGTTGTAAGATTGAGGTTAGATTAGGAGGAAAATACTCCAATTTAATATTCTTCAGCTTTCCTGCTACGGTTTTGGGGTGCGCCGGACAGTTGTCAACGAACAGCAAAACTTTTCTCTTCTGGACTGCAAACTGCTTATCAAGCTTTAATAACCACTTTTCATAAATCTCACTTGTCATCCACGCTTTTCTGTTATATTCGTAATCCACTTCCAGTGACTTTATACTCTTAAAACAACGAGGATGTTTTGTTTTGCCAATAACAAGCAATTTTAGCTTTTCAGAACCACTCATGTTACTCCCAGCCATAACCTTTACTCTTTCCTTGCTGTTTTTACCACCAAAGCATTTTTGTCCTTTAAATGCAAGGATTTTGTTGGGCAAGCATTTGAAGAAAAGCCCCGTCTCACCAGCATTGAAAATATTATTTTTGTCATACTGGCTGATTAAAGTCGGTAAAACATTTTTCTGCCATTCTTCACCACATTGAAAATCTGCAGAACCACTTTCACCGCACAGTGACATTTGGACGATATTATGTCGACTCTTGAACTTATCCAACCAGCCTATACTAGCTGAAAATTCCTCCCGTCCCAAGGCAGCGGCAAATTCTTTCGCTTTTTCTCTAATTAAACTCCCCGAAAGAGGAATATTTTTAGCACGTACGGTAGTAACCCACTTGAACATTGCTTCGTCAATATCATCGTTAACACAAGCTTTAAGCCTTTTTCGTTTATTGTTAAACGTATCATTTTTTCTTTCCAAAAGTTTGTCCTTATTTATTAAAATTGTCGATAGCGTATTATGAGGGATCCCAAATTGTTCCGCAATGTCTTTCTTCTTCTTTTCCCCTTTTTTCACCTCTGCTATTAATTTAATTTTTTCATTCAATGTTAAACACTTTAAATTTCGCTTCGACATATTTACCGTACACTTTGTCACGCGTACTACACAACTGCACTTCCGAAAGCACCCAGCACACGTTTCTGCCTGTTCATATTGCTGATTCAAAGAGATAATTCCGTAATTCCCCGAAAATGTCGAGTTAGGTGTACCTACGTGTTCGCATATTATGTCGAGTAATAGAAAAAGTCGAGAAATAGAAAGTCGAGTTAGGGAGACAAAAATACTATATAATAATATTCAAACTTCATTGTTCGCCAAAAATATTCGACTTACGGAATAAGTCGAGTTTTAGAAGTTCGAGTTAGAGAAGTTCCACTGTATATGGTAAACCTAATCAGTAGGCGATTAAAGGTCTGTATATTACTTCAAAATATATGTATTTAAAAAACTCTACATGTTTCGGCTGTGTACGCCTTTATCAAGAGAATACAAAATATGAATGACAGGATATAAATGTCAAGTAATTAAGTTGCTATGGTTTAAATTATTCAAAGATACATTCTAGTAATAATAATAAATCATGCCTTAGTATTCCAAAAAATAGATAACAAGGTGTGAACATATGTGTTGTTCGCTGCTAGCAATTTGTGTCTCCTTCTGGGTATGAACTTGTGTGTTGGTTGCTGCTGGCAGCTTGCGTCTCTCTATGGGTGTGTGGTTTTGTGTGAGAGCGTAAGTGTAGGGTTTTGTATGTCGGTGCGTTCGTGCGTGTGTTTAGTGATCGGTCGCATGAATTTAGAGAGGTCGGATAACCAGCCGTTGCGTAGGGCCGCCAACCCTTTCCCGACAACTTCTTTACAATTCCGTGCAGTACTTCGACGGCCTGACCCCCGCCCCAACGAGGCAAGGCGCAAACAGGCGAAGCGCACCCTGTACGGGGTTGCTCATCGCTAACTAAGGGAACACTCTTAGTGGCTACCTCGGTCGACGATGGTCACACTTGTGCCATCTTAACGTTTTCCGCCGAAGCGGGGGCATAGCACACACGTCGAACGTGTGTGTGCTGTTAACGGCAGCCTAGCCAGGTTGCCGGCCAGGACCGGTCCTAGTGGTGTGTGCATTGCGCGGCGACGAGATAGCGCCGCGTAGCATGGTTCCTCACTCTTGCTGGAAAGGCGGAATGGCACCTGACTGCCCAACGGGCAGACCCCCTAGAGTTTTGTAGCGCATATGCTGGGCTACAACCCAGTAGAGGACCACATCAGCAAAAAACAGAAAACAGTCGCTCCACGGGCGCATACGTAATAATAACTCATGTCTTGCTTTTCCCTGCCTTCCCTGTTTTCTGTTTTTTGCTGATGTGGTCCTCTACTGGGTTGTAGCCTAGTATATGCGCTACAAAACTCTAGGGGGGTCTGCCCGTTGGGCAGTCAGGTGCCATTCTGCCTTTCCAGCAAGAGTGAGGAACCATGCTACGCGGCGCTATCTCGTCGCCGCGCAATGCACACACCACTAGGACCGGTTTAACAGCACACACACGTTCGACGTGTGTGCTATGCCCCCGCTTCGGCGGAAAACGTTAAGATGGCACAAGTGTGACCATCGTCGACCGAGGTAGCCACTAAGAGTGTTCCCTTAGTTAGCGATGAGCAACCCCGTACAGGGTGCGCTTCGCCTGTCTGCGCCTTGCCTCGTTGGGGCGGGGGTCAGGCCGTCGAAGTACTGCACGGAATTGTAAAGAAGTTGTCGGGAAAGGGTTGGCGGCCCTACGCAACGGCTGGTTATCCGACCTCTCTAAATTCATGCGACCGATCACTAAACACACGCACGAACGCACCGACATACAAAACCCTACACTTACGCTCTCACACAAAACCACACACCCATAGAGAGACGCAAGCTGCCAGCAGCAACCAACACACAAGTTCATACCCAGAAGGAGACACAAATTGCTAGCAGCGAACAACACATATGTTCACACCTTGTTATCTATTTTTTGGAATACTAAGGCATGATTTATTATTATTACTAGAATGTATCTTTGAATAATTTAAACCATAGCAACTTAATTACTTGACATTTATATCCTGTCATTCATATTTTGTATTCTCTTGATAAAGGCGTATACAGCCGAAACATGTAGAGTTTTTTTAAATACATATATTTTGAAATAATATACAGACCTTTAATCGCCTACTGATTAGGTTTACCATATCATACCAAGGTCACGAAGTTATTATATATATATATATATATATATATATATATAATGTGATACAAGACATACCCTTAGAGCAGCAACTGGAATGGGAAATATAAGTTACTCAATATTATAAATATAAATGTAAACAAGGTTATAAAACGGAGTTAGCAAGTTTTAGTAGTGTCGAAATGTATACGAATTTATATAACGATAATATTACAATCTTAAATTAGTATATTTCTTTTTCTTTCATTAATTTCATTTATATTATTTTTAATTCATAATTCAAATTTAAGCGCGAAAGTACCAATATTTAAATTCATATACATCTATACATTATATCGACGCTAGTAAGACACGCCCACTAATAGACATCTTCCGAAATGTAAATATTTATCGTGCGCAATTTACAAAAAGTAATATTAAGATTGACATTAAAATTAGGTTAGAATTTGTTAAATATTTTTTAAATCTAGATAATATATTATATATAGTTAAAATCTGTCTTAGAAATTAGTTTTAAAGGCAAAACTTCGAGACTTTTTAGATATTAAATAAATAGGCTTTGATTAAAAAACAGACGCTATCGGCATCATCTTATGCAAAATTCATAAACGTATAAGACGCATTTTTCGATTTACAACTAGGAATTTCAAAATTTAATCAATTTAAAATATATAAACAGTGTTAAAGTGACGATAGATAACCTGAGAAAAGACTGGTAATAGATTATAAGCGAGATTCTGACAAATAACCGAACTTCTGCGAATAAACGCAAAATAAAGCTTTAAACTATCAATTTCTTTATCAAGTACACGAAAATACCCAAAATATATAACGAAGAAAAACTACAGGTCATTTTCTACTTGGAGGAGTGTTAAATCAAGCAAATACCTCAAATCCAACAGTAATACAAGGCCGTAGAGAGATACTAGCAGATTTGTTCCGAGTCCGGAGAAAACTTCGAGAGCGTCATCAAAATTTCCCGCACAAGCCGCCGAAGTCGGAGAGCGTTCGGACAAACTTACATCGTCTGGTCTCGACAACATAGCCGCTTAGAACCTACAAGCAGAACAACAGGTTAACTATATCAACTGAACTAATAAATATCGTCTTTAATTTATTTGTTTAAATATTGAAACACACAAATAAATAAAGATTCTCGAATTTTTTCACCTTTTACCATATATCATTCCAAAACTATAATTTTCCTAAATAATATATCTATTTTACTCAGTACACATAATTAAAAGGTACTCACCTACGTATTTGAGATTGTTTACATAATTTTGGTCCACATTTATTATAAAATAACAACCACATAACCTTGTCAATTGAACACCTTGTTGTAATACACATATATAGTTCACATTCCACTGAAACGTTTATATTTGTACATGTTATTACAGTTTTCTTCTTTTAATGCAATAAATATATTTTGTTTATATTGATATAAATCTTTTATTGATGTAGATCCAGTTGTAGAAGTTATTTCTTTTGATAATTGTTTATTTAATTTACTTACAAGGAAGCAACTACTATTAGTCACGACGAGCCTGAGATATATCATTTATTTAAACTTATATACACAGATTTCATGCACCCTGAGACTAGTTGGCAAGCAAAAACAGAGATTGCGTACATTGAGAAGTGTATCACATTTAATAAGGCGCCCAATTATTATTTTTAAAATTTATTTAACTAATCACTTCTCGCTCAACGTAAATGCTAGTTTTTATAATTACAGCCTCTCACGCATTATATCAATATATATATATATATATATATATATATATATATATATATATATACAGGGTGTCCAGAAACTCTCCTGATAAACGAAGACCGGAGTTTCCTCAGATAATTTTAAGACAATTAAACCCAAATTCACCTAGTCCGAAAATGCTTCCTAAGGGAGCTAGAGTTCTTTGAAGATGGCGCCTTGTATTTATTTTTTTTTTAAATTCCTCCAGAACGCTTCTATTTAGAAAAACAAAAACTGGTATGCTTATTTATCCTCCAGAGATGAATCGATTCCATCAATTGCGAATTTCTAGTACCGGTCATAGGCGTCCGTTTTGGGTAGGTCAACGGTTATTTTAAGGCATAACTTTTTTGTCTTTAACTTTTAAGCATTTGTGACACTAGATTATTAAATTTTCAGGTACTCCAGTACTAAAATGTACTCTTACTTTAAGTCGGTAGGATACACTGTTTACTAGAAAAATCGATTTGTAAATTTTTCGTTTTTTCTTCATTAAAGTTCAATTTTTTATTTTTTGCAATAGTTAGCTCTGAACTGCCAACAGAAGTAAAACCTACGTTTTTCATTGTCAAATTGTTGTCAGTTCGCGAAGTTTATCTTTTCATTTTTTACTTTGTGTTATTCAAACACAACGATTTCAATTTAAAAAAAAATGGTTTTTACTAATGAGGAATACGCCGATATGCATTTAGCTTATGGCGAAATGAGGTGTAACGCTCGAGCGGCGCAACGTAGATACGCTGAAAAATTTCCCAATCGTCAGCATCCCACTCACTCAACATTTACAGCTCTTCATCAACGATTAAGAGAAACAGGTTCAGTGGTCCCAAAAAATAATGAAACAGGGAGACATAATGATGTAACAGCAGAACATGAAGATGTTATTTTAATGGAAGTTGAGGAAAATCCAGAAATTAGCGTTCGAAGACTATCTGCCATGTACCCCACAATTTCAAAATCTTCCGTAGGAAATATCTTACACAAAGAAAATTTATATCCTTTTCATTTTACAAAGGTGCAAGCACTGCTAGAAGGAGATTTTCCTGCTCGCGTAGAATTCGCTAGATGGTTACAAAATCAGAAAAATCAAGATGAAGATTTCTTCAGGAACATTTTGTTTGGTGACGAAGCTACATTCTCAAAAAATGGAATTTTTAATGTACATAATGCACATTATTATTCGTACGTTGGTGACAATCCCCACGTTGTTCAAGAATTTAAGCATCAGCATAGGTTTAGCATAAACGTCTGGATAGGAGTAGTTGACGATTATCTACTTGGACCTGTGGAATTACCTGCTCGTTTAAATGGTGCTGATTACTAACATTTCCTGCAAAATATTTTACCTGATTTGTTAGATGAGGTGCGTTTAAATATTCGGCAAAACTTATGGTTTCTACAGGACGGCTGTCCGGTTCACTTTAGCAGGAATGTACGAGACTTTCTAGATAATAACTACGAAGACCATTGGATTGGAAGAGGCGGTCCAGTTGCTTGGCCAGCAAGGTCGCCGGATTTAAATCCTTGCGATTATTGTGTTTGGGGATACATAAAAGCATTTGTTTATTCCGTTCCGATACAAAATCGCGCACAACTCTGGCTAAGGATACAAGATGCTTGCAACGAATTTAGAAATAACTTTGGAATTTTTGCAAGAATTCGGCGTTCTCTAAGCAAAAGGGTAAACTTGTGCATAGAGTCTAATGGTCATCACATCGAGCAACTTTTGTAACAATCTACCTTTGATACTTGTTCTTTTTTTGTTAGTTTCGTTCCATTGTAATAAATAATTTGTTTTTAATTTATTAAATTAATTTTCATCCATGCCTTGATAGTCCAAGCCAACTTCGTCGCTAAAAATAAGTAGGTACATAATAAATTGAACTTTAATGAAGAAAAAACGAAAAATTTACAAATCGATTTTTCTAGAAAACGGTGTATCCTACCGACTTAAAGTAAGAGTACATTTTAGTACTGGAATACCTGAAAATTTAATAATCTAGTGTCACAAATGCTTAAAAGTTAAAGACAAAAAAGTTATGCCTTAAAATAACTGTTGACCTACCCAAAACGGACGCCTATGACCGGTACTAGAAATTCGCAATTGATGGAATCGATTCATCTCTGGAGGATAAATAAGCATACCAGTTTTTGTTTTTCTAAATAGAAGCGTTCTGGAGGAATTAAAAAAAAAATAAATACAAGGCGCCATCTTCAAAGAACTCTAGCTCTCTTAGGAAGCATTTTCGGACTAGGTGAATTTGGGTTTAATTGTCTTAAAATTATCAGAGGAATCTCCGGTCTTCGTTTGTCAGGAGAGTTTCTGGACACCCTGTATATATATATATATATATATATATATATATATATATAAATATAATACATATATTTAAATACATATATTTTGAAGTAATATACAGACCTTTAATCGCCTACTGATTAGGTTTACTATATATATATATATATATATTAAAAATAATAATAAAATAAAAAAGAAAAACAAAATTCTTTAAACACTAAATATATATATATATATATATATATATATATATATATATATAATAACTTCGTGACCTTGGTATGATATGGTAAACCTAATCAGTAGGCGATTAAAGGTCTGTATATTACTTCAAAATATATGTATTTAAAAAACTCTACATGTTTCGGCTGTATACGCCTTTTTCACCTTGAAAAAGGCGTATACAGCCGAAACATGTAGAGTTTTTTAAATACATATATTTTGAAGTAATATACAGACCTTTAATCGCCTACTGATTAGGTTTACTATATATATATATATATATATATATATATATATATATATATATATATATGGTAAACCTAATCAGTAGGCGATTAAAGGTCTGTATATTACTTCAAAATATATGTATTTAAATATATGTATTATATTAATATAATAATATACAGACCTTTAATCGCCTACTGATTAGGTTTACTATATATATATATATATATATATATATATATATATGGTAAACCTAATCAGTAGGCGATTAAAGGTCTGTATATTACTTCAAAATATATGTATTTAAGAAACTCTACATGTTTCGGCTGTATACGCCTTTATCAAGAGAATACAAAATATTCATATTTTGTATTCAAAATATATGTATTTAAGAAACTCTACATGTTTCGGCTGTATACGCCTTTATCAAGAGAATACAAAATATTGATATTTTGTATTCTCTTGATAAAGGCGTATACAGCCGAAACATGTAGAGTTTTTTAAATACATATATTTTGAAGTAATATACAGACCTTTAATCGCCTACTGATTAGGTTTACCATATCATACCAAGGTCACGATATATATATATATATAAAAAGCGTTCAAATAAGCTTTGCCTCTAGTAGGCCATTCCTTTAAAAACGTATGATTATTAATAATTTAAATTTGCATTAGTTGTCAATTAGACAGATGCATAGTTGACAAAAATTGCTTTGTAATTTAAAATTGATTTAACATGGTTTTTACTATACAACACAAATCATTCATGCTAGATTCTTATTTTCGAAACGGACGTAAGATTGACGGACAATGGCAGTATTCTCTTGAATCAAATATCTCATCTCTTAACCAACAAAATTCCTATTAAAATTAGTAACAAGCTAAGACATAATCATAATTTCCAAGGGCTACTTTGAGGTAAAATTTATTTGAATTCTTTGTATATAAATATAATAACTTCGTGACCTTGGTATGATATGGTAAACCTAATCAGTAGGCGATTAAAGGTCTGTATATTACTTCAAAATATATGTATTTAAAAAACTCTACATGTTTCGGCAGTATCGCCTTTATCAAGAGAATACAAAATATAAATGACAGAATATATATATATTCTGTCATATGTGATAGATAAAAGAAGTTCTACTAAAGATCTTGGTGTTAAGTTCGATAGTAAGTTGACCTTAAATAAACATCTCTTAAGCACTACTAAATATGCTGTTAAGTCTCTGAACTTCATCATTAGAATGTACCAAAATTTCACAAATGTTGATGAAGATACTTGTCTCTCACACCGTGTGGCTTATAATATAATTACAGCTGAATTAAACATAAAAAAATTGTCTGCAAGATGGGTCATTTGCAGTTGTTTTTTAACGCGGTATAGACACGACAAAGAAAATTTTCTTGCAAGATTAGTGACAATAGACGAGTCCTGGATCCATCATTATGATGTAGGGACCAAAAAATAGAGTATGGAGTGGACATATCGAGGTTCACCACCACCGAAAAAATTCAAGATGCAACCTTCAGCGGGGAAGGTCGTGCTATCCATATTTTGGGATGCTGAAGGTGTAATTTTAGTATATTTTTATCAGAAGGGGGCCACAATTACAAGTGCTTATTATGCCAATTTAATTTCCAAATTACACGACTTGATAAAAGACAAACATCGGGGAAAGTTGCACAAAGGTGTTCTCTTGCATCAGTAACGCATCCAGTCGCAGGTCCGCTATTGTAACAGCTGCATTGAGCATCCGCCATATTCGCCAGATTTGGTCCCCAGCGATTACCGACTGTTTCCAAAACTTAAAGAGCACTTGCATGGTAAACGATTTCAGTCAGATAATAATGATATGTGCGGTAAATTAGTAGTTTGCAGAATTTGAACAATATTTTTTTCGAAGCATTAGAAATGCTAGAACATTGTTGGGAAAAAATTGTTAACCTTAATGGAGATTATGTTGAAAAATAAAAGTAAGATATTTGTCAATTTCTTATTGTGAGTGGGTCAGGGGTGGAGCAAAGGGATCCACCCTCGTGTATTCAATATACATTTTATTATTTAATTGGTGCTGTTGGTTAGATTATAAATTTTCACATCGATTTATTGTTTTAAAATTCAATAAAAATCAAAATTTTATAACGCAAATTTATTCCAAATTGAGTAGTACCTTTGTATCTTCATTTCTGTTTTTTACTTGTTTCTGCCGATTTATACGACTATGGTTTTGAAATAAAGTATATTATTATTATTATTAATAATAATATTAATACTTTATTTCAAAACCATAGTCGTATAAATCGGCAGAAACAAGTAAAAAAACAGAAATGAAGATACAAAGGTACTACTCAATTTGGAATAAATTTGCGTTATAAAATTTTGATTTTTATTGAATTTTAAAACAATAAATCGATGTGAAAATTTATAATCTAACCAACAGCACCAATTAAATAATAAAATGTATATTGAATACACGAGGGTGGATCCTTTGTTAAATATTTCATTAAATTTAAACTGTGTAAAATAATCCATTATACATAGTTTAAACTATCAACTAAAATTAATAATAATTGATAATAATACATTTATAATTATCTAATACTTATACCTTTTCTCACTTAGTGAATTCTTTTGTTTTGTATTTTCTGATTACGGCTATTATTATTATTATTAATAATAATATACATAGTAATAATAATATACATAGTTTAAACTATCAACTAAAATTAATAATAATTGATAATAATAAATTTATAATTATCTAATACTTATACCTTTTCTCACTTAGTGAATTCTTTTGTTTTGTATTTTCTGATTACGGCTATTATTATTATTAATAATAATATTAGCCATAATCAGAAAATACAAAACAAAAGAATTCACTAAGTGAGAAAAGGTATAAGTATTAGATAATTATAAATTTATTATTATCAATTATTATTAATTTTAGTTGATAGTTTAAACTATGTATAATGGATTATTTTACACAGTTTAAATTTAATGAAATATTTAACTGAATTAGTTTGTCTGTAAGGAAAATTGTCGGCAACTTTTATTTTGATTTCAATATGCTAAAATTATTCTGATTCATTAGTTATCCATTTCTATAATAATCCACAATGTCTTAATTATTATCATATTTTTGTTTCCTTGTACAAAGTCGAATAATTACTTGAATTTACGTAATATATTTTTCAACGCCTCTGTATAAGTGCCACATTTATTTCGAGGTTTCTGACCCTGTTCACTTTTATTACTTATCGACTAATAATAGTATTTTTCACAGAATAGCGTACGAGTAAAAAAGCAAACTCATTGAAGCGTTCTTTAATAATTTAATAATTAATAAAGTAATGTAATATGTTTAAACACTTGTTTACTTACGTATTACTACTAAATTAGTAACAGCAACTAAAGTATCTAATGAAATCAAATGTGTACGTCTTAAAATACAAACACAAACGGGAGACTATAGAATGTAACCGGAAATTATTCAAATTGCTGCAGATGAATCAGGTCAGTTTGGCACATTGCACCAACGAACGTGTCTAGTATTTTTGCTGTATGTTGCGAGACGTTGACTTCTATTAAAGTATTTCCGTTTATTATTTTTAACAATGCTTGCACAATTATAGTAAGTATTTGTTGTTGTTTATTATAATATTCAGTTATTTCCTAATAAATAATAAATTGGATAGCAATTTAATCAACATAATGTGTCTGCCTATTAATAACAGGTTGGCCATTTAATGTTGCGGTTTTAAAAATCGCGCTATTCCCTTGTATATATAGAAATTAATACAATATGTATTTTTTACACTAGAGGGCCAAGCGCGGTTTACAATAAATATATGAAAAATTTGCCTTGTCAGTTTTCAAGATGGCGTCGTATCCAACGGAAGTGCGTGTGGAATTAATAAAATATTATTATAGAAATGGGGAATCTTTTGCAGCTACGGCAAGACACTTGCGTACTCTATTCGGGAGAAATAACGCACCAACGGAAAACACTATAAAAAGGTAAGGAAAAAAAGATAAATTTAGAAAAGTAACAAAGTATTCGTTATCGTGTTTCCATGCCTACTAATCCGACAATATCTGAGGATTGTAGTGAAATTTGAAGCAACAGCATCTGCGGCAGACGAAAGATCAACTGTTAGAGAACGTCAAAAGACCATCCGGGTACCGGAAACCATAGAATGAGTACGGGAGCACTTTACAGTTCAACCTTCAACATCGACCTCAAGAGCATCTCAAGAACTTGAAATACCCCTTACAACACTAAGGCGGATCCTAAAGCAAGATCTAAAGATGAAAGCATACAAAATCCAGATCGATCAGCCGTTGAGACCGTTTGATATGGAGCGACGCTACAATTTTGCGAACTAAATCATCGAACGCATTGAAAATGGCAGCATGTCATTGGAACGAGTGTGGTGGTCGGATGAGTCACATTTCGATGTATCCGGTTATGTGAATAAGCAAAATTGGAGACATTGGGGGACAGAAAATCCACATCTAGCAATTGTTCGTCCTCTTCACCCTCGACGGTTGACTGTATGGTGTGCTATCTCGTCGGCAGGAATTAGCGGTCCCGTGATTGTCAATGGAACCGTTACTTCGCAAAAATATTGTGAAATGCTTAATGAGTTTTTTATTCTCGTGGCGCATGGATTAAATATGGTGGAGAATGCATGGTTTATGTAAAACGGGGCTCGTCCGCATCGCACGGAAGAAGTTTTCAACATTCTTGAAGAACATTTCGGTAACAGAATCATTGGTCTTGACGCTCAACAATTTACAGGCGGAGGGATAACATGGCCACCATATAGTCCAGACCTCAATCCTTGCAATTTCTACCTGTGGGGATCATTAAAAGATAAAAGATTAAGGTATATCGCGATGGTATAGACACCCTGGATGACCTTGAAATGGCAATACGACAGCGAATAGAAGCGATACCGTACGCCACACTTCAGGTAGTTTGTGGAGAATTTGAGAAGAGGCTGCGAAATGTTATCGTTGCTCGAGGCTCTCACTTCGAAAACCTGATTTATTAAACCGCAGATCTTGTTGTTTAATTGCACAAATAAATCATTTTTTTAAATTAATGTTTTGTATGTTTAATATGACTTCAAAAACCGCAACCTTAAATGGCCAACCCTGTACATGGAAATATGTTAATTACTCGCAAAATTAATAAATAAATATAATACAGAACATGCTACGAGGGATGCCTTTTATATTTCGGGAATAGAGAACAGAAACTAAAATTAACCGTAGTATGGCTTTATTGTTTTTCAAAATATTCTCCATTAAGATCAATACATTATGGTCCAAGCGCATGCAGGACCAATTTTCGAAACATTTGTTCCACTCCAATCGAGGTATCTCCAAAACATGCATTTTGAAAGCATCAACCGCTTCTTCAGGCGTTGAAAAACGTTGACCTCGTAATTTATTTTTGATTTGCGGAAATAGATAGATGTCATTTAGTGTTAAATCTGTACGGCGGATGACCCATCAATTCCACTTTTTCAGTTGTCAAAAACTCTCTTATTTGAGCCGATTTATGAGAGCTCACATTATGCTCGCGGAGAATGATTCGTCTTCAGCGGTTGGGTTTCCTTATTTTTCCGAATACTTTTGGCAAGCAAATGCTTGTGTAGCATTCAGAATTGATCGTCCGACGTTGCATTAATGGTACAGTTGCCACATGTCCTGTTTTTCCGAAGAAACAAGCGACCATTTGCTTCAAAGTGCTTCGTCCGCGAACAACTTTTATTGGACTTGGCTCATCTAGAAAGACCCATACAGTCGATTGATCTTTACTTTCGGGCTCATACGCGTAGATCCATGATTCGTCACCTGTTACGATGTCATAGACGTGTAGCACCTCGATCGTGTTTTTTAGCATTTCTTTCGATCAATCGACACGAGCCCTTTTTGAACGATTGTCAAATTATGTGAGATCCAACGCGAACAAATTTTTTTGACTGCCAAATGTTCATGCAAAAATTGAAGGTATGCTGGTCCCACTAATGCCCAAGAATACCCTGCTACAGTTTAATTTACATTTCTAGTTTCCCTTATTTATTGTCAAGTCCAGGTATCTTTATTTGTCTGCGAATTATTTTAATACGTCTATGGGTACTTATATCGCTATCTGTGTTTAAATTTGTTAACGGTATCCCCCCTATCGCTTTTCTATGTCAACGGGTGATTTGGATACTTGAGCTGCTACCTTGCTGGTGTTAGATCGATTCTTGCTTAAGTAGTGCAAATCTTCAGTAACGAAAGTTTAGTCACGGCTTTTCGACATATCGTTTTGTTTATCACCTAAGGCGGATCACGCCAAAAAAGTGTATATATGTATTAGAAACAGCCAATTTTGTCGTTAGCGACTTGCGAAGTTTGGGGTGTATAGAATAAACCAAACTGGGTCTTTGTACGGCGTTCCGTTCCGATCTACGGAATAAAATAGGTTCTCTGACAAAGATTTCATGCATTCGCTACAGCCTAGAACATCTGGGTCAATCAGTTGAATAATTACCTAATTATCTGGTCACACTAAGACAGACAAGAAAACACCGAATCGTAGCGAGTATTCCTCTCAAAAAGGCGATAATAATTTACCATTCCCGACGGACAGTACGAATTTAGGAAATCAAGTAATTCGCATAATTAGTATTTTTGGTGTAATCTAATTTCATTTGATAATTTGTTCTTTTGGTTCCTTATCCTGTTGTAATTAAATTACGTAGCATTTTTAGAGCTCGACATATAGTAAATTCAATCTATCTTATTTATTCCAAATTAGAAATCATTTTTGTAGATTAATATATTTCTTTAGCATTTTAATGCCAAATTGACTTTTCCTATAATTGAAATTAAATTCTAATTTTATATCATATTCATACATAGATTTAATTTTGTAACTTATTTCTTTATCGAGCAACTTTTTTATTCTCGCATGTGAAACCACAGGCTTTATTCATGCCCAGCTGCATGTTGTACGCTATATGTCGACGCATTTTGATATTTTTGAATTTAAAATAAAATCATTTGTGGTATTTTGTAAAATATTTATTATCGCTATATCTGTATGTACAAAAATTGTGAAGATGATTCCGGGGGTACCTTAGAAAAAGCTTCGTTGATTAAGACTTTTGTAATCAGATTAATTTTTATATCAGTTTCATTTCTTTTGACTTGTTACGAAATTAATATTTTCCGAACTGTTTGTTTGACGTAATTTCTTAGTCTATGGTTTATGTATGGATATAATTTTTATTACCTTTTGATATACAGTAGGAATATATATATATATATATATATATATATATACAGTAAGAATCAATAATGCAATATTTTCTTTATTTTGTTAGTCAAGGCTTAAATATATTGCGATCTTATTTTTTTAAATTTATACATATTAATTTTTCTGATCGTGAATATACGAATTAATTGTTCCTAAGTTTTTTCTTTGCCTTTGGCACTTCCATTTCCGAGATTTGTTTCAGGTATCCGGTGCAGCACTTTGGTAATAGTACGTAGTAAGTATAGCGTGAGATCACGCAATCTCTTTTCTCAGTTTTCAGTCTGAGCTTCCGTAAGTGAAACTGAGTGGTGCTACCTTCTAACTTTTATTATAGTCACCCACACTCGTCACCACTGACTAAGTGCATACACCGCAAATAGAAGCTCCCAGACATTTTGCGATACAACTACGGTTTTGTTAGATTATCGACAATCTTCAGACGCCTGCTGCTCGCGTAGGTAGCAATCCCTATCTCACGATAAGTTACATGACGATCTTGCAGTATCAGTTCACGCACAGCAGCAATTTTTTTTTTGGAACAACAACATATTTTGGACGACTTTCATGAAATTCGTCAGTGAGCGAAGTGCGGCCACGATTGAGTATCGTATACAATCGATATATCCTGGCTTTTATGGTGATTCATCGCTAAAAGTCGAATTAAGTTCACCGATGCACTGTTTTTGCGATCATCCACGTCGAAAGTCGTAAAAAAAATAATCCCACGGAAATGTTCACAGAGTTAATTCCATTTTTAGGCCGAGATGATTTTTTTTTAGTCACTGTAAACAACACAAATAGCGCATGTACGTTAAAACGTTCTTAGTAAGTATTCTGTCAAAAATGTCCAACTTTACAGTTGTCAGATAGCAGCACCAGGATCACCCATTTCCGAAATATAAAAGGCATCCCTTATAATTAGCTAATTATAAAATGCGAAAAAATTCTGAATATAATGAGAATAATGTCTAAAGTAAGGTAAGGAGCTGCTATTTCGACTACTAGGAAAATTTACAATGCGTGCATAAGATCGGTTCAGGATTATGGATCATCCCTATAAGTTAACGCCACCAAATAGCAACTTTAACGCCTAAATATAATAAGACTGAAGCCCGCCGAATATGTGTTGATGCTATGCGGTCTACTGCCGTCAATGCTCTTCGAGTTGAGTAGATAATCAATGGGGTTTCTAAAACAAAATCCCACGTATTTTTTTTATGGAGGTTCGTTTTGCATTTTTGGGGGTGTCGCGGATTCAAACACCGCTTCCGCCTCCCTGACGTCACCAGATGTGACGACCGAAACAGACAACCCTGTTTTACAGACAAGGCTGTCTACTGACAGAGCTGTCAATAAGACAGACAGATCTGTCTATAAAACAGACAGACCTGTCTGTTAAACAAGCAGGTCTGTCTATTTCAGAGACAGACCAGTCTGTTTTAAAGACAGGGCTATGTGTTCGGATAGACCGGTCTATCTGTTTCAGAGACAAACCTGTCTATTTTACAGATAGACCTGACGTCACATCCGGTGACATCATCGTTGATGAAGATGCCATATGTTAACTTGAGGGTTTGCAGTGACCACTTTAACATAATAGGAAAATGAAAAGAACAGATAAACGCCCAAATTTAGAAATGGATACATTTATAAAATGTCATGGCTCCAGTGTTAGATATAAACAATGATATTTATACCTAATGATTATTGATGTAGGAATAATAAATGTATTATTTTCTTTTTTTAATTTATATTACGATAACGTAGTGTCAAATGTACATGTTTTTTTATTGCATTTTCCAAGCCAATTTAAATAAAGACAGTTGGGATTTAATAGTTCAATTTTTATAAATAGTATCAGTCAGTAGTAATAGATGTCGCATAAAACAGGGAATATTTTTGTTTACGTTGTATGATCGTCCTTCTTTAGGGATGTTTTGTGGTCTGTCCTAAAGCATCTTTACCAAACGCTTTAAGCATTTTCAGAGTTTCCGCTGCCATTTTACCAAGTTTGAAGTAGAATTTGATGCACGTTCTTTGCTCTTTCACATCGACATTGTAGTGTCGCAGAATAACTCAAACACAATACTATCGGTAGCATACCGTGTTACAATGGAATATTTGTAAATAAAATTTGAAGTTTTGCTGAAATGTTTGCTTTAATATGCAGTTCAAAAAAATACTTTCTTCACAATTAAATGTTATTTCTGTATAGGGGAAGGAGGGGTGGAACGGACGGGCGGGGCGAAATGAGATGTGTTGATATTTCAATGACTTATGTACTTAATTAAACTAACGGCGTGCAGTGAAAGAACATCGTCTGTACTACCCGTTTGTTCGAGTTAGTTGTTGTCCATACTTATACAGTATATGTTATGTTCTCAATTTTTTCTTATTTTCTTGAGTAATTTTATAAATTTCCTATGTTTTCAGTTTAAGGTAAGTAATATTCTGTTAATTGCAGTTGATTGAAAATTGGATGGTATGCAAAGTTATAAACGCTCATTAGAATAATATAAACGTGGTTCAAAAAATAACATCGCATAACCTCACAATTGTATGTTTAAACAAACTGTGCGTCTGAGGCGGAATAGGACGGGGCATAATGAGATGTGTCTCGTTCTGCTCCAACATGTCATTCTGCCCCTTAAGATCTAGTTTTGACTGTGATATTCGTGAATTGGATGGCTGGTTTATTAAGGAGACATCCTGATATAAGTATACGTTCACCAGAGGCCACCTCCGAAGCTCGTACTATGGGTTTTAACCGCGTAGCTGTTACTCAGTTTCATACGTTGCTGACTGAATGTATTGACAAATATAAATTAACGGCCGACAATATTTTCAACTGCGATGAAAGCGGAATCACAGTTAATCCCAAGGCTCATTCTAAAATATTGGCAACAAAAGGAAAGCTGAGTGGACTAATCACGTCCAGTGAGAGAACTTTTTAGACCAGGTCAAAAAAATCCAATGAGAGAGGCCAAAGTTACCGTTTACTTTGGCCTCTCTCATTGAATTTTTTTGACCTGGTTTAAAAAGTTCATAACTTTTTCGAAATCTGCAAAGACATCTCCAAGATGTTGCTCTTTGACGGACATGCAACGTACAAGAAAAATATCGATCTCATTGATCTTGCTCGAGATAACGGAGTGATTTTAGTATGAGGTCTAATCCAGGAAAAGTGGTGAACTTATTTCAAATTTCGACTTTATTTGGGGCTGCTTTTATTCGTGCATGTTCAATGCAGAGCGCTCTAAATGGCTTCAGGAAAACGGGGATTTCGCCTCCAGATAAAACTGTTTTTACTGATGATGATTTTCTTCAGTCAGCTACAACAGATATTCAGTCAATTTACGGACTAACAACAACCAAGTTACTAATGAGGAAATCAATAAGCAAAATATTGAAATAGTTTATTCAGAAGTAACAAGTGATGAAACTTCCGTATTAAGTGACAAAAATACGTCCAATCTACCACAATGTTCTTGGATGCCAGATGTAGCTGTAGAAAGCACATAATTTCCAACGGCATCTCTAAAAATGTATTGGCCGTTCCAAAAGTTCAACAAAACAAGCAAAGGACGTCCAGAAAAAAAAGGAAAAACGACAATTGTCAGTTCATCGCCATATTTGCAAGAGTTGAAGGAAGTCAAGAAAAACGCAATATTAAAGAGGCTAACAAAGTAGAGTGGGCTAAAAGAAAAGTATCGTTGAAGGGAAAAATGAATGTCATGACACAGAAGTCAAAAAATATATTAAAAGCGAAAGGAGTGCCAAGAAAGGAAATGTGTAGATCTAGAAAAGAATCTGATTCTTCCGATACAGATAATGAACAGGATGCAGAATGCTTATATTGTCTGGACTTCTATTCAAAGTCTACTGAAGGATGGATATCCTGCTCATTCTGTCACAAATGAGCACACAACTCCTATGCCGATGTAGATAGTGACGACGATGAATCCGTTTTGGGTGTGAACTGTGTGTCACTTAGCAAAGGAACATATTGTAATAAATATTTTTCATTACTGTTTTTATTTACCACTATTAACTCATTTTGTATGTAAATTATGTGTCACTTAGTTAGGAAACATATGATAAATATTTTTTTCATATTGTTTATATTATTTACAACTATTAACTAACTTTATCAACATAAAAGTCATTCTGCCCCACCTGAAGGGCAGAATGAGAAAATTGCAATATCTTAAATATATAAAATTTGCTTTCATCTTTTACTATTCTTTCCATTTTTGGTTCTTTTTTATGATACAGCATAACATCATCTATGGACTACTCGATGTATTTAAATTTTTCTTGGTTTCTAATATTTTTAACATGACTGATGTTAGCCGTATCATTCCGCCCCGCTTTCCCCTAACTAATTTAGGAAGACCCTGTACAAATAAATATACAAATTGTGTCTAATTATAAATATTGATGTACATATATAGTTAAGTTTTAATTCTAATAATAATGTATATGTTTGTATTAATTACAAAATTACTAGTTTAGCGTCTGTCATTTCTAAATAAGTTTATGTACGGCACAACACATGTAGTTCCTAAAGGAAAATACCTCTTTTTAATATGTCTGTTACTAAATTATTATATACGTTCTATATCGTCCCGATAGTCATTTCAAATACAATAATAACGATAATAAATCTGATATTATAACATGTGGTGTACGACTAGAAAATATGAAAAGCTTTTTACAGTAATACTTATTCAATTAAGAATTAAGAATATAACGAAACCTATAAGCAAATCATTGAGTTATTTTTTGCGCAATTTAAAGCGGATTTCAGTATAACTATAACGACCACAGATCAAATTGAATTATGATTACTACGGCTTTTGCCTCTTTCAGGCGTTCTCTGTATTAGTACTCCTCTTTAATTTTAATTGAAATTGTGATTAAATTTTGACATTTATGCCTTTACATTTTCGTGATCGCTAATTAACAGTAGACTTAATAGTTTGCATATAGGTTCATAATTTATTACTATCGCCTAAACAAGTTCTTGGCACATGCTAATAATCAACACTTTCGAGTCACATAAACCATCTGTATTTATTATCCCATTATTTAAAATTTAAAGATTCATTATCCCTACCTGTTCTTTTCTGTTAAGTACTTCGTATTTTTTAACGATTTCTTATTCGCAATTTGTTTGGTTTAATAGCAAGAAAACTTCCAAATAAAATTTTCAGCCTATCAGTGTCTGCCATATGTATAACTACAATTCAGACTGCTGCAATAAACTGCGGCAACTACTTATCTTGTGCGCACTGCAGAAATGTGCAACAGATTTTCGAATGCTTATTCAGACCCGTATTGATTTATTTTCATGACCGGGTCATTACAATTTGCACATTTCTTGTCCTATTTTTATTATCAGCAAGTATTACTTTTTTACACATCCAAAATAGTAAAATAGAATTAATAATAATAATAAAAATTCATTCTGTTCCTACTGTCAACAACATTGAACATGTCAACCCATACATACACATCTAGACTTAATAAAACAATAAAATAAAGCATACATTATAATAGTGTTGAGATACATTTTCTATCTTTTCGTAATATTTTAATTACTAATTTACTTATATTTAACAATAAAAAATGTTATTGTTAAATATAAGTCAAATTAGGATATAGAATTCGAACATAGACATAAACAACCAATTTCATAAATATTTAACGTTCATTTTCGAATTTAGGCTACTGTATAATATATTTTGTTAGCAAATAAAAGTTGAAAAACTTTCTTTAAGTTTTAAGAATCCTTTACATTTGCAAATCTATTTATTACCTGGGATTACTAATAATCGGCATCTTTTTCCAAATGTATTTATTGCCTTGTACATCAGACCGTTTATTTATTGCTTAGGGTTATCAGTAGCGACCGGACACGAGAGGCCGATGATTCATCGCCCACTGGCGTACATTGAAAATTTGTATTTTTAAAGAGTTTTTAATTTTATTTATATAATTAAAAAACAAACGAGTGGTCATTTATAAAATACGAAATACATTTTTATTTGTTCATTTTGTAGTTTAAGTTGAGTAAATGAGTATTTATATTAACTAGCAATACTTTCTCAAGGTTCTCGTCTGTAAAATTTGTTCTCTTTGAATGAAATATATCCTTGTAGAGAGAAAACGCCTTTTTTACATCACAACTGGTTATAGGTGCATACTGGAAAGATTCTTTTTTTATTTCAGTATTTAGCAGTTACATTTTGAGGCATTGTCCCCATACACAATTGCCGCAATGTTAATAAATCTGGATTTCTATTAGAAACTGCGTCCAACTTTTGCCGAAAGCCACATCCGAACTCACTTAGAATATTTTTTAAATTATTAATAGCCACATCTGAAGTGGTTAATTCATCATTTAATTTGAAATTTTGATTTTCAAGATAAGTGATTAGTTTTAGCAAATTTCCAAAGTGTTCCTGGAGAAATTACAACTGATTTTTTTAAATTTGGGATTTGTATTAGTTCTTTGCACTTAGAAATACTTCGAGCATCGTCATTTAAACATGTAACGAAATTTCGTATTCTATTGAAATTCTCTGCAATAAAACTAGTAGCTTTCAACCATCTTCCCCATCTTCCTTCTAGTTATTACTGGAGAGCGAGGCAGTGACAAAGATGGAAGTTTTTCCCTATAAAGAACTACTCTCAATGGTGCTTTTCTGAAAACTTTTTTAAAAGCGGATACAAGGCTATCAACTTCCGGAAAGGTGCCTCTGAGGAAACATATCCTAATATGCTGCATATTACTTGTGTAGCATATGCTCTCCACAGAATCTGAATATATCAGAGACAACCTTCCGGAAGTTGATAGACTTGTATCCGCTTTTAAAAAAGTTTTCAGAAAAGCATCATTGAGAGTAGCTCTTTACATGGAAAAGCTTCCATCTTTGTCACTGCCTTCCTCTCCATTAATAGATGGGGAACATAGTTAAAAGTTATTAGTTTTTATGCAGAGGATTTCGATAGTTTACAAAATTTCGTTAGATGTTTAAATGACGATGCTCGAAGTATTTCTGAGTGCAAGGAACTAATACAAATTCCAAATTTAAAAAATCAGTTGAACTTTCTTCAGGAACACATTGGAAATTTGCCAAAACTAATCACTTATTTTGAAAATCAAAATATCAAATTAAATGATGGATTAACCACATTAGATGTGACTATTAATAATTTGAAAAATATTCCTGACTTCGGATGTCGCCTTCGGCAAAAGTTAGACGCAGTTTCTAATAGAAATTCAGATTTAATAACATTGTTGCAATTGTGTATGGGGATAATGCCTCAAAATCTAACTGGTAAATAAGCTGAAATAAAAGAAAATTTCCAGTATGCACCTATAACCAGTTGGATGTAGAAAGGACGTTTTCTATCTACAAGGATGTATTTCATTCAAAGAGAACAAATTTTACAGAAGAGAACCTTGAGAAAGTATTGCTAGTTAATATTAATACTTCTTTACTCAACATGAACTACAAAATGAACAAATAAAAATATATTTCGTATTTTATAAATCACCACCCGTTTGTTTTCCAATTATATATAAAACAAAAACTAAATTTTTCAATAGTACGCCCGTGGGCGTTGGGTCATCGGCCTCTCGTGTCCGGTCCCTAATGATTACTTACAGTATACTTTGGTTAGACAAAATGTTATTGTTTCAAAAACTATTGCAGGTAAAGATGTCATTTAGAATTTATTATTAAGGCTGTTAAGAGTATTATCCAAAACTAAAAAAAAAACATAGCAATACATTTAAAGAAATAGTGTGACGTCATAGTTAAAAAATGGATGACATCATAAACAAGTGAAGCAACTTATAATAAGCATTATGAGAAATAAGAATTGACATGTTTCAATGTTTCAGCGTTTCCGACCAATGTCATTAGTTTTGAAGTACCTGGATTTATTCCATAAGTAATTTTCACACAGTATATTAGCGTATCATATTTACATCTCTCACTCAAAAAGAAATCTTTTATGTTATATATCACTCTATTAACTAGAGTGTTCTTTATTTTCCTTTTAAAAATATTTAGTGGTAATTGTTTAAACTCGCTTGATAAATATGTATAAATTTTTATGAGCGTATAACGTTAATTTTTGTACTTTTTATGTGTGAATGACGACAATAAATATGTTTAGTAGTGCTTCATAAAGCAATTTCTACTTATACTTCGTTTTAAAATGGTTTCGTATTCTAAAGAATGTTTTCTTCGGCGACTATTTAAAAGTTAAATATATTTGGATTTTTTCGCTGTTTGGATTCGTTCCAACTGGAATAATTGTTTTCCTTAATATAAATGTTATTAATATTTTTCCGGTTGATAGTCGAGTTAAAATATCTTTACAACATTTAATGCAACAGTTTTTGTAAAGCAACGAAATACTTTTCAATAGATAGATAATCGGATGAAAATCAACAAATTAGCTTTAGTCTGTCAAATAGAAAGTTGTATATAAATAGATTGCACGACGTTTAGGATTTTTGAGGACACATTAGAAAATAGATCAGATATATCTTATTTTAAACGTAATTAACGAAACAAGCATTGGTTTGGCTACCACCCAACTGCTGACAATGAACATTTAGCCTAATTAGCAAATGGCTCATTTTTCATAATTGTTATTTTTAATATATGTATTTAACTATTCTAAAATGCATCACTTCTTGCTTATTACTTTATTCGATGAATATGTTTCATCAATTAAATATTGTAATGTTTGTCTATTCGGGTTCTTAAATAAAACTAACGGTAATCTAAGCACACATACTATATTAAAAATAAAAAACAGAATACACTAAATAATAACTTAAAAACTAATACTAATATCATTTATTTTCACAATATTTATTTGCACATTTATATAGTAATCCCAGAACGACATTTATTCCTTGAATAAATTGGCTGGATGTAAATTGGGCACTAACTTACCCAGTGGCGGCTCGTGCTAAAAATTTTAAGGTGTTCTGCAAGTTTTACAAAAAAATTTATCTTGCACGGGCAGTAAGAGGTTGTCTCCCATCGATCTTATCGTGCTTTCTTCGCCTTCCGCACTGAAGTAATGTATTTCTGGAACGATTGTCAATTGTCACACAAAAAAATAAGAGTCACTAAGCACTACTTTACTAACAAATTATTTCTTATAAATTAAATCTATTCCACGTTCTTTTCGATTTGCAAATTTTGTTATCACTTTGTCATTAAAATTATCTATTTCGGAGATAAACTTAATTCGATTTAGTGTTGAAAAGCATCGTTCGGCCTCTGATGTTGTCATGGGAGTTGTTATTACAATTTCTAATAATTTTCTAGTCTCCTTCAACGTATCTCCCAGATTGTTTTTTATTAAAAAATTTAGAAGAGGTAGTGCGCCTTTTAAAGATTAGTTCTTGAGTAAATAACAGACAATTCAGTTCGTAATATTTCTTTATCAAGGGTGGGATAATAGGAGCATGCGGAAGTGAGTTTGTCCTCAGGAAATTTACTGCAATACTCTCAAAAGCATTCCGAAAAAAAAAGTGATGCCACTACTAGATGCTCTTTAAAATGAAATCGATCTTTTGCACAATTTAGAATAACATCACACACCTCTAAAGCCGAAATTCGATGATTAAATCTGCTGTTATTTGGACGTTTGCGTTTTTCTGGTGGTGGCTCATCGCTTATTAAATCTGTTTAGTCCATTTACTAATTTAACATAACATATAAACAATGTAACCCGCTATTTTAATAATGTTCATGTCACTTGGCTTTTGACACATTGTCGAAATTACTTCAAAAACGTCATCTTTCAAATATCTCAGTGTTATTTAAATTCTTTTAATAAAATTTGTATCGTATATGTTGTCTTTTCTTCGATCATACCTTGAATAAATACAATAGTGAGTGTATTCTCTTAAATATTTAATCTTCCTTTCTTGTGATCCTTAATTTTTGGATTTTATATCACTTTATGTTTAACTTCTTTCTATAACAGCTTCTCTGTGCCTGTTTCCTATTACTTTTCATTCTCATTGAACTTGTTATTAAATTCCTTCTGCCAATACTATTCTTATTCCAGTTATAATTTTTCGATTGTCAATTTATTACAAACAAAATGAATATGGCCATCGCTATACTACTACATTATATTATAACATTATTTTCTTTAGATTGACATTTTTAAATTCGTAATATCTTTTGAATGGAATGTCCGATTTTAATAATTTAAAAAGTATTTTACTGGTAATGAAATGGTCTTTAATAAAATATCATTTAATAGGATAAGAAATAATACAGAGCTATGGATAATATGGTTTGATTATTGTCGGCACTTTTATTAACTTTTAAAATGTAAAAAGTAGTTATAGTGGCATAACTACAGTAGTTGGACATATGGTTTCGCGGACTTTTTTGTAGATATTAATACGTTCTATAATACTGTAGTACATTTTTTTGTTCTATCAACAATAGTTTCCGCAGCGTACGCGATGGCAGATTTTTTGTGACTAATTTTCTCACACCTTTGGTTACATTAATGCATTTTTATTGGGGATATCTTTTTTTTTTTGAAAATGTAATATAGCCTATGTCACTCAGTGAAAATGCAGCTTTCTAATGGTGAAAGAATTTTTGAAATCGGTCCAGTAGTTTTTGTGTGAAAGCATTACAAACATACATACAAAAACACAAATGTTTCCTCTTTATAATATTAGTTTAGATACCGAATCATATCGCCCTTCGCGCTGGTGTAAATGCAGCGAACATGCCTGGTAAAATCACGCATTGGTTTAAGACAGCCGCGGGGGAAGCGGGGTGCGCGCGGGTGTTTGAAAGAGCTCTGAGCGCACGTACGTGTGGACCAGGATATGGACCAGGAACAAGTGAGCGATCGCGCGAATTAGGTTGGTTATTCCACTGGTCGCCTATTGTATATTATTTGATAAAATACTATATATAACCGGCGTTAGTGTTGGAATTTCGGAAGCGAATATCTCGGCTTCTACTGATCGGATTTTGATGATTGAGGTGTCAAATTGTAGGGTTTGATGTCCTCTACAGGATGATGTAGAAAAATATGCAAATTTTTTGATATACAGGGGGAGAATTTTCACAACAATATGTTACGCTTTTATAAACATCAAAAATGTCGGAAAAATTATGTAAAAGAAAACTAGTTATAACTAATACAGGTTCGCCCGCCGAATTTTTTGGGAGCTCTGCAGCGCTTATGCGCCAGCCGCCACTGAACCTACCTGAAATTTTAATCTCGTTGGTAATTCGGGCACTAGCTAAAAATGTAATCGCAGAGGGTCTATGTAAACTGGGCACCGTATAAAGCAAACAAAAACAATAATATAGACATAGTGTATGTATTTCAAGTTGAAGTACAGCAAAAGATAGAAAATAAAAAATATGTACTCACATGAAAACAATAATAAAAGCAAATACGTAATTATATAAAAACTATAATAAAAAAATAGTGTATTTGAAGTCATACTGATGAATAAAATGATATACACTTCACAAAGTGTAATCGTGATATTGTTCCATTATTTAGTTGTTCACAGAGTTCATTTAGAGTTCTTAATTTTTGTTTTGCGCGTGTGTCTTTAACTCTTGCTGGTGTGTGAACACTTTGAATTTTAACATAAGTGTCTATTTGAAATTCCTTAAGCTTTTCGATAAAAATATAAATAGATGGATGTGTTGAATAAAATGACTCATTTAGTTTGGAATGAAACGCTTCGCATGCGTTTGTGGTGTTGTGATCGATGGAGTTGCAGTAGCCCACATATGTGGAGGAAAAGGAGCATCGTCTTCTATGTATGTCTCCAATAAATAATCGGCGTATTCGTCAGCCCGTGCATGAGCAGGTTTTTCGGCAAACAAATCTAAGGCGAAACAATCGCCTACTTCGTCAGGATTCAAATACGTTAATCCAAATGTATATCGCAGCCATTTTCCTACTTCGGAATCGGTGTTAAACCCAAACTTTGGATTTTCCTGAACCACGATTGGTGCAAATGGAAACGACAACCATAGATTTGTGCTGATGGCCATATAGCGCGAACCGCTGTGTGAATGCTTTTCTCAAAATCTACAAAAACTTCAGCTGGTCGTAATATTGTAGAGTGACGTCGAAAGATTTCTTTTGTTAGCATTTCAAATAATGTTTCATACGTTTCACTGCGTTTATCAGGCAACAAACAAAACATCAATGGAATATAATGTCCATTATTAAGTCCGTGGATTGTAAATAATTTTAAAAAATATTTTGTACAATGCGAAAATGTACCGTCCATGTACACTTTACGCATTCCACATAAACTTCTAACATTCGTATCACAAGAAAACACTATGATATTGCTCCCTGGACAGTTTATAAGAACGAAACTTTCATCCTTGCTTGTTTTAACATTAGCAGCTTCCACTATATTATGGACTTCTGTCTCATTTTGTGGTAACGGCCCAGGAAGAAACTTTCTCCTTGCATTGTACAAATTTCTTTGGATATAAGTGAAATCTGTTATCGTAATTGTTTCCGGCAGTTCCTTAGCTAGTTCACGACGAATAATTTTCGCTGGTTTTTCGGATATATCATCAACGGCTTTACGTTTACACGCATTTGAAATCACTTTTCGGTTTAATTTACTCTGATTCTGTTCATGATTATGTTCTAGCTGGCTTCTGCTCACTAAATTTTCTGCGCCAAGCGTAAACACTTTTGCGGGACAATTTAAGGATTTTTTTGTACAACGCCAAAACACTTCGCCACTTTTCAACACTTTCTGTTTTGAAAAGATGTACTTGTTAACCACTAGCAAACATTTTCCGTTGCTACTGTCCACGAAAGAGACCTCCATAATTCTTAACAGTGTGCAACAAAACTCGAGACTGAGAAGCGGATCTAATTTCTTACTTTAAGCAAACGCCGCAAACAAGATAGAAATAACTAAATACACAAACTAAATGTTTCCTTATATATAGAATATATTATAGCATAATACAATAGAGGCCCGCCCACAATAGATGTACAAATAAAAATACATTTGAAATAATCTATTTGGTCATTAGGAAATTGCTTAATTTATTAACGTCTAATTTCTTACTTTAAGCTTATACAACGTGTCCACTTAAGTATGAGACAAATGGGAAATATTTTTATTTTTGATTTCACAGAAAACTTCATTGAAAAGAAAAGTTCGTGCATCCTAAGAAACTTGATATTTTGTATTCAGGGTTGCGTTGTATTACTTGGTTAGAGGAAAAATTAAAAAACATTGAAGTTGCCGTAAGAGTACACTTATTTTTAAAGACATCAAAAATATTCATATAAAAATGTTGTTTCAAATTTCAAAATATGCTCAAATACGAATTGTTATTTAAAATTTCGAAAAAATAAAAATTAAATTATCGAGCAATAATAATAGCAAATACGCAATAGTTTTTAACATCCATCTATGTGACAGTAGTTCTATGGTTGTCATTTGTATTGTTACTTTAATAATAAATTTTATGTAATTGCACGTGAAATCATTTACATTCGATATCAATTTTTTATCGCTGAAATGCAATAGAATGAAACAAAAATCATTTGCATATAACTTTATGAAAATACATTTTTATATTACAAAATAAATATGAAATTAACAAAAACAACAAATTCAGAAATACAAACAAAAAAAAGCTATTCAAAATGATGCCCCTCTCGTTGAATGCATATGTTTGTACGCCTGTTGAAATCCTCGCATGCATGTTGTAACACAATAGGATTATTTCTTAAGAACAGTACCACATCTCCTATTTTGTTTTTCAATTCTTCTAAATTCTGAAACTGCCTTTCTGAATATACTTTATTCTTTAGCCATCCCCAGATAAAGTAATCCATGGGGTTTAAGTCGGGCGAGCGCGCTGGCCATGGAAAAGGTCCATTTCGTCCCATCCATCTTTCCCCAAATTTTTCATTTAAATAGTCTACAACTATTCGTGCACTATGTGCAGGTGCTCCATCATGCATAAACCAAAGGGTTCTTATAATATTAAGTGGCAATTCGTCTAATTCGTTATCGAGGTCTGTTTGTAGAAATTCCAAATATCGTTGTGAATTTAATGACGATTGAAAAAAATACGGACCAAAAATTTTTCTGTTTAAAATTCCACACCAAACGTTTAGCTTTTGCGAATATTGATTCTTGCAGGGAATTCTAAAATGTGGGTTGTCAGACGGCCACCAACGACAATTTTGTGCACACACAACACCATTAGTAGTAAAGGTTGCTTCATCAGTAAACAAAATGCTTTTGAAAAACGTTTTCTGCGTTTCTAATGTACCTTGAATATCCAAAGAAAATTCAAATCTATTGTTGTAGTCCCGTTCCTGCAAAGTTGGAATATATCTTGGCTTATAGGGGTGATATCTATTGTTAACCAAAATGTTGCTTACTGATGATTTTTTAATATCCAAATTGCTTGCAATTTTTCTGACAGAAATTTTAGGATTTTCAATTACACTTTGCATAACACGTAAAGAATTTTCGAAATGTCTCACTTGCTTTTCCCTACTTTTTTTGTAACGCATTTCTAAACTACCAGTTGCTTTAAACTGATTTGAAATTCTTGAGACGCTTTGGAAACTAATAAATTTGTTGGGATGTCTTTCATTAAAAATATCAGCTGCGTCTCTACATGTTTTGTAGTTATCTCCGCAAATAAGAATTAATTCAGCTCGCTCTTACATAGTTAACCGTTCAGCCATAGTTGGTAGGTAATAACTTAATGAATTGTCTTAAAATTACTTAATTATTAAAGTGACAGCGGATCTGACAATCACATAAAATTTATTACTAAAGTGACAATACAAATGATAACCATAGAACTACTGTCACATAGATGGATGTTAAAAACTATTGCGTATTTGCTATTATTATTGCTCGATAATTTAATTTTTATTTTTTCGAAATTTTAAATAACAATTCGTATTTGAGCATATTTTGAAATTTGAAACAACATTTTTAAATGAATATTTTTGATATCTTTAAAAATAAGTGTAGCGTACTCTTACGGCAACTTCAATGTTTTTTAATTTTTCCTCGCACCAAGTAATACAACGCAACCCTGAATACAAAATATCAAGTTTCTTAGGATGCACGAACTTTTCTTTTCTATAAAGTTTTCTGTGAAATCAAAAATAAAAATATTTCCCATTTGTCTCATACTTAAGTGGACACATTGTATATAGAATATATTATAGCATAATACAATAGAGGCCCGCCCACAATAGATGTACAAATAAAAATACATTTGAAATAATCTATTTGGTCATTAGGAAATTCCTTAATTTATTAACGTCTAATTTCTTACTTTAAGCTTTAAAGCGATCATTACCCGAACGGTACTGGTGCCTAGATTACCTGTAGGATTAAGCAATCCTTTTTGCAGGGCAGGTAAATCCATATACTTGGTGCCCAGTTTACATCCGCCCAATAAATTAAATCCAACTTGTCATCACAATATCATAAAAATTACTATGGATGAGTTGTTTAAATGTACTCCTGCATTAAATAAAATCGTGTACACCATCTAAATCAAGTAAACATTTTTTTGTTTCTTATCGTTTAAAAACGGACATTCTGTCATTTAGACAAAAGTTATTATAAAGGTTATATGTTTTTTTTAGATAATTTTATTTGAATATTATATTAATATTTAGTCATGGCAGCGTTTGCATTTAAAACCGCATTGACTCTACGTGGCATAGACTGCATTCAAATCCTACAAAATTCGTTGTGATTTCATATAAATCTTCCCAAGCCTGAAGAATAATTTCCCATAATTCATTTGCGTTTTGGGCTCTGAAATTTCTTTTAAATACATTTTACTAATAAACCCCAAAAATTTTCTATAGCGTTAACATCAGGATTATGAGATGGCCAAGGTAATACTTCTATGTTATGATCTTAAAATTATGTCTCACATCATTCGCAATAAATTAATAGTTCTTCATCTTGATTAGGAGTAGAAATTCGTTTTCGACCAAGGTCTATTTTCCTTCGGATAGAATGTTCCTGTTCTCATCTTCTTTTAATTCTTAAAATTGCGCTCTTATTGTAATTGAAATGAAGTGCAACATCTCTAATTAACCAAACTTCTTCCACTTTTGCTATAATAAAATACGTTTCTTTATCGGAAATTTTCGGTATTTGCATTTTTGATTAACTTAATTGTCACGGTACGAGGGTCACCTTTTATATTTTTACGAAATCTGGGAAGAAACAAAATATTGGTCTTTATGGTCTATTTATGGTCACTTTTGCATGCGTGAGAGCCAGTTCTCAAAACATTTTTTCCACTCTGAAGATTGTATCTTAGAAACATGATTTTCAAAGGCTTCGACTGCTTTTTGAGGTGTTGAAAATCGCTGTCCACCAGCCGCGGCTGGTGATGGCGTATTTGAAAGTGCAAGTACAATGATGCGAGTGCTTCGTGTATTCTCGTGTACTAACTGTAACGTTTTCTTAGTAAGCACCGAAAACACACGAGGCACTCACATCATTGTACTTGCACTCCCAAATACGTCATCACAAGCTGCGCCTGCTGTCCACGCATTTTTTGTTTCACAGTTGGGAACAAAAAGAAATCATTCGGCGACAAGTCAGGTGAATATGGACAATGAGACATTATTTCAACACTTTTCTCCTTCAAATAGTCAACTGTTAGACGTGCTGTATGGAAACTCGCATTGCCGTGATGAAGAATGATGTGACGTTTTTGGTTGTTCTTCCTGATTTCGTCTATAACTTTTGGCAAACAAATTACTGTATACAATTCAGCGTTAACAGTTTTTCGATCCTCTAAAGGAATTGTTGCGATGTGTCCTGTACAGTCGAAGAAACAAGCGATCATTTTCTTGGAAGGGCTCCTTGCACGAACAACTTTAGTGGGGTTCGATTCGCCTTGGAACACCCATACAGTATATTGTTGCTTGGTTTCCGGTTCATACGCATATATCAATGTTTCGTCACATGTGACGATGTTGTATACGGATTTTGCGGTTCCTACGTCGAATTTTTTGCGATCTCTTTCCACCAATTGACAAGAGCTGCTTTCTGTGCTTCGGTCGAGTTATGTGGAATACATCTGGAACATATTTTTTTACAATTAAATTTTCATGTAAAATCGAATGAATTGCAGTCTGCGATATGCCAAGAGATGCGTCTACCTCACTGTAAGTCACATGTCGATTGTGTTCTATCATTTTCCGCACAGCATCGATGTTTTTTGGAATCACAACAGTTTTTGATCGACCTTTACGTGATTCATCACTCACTGAGGCACGACCATAACGAAATTCTGCAAACCAATTGTAAACTGTCTTCTCTGATGGTGCTTCATTACCATGACCGAAGCGATATAATGCATTCTTGTGGAATTAGGCCGTTTTATAATCGTAAAAGATCATCCAACGAAACTGTCTTCTCTGATGGTGCTTCATTACCATGACCGAAGCGATATAATGCATTCTTGTGGAATTAGGCCGTTTTATAATCGTAAAAGATCATCCAACGAAAACCTTCACAAGTAATCTTCATTATTTTACAAACTCAATGTCTTGAAACTGTCACTGTCAACAAACTACTGACTCAATTTCTAAGCTATCGCGGAATTATCATTGACAACTGTTAAACTTTAAGAATATGGTAATTACATATGTCAAGAGCACCATCTAGTGGTCGATTGTAAAAATATAAAAGGTGTCCCTCGTATGACGTTAATAAACGTCAGAAAAGTACAAAATTAAACGGAAAAAAATAGATGTATGCGATTTTTTTGAATACAGGCATACATTCAATCTTAACTCTAGAATACTTACCGGGTGTTACAGGTAACACCAAGCAATTTTTAAAATTGCCACAATTTAATTGCCAACAAACTGTTGTCAACAAACTACTGACTCAATTTCTAAGCTATCGCGGAATTATCATTGACAACTGTTAAACTTTAAGAATATGGTAATTACATATGTCAAGAGCACCATCTAGTGGTCGATTGTAAAAATATAAAAGGTGTCCCTCGTATGACGTTAATAAACGTCAGAAAAGTACAAAATTAAACGGAAAAAATAGATGTATGCGATTTTTTTGAATACAGGCATACATTCAATCTTAACTCTAGAATACTTACCGGGTGTTACAGGTAACACCAAGCAATTTTTAAAATTGCCACAATTTAATTGCACGTACACTGCCATAGCATTGCGGAGCATCGATAAAAAGACACCATTCTTCGGGACAATGTTGGTGAACTAATGTTAACATCAAATCGTCGACATTATTGCAGTATGAGAGGCTCTCGTCGGTTGAAAAAGATTGTCATAGTTCTTTCTGACGACTACGACACACAGAAAAATGTGCAGTTTCCATCCTTAGAGTCATCCTAGTATTTCTGCTTAAGTTTTTCAAATTCAGGCCTCGAATAAGATCATTTAATTCTAACCAGAGTTGAGATGATTTAAATCATTTGAATAAAACCAGAATTTAAAACATAATTTAGATAAAGGTAAAAACGATCACAATTTCTTTTCTTGTAATAATAGCCTCTTACAGTTTGTATTATATTTATATAATTGTTTCATGTAGAAAAAAAAAATTAAAAAAATTGCATCTATTTAGTAACACAATACATAAAATATTTTTAAATACAAAGAAAAAATAAATAAACACAAGAAAACTATGCGTTTCATATCAATAAAAAATACGCATTGTTTTGCAAAACTAAAATGTAAAGTATCCTTCAGAAGATTAACTAATTTAACGGAAGGATAAAAAATGCTATTTTTAATCTTATGTTGTATTATAATGTTTAAAAAGAAACACTAATTTAGATGCTTTTACATTAACCGATCTATTTCTTAATTCAAACTGGACAAGCCCATATGATGAAAAAGTTCTTTCGACATCTGGGGAAGAAGCGTTTGCACACAAAATCGGAACAATTATATCCAATGCTTGATTAATTTACGGAATATTCTTCTGAGATCTCCACCATTGTACTGCATTCACATTTTAACGAGCCATCGAAAAAATTCATAATTGGAGTAGACTGTGAAATTGGGTTGATACTTTAACCACTTCCACATAATGACATTTATTATTTGACGTTGAAACTATAAGTTTGTGTCAAATCTCTTATTAAGTCTTATTAAGAAAATTAAATTTATTTAAAAAAGGGTATTCAACATAGAACAAAAAGCAAAAATTATCGAATGTTACTTCCGTACAGGTGTGAAAATAAATGGCGAGTGGCAGTATTCAATTACGGAATGCATGGCTGATTTTAGTGAACAACATCCTGAATCAGTGTTTGACTACAATGATTTTTACAATGTTTTGATTGTAATTTTGGCTCGTACACCTACACCTTCATACGTTCAGATCGAAAGAGTAACTGTAATAAATACGGCGCGGCATCCGACTTTTAGAAGGTCCAGCTGTCTAGTTACAAATTTCAACACGTTTCAACACTTTCGCGGTAAGTTTGCTAACTTGCAGCAACAAAACCACAAAACGTGTCAGCTTCTTACAAATTCCAGATTCTTGGCAATATTGTATCAGTACTTTTTTATGAAAATAGAATAATACACTTTTACAAAGTATCAGTATTTAAATGTAGGTGCAGGTTTCCGCGGCCGTTCTCTAGATGTAGATCTCGGTTTCCGGGTTGAAACCGCGTCGAGTTAGGCGTAATTGCCAACGTTTCGCCCACTGTTTCAAGGGACATCTTCAGGGCCCAAGACACTCCAAGCCGCCGAGATTATATGGATTACCTAAAATTCACAAACTCAACGTGCCTCTTCGCCCCATTGTCAGCGCTATCGACAGCCCCACCTACAAATTAGCCAAATATTTATCTAACACGCTCAAACAATACACAGGTGACAGTAACTCTGCGATTAAAAATTCTCAACATTTTGTAACTCGTTTACAGGATTTTTCCTCAG
Organism: Melolontha melolontha; assembly: GCA_935421215.2. Classification (NCBI taxonomy): domain Eukaryota; kingdom Metazoa; phylum Arthropoda; class Insecta; order Coleoptera; family Scarabaeidae; genus Melolontha; species Melolontha melolontha. The sequence continues at coordinate 201,192,556 of OW285235.1, read as the reverse complement.
ACACTAGTGATTTACTAGTTAGTTTTGACGTTGAATCTCTTTTCACGAAGGTCCCGATCTCGGACACAGTGTCTATCATCTCCGACATTATAGCCGCCCACGGCAAACCGAATGATATATCCGAACTCGTAAATGTGTGCCTCACTTCCACGTACTTCCAATTTCGAAACAAGTTCTATGAACAAGTGTCGGGAGCCGGTATGGGTTCCCCCTTATCCCCGGTTGTCGCTAACATTTTTATGGAAGCGTTCGAACAACAGGTCTTAAGCTCCTTTCATTTAAAACCTAAATGTTGGTTTAGATATGTAGACGATACGTTCGTCATCTGGCCGCATGGGCGGCAGTCTTTAGATGAATTCTTACTTTTTCTAAACTCCCAGCACCGTGACATTCGCTTTACCATGGAGGTCGAATCAGACGGAAGTCTCCCGTTTTTAGACGTCTTAGTGACCCGCAATATCAATGGCAAACTGGGCCACACGGTTTACAGGAAACCGACTCATACGGACCGATATCTGAACGGGTTTTCCCATCATCACCCGGCACACAAACAAGCGGTCATAAATACTCTTGTACATCGCGCGTTTTCTATCTCAGAACCTAGGGCACTACCCTCCGAACTTAAGCATGATTCTAACACCCTACTCCAGAATAATTATAACGCCCACGACATACACCGTACTATAGTGAGACATCGTAAACCCAAACCTCGAAGTGAACCCGATCCTAACATCAGCACCGCCTTCTTACCGTATATTCAAGGTATCACCGATCATATAGGAAAGGTTCTACATAGAAATAAAATCAAAACTGTCTTCAGACCACATTCTAAAGTTTCGGTCCTCTTACCCTCGGTCAAAGACAAAATATCTCCACTCCAAGCATAAGGAGAGTATCGCATTCCGTGTTCGTGTGGCATTGTGTAGATTGGCGTAACTAAGCAGCCAGTCAGCGTGCGTGTGTCCGAACATGAACGTTGTACTAGACTGTTACATATAGCCGGTTCAGCGCTGGCAGAACACAAACTAAACTCCGGTCATCAAATTCTATTCAAAGATGTCAAGCTTCTGTCCCGTGAATCGCATTATTTCCCTAGGAAAATCCGTGAATCTATTGAAATTTACAAACATCCCCGCAATCTCAATAGAGACGATGGCTATACGTTACATCCGACGTGGCAAACTCTACTGCACTCAACTAAGAATCACCACGCCCACACGACGCATGCCATTGGCTTATTGTCCGCAGCCAATAACAGGCCACCATCTGACCCGGTCCCCCCTATATAAGTTGTACCGGTCTCTGCCATAGCATTCTTCAAGCTACTGCGAAACGACGAACATCTACGTACAGCCCTGAAGATGTCCCTTGAAACAGTGGACGAAACGTTGGCAATTACGCCTAACTCGACGCGGTTCCAACCCGGAAACCGAGATCTATATCAGTATTTAAAATTTAAAATAATCAAAAAATCATGATTTTTAAAAAATAGTGATTTTTATCACCCTGACTTCTAACTGATTTATTAGGTGTGGTCTGTCCTCTTCAGATGGCAAATATTCACCATCGCTGGTCGATAACTTGAGACTTGCTTCTTCTGGTTCTGTAAGATCATATTCTTCACTTGAAACACCTATGGATCTTGGTACTGGCAAGGCTTCCGAATGAGGTACTTGACAAGTACTAGCATAACTAATATTTTTCCTATTTTTGTTGGAAAACCGGAAAGTTTGCAGCAAAAGTAGTAATCAATCGATGGTCCGTTTGGTCACGCCAAATCTTAGGTCCTGCAAATGACAGCGCGTTTCTTACCGTTCGACCAATCCCCCAGAGTAACAGCACAGCGTACGCAGCAAATGCTGGGAGCCAATGGCGTGCTCGTTGTTCAATGGCTAAGCCAAAATAGTAAAAACATAACTTTTCTATCAAAGGTGTAATATTCCGCGTATGCTGGTGGGTAATGAATTCTCCGCATACATAACATAAAGTGTTTGGATTCACAGCCTTTTTTTAACTGTTTCTAGGTAATTTTTAGGTGTAGAATCCAAAACAACTGTCAGATTTAGTCCATCAGATCTAGTTTATGAGGTACGCTACATTAACCTCTTTTATAAAAAAAATCACCTTCTTTTTAATTCATTTACATTTCAGGCTATAAGTACCAGTATCTTCGACAAAGTCTAATAAAGAAACAAATAATAAAAAGTAAGATTAATTCACAAAGTAGATATAAATATGCATTTATGGCTTATTACTAAAAAGAATTTTGTATACGATTTTCTAGCATGGAGTTCAGTAGGACAGTCTCGCTGCCGACTCCAACAGTAGTCGGCCATCATGTGGGTATCACATCTTCTTTGATATCGTTCATCCATTGTCTGAAGGTCCTATTGAAAACTTTCACCCTGTTCTTCACTGTAATCACCTAGGTTTTGTGGAAATTGATCTAAGTGGTTGTGGAGGTAGTGAAGTTTTATGCTCATGTTACAATCAAGAATAGTAAATAGAGAAAGCATATATTCCACTAATTCTGTGTAATTCGCTGCTTTATGATTGCCAAGAAAATTTTGTACTACTTGAACAAATGAATATCAAGCATTAGATTCAATCTCGTTCATTGCTGTGGTAAGTGATTTTTTCTAAGCTGTCTTATCCGAGGACCATCTTTATTCAGTTTTTCCATGCTAGGTTCAGGATATTTACGTATTAAGTACCCAAAGCAAAGTCCATATCGATTTAAGGCCTACATGAATTGCTTTATAAGTCCCAACTTGATATGCAACGGTGGAAATAGGGTCAATTTTTGTTAACCCAGTGCTGATCTTTAGTTCTGTTGTACCAAAAACAAAAAAACACGGATATTTTGTGTAAAGATACCATTATTTCATTATTTTTGCCTGTTACTAAAACGGAATGGATCTCAAAAACTAAAGCTGACCCGAAAAAGAGTCATGTATATTTGGAATCAACACATTAAATATATCCAAAATCAGTTGTCGGTTTCTCGGCACCAAGAAAAAAAAATATTTTTGATAGCTTGTGTTATTTATACGCGTACGCGACATTTTGAAATAAAAATATAAAAGAAATATCACAAACCGTCTTACATTGAATCGAAAGAGCCATGTGTAGCTCCTTATATACTCACGTAGCCATATATAACTTGATTTGTTCCAGAGCAAAAAAATGGGAGTGGACATCTTCAGACATGTCCACTCAATGTTCGACAGAACAATATTTCTAAGAGCATCTTTCTTATATAAAAGTGAAATTTTGTAAAATTTAATGCGTTTTTTGAAAAAACTATTTAAGAAAATATCTCAAAGTTCTAACGTGGTGGAGCAAATTTTAAATGAGATTTAGAATCAGCATGACAAAAAACATAATCTCCACGTATTGATGTATAAGAAAACAAATAGACGGTGTATGTTCACATATATGCTTTATGCATACTTGCACTAATTTTGTATTTTTTTACATACTTGGAAATATTTTAGTAAGTATATCTTTTATTTACAATTACGTTTTGTTGTTGTTTTTTGAACTATTACATTGCCCTGCAAATGGCGCGACTGTTGGATAGTAAAGTCTATTGTAGTAATAATAATATTCTTTATTGCCCAATAAGCGAATCCAATTACAGAGCAAAAATATGTAACACATAGCACATAGAAGAGTAGTCCTCAGGCATTAATTATAAATATTAACTAACAAATTTAACTATAATCAATAAAATTAATAATAATAATAATAATAAGTAGGCGTAGGGAAGGTGGCGTTCCCAGCGCCCAAGGATATAGATCCTTGCAATAGCCACGGCAGAGGCAGCCCATTAGGCTGAAAAGGGGACTATTTCCGACCTCTGGTCGATCACAAACACCATCTATCCTGCTTCCTAAGACCAACCCAGCGCGTTGTCGTAGGAGGCGGAATTTTTATGGGCTGTGGCTACCGCATTGGGTTAGCACCCCTCTGTGTGTTTATGACCGCTATGAAAACTAGGAGTGGATGCCGGGGTGGAATGGGGGAGCAGGCACCCCCAGATCGGACCCACCATAGACTGCCTGCACCAGATGACGAACATAGCAATGGAAATGGACACGGAATACACCAAGACCAACCACAAACAGAAGTTCCAATCCCTGAAAGTGTTACTGGCCATACCGGTCAGCCCACCGAAGGGACCAGTCAGAGTAAGCGGTTGAGATGGACAAATGAAATGAATGAATACGTCTACCGAGCTTACTTGCAAATAACCAAAATGGAAACAAGTTCCGAACCATATGGAAAAGAGCTACATACAACGATGGCAAAGAAATTCCCAGTGCTGGGAAACAAAACAACACAAAATATCATGGATCAAAAAAGGCAACTGCTAACACAAAACCGTCTAGTGACGGAATCAATAATACGAATAAGAAGAGAGGTAGAAATAGAACTAGGAATGAGAAAAATCGAAAATATTCAAGAAACCTATGAACAAACAGAAGAAGAACAAGAACCTATCCACGGAGATATAATAGATACGTTGGAAAAGACACCATGTTATATTCTCATACAGACCCGACAAGAAGGCCTAAAATACCCAGACTACAACCATGCCGTAAAACAAGAATACTGCTTGACCAAATCAATAAGGCAATAGCACCTGCTATCCAGAGCTGCGCCACACTCGAACAGCTACAAACGACAATATATATCGCCGCGATAACAACAACAGAGCTTCATGATAGAACAAAACCACAGAGGGAACAAACAACCACACTAAAACCAAATAGAATGCCACACTGGGAAAGAAGAATATCTACAAAAATTAACGTACTTCGAACACAAATCTCAAGACTAACGCAAGCAACACACAAAACAATTACCAAAACCAGTACAAAAAAAAAGTTGACGAGATAATAAAAACACACAAAAACAACGAGAATACTACGTCAGAAGAAATTCTAGACCTGCTGAAACAAAAACTGGCAGTCTATTCCAATCGGATCAAAAGATACAAAGAGAGTCAGCTACGGAAACAGCAAAATAGGTTATTTAACATGAACCAAAGAAACTTCTATCGATCCTTAGAAGAAAAAATTGAGATTCAACCAACACAAGATACGCCAGATATAAATACAACAAAGCAATACTGGGAAAACATATGGCAGAACCCGGTGGCACATAGAACCAAACAGAAATGGACTCAGAAAGAACAAAAGAGTCAACAGAAAACGAACTTAATGACACCCGTTCACATAACCACCGAAGACGTCAGTAAAGCCACACAAAATACCCTCAACTGGCGAGCAGCAGGTATAGACCATGTCCAAAACTATTGGTACAAGAAACTACCTAATACGCATGCGAAAATTGCTAGGCTGTTCAATGAAGCTGTTGCGGATCCTCGAAAAATACCTGACTTTTTCACAATGGGAATAACATACTTGCTCCCTAAAACCAAACCAGCTAGTCTCGACCCATTACCAGTCTTCCAACAATATATAAGCTTTTGACATCTATACTGACGGATAAGATATACGAACACCTTGAAAAAAACCAAATCCTAGCGGAAGAACAGAAAGGGTGCAGAAAGAATAGTAGGGGGTGCAAAGAACAGCTGATAATCGACACCCTTATTACCAGAGAGGCAAAGAAGAGCAAACAACCCCTCCACACAGCCTATATAGACTACCAAAAGGCATTTGAAAGCATTCCACATACTTGGCTATTACAAACACTGGAGATATATAAATTAGATCCCCAAGTAAGGCAAATGCTAAAACATATTATGAAGGATTGGGAAACAACATTGACAATCAACATACACCGAAAAACAGCAGAAGTAGGTAAAATAAAAATTCGAAGAGGAATATTTCAAGGCGATTCGCTAATCGCTCTCTGGTTATACATGGCAATAAACCCTCTATCAACTATGCTCAATGCGGACGGGAGAGGCTATAAAATTATGGGAAGTGGGCTGCAAATATCCCACCTGTTTTATATGGATGACTTGAAACTTTACTCAACAACAAGAAAAGATCTCGAAAAGCTATTGAGAACAACAGAAACTTTCAGTCATGACATAAAAATGAACTTTGGCCTAGACAAATGTCGCATAAACGCGATGACCAAAGGCATCTGGATTGATTCGGAGAACTATACATTAGAACACACACTAGACGCACAAGAATTTATACAGACAATGCAACCTCAAGACACATACAAATACCTTGGCTTCGAACAGAGCAGAGGGATAGACAAGAACCGCACAAATGAAGAAATAACTGAAGAGGTCAAACGCCGAATTAATCTGATCCTAAAGACAAAACTTTCAGGTCGAAATATGGCCACCGCAGTAAACACGTACGCACTACCAGTGCTAATGTACACGTTCGGTATAGAGCGATGGACCGCAACAGAGTTAGAGGAAATAAACAGACTAGTACGGGTGACATTCACTAAACACCGCGCCCACCACCCCAGAAGTTCGAAAGAGAGATTCCACCTTCCTAGGAAGAAAGGAGGCAGAGGTATAATTGATATTAAAAACATCTACTATGAGCAGATACATGACCTCAGAGAATTCTTCACAGTAAAGGCACAAACATCAAACATCCACAGAGTTGTGTGTAACAATGATGACCGTTTCACTCCACTCAACTTAAATGACACGCAAAACAATATTCAAGAAAAAATTGTACACGACAACGAAAAACTTGACGCGTGGAGAAGCAAAGAACTACACGGCAGGTAGATACACGCTGCATACAATGAATACATCGATAAAGAAGCGACACTACAATGGCTTTGTAACACGAACTTATTTGTCGAAACAGAGGGCTTTATGATGGCTATACAAGATCAAGTGATAGCAAATCGCACCTACAAGAAACACATACTAAAAGAAAACATCGCATCAACGTCATGCAGAGTATGTGGCGAGAAACCGGAAACCATAGAACATATACTCAGCGGATGCTCCATTTTAGCCCCAAAACAATACACCAGACGCCACAACAATGTTGCGAAAGTGATCCACCAGGCAATATGCAAACTGTATGATGGAACCACTGGAATAACGCCATATTACCAGTACCAGCCGAAAAATGTAGTGGAGTTGCCTGAGGCCATGATTTACTGGAATCGGACAATACAAACTGATAGAACTGTCCAACACAACAGACCAGACATTACGTTACGAGACCATAACAAGAGCATTACATACCTCATAGACATCTCTGTGCCAGCGCCAGCGAATATCCAGGCGAAGCACAGAGACAAGATCGACAAATATTTACCACTTGCCCAAGATGTTAAAGCAGTGTGGAGCCAAAACAAAGTGATTGTAGTACCCATCATCATCGGTGCTACAGGAGAAATACCGCTGAAGTTACATGAGGCTCTAAAGACCCTAAATATACATCCTAAGACATATAAACAGCTTCAAAAAATTGTCATACTAGAGTCAACGAGCATTGTGCGGCAGGTGCTGAGCCAGAATACATGATAGAAACAACCACGAACACATCTCAGACCGAAACACCATATCTCCGAAAACACGAACTAAACGACTCCTACGATCTATTGCGTCGATTAATTAATTAAAATTATATTTAATATACATGTATAATTCTACCAATGTTTCCATCCATATCAAGCAGGATAGATGTTGATATGCTTGCCTCGCGGCCGTGTATCAACTTTTTCCCTTTCTCCCGAAAGGAGCTTTCACATCAATAATAATAATAATAATAATAATAATAATAATAATAATAATAATAATAATAAAATAAGCAAAATATTTATTATAAGTAAAAATGACTATTATCGGGATAAAATAAAGCAAATTTTAATGAATTTCACTACTTTTTACTTCATAAAGTTACGATCGTTTCACTCACACAGAAGCTTCGTCAGACATATAACTAACTTATAAACCTAACATTTCTTTACATAAATATACCGTAACAAACAAATATTTTGGATAGTTGAAGGGATGAGCAGTCATTATTACTTAAATGTCTATGAACGAAAACTTTACAAAAATATTGAACAACGGTTTATACAATACAGTTCATAAAGTGATAAAGCTAAGAGTCTACATTCTGTTGAAGAGAGGTAGAGCAGCACTTTGGAAAAAATACAATATATGACAGTCTGAATAATCAGATAAATAAATTAACCCATATATGCCTATTGACCTATATGTAGGACGGTCAAATCCTGTCGATTCCTGTCCAGACTAGCGCTGCTTTGGATACAGATGCCAGTCGGAGATCAGTTCCTAGGTAGATGTTGTTGCGTAAGCAGTGTTTGAACGGCAAATAGTGTGAATAGGTGAAAAATAAACAAAATTTGAATTTAGACAATTTTAAAAAATAGCGGAATGTGGGATACAGTTTGCAAGGTGAGTGTGCATTTTTTTAAATATTTTTTTTATTTCATGTTTTGGGTATAAATGTAATCTCAAATAACTGTTGCGTTAATTTTTTGTTGATTCTGAAATATTGTTGTTGTATTGTATGATCCATGTGGTGTTAAATATTGATGTCCTATATATAGATCAATAGGCATATAGAATACTATGAGTTTTTGTTTTAGGGGATTTAGCTTGCACGAAGCATTGGCAATGCTTGAGGAAGATGACACCAATGCGGAGGTAATTACGTTGCTACCACCAAATAATGCTTGTGGAAACAACAGCGATGAGGATTCTGGGGATGAGGATCAATTCGACATAAACAATTTGCTACCAAATATGATCCAAAGTCAGGTAGAAGTTAACTTTCGAGTAAACGATCTCTGAAGATGAATTGCCACTAAGTACTCTACAGAATAAAGAAAAGCAAAACACAAGCTAAGAGAAAAAGGTGTACCGGTTTGTCGAACAGGATCTGCCCGCTGACGACTATGTTTTTCCCGAAGACACAATATTTGCAAATTCATCGACACCAACTGAACTTTTTGAATATTTTTTTTATGATGAAACCCTGTCAATATTTGTGGAAGAAACAAATAGGTATGCCCAACAAAAAAATAAAGGTGTATTGGTTGATGTTTTCAAAATAAAATTATTCTTCCGTATTTTGCTTCTAAGTGGATATTCAAGTGTTTCCAGAAGAAGAATGTACTGGGAAAATTCAAAAGATGCTTCTAATATGTTGTAATGAAGCTATTTCTGATGACCGGTTTGAATTTATTATGAGCCATGTACGCATAGCCAATAATATGAACCTAGACAAAAACGACAAATTTGCTAAACTTCGCCCGCTCTTTGATCGTCTAAATCAAAAGTTTTTGGAGAAGGCTCATGTGGAGGAGAACGATAGCATTGACGGAGCTTTAATGGCCGACATGGTTGCAAACAATTTATTCATAACAAACCAATTCGCTATGGATTCTAACTTTGGATTGGAACTACACGTCTAGGATTTATAAATTGGTTTAAACCCTATCAAGGCGCGTCGATCTATATGAATTTGGACTATAAAGTTCTTGGAGTTGGAGCGTCGGTTGTACTAAACTTAGCATAATCTCTTTCTAGTTCTATCTGCATGACAATGCAGATAGAATTAGAACGAGATGGCCGGAACCTAACTTTAATTTTTTCTTCGACAACTTTTTCTCTACGCCTGCTCTAACGGATGCCCTTCTTGAAAAAGGAATCGTTAGCACGGGAACAATGCGCGAAAATCGCATATCTATGTCAACTTTGAAATACAGCGCCACTATAAAAAAGGAGAACCGAGGTATTTTCGACTATACAAACATAAGTGATAAAGACATCATATTTGTTAAGTGGAATGATAATAATATTGTGACATTTGGATCTTCAGCAGCTGAAATTGCCCCCATAAATTCCGTAAAAAGGTACTCACAGAAGGACAAGAAGTTTACACAAGTAGACCAGCCACAACTTGTCAAATTGTACAATAAAAATATGGGAGGCGTTGATCGATCCGACCAAAATATATATATCAATATAGAGTCCAGATACGTGGAAAGAATTGGTACTTTTCTCTTATTGTCCATTGTCTTGATATGGCAATGACAAATGCTTGGCGTCTTCACAAAAAACAAGAAGGTAAAATTGGCCATGAGAGATGCATATAAAGAGTCATTTTTATTATTTCTAAATGAAGGAAAATGTTTTTTGACGCGTATTTCAAACGATCTGCCTGTCTGTCTGATATACGTCATGGGGCAACTACCTCATTAAAATTTGTTTTATTTTATCCCGATAATAGTTATAATGGAATTTCATCAAGTAAAAGCTGAAGCAATTCTATATTATAAAAATGAATATCTTGAAAAAAAAAGAAAATAAATAAAAATAACAATTTAAATGAAAGCAGTAATTAAGAATTATAAATTAACAATCATAAAATTATCCAACTCATAAAAATATCATTATAAATGCTGTTAGCGTTCCTGCATACATGAAACAAAGGAGCCTTCCGAAGAAGATTTGTCCTGGGCGTAAGGCATTTGAACGTGACTGCATTTCTGGAGAAGGAGCGTGGAACTGAAAAAGGTATGTTGGAGAGAAGGTCAGGATAATCAATTCGATCAGTTACCAACCTATAAATAAAATGAATACTATGTAAGGACCGACATTCTTCTAATGATTTGACATTGTGCTCCTCTAACAAAAATGAACGTTGAACACTCAATAGCATTTATTTGCGAGCCGTATACCACACAATCGACCCATACTCCACCTTACTAACCACCAACGCAAAGAAATGTGTTTTTAGTAAATCAATATCACTGAAGTACTGTGTAGTCCTCATTACGAAGCCAGCGCTCTTAGTCGCAGAGCAATATACCATATCAATATGTAAATTTAAGCTGAATAACGAATCAAACACAACCCAGGTCTTCGATAGAGCTGATTTTCATGAGAGCGTGTTCGTCTATGTAGTATGACGAAGAAACAGAAGTTAACTGGCAAATAAATGACATAACAAAGCATTTATCGATATTCAAACGAAGATGATTCGCTTTAGACCAAGTTGAAATAAGGTCAAGACTCTTGTAGGTTATTAACATCTTCAATAGAGGAAATAACAGAAAAAAATCTTGACATCATCGGCATCACAAGGTCGGAGAAGGCAAGATTAGTAGGAAGTTATTTATGAAAACCAAAAATAATAATAGGGCCAGGTTTAAACCCTGGGGAACACCAGAAGACTTTTGTCGAACTAAATCTGTTGTAAAACACATAAACTCTATTCTCTATATTATCTATTATTGTTATTATACCTTTTATTTTATTTAAATTAAATTTATTCTATTAGTATTTATTGGAATTCTTTAAATATTGCTTCGATTTAAAAAAAATTAGTAAAATGTGTGTTGAAGGAAGTTACTCATTTTATCAAATTTTCTTTGAGATGCTAATTTATTCTTCGTTTGTGAATACAAATTGTTTATTAGGAAATAAATGTTTAATGTACACCTTTTTTCGATATATGATCCGACCACGAGTTCGGTTCTACGAATTTAAAAGTCAATATTTAGATATCGTTTCAAGGTGCTTACCATTTAGTGCTATTAGTACTTCTTCGCCAGTGTCGTTCGAGATCGAGATGTAATTTCCTAATGTTCTTCCGTATACCTCAGTCAACAGGTGTCAATTTGTAAAAGTTTAGTTGTGTGGGTGATAACGAGTTTGTGTTCGTGATTTATTCGTGTACCTATTCGTGCATGAGATAACTTTCTTGAATTAAAAATTTGCGTAATAGTAAACATGGTCATTTGGTAACTATTAATTATTATGAAACTTGTTATTTAATGTTAATTAATAGTTATTAATTATTATGAAACTTGTTGTAGCCTTTGACTAACTTTATAGTTCGAGTACTTAGAATTACCATTTTCTTACTTAATTATCTGTTCCTTTATCCCCTTTATGTGATAAATTATAAAAATGTTCATTTCGATAATTTTTGTATTCTATGCAACGTAAATCTTATCTAAAAACATAAATACAAAAGTGTAAGAAACTAGATTTAATTAAATTACAAAATTCTTTAAATTTATTAAAGAATTTTGAATATTACAAACTAAAATTATGAATTTAAGAAGCTTCTGATTGCAATAGATTTATCGCTAAAGGCATAAATATAATATTAAAATATACATACATTCATTTTTGTATATGTCACGTCACAAAAACTATTATAAGAGAGACTCCAGATAGGTCATTTAATTCAAATTACAAGTTTTAAAGACTCGTAAACAAACGAAAATTAATTTAACAACATCCAAACACTATCAAAAAACAAAGTTTACATTGGATAAAATTAAGTTTTATCCAATCTCAAATAACACAACCTATCTGCATAAAAACTACCCAGTCTCTGCCGCATGAAGAAGCAGGAAACAGCAAGCTACCCCTACCTAAACATAAAATATAAATCAAAATAACAACAATATAAATATATCTATATTATTATAACTTCCAGCTTGGCGCGAACTCCGAACATCACATAGGCCCCTACATCCTACAGTCATGGACAAAAATACACATTATAATAAATTGTTATATAAAATTTTAAATTTTTATAGTTATTTCTCTGGAATAAAAATATACATAAATACAATAATTGTCATATTTTCTATAGTTTCTTTCTTTAGGAAAATTCACGACAATATGTTTCTGCCATTTAAGCGTCATCAGTCAAGCTAGTGAAGCAATGTATACAAATTGATACAAATCTGTTAAACAACTGATTTGTATCTGTATTTATATTTTACTGAAATCGCCCACAAAGATAAAGCAAGTTTCGTCCTATAAGGTGACACTATTTAATAAGTGACATCTTACGGACGAAAGAGACTATGTCGGAAGGCGACCTTTCGTTCGAACAGCTATGCTGTTACAGAAAACGAAAAAATACGTATGTCGGTGTAGTCCATTAACAGCGAGCCAGATGGCGGTAAATATACAAAAAGGTTGTGTTTATGTATGACAATACGTTATGCACGTATAAAGCACTAGTTACAATATGAAACAGACATGTAAATAATTTACATATCTGTAACTGTACACATGGACAATACACCTCGTATTTTCAGCATTTACTTCTGCTTAATACATATGTTTCTGCCATTTAGGCGTCATCAGTGAAGCTAGTGAAGCAATGTATACAAATTGATACAAATCTGTTAAACAACTGATTTGTATCTGTATTTATATTTTACTGAAATCGCCCACAAAGATAAAGCAAGTTTCGTCCTATAGGGTGACACTATTTAATAAGTGACATCTTACGGACGAAAGAGACTATGTCGGAAGGCGACCTTTCGTTCGAACAGCTATGCTGTTACAGGAAACGAAAAAATACGTATGTCGGTGTAGTCAGTGCATAACGTATTGTCATACATAAACACAACCTTTTTGTATATTTACCGCCATCTGGCTCGCTGTTAATGGACTACACCGACATACGTATTTTTTCGTTTCCTGTAACAGCATAGCTGTTCGAACGAAAGGTCGCCTTCCGACATAGTCTCTTTCGTCCGTAAGATGTCACTTATTAAATAGTGTCACCTTATAGGACGAAACTTGCTTTATCTTTGTGGGCGATTTCAGTAAAATATAAATACAGATACAAATCAGTTGTTTAACAGATTTGAATCAATTTGTATACTTCACTAGCTTGACTGATGACGCCTAAATGGCAGAAACATATGTATTAAGCCGAAGTAAATGCTGAAAATACGAGGTGTATTGTCCATGTGTACAGTTACAGATATGTAAATTATTTACATGTCTGTTTCATATTATAGTAAGTTTTTTATTCTTCCAGAATAGTAATTCTTCATATGCATTGATAGTAGCGATGATATCATTATTTGACCATAATTTCTTTTCGTCAAACCAAATTCTTAAATTTGTCAGTAAGAAGAAATCAAACGGAGTCAAATCAGGAGAAAAGGGTAACTAATTTGTGCAATTTTATCATTAGAATTGTTTTGACAAAAGAACATTTTTATGGCCAAATCTCGACCGTTGTTTGTTTTAGATCTTCTTTTGATAAATATAATTCAAGGTACCACAAGAAGCTCTTGATATTATTTTCCTTGGTCCAAATAGTCGATTAGAATAATTCCTTTTGAATCCAAAAACAAGTAACCATAATCTTCTTCTTCTGCTAGATTAAGCAGAGTGCTCAGGGGAAATTTGAGTACCCTCGTAGGATCAAATAGATCTCTTCCGAAATGTTTCTGTCTGAGACCCTTCAGTTTCTCACAAGTGCATATTACATGAAGGCTAGTTTCCTCCAGTTTCTCACATCTACACCAGGAGAGAAATGTTCACTAACCAAGCCCATGCTGTATAGATGCTTTCTTAAAGGGCAATGTCCGGTTAGCAAACCGGTAATAATTTTAATTTCTTTTTACTTATTACAAATTAAGTTGTCTAAAAGCCTAGCGTTGACCTTCCGTTAGCCTCCATTTCTTTTTATGTTCCCTTTCTAGCTTTTACCTAATCCGCTTCTAGCGAAATCCTTGGCGATTCCACATTACAGGTTCTGGTCCTATGAAGTTCCTCTTAGAACCTTCCTTACCAGAAAATAAGAATATCAGAAACGAGTGTTTTTAGAATAGTTATCGATTTAAGCCCGACCGAATACCTACGGGACATTCTCAAACGCCGTATACGAGCTCGAAACTAGGTCCCTAATTCAATTGAAGCATTATGAATCGCAGTTCACGAAGAATGGAATAGAATTCCGCAAGAAACCATTAGAGATCTTTTGCGAAGTATGCCCAGAAGAATGCAAGCTGCAACTAGAGCTAGAGGAGGAAATATCCATGACTAATTCATCTTCATGTTAGTTACAGAAATCATTTTATTGTCGTTCTTGTAGATTTTTAAATTAATGTTAAAACTAAAATTACCCTCTTTTATTAAATCATCCACGTATCTGTTAAAACGCTGGAATATGTAAGGGAAACGGTACTAATCCACGTAGAACATTTCAAAAAGGTACACTTACCAACATACAGTAAATGTTATATAGAAAGATTATACAAAACATAAAAAATATGCAATATTTTTGTCCGTGAGTTATTTCTAACTTAAATAAAATTTTATAAAAATACAACTCGCTTCAAAGAAAACTTCATCTCAGTAGGCATTGAGTAACTAGTACTTGCAAATTATTATAAGCCACTTGCCTAATGTCATTTGAACGTTTGTCATTTTGTTTCTAGGTTACTTCCAGGAAGATGGAGCTACACCACATTCAGCTCGTCAAAATTTAACGCTTTTAGAATATTACTTCCCTCGTCGAGTTATAGGTAGTGGTGTTTGGTCAGCAATGTCACCAGATCTTACTCCGTTAATTTTTTCTATTTTCGGATTGCTAAAAAATTAAGTATATAAGACAAGAATGAATATCTTAAATGACTTGATAAATACAATTACAATTAAATGTAATGAAATAACACCAAATGTATTGCAGAATATTTTTGACAACATGAAACGTCGTATTGCCTTATGCATTCAACAGAATGGTGACCATTTTGCACACTTGTTATAAATTAATAATTAAAATTTCTACAAATTAGTTATTTACCTTGGTTGTTTGATTAATCTTCCATCTTTAGAGTTTTCTTATTAAATAGATTAATAATCAAACTGTACTTGTTATTAATTTCATCACCATATCTCCTGATAATAAATTTTGACAGTGTAGATAACCTTCGTACCATTTAATCTATATCATAATTTATAGGAGAAATTCATTGACAACTAGATGTAATTCTTTTTGAAACACGTTGTATAGTACATGTGCATTGTGTAATATTGTTTTAATACAGTCCTAGTTGAGTATCGATATGTTCTAATATTTCTAATCGCTATATGTAGTCGCGGATCTAAATATATCTGCCGCTGTGCCTAGGTACTTGCCCGTAATAGACTTTACAGTTTTAATTCTAGTGAGGACGCTATATCGTGAAAGAACTATACAATCCTCTGCAACTAGTAAAAAAAAAATACGGAAAACCAAAACCGGATTACAATGTCAAATATACATGAAAACGAATTAATGATATATTCATTATTTGTAGAACAATTGTTTCAAACCTGAATAACTATAAATGAACTTATCCATAAATGGTAATAAAATGAGATAATTAATTGAATTGAATAGAAAATCAATATATTTATTTATTTAATTTAGACTTAATTAACTTTATGTAAACTGTAAAGGTCGAGCTTTTAAATTATATTTATATTAAAAATTTCACTTAATAATAGTACACTTAATGTTCTAAATATCCAATGTAGAACACTTTCTCTTTTAATGTCAAGGTAGGACACAAACGATATTCTACACAATGCGAACAACAAAAGCAGCTGCGAATTAACTTATGCGCGTAATACACACGTACATTCCCATATGTTTGCAACGTGGTTCCCAATGCACCCAGACATTATATAACGAGAAAAATGTATGAATTCGACTCTCGTTTCTTTAACAGATAGAGAAGGTTATCGAAAGTGTGGGGCTATAACGGAATTATATAGGAAATTCCTAACAAATTCTTGGAGTATCATAATTTCCAGTAATTCAGGTTTGACATTTTAAGAGCTCGTTCTAAAAAAGTTTGCATAAAATACAAATTAATATTAATTTAAAAGTCTATTTTAGTTATATGTCTGACGATCTAAATTATTTAACTGTTAATTTATATTTAGTACAATGATTATCTAGTAAAAAATATATGGAGTGATCACGACAAATCCGCTGAAGCAGACAGCACAAATATACTATAATATATGTAGCAGGTATCATAAGTTTCCGGTCTTATTAAGAAATAGTAATATAAAAATGTTTTTAAAATTTTTGGACATGATTAACTGATACTTCTATACAAGCTATCCTTGAAATAAAGAGACAACGTATGAAAAATAGAAAGATGCAATTATATAGAATATAAATCCAAAATATTTTTTAATTTGCATGACAAATAAAAATATTAGTCGCGCCACTGTGCGACTGACTATATCATAAAGAGTATCGGCGGCGATATTTAAACCTGACCGACAATAACAAAAAGAGTAGCTTTGTAATTGTCCGTCCGTTTTAAGTATCGTCTCTGATTCAGTCAGTGTATGTTCCATATGATTTACATTTACGGTTACGATTAAAGGTAGATTATTACTAAATTGGAGTGAAATGCTTCATCTTACGTCTCTTTTTAATACATTTTCTTTTAAAAATGCACATGCAAGTATAAATTTTCAACAGCTTGACTTTACGTACCAGGTTTTAGCATTTAATATAATAACTATCTAAATAATGTTATCTTCTAGAGTTTTTATAAACATAATCATTCTGTTTGCGCGTAAATTCAATGCAAGAGGCAAGAGATACATAATACAATTTTCAAGGGGTTTTTAATTTTGGGGTTCGCTCTATAATGTTACCGTATTTCAATAATTTCAGCACCTATCACATATTGCACAAACTGCTCGTTAGTTAACAAAATCGTCTCCGTGAAAGAGACAAATAAGATTTGACTAAAGGATAGTAAGAGCACTTCTCAAAACTAGAAAGTTATATCATTCGAAGATAATTTAATCAACTGATGTAAGATTTTTTTTCATTTTTCTCCATTATGTAGATATTTTTTTAAATTTCATCCAGCCTTCTTGCGATTATATAAATTCCTGGACAAAATTAACGCACCACTTCATTAAGCTTACGATACTTACTACAATATTAAAATTAATACCATATAAGCAAAAATTATCTAGATAAGGGTTGGCCATGGTTAGGAGGATCACTGTCTTTGATAGGTTCAGCTTGTTGTTGCCAGTTAAATGTCAGTTTTGATTTGAAGTAGTTGTAATTACATTGGTTATGTTAGCTATAGTAAAACGCACGAAGCAATCCACCTTCGTCATGAACCAAAAACAATGACGTCTGAAGTACCAATCTCATAACAACGAAAATAATAGTCTTATATATTACTTTATACCCATCTCTACCGATATGTTTATTGAAATAATCTTTAGCTGTTGCCCAGATTAACTCTGCATTAAGCTCGCAGTGGTGGGGTGCAAGTCTTAATACTTCATGACCTTTCTCTTTTAAAATTTCATCTATGACATATTTTTTTTGTGGCTTGTTTCTTTTAACTATATCCAATAACTCGTATTTTGTCAATTCATTTGTAAAATGTATATTATTATTTTGTAGCCATTGTGTAATATTCTGTTTTCTTGATGATATATTTGGTACTTTGTTTAGTACAACACTGTGATATGGAGCATTATCCATAATAATGAGTGAATTATTAGGAATATTTGGCATAAGTTGCTCAATTACCCATTCTTTAAGCTTTAAACTATTCATTTCAGCATGGTAATCTGCTGCTCTGGATTTTGATGCAAAAATTAAACTACCATTTGTAACAAAACCTGTTTTGCTTCTTGCATGCAAAATAATAAAACGTTTTCCATCATAACCTTCTGGCTTTCTAATACTCTTTACAAACTCATCTTGCCAGGACATTCCTCTATTGCCTTTAGAATATATCCACGTTTCATCAAGAAATATAACTTTTCTAGGAGACTTGGACTTCAAGTTTTCAACATATTTTTTAAGAAATGTACTTCTTAATAGTGCTATTTCATGTTTCTCTATAAGAGCGTGTCGATTATCTTCCTTTTTAAACTTGAAGCCAATTTCTTTTAATAAAATTTATAATGTGGATTGTGATGTAGTAGTAATAATCCCTTTCATTAAGCTCGTTTTTAAGTGTCAACAGGGTGACATGTTTTCCTAAAAAATAAAGTTTACAGTAAAATTTACAAATTATGAATCCATTTTAGATATTACGTTCTCTGTACATATTATAAAGAGTATTTCGTACTTCCATTTTGGAAGATTTTGGAAAGTCCTTCGTTTTTGGTTTAGCTCGGGTTTTTTTTTCGGGAGAAGAAAGAACAGGATTTTCACTCTTCCGTTTCTTAATTCTAAAAACTGTTGCTTTAGATATTTAAAGAGCGGCTGCTACTCTCTTATAATATTTTAGTATAACCACAATTTTAACAACATAACCTAATTAAGACATACTTCAAAAACACATTCAAATGGGATTAAACATCCCTTATTTTCTCTTTCTTGCTGAAAATAATCTATGACATTCAAAACAAGTTGTTGCGATTGTGAATTTAATATTTTACCTGGCATTTTCTGAAATAAAAACATTTATTAAACAGTTATTTTATTAAATTTATTGTATAAAGTATCCTAAAATATTTCTTGAGAATTGTAAATGACAGCAAAAAGTAAGAAATATCAATAATCACGCTACATAACCTAATAAACAAAAATACGATTTTCCACGACACACTACGTTATAACAAGTGTTCATTTGAAAAGTCAATCTAGGTGACTTTGAAATTTTGATAGAATAAGACGCAAATATATTAGTATGTGTTTGTTGTTCCGTAAACGTAAATCCAAATGACATTTGATAATGTCAATCACAAATATCAGTTAGTGCATAAAATAATCGTGCGTCGATTTTGGTTTAAATAAATTGCTTCTCTGTTTTAAAATCGCTTTTACTTTAGAACATAAAATTTTTTTAGTCCAGGCTTATTTTCGAAGTGGTAATAAAATTGTTGGTTTATGGGTTTATTCAGTTCAAGATTGCACGGTAGAATTTCAAGTTGAGTTTCCACATTTTGTAATAGATTATATACAATTTAAGAATACTTTGGATAGAACTTTAAAACTTTTTTCTGAAACTGGTAGTCTCTTAAGAAAATCAACCAGCGGAGCAGTTAAGAAACGTACTATCGTGAGGAAAAAAAAGTGATACAGTCATATTTTAATCGGATTAAATTAGGCTGCGCGAATGTAGATATTAGATGTAGGCGTCAAATTTAAATATTCATACAACCTATAAGTGTCAAATAACATATACGTTGATATACAGATCAAAAATGACTTTTGAACGTTACTACGATTTTAAGTACCCTAGCAACGTCACAATACTAAAATGACTTTACATATAACTTCACTATTGTACCACTTTTTTTTGCTCACGATAGTACATCTCAAGTTGTCAATCGTGTTGAAGAAATAATGGAAAATGAACCACAAACATCTGTTCGACATTTGAGTCAACAAATAAACCTTTCTGTTGGTCACAAGTTATTAAAATAAGATATGCAACTTTATCCATACTGTGTCACAGCAGTACAAGAATTGTTAGAAATGATTACCCAAGTAGACTACAGTTTTGTAATTGGTTTGTAAATATGAACAATAATGGAGAACTTTCGCAAAGAGTCATCTTTACTGATGAAGCATGGTTTTATAAAACGGGATACCTAAATTCACAAAATACAAGAATTTGGAGTAGTGAAAATCCACATATTAATGAAGAATCGCTACATCCAGAGAAAATTGGTGTTTGGGCAGCGATACGCCAAAGGCCAATCATTGGACCAATATTTTTTCAGGGAACGTTAACTGCTCAAAGGTACCGTACGGAAATTTTACAACCATTTGTCAATCAGTTGCATGATGATGAACTTCAAAATGCATATTTCCAACAAGACGGAGCACCTTGTCACTGCACTGCAGAATCTTTGTATTATTTAAGAGAATTTTTTGATGAGCGTATAATTAGTCGAAATACTGAAATTGCCTGGCCTGCACGTCCATGCGATTTAACACCTTGCGACTTCTTTTTGTGGCCTTATCTAAAAAATAACATATTTCGAACACCTATATTGAATTTGAATGATATGCTACAGAGAATCGAACAGAAATGCATGGAAATTAATAACAATCCAGTAATGTTGCAGAATATCATCAGAAATTTTGAACGGAGGATTTTAAAATGCATTGATCTTGAAGGACAACATTTTCAACATTTGTTATAGTTTTCAATAAATACCTATTATTTGTTATTTATTTGTATGTATGAAACTGTTAAAATATACGACTTCGTAGGTTAAGTAGTAAATTTTAATTTACGACATACTTCAAAATGTTCTCAGTAAATCACATGCTACTAGATTGATTTTCAAATGAACACTTGTTATGTGTTGCTCTCCTACATATTAAACGTATATTTTGCCGTATGTCTGTGATAGAAAGACGTACGATAAATTTTCTTGTCTGTTTAATATTTGCACAAAACAAAGATGTATTATAGGAATATAGCATGACTTCATTTAGTGAATAATTACGTGAATCTCAACATCGATCAAATGAAGTGTATATTACTAAATTTATAATTTTATTAATCTGAAATATATCATATGTATATATCAGTAATTGTAGAATTTTTTCGATGAATAATATTAATTAAAAATTATAATTTTAGCGTCATTTCAACTAGTTTTACTAAGGATATAAACATAAGATGTTGGCGATCATGAAAAAACATTTACATGATACTGTCGAATTCGAACTATTTGACAGCAGGTCGACGGTTGTTATTGCTGTATTTTCGTTATCTTTGTTACTTCTACTTTATTACAGTAGTATTTCCAGTACCAGTCCTTTTTAGAACTAGCGATGCCTAAGCCGTTCAACAGTCAGTCGAAGGAGCTAATTAGCTCTTTGATTTCATAGTTTAATCGTGAACGGGACAATGGTGGACCACTGTTACCGCTGACAAGTATGCGTGAGGTATGTACGTTTTGTTGTAATTGCATCAAATAACGTTATTGTCATTTTAGAGAGTTGCAGAAGCATTAAATATATGCGTTGAATATCTGTCACTAATATTTAAAAAGCAATGATACAAAATGGGCCTCTTCAGTGCCCTAAAAAAAGTCACAGGAAAAACGTGTATGTGATGTCACTCCAACAATAAAAGCAACAATACGTGATACTATACAGGGTGAGTCGCGAGGAATCGACCAAACTCAAGGAGTGTATTCTAGTGGTGAAAGTAATGTAAAAAAACTCAAATGTTGTTATCCGATTTTTATTTGTTTTCGAGTTATAGCGTAATTAAAAATGTTGATTTAGTATACCATGTTTATGTATGTATTCGTAAAAACAGTGAAACCCCGGTAACAATTCATTATAGGGAAGTCTTCCTAGCTGAAGCGCTACCTATTCGTGGTTTTCCGAACTAGGGGTAGTGACATTGAAAGCAGTCGAGAAATAGTGTAGAGTGGTTTGTATGCCTAATGCGTCTAATGTCACTACCTCTAGTTCATCGTTGATATAGTGAGGGCGCTGCCATCATAAAAAATGTTCCCTATACCTTGGAGTAAATTGTAACATTGTGTTCGGGTATTGTGACATTGACTTGATGTTTGTACGACTATAGTGTAACAAACTAAAATGCCACACACTTATTCTAATTTAGAATATGCTAATATGGTGTTTGTTTATGGATTTTGTGATGGGAATGCTACAGCTGCTGCTAATGAATATCGTCAACGGTTTCCACATCACAGACATCCTAATAAAACTGTATTTATTAGTGTATTCAACACATTGTGCGCGACCGGAGAGCTTCCCAGTGTAAACATAATATCTGAACGAGGCAGTCGACAACAATTACAAGAAGTAGAAGATATTCTGGATGTAGTAGAAGAAGACGCAACTACCAGCTCACGGAGAATTAGTATTCAATTGGGCATTCCACAAACAAGGGTGATAAAAACACTCCACGAGCATGGCTTACGTCCGTACCATGTACAAAGAGTACAGCACCTACAACGAGATGATAATCGTAGACGTATGGAAGTTTGTCGATGGATAAATGATAATCCTCGTTTTGTATCGCGTATACTGCTTACGGATGAAGCGACATTCACCCGTGACGGTATTAATAATTGTCATAACCAGCATGTATGGTCAGACGAAAATCCACACGCAACAGTTGAAAGTAACTTTCAACATAAATTTTCGGTAAACGTGTGGTGTGGTATGATCGATGGTTTTTTAATTGGTCCTTACATTTTTGAGAATCGCCTCACGGGAGACACCTATTTACATTTTTTTAGAAAATGAACTGCACGGACTGCTAGAAGTTGTTCCCATAGACATCAGAATCCAAATCTTCTACCAGCACGATGGAGCGCCTGCACATTACGCTCGTGCAGTCAGGCAACATTTGGCTGAAAGGTTTCCAGGGAGTTGGATTGGACGTGGTAGTCACATTGGTTGGCCCCCTATGTCTCCCCATTGTTTATGGGGCTGGTTAAAAAATGAAGTATATCAAGTAAAAGTGGACACTCGTGATGCACTAATTCAACGGATTATGAATGCTGCTGACAATATCAAACATCAACCTGACGCAATCAGGAACGCAACCAGCGCCCTTGGTAGACGATGTAAAAAATGTTTTGAAATGAATGGCGGTATTTTTGAAAATATATTATAAAGAACGATAATACCAATAAAATACAAAAATTTCAATGTATGAAATTTTGTTTATTTTTAATTACGCTATAACTCGAAAACAAATAAAAATCGGATAGCAACATTTGAGTTTTTTTACATTACTTTCACCTGTAGAATACACTCCTACAGTTTGGTCGACACCTTAAAGTGATTAATATAATGAGATCAATGTAATTTTAGAGCAACATTTTACAAGAGCATCGATATTATCAGTACTAAGGGAGCGTCATATCTTTGAGGGTTCTGTTGATTTTTTTGGTAGAGTACTAGCAGATATTTATTTTCAATATGAGAAAGATCGTCCACGGAGAGTATTAATGGAACAAACATATGGTGCCCTTGCTCGAACCAATTTTCTAAGAAGATATATGAACAATCAAATAAGAGAGTGGCTAAATAGTCATAAGATACCAGCTGCGGATAATTTATTAAAGGTCGAATTATTAAATTTAGTCAAGTGGTATGAACTTATAAATGTATATTTAAGGTACTCATTTCATTTTTATGTTTTAGTAATAAGCCAGAAAAAATATGTCGCTGACATGTTAGCAGAAAGATATGGACATACTGTTCTACGATTGCCTTCATATCACTGTATATTTAACCCAATAGAACAAATCTGGGGAATAACGAAAGCATATTGGAGAAGAGCGTTTTGAAGCAAAGAATGCTATTAAAATGTGGAACTAGGCCTTAGAAACAATCACACCTGAAACTTGAGCAAATACTGTTCGACACACTAATAGCACAAAGAAGAAGTAATACCATTTATTATAATTGTTAATCAAAATTCCGAATATGAAGATAGTACTAATAGTGATTTAGAATTAATTTTTTATGAAAGAAAGCTTAATATAAAGTGTTATAGCACTTTACAAAAAAAAAGCAATAAAATATATAACATTCCATTTAAAACATCGAAGTTGGCTATGACTTCCGGGATAACCGAAAGTGGTTCATGAATGTAAATATTTTATTTTAACATACCAAGTATCAAGATTGGGTGCCACAGATTTTCAAAAGTGTCCTAAGGCGTTAACATAGAGAACTTTTAACGAACGCGTTACGTGAAAAAACCTGTATATTACATACATATATATTTAATATTTTTACAGTTTTGTTTAGGTATATAACGCATTTGTAAGTAACAGTTTAACGTAATTATCGGCATTAATTTCTTGAAAGAATTGTTCCTCTATAAGATTAATTTTGCGACGACAATTTTTGTAACTGTGAATTGACATTTAAAAAAATAGGAGTGTATTTTGATAGTTGACTTGTATGGTTTCGAATGTAATTAATATTTCGAACGAACTAATGAGGAAATATTAATTCGTGATTGATGGAATTTAGATTTGCTCTATGATAAATTTATGAAATTGATAGTGCTTGTTAAGCTGCCATTGTAAAATTGTACAAACACATGTGCGAATGTATGTGTATTTGTATGAATCTAAGAGAAAGTTTTAATAATAAGATTAAATTTATTATAGAGCTGTTAGAAAAGCGCTGCGCGTTATAAGCGTACGCATCGTAACAAGTGTAATAAAAATAATAATACAAAGTAACTAATGGCTGCGGCGAAATATACCCAGATAAGAAATATGGTTAGAATTTTGTTCTTTCTTTGACAACTATCACAAGTGAAGTTTGATATCACAGTAAATAGATACATAATTTTATTAAGAAGAAATTATTAAATTGTATTTCCAAAACTTTTCTTCGATAACTTCAACTCAACGCACTTTTAGGAGAGTGTATTCTGGTCGAAGAACTCCACATGGGGAAACAATTCGCTGTTTAGCAAACGCATTGATACAACATGGAGAAACAATTCGATGTTTAGCAAACGCATTGATACAATATGGAACAGTATGTAAAGCATACTGGAAGACCTCGTTCTGGTCGTCCAAACGAAAGTATTGAGCTTTTTCGGGATGATGTCCAAGCAGAACCAAAAACTTTCACAAGATGACGTGCGACGCAATCAGGATTGCCTGAACAAACTTTAAGAAGAATGTTACAAGATCTTGGCGGATAGTGTATGCCGGTATATTTCCATAGCGGTATCGCCGTTCTATGAGCATGCGGTACTCAGCGGAAATAATAGAATTTTGGTGTGTGACCTCGAGACCACTATCGTCTAGTAGCCCGTCAATTCAGTTGTTTTCTTTTGCTTGTATGCCGCTGGGTTTCTTATCGAGAAATTTTACACTAAAATAGGTGACTTATAGCGTGGCATACAGTATTTCTGGAATTTTATTTGATTGGATTGACGTTATTGTTTAGACCGGAGATTAATTAACCACCTCGAATATCTGTGGGGTTTTTGTTACAAGTTTTATACAAAATAATACAAATCTGTATAAAAACAAATTTGTATCTGTATATGCATGGACACACAGTACGTATTTACCAGCTTTTGCTTCAACTACCAGATGCATGCGTTTCTGTGTAACCATTTTGTCAATGATAGATTTACGAAGCAAAAGACTATAGGTACACTTGCGGTCATGTAGTAAGTTTTGTCCAATCCGAAGACATCAGATAACCTCATGCCATCTGACGGACAAAACCGACCACGCCGGTGCAAAGTGTTTCTCCTCGAATAGCAAAGCTATTACTGGGAAAGAAGAAAAAATACGCATATTACTGTGAGTCCATTAACTCGTCGCCAGGTGGCGTAGTATAACAAAAAAAACAAGTTGCATGTCGATGCGATAATTCACATCAAGCTTTGATACAAAATAATACAAATCTGTATAAAAACAAATTTGTATCTGTATATGCATGGACACACAGTACGTATTTACCAGCTTTTGCTTCAACTACCAGACGCATGCGTTTCTGTGTAACCACTTTGTCAATGATAGATTTACGAAGCAAAAGACTACAGGTACACTTGCGGTCATGTAGTAAGTTTTGTCCTATCCGATGACATCAGATAACCTCATGCCATCTGACGGACAAAACCGACCACGCCGGTGCAAAGTGTTTCTTCTCGAATAGCAAAGCTATTACTGGGAAAGAAGAAAAAATACGCATATTACTGTGAGTCCATTAACCCGTCGCCAGGTGGCGTAGTATAGCAAAAAAAAAAAAAAAAAAAAAACAAGCTGCATGTCGATGCGATAATTCACATCAAGCTTTGATACAAAATAATACAAATCTGTATAAAAACAAATTTGTATCTGTATATGCATGGACACACAGTACGTATTTACCAGCTTTTGCTTCAACTACCAGACGCATGCGTTTCTCTGTAACCACTTTGTGAATGATAGATTTACGAAGCAAAAGACTATAAGTGTACCTATAGTCTTTTGCTTCGTAAATCTATCATTGACAAAGTGGTTACACAGTCAGGCACGTGTTTCGTCTTGATATAGACTCATCAATGCATGATGCTGAGATAGACGATAATACTACCTACTACAACAAAAGACAGTATGGAAGAACACTCAGCGCTGTTCATTGACTAATGTCAATATCACAAACAATCAACCATTGCCGTACATATGACAAGTATAAGACAAATCAAGCGGTTCCTATCGGACAGTCACAACTGTAACCGACGGAAACTGTATTAACCTGCCTCACTAATCGGTTGAACTGCATCGCACACAATGTTTTTGTTTTATACAAAAAATCGCGAGGTTTTACCCACTCAAGTAAGTTTCAAATTGTTTTTGTTATATACAGTTCGATGCAGTTCAATAGATAGTGGAGGCATGTTAATACAGTTTAACAGAATTCGTTCAAATACAATCTCTATCATTAATATTTTTAAAAGGAAACGTAAATACAATTCTACATCGTCCAATTCCACCATATAATTCGATCGACATTTGATTGTTTATTAATTAATAGGTCTACTGTGAAGGAATAATTTTTACAGAACACATTAAGAATTATTAAGTATTAACGGTATTAGGGTCAGACCATCACTTAGTCGTAGCCAGAATCAAACTGGATGTTGGTAATTATAAAAACAAGGGGAAAAGAATTAGCAAATATACAAAAAGACAAAGACTATTTGACCCACATAAGTTAGACGAAGGTGCAAAAAAGGAAATAATACAGAAAATAGAAAATTTATCTCAAAACATAGACCACACTCTAGAGATAGAAGATATGTGGCAAAAAATTAAAATGTTGTATACTGTGAGCTGTAAACAAACGTCAAAAACCACAAGAGACAGCAAGGAATGGATGAGCAATGAATCATGGACTAGAATTGAGGAAAGAAGGAGAATTAAAGAGAAAATGTTAAGAATCAGAGATGAAACAAAAAAAAGGAAAATACAAGAAGAGTATACAAGATGTAGCAAAACGATAAGAAGAAGTATAAGAAATGATAGAAAGAGACACATAGAACAACTGGCAAATGAAGCACAGACTGCAGCGGACAAAATGGACAGTAGAGAACTATACAAAAGGATAAATCAGCTAGCAGGAAACAGGAAAAAGACTAGGGAATTACCTTTAAAAGATAAGGACGGAGACAACTTATACAACAAGCAACAACAACTAAAAAGATGGCAAGAATACTTCGAAGAGATAATGAATATCAATGGGACCAAATTACAGCTATTGCAGGAAGAAATCGTGCAGGAACTGCCCATCAACACCGATGTTCCTTCAAGAGAGGAAGTGATAAATGCATTGCAAAAAATGAAAAATGGAAAATCGGCAGGAAATGATATGATAACAGCTGACATCTTGAAGATCGATGTAAATGCAACTACAAAAATATTGCTACCCCTTATCCAGAAAATTTGGAATGAAGAAAAATTCCCTAAAGACTGGAAAGAAGGATTGATTATAAAAGTACCCAAAAAAAAACGACCTGCGACATTGCGAAAGTTGGAGAGGTATCAGCATGTTGAATGTCACATTTAAAGTCTTCTGCCGCATACTGTTAAATAGAATCAACGACTCTCTTGACTGTACCATCAGAAAAGAACAAAACGGATTCCGACGTGGACGCTCCTGTGTAGACAACATTAACACAATTAGAATGATAATAGAAGAACCACTCGAATAAGAATCACCACTCCAGTTGTTATTTATAGACTACGAACGAGCATTTGACTCGGTAAATCGGGAAAATATATGGATAGCACTCAAGAATAAAGGTCTTCCTCAAAAAATAATCCAACTGATTAGGGAAGGATACACAGGATATCAATGTCGAGTACTCCATGAGGGAGAGCTGTCACAACCTTTCGTCGCTAGTACGGGTGTTAAACAGGGCTGCATACTCTCACCGCTGCTTTTTTTGGTAATGTTGGACACAGTACTCTACGCAACAACAAATAACAAGAAGAGAGGAATACGATGGGGGCTGACGGAAGTTTTGGAGGACATCGAATACGCAGATGATGTATGCCTTTTTTCATCGAACATTAGGAACATGCAGAGTAAAACTAATGACCTTGTTGCGGAATCAAAAAAGAATGGCCTTAGCATAAATAAAAATAAAACTAAAATGTTGAAAATTAACACCAAAGATGCAACAAACATAGAAGTCGAAGGCACACAGATAGAAGTAGTGGAGGAATTCACTTACCTTGGCAGTGTTGTCTCGAGCAATGGAGGAACATTATCTGATATACAGCGAAGAATAGACAAGGCACGGAAAGTTTTTGCAAGTATGAGAAAAATATGGCGCTCTAAAAGTTTGTGCTTATCATCAAAAATCAAAGTGTACAACTCAACAGTGAAACCAGTTCTCCTCTATGGCTCAGAGACCTGGATGGTTACCTCAACAATCAAGAGAAAACTCCAGTCTTTTATAAACAGATGCCTTAGAGATATACTAGGAATATGGTGGCCGGAAAGAATATCAAATGCTGAACTATGGCATAGAACAGAACAAAACGACATAAATGAAGACATTAAGAGAAGGAAATATAAATGGCTTGGTCATACATTAAGAAAGCCAGTTGATACACCAGCTCACACAGTCCTACTTTGGAAGCCACAAGGAAAGAGAGCGAGAGGCAGACCACGCACCACCTGGAGGAGAACAGTTGTGGAAGAGACTAACAAGTCCATCCCACAACTGAGGAGCATTGCCCAGGACCGAATAAAATGGAAAAAATACATAGAGACATTATAAGTGCACATACTTGCGATACGAGTATGTAATGTATAATTACCCTACGTCCCGAAAGGGAATAATGGGTTTAATAATAATAATAATAAGTATTAACGAATACTAATTAACACCGATTTCAACGATCTGTTAATGACAGATAAATGAAAAATGAAAACACTTACCTAACCTTTCTTTACCTAGGAACATGCGCGCGCAACAAAATAACTAAAGAATTATATTTGTTGGGGATTGATGTACCAATGAACAATATCAATGAATAATAAATGTATTTTCATCTAAATATATTTATTTACACTATATACATTTATTTTGGATCTACAACGACTTATACTAACATAA
Source organism: Melolontha melolontha (assembly GCA_935421215.2). Taxonomy (NCBI): domain Eukaryota; kingdom Metazoa; phylum Arthropoda; class Insecta; order Coleoptera; family Scarabaeidae; genus Melolontha; species Melolontha melolontha. Next base: position 201,162,685 of record OW285235.1, on the reverse strand, counting down.
AAGTGCTGTTGAGACTGGTGTCTCCTGTTAAAGTATGATCGTTATAATGTTACGAAGAAGACTGTGTGTCTTGTACTGATGTTGAGTTGAAACTGTGTTTTAGTTCATAATGATCTATTGTGTTCTGTTTTTCAAATAGGTTATTTATTTATTTATTTATTTCATATGGCACATCGAATACAGCATTAAATAATATGTGTATATAAGTGGCTGTTCCATAGGTCTCGTAATGGGTAGCTACTGCCAGGAAGTATCCCAGGTAGTTTTCATCCGCTGTGTTTCGTCGGCACAATGGGTCTCTTGTAGTAGAAGTGAAGTCCACCGAATGATCATTCAAGAGCTTCAGTAAATATGTCCAGTTGTAAAATCTTCAGGGTGTTCCTACGTCCCTTGTCGATGGGTTCTGAACTAGACTTTTGCTGTTCATGCCGATTTATTCTTTGCTAGGAATTCCTTGCTAGGTCTAACAGCCCAATAGTGTAGATTATTTAGCTGTGACTAATCACGTTTCCAGGGTACACCACGAGGAGGCAATCTACATTGTACCCCTTCAAGTAGGTAAAAATATATCACTACCCCTAACTTTTTTTATTACATATTAACATACACGGATTGGTGGTACAATGTATTGTTTCACGTCATAACGGGAAATTTCTGTGTTATTACTTCGTTGAAATTGGGCCTACCAGAAGTAATACCCAAGGTTTACGATAACGTCTTAAAGATGTTACTTATAAATAAATAAAATATAATTACCAGAGAGTGGACTCGAGCGAGTGAAGATTCATAACCCATAGACATCTGCCTTGTTTCTGTAAGCGATCCGTGACTTTCGAACAATTTGATACATGTAGGTAGCTGCATAAGTCGCACATACCTACATATGCAGTTAATATGTATCTGTCAATACACAACAGAGCGAATGTAATAAACGGTTTGGTAACCGGCAGCAACTACTGCTGGAACAAATGTAATGCTGACAAGCGAATTGCGTAACGAATTTTTAATAAAAATAATTTACAAAGAACAAAACTTAAAACTATGTATTTTCCGTAAAACATTGAAATTGTAAAACATTACTATGAACAACTAAAATTTGTTCAAATTAGTTCTTTTAGATGTTAAAACGTTTTTAAAAATAGAAAATGTCCATTTCACGTCACAACTGGTGATGGGTGTGTGACTAAAAATGTTGCAAAGTGCACCATACTCAGAATGTATAGATTTTTCAATTGGCTCTCTGCAGAATTAATATAATATATTCAAATCTGGATTTCTGCTAAATATGGCATCAACATTTTGTCTCAGCTTGTTTCCAAATTCAGAAGGCATACTTTTAATTCATCGATAACGGTTTCTAAGTTAATTATCGCCTCTTTTAGGTTAATAATCTTGATTTTGCATGTAAGTAATCGTATCTGTAAGACACTGGAAATTAGCTTTAATAAAGTTTAGCTGGTTTTGTAAATTTTCAATTTGTATCAGGTGTTTCCAATTAGAAATGCTTTGCAAATCATCATCTTGAAGATGAAAAACAAAGTTTTTTTATGCATCCAAGTGTTGTGAATAGAAAAATTCTGCTTCTACCCATGTTCCCCACCTAGTTAATTACAGGAACTGGGGGTAAAGGCAAATTTGGATGTATTTCTCTAAATAATGCCACTCGTGCAGGTGCTTTAATAAATATCTTTTTAAATGATGAAACTAACTAATCAACATTTGGAAAACGACCCCTGATGTATTCACATACTCTGGTATATGACGATCAGAATATTTTGTAAGAAACCTCGTGAAGACTGGATTGTTAAGCTTTTTGAATGGGATATTGGCCACCATGAAAGTTTCACACAGTTCTTCGTTAAAAGTGTCAGGTACAGATGGACATATTGCTATGAACTGTGCCTAGCTCATGGGTACAGTTCACGACGAATGTCCGGTTGCTCAGTCGCTCAATCTCCAAGCTGGAATCTTCTAATCTCAGGTCTTGCTCTCAAGCAAGCAAGAAACGTGTAAGCAAAAAAAAGCAATATAGCAGTCAATAAAATTCACACTTTCATCATTTTCGTTTATTAAAAAAAATAAAAAATAAAAAAAAATCCCTTTACCGAGTGTATAGGGAGCTAAAGCAAAATTAACAGTAGCTTAGGAGGAAACACTCTTTATGATAATGGCACGCACAAAGAGAAAAACCTCCTGTGACTCTCGAGCAAACATATAATTAATAAATAATTAAGAAACTTGTCAAGTTTGACCTCTAACTGTATCTGGGGTCAGGGATGTTATATGTGGTGTGCCGCAGGGTTCGGTTTTGGGTCCGACACTTTTTCTCTTATTTATTAACGATCTTGCACTGTTGGACACCAGGGCTCACATTGCATTGTTTGCCGATGATACGTCATTAACTTGGCATGCTGCGGACCCGCGATCTCTGGAGGGCCTGATGAACAAAGAGATTCCGATTTTTCAGAGTTGGTTTAATGCTAATGGAATTACCCTAAATTTAAGTAAAACACAACTTTTAATTCACAGACACAATTATGTAAGTGTGAATATTGAGATTGGTGGCATCACTTTAGAGCCTGTGAACTCCGTGAAGTTCCTTGGTCTGATTCTGGAGCCAGGCCCTTGTTGGACCGGGCATGTTCGTCGCCTTTCGTGTAGGCTCTCATCTGCTTGTTATGCGATTGGAGTGGTGCGTCGTAGCCTGGGAGAGTCCACGGCTAGGACAGGATATTTTTCATTGTTTGAGTCTCGTCTACGGTATTGTCTAGCATTTTGGGGATTCACGACCGCTGGGAATCTTCTTTCGATTTTTAGGTTGCAGAAGCGGGCGGTGCGGCTCTTGTGCGGGGCGGCAGCGGACGCCCACTGTCGGCCGTTGTTTGCGGATAGTGGAATCATGACGGTTTATTCATTGTTATTATACGAATCATTGTCTATCATTTTTAAAAAGCAAAGTAATATCCAGCATAGGTCTGATATTCATTCGTATGACACACGCGGCAACCAACTTCTGAATTTACCAAAGCCCGCGACAAGAGCGAGTCGCGATTCAATATTTTATATGGGCTTGCCCAACGGACTGCCAATGAACATTAGGCAGTCTTCAAGCTTAAAACAGTTCCAGGGGAAATTAAAGATGCTGCTCCTCGGGCAGGTTTTGTACTCGCTGGATGGGTTCCTTGCGGGTTGACGTTGGAATCCCTTGCTTTTATTTTTAATTTGTTTTTATTTTAATATTGCTTTGATCATGTGTTTTTATTAGGTGACATGTATTTGTTTGTTTTGGCAACTTAATCAATTACTGTTATGTGTTTATACTATAATTGTATGTGTATATTGCTTACTGTCCACGTACTGTATGTGCTTATTGACAATAAATATTCTATTCTATTCTATTCTATCCCCAACAAAATCAAATGTCAACAACCACCAAGTTATCGAGTACGCGTGACAGCCTTACAGTCATGCGCAATAAAACATGACAAAATCAAACCCAGCAACAAAAAACCAACCTGAATTTAAATCGATCTAGAACATCTTGACTAAAAAAAAAACTCCATTACCAAAAACATGACAATTTTCTTGAATTATTCATATACTAATATTTATATCAAAATTTATGCAAATTCTAAACTACCATTACAAACATAAGCAAATTATCGTAGTAGCAATTATATAAATTAATTGTTCAATGTACTTACATCGATCTAATCACATCCAACACTAAACTACGCGAGAGATACCATTATTTAAATTTACTACCAAAAAAACGAGATCACAAACACTCGTGCAAATCGTAATTAATTTTAAAATGCACAAATTAAAGCATCAAAACAAATAACCCGAATTTACTTAAAAACAGGAGAATAAAAATGAGGTTTTTTATTCTCTCTGACCATCTGGTTTGCCAGTACTGGTATCTCTCCATAAAATTACCGCGAAAATCTCATACATCGAATTCACTAGTACAAAATCTGGCCGCACCCATCAATCTAATATAATATACATACAGGGCCAGTCAAAATATAAATTCAAACACAATAAATATAAATATACATAAAATTCAATAACGCATTTTAAATCCAAATTATTCAAATACTGTTCAATATATATAAATCTTCTTTTTTCTCTCTTCTGAAAGGAAAAATCCATGACAATATGTCATCTAGATTTGTTTTCAAAGAAACTGTCTCTGCACATTACACTTTTGTGGACACCTTAAACTTAATGAACAGGCACTGCAATATCTCGATATCATTACCAATATGCAACCAATCTGTATGGCCTCTAATCCATCCTACCATGGTTGCCCTACGAGAATTCTCCATAGTTAATGAAAATAACGAGAAATACTAAGAACAGAAAGAAATGTACTAAAAAGAAGAAACGAAAACTCCTCCAAAAATAAAGTAGTAAATTAAACTTAATATTTATAAAAACTTATAGGATAAATCTACAATATAACAATCCAAAACGGATTTCTTAAAATACTAAAAGTTGTAACCAAATACATATATGTATATGCATGTATAACAGCATGTAAACACGAGAATACACTTTGGAAATTAGGGGATATAATTTTAAGCAATTATTTGAACAAAGTCTAACGAAATAATATATAATTGTATATTCCGTCTTACACGCCACTGTAAAATAGAACCAAATAGACACAATGTACTATTCATAATGACGGAAATAAGAGCACCTGCTCGAGGAATACAATCGAGCAAACAAATAGTGGGACTGTTATAACATGCATACTATACCTGAGACCGCCACAACGCTTTATCGGGGCAATTGGTCATTCACTCGCTTCAGTCCGCTCTCTGATTGTTACTAAGTAAGTATTAGTAGTAAATTCCTTTGTACAGTAATAGTATCCTAAGTTAAAAATGAGTGGTCAATTTAAATATCGTCTCTTGAAATCGTTCAATAATAACAATCTGATCTATAAAGCAATATATAAATTTGAAAAAAGATGCTGAATATTAATAACCATAGGTAATAAAACGAGTGATCTCAATTATAATGTATGTAAAAAATAGATTTGCAAATGTAAAAGATATTGCTTTCTTAGAATCTAAAGAACGTTTTTACAGTTTGAATGTGCTAATAAAAGTATGCTATACGGTTGTTTAAACTCGAAAATGACCGTTAAATATTTATAAAATTGGAAATCTTATGTTTAAATTATATATCCTTATATACCTATATAACTATAAAAAGTATTTGAAATTAAAATATTACAAAAGAATATTAAATGTATTCTCAACAATATTTAACAAAAACTTTTACCTTTATCTTGCAGATAAAGTATATCTAGAAGTGAAGAAATTCATTTATGTATGTTTTATAGTTATCTGCTATCTAGAAGATAAAGGTGAATAAAACGAGCATAACTACAGAAAAACTATGTACTTACTATATTTGTTTCTAACAGCTTAGAGTTAATTAATAATCTAGCATATCAATGGGATTTGCAATTATTTAAATATGAATACCTGAAATACTAAAAAAATGATGTCCTTGAACTTGTTTTTATTCAGTATCACTGTCGACAACTTTTTACATATAGATCGCAAATTTATTTGCTTGTTTGGCTAGACATTATATTTTGTTTTGCTTTATTAGTCAAAATACGAATTGAAATGAGTTATTGCGTCAGGTACCGTTTAAATTGCTGTTTGTATCTCACCTTGTCTTTGTTTAGAAGTTCGTAACAAACCCGTTGACAATAACATCCACGCACAGTCATTACTCATTATTAAAGGTTTTTTTATATTATTATACATACTAAATTACTGCTATATTTCTGACAAAATATTTAAATAAATAGTTGTTGAAATATTCCTCCGTAAAACTTGTAAATAATTTCAGTTGAACAATATTCGATAAATTTAATTACTCTTCCTATTTCTGCACACGAGGTGTGACTATAAAATAATGGGACTAATACTATAAAACTTTTTATTTTGAATTTATACGTTTTTAATTATTATCTCCTCTATCCCTATACCGATTCATTCGATTGTGCAAAACAGTGTTGGAATCCTTTTTTTGTTAGTTCGTCCACGACGCGTGCCGTTCTTCCTTTCACGGCTTTAAAGATCTGAAATCTAGTTCCTCTTAATCCAGATTTGGCCTTGAGAAACAGATAAAAGTCACATAGTGTCAGATTACGCGAATAAGGATGTTATACTTGGCTAGAAACGTCTTGACAGACAATGCAGTATGCGCCAGTATGTTGTCCTGATGAAGAACCCATGACTCTTTTCCAGAATTCGGGTCCTTTTTTTCTAATTTTCTTACGGACTTGAGCGAGAATCTCAAGTAGTGCTACCTAAAAAAGGTGCAAGCAATAGAAGTCCACGCTAACTGGCTTGTTAAAATGTTGCTCAATACAAACACTCTGCTCCGACCAGTACGTCGCGCTTAAAAAAAACAGCAGACCCGGTCTCGGGCGACTGAAGCCGCCCCTGCCCGTTCTTGCCAACGTCCAACGGTCCACCCGGCTTCTGAGGCTGCCTCAGCCCAGGGGTGGGGAGACCCAGAGGTAAGTAAAACAACCTAAAACGATGGTCAAGGGCGCCACCGAATTTATGCCGCTGGAGGTCGCAAACTCCGAAACAATGATAATATAATGAAAAAAAAGGCAAGTAGCGTTGGGTAGAAGGCTGGTTCCGCGACTGAGACTCGCTCCACTTTCGAGGATCGAGAAACGAGAAAGAAAAACTGCGCTGTTTCCAACCAAACAAATCCTATTTATTATCACACTCGGTATATGAGATGAAAAAAATTTTGCAAATCTTGAAATGGTGAACTTATATGATTGAGTTAAATTTTTATAATTATAAACAATGTGTAATATATAATGAAAAAAAGAATAAATAGTGAATTTACTACAATGCGGCTGATGGTCTTAGTTCGCCCTAAAAAAAAACCTATACGTATTCCTTTCTCTTTTGCTGGTTCACAAAGTATTTTACTATTTCAACACTTTATTGAAATAAATCAATCTTAATCTAGGAAGTTTATTTAATTAAAATAAGTTGGCAAAAATATGTAATGCATATAACTAAAGTATTTAAATAATTTACATGAATAAAACAAGTTAATATTGAAAAGTTTTACATCTGATCGTGAAGCGAATGAAGAAAAGTATTAAGAAAAGACCCAAAAAAAAACAGGTCCGGCAACACAGGTTATTTTGTTTGAAAACACCTGGGAATTTATTAAAACGATCGATAAGTTAATTGCAATAATTATATATATAAAAACAAAACAAAAATAAGAAACTGCGTATGACAAAAATAAAATAAACAAAACGAGAGCTTATCTGTCGGGTGGAACGGTTACTGTGTCCCTTCTCCCGTCCCAGAAAGCGTCACATGCGGGAATAACCAGGTGGTTGTTTTTTCGTTTTTCCTCGCCCGTCGGTTACACCATCTAAATAAAGGAATAAACAACGAAATAAGCGAAAGGTAAAAAAAAAAAAGGAAGCCCAGATACATACCGAAGAAGCGTTCGATGGCGGTGAAATTAATTAGGTGCTGTTTCACGTGCTATTATATTTCCCTTATCTCATCACTTAAGATCCTCAAATTGAGATATCGCATTAGCGATTAATTTCGATATTAATATCAACTAAATCCCTCACGGGGCCGTAATTATACAAATTACATAAAGGCTACATTGATAAATATCGGTGATGAGGGAGAACGTAACCACGTTTTAAGATCGGCAACTAACGACGGAGTGTAGAGAGCAAGTCTCGCACTTTTCCTTTGAAAAAAGCAAGTACTGAGGTACGAGAAAAAAAGAAAAAACTTGAAAGAAATCAAATATATTAACAAATAACGAATAACGATACCTATACAGGTAGGTTCGTTGGAAATGCATCAAAATATACTAAAGATATCAATAATTATATTACCAAAATAACGTGATGAAGCGTTGAGCGTTACGGACACGTAACAATTCTCCTCGAACTTACCTTGCGTGGGTGGGAAGTTCTTAACTTGACAAAACAGCCAGCCAGTACCAAGGGCGTAAAGCTCAGTGAAGATGGTCGTGCGATTCTTGACGAAACACTGCGGAACTGACTAAATTAAAAACAGCGCCACCGCGATTTAAGGGCTGCTTGTTGTAGAGATTATACGTCACGCGGAGTTCGTATTCGTGCTAACGAACCCACCACAGAAGGTCCAGGGTTATTTTAAAAGAAAACAAAAGGCAATGAATAGGTAAAGAAAACATTCCACATTAAAGAGAAGACAAGTTTATTCTAAACGCTCTACCAAGAAATAAAATATACAATCTAAACGAACAGTAAAGAAAACGTAGGTATTTCCAATAAATTAATAATAGCTGAGGTCCTGTATATACTAAGTAAATTAATAAGTACCAGTAAATTTTCCAATCGAACACATCGTTAATGTAAATTTAAATTATATAAATCAAAGGCAAAATGTTAGAGTCTAAAGAATGTTAGTGTAATATTCTTGATATAAGCATCAAACAAAAGAAAAAGAAAGAGGTACGAAAGTAATCCAAGAAACGGCATACGTATACACAAGATCTTATGTAAATCGTTCACAAATTAATTTTTCCGCGTAATTATGTAAACTTAAGACTACTTATTTGATAACGCAATTACAATATAGCTAAAACAAAGGATTTGCATTCTTATGCACAAACTTTTAAAACAATTCAGTTTCACAAATTTCTGATTACTTGGTTACTTCGGCGATCTCGACGAAGTATGCAAGTAATCAGAAATGTGCGAAATCAAACAGCACGGTTTTATTAATACCGTCTACCCAGTTCTGCCATCCAGTATAGTAATTTGTCATTTGTTTCGCTGTCGTAGGCGTTCCTCAATTTCTTCGGTAACAAGTTTCGTGTTACTTTTTCTGCTTTTTTACAATTTCGTCAGGAATTTCAAAACTTTCCTGCATTTTAACTTTTTAAGTTTGATAGCATTTCCCTAGCGACGATAGTGTCTACTATGATAAAATGGTAATCTTGTTAAAATCAATTAAATTTTCTGATATTTTTAAAAGTTTACATTGTAGGTGCAATAACGAACTAATATGACATAAAAGTTTGTATGCACCGCGGGTATTAATAGATGTGTATGCCCTCGGGTGTGTAAGGTCGTCGCCTTTAGGGCATAAACATCTACTAAATATCCATAGTACATAATAACTAGAGAACGGACGCAATTTCCAAAAAACGCAATCGGCAATTGGAATTGTGTATAACGTCGCTCAGTACATCCCGGCGTAATTCAATGAAGTATTTGTTTGACTTACTCGGACACCTGGTCTCGCCGCGATAACAATGGACATGGCAGCTATTGTATTCCGAGAATATAGTGCTTTTTAAAGTGTTTTCATGAGCGTAGATAGAAGCAGGGTTTTTATAATGTATTTTATTTTTAGTTTATATTTCGTAAGATAAATAAAGTGCTGTGAGTAAGTTTCTTGTTTTCATAGTTTTAACTGTTAATTACATCGTAATTTTTGTGATAGATCCTGTTTAATATCGTTTGATTGAATCTATTTCTACCAATTATTTCGACGTAAGAGTGTGCATTAAATTTCGTTCAGTTTCAATAACTTACGCACACATTTTTAGTTTTCATTTATTTAGATCTAGAGCATTGTTTAAGTTACTTTTTCAGACATGATATGGAAGAATGTCGCGAACGGCATTGTAAAACAATGGCGAGTTGGATTGACGGTCATACTGATTGTATGTCCATTGTCAGTGATTCCAAAATTTATTACAAAATCCGTAAAATATCGTCAAAAATTCGTCACTTAGGATCGCAAACACATCTGAACCCTGTAAAACTTTTACGGCGGCTAATATTCCATTAAATAAACTTAGCAATCCCACAAATATTTCTGAAAAAATATACTGGTCGAAATGTTCCTGATGAATCAACTTTACGCAAATATTATGTTTCTAGGTGCTATACGAGAACAGTAGAACGCATTAGAACCCATCTTTTAAATCAATACATATGGATAAGCGCCGACGAAACGGTGGATATGTTAGGACGCTGTGTGGTAAATGTTGTAGCTGGTGTACTACATCCAACTATTCCCTATAACTCATATGTAATAGCAACAAGTGTTATAAATATAGTTGATGCGGAAACAGTTGCTGAAACCATTAAGGAGAATATGCAAAAAATGCTTCATTCGGACGCCACGTACAAAGAAAAAATACTTTTATTTGTCAGTGATAGTGCTGCGTATATGTTAAAAACAGGCAGACTATTGAAGAAAACATATCCTAATATGCTGCATATTACTTGTGTAGCACATGCTCTCCACAGAATCTGTGAATATATCAGAGACACTTTCCGGAAGTTGATAGACTTGTATCAGCTTTTAAAAAAGTTTTCAGAAAAGCACCATTGAGAGTAGCTCTTTTCAGGGAAAAATTTCCATCTCTGTCACTGCCTCCCACTCCAGTAATAACTAGATGGGGAACATGGCTGGAAGCTACTAGTTATTATGCTGAGAATTTCGATAGTCTAAAACATTTCGTAACACTGCTAAAGGAGGATGCTAGAAGTATTGGTGAGTGCAAGGAGCTCACACAAATCCCAAATTTAAAAAATCAGTTGTACTTTCTTCACGAACACTTTGGAAAATTGCCAAAACTAATCACTTATTTTGAAAATTGAAATCTCAAATTAAATGACGGATTAACCACATTAGATGTGGCTGTTAATAATTTGAAAAGTATTCCAAGTGACTTCGGATGTGGCCTTCGGCAAAAGTTGGACGCAATTCTTAATAGAAATCCACATTTAATTACATTGCAGCAATTATGTATGGAGACAATTCCACAAAATCTAACGGCTAAATATGAAGAAATAAAAGAATATTTCCAGTATGCACTTATAACCAGTTGCGATGTAGAAAGGACGTTTTCTATTTATAAGGATGTACTTAATTCAAAAAGAACAAAATTGACAGAAGAAAACCTTGAGAAACTATTGCTAGTCAATATTAATACTCCTTTACTCAACTTGAACGACAAAATGAACAAATAAAAATGTTCCAATTATAGAAATAAAATTAAAAACTTAAAAAATACAAAAAATTCTTTCTTTGGAGGCTGTGGTTAAGTAAAAAACTTAAAAAAGGTATATAACCCCTTACCACAATTATTAATCGTATCCTAAATACGTATTTCGACAACTAAGTTGTCATCATCAGTAGGTAAAACCACTAATTAAAAAGTCGCACACGGGACACAGTAAAGGTAGAAAAACCGCTCACGCACCAACTATTTTTCACCGCGTCCACGTATAGACTGTCTATACGTGGACGCGGTGAAAAATAGTTGGTGCGTGAGCGGTTTTTCTACCTTTACTGTGTCCCGTGTGCGAGTTTTTAATTATTGGTTCTACCTACTGATGATGACAACTTAGTTGTCAAAATACGTATTTAGGATACGATTAATAATTGTGGTAAGGGGTTATATGTATACCTTTTTTAAGTTTTTTAAAAAATACAACTTTTCAACAAATACATATGTATTTCGTAATTTTATAGATCACCACCCGTTTGTTTTCCAATTATATAAATAAAATTAAAAACTTTAAAAATACAACTTTTCAACAAATACATATGTATTTCGTAATTTTATAATCACCACCCGTTTGTTTTCCAATTATATAAATAAAATTAAATATTTTAGAAATACAGCCTTTCGCCAGTACTGCACTGTGTGGTGAGCGTGTCCGTTCTCTAATAATAACTATTATTGACACATAGTTATCTTTTTCCAATATATTCATTAATATTTCTGTTAATGTGTTTAATATATTAACACACTAGCTACCCGGACCACGTTCTATAGAAAAATTGAAACTTCCTTTGTGTTAAATACCATTAACTGATATAAAATTGTTTATTCTCTAGTTAAACAACGAATCAATGATATTTTATTATAATCAATCTATCACTCCAATGCTTTTGGATACACAATATTCTTCGTATTACAAACACTGGCTTTATACGTTTCTGGTTTCGGCCGCCGTGTGCTAATAATAATGAAATTATTTGATACTAAAATAATTGTGGTGCAATTCATGTTTTACATATTGCTAATTCTTCAATATTTTCCGATTAAATTTGGAAAAAATATATGAAAACAGCCTTGCAAACATACACACCAAATTTTATTAAAATCGGTTATGTGGTTTGTGAGTCTATACAGAACAAATGAAATGTTTTTGATATTTGATTTATATACGTATATAGATACGTGCATTATTACATTTAATTTGATTTTGTATGAAAACCTAGCCCGATATAGGAAAACTGACAACAGATTTGAATTTAGAGTATTCATATTATATATATCAAGGTGGAAAATTAAAGAAAACAAAGAAATTTTTTTTCGTAGACTTCTATTATTACAACTGTTAATTTCTATAACAGCGATTTCTGAAAAATATAACCTAATGAAACGAACTAGGGTTGGTTTGAGAGCTTCCATCAGGTAAGGAATCAGAAAATATTAACATTGCATTCAGCAAAAATTATATTGACCTGTGTAATTGAACACATAATGCCATTTTCAATATCAGCAAATAACCAAATATTTTAAGAACGTCTTAATTTTTCTCAATTAATTTCTTGTTCCTCCGGCCAAACATCGCTCTACATATACTTGTCCAAGTATATCTTCGCAGACCACGTGGCCGACCATCTTCGTAACTCAAAGGTAACTCTGTATTGTTCTATACCGAACAATAAGGTTGATTAATCTGACCGCATTCTTAAGGTACATTTTTTCAAAAGAAACCAGTCTTACTTAATTGAAATTCATACTTAATTATGTTATTTCAGAAACTTGTACGACTGTAAAACATATTTTTCCGTATTTGACAAACTTATTAGTACGAATTAAATGCTTATTACCAATACAGCAAGAAGGGATTCGAGAATTTTACGATGAAAATAAAGAGACACCAATTACTGAATATTTTCTATTAATTAGAGCATTGCGATGCATTTTTACTTTCAAATTAGTTTGAGTAGTAAACATACTGCCTTCAGTAATTTTAAAGGTATATTATTCAAATATATATTGATTTGTATAAATAATTTATAACTAAATGTAAATATACAATATTATATTTGCAATTTAGCAAGTACGAGGAAGATTCGTAAAATAAGTCCCGTTTCCGCCTAGTGCCCAGAGGAGTGCAGATATAGCGCGGTCGCACAGCGCTGCGGTGTAATCTGGTTCAGTGTGAGTCTGGCAGAGGTAGTGAGAGAATCGTTCGGACATTCTTTCGTGCTATTTTGGTCGTTTAAAGTGGCTGCTGCAATTGAAAATTACACCGACTGTGAATTGCGTGTTGTTATCCGATTTCTGTGTACAAAGAACATGAAGGCTGCTGAGATTCATCGTAAACTCTGTTCTGTTTTTGGTGAAAATATCATGAGTGATAGTATAGTTAGAAGATTAATGCCCGTATCTTTCGAGAAAGACGAACTAATATATATGATGAAGAACAGAGTGGCAGACCAGCTGTTGTGACGAACGAACTTGTGAGTAATATCAAAGAAATAATTCTTGAAAATCGGCGATTCATAATCACTGTACTGAATCTTTTTCTCTCAAATTTCACGTACAGTTTGTAGGAGGTTGTCACTGAACATTTAGGTTACGTTGTATATAATAAAAACTTTTTAGTGTATTCGTGTATTTTTAATAACCAAATGGAACTTACTTTACGAATCGCCCTGGTACTTGTAGATAGTACCTTTACATTATAATTCAGTGTTTATACAGCGTTCGCCAAAAAGGATTTTACAATTTAGCTGCTCAATAACAATTAAATGCGGATGTAGTGAGAGGTTTGTTACGACTTAAGCTGATACACTAGGGTGGTAACGTGACTAGTGCTACGCATCGAACGTCTATTATTACCTCAAAATTATCTCCACGCACACATTTTTATCAGCCTGAGTTGAACTAGACCGAAAAAACACCATTGATATTATTGACTAGACCAAGATTTGAATCCGTTTCATCATATTTATAGTTTAGTAACAAATATTACATAAAATGTACAAAGTATCTAGTATATAATACTAAAAAAACTTAGGTGCTAATTGAACTTACAATATTAGTGTCTAACTGACCTAAGTAGGGGAGTGGGGGTGGTCTTTATTTACAATGAATAAATTTAGAAGTGGGGAGTTGGATATATCTAATTGGTTATTTAATAATAAGTTTATATTTTTGAATTTATTGATTTCTAAAGCTTCTAAATTATTTAAGAAAACACTTTTATTCTGTGTATGCAAAATTTTGAAACAGTTGATACATTTAACGAACTTCGTTCGTTAAGTCATAATTGTGTCGAACATTACTGCGAATCTCCGTTAAGTGTGTAGAACTCCGACCACGCCGACACAATTATGAACTTTTGATTTGTCTTCGTATATGTATATTTGTCTATTTAAATTATATTTAATATGTATTTTCCAGCGCAAGGCCATGTATGATAACCGTAACTGCATTGCAGCCCCCACCGTTCGTGTAAGCATAATTTCTATGCGCCCGCGATTCTCCCAGACGAGTCTCTTCTTTTTGCCCGAACCATATACAGGGTGTTTGTTCATTCGTTGAAGTAATATAAACACTATGTATATGTACGTCAAGCATTTCATTATCAGCAAAAAGAAATTTAATTGTGATTTTTAAAAAAAAAGTATGTTAGACAGTACACATTCTGTTGAGGTAGGTAAGTGATAAAGTAGAAGAACACACAGTCCAGTGACCTTTACAAAAATAAAACGTCGTAAATAAATATCCCTTCGTTTGCTTTTTATCAGACTGGTCATTCATAAAATAATTTTTATTTACACGCCAACAGATGAGCGTAAACAAACATTTGGTTTAGAGGTCGATGCATGTTCGCTTTATACAACGTGTCCACTTAAGTATGAGACAAATGGGAAATATTTTTATTTTTTATTTCACAGAAAACTTTATAGAAAAGAAAAGTTCGTGCATCCTAACAAACTTGATATTTTGTATTCAGGGTTGCGTTGTCTTACTTGGTTATAGGAGAAATTAAAAAACATTGAAGTTGCCGTAAGAGTACGCTACACTTATTTTTAAAGATATCAAAAATATTCATTTAAAAATGTTGTTTCAAATTTCAAAATATGCTCAAATACGAATTGTTATTTAAAATTTCGAAAAAATAAAAATTAAATTATCGAGCAATAATAATAGCAAATACGCAATAGTTTTTAACATCCATCTATGTGACAGTAGTTCTATGGTTGTCATTTGTATTGTCACTTTAATAATAAATTTTTCGTCATACCTACCGCGTAAGTAAACAGTTATGACACCTTTTTTAGAAACGTAAGTGACACTTTACATACCGTATTGACAGTTGCTATGGTCGCGGGCTGTAATATTTCATTACGACCCTTGGTAAATAATAGTAATATTTAGAACAAAAACACATAACTAGTAAAAGTAGAATCTAGTACAAAAATTTATCACTTTGTAGTATTAAATGTAAACGAACAATTAGATCTTTCTGCCACGGTGGAAGATTTCCATGCGCCGTATGTATTCAGACCAAGAACATCAATTCCTGAATCTGCTAATAATGTTGCCGATGGATTTAGACCGTCTAAAACCATAATTTTATGCTTCAAAAATCCTTTCAATTTTGGAAATTGTATCAAGACTTCTCTAGCAAAATTTCAGTACAAGCTGTAATACCCTCCATCTCTATTTGATCCATATTTATAACGTTTATTTAAAAGCAGAAACTTTAGAGAATATATTGCATGTACTTTGACATTTATCAAAAATATAAATTTATATTGACACAAATATGGTTACCATAGATACGACAAACATTCCTGACTTGATGTTATAATGTGTATACATATATTAAAAGTAAAGTGCAAAATCATCAAAATTCGTCTATTAAAAAAAACGTAGGTATGACGAAAAATTTCATATGCACCACGGTTCGTACAGTACAGTTTTATGGTCTCGAATATATGCAAACCTCGACCCAACAGGTCTCGGTTTGCAAATGTATTCTCGACCATAAAGCTGTACTTACGAACCTAGGTACATAAATAACTATTATGTAATTGCACGTGAAATCATTTACATTCGATATCAATTTTTTATCGCTGAAATGCAATAGAATGAAACAAAAATCATTTGCATATAACTTTATGAAAATACATTTTTATATTACAAAATAAATATGAAATTAACAAAAACAACAAATTCAGAAATACAAACAAAAAAAAAGCTATTCAAAATGATGATTTTTCTGTTTAAAATTCCACACCAAACGTTTACCTTTTGCGAATATTGATTCTTGCAGGGAATTCTAAAATGTGGGTTGTCAGACGACCACCAACGACAATTTTGTGCACACACAACACCATTAGTAGTAAAGGTTGCTTCATCAGTAAACAAAATGCTTTTGAAAAACGTTTTCTGCGTTTCTAATGTACCTTGAATATCCAAAGAACATTCAAATCTATTGTTGTAGTCCCGTTCCTGCAAAGTTTGAATATATCTTGGCTTATAGGGGTGATATCTATTGTTAACCAAAATGTTGCTTACTGATGATTTTGTAATATCCAAATTGCTTGCAATTTTTCTGACAGAAATTTTGAGATTTTCAATTACACTTTGCATAACACGTAAAGAATTTTCGAAATGTCTCACTTGCTTTTCCCTACTTTTTTTGTAACGCATTTCTAAACTACCAGTTGCTTTAAACTGATTTAAAATTCTTGAGACGCTTTGGAAACTAATAAATTTGTTGGGATGTCTTTCATTAAAAATATTAGCTGCGCCTCTACATGTTTTGTAGTTATCTCCGTAAATAAGAATTAATTCAGCTCGCTCTTGCATAGTTAACCGTTCAGCCATAGTTGGTAGGTAATATAACTTAATGAATTGTCTTAAAATTACTTAATTATTAAAGTGACAGCGGATCTGACAATCACATAAAATTTATTACTAAAGTGATAATACAAATGACAACCATAGAACTACTGTCACATAGATGATGTTAAAAACTATTACGTATTTGCTATTATTATTGCTCGATAATTTAATTTTTATTTTTTCGAAATTTTAAATAACAATTCGTATTTGAGCATATTTTGAAATTTGAAACAACATTTTTAAATTAATATTTTTGATATCTTTAAAAATAAGTGTAGCGTACTTTTACGGCAACTTCAATGTTTTTTTAATTTCTCCTCTAACCAAGTAATACAACGCGACCCTGAATACAAAATATCAAGTTTCTTAGGATGCACGAACTTTTCTTTTCTATAAAGTTTTCTGTGAAATCAAAAATAAAAATATTTCCCATTTGTCTCATACTTAAGTGGACACGTTGTATAAACACATTCGTCTAATAATTCGTCTAATTCGATAAAACAAGCAAATCACCTACTTTTTAAGATATCCGTTTATAACACTTTAAATTTTTTTTTTTTTTTGAAAGCGACTTAACGTTTTCTAGTTCGCACCACGCGGACAAAACCATGCGAATAAAATGTACAGGTGACCTGTCATGCTGATACCACATCGACAAGCAAATATTCAAAGGAATATGTTCTAATAATCCCGGCAGAATATTATGTAAATACATAATTCAAATAAACTTATCCGTTCAAACGCGGCGGTAAGAAACATGGCACAACAATGTAATTACTTATTATACCGATCCACACATTTTAAAAAATTCGGTGTTGATAGTGAGCATTGTCAAAATTAAATACACCATTTCTTGTGAAACTCGCTTCACCAGAAAATAAGATATTACCAAGGAATTGTGCATTATGTAAATGCGAACATTAAAATTTCAACGGCAAATATCTAAATATGTCACCGTAAGCACAATAGCGCCTTGATTTCGACGAGTGGGTCTATTGCTCACAGGTCAGCACACACATATACACTATGTATACATAACATTTTGCTATATTTTCTTCTCTTTTTTCCCCGCTTATTTGAAAACTTTTTCTATGCGATTTTTTGGTAAAACATTATATACTTTGGGAACTTTCTACTCTCCAAAGTAGGAAAGCGAGTGATCAAACACCCTGTATATACCTCAGTTTTCTGTAGAAACTTGGACGCTTCTTTCGATATTTACATCGAACTAAGCCGACGGCCTCTTGCGATATTTACGTCACTTTGGCCATCCATTTTTAAGGGAAAACCCCGTAAGCGGCGCTCACGAAGCTTCTGATGCTATCCCGATATCTTTAAACTCAGTTAAGCGGCGCTCACGCAGCTTCTGAGACTGCTCATCCGATTTTTTTAGGTCTCCGCGTTTCGTAGCCCGGCTCCGTATCGTTTCCCGACGCCGAGACGCTTGCATTGGCCGATCTAAAGACCTAGACATCCGTTTTGTAAGTGTTCTATATTTTATTCTATGTAAATGTGATCTTGAACGATCATTCCGCTTCCCGGATCGTTTAAATATTGTTTGGACATAGTAGAATAACCCGTTTTACATAAAAAATTCTTCATTAAAGTAATTACTACAATATCCGCTTACCCGAACCGTAATTACTCAAATAAATAACGTCCAGAGACCCAACGAACACCTTACAGACACGTTATTATCTATTGATTTTCCACGACAGAGATAATTAATTTTGAAATTAAATTAATACTCGATTGCAGCAAGCTAAGATGTAAAAACAAGACTCCATTGAAAGAAGTTGTTCCACCCCGAATTATTACGTAAAGTCACACATGACCACAAAAGTGCAAAATGTAAGAAAAAGAAAATGATAATCTGATAATAATATTTTTGAATGTTATTTATAAAGAAAATGAGGATAAGATTACACGAGATCACAGCCCTGTGTATAATAAAAAACATCCTAGAGGAAAATATAATTGTACATGATCAATCATCAAGTGCCTGTTTTTATTTGTTTCAAGAATATAAAAAAAAAAACGGAACAATTATATTTATTCTAGCGATGTCCTGATAAGACGCTGTAGATCAAAAATCGTTGTTTAACATTGGACGGGCTGTTCTGGTTCCGGTGACGATGCTTCGTTCCCTTTGATTACAGATCGATTAATGAATGAACTCACCGCGCACAAGGTGTAAGTTTGTATACGCTTTCTTGTTTATTCTTTGGTGAAAGGTTAGTTTCTGAATAAATGCAATTGATCTATATATATTTATTTACACTAATTACACTTATTTTTAAATATACAACAACTTAAGCTATTTATCTTATGAGTATGACTGTTGTGATACTTTGTGTCTTGTAATTAATTAAATGCATTAGCACTGTTTGAATGACTTTATGTTTGATGATAGATAAATTAAACTGACACTTAAATAGATAAACTGAATGTCTATGTTGAGACAAATTAACACTCTGATGAGTGTTTTGATTACTCGTTAAATGAGGAGTTTACCACGATAAAGTTATAAACTAAAACGAACTTGTTTGTGTTAAACTTGTAGATAAGACTGACTTGAGATTGAGATTTTTGTGATAAAGAAAACTCCAAGTGAAAAATTCAAAATCCCCACTATACCATGATTGGTAGAAACTGTTCAAAGAGGCGTTCTAAATTGAACTTAAAATATTGGAAAAACTGTCGGTGAGTTTCTTTGGCGATAGAATATATTGCATTGCCGTAATAAACCAGCGATTATAAACGTTGTCACCAGTTTACCATTTACCAAAATCCTGGGAAGTTCAGACAGTAAAACCAAATGTTTTGGATGTTCTTTGAACTACCAAGATACAATTATTGATGTAGGTACCTTAAATAGAAATATTGTAATACCGCGCACATGTTGGGACTGACGGTATTATCTGATACAAAGAACCCACCATTACTTGTAATAAAAGATCTTTGAAATCATTCCGAACTTAGCATACTGGTATATTATACAGCATACTGGAACTTAGCATACTGGCGGACCAACCGCTTTATGTAAATATGATGGGCCGCAGATGATAAAAATAAGACATATACCGTGTGATACATGAGCCTGCATACTGAATTTAATTTGATTATAATTAAAAATTGTACGTTATTATACTTAATCGAAACCTAATCGTTTCTTAAATTAATTTAAAAATACTTAATATTAATGTGATATGAAAGGATCCTGCATGTATCCTCAACAAACATATTCTATATAAATATTTATCTCGATGTTAGAAATTGTGCGTTTATTTAACATCAAATTGAAGATCCAAGTCACGACACTGAACACATCTCGTGTTCTACGAAAGTAAATGTGATTTTCGATTGACAAAACGTAAAATTTCTAAATAGCAAATATCTTTCGTATTAAAATTTTAAGGTTAAAGTACCTGATAAATGGTCAATTGTGTACAAAGTAATAGTCATTCACAAGCCCGGAAATGCAAACGTAATTCGAACAAAATACAATTCGATAAATAAATTAGTTGGTATTATTTAAATATAGATTAATATTTTATTTTTTGGTAAAATTATTGCGGAGATATCAATCTCAGAGAGATACACACGCGTGTTATTTATTTTCATATCATAGATGTTTCTTTCATTTTGTTTTTTCCTTGTAACACTTCTTTTTCAGTTTTTCTATATAGATGTTTTGGAATTTTATATTATTTTAATAAATATATTTCTCCAATTGTTAATATAAGATTTTGTCGAACTATTTTTATTTAATAAAAAATTACGTTATTTCAAAATTACCTACGCTTTTATTTTGAATATCCACACTACACTTGCCTATGGAAAAAGAATTCACAAAAGAAAACTCTCGAACTCTGAACATTGAATTAAAGTACGTCCAACTAGAAAACACAAACAAACCAGTAATCCGAAATTCTCCGATTAAGCAACCTATTAATGAGCTTATTATAAAATCAAGGTAACGTTGCAGCTGTCAGCAATTTTAAAGCGCGAAAACAGTTTTTTTTTTTGCAAATACCAACCTTCTTTATGCATAGCAGTCTATCCGTATCAACGTCGTCTCTAGGCATAACCGTTAAACCTGTTAACAATAACTTAATGAAATTCATTAATTTTCCGATTAATTCAAAGCAAGTATATCGTTCTGATTACCTCCCCGGTTACCCTAAATACATTCCAAAACCCGCAATTGGTATTCAGGCCAGAATCAAGGCGCAAGCGTATCCATTGATCGAATTAAAAGTAAATTTTCCATGAATTATATTTTTCCAGTTATTAAAATTAGCTGATTATCTGCCCACTTAAGAAACAGCATTTCTATGAACTTTCAACATTTTCAATACTTTGCGTTCGAGTTACACATACGCGTATTCATAAATACATCTACCCATTATGATAGCTCTTCACGTACCAAAGTGGGAATTGCGAGACGCACAACTTGAGTCGACAGCAGCTCTGAATCATTCAAACCCCTCGCTCTCTCTGCTTGTCCCTAGTTATCATAGTATTGTTATGCTCGAAAAATGATCCTTATACCATTTGTCAATTTTTAAGGAGTTAATTATTTCAAACTTTAATATCTTCATATTATTTTGTATGTTCAAATATTTTGGATGTCTCTATATCCATTTTATTCTTAACCGGATTATTTTTATATACTTCGGCGCAGTTTGACATTTTGGAAATTTTATGCGAAGTTATGCTTCGTTTATTTGAATTGATATTTCTATTTTTGTTTCTTCTTAAACAATTAAAATTAAACTGCACAAGTCATTGTGGTATTTTTTATTAGAATTTTGTAAATCTATTAGGATGCTTTAATTTATTGAATTTTTTTTTTAAACTTAATTTTGGGTTCTCATTTTCATTTGCTCAGAGCGACATCTTCGCGCAACTTAGTTTAACTTCCGATTATAGATCGCTTGACGGTTGGTACAATTTTAAATTGGCTAATTATCCTTTATTGCTGCGAAATTACCGAATTTTTGTTTGTTAGGCTCCTCATTTACACTTTAACCTTGTCAGGGTATTTGGGTAATTATCTTCCTTTCTTTCAAATATTCCGTCCAGAATAGTTTTTGTTACTATGACGTAGTTTTCTTCCCGAATAAATAGTCGTTCATTCGTTAGGAAGATCCTCTTTCTTTACTGTTCAAGCTCTGAAGTAGTCAGTTGTTTGAAATCTCGAAGTCAATTTTTGAAATTTATATAGTGTTACTTTCTGCTTGTGCAGGATTTGGTTAAACTTGACTTTGTTAATTAAATTCACTGGTGTAGTGTCTATATTCGGGGATTGTTCCTCGGTTTTGGAAGTTTTCATGACCACGTGTTGCTTCAGGTGAGTTTCTAGATAAGGGGACGGCTGTAATTTTATCACGGCATTGGTCTCCGCTTTTTAATATTACTTTGGGATCTTCCATTTATTCTTTTCTATTCTCATTTATTTAGGGCTGCTAGTGCAGACTACTGAAAAACTATTTTTTGTATCGAATAAGAGAAAGTTGCGGCGATATTTTCTGCGAGATATATCGATCTTTGTCAGCATCCCCGCCGAAATACGCATCCTTGATCATCTGATAACTGGTACCCAGGAAAATCTCTTAATTGGATACAAGGACAACTAAGACGCAAGGTAGTGTCCGTAGCATATTATTCTCTTGAGGCAGAGTTCTAGATAATTGTTATATATTTTTTTTTTTTGGGAGGACCGCATGGTGTTCGTCCCACCATTTTGTGTAATAATATTTGCAATCTTTCGTCCCTGTACATTCACAGTTCTTCATTTTTTTTACAACTAGCATAATAATTTTTCTAATATAAATTGCTGTAATATTTTTTTTAATATAAATATAATATCGACCTCATATATATACCGATAGGACCAGATCGGAACGGGCCATAACAAGCAATAAGTGGCAGCAGCGACTTAAAGACTTAAACCGCGCAAGGATATAGTCGTTTGCATATTCGTTCTGTATACGTAATTTGCCCATTTGTTTCAGACATAATAAGGTAGTTATATCTCCAAGTTATTATTATTATTGTATTCTTAGCTGCTACGGAAAAGTAATTTTAAGTAATAAAAAAACAATAACGTTTTCTAAAAGATAAAAGTAAAAAAATCAATAATTCTGCAAAATAAATTTGAATTTTAAGAAAGTCACTAAATATAGGATTCGAAAATACCGCCCTCTCTCCCCAAACAATAGCCGAGCCTATTGTAAAACTCCCGCCTCACTCCCTCGAGATTTCTAGGGGTTATTGTCTCGAAAATTCTAAACAGTTGAACTTGCAACTGTTGCAACCTTTATGTTTGCACAGCTAGATACGAATGACGGGCAATCTATTGCTCTCGATCATCGGACTTATGTATGCGCACGCGGAGTGGCATCGTACACACGTTGCCACATCGCATTACGTTCCATACGTATATTGTTGCGTATGGCCCGTGGCGGGCTGAACCTATCGGTATATAGATTGGATTAAAAGTGAGAAATTTGTGTAAATTTAATTCTTTTTTTTATTAATCAGTGTCGAATTCTGATGTGTTTTTTTATATCTAAAATTGTTTAAATAAATTAATCACCTTATTAGAAATCAAT
This sequence comes from Melolontha melolontha, assembly GCA_935421215.2. Lineage (NCBI taxonomy): Eukaryota > Metazoa > Arthropoda > Insecta > Coleoptera > Scarabaeidae > Melolontha > Melolontha melolontha. The sequence continues at coordinate 201,139,070 of OW285235.1, read as the reverse complement.
TTCACTATATAGAGTATTGTTCTAGTTTTTTTTTTAATTATTATTCATACATATAATTTTACATATATTGAGTGTAGCATAATTGTTGTAAGGTACGTCAAAGCTTTGAGGAACTACTTATGCAAACTTTAAATCATAATACACGAAGTTCATATTGATTTTTTTTATTCTATAACGTAAAACTATTTTGTTGAATTAATCTCTGACCTGTTGATACAGGGTGTTTAACTCACTATTAAGTCTATTTGGTGCAAATAATATTTTGTCACTCTTTATTATTTTCCTTAATAAATATTGTTGTTATTGTTATATACCGTTGTTAGTGTTTTATTTCTGTAAGTACTTATGAGCAAAAGTGTTAGACTTAGCGGCACGGTTAACCAGGTATACGAACACCTTTGTAGTACTCTTAAGCCCTTATGGCCCAAGGGTGATTCTACGTTGACCAGTGAACTCGCCAGACCGAACGTAGTGGTGCCCGTTTAACTATCTATGCGTTGTGATAACCCACGACGCTTCCGCATTTAATGTCTGAGCTGGCCGGTGAGTTTTTCGGGGGCCTTCGTAGACCAGGGGCGGAATTAGGGCATTGTCCTAATTCCCACTGTGGTTTTTCTTACCTATACAGTTTAAGGGCTAACAGTATCAAGAAGTAAACAATGCCTAATATACACCTTGGGTGTATCCATGCAATACATATACAAATACGTTTTTCAATATTTTTCGTATTACTATAATCATCGATTGTTTAATAAAGCTGATATCAGCAAAATAAATATATTCTTTAACAACAATCAATAGGAATGGGATAAAAAAGATTATTTTCAAGCCGAAATAAGAAACGTAATTCCGGTTAAACAACAAATAATCATTTCGTGTGATTTAGTACTGCTACACGTGTTACACGCTCAATCTCTGACAAACATTCAAAAATTAGAGAATAATGAAAGCTTAATGTAGCATATTGAAACATTAACAACGGTTTATTAAACGAAATGAAGTGTAGTAATCTAAATTAATATGTAAATAACATTATTCACATTCGCACTTGTGAAAGAATATTACTAATTTAAATAACCTAGCACTAATAAAACGCAAAACAAGTTAATTGAACAGTTTATTTCTTTAATAATATTGTATACGGAACAAATTTTAATAAATCAACGTGAAAATTCTTTTTGTAAACAGAATGTAAAGAAAAAGGTAAAGAAAATATATGGATTGATTATTACGCTGAGCTAAAGGCAGAACACTTGTATTGATATAATGCATTTTCAGTATACACATGCTCGCTCTCAGTATGGTTAATGCGCTATTAGTAAATATTTAAGGAAATGGGTTTAACTAGATTTGTCCTGCTTAAATAAATCTAAATTACCATGCCTACCTACTGCACAATATATGTACACCTACAGTTATATCGGGTATTTCAAAATTGTATGTTTCTCTACGACAAAAACAAACAAAAAATATTAACGAACTTACCTTATATAAACCTCACATTCCAAAACTATCTTTGATGTAAACCTTAAACAGTTTACAAAATATCAGAGTTAGTACGTTAGTGCGTTACCCTAATATACAGTATTCGCCAGAATGTACAGTGCCGATACTTAGGGTGCTATGAAGTTCGGTATGACCGGATTGCGGCGGTGGTTCGCTTTTTCCTAATAATCACGACCGGATTGCGGCCAGCACCAAAATTTTACCCCTTGGTACATACGACCGGACTGCGGCTAATTACGGATAATCACCACTACGGCTAAGCACCGTAATCTTCTTATCTTTTACTAAGTATTTCTGCAATTTGCAAAAGATAGCCTGATTCTTATAAACACCTTTTAGATCCGTAAGTTTACCTGGCAGATATAAATATGTGGGTGAACAAAATTAGTAAATCACTTTTAATTTTCTCTTCAAGATGGAAGTGGTGTATAGTGAACGTGGAAATAAATTGATTTTACTAAATTCTTATAAATATAATAAAAAATGTTCAACGAAGAAAGGTGTGAAGTGGTGTTGTACGGTTAAAAATTATAACGCAAAAATTTATGTTGATGAAAGTGGACAGGTGCTACTAAATAATGAGGGAAGCCATAACCACGAAATTAGCAAAAATTTGAACAGAAATATTGTTTCAAATTCAATCAAACGGAAAGCCACAGAAGATCTGTCAGAAAGACCATCAAAATTAATTCATCAAGAAATAATTACACAACCATCTAATTCAGAAAATTTGAATATTTTAGACATTACATCAATTAGAAAAAGACTATACGACGCACGACGACAGGTAAGTGTATCGAAAATATTTGAGTTACATATCAATAAATAACTTTTTTTGTTTAAAAGGTACTGCCCCCAAACCACAAAACATAAGTGACACGCATGACGCTTTAGATGCAATCAACATAGAAACAAATCGAGGAGAGGAATTTGTACTTCTTAACGATAGACAAGAAAACTTAATAATATTTTCAACGCAAACGAATATTAAAGCTTTGTGTACTGTCAGTACAATATATATGGATGGAACTTTTAAATGTTGTCCTAAATACTTTTTACAGTTGTTCACAATTCACGGAATTATAAACGGCCACTATATTCCGTTAGTGTTTTGTTTATTGAAAGATAAAAAGTCATCTACCTATTTAAACGCTTTTAAAAAAACTTCTGAAAAATGTATAGAGATATTAGCTTCCGAATTTAAACCCACAACAATTTTTGCTGACTTTGAGGAAGCAATTCATACGGCAGCCAGAATTATGTGGCCTGATTCAAACATCAAAGGTTGTCGATTCCACCTAGCTCAATCTTGGTGGAGAAAAATTCAGAAATTGGGCATCTCTAACGAATGTAAAAACAAAGCTTCATGTGAAGGTATGTGCTATCGTTTTCGTTAACAATATAAAGTTTACCATTTTATATTTTGCAGGTTCTTGGCTGCGATGGATATTTGGTCTTCCCTTTCTTAATGCTGGTGAAGTTGGTGACGCGTTTTGCGAAGATCTCATGGCAGTGTTACCATCAGCTAATCCAAAATTCCAAAAATTTTCCGATTATCTAGTCGATTTTTATATATCAGACGACGCTAAATTTCCTCCACATATTTGGGCTACGCATACCGTGTCAAAAGAAATGACGACAAACGCGTGCGAATCATTTCATTCAAAATTTAATTCCAATTTTTATATGCAACATCTCAACATTTTTACATTTGTTAATGTTTTGAAAAATATTCAAATCGATACATATCGATACATGTAAAACTAAATAGTACTAACTTAAATAAATCTATTCATAACAGAAAGTATAGACAGAGGTTGGCTTATTTAGAAGAAACAATAAATTGCTACAAAGAAAAGAAAATTTCGAGGATGTGCTTTGTGCAAAGAGCATCCTACCATTTTGCTAATAATTAGATTTAAATAGACTTTTATATCGTATAATTTCAGTTTATGTCGTTGGTATCTGTATTCTGTATGTAATTATTGCATTAAAATATTAAATTAATTTGTTATACAAAGTTTGTGTTTTATTTAATATCCAATAGGTACCTGGGTCAGTATCGCCGCAGTCCGGTCGCTACCTTTTTAAAACCCTTTTGAGTCCCTTATTATAGAATTGACCTTCGCCGCAGTCCGGTCTTACCCATGAAGTTGCTTACATAATATGCATTTGTCATTATTTATATTAATTGTTATTAGTAGATATATCAGTGTAACGTTGCAGTTGAATTTGTATTAAAAATGGTTCTAACGACGACAGAAAAAGTAAAAGTGTGATATTAGCTGTTGTTGAGAAATTTCGTCGCACCGTTAGTGTATTGTGTCAACGTAAAAGTTCTTCAGGTCACCGAAAAACAGTGTGTACCAACAAAAACGCAGAACGTGTTTTTGGACCAGGTTGTGCATTCACCGCAAAGAAGCCTTGTAAGAACTGCATGCAAACTGAATATCAGTGAAATATCTACACGTCACCTGGTCAAATTAATTGCGGGTTATCCATACCGTATTCAAATTGGTGAACAACTAAACGTTGCAGACAAATGTACAAGGGAAATTTACTTGTTGCATATTGAGCTTAATTTACGAGGATCCCGAATTCTTGAAAAACGTATGGTTTTCAGATGAGGGTCACGTTCATCTTAACGGCTATATTAATCGGCAAACAACTCGATTCCTTGTATTTGAACGTCCTGATGTTATTGTAGAGAAACCACTGTACAGTGTCCGACTTACCATTTGGTGCGCGATTTTTGGTCATGGCATAATTGGTTCATATTTCGTTTGAAGACGATAATCAGAATCCACTTACTGTCAACCAAGACCGTTACAAAGAGACGATTATTGTACTTTTTTGGAGAAATTTAAAGAACTTTTGCCGTGCACAAATTCTATTGGTGCAAGATAATGGTTTCAACAAGATGGAGCCATACAGCTGCGCGCACCCTGAACTTACTCCGTCAACATTTCGATGATAAAGTAATTTCCCGGAGAAGTGATTTCGAATATCCTTGTCATTCACCAGTTCTGACGTCATCTGATGCATACATTTGGGATATGATGAAATACAAAATATTTCGCTCAGAAAATCCGCCAGGAAATATTGCAGAACTACGAGAAAGAATACAAACACTTTTCCGGCAGTTACATCAACTACTTTTTATAGATATATTTCGTGACTAACAAAATGAAGCTTGTTTGTGGCATAATGGTGAACATCTTGAAGATTAAATTTTAAAAAAATGAAAAAGTAAATATAATTTTTTAATTTTTATTTATTTAATTGAATCGGCCGATACTTGCTGGAAATCCATTATATGTAAATGGGATTTAAGTAAAACACTTACGAGGTTTGTCCGGAAAATACGTATAAAAGTTGAATAATAACTTTATTTTACAATTATTCAGGTATTACAATATGGTCTCCTTCAAAGTACTCCCCCTGAGACGAGATACACTTCTGCCAACGCCGTTTCCACTGTTGATAACATTGCTGAAAGTCTTCAGTTGTGATGCTGTTCAGTTGGCGTGTCGTTTCTGCCTTGATGGCTTCCACATCTCCCAAGTGCCGCCCCCGAAGCACCATTTTGCATTTCGGGAACATGAAGAAGTCACAAGGGGCTAAATCGGGTGAATAAGGCGGGTGATCTGTCACGGTGATTGAGCTTCGGGCCAAAAACTCACGCACAACGAGCGACGTGTGAGCGGGCGCATTGTCGTGATGAAGGATCCACCTGCCCCCTTGTGCCAAATCCGGTCGAACTCGGGCCACACGAGCTCTGAGACGTGTCAAAATTTCAACGTAAACATTTCCGTTCACTGTCTGGCCAGGAGGGACAAATTCCTTGTGAACAATGCCCCTACAATCAAAGAAAACAATCAACATTGTCTTCACATTGGACCTTGATTTTCGCGACTTTTTTGTTCTCGGTTCTCCTGCTAGCTTCCATTCCTTGCTTTGAGATTTGAGCTCCACATCGAATTCGTAAAACCACGACTCGTCTCCAGTGATGACTCGGTTGAGAAAGTCCCCTCTTTCCTCTGCTTCCAACCAATCCTCACAGCACTGAACCCTCTTTGCTTTCTGTTCAGGCGTCAAGAGCTTCGGTACGATTTTCGCACACAATTTCTTCATTTCAAGTTTTTGTGTCAGAATTTCGTGAACGATTGTTTTGCTGATTGACAGCTCGTCAGCAATCATTCTGACTGTCAATCTACGGTTTTTAAGCACACAAGCCCGAATTCGTTCAACATTTTCATCAGAACTCGATGTCGACGCGCGTCCTGGGCGAGGGTCATCTTTCACTTCTTCTCGGCCTTCCCGGAACCTTTTTAACCACTTGTTCACGGTTGGTTCCTTCAGAGAATTGTCTCCGTAAACTTGTTTCAAACACTCAAAAATCTCACGGCCATTCTTGCCTAGCTTTGCAAGAAACTTGATGTTGATGCGCTGTTCCTCAATCAGAGAGAGCTCCATGCCGACGGCAGGTGAAAAAGGGTAACTTTCAAGAAGCAGCCGCACAGTCCTACTTACACGCAGAGCGCTCTGACTCGAACTGAGCGTTGATGGGATTTGTTACAGCAGTAGTTCCCCCAGGCGGTGGCAGCAAACTGTAAAATAAAGTTATTTTTAAACTTTTATACGTATTTTCCGGACAAACCTCGTATATTAATTTCCAGTATATATATATACTGGAAATTAATATAAGTGTTTTACTTAAATCCCATTTACAAATATAATTTTTATTTTGGGTATTGTTTATTCTGGCGGATACTGTACTTGGCTTAACTAAAAGTTCCGTAATAATCCTGGATGTCAGCAACCAATAAAGCTTTTTTGATACGGTTTTTTTTCAAACTTCATATAGCGGGTGTATCAGTTATGTTATTCCAATGGCGTAGCTCCGTTATCTAATAAACTAGGGTGTTGGGTTTAATAATAGACAGTAATTTGAAATAGGACAATCATATTCAAAATGTATGTCAACGATTGGGTAAAATATGTTTTGCATTGAGGTCCCTGAAAAGAACATGCAGTCCGGATATATTAAAAACTTTTTATCACTCAAATTTCTGATCAGTTCTGCGATATGGCATAATGCATTGGCCTAATGCATAATGGCATAATGGCATAATTGGCATAATGGCATAATTGGCATAATTGGCATAATTGGCATAATTTGCATAATGGCATAATGGCATAATGGCATAATTGGCATAATGGCATAATGCATTGGCATAAGGCATTGGGGATGTTCGTCGTCGAGTCAACGAATACTTTTAATGCAAAAACGTGTGTTGCCTATAATTTTCGGCCTAAAGATAGCAGAGTCGTGCAGGGTATTGTTTGAGAAACATAAGCTTCTCACTTTCTATGACTTATACATACTTATTGTGCATAAGTGTTAGGCTAATTTTAATAAAGAGAAGGTAGATCATACATTTAACACGAGGCAGGATAATTATTTGTTACCACCGAAACATAATACTTTCTTTTACCAGAAGGGATTAGAGTTTAGAGGATGTATCCTATACAACAAATTACCAAAAGAAATAAAAGCAATTAACAATTTTTATTTATTTAAGAGAAGTGTCAATGTTTACTGCATGTTCATTGTTACACAATAAATGATTATTTGGCAACATTTCCATAAGATTCATACATAATATAATTGTAACTATTATATGTTATTTGACGTTTTCCAACATGTTATCGTGCTGTATCTATATTTCCTTGTAATTTGCTGTACCAAGCATGTCTTCGAAATAAAGTTATTATTATTAGTATTATAATAAAATCAAAATTTGAAATTTGGAGCATCTGATACACACCTAATGTTCTTTAAACTAAGCCTAATACTCATATTCTTTTGCTTCCGGTTTAACCGGAAACTACCCTAACTTTTTATTTTAAACAGCAAAATTTAAAACAGCATGTGATTTACTGAGAACATTTTTAAGTATGTCGTAAATTAAAATTTACTACTTAACCTACGAAGTCGTATATTTTGACAGTTTCATACATACAAATAAATAACAAATGTGATTGACATTATCAAATGTCATTTGGATTTACGTTTACGGAACAACAAACACATACTAATATATATCCGCCTTATTCTATCAAAATTTCAAAGTAACCTAGATTGACTTTTCAAATGAACACACGTTAGAGATTAAAGGGCTTCTAACATTGTGACAATCATATGATATACATAAAAAGAAAACAATATTAATATGAAATACTAATTATATTAAACATTTACGCTGTCTTCAGAATCAGAATCACTTTTATTGATTATAAATAGTAATATGTTTTGCCTTTCGAAGCCCAATGAATATCATTTTTAATAGTACTATGATAACTGGCATTATCTAAAACAATTGTGGAGGGTTCTTCTAAATTCATAAGAAGTTGATGTTCAAACCAGTAGAAGAAATTGTTCCTGTTCATGTCACCGTGGTAATCCAGATGCTGTCTATTTGTTGTAAATATTAATTCAGCTTCAGGAATAAATCCATTAGAATTACATGCATGTAATACAATGTATATACGAGATCGTATAACAAGATAAATACACTTTACGTACCAATATTATTCTGTAAGTAATAGATTGCACCTTTTACCACTCACTTTTGTAGCTTTGACTGTTTTTATTAACTCATTTTGTCAAGATTTGCAAATAGTTTCATCTTGGAAAACCTAGGTTTCATCGAAGAAAACAAATTCACATAAATGCTCATGTTTCATATGAACATGTTGTTGCAAGAACGTAACACGTTTTAATACAATATGTGGGAATTCCATTAATGTTTGTTTTAGATCATTCTTCTTGTAATGAAAACATATTCCGTGTAATATTTTCCAGAAAGATGTATTACCACCAGAAAAAAGTTCCTTTTCGTTGAGGGTATTCAAAGATGAAATCGTAATATGCTGTTTTGTAATTAATTGAAATATTTTATAAATTTAAGTACTAAATTACTTTAAACTTACTGTTTCTATACATGGTATAAACTGTGTTTCTAATTGCATATTGATTAAAATTTCTTCTATATATATATATATATATATATATATATATATATATATATATATATATACAATGTGTCTGGGAAAATGTGGGAAATCTCTCGGATTCAGATAGAACATTAAAAAATAAGATGACAAGTTACCATAATTTTTTTCCTAGCGGCCCTCCCTACGGAGATACGGCCTCCTAAAGGACGCCACTGGAAATCAATTTTTCTTGAATAACTTTTAAACTACTTATTATAATTTAATGAAAAATATGATAAACAGTAGTAAGGACCTCTTAAAATACTGCCCTTAAATTTAAATTAGCTTGTTTAGTTTACCAGGGGCGGACTAGGTTGTACATTTTAATGCTTACATTTTTAACACCCTGTATGATAAGGAGTTAAAAAATACAAATTTGGATACCTTGAACATTAAGCTAAAGAAAAGGTACTCTTGTTCATTGTCGATAAAATGAACCGTTTTCGAGGAAAAAAAAATAATTTATTTCTATTAAAAAGAACCATGTTTTTTATTTTTTTTTGTCTGCAAAAAAGTGTGATAAAAAGTCATTCCAGGAATAAAAAAGTTTTAGTTTAGGTTATTTAATACGACAAAATCACAAAGATTCTTAGAAATGCAGTTTTGTCCCAGAAAGGCACCTTAACAAAAATTATGTTTAGGAATGTACTCACTAAAGCTTGCAACGATTGAACCTAAATACGCTAATTAGAAATAATCAATTAAAAACTTCATAAGTGGGTTCAATATGGGCTCCGTGAACTCTGATACACTCGCGGGCACGACGAATAGAGGACTGCTGTACTCGCCACAACAACCCAGCATTGTTTCTTATCACATCACAATGAAATGTGATTCTCTGTAAAAGTTCCTCCCTAGTATCAACCGGAGAGGAATACACCAAGGTTTTGAGATGACCCCACAGGTGAAAATCCATTGGCGTTAGGTCGGGAGACCGTGGAGGCCAGGCAATGGGACCTCCTCTGCCTATCCAACGGTTTGGATAGACGTTATTCAGGTGGTCGCGTACAGCAACGCTAAAATGAGGTGGGGCCACATCATGCATAAAATACATGCTTTGGCGGGTTGCAAGTGGCAAATGCTCTATTCAATCCAGAAAAGCGTTCTGAAGGAACTGTAAATAAAGTTCACCATTCAATCGTGGCGGCAATACGCATGGTCCAATCAAAAAATTGCCAATTATTCCTGCCCAAACATTAATATTGGAACTGATGTTGATAATGATGAACGACAGTGGCATGAGGGTTTTCATCAGCCCATACATGCGAGTTATGTAAATTTACAATACCATTTTTGGTAAACTCTGCTTCATCGGTAAAAAGAATAGTGCTAATGAAGTTTGGGTTCGTTCGTTGCTGATCTAACAGCCAGTTTGCGAACTGGATTCTTCGAGGAAAATCTTCAGGAAGTAGTAGATGCACTTTTTGCAGATGGTAAGGGTAAAACAACTGTTCTTTAAGTACTTCATGAATTCTCGTTTTTGACGTATTAAGCTGCCCGGCTAATCTTCGAGTGCTTATTGAAGGAGTATCACCTACAGTATCCAAAATATTTTCCTCCAAATGCACCGTACGTACTGTTCTTCTCACACCAGCATCAGTACTTTTTTTCGCAAAACTTCCTAAAACATTAAAGAAAGTCAATAATGTTACCTTATTAAATGGAATCGCCCACCAGTCTCTCTTAGACGTTGGTCAAGTCGCTGAAATGTTTTCTGATTTGGAATATTGCGATTAGGATATCTTTCTTCATACAACCTTCTTGCTTCCAAAGCATTGCAAGATGCAAGACCGTACATAAGATGCATATCTGCATTGTATATATATTATATAGTAAATTCAATCAGTTGGCGATTTAAGGTCTGGCTTTACTTTAAAGTATATATATTTAAAACAACCCTACATGTTTCGGCAATGATGCCTTTATCAAGGATATAAAATATAAATTATATATTATATTATTATTATATTTATATTTTATATCCTTGATAAAGACATCATTGCCGAAACATGTAGGGTTGTTTTAAATATATTTACTTTAAAGTAAAGCCAGACCTTAAATCGCCAAGTGATTGAATTTACCATATCACACCAAGGTCACGAATTAATTATATATATATATATATATATATATATATATATATATATATATATAAGGTGTTTCAATAAGAGCGCAAGATTTCAGTGTTCAATAAAACATGGTTTTCTGTAGCAAAGTATTGAAATATTTATCGATTTAGAAAATATACATTTGGGAATTATGTATGAAACAAAATATCTTGTAAATGGCCGCCACGGCTTTGCTGGCATATGCGTACCCTTTTGACGAAATTTTCAATAACGTTATTGAATACATGTGGTGGTATTTCATTGATACAGCGTCTAATTTCGGCTTTCAATGCTTCGATGGTTGCAGGCTTATTGGCATAAACCTGTGACTTCAGATAACCCCACAGCCAGAAGTCTAAAGGCGTTAAATCGCAAGAGCGTGGAGGCCAATTCTGGTCACCAAATCGGGAAATGACACGACCAGGAGCAAACTCGTGCAAGATCGTCAATGTTTCACGGGCGGTATGACATGTGGCACCGTCCTGCTGAAACCACATGTCGTCAAGATCAATAGCTTCCAAATGAGGCACAAGAAACTGTGTTATCATAGCACGATAACGTTCGCCATTCACCGTTACTGCATTACCTTCTTCGTTTTCGAAGAAAAACGGTCCAATTATTCCTCCAGATCATAATGCACACCATACAGTGACCCGTTGTGGATGCATTGCTTTCTGATGAATCATTCGTGGATTTTCTAAGCCCCAAATGCGACAGTTTTGCCTATTAACGAAGCCATCGAGGTGAAAATGGGCCTCATCACTGAAAATGATTTTGTTTGCAAAATCAGCAGGTTGCTCAAGGATCCAATTGGTGAATTCTCTTCGCTGTTCATGGTCTACTGGCAGAAGTTGTTGAGTCAGTTGGATTTTGTAGGCATGCAGCTGTAAATCTTTAGTGAGAATTCGCTGAAGAGTGCCTGTTGAAATGTCCAATTCTTGTGCCCGATGGCGAATTGACGTCTCTGGCCTTTCTGTCACACTCTCGCGAACTGCCGTGATGTTTTGTTCTGAACGACCTCTACGAGCTCGTATCGTGTGTTTCACATTACTAACCCAACCGGTACTTTCGAATTTTTCGATTATTCGTTTAACCGTAGATGAATTAGGCACATTATTTCGACCGAACATTGGACGCACTTTACGAATAGTGGCAATTAAACTTTCACCATTTTCATAATAATTTTTGACAATCAGGACGCGTTGTTCTACCGTGTAATGCTCCATGTTTATTAACTCCCATCTGTCAACTTTCGATCTGCCATGTCATAATCATGTGACATTATGACTGTCAAACATGGCGCGCAATTCAAATCTTGCGCTCTTATTGAAACACCCATTATATGTATTCTTTAAAATTGTGGTGGTACTAATAGAACAAAATAATTCGTCGGTAAAGAGAATTGCTGATGAATTAAAGATGGAAGCCCATATTGTCGCCCGTATATTTACCTGCAACAAGGTTGCACTCAAATAAAGAAAAATCCTTTTCTCGTTACTACGTGAACATTGGACCGCGATTTTTTGTACGAAGGCATTATTCATATGTACCTTTTACCCTTTTTTTCTTCGTCGCTATACAAAACTAAGATAATATACCGTATGTAACTAGGGTGAGAGATCAGCGGGGAAGTAAACAATACCCCACCAGTACACTAGATAAGAGAGAAGGGACGGTTATAGCGCCAGGCGTGTCTGTGCTCAGTCTGATCAGATACGTTGACGATAGATGTGCAGAGTAATTATACGTAGAACATCGATTGTAATGGCAAAGTATACACAACCAGAAAAAAAATTATTTAACTCATATATTTATACTTTATCAAGCCATAGAATTGCGTTTTTATTTTGCTACGTTAGCAAACTTTTTATTTTTTTCGATGTAGCGGTTGTGCATCAGTACTTTTTCACCTGAAATCCATATTACAGGTTTATGCAATTTACTAATAGGTACACAGAATTTTTTATTTTCTTTGATGGAATTATGCGTCCATTTCCTCAGAATATTTTTAATTTTCTCTTCAAGTGCAGCATTTTATTTAATTACGTTAAAATAGTTTTAATTTTTTTTCATTTGTTTATATTTTTCTTGGTGTAGCGTTTGTACATCACCGGAATTTAATTATGTATGCAATCACAGGTTTGTGCTATTTATAAATACACAGATTTCTCTTTCGTTTTGGTGGAATTGCGTTTGTTTTCTCTGAATATTTTTATTTGTTTTTATTGTACAGGATTTGTGCATTTTTACCATTATTATCTGCGGTGCAAGACCTCTCATCTCTGAAATACGTTGCGTATACACATACGCAATACGTAAGCGTATACCGCACCTAATCCTGACGTATCATTGCTTATCCAATCATACGTATTGCTATGAACTTTTCCCTACAAATATTTTGAAAAGTTTAATTATTTATGAGTGAATTATTGTTTTGAATATTTGTATTTGACTAGCGCAGTTGGAGCAAGCCGTTTGCATTGATGTGGACGATTTTTAGAACTGTATTTTTTTATACGGAGCCTGCGTGCTTCATGTAGACTAAACAGACACAAATATGCAGTGTAGTAAGAAAGGTGTGCTTATTTAAAGATAAATCTTTATCTTTGTTTTAGTAATTTCGGTTCTTGTTTTTGATTTAATTGTGGATTGTGCTTGAGTATATCATTATCGATTTATTTACGAGTTTGTGAATCTCGTAATTGATTATTAATACTTTCTTACACACCGTGTCTCGAGTAGATGAATATATTTTTTACGTAAGTAATATATTATTAAAAGATATCTTATTATATTTAAAATACTGTATTTACTAATTGTATTATTATTATCGTATTGATTTAATCTTAGTTATTTGATATAAATGACAAAGAAGGTTTTTTAAAATTTCTAATATAAAAAAACATTTCTGTAACCGTAAAATTTTAGTACGCTGCTTGGGATATCAAGGGCATATTTTTTCATGTGGTTGCACATGTGTTAGAGTTTGTTTCGGTCTGTCAATTCAGTTTATTTTGTTTCTTCTGGGAGAAATTAAAAAGCATCTTTGTAATTTATTAGTTTTAATTTTGATCGGAAGTCACAAAGGAAGTTTTAATCGCATGCAGCTGTCAATTCCATGCGATATTTTTACCTTAATAATATTGTTAAATGAGGCAATATTAATCTTTATACTTTATAAAGATTTTTTTTATTATTTTTTTTATTTTTGTATTAGAGTTTCATTTAAATTTTATTGTGTGTATTATTATTAAACCTTATTTCAAGAAGTTTACAAGTAACTTAAAGGAATATAATTATAACATTTGTCAATACTCTTTTACTGGCGCATTATAAATTTTGTAGAAGAGACTACCACTTTTCCGATTGGAACCCTGAGAGGAAAGCAGTCCCATTTTTTAAAATTAAACCGACTGAGTATCCTAGCTGGATAGATTTGTCGTGAATTGTGTATAAGCAAATTTCAAAATCACAATTCATAGCAGTATGTATATACCACACCTACCCCTGACGTATCATTGCTTATCTAATTATTCGTATGTGTATACCACACCTACATGTGATCTATCCTTATGCTGACTTATGCTTATCCAATCAAATGCTATACTATACATTCAATAAACACATCGGAGAAGTAAACCGGCGCGGTATATAAGTTTATAAATTTGTAGTGTAGGAGAGCATTTATTTATTTCGAACGAAATGTGACATAAATACAGAAAATAATATATCTAAGATGTCTTCGAAGTAGGATTATTTCCATTGATCTACCCTGAAAACGTGGGTCTCCTGCAGGCAGATGACAACGAAGTAGTACTTGTAGATTTAGCAGGAATGTTGCTCTGTATATCACAATATCACATTGACAGAAATACTTTTTGTGTGTTATTTCTTAAGATTAGCTTGGAGTGTATAATGATGTTTTTCTAGATCATAGAATCAAAGAAGTTGAAAGAAGTATTTATTATCATTTTAGAGAGATTGTATAAATAATTGTTATCAAAACCTTTTTTTTAAATGCATTAATATAAAAGCTGCAGTTGTGGATAATACACAAATGGAAATTAATAATTATGTGATTTGTTGTTTATGATAACATACGACGTAATATAGGCCTCTGGTTCTAAAAAGGTCGTCTTAAAGAACGTGTTATTATTTAATCAGACTTTTGCTTTTATCATTACTATTATTGCACAAACCAGAATTTAATACCTAACTACACATTTAATTTGTCTTATCATTAAGAAACACAATTTATTTTCAGTTAAAATTAAATTCCATTTGAATGAAAACTTTATATCAATTATTTACTTTTCTAAAAATACAGATTTTTCCACGTGTCATAAAAAAAGTTCAGAAAGGCATCTGGAAAATTACATTTTATATAGGTTAAGCCGTGGGTGGTTAACATAAATTGGTGGCAAGGTTAGATTTCGTTATTTTGAAAATAAAAATATCTATTGATAAAATTTTCTGTGTTAGTTCCTTTGCCAAGTTTATAAACATAGACTATATCTGCTTTTTACGCTTAAATGTAATTTGCAGAATATGTATGAATATGTATGTATTATTTTTAATTAAAAAAATAGTTCCATAAAATATATGGTGATTAATTATTCCTGTATCTAACCTCGATCACTATTAGCAGAAAGCCGACTCGGGCAATTGATGATTCCACAGCTAATAGCTGCCCCCATTTCACAACTCACGATCCGTGAGTTTCGAACAATTTGATACGTGTGGCAACCTGCATAAGTGGCACATACTTACATAAGCAGTTAATATGTATCTTTCAATGCACAACAGAACGAATGTAATAAACGGTTTGGTAACTGGCAGCAACTACTGCTGAAACAAAAGTAATGCTGACAAGCGAATTGCGTATCGAATTTTGAATAAAAATAATTTGCAAAGAACAAAACTCAAAGCTATGTATTTTCTGTGAAACATTGAAAGTGTAAAATATTACTATGAACAACTAAAATTTGTTTAAGGTGTTAAATTAGTTCTTTTAGACGTTAAAACGTCTTAAAAATAGAAAATGTCCGTTCTACATCACAACTGACGATGGTTGCGTGATTAAAATGTTGCAAAAGTGCATCATACTTCGAACGTATAGATTTTTCAATCAGCTCTGTGCGGAATTGATATAATTAATATATTCAAATCTGGATGTCTGCTAAATATGGCATCAACTTTTTGTCTCAGCTTTGAGAAATATCTTTTCAAATGATGAAACCAACTTATCAACATTTGGAAAATAATAATGTATTCACATACTCTGTATAGTGGATGTGCTGCACAGGTAACGTGTAGTATATTGGGATAAAATTGCTTTAATAACTTCCCTGTTTTTAACATATAAGCTGCCGCATTAGTTAAAAATAATAGCATCTTGTCTTTATAGTTGTTATCCGATGACAGAATATTATGAATATACTGATCAATTACTTCTGCAACTGTTTCACCATTTACGACCGGCAATATTTTAGTTGCAATTAAGTATGGTTGGTATGAAGTTGTCAGATGAAGAATACCAACTACATTTAACACATATCGTCCCATTACATCCGTTGTTTCGTCTGCACTTACCCAAAGATAATGACCAGATAGGTTGGTTCGTATTTTTTCAATGATTCTCAAATAACATTTTGGTAAGTGGTATTTACGTAAAGTAGATTCATCTGGTATATGACGATCAGTATATTTTGTAAGAAGCCTCTTGAGGATTGGATTGTTAAGCTTTTAGAATGGGATATTGACCGCCATGAAAGCTTCATACAGTTCTTCGTTAAAAGTGTCAGGTGCAGATGGTCATATGTTATCTTGATGAGTTTTCGAAGAAACATGTCTCTGCACATTACACTTTAATTAACAGGCACTGCAATATATCTCCGTATCATTACGAATATGCAACCAATCTGTATGGCGTCTAATTCATCCTACCATGGGTGCCCTACAAGAATTCTCCATAGTTAATGAAAATAAAAAGAAATACTAAGAACAGAAAGAAATGGACTAAAAACAAGAAACGATAACTACTCCAAAATAAGGTAGTAAATTAAACTTAATATTTATAAAATATTATAGGATAAATATACAATATAACCATATAAAACGGATTTTTGAAATACTAAACGTTGTAATCAAATAACACTGAAAGAAAGGAAACCAGAAATAATCCCTTATAGTTATAGAAGAGAATAGAAAATATACTATCTCAAGAACAATAAATACATATATGTATATGCATGTATAACAGCATGTAAACACGAGAATACACTTTGGAAATTAGCGGATATAATTTTTGAAGCGATTATTTCAACGAAGTCATCGAAATAATATATAAATGTATATTCCGTCTTACACGCCACTGTTAAATTAAATTTATGACTGAATACACACAATGTACTATTCATGACGACTGAAATCAGTTGAAATAACAACACCTGCTCGACGAATACAATCGAGCAAGCAAATAGTGGGGCTGTAACATGCATACTATACCTGATACCACCACAACGTTTTGTCGGGGCAATAGATCGTTCAATCTCTTCAATCAGCTCTCTGATTAGTAGAAAGCACATTTGTACAGGTGAAAATCCCTCGTATAAATGTGCTTTCTAATATTCAGAGAGCGGACTGAAAAGACTAGTGCTACCGAAACTTTATTTATGAATCTTGAACTACTATACTTTTATCATGTTCTATATAGTGCAATAATCTTATTCCAAAGTTGTTCGCTTTGTTCAAAAACATGACGGAAATCATTCTTTGAGAGCTTCTTCGAAATCGTTTCAAATTGCCGTCCTTTTTGCTTCAGGATAAAGACGGAAATCACATGGAACTATATCAGGATTACACGGAGGATGTGATACACATTTAGATTTTTATTTTTAAAAATTATGTTACAGGAATAGCAACGTGCGAGCGATCGCTATCGCGAGGAATATGAGGATATATATACTAATATGAGGATATGATCCATTAGCTGACGCAAAATAATTGGCGATAACTCTAGTAATTGTCAATCTGCAAAGTAAAAGAAGCTTACTTCGATAATATTTTATGCTTTTAGCATTTTGTAACTCATCGCACGGGACCATAATAAAGTCAAGTCCTCATATACAGTACATAGTAACTGAATTAGTACCATTTTGAGATTTTGGATTTTGTTCTAATTTTATTTTCAAATAAAACAAAAACAGGCATTATATTGATCATTTGATATCGCTTATGAAATACGTCTTATGAAATTCACCTTTCGCCTCGATTACAACTTTAACTCGGTCCGGTATAGTGTTAAAAATTCCTGCAACTTTTGCATTTTATTTCTATTTTGAGGTTAATTTTACTAAATTGTAGTTACTGTTCAGTTGAATGATGGTTATTAAAAATATCAAAGCATGAATCTATTACTTTTAAAGTGAGTAAATAGGTACTTACTTGTGTAATAATGCTCATAAATTTTATAATTTCCTCTTTATTTTTATTAATTTTTTTTTGCGGAAATTCGACATAGTGTCATTGAGATACCGTTTTTTGTTGTATGGAGCCATTTTTCGAATAATAATCTTTTTTTCCGGACACATTCGGCTATCTAAAAATTTGAAAATGCAATGGTATGGTGGTAAACGCAAAATTGTATGTCCTGCTTCTTTGGCTCTGTTATCCACATAATAATCCTTTAAATATTCTTTTGTCTTCATCACCTCTATTAATTGTTTTTTTGTATAATGATCCTCAAAATATAAATAATTTGCTTCAAAAAATTTTTTAATATCTTTCTTATTATTACATTTTGTAGGAACTTTGGTTTGCTGTCGAGAATGATGCGGAGAATGATGAACTTTTGGTAAATTTGGCAGCAAAGTGTCACAAAACCATTCTTCAAATAAAGATGAGGTCATATCTTCATGGTAACCTAAACTTGAGGATTTGAGGAACATTGTTAGCAGATAATAGCGGCTGATCCATCCTTTTTTTGACCCAGCATGAGGAATGATTATTCTCTTCCCACTCGAAACCGGCGCGTCCAACTGACACATACTTGAACTATTCACCCAATCTTTGCAAATTGTGTCATGGGTGTCATACCACGTCTCGTCTAAATAACATATGAATCGTCCTTCCTGTCTATACCTTCTAATTGCCGTCGGGCTTTCCATAATTGTGCGACGTTTGTCTATAGTGCCAATCTTAAAACCAACTTTCTTTAGCGTCCGCCATAAGGTTGCTTTAGAACACTAAATATTTATAGGCTCGTCACTGATTCTTTTATGAAAGCAGTCAAGTGTAGATACAATATTTCCTCTGTAGATGGAGTATACTTGCTGCCTAATAGTATTAATTTCATACTCTTCAATTTTCTCGGTGCTCCTTTGTCACTTCTTTGCTTTCGAGGCCCTGCGTTATTCTTAATTATTTTATATATTGTTCCAAAAGGCACCTTGGTTAATTGTGACGTTCGTTGAATGTTCTGGGTTTGTAGTTCGTTATTTTCTTCCATCAGGGTATGATAGACATTGAAAATTATCTGTTTTGCACCTTCTGATATATGCTTTCTCTGTCGTGCTCCAACAGTATTATCACTATCCACATCATAATAACTAACACTTTCAGCAAAAGGTCGCCACATGTTCATTAAGTAAAGAGAGAAAAATCAAATACGTATACAGCAGTAAAGATTAACAAATAAATGATAAATAGACTCAATATTAGATGTAATATATACCAACTCTCTTAACTATATTTACTTAAATTTTGTTTAATAAATATAAGCACTTATTTCATCTAAATTGTAATTTAATGACTATTTAACTATACATAATAACTATATATTCAAATTAACAACTGTTGGTACTTATATTATTATTACTTATATTATTATTATTTATAATTTTATTTAATCTAAATTGCAGTAATTACAATTTACTTAAATTTTGTCATTACGGGCCTCAGCAGTTTGTTTGCGTAAAAGATAATCGTATTGAGCGGCCAGGTAGTTATTGCCGCAGGTGGTGAAATAAAAGCATTAGAGCCGTTGAAAGTTATATTCTTATAATTTGAAATAAACTATACCTGAATACCATTTACATTATCGTTAACTGATCGCACTCTTGCACCAGGGGATGCTATAAAGAATATATTTTCTATTTAGTCAAATTAAAATAAGTGGAAATGAATTATACCCAGAAAAGTGTATTCAAAACTGACTTAAAAACAATGAAACACTGCCTCTTTTTCGTTGAATCTATTAATATTTTAAATAGTTCAAATATTTCTAGATTCCTACCTTCACTGAAATATTTTATAACCATTTGCTTTTAATCTTTCTAATTACGCATGATGTAATTTATAGGTGAAACTATTTAGCTTGTACATGTAACGTATATATGAATATAATAAAACCCGCGTTAAAACAATTACCATACTTGAATAATGAGGTATATCGTAGGCATCTGCACATATTTTTCCTATGAACGTGCAATCGTTTATCCTAAAATATTTGAAGTTGCTTCATTGCTTAATGCATTTAAGTACTTTCACGCGAGGTTTTGTTATTATCAACTTACAAACAAGAACAGGCCACATTACTACAAGTATCAAGCGGTAATTTGCGAGCAATGTCTTGTCGTGTAAACATATTACGCCGTCTTGCTGAAGGAGAATTGCCCGCAGCTATAATAAAATTATTGTAGAAATTAGGAAGCTGACATTTTGCTTTCCAACTTGACTTTAAGAAATTTATTAAATTAATTGCAAATTTGCACGACCTTATATAATTTGTATTTCGATTAATTTCGTAATCAAAATACGTATGCCAAACACTTATTCTCGGTTTATATAAATTGATAGATTTCATTTATTAGCTCGTAATGTCTTGAAAAAGGAGAACGATTGATAAATAATTTATACAATACAATAAAAGTAGGTCGCGATACCTACTTTATTATTGTGCACAATGTATTTGATTCAAAAGGAATTAAATTTATTTCTTATTGAATTGATTAACGAACGCTATGGGAAAACCGTATTGGTCAATATACAGTGAAGCGCCAATGTGTGGAACCATGTAAATATCCGTCAAATTAAAAAAGATATTGTATTAAAATTTTAGACACGGAAATTAGGGATGAAGAGCCCATCATTATAAAGTATTTTCTAAATATACAGAGTGTTCAAAAACGAATGAAACGCTGAATTTTATTATTTTTGTATCTTATCATTTCCACTAGTAGGAATAATGTGTCTAATTTTAGAGCTCGCTCAGTGCCCATTTTACAAAATATATATGGAAACGAAGGAATATTTGGAGCACCACAAGGATTACTGTTGTACGACGAATGACAAGTTGGATTAGTTTTTATGTGTAGTAAGGAGGCAATATAAACATTTCTAAATATTATTTTAGTGTGTTTAGTATGTATTTACTGTGTTTACTAGGCGTGTATGCATTTACTTCAAGATTCTCATGGAATTGCACAAATTACACAGGCCTGCATTTTTCAACACTTTGAAAGTTGATTTAAAAATTTTAACTGTTTTCTAGTAATTGGGTAGCGCTGATTTCAAATCTGCTTTTATTTTTTTTGTATAACGTAAGATTATTTTTCAAACCAATAAAATCAAAAAATATAGAAAAAACACGATTTATTTCATTTGTAATCTAGTTTTATATTATATTAAAAAAAATACAAAAATAGAAACATAGAACATATTGAACATAGAAACTATTAGAAATAGTTATTTATTCTTTATGCTTCTTAAAAAAACGTTGTCGTTTTTCATAAAAGCTTCGTTTGGTTGTTTTTCTGTCATATTCAGCTAAAGGAAGATCTCTTCTCAATGTCCAACAGTAATCGGCCATCATTTTTGTATCCCAGCGCCCTTGGTATCTTTTTCCATCTCTTTAATATCCTGGTGAAATCTTTCTCCTTGCTCTTCACTCACGTTCCCAAGGTTTTCTGGGAAATAGTCCAAATGGGAATGTAAAAAATGAGTTTTTATGCTCATATTGCAACCAAGAATCCTGAATTTTTCCAGCAAATTTTCAACGATCTCAACATAGTTTGTGTCTTTATAATTCCCTAGAAATTTATGTGCAACTTCGTTAAAAGCATGCCATTCATGTTTTTCCTTATCTTCCATCACATTTTCAAATTCTTGATCTTTCACCAAGCTCCTAATCTGCGGGCCTACAAAGATTCTCTCCTTTAATTTTGCCTCTGACAGAGTCGGAAATGTTTTACACAAATATTTAAAAGAATTTCCTTCTTTGTTTAATGCCTTAACAAATTGTTTCAAAAGTCCAAGTTTTATGTGAAGCGGTGGAAGTAACACTTTTTGAGGGTCAATAAGACTTTCGCGAATTACATTTTTGGTTCCAGGTGTTAAAGTCACCCTTTGTGGCCAGTCTCTTTTTATCCAATGCTGTTCTCGATTTCGCACTCGCACAGGAAACATGGAAATTTAGTATGTCCAGACTGCTGACCCAAGAGAAGGCCTAAAATTTTTAAATCTCCACACACTTCCCAGTTGTGATTTTCATATTGTATTCTTAAAAGTAATTCCTGTAAATTTTCATAGTTTTCCTTTAAATAAACAGAATGGCCGACCGGAACAGAAGCAAAAACATTACCCTTATGTAAAAGAACAGCTTCAAGGCTCCTTCTTGAAGAGTCGATGAAAAGTCTCCAGTCAGAAGGTGTGTACTCAGGAGCTCCGAGGAAAGTAAGTAGATCAGCAATTGCTTGGCAGTACACGAGTGGTCCGTTTTGTGCAAAATATTTTAGAAATCCAGCCTCACGATTTCTATACCAAGAGAAGGTAGTTTCTGGGGCAAGCAAATTTTTTTGTTTCAAACTAGACCCCAGTACTTAAGAAAGATCTTTTGAAAGTCCCAAATCTCTTACTAAATCATTCAGTTCGGCTTGTGAAAATAGCTGAGGTTGGTTTTGACCTCAGGTTGATGGTTCAAAATCACTATCCATCTGTACGGAGCCGGAAGTTGAAGAGGTTTCAATATCTTCTTGTAGTACTTTGGGGGGTATAGGTATTGGTACATGATCACTGTGAGGAACTGGTCTGATAGCTGATTTAATATTATTTGGGTACAAAATATGTTCCAAAGTTTTTCTATTATGCCCCTTAATATCACAAAGACAAAAGTAGCAATCTTCATGATGATTTTGCCGTTCTCTCCAAACCATCGGTATTCCAAAAGGAAGGCTTTTCTATTCCCTTTGGTCCAATGTCTTAAACCTTCTTCACATATCTTACAAACAACGTGCGGTGCCCAATCTTTATCTTGATCTCCTAATTTGATTTTGAAATAAGCATAATATGCATTTTTCACAAATTCACCAATTGGTCTCTTAAACTTTTTCATGACGAAATATCCACAAATATAACAGAAATCATCTGGTTTGTTTTTGCAACACCGGCTAGACATATTTTTAAGCAATGTTTATTTATCAAATACCACGCACAACACTAAAGACAAATTAATTTTGCTTGTTTACTGATCGACACTCAGAGCTATAATGAAGTAAATGACATTAAAATATACATTTTGTTTGGAGTGATAAACTTGAAATCCTTCTTCGCAGTACTAATAAAGTGAAAGCATAATAAATAGGATTTAGCTGGTAAAAATTCCCGGAAATTTTGTTCAAAATTAATACATGTAATAAAAGATTTACATCAGGTAATGAGAGCCTATTTAACAAATTTCTTTAAAACCACAACAGAAAATCATTTTTGGGTTAATACCTAGAATTTGAAGTAGTACATTCATTTTAAAATGTATTCAAACGCCTATTATAAGATTGTTTTTATATTTTTTTCTTTTTCTTTTGTGCAAAAAAAAATCTGTGGGTGGTAGAGACCAACTGTATTTTAATTAGTTATTGCTATATAAAAACTGAGCTTAACAAACAAAAATCACGTCATCACAAATTTTATGCAGGCCTGTGTTATTTATTCATAATTTCAAACGAAATCCATACTAGATATTCTGTTTAAAAAAAACGTATGCGATTAAAACCATTTAGATTACAGACGGACTAGTTTTAGGGAAATGCATTCGATCATAACATCTTCCTCTGAACGGAAATAATTTAGTGTTTTCTTAGAGGAACACATACATACATAATCGTTTCTTGTGATTTAGCTAGTGTCATGACATATCTAATAAATTTATCTTTTTCTGAGGGAATCTTAAAAAATCAGTCCTTGTGCCAATTTATAAAAGAGAAGATGCGTGTAATACTGGATACTATCGTCCTGCGGCATTAATATCTACCATCTCTAAAATACTATAATATTACACTTGAGAATGTCTTAACAAGGTACGAAGTAGTTACACAATCACAGCATTTGTTTGTTCAAGTTTCTTCGCTGGAGCTCTTTATTTTTGTTAATATTAATTTGAATATGTATTAAAAGATTTCAAATTTACATTTACTGCATTTTGTACGGCATTATTTACTTATTATTATTATTCTTTTGTTTTATATTACGCTTCTAATTAGTATTTTGTCAGATATTTTTATCCTTTTCTAATTAACAAATTTAGTACAAAAAACACACTTGGCTATTTCACAATTTTTTATTAGATATATTTCTAACATATGTTTCGGCTGTTATGCCATTGTCAAAGAGGATCTTAAAACTAACTTACAATACGTGCCCTTGTAACTTTTATACCTATTTTTTAGTGCTGGGGTGATGGTTAAGACATATTTACAATCGTGTCTATTATGGGGGTGTTAATAAATTCTAACTGTGTATTTGTAATTATTATATTTTGTTTTTGTACTTTTTTAATTTCTAGTATTTCTAATAAGTCTAGTCTTCTACTTTTTATTACGTTATGTAACACGGTATTATATAAATAAAATTAAAAACTTTATAAATACTAATTTTCAACAAATAAATATGTATTTCGTAATTTTATAGATCACCACCCGTTCGTTTTCCAATTATATAAATAAAATTAAATATTTTAGAAATACAACCTTTCGCCAGTACTGCAGTGAGTGGTAAGCGTGTCCGTTCTCTATTTATAATGAATACTGCAATTTCAAATATTTATACCGACCTTTGCGCAAAACTCAACTTATCTATTATGGCAGTGTTAAGTTATACTGCAATATATTCCAAATTTTATTTAAAATTAGGCACTGTAGAACGTTTAACTAGAGATATCTAGGGTTATTCGATGATATAATTGGGTTAGTGTATAGTAGAACTGGCCCTTAAAAATTTAAAATTGTATTAAAATATATTTGATGTAACTAAATTGTTTATTTTTTTAAAACAAATATACATTTTTTATAAGATAATGTTTATAAAACTGTCATAACAGTGAATATGTAATTACAGTTATACAAAGTAGATACTCTGGTCTATTGTATGATTTCAATTCCAGTAATAATGCTTTTACAACTAACTTGAAATTGTTTGGTTTTGCCATTCATTAAAATGATTAAAGAACTACATAATCTTATATGTTGACATAAATGTTGTAAATTCTTGATAGTTCATTTTATTTTTCATGTGGTGTTA
The DNA here is from genome assembly GCA_935421215.2 of Melolontha melolontha. Lineage (NCBI taxonomy): Eukaryota > Metazoa > Arthropoda > Insecta > Coleoptera > Scarabaeidae > Melolontha > Melolontha melolontha. The sequence goes on along the minus strand of OW285235.1, from coordinate 201,113,826 downwards.
TAGTTTAATTTGATTTGCTGTTTACGCAAATTTGTTCAATTTATAGTAATTTTAATATATCTTAAGATGTAATTCGATTATATATGTTCATATAACTTACAAATTCGACCGACTGTCAAATATATTTGGGCCGGAAACGAAGTTATAGTTCCATATTCATTTTGCAATTTACAGTATTTAATATGACGCCGAAGTACTGATTTGAATCATACAATGTTTATTGACGAGTGTACTTAGGTATGATCATTTAAATAAAAAACCGTTATAATTCGAAATGTAAGTACATACTACCACTTCTTTTATTTCTTCTTTTGTTGTGGCGATTAAAAGAATAGTCGAATTTGTGGAACAAAAAGTTAACCTGAATATTACAATGTTTAAATTTTATCACAAAGTTTAGTAGTTTGTGGCTTTAAAATTGTCATTAAATAATTGTTGTTTGTCAATAGTGGTTGAATTAAATTAAACTGAAAGAATACAGATATTAATCATGATCAGTTTTGATGATAGGACAAGAACTGATCAGGAAGTATCTACTCTTTTTAATACTATACATCTCAATCGGTAGCCAATTTCGCTTTCTGTTGTTACCAACATTTTAAGAAGATACAGCGTAAATGGCGGTGTTTGCATTTTGCAAAGAATTTGTCCTACAAATTTTGCTACACATGATATTAAAGCGCAAGATGTAGAGGAAAATACCCATTTATCTACAAACGAGCTGCCCCAAAGGCATGATAAAATTCACCTCGTTCAAGAACTCTCTGATGATGATTTCGAAGCCAAGAGCTTTGTTAATCAATGATGAACATTTGTATCGTGATAATAATTTTGTAAATAATATAGTATTTTCGGATGAGGCAACCTTTTATTTGAGCGATACTATTCATAGACATAACTGTCGGTATTGAGCACAGATTAATCCTCACAAGAGGCGCATACGCAACAACCTAGAAAGCTTAACGCTTGGGCTGGTATTTGTAGAAATACAATAAAGGCCATTTTTTATAAAAGAAACTCTAAACGATCAAAGATATTTAGAACTTTTAAATAACCAGATAATTCCTGCAATATAGGAAAATGGCCAACTTTCACGAAACATCTACTTGCAGCAGGATAAAGCACCTCCTCACTATTCAGTTATTGTTCAAGATCGATTAGATCAAACTTTTGCCCACCGATGGATTGGAAGGAGAAGCGAAATTGAATGACACGTTCTCCTGATCTCAACTCACTAGATTACTTCTTATGGGGCTATCTAAAACGAAAAATTGTACCTTACCTGACCTAGAAATTTGCATGGTTTGGCTAAAGGACTTAATGAATAGATACGAAGCATTTCACCAGACATCATAGTGAGGGTTACCAGAGAATTTACAGAGAGATTGGATACATTTTCTTATATTTATATTTTTTACATTAATAAATACTGTAATTAAAAAATACTATCTGTAACTAGTACTTTATTGTTTTTCTCTAAATACTTTTACTTCATCAAAATAACCATTTTTAATCTTCCCACATAAAATTTTTATTGACTTCTTATTATTTTATTGCTATCAATTGTTATGCTCCGCATATAAAAATATTTTAAGTTATTTTTAAATAATATACTTCTTTTAAAAAAGGTATATAACCCCTTACCACAATTATTAGTCGTATCCTAAATACGTATTTCGACAACTAAGTTGTCATCATCAGTAGGTAAAAACTACTAATTAAAAGTCGCACATGGGGCACAGTAAAGTAAGAAAAACGCTTCCGCACAACTACTATACACTGCATCCCCGTAAAGACTAAATTTAACATGCCAATCTAAAACTACGAGACAAACACTTGCCTCTTAAGGAAATGGTCTAAAACATGTGTTAAATTGTCGAACAAAGGAACGGCAGACATTCATCTCTAAGAGAAGGGGCCACTAAATTCGATTTTTAAAAACTACGATGACCCACTATTAAATTTAAATGAAACACCTTATATTTTCACAATCGTATATTTAACACAATAGTATATTTAACTATATGTATATTTCATGTGTATTGCACACATCAGTAGTTATTATTTAAACATATTATCTCGACTATGCATGTGCTCGAGATAATACGTTTAAATAATAACTACTGATGTGTGCAATACACATGAAATATACATATAGTTAAATATACAGTACAATCCCGATTATCCGAATCGCGATTTTCCGAAATTCGGTTTAACCGAAACAAACTATTTAAAAACAAAAATCCCGATTAACCGAAAAGATCCGCATTATACGAAACGCGTCTGGGATTCACCTACACTGCTAGGTGGTTCCCCTCGGGGTTTCACGGTAATACGACGGTCTAAAATGCGAATTGTTTTGGTTAGCCGACAGAGTGTTACAAGTATATATGTATTAACGTCTGTTATTATCGCAAAAAGAGTAGTTTTATTCTCAAATATTTTACAAAATGCAGTGTCAGAGCAATAAACGTAAACGCGTTGTTAGCAGCTTGCAGGAAAAACTTAAAGCGGTTCGACGATTAGATAATAGTGAATTGCTTAAAAATAAAGCAAAGGATTTAGGCGTAGGCGTAAGTACGGTTGCAGAATGGAGAAAAAATCGCGAAAAACTTGAAAAATGGTGTAGTGTTTTGTCATCGCCGACCCCGGCACGAAAAAGTATGAAAAGAGGTGAATACGAAAAAGTGGATGATTCTTTATTTTTATGGTTTACACAGAATCGAGAACGTGGAATACCAATTTCGGGGACCATTTTAAAACAAAAAGCAGTGAGTTTAAGCGAAGAATTGCCGGTCATTGAAGCGCCTGAAAGTTTTTCTGCAAGTGATGGATGGCTAGACCGATGGAAAAAAGACATGGTGTAAGTCAACTGAAAGTTTGTGGGGAAAAGTTGTCTGCCGATGTATCTGCCGCGAAAAAATTTGCAGAGAATTTTATGGAGCTTATGAAAGAAAATGATTTACAACCAGACCAGATCTACAATTGTGACGAAACCGGCTTGAATTACAAAATGTTGCCCTCAAGTACCTTAGCTTCAAAAACGGAAGCTGGAGCACCTGGTTATAAACGTAGCAAAGAACGTATCACTGTTCTTGCATGCGCTAATGCTTCTGGGAGACACAAACTTCCATTATTATGTATCGGTAAGTCAGCAAAACCACGAGCCTTCAAGAATATTCGTCCCAATGCTTTTCCTGTTTTGTATAAAAATAAAAAAAAAAGGCTGGATGAATGCAAATCTATTCAAAAATTGGTTTTTCGAAGATTTCGTACCAAAAGTAGAGTCTTTTTTAAAAGAGCACGGATACCCCAGATGTAGAGATACCCAAATGTTTTTAAGTCGATCTAATGATATACGCATCCTAAACTCCTATTTTCCAAAAAAAAATTCGGATTAACAGAAATTTTGATTATCCGAAATCACTTTGGTCCACATTATTTCGGATAATCGAGACTGTACTGTACTATTGTTTTGTGAAAATATAAGGTGTTTCATTTAAATTTAATAGTGGGTCATCGTAGTTTTTAAAAAACGAATTTAGTGGCGCCTTCTCTTAGAGATGAATGTCTGCCGTTCCTTTGTTCGACAATTTAGCACATGTTTTAGACCTTTTCCTTAAGAGGCAAGTGTTTGTCTCGCAGTTTTAGATTGGCATGTTAAATTTAGTCTATACGGGGATGCAGTGTATAGTAGTTGTGCGGAAGCGTTTTTCTTACTTTACTGTGCCCCATGTGCGACTTTTAATTAGTAGTTTTTACCTACTGATGATGACAACTTAGTTGTCGAAACACGTATTTAGGATACGACTAATAATTGTGGTAAGGGGTTATATACCTTTTTTAAATTTTGATTTAACCACAGTCTCCATTGAAACAATTTTTAATGTACTTCTTCTTTAAATATCTCGTTTTAAGATATTTAACTTAAGACATTTTTTCTGTATATATTCGTGTTCAAAGAGAAAGCATTTCTTTTGTTATATCCTTAACCGAAACCCTTGGTTTTCTACCTGACCCGATAACGTTACTGTGGAATTTCTATATACATTTCATTTTAAATTGTTTTAATTTAATTATATACATCTTTTATATGTTGTGTTTCATATCATTAGAAAGCTTAAGTCGTAAGGGATATTTTAATAATATTTATGCCATCGATAGAACACCTCTTCAGGTCGCGCTTCTTATTAATTATTACTCAAGATGTCGACCCTCTCTTCGACTTAGGTCATAAAACAGACCGTTTTCTAAAACCAGTGTTCTATCGACATAAACTATCAGATATCTTCTCGTTAGAATCTTCGTAAGTGCAACATCACCCGCCGTACTGGTCAAGTACCGGTGGCATGATCCACGTGCCCCTGCATCTCGGCAAATAGACGCATCGCTCTACATATACTTGTCCAAGTATATCGCCACTCAAAGGTAACTCTGTATTGTTCGATATAGAGATTATTTTATATTAATCCTAATTAATTAACATTTAATTTACTACTCAAGTTAACGTTCGTTTTCAGTGTATTTTGTGTTAATTTTCCATTACGTATTTACCGCTCCTCGTGTACATATTACTTTTGTTAATTACTTTTAAATATATCAATTTCAATTTCTTCTTATGTAAATATAAATACAAACTTTAAGGACAACGCTCCTGTATTTTATTTAGTAAGTAAGTTGTAGTATATTTATTTAATTAACCATTATCACACACGTCCTGGAACTTTGATGAAACTTCACTAGCACCACTAATTATTTTATTTATCTTAGAATAATTGCATTATTATTAGCACGGCACATCTACATCCCAATATCCAGCGAAGCCGCCGTTTGTAATAAGTATCGCCCATAGCGTGAGGCAAAATTTGATTAAGTGTAATCAACGAATCCACAGCAACATGGTGAAGTCAAAAGAACAACAAAGCAACTCTTCTAATTCCAAATCGAATGATTTGGTGGCACCTAACGAAAACTCATCAGATATACAATGTTTAATCAATGTTTTACAGGAATCTTGTAAATCAGTTGCAACACCACGTGTATCACCTCCAAAGCCGGATGTTTTTAGTGGAGATATTTTCCAGGACCCTGAAGTATTCCTCCAACAACTAGAAGCACATCTGAAAGCAGAAACGCTAAGCCCTGCACGAACGATAATTGAAATCGCAACATATCTTCACGGAGAAGCAGCATTATGGTTTGAGCAATTCGATAATCAAATTGATTCTTTTGAATGTTTTAGCGAATTATTTCTTGAACGTTACAAGTCGAACGAACGTAAAGACAAACTTCATGAAATTTTATACGGACATTTTCAGCAAGAGAATGAACGCGCAGTTCCTTTTCTCTTGAAGAAAAAACGATTGTGCGATCGTTTATATCAAAATTGGGATGATACGAAGATCGCAGCGTTAATCAAGAGGCAATTACGATCCGAATACAAAGTGATGTTAGGACCGAAACCACTAGAAACATCGAAAGCGCTAAGAGAAGCATGAATGGAAATAGACAACCACATCCATGGCGGTCCAGCAGGAATTTACGCAAGTAAGATATCGTCTTTATCATCTAAATCAATTTCAGGCAACAAAGTGAAGCAATTAACGACGAAAGGACTACCGCCATGCGATTACTGTTCTGATAATCACTGGCATCGCAACTGCCCAGATCTGCGAAAGAAACAGGAACCGTCGTTGAATTATATACAGCATAATTCATCATCGAAAACACCTCGTATATGTGTGAAAGTCACAGGACGCTCTGTCGACGCCATCTTGGACACCGCAGCGACGCATAACTTTGCCGCTGCTGCAATTGTTCGACGCATCACATCATACAAGGTCAGTACAGCATCATTAGGACACAAATTTGCACACATGACTATTACCGGAACTGGAATCGTAAGTGCCCGCATCCAGAATCAAGTGATAGAAGTCCCTGTTCTAATTGCACCGGATTTGCGAGAAAATCTAATATTGAGAATGCCATTCTTCGAAACGCAAGAAGCGGTATTAAATATAGGACGACGTTGTTTACATTTTGGTAAGAAAAATCGTAATACAATTAAATTCTTTACAGATCCAGAATCTTACCATGAAACCAAATGTAATCCTACAATTAACCCTATCCCACCTCCACGCGCAATCGAGTTTGTTTGTTTTTTTCAGAAATTAAAATCGCCTAAGTTAACTAGGTCAACGCAACTACAGCGAAGAAATTCTCCGAAGTCCAACGCATCAACGAAAGGTAGAAACGGTCAACTTCGAGCAACGCCGCCGCTACATACCTCTCTTGACCGCCGTCGATTTGCAAGACCGGGGACAGTCAACAGCAAGCGGCCGATAACGGACGGAAGCCGCCATCGATAACCCAAGAACCGACGCCAAATATCAACAGCAAGATCGCCGCTACAGTGTGAATAGTGCGCGAACGGGTATTTCAATTAAATATTAGAAATAATAATTTAATCAAGTTAGTTAGATATGTAATGATAGATAGGGCCCATTCACCTTTTTTCGTTTCGATATTACATATTTTATACTGCATTGTATCGCGACACCTAAGCGGCTTATTAATCAGATCAGTTTTTTCTGTTTGCATTTAATTAATCGAACTCTGATTAATTACTCAAGTCAATTAATTCAAACTGTACCTCTGATTTTTAAGAAACGCAAACTTACCTAGTACGGGTTTCCAGGTTTTCCCGTACGCCATACGTAACATGGTGTAGGTACAGTATGCACAAGCCGCTCCTGATGCTCCTTTTTTTATATTTTGTCCTTAAAATCAAACTTTACAATTAACAATTTCTTATGCAAAACACTCATAGACATAAAAATGCCTTTCAAAGGATGGGCGAATTGTTACGCTCCGCATATAAAAATATTTTAAGTTATTTTTAAATAATATATTTCTTCTCTAAATATCTCGTTTTAAGATATTTAACTTAAGACATTTTTTCTGTATATATTCGTGTTCAAAGAGAAAGCATTTCTTTTGTTATATCCTTAACCGAAACCCTTGGTTTTCTACCTGACCCGATAACGTTACTGTGGAATTTCTATATACATTTCATTTTAAATTGTTTTAATTTAATTATATACATCATATCATTAGAAAGCTTAAGTCATAAGGGATATTTTAATAATATTTATGCCATCGATAGAACACCTCTTCAGGTCGCGCTTCTTATTAATTATTATTCAAGATATCGACCCTCTCTTCGACTTAGGTCATAAAACAGACAGTTTTCTAAAACCAGTGTTCTATCGACACAAACTATCAGATATCTTCTCGTTAGAATCTTCGTAAGTGCAACATCACCCGCCGTACTGGTCAAGTACCGGTGGCATGATCCACGTGCCCCTGCATCTCGGCAAATAGACGCATCGCTCTACATATACTTGTCCAAGTATATCGCCACTCAAAGGTAACTCTGTATTGTTCGATATAGAGATTATTTTATATTAATCCTAATTAATTAACATTTAATTTACTACTCAAGTTAACGTTCGTTTTCAGTGTATTTTGTGTTAATTTTCCATTACGTATTTACCGCTCCTCGTGTATATATTACTTTTGTTAATTACTTTTAAATATATCAATTCCAATTTCTTCTTATGTATATATAAATACAAACTTTAAGGACAACGCTCCTGTGTTTTATTTAGTAAGTAAGTTGTAGTATATTTATTTAATTAACCATTATCACACACGTCCTGAAACTTTGATGAAACTTCACCAGCACAACTAATTATTTTATTTTTCTTAAAATAATTGCATTATTATTAGCACGGCACATCTACATCCCATAACCAGCAAAGCCGCCGTTTGTAATACAATAATAAAATTCATAATTTTTTTACCAGACTGCTAATTTTGTAACTAGTTAAGTATTGACTTTTAATTTATTACATTCAGATTATATTTAGAATTATTGATACATTCGCTTAACATATTTTTTTTACATTACGAGTGGGAAGGTTTGGGACACTTTTACATTTTAATATATTTTTAAGAGTTCCTGTAATGCTTACCCTAAAACTTTTGTCACAAAGATGAAGCATATCTGTTAGTCTGCCGCAAAATTAAAATGAATATCCTAGTTTTCTTATCAAATTTGAAAAAATGAGAATTAGTAGCATATTGCAAATTGCCCCGTTCCTCCTACTGGTGGGTGTAATGGGATAACTTATGGGAGGTGTGGAACAACAATGCAAAAATAGCAGTTATTGCAGTAACAATACAACAATAACATACAATAGGGAATGACAATCATAACTAAAGTTTTATTGAATATAATGTTACATTTTCAACGAATTGTAGGAAACTTAGACAACGAATTAATTTCAAAATTAAACATATCACGCATTCGTTCTGTACTCCCACATTTTTGAGATTCGGGAAGCTTCATAACTATGTTTTCCTTCTCAACAGAAGCAATGTCTTCTACCATAAGCCAAACAAAATTTATCTGCTGGCGATGACTTTTTCTGAGAAAATTTATTTCACGGCATCCCTCATTGTTCACCTCACTCAGAACCTGACCCACATAATGTACAAGAGTTTTTTTAGTAGCAAATTTCACCACGACGAAGTCACCACTTTTAACAGTTACAACATTAAAATCAAATTGTTTGTTTTGATCATCTTCATCGAAATCATCAGAGGACTCTTGTAAGACTTCTGACGATGTCTTTATTGCAATCTTATTTGGAACTTTGGCTTTCTTCGAAGTTGAGATCTGTCATTTTTGTTCTTCTGCTAACAATACGTTCTTCTCTGGCGTATTAGTATATATTCGAGTTTTTCCCTTTTTCCTTCCACGTATATTAGTTTTTCGAGGTTCCGCTTTCGGATATGGCCGAATGAATTCAGACAACATGTCAGTAACATTCCCAGTTACTGTCGGAACGTCACTTAAAGATGAGTATGATGCAGCATCACCTTAATTATTAGAAGACACACTAGGAATGAGACAATCTGTTAGCGCCGACATTAGAAAATCGGCATCTGCAAATGTGTTGGGTCCAAATGGCCAGATTCCGGTTGTCCGAAAAGCTTTCAGAATGATACTTCTTGTGAAAGCTAAATTAAAAGTTTTGTTCGAAAGCTCTGCAACATTATAAATTGATACCGTCTTCCCTGCATTTGAGGTCATCCATTCATTACGGACATAATAACACCAGCCAACACCAACTCTGATTTTTACAACCCGCAACTATGGCGGGAAACATAAAATTTTACAACTGTCTCATTCCTCCTGCATTCTAAACCTCCACATTCTCCCCTACATATAAGTATAGTTTATTTAAAATAACTTTTTTTTTATTACAATTAAGTTTTTTGTCATTAACTATATTTCTTTCAAATGTTTATTTATTTCTCTTTCACTACCAGAGAGCGTTCAGTCCGCTCTCTGGTGGCGATTGAATGACCAATTGCCCCGATAAAACGTTGTGGCGGTCCCAGGTATACTATTGGCTTATTACATTGTCTCTATTTATTCTTAAATTCTATTTTACAATGGCGTGTAAGACGGAATATACATTTATATATTATTTCGTTAGACTTCGTTCAAATAGTTGTTTAAAAAATTATATCCCCTAATTTCCAACGTGTATTATCGTATTTACATGCGGTTATACATGCATATACATACAGTGTGGTCATAAAGTTTGGAACCAAGCTTATAACCGCATTACTTTACATTTTCAGGAAAAACGCTCGGACAGGTAAATTTTCTTTTTTAAAACGCCATCTTTTGACATACAATCTTTTTCTATGACGTCATTGGTTTTCGAGTGATGACGTTATCAACACTTTCTTTAAATGGCAACCATATTATTTTTTTCTCGTTTTTGGTAGATCTTTATATCCACCAAATAGTGATATAAAACAATTGGTATGTTGCATCACAATTTTTTTGAAAAAATTGTATAAATTTAGAAAAAATGCGAAAATTTTATTTTTGTACAAAATTAAAATTAAATTTAAAAAAATACATCTGAACTTAAATTTATTGTAACAGTTAACGTAAATTTTCAAATTGGACCCCACCAACCAACTGACACTGTCCCAGCCGAGTGTAAACACTTCGTATACTCGCCTCAATTATGTCTGGGGATATTTGTGTAAGTTCTACGCGAATTCGTTCTTTTAAATCTTCTAAATTGTTCGGTTTGTTAAAATACACTTTCGATTTCAAATAACCCCACAAAAAAAAGTCTAACGGAGTCAGGTCAGGAGAACGAGGTGGCCATTCTATGGCGCCTCTCCGTCCAATCCATTTATTGGGAAATATTTCGTCAAGATAGTGGCGAACCTCTACAACATAATGATGAGGCGCCCCATCTTGTTGAAACCAAATATTTGGATGGGGTACATCACCATCCTCGTGATTTGGGAAAATAACAGCGAGCGCTGGAACCAGTTCAAATCTTAAAAATTCTAAATATTGCACAGTAGTCAAATTTACTTCAAAAAAATATGGTCCTAAAATGCGTCGTCCAATCATTCCAACCTATACGTTAACTTTTCCTCTGCGCTGAGTATGACACGCTTGAGTCCAATGCGGATTGTTCTACAATTATGGCGGTGAACAGATCCATTTAGGCAGAACGTAGCTTCATCTGAGAAGACGATGTTTTCCAATAAATTTGGATTTTGGTCACAACGTAACATTACGTCTTCACAGAACTGCAGTCGACGATCTTCGTCACCCTCATGTAATTCCTGTACAAGTTGAACTTTGTAAGGACGATATTGTTCTTTTTTAAATAAGTTGACGACAAATGAGTGAGCCACCTGATTGGCTAACGCAAGTTGTCTGGTGGAAACATGATGCCTTTCTTCTGCTTCTAGAAGCACATTTAATTTCACATCTTCTCTTACTTGAGGTCTACCTTGCCGTGGTCGATCTTTTACGGATACAGTTTCGGTTAACTTTCCAACTAGTTTTGTCACCGTAGACCTGGTAATTGGAGGTCTATCAGGGTGTTCATGGTTAAACAATTCGCATGCTTCTGCATGCGTTCTTTGTCTGTCCCCATACCCAACCATAATTAAAATTTCGATTCTTTCTCGCTCAGATAAATGTGCCATTTTTTATATTAGCGAAAATGAACAATCTTTACGCAATATCTCAAAAATCTAACGTCAAAAATAGAAGTAAATAATTCAACAATGTTGTCGCCATAGAAACAATTTCAAACTAAAATTGTATAAAAAGAAGCAAGAATGTCATAAAGAAATATCTTGCAAAAAAGTGCGTGTTTTTGTTTTTGTAAATTTTTTGCATAGTAACATGAGTACATGTGCTTTTGACGATCCGGTTTGTTCAAGAAGAATATTTCAGTCCTCACACAAGACAGAAGTGTGAAAAAAACTTACTTACATATTTCAGTAAATTTTGTAAGCTTAATTAGTTTTTGAAATCTTCAATTTTTGGGCGATAATTTTAATTAAGAAATGGTCTGCCACATCATGTCAATTTTTTAAATAAATTAAACTTCTTTGGCCCTTTTTTGTTAAACTATTTAATGTTAAATAAGATTTTTTAATAAGTAATTGGCCGATTGGGAAGACGAATTTCTTTTGACCTGGAGCGAATAACGCAGATTCGCAAAGCATTTATACACGGCTAGGAAAGTGTCAGTTGGTTGGTGGGGTCCATTTTGAAAATTTACGTTAACTTTAAGTTTACGTTTACGCTTTACGCTTTACGGTTACGCTTTACGTTTAAATTTAAGTTCAGATGTATTTTTTTAATTTAATTTTAATTTTGTACAAAAATAAAATTTTCGCATTTTTTTCTAAATTTATATCATTTTTTCAAAAAAATTGTGATGCAACATACTAATTGTTTTATATCACTATTTGGTGGATATAAAGATCTACCAAAAACGAGAAAAAAATAATATGGTTGCCATTTAAAGAAAGTGTTGATAACGTCATCACTCGAAAACCAATGACGTCATAGAAAAAAATTGTATGTCAGAAGATGGCGTTTTAAAAAAGAAAATTTACCTGTCCGAGCGTTTTTCCTAAAAATGTAAAATAATGCGGTTATAAGCTTGGTTCCAAACTTTATGACCACACTGTATATGTATTTAATGTTCATGAGATAATATATTTTCTATTTTCCTCTATAAGGGATTATTTCTGGTTTCGTTTCTTTCAGTATTATTTGATTATTACTTTTAGTATTTTAAAAATCCGTTTTATATTGTTATATTGTATATTTATCCTATAATTTTTTATAAATATTAAGTTTAATTTGCTACCTTATTTTTGGAGTAGTTTTCGTTTCTTCTTTTTAGTCCATTTCTTTCTGTTCTTAGTATTTCTCTTCATTTTCATTAACTATGGAGAATCGTAGGGCAACTATGATAGGATGAATTAGAGGCCATACAGATTGGTTGCATATTCGTAATGATACCGAGTTATATTGCAGTGCCTGTTCATTAAGTTTAATGTTTCCACAAAAGTGTTATGTACAAAGACGTGTTTCTTCGAAAACTCATCTAGATAACATATTGCTATGGTTTTTCCATGGACAAGTAAGGAAAAAGATTGAACTATTAGTGAACTCTGTACTAGGGACAATTTATAAAAAAATTAGCTATTTCACTTGTATATTTATTTATTTCAGATGGGGATCGATATATCTAATATTTTATAAATAAGATATTTAATGTATGAAATTGTGATTAGCCCTCGTATATTTAGGTGGACCAAAGGAATTGAATTTGCCGCTTTTTCGGATATTGTATTTGATAAGATGTATTGTCTGTATATTTTGATTTGATAGATGGTAGGGATAGCCAGGCGGATATGTAGAATTTTTCATTTTTGTTTTAGAGGTATCTTGACTGTTAAAGTGTTTAGTTTAGAGAATAAAATAATCAATTTTGTTCTTTGTGATATATAAAATCGGTCTGTATTTTGTTTTGCATTTAATGTAAGGTGCAAGTAAATCTTAATTCGATTTTGCGAAGTTTTTCATATTTATTTGAAATTTTGTGAAAAAAAAAAGATGCCTCTCGTGTATTTTATAAAATTGCACAAAAACTTAATGTAAGTTGATAAAAATTATTTTATTTATTTATTAGATATCAGGATTATTTTCAGTGTTATAAATTTTGTATTTATTGTAATAATAATGTGTTTGAAAGTAGTAGATAGATATTAGCGAAAGTTGTCATGTTTTTTGTAAGGGAAGTTGTTTTTTCTTAAAATTATATTTCGAGAACAATTTTTGAATTCAAGGTTGGAGGAATTGTAGTGGGGATTGACCTTGTCATGTTATTTGATGCATGAATATATTTCAACTAGCGTGAGTTTTGAAAACTAATTTGTTTTTGATATTTGTTTGAAGGGGTCACAGTAGAGGTTAAACTTGACAGATTTCACTAATATTTATTAGTTTTATATTTGTTCGTGTTTCACAAGAGGTTTTTCTCTGTGTGCGAGTCAATATTCACAAAGAGTGTTTCCTCATTGCTACTGTTTAATGACGCTTTAGCACCCTATACACTTTGTAGAGGGATTTTTTTTCTTTTTTATTTTTTAATATATATTAATGTAAAGGGAAAATGTGTGTATAATTTATCTGACACCTCGTGTTTTAATTTATATATAACCGGTATCCGAGAGGATCGACCCAGAGATGTAAGCTCAAGGATTCTACTAGACTGAATAGCCGGCGATATAAGCTGTAGTGTGAATTAAAATTAAATAAAGCAATTTCAAAGTAAATTCCACTGCAATATGTCCATCTGCACCTGACACTTTTAACGAAGAACTGTGTGAAGCTTTCATGGCGGCCAATATCCCATACAAAAAGCTTAACAATCCAGTCTTCAAGAGGTTTCTTACAAAATATACTGATCGTCATATACCAGACTATGTGAATACATGGGGGGGGGGTCATTTTCCAAATGTTGATAAGTTAGTTTCATCATTTAAAAAGATATTTCTCAAAGCACCTTCACGAGCGGCGTTATATAGAGAAATACTTCCAAATTTACCTTTACTTCCAGTTCCTGTTTTAACTAGGTGGGGAACATGGCTAGAAGCAGCATTTTTCTATTCACAACACTTAGATGAATTAAAAAAGTTTGTTTTTCATCTTTAAGATGATGATACGCAAAGCATTTCTAATTGTAAACACCTGATATAAATTTAAAATTTACAAAACCAGCTAAACTTTATTAAAGCTAATTTCCAGTGTCTTACAGATACCATTACTTACATGCAAAATCAAGATATTAACCTAAAAGAGCCGATAATTAACTTAGAAACTTATATAAATCATCACTCGCTCGAGTCCACTCTCTATTCATTACAGTATGCATGTAAGCATACAATTTTATTAAAAAAAATTACCGGATTTTGGCAAAGCAGAGCATATCTAAAACTAACACTTGATTTTCAACACCGATTGGCAAAAATTCAGAAGAGATTCTTAAAATATTTAACATTTAAAATATATGGAATTTACCCTCCAATGGGTGTCGACTACGGAGAAATGCTTTCAATCATCGACTTTCTCTCTCTGCATCGGATCTGCTCTCATCTGCAAATATCATAGTCCCTAAATATGGTACTCGAACGAATCATATGAAAAGGAACGCGAATAAATTATGCACTGATCCTTTTTGCCCTCAACATCTTACCAATTTTTCCACTGATCATTTACCCTCCTTTACTATTAACTATATTACTTATTAATTTCTTTTTTATTTTATTTTATTATTGTACTATACTGTTATTGCAGAAATCTGTTGGGTAGTGAAGATAATTATAATTAAAAAAATATATCAATAAGAAGAAATATTATATTTCTAAATGCTGAATATATAAATAAATAAGAAGCACATACTTATGTTTTTCTTGTTTGTTTATATTTTCAGTATTTAGAAATGTAATATTTTTTCTTAATAATTCACACAGCAAATACATAATAAAAAAAAATCGTTTCATTCTATGACATTGTAAATGACAATGCACTTTCTAATCTAATTGTTAAATATTTCACAAGTTCAAGCAATTGCTAACTCCTACATTAAAAGTACTTAACAAGCGTCTTTTATTGATTTTCAATAACAGAAAAAATATAAATAGAATTGAATTACGATATTTTGTTACGAAGAAATTTAAGCATATGTATCCATCAACGTATAATAAATAACAGACCACCTTTGTGAATTTTTTTTTTAATGCATGTAGGCACTTTCTTTTTTATTTCAAACGAAGTTGTTATAACTTATAAGTATAAGTAATAAATTGATTACTAATTGCTAGTGATACTTAATCTTTTGTTATATCCATTGAGTTTAGGTATCATATGTTCGAAAAAAGTTCCTCCAATTTACTAATTTATTAATCGGCGACAAATTGTAAACGATAGCATGTATGATTTACGTATGTTTTCCAGATCTATTACTACATTCAAATCCGCAGATATATTAGTAAAGTAGTATTTAAATTATTTGCTATTTTGATAATTTCGCTAAATGTATATAATTTAAGGAAAGCTTATATACATATTACATAAATTCTGAGAAAATATGCAAGTTTACTTTTATGGAGACAAAATTCTGATTCACCATGTATATATAGTATTTATCTAATTTAATTTTAGTAAAGTAAATCAATAAACAAATAAATTTAAAAAAACACTTTTTTGGAAAGTGAATATATTATATATATAATGGCAAAAGATATATATTCTAGGAATAATGGTAACTTTTTCAGATATTTTTAGATTAGTTTTATCGTAACATTGAATTTGTTGCAACTCCTTAAATTACAGTAAATATCTCTAATCAATATTTGTACAGACAACAAAAATAAATAAACCTTGCTCGGAATTTTCCTGTACTACTTGTAAATAATTCGATAATAGATGTTTGCAGCAAGGTAACTTTTATCAACCTGCAAATAAATATATTTTGTATTGGAATTGATATATTTTAGGAAGGTATTTAAGAACCCATTTTAGATACAAACCTACTACGCAGCATTGATGTTTCTTTATTTATACTCATATATTATACAACAAGACACTTTAAAATACTCGATTATACGAGACGTATTGCCTGAAACACCACGTGACCAAAGGTCGAGTGATGGTTTTTTAGGCAATACGTCGAGTTTCGACAATTTTCAAGTGTCGAGTTGTACACAGGTAGACTATATCATGAAAATGAAAAGAAGAAAAGTAGTGCGAAGCGGGCTATGATGATAACTAACAAATCTGACAGTTCAGTACTGTCAAATTATTGAAGCCGAAATCATAATTATATAATCATAGTTTTGGCGGCGAATATACATATATATTCGATTATACAGGTTTGTATATTCGATTTGCGTCATAATACGTCAATAACCGCTGTAATACATGACAACTACGGAAAATCCTGTATTTTTATTGGTTCATAATTTTGGAATGATGTAGTCGTAGTTATACCAACACTTAAAAGCCATGACAATATGTTAATATTCAGTGCAAAACCAAGCACAGAAGTACATTTTGTTACTAATTTTGACAGAAATGCTAAATTCATTTTTCAATTTTAAGACCATGTACTATTTTATGATGGTGTAAATAATAATTTATGTTTGTTAGGTTGTGCTTCTTGTGATGATTACGAGTTATTCTGTGAAACAATCATTTTCATGTGGAGACTTGAATTGCCCCAACCTCGGTTTTTCGTCCGTTGATAAACGCAAGCTTACTGCACTTCTATATTTCATAAATACTGTTAATCGCGAGAACAATAATTTTTGTTTGATTTTGTTTATTTTTCTTAAATACATGTATAGTTTAGTTATTTAGAATTAAATAATGTTCACTTCAAATCGACAGCCTGTATACTAGGCTGGGTCACATATTGCCATGGATGCCAAGAAATTAAAAGAATCTATTAAAGACTATATATTTATGTCCATTTTTTACAGAAAGATAATTATAAAGATTTCATATTTTATGTAAAATTTATTATAATGTGTATTTTTGTCCACGATTGTAGATCGTTCGTGACGGTCGGATGTTTGCAGTTCCCGCTATTTTGGAAGTGATAGTATTTGCATATTGTAGCTGTTTTGATTTATTTTATGTTAGGTAGGGCTATCATGCTGTTTCCGGGATACTGATGTATTTAGAGATTTATTAGTTCTTGAGCAGATAGGTCGAGTTTTTGTTGCTATTGAATAGAACTTAATTTTATTCAATTTAAACTTTGGATAAATTCGGTTTGTGTTTTGTGAGGTGTTATGATGTGTTTAAATTCATTCTCGAGTTTTACGAGTCTTTTAAACTTGTAATTTAATTCAAATTGACCTATCTGTAAATCTCTCATTTTTTGTGATGTGGTTACATTAATTAATGTACGTATATTTCTGTTAATATTATATTTATGTATTTAGAAATAATTCAACATTGATGAGCTCAGTAAAATCATTAGATTTTAGTTTATAATATTTTTTATAATCATAGAAATATTAAGAAAAGTTATCAGATTTTTTGGAAGTGTTTTTTTTAAATAAAATATTCTAGAACGATAGTAGGTGGGAAAATCTTTTTGCTTCATGTTATTTGTGCGCATGAATTTAGTTTTGGTTGCGTGCGAAAAATAGATAGTTTTCTATTTTGACGTTTGATATTGGGATAAAGTAATTGTTTATATCTGATAGTTTTTTTTTATATTTAATTTATAATTTTGCTCGCGGTCAATTTTAATGAGGCTTTTTTAGCTTTTGCTGTCATATAGTATCAAAGTTTTTCCTCATATGATAGATGTTTCGAAATAACTTTATACTTTGTAAAGTTAAAAATTTTTTTTAATTTTTTTTTATTAAAAGTATAAGGGGGGAAAATTTGTGTTTAATTACCTAACACCTATTGTTTTACTTCTATTACACGTATCCATGAGGATAAACTCTGAAGATTAAGGAGCTCCAGGAAGGCGTACCCGACTGAGTATAGCAGGGAATCTACTGTGCATTAGTGAATAAAAAATTAAATAAGCAATCAATATCACAATTCACTGCAATATGTATGGAGAAAAAAAAATTTAATTTTTTTAATGGGCACGGTGACAAAAAGATGCCAAATTATAAGTGTTATTAGGTTACGAAGTTTGGTAGCAATCGGAGTTAATCTTCTGCCTCCGGTTTAATGTTGAATCTTTCAAAAATGTACTTAAAAAAGAAGTTAAAGCATGATATATAAAATTACTCTAATTAAGTTTATTTATTTGGAAAAGTTAGAAATCAATTATAATTATATTTATTTAGAGAAAAAAAAGCATGACAAATTTTTTTTTACAAAAGTGCAAGAAAGGATAATCATAAAAATAATGAATGTAATGAGTTTATTTTGTGACAAAATCCTTTTTGCTATCGAATTTCGGCATTAATTTTCTTGATTCTATCTGCGTTTTGATGAAACCTTCTCTTGTTGTTTTGTTGCACAAAGTTGATGATGCTTCACTCACAGCTTTGACTGCTCTTACTACCGCTTTGGTGTGACAGGGAAGGTGTAATAGCTCAATTCCTCCATTGTTTTCTTCTTCAATAAACAGTCGAAGATTTTCTTCATTTACAGATTTGAATATAGGTGGTTCAGTGATAGTTTCTTCCCAATTCAAAATGTCAAAATATGATGATGCATTAAAGTTTATCGTTGGTATCTGAAAAAGCCGTAATTGCTTTGAAGTTGTTGATCTACTTTTCAAAATTCGATGGACAGCTAATTCACGAATGTGTTGCTGGGGATCTGTCAACATTGCAAGTAATAAGTTTTCAGGGTGTGCAAAATAACTGTTTCTTTAAATTACTGGGTCAACAACGGCTTTCAAAGTTGTTGGTAAGTATCTGCTTAGTTTAATTAGTTTAAAAGGTGTCGTGGTCCGTCTTTACAGCTGGGGAGAGTTTTTATAGAAAACCACACTGGAGCGTAAACCTTGACAATATATATTGCAAGAGTGGTAAGGTTTGCAGAAAGGTTCTTAACTGAAATATATAGACGAAGAATTCTGTTAGCACGTGTTAGCCATCGAGCATGAGGCATTTTGCCGGATGATTTATTTGCCAAATTGTTTGCAGCTATACCCGTTGAAACTGTTTTAACTATTTTCTACAAATACTTCTGATCTGCACTTATATCTTCAACACAAAGCTCTGGTAGGTTCGTGGGAATTTGTTGAAACTTCACTATAGGTCTTTTTCCACAGTTTTCAAGTGCCTTGCCAATTTTTCCCAAAAATGTCTGTGGTCCTGATGTACCACCATCAACATGTTGAAACAGGTGTCTGAATGGCAGTTCATTCATATGCAACATACAAATGATCCACTGTAATGGTCTACCCAATCTTTTTCTAGGATACGTATAATACCCCAGATTTGCCAACATTAACATTTGTGCCATCACAACCAATTGCAATAAAAAATCCATCGATATATCCGCATTCAAGAAAAAGTTGAATATTTCTTGTTCTATGCACTTTGCAGTGCCTGAAGAAGGTGAAACATATCTTAAAAACTTCGAGTTGGGTTCTTTAATTAATGAAATATGCTCGTCTAGTATACACGCCTGTACTTCTTTCCATCTTTTTCAGATATAATTGAAGTTCGGTCTTTTCTTCCATCGAAATATAAAGCGGGTATTTGCGAAACACTTTGTTGTAAAGTTATATTTTCTCTGTTTTTTTTTCTTTCTCGGCGAAGTTTATTTTTGTCTATAACTACTGAGCTCGAAGTGTGCAGAGCTGCAGATGCGATAGCAGCTCCTGCCCTGTCTGATACTCCAAATCTATCGCATGTTTTTGATAATAAGCTAAAATCAATTACCCCTTTTTTTGTTTCAGTTTTTGAAGGACGCAATTGAAAATGTCGTGTTTCTTCACAATCCGACTGAACACATTCGGTTTCAGATGCACTACTCAATTTATCTGTAGGTATTTCGGCCATTTTTTGTTGCTTTAGAGTAGATTTTTCTCGTAACAACTTTCTTTTTAATATCTTTCTAATCTGTATTGTTGTTCCAACATCTACACTACCTATAGCCATTTGTTTAACCGTTCTTTGATCTATTATAAAACTTCGCTCTCTTGCAGGTATTTTTTTGTTATTAATGAGGAGCACATTTAAGAAAATCTCTGCACTTACATGCCGAAATATCAAACAAAATCTTACTTTCACAAAGAAGCTTTTCTAACTTGTTTTTAAGTATTTTTGGGTGAGACTTCAAAAGATTTTTACATTTTAAATGATATGTTTAACCTCTACTGTAGGTATAGACGATTTCTCCCATATTTCCATTATTCTTGCAACTACAATGGCTTCTATTTCTTTATATGTTGGCTCCTTTTTAGTTTCCCTCTCATATTTTAAGCTACGAGGGGTCTACTCATAAAATTTCATCACATCTTCATAAGTTGGGAATATATTATCTTTCAAATCACATAAAACACCAAACAAAGGACACCTCCAACTATTTCTGGTACGCTCCATTTCTCAAATGATAAAATAAACAAATAAATGACAGCACTTTACAACGCAACACTAATTATGTTAACGATCGCGGCACACTTGTCTCATCTAACTCCGTGTTGTATGAAATAAAGATTGTACGGGGATTTCCCTATTTTGTTTTTGCCTTGAACCGTTTAGATAACATATACAAAAGCAGAACGTTTTTTAGTTTTTGAAACATATAAAAAAGCAGAATTTTTGTTCCTTTTAATGACTTATTTGTCCGTATTAAGGTTCAATTAGATGTGCCTAGCCGTAACCATAGCCGTAACCAAAATTCAATTAATATCTACGGTTACGGCTATGGCGTTACGGCATGTTACCAAAATCGAAAACATTGTAGCACATACGATTGGTTTTATATAGTTACGGCTGTGGCACGTCTAATTGAACCTTTAGACTGAATCAGTGCTGTATATGGCTACCTTAATATAGAAATGCCCTAACTAATTTTTTTAAATCGAGGTTTTTGCATGTTTCGATAGATGATCTTCTAATATATCGAAATGTCCAAAAAAAAAACTCGATTTGTAGAAAATTGAGTTAGGGACTTTCTATATTAAGGTAGCGATATGTAAATGCGTGTTCTGGGGAAATTTAACAGTGTGAATCTACATTGTAAAAGTACAGTTTTATATCGGGATTACCTCTATATACCGATACTTAGAATTATTTTGCATAAAACTTGTATAGATATGTAACTTAAAAAGTATTATTAAAGTGATGTCAAAAATCTACTTTTCCTGAAATTTCTATCGCTATCCGGAGGCAGTAAAACTTTAAATAATGCAATAAAATTTTATATGCAGATTAGCTATACCATTTAGCACCCTTTTATCACTGAGCCTCTCAAGAAATGAAGAAAAAAATTTTTTGACCCAGCCTACTGTATACCGAAATTTTAATTATTTTATTTAAATTGTAAACCGTTCTCTCTATTCAGAGAAGCGGCAGCCGTTATATTTACAAGTTTATTATCCTTTTTATTAGACTATTACTACCTTGATTTATTATTTAATTATTTAACGTATTCGATACCCAGTTTTCCATTTCCCTAACTATTCGCAATTTCACGTTTCTTAAATGTGCATCAATAAAAGAAGAATATAATTTAATCTAAACTTTGTACTTAGGTTTAAGATTAGGATTTAATTAGTATACTTTAAAAGTATATTGCCGGGTATTATTGCTAGCAGGTACCGTCTACCAAAGCCTTCAAAATTCCCTCGAAGTATGTCATCATCTGACCGTAGAATCGATACGGTTTGCGTTATTAGTTATGTAATAGTTTGTAGGGATAATGGCAAGTTTTACTTGTTTGTAGTATTTTTAAAAATAGGAAGAACCAGAGTCCATTCTAACAAGAAGTAAGAAATAAAGATTCATTCGAACCACAACACATCAGTAACGAGCAAGAATTCAAACATTAATACAAAATCAAAATTAAGTACGTGAAAAATTGGATTCAATAAAGAATTATTATAGTTAAAAGTGCGTTTTTATTATCCATAGATACTAGAATGTAAATGAAATTTGTATAGCTACAAGTCATTCTGATACTACTTCTTTTTTTTACAGATGATCGAACACAAGCATTTCGCATGAAAGTGGAAAACGGATAAAATTGGATTTCATGATTTTATTCAATTCTTTTTTCTGGAAGGTAAAAACCGAAAGAAATTCATGAGAGGATTGTGCTTGCCTGGTTTTCCTATGAGACTGCGAGACTTTCGTTTAACAAATTCAAGCGAGATAGGGCAAGCATCGGAGACATACGACGATCTATGGCTCCAAAATCATCAATGACACCAGAAAACATTGTCAAAATCCACGATATCATTTTCTCCGGCAGCCGCATGTAAGTTCGTGAAGTGGCAGTAATCACAGGCATTTCAAGTGACCGACTACATTTTAGAAGACGCATACAAACATCTGCCGTATGTTTGTACCTATTCAAGAAGCATCCAGCGAATTTTCTGCATTTTATAACAACGGACGAAACTTGAATCCATCACAATACGCCAGAAACGAAACAACAGTCGGAACGCGAAATGCGTTCATCAGCTGGAAGAGTAATGGCGTCAGTTTCTTGGGATGCAAATGGAATTCTTCTGATTGATTACACCGAGAAGAAAAAATTCATCACTGGCGTATATTACCTCGGCACGTGTAGAGAAATTCTTGACAGAAGGAATGGGCAATCGATCTTATTATTTAAAAGTTTCAACATGAAGGTAACACACTGGCGATCCCTTCTGTCCAAGAGCGACGGAATATTATGCGTTGCAGCAAATCTCCCTGACTTATTCCGGTAGGTGGATATACTCCATCAGTTTTAAAGGAGAGAAATTTAAAAAATCGTCGGTGTTTTCTATCTAAAATGAATCTACGTGAAGCACAGAAGGGATGCCAAACAATTGCAATTTTGCTGACTACAAAAGCAAAAATACAACACTTTAAACAAGTCAATGTTACTAAAGTTGGTGGAAACACACATAATGAAGCCCAGAGCTTTGCAGGAGGATGTACACACAGCTTGCAATTGTTGTTTAAAAGACAATTCAGAATCAAATAGAACAGCCAGGTCCTTAATGACAGTTTTCCTTTCCAAATAAGTATTATTAATTGTATACTGCGACAGTATAGGAGATTTCGAGCGGGTTTAACTCACAGAACACTTCTTAGTACTTAATTCCAATTTGAAGCTATTACACCAATTGGAGATTATATCCAAATTATCTTGCAGAAGAGAAGTATCGTCGATACTAGTTTTCTTAGAATATATCTTTAAATCATCCGCATATGCTAAAACTGGACAGGTGAGAGTACTCAGCAGGTCGTTGATAAACAACATGAAAAGAAGTGGTCCCAAGTTGGAACCCTGAGGCATACCAGATTTCGTAATGAATTCAAATGAGCTAAAGCCGTTTTAAGATACATAACAAATTCGATTTTTTAAATACGAATTCATGAAATTTACAGTAGATGTCGCAAAGTCAAAAGAGTAAAGTTTAGAAAATAAGGGTTCATGACTTATAGTGTCAAATGCTTGCGAAGAGTCAGTATATCTATGTCATCTATGTGACCGCGCCTAGAACCTCACTCAAGACTTGAGAGACACTACACAAATTAGCTAATGTGGAACGCCCAGGAAGAAAGCTATACTGGTTGTGGGATAAGAACTGACTATTATTCCCATAGATTCTAGTATATAAAACCTGTTCAAAGATCTTCGCAAAATTGGATAGAATGGAAATAGGGCGATAGTTTGACAACAATGACATTTCTCCGTTTTTATGAACGGGGCAAACAACTCCTCGCTTCCATAGATCAGGATAAGGTTTCTGTTTTTTATGGAAAGATTCATAATCACAGCTAAAGGAGACGCAAATGCAAATCTGAACTCACATACTGCAGTACGTTTGCTTTCAAACTATAATGATTCATCAGCTGTTAATGTGTGTTTCAAAAAACTTTCTCCTTCTGCTTCATAACGAACCATTACCCTGTGGCAGATTTCAACACATGTAATCTTCTGTTCGATATTCAGTGAACGTGACAGTCGTAATTTTTCGAGATTTGAGTATATTGCGGACAATCAAATGAACGAAACATGACTTATTCTTACTTCTGTATTTATGAATTTTCTCGACCTAATTTTAGCCGTCTGCCAACTTCAATAAGCTGACCAACCTTGTCAAGATTTATTGCTGTATTGCTTATTTTCGGATGACGTTGATGCGTCAAGTTCTCAACATTCTCACGGTCACTAACGAACGTTTTACGCCACTTAAACACTTGGCTTTTAGATAATGTTTCTTTACCAAATTGTACTAGTAATCTAGCGCGAATTTCTGTTGGTTTTATATTCCCTTGCTTCCTCGCGTTAAAAACTTTTAAAGCTATTATAATTAGTTTTCCTACTACTTTGACTATGTTACTGGATTCTCCAGTTAACAATATCAATTCTTCTTTAATTTCCGAAATGCTGACTATCCTACACTTTATATGTAATTCGATTATGTTTGTAAAATCAAATACATTAAACGATATTTCAGATGTGAATATGCTCTGTACCAATTTCTACGACACTCTTTACTCTGTTTTTAACCTTTTTATACCAGCAAGAATTACCTTTGTTCGCAAATATCCAAAATGGCATGCTTCTGACAAAATGCATAATATTAAGCTGAAATGTAAGTATTGCCATCCATCATTATGAACGTTATAAGGACAATTACACAGGCCTGCGTTTTTTAACTTTTTAAAAATTGTTTTAAATTTGATAGCTGATTCTTATGTGTTTTTGGGCGCTGAATCCAAATATGAACTCTATTTTTCTCCATCACGTAAGGATTTTTCACAAAAGGCTTCAAATTATATTTTTTAAAAATTAAAAATCATTTTTAGTTACATTTTAAATTTATTTACAAAGGATATAAAAAACAAAATTACTTACAAATATCATTAAATCTAATGAAAAGAAACAGTAAAATACTATTTACGTCTTTACAAGTCCTTATAATATCTTTTTCTTTGTCTTTCCATACTCCTTTTTGTGCTTTTTCTTCTGTAATCTCGCAGTGGACCAGCCCTTTTTAACATCCAACAATAATCAGCTATCATGCTTATATTCCATCTTCCTTGGTATCTTCTCTCCATCTCTTTTAGGTCTTGGTGGAACCTTTCCCCCTGCTCCTCACTTACTGCGCCAAAATTTTCAGGGAAGTAGTCGAGATGCGAATCTAGAAAATGCACCTTCAAACTCATGTTACAGCCTAAGGTTTTAAATATTTTGCACAATATTTTTATAATCTTCATGTTTTTTGTTGCTAAGAAAATTTGTAACCACATTTTTGAAGGCGATCCATGCTTGTTTTTCTGCTTCCTCCATTTTAGATTCAAAATTTTCATCATTCATAAGCTTTCTTATATCCGGCCCAACAAAAACACCCTCCTTTATCTTTGCTTCTGACAAGCGAGGAAACTGTCTGCCAAGATACCTGAAGCACTCTCCATCTTTTTTTAATGTCTTCACAAATTGTTTCATTAGCCCTAGTTTTATATGTAATGGAGGAAGCAAAACTTTGCTCGGGTCTACTAAACTTTTTCTTTCAATGTTTTTCATTCCAGGTTGTAAGGTTTGTCTTGGTGGCCACATCTTTTTACAATAGTGCTGCTTTCTATCACGACTATCCCACTCACACAAAAAACAAGGATATTTAGTATAACCGCTTTGTTGTCCAGGTAACAAACAAATAACTTTCAAATCACCACAAATTGTCCAGCCTTGATCCTTGTAACAAATTTTAATTAAAAGTAGCTCAAGATTTTCATAACACTCTTTTAAATGAACTGAATGTCCCACTGGTACAGAAGCATATTTACTTCCATTGTGCAGAAGAACGGCCTTAAGGCTCCTTTTTGAAGAGTCAATAAAGAGTCTCCATTCAGAAACATTATATTCTACGTGGAATTGTTCCATGAGCCCGGGTACATCATTACAGAAAACTAGTGCATCTTCTTCGGAATAATATCGAGCAAACTCTTTTCTCTGTTCCTAAACCAGTAAAATGTTGTGCTAGGTGCTAACAAATTTTTTTCTTTCAACTTTGAGCCTAAAAGCTCAGCTGAGTCCTTAGGAAGGTTTAAGTCACTCACCAAATCATTTAATTCAGATAGGTCAAACAGTTTTGGCTCATCACTTCCAGTATCATAGTAATCACTTCCCTCATCCAGTTCACTTGCGCATGTACGTGAAACCATTTCGTCATCAGATACATCATCTAATGTATCTGGTAGTGAAGGAACAGGTACTTCTGGTCCATGAGGTATAGGACGTGTTGCGGATCGAAGGTTTGGGTAAACGATGTCCTTTTTGTTTTTTAAATTGAATCCGTGTACTACACACGAACAAAAATAACAATCATCGCTATGATTGATCGGGTCTCTCCAAACCATAGGCACTCCAAAGCGAAAAGACTGTTTTTTCCTTGTGACCACTGGCGAAGCTCTTCAACACACACTGAACAAACCTTATGAGGAGCCCAAGGTTTGTCTTGGTCTGATGATTTCACACCAAAATATGCAAAATATACTTTTTTTACAAAATCTGTAATGTTTCTTTGTTGTTTTTTTACTGTAAACTTTCCACAAATATAGCAGAAGGAGTTGGGTACATTGACACAGCCTCTTGATGCCATTGGAATTTAATTTTAAAAAACTCGTAAAATAAAAATTAAATTAACTCAGCAACTAATCACAAATGTCAACTAATTACACAAATTCACACCACAGTTGTAAAGAAGATATTGAATGAACTAACTGTTTTGTCTAGAATAGCAATATGTTTGTAGTGGAGGTGGGGAGGTAGACATGCAGTAACAGGAAGATGATGAGTCATGTCTTGCGACATGCTCAATTATTTCTATTTGTAACTTCTTTATCATAAATCTAGTGTATGTTTATTCAGAATATCAACTTCTTGCATCATCATAAGTAAAAAAATTATAATAGTTTATTTAAACAACGGTTTAACAAAATTGTCCTTTTCAAAAAGACTAATACATGCAGATAGGTCAAAAAACCCCAGATTGTAAAAAAACCTTACGTGATGGAATTTTTTAGATAATTTTCCCATTTTCAGCACCAAAAAATCTATTGAAATCACTGTATAAAATCCAGACAATTTTACCATCGCAGGCCTGTGTTATCTAAATCGGTTTAGCGATTTTGAGGGCACTTGGTAGAAATTAATAGTTTTTATGACCTTTCTTCATTATCACAACGACATTGTCAGTATATTCTACTTCAAAATCTGCTTTTAAATAATTTCATGAATTAAAAGAAAAAATGTCCTTGTAGGTTTTTTGATTAAAGTGTACCTTTTTAAAACATTATTTTACATTAACTTATTCTAATAAAAACTTTCAAGTCATCAAAATCTCCTATTATACCTTGTTGACAATTAACCACATTACAATCGTTAGAAGCTGTTGGACTGGATCTAATCTAATCTAAATTATTGAGTTATAATATTCATTAAAGAAATAACAACTATTCATTTTACAATACCCATAATATTGTTACGTTTAATTAACTTTCTACTCTTTCAATACAAACGTACAAAACTGTTGTAAACTTTCGTAACAATTATGAGGAAAAGATACTTCATTAGACAAACGAAAGAATACCTTTAGATTTGCGCAATTTAAAGTTTATTTATCATGGCATTATTACATTCATAAAGAAACTGAAATAGTATTCATATTTTGTGAAACGAAAATAAAACAGTAATTTAAAATAAAATTTAAATTATAAAGAAGATAAACGACTTTAAACATAATTGTCGTTGGATTTTAATTTAGATATCATTAAAGACCGAACTAAAAGGCACAAAAAAAACAGAAAAAGGCATAAAACTCCAAAAAAAGTATAAGAATTAGATAAACACAAAAATTACTATACTGACTATATGCCATTCATTCTCAGAATGGAACAGATGTCGCCGCAATCTGAGGGCAATTTACGCAGGATAAATTTTGCAATAGAACATATCGATGCTGTCATATATTGAGGTTATGTACCTGCATATCTATATAAAAGATTATTCTTTTACTTTTATGTTTGTTTATTAACATATTATTAATTAAGAAAGCTTAGACATTCTTTAATAATTTTATTCAAGTAAGAAACGCCAATGCAAGGTATTAAACATATATAAAATACTTCAATTAATATTTTATTTGTTTGAAGGGGTTATGTCTACAATAAAATTGTGAGTAAATACAATGGCAATGAGAAGAATGTGTTAAAATTACCTCAAAAGAAATATCTACTTATACTTTGATTTGACTGCCAAACAAAATGATTGTAAACAATTCATGATGGCCTCTATTTTTTGCGATAAGCAACGAAATATTTTATTTCATCTGATAGAGTAATCATGGGTTGTTCTTAATAACTAAGGACCGGACATGAAAGATGACTCATCGCCCACGGGCGTACTATTGAAAATTTGTATTTTTAAAGAGTTTTTAATTTTATTTATATAATTGGAAAACAAACGGGTGGTGATCTATAAAATACGAAATACATTTTTATTTGTTCATTTTGTAATTCAAGTAGCAATACTTTCTCAAGGTTCTCGTCTATAAAATTTGTTCTCTTTGAATGAAATACATCCTTGTAGATAAAGAACGTCCTTCTACATCGCAACTGCTTATAGGTGCGTACTGGAAATATTCTTTTATTTCAGCATATTTAGCAGTTAAATTTTGAGGCATTGTCCCCATACACAATTGCCGCAATGTTATTAAATCTGGATTTATATTAAAAACTGCGTCTAACTCTTGGCGAAGGCCACATCCGACGTCACTTGGAATATTTTTCAAATTATTAATAGCCATATCTAATGTGGTTAATTTATCATTTAATTTGAGATTTTGATTTTCAAAATAAATGATTAATTTTGGAAATTTTCCAAAGTGTTCCTGAAGAAAGTACACCTTATTTTTTTAATTTGGAATTTGTATTTGTTCCTTGCACTGAGATATAGTTCGAGCATCGTCATTTAAACATGTAACGAAATTTTGTAAACTATCGAAATTCTCTGCATAAAAACTAGTAGCTTCCAACAATGTTTCCCATCTAGTTATTACTGGAGAGGGAGGCAGTGACAAAGATGAAAGTTTTTCCCTGTAAAGAGCTACTCTCAATTGTGCTTTTCTGAAAACTTTTCTAAAAGCGGATACAAGTCTATCAATTTCCGGAAAGGTGTCTCTGATATACTCGCAGATTTTGTGGGGCGCATGTGCTACACAAGCAATATGCAGCATATTAGGATATGTTTCCTTTAATAGTCTGCCTGTTTTTAATATATATGCATAGTCTCGTCTACTGTTTCCTCCGCATCAACTGTATTTATAACTTTTGTTGCTATTACATATGCGTTATGTGGAATAGTTAGATGTAGTACACCAGTACAACATTTACCACACAGCGTCCTAATATATCGACAGTTTCGTCGGCACTTATCCATAGGTTCTGAACTGAAAGATGGCTTCTAATGCGTTTTACTGCGTTCGTGTAGCACTTAGGAAAATCATATTTGCGTAAGGTGGATTCATCAGGAACATTTCGACCAGTATATTTTTGGAGAAATGTTTGAAGATGGAATTGTTAAGTTTATTTAATGGAATATTTGCTGCCATTAAAGTTTCACAGAGTTTTTCGAGAGAGAATTGTCAGATTCCAACGAGTCTAATTTCTGTGTATCTGTTTGCGATGCTAAGTGACGCTTTACGTACGATTTATTGGAATATTTTAACGATATTTTACAGACTTTGCAATAAATTTTGGAATCACTGACAATGAACATACAATCGGTTTGACCCTTAATCCAACTCGCCATTGTTTCACGATGCCATTCTCGACGTTATTCCATA
The DNA here is from genome assembly GCA_935421215.2 of Melolontha melolontha. Lineage (NCBI taxonomy): Eukaryota > Metazoa > Arthropoda > Insecta > Coleoptera > Scarabaeidae > Melolontha > Melolontha melolontha. Next base: position 201,083,839 of record OW285235.1, on the reverse strand, counting down.
TCATATCTGAAAAAGTAACTTAAAAAATATTCTAGATCTAAATAAATGAAAATAAAAAATGTATGCGTAAGTTATTAATACTTAACGAAATTCACTGAACACTTACGTCGAAATAATTGGGAGAAGTAGATTCGATGAAACAATGTTAAATATGATCTATTACAAAAATTAGGAACTATGTAATTAACAGTTAAAGCAATGAAAAAAAAGGAACTAACTCACCGTACTTTATTTATCTTACGAAATATAAACTAATAAATAATAACTACTCACGCTTCTATCTACGCCCATAAAGAAGGAATTTAACAGATGTGCGGTTAACCGAATGAATAGTGCTGTTCAATAACTGCGTGTTGTACTTAGTGATGTTATAGACTATTTATATGATCCATCGTAATTTCGGGCTAATGCGTCCGATTTCTAGTTATAATATGTGAAATTAAGATTCTCCATTATACAATTTATATTTACTAAATAAACATGTTCATTCCTATATATTATTTTTATCTACAAAATAATAAAGTTTTAAATATATCTAAGCGGTAAATTTGTAAACAATGGATTTGTTTATATACAACAATGACAAAATATTACGAAAACACTTAAAATTAATCTAACAATAAAAAGTGTTGATAAAATTTAACTAAAATGTCTAACATAATAACGATTTATTAATTTAATTGTTTATAAAATAAATATATTCTTTAGAATTTACAAAAAACATTTACTTATAATTTTTCTAAGTATCCTCCACAGTCAATGCATTTATGCATTCGTGAAAACCAATCTTGAAAACATTTTCTCTAATCTTCTGGCCGTAGTTTGTTTATTTCATTTTTAAAGACATCAACCGCTTCTTCGGGCCGATGTAAAACGTAAACCCCGTAATTTATCCTCTACCCGCAGGAATAAGCAGTCATTAGGTGCTAGGTCTAGACTATATGGTGAATGACCCATTATTTCTATGTTTTGAACATTCAAATATTCAGTTGTTCGAGCGGCAGTGTGGGCCCGAGCGTTATCTTGATGCAAGATGTAGTGTACAATTCTGAATTAACAGTAAGTCTATCATTCACTGCTATAGTGGAAACATGCCCAGTAATTCCAAAAAATGTGGTTGCCATTTTTTTATTTCGGCATTTTTCACGAACAAATTTTGTTGGAGGCGACTCATTCTCAAAGACCCAAACTGACGATTGTTGCCTTTTTTCAGGATCATAGCAGTATACCTATGTTTCATCACCTGTGATGATGTTGTACAGATCTGCACCATCTCATACTGTCTTCTTTTTGAATTGAAGTCAAGTTGTGGCGAATCCACCGAGAACAAAGCTTACGGACCTTCAAATGTTTGTGTAAGCAAATGTTAATTACTTTCACACTTTAAAGTTTCTTGAATGCTTCTGACAGTAGTATGCCGGTCCTCTTCAATCATGTTCCTAATAAGACCAATATTTTTTTCTGTAACTGCCGTTTTTGGCTTAGGAGCTCGAAAACAGTAATTTAAGGAAAGTCGACCGCGTTGAAATTCATACGGTAGCGAAGAAACACGACTTATCACCAAACTGAAATTGATTTCATCAAAGCATTCTTTGCGGCTTAAGCCACGCTTAAAATTGTAAAAAATCACAGCTCGATAGTGCTCCTTGTTCGATTCCATGACTTATTGGTGAAAGCATTACTTACAATTTATGCAACTTACAAACAGTCAGGTATATTTAACAACTCCCACCGTAACTAAACTTGTAAACAACTAGATTGAAACTGTCAAACAAAATTTGTCGCAAAATATCATCGCCTACTAGAAGGGCTCAGCGAAAAGAGAACAGCTCTCGTACTACTTTGCATATACAACAAACTTGTAGAAATAAATGTTCAAAATTAATAAGTTAACAGAATTGAATATGTATATCCATTTTCCGCCAGAAAGACCCGCAGATTTTTCTTGCGGTTCTGCTTTGAAGATTTTGTAGCCATTGAAGAGGGTATGTTAGCTAACGCCATAAACAACTGCAATTTGATTGTGTCAATACTGCCAGTTGCATTAACAATGTCGGGCAACAATGCGCCAAATTTTGTAGCGCAATGTATTTTAGAATTATTAATTTTTTTTTCAATAAAGGTGTAAAAGCGACTGATATTTACCAGAGACTTTATATACAGTTTGTAGAAGACTGTTTATCACTCAGAACAGTCTTCGAGTGGTATAAATCCTTCCAGGATGGTCGTGAACGTGTGTTGAATTTGCCGCATGCACCCGACCAGCGTCTGCTGTGAATCTTGGGAACATTAAAAAAAAAGTTGATCAGCTGATCAGGAGCAATGGACGAATATCTGTAAAGAAAATTGCTAGGATTGTAAACACTAGTGTTGGCAGTCTTCACACTATTGTCCATGACAAGCTTAAATTTAGTAAAGTTAGCGTCAGCTGGGTTCCAACAACTTGCCGCGGAACAACAGCAGAAACTTCCGGTTTGCAGCGAACTCTGACTTCGCTACGAGTATGAAGACGATGACTTTTCGTCACGTATCATAACAACTAATGAGATTTAGGTATACTATTGAATCCCAGAAAGAAAGAATGTTATATACAATGTATATATATATACAGGGTGAGTTTTTTTGAATGTTTAGCATTGGGATCTCAGAAACTACTGGAGATAGAAAAACGCTTAAATGGGGAAAGATGCGCAGTTTTACGAGTTTGATTTAAAACTGCTTTTGTTTCTTCGATAACTTTCATGGCTTATTAGATATTCAAAGAAAACTAAATTTTACGATTTTCTTTAAACATGCTTAGTATCGTTAATAGTAATTATAGAGAAAAAGTGTTCAGACAAAACTTTTAGATAATTTTACCCCAAATAAAACTATGTAGCTAATATTTTTTTTCGTTCACCATTATCGAGTTATGACACAAACTTGTGTTTTTTTAAATGGAAACCATAGTTGGTTTTGACATAATTAAAAAGCTTATTTTTTGCTGATTACAATTATATAAGGTTTGATATGGTTATTTTAAAAAATAAAGAGGATATAGACATTTTCAACTTTCATGGCTTATTAGATATTCAAAGAAAACTAAATTTTACGATTTTCTTTAAACATGCTTAGTATCGTTAATAGTAATTTTAGAGAAAAAGTGTTCAGACAAAACTTTTAGATAATTTTACCCCAAATAAAACTATGTAGCTAATATTTTTTTTCGTTCGCCATTATCGAGTTATGACACAAACTTGTGTTTTTTTAAATAGAAACCATAGTTGGTTTTGACATCATTAAAAAGCTTATTTTTTGCTGATTAGGTTTGATATGGTTATTAAAAAAAATAAAGAGGATATAGACATTTTTATGGTTTTTATGGAAAACAATTGAATTTCGAACTGATAAAATACAAACCAAACGAAAACTTATTTTGAAATCTTATGTAGTAATAAAATGAAAACTATAAGAACTTTTATGAAGGGCACACAACATTATTAATGTTCAAAGATACCTCCATTATTATTAATACACAAATTGCATCTCTTCACAACATAATTTGTAGCATTGCGGACTTTACGCCTATCGATGTTATTAAAAGCAACTAAGACAGCTTCTCTTAAATCGTCGATTGTTTCATATGTTCTTTTGTATACTGTGTCCTTTAGTACACCCCACAAGAAAAAATCCAAAACTGATAAATCAGGGGATCTAGCCGGCCATTCAATGGGTGCATTTCGTCCTATCCATTGATTAGGGAAGTTCAAATTTAAATAATTTCTAACATTCAGTTGATTGTGCGGGGGCGCTCCGTCATGTTGAAACCATTGCAGCATTGCTCGGGTTCTTAAATTTAAATTATCTAACATTTCCTCGAAATCTTGTTGTAAAAAATTAAGATAACGATTGCCAGTTAGTGATCCATCAAAAATAAAAGGAGGAAGAACAGTTGATCCTATAACAGCACACCAAACATTAAACCCAAATTTAATTTGTAGTCTCCTATGTTCAACGTGAAGTGGATTTGTTTGAGACCATATGTGCTCATTGTGACTATTAAACATTCCATAATTTGTGAAACGAGATTCATCAGTCCATAATATTTTCATTGAAAAGTGTGGATCGTTTTGACACTGATCTTTAAACCATCCACAAAAAGCTATTCGTCTGATGTTATCACCTTCATGTAAAGTTTGTGATACTGATAATTTGTAGGGACGAAATTTATGCTTCTTCAACACTCTGACAATAGTGCGTTGAGAGGAGCCCATTTCTGTTGAAATTTGTGGGGTCGATGTAGATGGATTCTGAGCGACACTTGCTAATATGTTTATTTCTCTATCTTCATCCATCCCTTTTTTTGATTTTGGTTTAACGAACGAACCATAATCTGCTAAATTATCCCATAATCTCTTAAAAGTAGGTGACGGCTGACGTAGATCAAAATAATTTCCAAAATAAACTTCAGCAGCTCTAGTAGAATTTTTCTGGCACTGAATGTAACATTCAACCATATCACGCTTTTCTACGTTAGAAAATTCCATAGCCAATGCAAACTTATGATTAACGGCCGTTTGCACCGCTTATAGTTAAGTTACAATTAAATTAATTAATAGTTAATTGTCAATGTTTGACAATTAACTTGACTTAAAAGTAAAAATTAACAGCTATCACTTCTGTGACTCAACGTGAAAGCAATGTTAGTATATTTATCTCGACTGCTCCAACGAACACTATTTTAACTCAGATTTTTCGTTTTTTGAATTACAAAAGACTAAACATTTTTTTTAAAGTTTTTATCTTATAAAGTGAACAATCATAGAAATGTCTATATCCTCTTTATTTTTTTTAATAACCATATCAAACCTTATATAATTATAATCAGCAAAAAATAAGCTTTTTAATGATGTCAAAACCAACTATGGTTTCTATTTAAAAAAACACAAGTTTGGGTCATAACTCGATAATGGTGAACGAAAAAAAAATATTAGCTACATAGTTTTATTTGGGGCAAAATTATCTCAAAGTTTTGTCTGAACACTTTTTCTCTAAAATTACTATTAACGATACTAAGCATGTTTAAAGAAAATCGTAAAATTTAGTTTTCTTTGAATATCTAATAAGCCATGAAAGTTATCGGAGAAACAAAAGCAGTTTTAAATAAAACTCGTGAAACTGCGCATCTTTCCCCATTTAAGCGTTTTTCTATCTCCAGTAGTTTCTGAGATCCCAATGCTAAACATTCAAAAAAATTCACCCTGTATATATATATATATATATATATATATATATATATATATATATATATGGTAAACCTAATCAGTAGGCGATTAAAGGTCTGTATATTACTTCAAAATATATGTATTTAAGAAACTCTACATGTTTCGGCTGTGTACGCCTTTATCAAGAGAATACAAAATATATTTTGTATTCTCTCTATTATCAAGAGAATACAAAATATATTTTGTATTCTCTTGATAAAGGCGTACACAGCCGAAACATGTAAAGTTTCTTAAATACATATATTTTGAAGTAATATACAGACCTTTAATCGCCTACTGATTAGGTTTACCATATCATACCAAGGTCACGAAGTTATTATATTTATATATATATATATATATATATATATATATATATATATTATATTATATATTATATATTATATATTATATATTATATTATACTAGAAAAATATACATTTTTAAAAATAACTGGGAACCTACACGTTCCATCGTTTTTCAGTTTTCACTATCGTAATCAGCGCAAAAAAAGAATACAACTTTCCAAATTTAACCGACTACGTAGCTTCTACAATAACGAAGATAGCAATGGTAAAAACTTAATTTGGATCGCCTGTATAATATTAATTTTTATTTGTATCGGCCAGAAAAAAAATAAAATGCAGGTCAAATTTGAATAACTACAAACTTATGCATTAACCTGGTATCACTGTGAATCTCCATTCTAATTTGTTGGAATTTGCTTATTTCACCTCTTTTGGATTTTGAGATTAATTTTTGAATAATTTTTAATAAATTCGAAAAACATTTAAAACTTTTACGATTTATTATACAAAAACTGTCTTAAAAAGTACTACAGATGTTTAAAATCCAATTAGTAGGTATATTATATAAATAAAAAATTGTTTTTCTTATCCGCTTGCAAATAATAGAACCTAAGGCTTGTGAAATATGTGCACGCGTCGCATTAGAGAAATCACCTTGAAAAGTGCAATTACGATTTACATAAATAACATAATCGTAATCAGTTTATTGTTATTAGTGTTATTACTTATTTTTGTTTATTCGTATCTATGTATTTCTAAATTCAAGTTTACTTTTTAATACGGCAGATTATATGCATATTTTGGGACAGTATAGTTTCGTCTTATTCGTTGCGAAATGTTTACAAAACATTTCGCAATGTTATCAAATTCGTGAATTTAATCATTTCGAGTAGAATGAGTAATAAAATGTTAATTCGTAATCCCGAAATTGTGTTCTCAAATTAATAGCATGAAGTAAATATATTTTGATGATATACAAACGAGGAAAGCTGCATACGAGGTGTGGTAATTTAATTCCCGGACTACAACAACACAATTGAAGTAATATAAAAAATGTTTGATATTTATTCAAAGTAATTTACACTACTCAAAAGAATTAGCGGATATCTCGTAAAAATGACAAAAAAAGTAATTGGCACATAAAGTAACACCGGCAAATATGTTACAATTGCGCTTATAATATCTCTGTAAATAAGAACTAGGGCGCGCTGTTACGTTTCAATGTCTTTCTGCAAGTTTCAACAGGATTAGTCGCTCTTGGGTGTAAAAGCGAGCTGCAGTCCTTTACGGCATTGGGCGTTTTCACATTTATCGACACGGCACCGCCACGACAACGACAACGATGTCGGTAAAATCACATATAAATAAATGGGAATCCTTTCACACTCGCCGACCTGTCGGTATCGTGTCGTTACTGGCGACGACATGCCGGAGAGCAGCAATCTCTCCACTCATGTCGTCGCCGGCAGTTTAGCGTTTTTATTTTTGTAAGTAGTGTTTTTTTAAGGGGTGTAATATTTTATAATTGAAATTTTTTACGCCTTAAATATAATAAATAAAGCAAATAATTTGTTAATTCCCGACATGACATTTCCTCGAACGACACACGACAACTACTTGTGCCGTGTCGTTATTAATGTGCAAATATTCTGCCTCGTGCCGGTATCGGTGCTATGCGAATGTCGTGTCGATGTCGGTAAATGTGAAAACGCCCATCAGTACACATTTTCATCATCTAAGTAACAAGCGGAGTGTAGTGAACTTTATTATTTATTAGCAATGGCGCAGTAACATGATTTACGCGAATCACACGCTTGGAGAGCCATAGGTCATTGGAATGTGGACGAACACAGCAAGATGTCGCTCAAGTGTTCGGAGTGAGCCAAACTGTAATTTCCCGACTTTCGCATCACTTTTGAGAAACGAGAACTGTTAGTACAAGACAAGGACAAGGTCGACAGCATCAACAACACCAAAGGATGATCGGTATCTTTTCCTAATTGGAGGAGATACCGATCACATAGAAATCGAACTTTAAATGCAACCTAACTTCAAAATCAGTTTGCTGTTGCTACTGAAAAATTGATCTCAACACAAACAATAAGAAATCGTCTTTATTCCATAGGTCTCTATGCTCGAAGGCCAATAGTATGCCCTCCACTTACCGCAGGACATAAAAGACGCCGTAGACTATGGGCAGACGAGCATACCAATTGGGATAATAACGATTTGGGTCGAGTTTTGTTTAGCGATGAGTCAAATTTAGCGCCCACCCAGATAACAGACCTGTTTTGATTTGGCGTGAACCAGAATCACGAAATATACGCGGTGCGATGGTGTGTGCCAGAATAAGAATCGGAGGCCATACAGAACTGTATTTCGTTCAGAATGGTTCACTTATGCTCAAAGGTATCTGGATGAGCTACTGAGACCCTTTGTTCTTCCATATGGAGGAGCTGTGGGAGAACAATTTATTTATATGGATGATAATGGTCGTCAAAATCGAGCAAACATTGTTAACAATTGGTTTGAAGAAGTATGAATTGATAGAATGGACTGGCCAGCCAATTCCTCGTACGGGTATCCTATAGAAAATGCCTGGGATGCATTAGGAAGACGTATTACCGCACGAAATCTTGCACCTCGTTCAGTTGCAGAACTTCAAAGTGCTCTTAGAGAAGAGTGGGACAATATTCTCCAAGAATTGTTTGATAATTTGATTCACTCCATGCCAGCACGATGTCAAGCCATGTTGGCCGTCCGAGGAGATCATACGCTTTATTTATTTTAATTTTTTATAACAATTACCAAAATTATACTCTATTAAGCCTGTAATTTACTGTACTTATTCCTACACAAAATGTTTATTTTCTCAATATGCTAATAAACGTTAAAATTAAACTAAACGCCAATGTTTATTTTTGCATATACTTAGGCACATAAGTCATTCAAGTATTCATATCGTTAAACCGTCATTTATTTTAATATTTACAACCTTTTTCAATCAAAATAATAAATATCCGCTAATCCTTTTGAACAGTATACATTCACGTAACACACTTAAAGCAACGTTTAAAAGTTTTTAAAAACAGTCACCCAATGCTTGCGAAGAAATTCGGCGGTTACATTTTTCTGAATATCTTCTACGTCTTGAAATCGTTTTCCTTTGAGGATAGTTTTCACTGTAGGAAAGACGAAAAAATCCGCCGGTGTCAGGTTCGGTGAATAGAGTGGATGATTAATCTCCTTTCGCGAGAAATGCCCTTATAATTAGTGAAGAATGTGACAGTACATTGTCATGTAACAAGAACCAGCTACCCTTTTCTCGATATTGTGGTCGCACTCGAGAAATGAGCTTCAGTAATCTCTTCATCACTTCAAGGTACAAGGGTCAGTCGAATTTAAACCGAACTTTGTTTTGAATAATTGATTAGCTCAAAATAGAATTACATAACAAATTTATTGTTTTTCTACATAGTCTCCTTCAACGTTTATATATTTTTCCCAGTGTTTGGGGAACTTGTGGATTCCGTCTTCATAAAAAGTGTGAGACCGTGTCAACAGCCAATTTGGCACAATCTCCTCTACATCTTAATCGCTCTGAAAATGGTGTCCGCCTAGTGCTTCCTTCAATGGCCCAAACAAATGAAAGTCGCATGGGGATAGATTTGGGACCTAGGGTGGATGTACTAGAATTCCCCAGTGCATTTGGTTCATTTTAGCTTGAGTTAGTGCGGTCGCGTGAGGCCTGCGTTGTCATACAGCAAAATCACATTTCTTATTGGTTGGTTGTGCCTTTTGTGTCTGCAGGCGGCTTTTGCCCTCTCCACGAGCTGGAAGTAATAGTGTTCACAGTCCGACGTTTATGTAAGAAATCAATTAGCAAAACACCTTTCCAATTGAAAAAGGTAGTTGCAAGAACTTTCGCAGCTAATAAACGTATTTTTGCTTTCATGGGGTGAGGTTCTCAATTCCTTCGCCACTCCAAACTCCTCGCGATTTTGGATTCGGGTGAGCCCATGTTTCATCACTATTCTATGCAGAAAATGTTTATTTCTCGTTGATATCGATTCAGGAGTCTTTGGCAAGTGTAATTTGTAAAAAGCTTTGGAACCCAACTTGAACAAATTTTGCGAAAACCCAGATGCTCAGTAATAATGGAGTACGTACTACCGTGACTTATTTGTATTTGACTAGCGATTTCGTCAATCGTAAGGTGCCGATTACCTTCAACGAGGTCAGAAATCGCTCGAATATTGTCGTCAGTCACAGCTGTCTTGGAACGCCTATTATACCTCTCATTTTCTACACTTTCACGGCCATCCTTGAATTTTTTAACCCAGTCATACACTTAAATACGTGATAAAGTTGTGTCACCAAACTGTGTAGTCAGTCTAGCCATAATTTCGCTGCGCTTGGTACTCTCGTTTGTCAGAAACTTGATAATAATGCGTTGCGCAACCGCAGGTGTAACCTCTTGCTTAGACATGACTGTACTGGTGAGTCCAAATGCCGGTAAGTGCACGGAACCGTATCAATCCCCTCCCTAATTTCCCGGCTACAAGAACCCTGCTCGATTATCACCTCCGCTCGTTAGCTTGGTATGAAATCAAATGTTCTGTTTAAATTTAACCCTCGCAGTATACACCAGTAACTAATTGTCCTTCTGGTAAAAATTCTTTGTGAATTACACCCTGACTATCGAAAAACGTCATCAGCATAGTTTTGATTATATGAATTTTTTCAAATGAAACTTTTTAGGTCTTGGCGATGCTTTTCCAACCCACTGCATGGTCTGGCGCTTCGTCTCAGGATCGTACTGAAACCCTCTTGACTCGTTACCAGTGACAATGTTGCATCGCAGCGATAATTCTGACAAAGTCTTCGGACGATCTGTTTTTGCTCACCTGTAAGATTGTGTAGCACGAACATTGCCCAATTTTTCCTGTTTCCAAAAATTTCATGTAAAATTGTCGAATCGTCTCCTTATTCATGTTTAACTCTTCGGCCATCATTCGAAAGGTCATTCGTCGATTTCGTGCCGCAAGTTCACACACTTTTGCGATCGTGTCTGCATTTCAACAGACCGACAGACGCCCAATCCTAGCGTCATCTTGTAGACTCTCGCGTCCAACATTAAATCGCTTAAATCCTTCAAACACAGTATTTAGGCTGTTATCTCCGTACGCAGATTTCAACATCTCGTAAGTTTCTGCTGTAGTTATACTCATTGTCCAATTACGACTGACAGAAACACCATATGCGCGTTAGCGTCCTACTCTGAAACTAACAGCTGTTTTATTTTGGGTTGTCCGGCATGTATTGATGAGACTGTGAACTATTACATGCTGCTTTATTTTTGGTTCTATTTCAGGTAACTCCACCACAGCAGCGTCAATTCGGGAATTAAATTGCCCAACTCGTATACCGCCCGTGCTGTATTTCCACATAAGCCAACGTTGAGCAAAAATGAAACAGAAACTGAATACGGAGGCATACACATCGTCGCAAAACTAGTTTCGTGATTTATTTATTTATTTCAATGTAATTTTAAGTAAAACACTGACATAATAGAATATAAAATTATATTTAAAACCCTTCCGTCGCATTCGTAAATAATAATGTTTATAATAAAATGTGTAGTGCTAAAATTACGAAAATAACAGTACCCGAATGTATTTCCTAAAATTATTTTCGGTTTATAAACACGTGCGTCATTGACCTTGATCGTCGCACAATGTAAAGTAACGTTGTGCAATTGGTTAATTAGTTGTGCATTTACGATAATCGATAATTATTTCAGCTTACAAAACAAATAAGTCAATCTTTATACTGTGTACTTCTTTCTGCCACTGAATTTTTACATATATACATATATGTATCGGTAATTATAAAAATTATCGTAAAGCTCTTGTTTTTTCAATATTATGTAAATATAGAATGCGTCATCACTGAGAAAATCGATTGAACACAATTACTGAAATACGAAAACCTATTTTGTTATTTACCTAACAATGGAAAAAAACACATATCACAATAACAACTCTATTTTTATACATAATTTCCATATTTTTTCCAATTGTTCCATACCTTCGGAAAAATTTTCTAAAATAAGGGCCTTGAAGACTCTGTCAAGTTTTGAATGAAAAGATTTCTGACAGAGCTAAGGGAGGACTATAAGGTGTGAATGTCTTAACTCTAAGAACCCACTATCGTTGATTATTTTCTTAACTTCGTTTGTCCTATGAATCCAATAATTGTCGTGCAGAAATAAGTTTTTTACAAATAAGAATGTCAGCGCTTTTTCTCTAGACCAGTCTTAAATTTTGAATTGGATTTTCATGCAAAACTCTTTTAGCATGCCAGAAAACATTTTCCTTCAATTTTTTCCACGAAATTGTATTTTGACTTGTTTGTGGTGAAAACTCTTCATGAACATATTGCATTTTTGTTTGGTAAAAGAAAAAGAAATGGAATGGAATGCGAAATTTTTAGGACACTTGATCTAAACATACAGACTTCCTCGGCAACGCCGGGGACCTCTAAACGCTGATCCTGCAATTCTCTACCCCAGTGAAAGGATTTAGATCACATATAACTTGAAAATAAGTTGCAACTTTTACATTTAAGACAATGGCTATTCATTAAAGAATGGTTCTTTAATGTCACGGTCTTCTTTTATGAAGAACTTTATAGCACAACCTTCTCAAATCTCTAAAAACCGAACGGGTGTTTGTCCTTGTTTACAGTTACGGATATGTATTTTGCATATCCGTTTTATTATATAACAACGGCGTAATACGTGCAAAACGTATTGATAAATATCCCTTTTTTGTATATTTACCGCCATCTGGCGCGTGTTAATGGACAGCACCAATAGCCTTGCTATTCGAGCGGAAGATCGCCTTTTCTGGCCTAGTCGCTTTCTTCCGTCAGATGTCACTGATTAAATTGGTGTCGCCTGATAGAACGAAACTGGTTATGGCTTGGAGACGATTTTAGCGTAAATGTAGATACAGATACAGATCCGTTATTTAACAGATCTGTATTAATTTGTATATACATTGCTTCACTAGTTCAACCGATGAGACCTAGATGGCTGAAACATATGTATTGAACAGAAGTAAATGCTAAAAATATGAGGTGTTTGTCCTTGTTTACAGTTACGGATATGTATTTTGCATATCCGTTCATTATATACACTATATTAATAATTTACTAACAATCAGCACATTTATGTATTTATATTTAGGTAAGTTCACTCGGCGATAATTCGGTATCGAATGGAATCTCTCCCTCCATTTCCAGTCTTCTTATAGTCTATAGACCTTCGAGAATATCCCCGAAGTTCCTCGGTCTTTCTAGAGACGGTGGTATGTTCGCGCATGTGAGTCATCGTTAGACTGTTCGCGAATATTGTGGATAACTCACATCACAATATCTAGATTTGAATGCTGCAATAAACAATTGAAGTTTTTAATGTTAAAACGTCAATGTATGTGTTGTGTCTTACATTTGGAACGTGTATTATCGGTAGATGACAATTAAGTTGAGTAATCAGTTTAATTTCTTCGGGTTGTGCTAACTAATTTAGGACACCTTTTCCCACACATTCAATGAAATATTTATTTAACGCAACACGTCCTCTTTAATTACCGCATATTTCGACATTTCGACTCGTAAGTCTTGTGCATCTGATCTTAACGTTATTATACAAGTGAACATCGTAACTTGTAATGTTATTTTTTATTTAATTTAACGTTGTTTTATATTGTTACCGAATGTGCTATTTATTCTACCAATAAACCCGGCCTCTAATGAGCTCCTCTCGGAAACGAAACGAAACTGTAATCAGGACCAGGGGACATCACAGGGTTGTAATTTGCTTGTTTTTATTTGGTGTCGTCAGTTTGTTTATATTGTAGAAATCAGGTAATAATGGGTGACTTAGTATCAACTAATATAGTAATAATCGAACTTGGTCTAACATACCGTGAAGTAACCCGAAGATTCGATAAATCAGAATCAACCATCCATCGTAATGTAAGTCGTCAAGTATGTGAGAAGAAGAGGACAAGGCAGAAAACGCTCAACCACGGTTACAGATTATCGTTTTATAACGTTGCAAACCCTGCGAAACAGACGCCAAACAACAATTCAAGAAAAGCTTACTGGAAGATGTTCGGGGAACCACCATAAGTGAGCATACAGTAAGAAGAAGAAAAAGACTTAAACATGTTGGTCTCAACTCATATGAGCCAGAAACGGCTCCAAGACTTTATGAAATTGGAATGATAACCAGTGGGGTCAAATATCGTTCACGGACGAGAGCCGCTTTTGTGTAAATTCAATCGACGGTAGGGAAAGATGGTATCGACACCAAGGAGAAGAAAATGCACTATTAAATTTTACTACTACTATATTTTTGGTGGAAGTTCAATTCTGGTATTGGGCGGCATATGTTTGGGGACACACACAAAGTTAGTGATGATTGATGGCGGAGCGTTAACTGCAGATAGGTACAACAGATATATTCTCCAAGACTACGTGGTACCTTTTTCCCCATATATCGGAAAAAAATTTACCTTAACCCAGATACTCCCAAATTAATTTTTTCTTGAAAAAATACATTTGTTGTCTATTTCTACATTAACTGGAACCCAATCAACAACTTTTCATTTTAACTTTTTTTATTTTTTTAGTAGTTTTTTAGATAAGGGCCGACCTTTTTAAAGGACAGTGGCATTATAAGGTGTAATCAGAACTAACTTTAAAAAACTTAAGTTTATTTAAATACAATCTTCAATTTGATATTGGAACATAATAAACATAAAAAAATATTATTGCGTGTGATATTCAACAAAACATTGTTTAGGATGTAACCCCACTTTTCATTTGGCACACCTAAATTGGACTTTCTTGTGGCACCGTCCACATCTGATTTGATTTTCTTGGTAAACAATCAAATGATCTTTACCATCAAATCGCGAAATTTCGTTTTCATTGACACTTGTTCGTATACGTCCTCTCTTAGTGTTTTTCTTATGGGTTTCTAAAATACCTTTACAAAGAGATCGACGGAAGCCATACTGGTCCATTTTCCCTCCACAGTGGCGGTGAAGTTGCCAGGCGTTATGAATAGCCATATCCAAGCCACGACAAATTATAGGAAAGTACCACTTTTTTCCTCTGATACTCATGCGATAAAGACTGATATTCTGATCTGCCCTGTCTACTCCACCTATATTCTGATTATATTTTTTTACCAACTTGGGCTGAGGCACAGATATTTTCTTCTTCTCTTTTTGAGAATATCGAGTCACATTAGTCGTTGGTAGTACAGATTTACAATTGGAAGCAATGGTAACAATATTATTATCATTCCATCGGCAGACTATTATATTCTCCTCCCGTTCTAAAGCATATTCAAATGTCCCTCTTTCTGTTTTTCTCAATTCTTTACCAGACCTTATAATTGATACTGGAATTCTGTTCTCTCTCACCGTACCAGTAGCTTTTATATTTCTATCTCTAAGCACCAAAAGTACCTCCCACGACGTAAAAAAATTATCGAAGTAGACATGAAAAGGCAGCTGACCTTTTGCTGCGATTATTTTGTCAACGAATGATAAGACCACACTTGCGCCCAAACCCAAGTCTTTGTATCTTTCTGAAAGATTTGTGGTGGATCCTTGATATGGTTCAAAACATTCTATGTAGCCGTTTATAGTTGTGGCCATCTAAAATTTAAAACCCCATCTAATGGGCTTGCCCCTGATAAATTCTTTTGAACCATGCCGTCCAAAATACGGAATCATGGACTCGTCTACCCTATGGTTTTATTGTATAGGGGCAAAAGAAAGAAATTTCTGGTTTAATCTTTCTAACAGTGGACTAACTTTTGCAAATTTGTCACCAACTTTTAGATTTGTATTGTCACAACAGTGTAGGTTTTGCATTATAAAATTAAAACGATTCCGTGATATTGCAGTGTACACAATTTGATGATTAGCATCAGAGCTGTTTTCCCAATACAAAGATCTTCTTGAGACACTTGTATAACCGCTGTAAATAAGTACTCCAAAAAAACATTTTATTTCATCTAGTGTAATATCTCCATTTCTGTTATGTTGCACTGCATA
Organism: Melolontha melolontha; assembly: GCA_935421215.2. Lineage (NCBI taxonomy): Eukaryota > Metazoa > Arthropoda > Insecta > Coleoptera > Scarabaeidae > Melolontha > Melolontha melolontha. The sequence continues at coordinate 201,068,146 of OW285235.1, read as the reverse complement.
AAGATTACTATAATTTAGTGTCATTTGCCAAAGCTTCTCGTCAAAAAAGAGACTGAACAAGTCCAAGGAAGACATATTATTATTTGCCGTACTTTCATCTTGCCATTTTGGTAAATTATTTGTAATGTCTTCCCTAACCCAATGATTACTTTTCTGTATTTTTTTATATTTTTTAAAATGTGACAAGGGGATATCATCATCACTATCGTGATCGGTATCAAAAATAGCTTCAGCTTGAGTATTCAATATTCTACCTGGAAGATTGTTCATAGTAACAATTTCATCATCTCCGGAGTCTTCATCGGTAACCTCTTCATTAGCGTTAACGGGAGGAAACACTGCTATAGCGTCTGGTATACTGTGAACATCATGAATGTATTCTACTTCTTCTAATAGCTCATGGAGTGTAAGAGGTCTTTTCAAATAACTGAAAACAAAATAGTACGTGTTTTAACCATTGTCCTTTTGAAAGGACGGTTGTGTTTGTAAGGTTATGTTGCAAAATGAAGCAAAAAACAAAGATGTCTAAATGTAAAACCATAAAGTTATGACTATACCAACTCATCAGTGTAAAGAAATAGTAATGTTATGTTTGTAATTACGTAATTATTCTTACCTCCAATTGTCCATGACAGAACGTAAAAAAATGTTTCACACACAATTTACAATATCTGCAAGTCTTCAAAACTTACACTGCTGAAAATCTTGGAGAGACGTTGTACATGCTCTGTTTAATGATAGACTGGAGCACCATCTTTCGGAAAGTAGTTTAAGTTGTACAAAAAAAAAAATTTCTGTACCGACCTTTTTAAAGGACGTTGGTAGTAATTGGGTTAATGCAGGATAATGCGCGTTCACACGTCACCCACTGTGTAACTTACTTTTTAAGCGAAATGGGTATAGCAATAATGAAGGCCAACGTGTTCCTCTGACCTGAACCCGATCGAAGATGTGTGGGACATGCTAGCCAGAAGACTTAGGTCAAGAATTTCTGCTGTTCAAAACAGAGTGGAAGTCAGAGATGCATTGATTGAGGAATGGGACAGATTGGCTCAAGAACTGATCGATGGCCTCATCAGAAGTAAGTGAAGAAGAATGATTGTAGTTGTAAGCGCTCGTGGAGGCAACACACGCTATTGAAGCAAAAGAAAAAACACATTAAATGATTAACCAAAATGTACAATAAAGTTATTCTATTTAAAACCATATTTTGTTCGAGTCTGATATCTTTTAGTTTTTTTTCTTCATCAACAGGTTTCACATAATACAACCTTTCTAAAATAAATTTCAATTACTTCACCTAACATCGTATTAGGAGATTATTAATGTTAACGATATGTATACTATAAACAGGACAATAAGATTTTATGTCTGTTCCTTTAAATTTGCCAGTGTGTGTATAACACAGTACAACACATGTTTTTGGGACTCAATTCTGAGAATTGCACGTGAAAGTAGCCCCAAAAAGAAGAACTTCTGCATCATTCGTTTTGTCAAGTTGGCTGCATTAATAATTAATGGCCATACGAATTTTTTTGCTCAAGGTGGATTTTGATCACTTTTTCTATATTTTAACACGGTTATATCTCGGTATACCGTACGGAATATCTCTTTTGTGTCTGAAGCAAAGTTGTAGATATTGAATTGGAGAAAAAAAAAGCGGAACAAACCTACTCGAAAAAAGTGCATCCAGTGCCTTAAAAATCGCAAAAATGCCCATTCTTTCCCCATTTTCACCTTTTTTGCTCAATAACTGGATTACAAATCCACAAATATGCTGTTTTTTTTCTTTATAAACTTTATTTTGCATGAAAATAAAAATTCCGGTTCATATTACAGCTATTCTTACACAGAAAATATGAGATTTTTATTTGTTATCTATGCATGGAAAGAAAATTTAGAACATTTTCAATTATTGTCAACATCCGTCCTAGTTGAAGTTGACGCTTGTGGTTCTGATAATCCTGTTTTCTTCGTAGGTTGTTCATATTCATGTTCTGAGTCTGCATCATCATCCGAGTTAGACATAATATTCAAGGGCATGTTTTCTTCAGTGTGTCCACCAATTTCGGTGTCATCTTCATCTACGGTGCTTTCATCTTCAAACTGCATAATTTTAGAACTCCACCAACAAACCTCCGCAAGCAATGCATCTAATTTTTTGCCTTTGAATCGCTTTTCCATTGGCATGATCACTTGGTGGAACCTCTCTCCTTGTTCGTCCGATTCCTGAGGTAATTGTGCCAAAAAGGTATCAAGGTGGAAATGCATGAAATGTAATTTTAACGTCATGGATGCATTGATTTTTTCAAAATAATACAGCAACTTGTCCACTCGTGTCTGTATGTCATCTCGCTGTACACGGTTCTTTCCTAAAACGCCTTCAATGACTTGTTTCAATGCGTCCCATGCACATAGGTGGTTATAATGGTTCGAAAGCATATTTGTGAAAGATTCGCTTTTCATTAATTTTCGTATATCCGGTCCATTCAGAGTACCTGTTTGAAATTAAAAAAAAATCAGTTGCGAAAAAATTATTGGTAATTATAATGCGAATATATCGAAGTGAACAAATGTAGATATGACAATATTTAAATACAGACAACGATACGTACCTTTTCTAATTTTAGATTCACTAAGTTTTGGAAAGATGGATTTCAAACAGTTATAGGCGTCCTCAATATCTTTGACTACTACTTCAACGAATTTCCCAGCTATTCCTAATTTCATGTGGAGCGATGGCAACAAAATATCATCTACATCCTTTATCAAAGGTTCATTACGTAATTTTAATTGTTTCTCGAGCTCGGGAGTTCTTGCTTTCCAATCTTTACATTGATATTGATTCCCTGTGTATCGCGAATCCCAATTACAAAGAAAGCAGAAGTATTTTGGAAAACCGCCCATTAATATAATGCCTTGTATTATGTTGACAACCTTTACATCACAACAAATCTTCCATTTGTGTACATTGTATTTGATTTTCTCTAAAATTTCGCCCAATGTTTCATACGTTTCCTTCATAGTTGTGCTGAATCCCAATGGAATGGACGGTTTTTTGTTTGTTTTGTGCAACAGCACAGCCTTCAAACTTGAAACTGAACTGTCGATGTATAAACGCAAGTCACCTGCGATATAATCCATTCCCATATTTTTCACTAAACCTGGGATATCATGGCAGTAAGTGTACGTATTTGCTTCGTCAACGGAATAAAATTTCTGAAAATCAGCTTGGCGTTTTCGGTATGATGTTGCGCTGACATTTTGCTCGGTCAGTTTTTTACGCTTCAAAAAAGATGTCAAAAATTCTGAATTTTTTTGTGATAGTCCCATCTTAGCCACAATGTAAGCCATTTTGATTTGTGTTACCGGTTGTGGTGCATTATTTTCAATATCGGGTGTCCAATCTGCATTATTCACATTGGTCGGATTGGTGAAAACGGTTTCGGCTTGCAGGGACACAGTATCCAGACTCCGAGGTTTAGGTGGATCGGTAACAGCAGCGCTGGAAGTGTCGCAGTAAAAGCGGGAATGTATACTTTTGTTTTCAATTTTTTTTTGTTCAATCCATAACCGGAATTTATGCATGCGTAGCACCTGGATTCATCATGTCCAGTTGGTCTTGCACCCAAATTACTGGCTTCATAAAAGAAAACTGTACACCTTTTCCATGTATCCACATTATAAGGGTATTATAACAACTTTTGCACACTGTGTTCGGCGTAAAATTTGCACCACTTAAATCTGTTTCATCAAAATAATGACAATACGCTGTTTTAAATTCCTCAGTAAACAAGTTTTTTCGATTTTGCTTGCCTATTTTTGGGACGATATGACCACAAACGTAACAAAAATAATCCAATTTGGGGCATTTGTTATTTTCCATATTGAAATATTCAATGTTCTTCTGGTTTTAAAATGTAATTCACTCTGAACGAAAGGGTTGTTTATTCCACAGCCATTAAATTATTAATGCAGCCAACTTGATAAAACGAATGATGCAGAAGTTCTTCTTTGTGGGGCTACTTTCACGTGCATTCTCAGAATTGAGTCCCAAATCAATGACCTGAAAAATGTTGTACTGTGTAATGAATATAATGATTCAAAAACACCCTTCCACTAACTATTCAATGAATATTTTGAGTACTTAACTAAATAACCTAAATTAAATAACCAGCGTTAAAATAAAAGGTTATCCACCGGCATTAATATATCACAACACTTATTAGCGAAATGAAACTATAAAGGAAGTTTTGTTTGAGATACTAATTCTTTAACATGCTATAATGTAAAGAATTTACTTGCATACCTATGTTTATCTATGCAATAATAATTTAGAAGACTAAAATTAAAACTGATAATTGGTACAATATTTTAAGCTATTCATAGTGTTTTAGTTTAAATTGTATGATATGTCATATTTCTATTTTATTATAGGAAATGGTTAATTTATAATTATAAGCTTAAGCCGAAATAATAATATACGAATACACCTAATTAGTTTATTAAATTAAAATTAGTGAAGATAATAGATAAACTCATAAGTTATACTGACCATGAACAGGAAAACATGAAAAGTGGATATCTAATTTAAGTACGACACATATTTTGACTCTAATTATAGTGCCTAAATTATAAAGTAAAATATCAAATTACTTTCGACTTAACTCTTGAGTCATATTCTATTTTCTTTATTACACCATACATAAATTATGCATATATTAGTTGTTTTTTTTGTCAGCGGAAATGCAGGAATATCCCCAAGATTATACATATTCAGTATACATTTAAACTTGTTACTAATGGCCATCAAATTTACCTAACAAGTACCTGCTCGTTCGGAAGTTCTGTTTTAGAATTAGAACTGCATTATCTAAATTTACATATTTTTGAAAGTTAATTGCAAATTACGTTCATTTATGAGTACTAGTGTATGGAGTCAATCCGTTAATTAGCTTATTTTAACGACTAATTATTACTTTGCTTACGTTTAAATACTACTATATAACTTGTTTAGAATATTTTTAAACAATTATGAACAAAAATAAATATTGAAAAGGGATGAAAGGGATATTATCTCTTCTATTCGAAATAAATTTAAATTTTAAATGAAATCCTGTGTTACCGATTTTATTAAATTTTTCTTCTTCATATAACTGCCAGTTGCAGAATTTCAATAAAAAAATTCGTTCATTCTTTACTTACACTACGGGTCCGTTGCACTCTTAATAATACGGTCAAGAGGGTCAATATTCGGGTAAATACAAAATAAAATATAAATATTATTTAGTGAAAATGAAACATTTACTTATAGTTATTTCAAAAAAAATCGGATTAAATGTTATCACATGTTTAAAATACAACGAGGACGCGTGGGTTGGAATAAATTCTTTTAAAATTCATGGGCTTGTTTATTGGAAAAACGCTCGAACACGTCGATTTTTATTTTTGGCTACGGTTTTTCTGATAGTAAATTCATGTATACGGGGTAGCCCGACAAAAAGTTACGATCGTCAACTTCATTTTTTCAAATAGAAGCACCTATTTTTTATTTCATTTTTGAATTCTGCATTGAATTCTAAGTATGTTTTATGAACATATTCTACACCCAAATTTAATAGTTATCAAGAAATTTACGATTGAAAATATCAATAACCGAGACTGTATCCTACAAAATTTCTTTCACTCTGTGTTCTGTGTCTGTTCCCGCACGTCCTCACTGTGTTTGTAATTAACAACGTCTACAACATTTCTAATCTAATATTACTGAAACGTACTTCAAAACTAATATACGTGAAACGTACATCTGAACCGAATGTACGAGATGCTACTCAGAAATTCTCGGAATTTAAACGTGGGGCGCAAAGGGATCGTAATACAGCTCTATCACGCTATATGGTACGGGCTACGTCTATACAAAGTCAGTTGTGAAACGGTACTTTGCTAGGTGGTGACAAGCAGTTTTGCCTTTATATTTGTTGACCTGTGTTTGAGTTATTCTGCGACGCTACAATGTCTGACGTGAAATAGCAAAGGACGTGCATCAAATTATGTTTCAAACTTGATAAAACAGCAGCGGAAACTCTGAAAATGCTTAAACAAACGTTCAGTGAGGATGCTTTAGGCCAGACGCAAACTTATGAGTTGTACAACCGTTTTAAAAATGGACGTGTCGCTTGATCACGATGAGCGCTACGGTTCATCGACGGAAAACACGCCACAAAATATAGCAAAAGTACATGATGCTATCCTGAAAGGTCGAAGGAGAACAATCGGCTTGTCATACGACGCAAGCGACCTGCCAAGTTGGTGAAACGACAATGCACCAACCCACACGTCGCTTATTGTGCATCAGTTTCTAGGCTCAACGAAGACGGCAGTACTACCCCACTCTGCCTATTTCCCAGCTCTTGACCCATTGATACTTCTTCCTGTCCCGTTTCCGAAGTTGAAACTGTAATTCAAGGGACGCCATTTTGACACGATTGATGAGATCCAGACCGAATTGGGATTAACACGCTAATACGCGACGACTTCCAGCACCGCTTCTAGTTAAGGACAAGTCGCTTAGATCGGTGTATTCAAAAAGCGTCATTCGTGTGCTAGTCCTAGAGACGAACACACGTACATATTGCATTTAAACATACGACGGTAACCGTCAAAGCGAACCCGGAAGCAATGGCCGGACGAATTATTACGATAACAAATTTAAAACTAAATCCAAACTTCGTTGAACTCTGGCCACCTGAATTACTACAACAAACACAGGCGATAATCGACGAAACGCACAGCGAAAGTGGCGTCCAAGAACTACTACGGGCTTCTCCGAGTTTATTTGTTATAAACCCAGATCAACCGAAGATACAAGTAGAAATAACAGATCCCGAACCGACCAAAAAAGAAAAACACCACAGAAAACAGAAAATGAATCATCCGGAAAAGAAAACCGAAGACTTCATCTACCCTAAATTTACGAAGAAGCCGAAAATAGACGAAACAACTTTACCGATCGAAACAAAAAATTCATACGACGCCCTCGAAAACAAACCCGAAGAAAAAATGGAAGAAGAAACTTCCGAAATCACTCCACGGCCTTCAATATCAGATAGCACACCCAGGGTAAGTGACAAAACAAACATCACACATAACACAATAACTGAAACACGAAAACCACACAAAATCGCACCAATTATTAAAACTGAAAAAGACAAATGGGCACATATATGACACATTCTCAAAACACACAGCATTAACACAGTACAAAACAAACTCGTGAAACCAGGCATACACATCGAACCGACAACTGACGAAAACTACCGAAAACTTAAACACATACTCGACAATGAACAAATACAATTTTACACTTTTCAACTGAGAAGTGAAAAGACACTAAAGTTAGTTATGCGTGGCACTCCTACCTTTATCACAGCCACTGACATCACCGACAACTTGACTGACCAAGGCTACCCGACAATAAAAATAAAACGCATGAACGGCAAACACGGAATACCAGCACCACTTGTACTAATAGAACTGACGAGACAATACAAATCAATTTACAACATACACGACTGCTGCGGACTCACAATTAAAATCGAACCACTAAACAAACGGACAGACATAATACAATGCCACAAATGTCAGACATTTGGACACCACCAAAAAAACTGTAACATACACTACAAATGCATGAAATGCGGAGACGAACACTCAACACACCTATGTACAAAACCCAAAACAACCCCACCAAAGTATGCAAAATGCGGTGGTCCTCACTTATCCACTTTCCTTAACTGTCCTAACAATCCAAACAACCCTGTAAACAAAACCACACCCAAACCCGAATACATACCAGCACCACCCCCAACAACGAACCCATGGACACAAAAACAAAGAAACACAACACCTAACACAACTGACGAACTAGCACTTGCCTTAGGCAATATGCTAATAACATTACACTCCACAAACGCAACAACAGAACAGGTACAATACTTCGTAACGCAAACATAGAAAATAATCACACTCTACAACAACAAACATTAAACACACACATGACTGAAACGCAAAAAACCGATGACCAGTGACTTAAACGCAAAAAGCGACAAACACACAGACTACACATACGCAACACAGGACCGCACAAAAACACACAACACACGATTATTTATTAATCAGACACAAACACGTCACAACCCTGGAAAATACGAAACAATGGAGTGGAAATGGAGGCAACTCCGACCACAACAAAATTCAAGTCTCATATAAAATCGGTGTATTCATGCGGAGGGAGAGTACTTTGAAGGGGATGGTAGTGAAGAAGTTGCAAGAACAATTTATTATATTTTTTTTACATTTCGGGAATTTTTAGATAGCACCTCGTATATCCGCAGATTTACACTTTTAAACCTAATTGCGTATAGTGTCAATAATAAATAATACGAACGCTGTTTTCTTTCTGTTGAGCTTAGCAAAGTAACGCACATTTTCTGCGAAATCTTATTTATTTATAATTTTTCAAAGTATTTCTCTCCACAATTAACGGATTTTTGCATTCGTAAATATCAATCTTGACCACATTTTTCCTAATCTTTCCAAGTTTGGTTGTTTATTTAATTTTATTAATTTTTTTCAAAAAGTTAGAATCATGGTGTGAACCGCGCGACGAATGGCCCATTATCTCAATATTTTCGATAGGTACTTAATTTTGAATTCATTACTACATCCGGAGTGCCACAGTTATCTAATTTGGGACCCTTGTTATTCTTGATCTTTATAAATAATTTGTTGCTGAATTTCTCTTGCCACATTCTTGCATATGCGGGTGATTTATAATATCATAAGCTTATTGGGGGAGAAATTTCGTGACTACATATCTATTGCAATCCACTATAAATTTCATTAAAAGTTTGTGCAAGTTTTGTAAACTTAAACTGAACTTTAATAAATGTTCAGTCGTGTCATTTTGCCACATTAACATGCTTGGTTTTATCACGCGCCTTTTACTAAAGGGAACCTTCTTAAAAGTGTACACTATGCTTATATTGTAAGCAAAATTGAATATGCGAGAATTCGAGAATGCGAGCACATAGGGGCGAACAAGCGAGAGCTTCCTGATACTCACTTTGCCTGCACTTAGCGTGCTATATGTATGTAGTACTATAGGGCGATGTTGTTTATAAACGTATAGACGTATTTACGAATATGTGTAGGTGTAATTCGAACGGTGAACATTTTCCTAAATAACGTGTGCTTTTATTTCACTAAAGCTGGGACTGTTTAGTGATTACTAGAGGCAGGCATTCTCGGCCGGCATACACTGGCGTAGGAGAGCGAGGGGTTTGAATGATTCAGAGCTGCTGTCGGCTCAAGTTGTGCATCTCGCGTTTCCCATTTTAGGACATGAACATAATGAACATAATAAACTTTCTAACAAACTAAGCACCTACTAATTTACCATTATATGTTAAGTCTGGGTATTGCCATAAAAATCTACTTACCCTGTTAGCAAACAGGCGAGTTGATGAATTTCTATGTACTATCGCAGCATTTAAAATCCGGACGATTAGATATTTATTTTTACTATAATTAAGCATTGTAATTCGATTTTTGTATAATTGAATTGTTGTGTAGATGACAGCATACTGACATTTATCTGTAACCTCTCACGCCAAATTATATTATATATTTTGTTATAAAATTATGTTACTGAGTGAATATATGAAAGACAAGAATTTATTAATCAGAATACTACAATTATTTGGTTTTAATTTTTAATACTTTATTTCAGCACCATTTCTGTCTAACACCTCTTGTAAACATCTAGGAATAGATGTTATGACATTATGTAAAAATTCAAGTGACAGATCATTCCAAATATCATGGTTTCTTCTCAGACGCCGATTTCTCAAGTCTGAAATTTGTCTCAGCCGTTGTATTGCTGTGTGGACACACCTGGGAAAATGGTTGCGGTCACTGCATTTACTATATTGTTTCGAATAGATCGTTTCTTATAAAATTAATAAAATTTTCATCCTGTTCGGGAGTTGACACACGGATACCACCGGAGCCTCGTTTTCTATTAATAACTGACAATCCTTCTTCTATTAACGTAATTATTTGAGTTTTAGTTTGAATATTCAAATGTGGCACATTAACTTTATATTTTGACAAACTTGAATATGACACTGATAGATCTGTAAACAGAAACAAGTAGATATAAAAAAGTCATATTCAAACCAAACAAATTAAGTGCCGCGATAGTACATTCGACATTTTCAATGCTGTGCGTTCGACTTATACTTACGCGTATTAGTAAATACATCTACGCATTATGTTGGAATCCATGTTTGTTGTGCAACACAAGAATCTAAAAAAAAAACGGAGAGAGACCGTATAATGAAATTGTTTGTGATTTAAGTATGACCGGACAAAGAATGTTTCATAATTTGTAACATACTTGAGTGGGTAAAACCTCACTATATTTGTATAATACCAAAGTATTTTTAATAATATAAAAAATATTATTAAAAATGGGGTGTGAAGAACACAATACAAGTTCATTTATGTATTTTTGAATGTATCTCCTCCAAAGATGTAGATACGTATTTCACATTTCTACATGATTCTCAATACGCCCCTGTTGGAGAAGACACATTCAAACAAACATAACTACGTTACTATCTAGCCGAAATTATTCAGACAGAGCGTGAAGGAATATTCAGCGCTGGCTACATAATAAAAGCCGAAGCAGACGTGTTTTCTATAGTCGGTAACCACCGTATCTATACAAAACTGTATTCTCGTGTCTTTACTACTTATCGGCGTGAGCCGAATATATATATGACAACATAATTTGAAACATACTTGAGTGGGTAAAACCTCACTACATTTGTATAATACCAAAGTATTTTTAATAATATAAAAAATATTATTAAAAATGGGGTGTGAAGAACACAATACAAGTTCATTTATGTATTTTTGAGTGTATCTTCTCCAAAGACGTAGATACGTATTTCACATTTCTACATGATTCTCAATACGCCCCTGTTGGAGAAGACACATTCAAACAAACATAACTACGTTACTATCTAGCCGAAATTATTCAGACAGAGCGTGAAGGAATATTCAGCGCTGTCTACATAATAAAAGCCGAAGCAGACGTGTTTTCTATAGTCGGTAACCACCGTATCTATACAAAACTGTATTCTCGTGTCTTCACTACTTATCGGCGTGAGCCGAATATGTATATGACAACATAATTTGAAACATACTTGAGTGGGTAAAACCTCACTACATTTGTATAATATATATAATATAATATATATATATATATATATATATAATTATATTATTAAAAATACTTTGGTATTATACAAATGTAGTGAGGTTTTACCCACTCAAGTATGTTTCAAATTATGTTGTCATATACATATTCGGCATATTATACATTTGTATAATATATATAATATAATATATATATATATATATATATATATATATATATATATATAATTATATTATTAAAAATACTTTGGTATTATACAAATGTAGTGAGGTTTTACCCACTCAAGTATGTTTCAAATTATGTTGTCATATACATATTCGGCTCACGCCGATAATTAGTGAAGACACGAGAATACAGTTTTGTATAGATACGGTGGTTACCGACTATAGAAAACACGTCTGCTTCGGCTTTTATTATGTAGACAGCGCTGAATATTCCTTCACGCTCTGTCTGAATAATTTCGGCTAGATAGTAACGTAGTTATGTTTGTTTGAATGTGTCTTCTCCAACAGGGGCGTATTGAGAATCATGTAGAAATGTGAAATACGTATCTACGTCTTTGGAGAAGATACATTCAAAAATACATAAATGAACTTGTATTGTGTTCCTCACACCCCATTTTTAATAATATTTTTTATATTATTAAAAATACTTTGGTATTATACAAATGTAGTGAGGTTTTACCCACTCAAGTATGTTTCAAATTATGTTTTCATACATATTCGGCTCACGCCGATAAGTAGTGAAGACACGAGAATACAGTTTTGTATAGATACAGTGGTTACCGACTATAGAAAATACGTCTGCTTCGGCTTTTATTATGTAGACAGCGCTGAATATTCCTTTACGCTCTGTCTGAATAATTTCGGCTAGATAGTAACGTAGTTATGTTTGTTTGAATGTGTCTTCTCCAACAGGGGCGTATTGAGAATCATGTAGAAATGTGAAATACGTATCTACGTCTTTGGAGAAGATACATTCAAAAATACATAAATGAACTTGTATTGTGTTCGTCACATCCCATTTTTAATAATATTTTTTATATTATTAAAAATACCTTGATATAAAGAATGTTTCGTCAGTTTTGGAACAAATACAAACCTACGTGGAAACTATTAAGTCCGAGGGCGCTACGTAGGTATTTACCGACGGTGTGCGAAAAAATGGAATGGATAATTACGAGTATGTAAAAACCGTAGTAAAAAATTAAAATCTATAGCTCACTACAGATGAAACTAAAAAAAATTCCATTGCACGGATAATGACCTGTAAGGACCGTCACACTCTTATTTGTTAGTCTGTAAAAGACTGCAAGAATGTACTGCTGAATCACTTCAAATGTATTAGAACACTACACAACTTTGAAATTTTACCAAAACAAGTATTAATGATGGTTACTGATGCTGCTGCAATTATGCATTGCATGGAACAATTATTGAAAGAAGTTCAGTCAAGCTTTCTACACGTTACATGTCTGCTTCGTGCTTTACAACTTATAGCAGACACTATACGAAAATGTTATCCTGATGTGGATCAACTAATAAGACAGACGAAAGCGGTTTTCTTAAATCTCCAAAACGAATTCAACTCTAGCATTCACAATGTTCTGACATCCCGGAACCGCCGCATTCAATTCTTACACGATAGGCAACGTGGTTAGAGGCAGCATTTTATTATTTTAAACATTTTGATAAGATAAAGTTGGTGATTTTACAACTAAAGCCTAAAAAAGCAGCTGCAATAGGGCTCAGTCAAATACAATTTCTAAATCTTCAAGTTGCAGCAGATTTAAAAATTATTTACGATAATTACGTTCCAGTACTGGACGCGAATAAAAAAATTACAGAACACTTGGTTGACCTTACCGAATTCGGTTGAAATTGTTGCCCACGTATATACAGCGCTACATACCCTAAATGATGTAAAAAGTGTTTGTATCAGAGATAAATTTAATACTGTATTACGTAAAAATGTTGATTTGACTAGATTAAGACCCATTTTGAACAACAGTGTTGCGAAAGATCCGTTGTACAAATTTAAAGACCACTTTAACTACGCGAATATTACATCGCTAGCAAGGGATGGATATTGTATGTATTGCTGATGCCAAAATAGTAAATACTAAGAAAAGAAATATTAATGTATACAGTGCATTACCTATATCGAATATAATATGTATGGGGACAAATGTAAATTCTTACAGAGGCAAAAGAATTCTTCCATGGAATTATAACATACAAAAATATTTAGACCTTATGTACAGAGAAAATAGAACAAAATATAATATGAAAATGATGTATTGTATAAATTTAACTGCTAAAGAAAAGACAGAGAAATTGTGCAATATTTTCCATAATAAAAGGAAAAGAAGAAAATGAAACAGGGAATAAGTGGAGTTAAAGTAAAATTTACAATTAGACAATATAAGAAGAATAATTGAAAAAATAGAATTAAAAAAATTTTTCCTTTTCGAACAAGTTAAGAAAATCAAAATTTATGTTAATTTTATTTGGGAAATGTGTAGTGGATTGAAGATTGAGGGATGGATATTGTATGTATTGCTGATGCTAAAATTTGAAGTTCGACGTGAAAATATATTTTTCGTCAAACCTACCGCGTAAGTAAACAGTTATGACACCTTTTTTTGAAACGTAAGTGACACTTTACATACCGTATTGACAGTTGCTATGGTAGCGGGCTGTAATATTTCATTACGACCCTAGGTAAATAATAGCAATATTTAGAACATTTATAACAAATTTATTTGAAACATAATTTTAATTAACTTTATACATATTTTTATACTTTATATATAAACTTATCACTTTATAATATTAAATGTAAATGAACAATTAGATCTTTCTGCCACGGTGGAAGATTTCCATGGGCCATATCTTTTCAGACCAAGAACATCAATTCCTGAATCTGCTAATAATGTTGCCGATGGTTTTAGACCGTCTAAAACCATCATTTTTATGCTTCAAAAATCCTTTCAATTTAGGAAATTGTAAGATATCTTCAAGGTTTCTCTAGCAAAATTTCAGTACAAGCTATAATAGCCTCCATCTCTATTTGATCCATATTTATAAAGTTTATTTAAAAGCAAAAACTTTTGAGAATATATTGCATGTACTTTGACATTTATCAAAAATATAAATTTATATTGACATGGTTACCATAGATACGACAAACATTCCTGACTTGATGTTACTAATGTCACATTAGTAATGTGTATACATATAATAAAAGTAAAGTGCAAAACAATCAAAATTCGTCTATTAAAAAAAAAACGTAGGTATGACAAAAAATCTCATATGCACCACGGTTCGTACAGTACAGTTTTATGGTCGAGAATACGTTTGCAAACCGAGACCCGTAGGGTCGAGGTTTGCATATATTCGAGACTTACGAACCTAGGTATATAAATAACTAGAGCTGAGGATGTTTGCGGTATAACCATGGTTATATCATGTAACCATAGTAAATTACTATGGTTACATGATATAACCATGGTTATACCGCAAACATCCTCAGCTCTATAAATAACTATTAATTTTGATTTTATTAATTTGTGACCATGGTAACCTCGATGTTATTTTTTTGAATGAATTGACATGTATTGATTTTTTATTGAAAGTCTGTGTTACCCAATAATTTTTCATTGAATCCTAAATAAATGACCCGAGATAAAATTATTAGAATATTAATGTAAGTATCTACTATCGAACTGGGTGGTGAGATCATAACAATATATACACCGCAAATTACAAATCTCAAGGAAACTACTGTAAGGAACGCATGCTATACTGCAGGTGTCACTCACGCACATTCGAATTTTTTCTAAGCATCGAACATTTTGGGTAAGTTGTTTAGTATATTTTATCCACATTTTCAATGATTCTACGATATTTTTTATCTAAATAACGCGCAGTTTTATTTCGGTAAACTCCACCCAGTGACGCCAATGTTGGGTGACCTAAGTACCTATCTGTCTCTAGTGATTACTCTTTAAAAGTAAGTATAAACAGGAAAAAAAATATTCAGTATGGAATATATCTTTATGTAGACATGTATTTATAACGTGTGTTCATTTGAAAAGTCAATCTAGGTTACTCTGAAATTTTGATAGAATAAGACGCATATATATTAGTATGTGTTTGTTGTTCCGTAAACGTAAATCCAAATGACATTTGATAATGTCAATCACATTTGTTATTTATTTGTATGTATGAAACTGTCAAAATATACAACTTTGTAGGTTAAGTAGTAAATTTTAATTTACGACATACTTCAAAATGTTCTCAGTAAATCACATGCTACTAGATTGACTTTTCAAATGAACATCCGTTATGTACATTGATTACACACATCAATGCCGATTTACTAAAATGTGGTTTACTTTCAGAATTTCCAGCTAACATTGATTATGTTTATCATGATATGATAATCATTACGAAACTACTAAAAACATTTTCTTCATATAATTACATGACATGGCATTTTGTATGGATTAGAAGCTCTTACAAAATTTAGGAAATGGGTTTACTAATTTTAAGATGAATATTTAAGATAAAATGTACAGTAAACAGACGAAAACCTGAAAGCAGATTATAAACTTTAGCGATACTTATCAACGTATATTTTCTTTATTAATTTAATGTAATGTATTTTCAAAGTCTAACTAATTCATAAATTATGCATAGTTTTTTCATGTCGCAGTTTTTAGATATACGTAATTGTTTGAAACAACACTTACCAAAAATAATCAAAAAATATCTGAGACTAATATACATATCTATCTATGTATATTTGTATTTTGCATATCTAAGAAAAAACATCATTACACGTGTGCGATTATTATTAATATTAAAAACCGAAGCGCACCGAAACCTATACAACGTGTCCAGGAAAGTATGTAACAAAGGGAGGAAAACTTTTTTATGGTCTATTTCGCAAGAAATTTTATTCTTTATAAAAGTTTTTGCTTTACTTAAAACTCATTTACCCGTTAAAACAAATGGAATTTCGCTTTAAATAATGAAGATATTCTTTAATAACTTAAAAATACAATAAAATATTATTTTTATGTTTTAAACAAATATCATTCGATATGATGCCCCTCTTGATCGATACGTCTACTTAAGGCCCTGACGGCATTTTGCAGGAAATTGGGATTATTATTTAAATGCGTTACGGTTTCTCTAATCTTGTTCTGCAAATCTTCTTGGTTATAAAATGGCCTATCTGAATACACCTGATTTTTCAACCAACCCCATAAAAAATAATCCAAAGGATCTAAATCCGGCGAGCGTGGAGGCCATGGAAATGTTGAATATCTTCCTCTCCATTTTTCTTGAAATTCTTGGTTTAAATACTGCACGACTCGACGAGAACTATGTACAGTTTGCTGAAAAAAAAGACGGTCCGACCACTCTTCTTTCCAAAATTCCGCACCAAACATTTATCTTTCGTGAATATTGGTTTTAACACTCCATTGGAAATGGGGATTCTCTTGAGACCACCAACGACAGTTTTGCGAACAAACTACACCATTTGTGGTGAATATCGCTTTATTGGTCAATAATATCTTTTTGGGAAATGTTATGTCCGTTTCTATTTCACCTTGTATCACGAAGGAAAACTCTAAAAGCTTGTCATAATCTCGTTCTTGCAACGTTTGGACATATTTTGGTTTAAATGGAGTAAACTTGTAGGTTTTTAATATTTGCTGTATTGATAATTTACTTAATCCTAAATTAGTTGCACATTTTCTCACAGATAATTTAGGATTCTCAATTACGCTTTGTAAAAAATTTAAAGAATTATCTAAATTTATTATTACTCTGTCATGTTCCCTTTTAAAATTAAATTCCAAAGAGCCTGTTTGTTTAAATTGTCGCAAAATTCGGGATACCGTAGACCAACTAACGTTTTTATTGGAATGCCTTTTTCATGCCTTTTTGTATTTTCAAGTTATTAAAGAATATTTTGATTATTTAAAGCGATATTTCATTTGTTTTAACGGGTGAAAGGGTTTTAAGTAAAGCAAAAATTTTTATAAAGAATAAAATTTCCTGAGAAATAGACCATAAAAAAGTTTTCCCTTTGTTGCATACTGTCTTGGACACGTTGTAAATAAAATAATAAAATATAAATTTATAAAAAGCGTCACAAACTGGCTAAAATCGGTTAAATATTTGCAATATCAGATGTGTTTCCACAGTAATTTCCGCAAACCGATTGCGTTGCGAAGAAAAAATGTACGTATATGGAGAAAACGAGCGTTCTAAATCTACTGATGTTTAATCTTTAAAACAATTTAACAGTTCTGTTGACGCACAACTTTGTCTTAATGTGGCAAAATCTGAATTTTCTCTAAAACACTTTCTAGAACACAAACACTTTTTGCACCTTCTACCACCTAACACTATTTGCAGAAATTCCACTAACGACACCGAAGGATTTTATCATTTTTCTATTGCCTCCAACTAGTGCGACGTAATGGTTCTGAATAGTTTTAAATCTGTTTTAACCGGACTATCTTGAAATTTTAACTAGCTTCCCTTGATAGCTACAGCTTCTTTGGGATCGAATTTAAAAACTACATTATTCATATTATCAAAATATTTATGGTAATAAAACGCTGTATGTAACCATATTTCCTAACGTATAAGACTCGGTTGTGGTGGTTCAGGAATATCGCGACGCAGTCTGTGGCGAACACGTTTTGGGGATTTGAGGAACACAGCTTTTGTATTTGCAATTAATGCACCAGATTTAAAGCATAGACTTAAGATGTAACGACTTAGCACAATCTTTTTTTAGAGACCGGCCTACAGAAAGCATGTTAACGGCACCATCACTCACGTACATTAACACTTGGTTTGTTGAAAGTTCAAACTTTCCTAATGTATTTATCACTAACTCTGAAATTATTTCGGTAGTACATTGTTGTACTCTTCTGGAAGCTAGTAAAATTGAAGGTGATGATTAGGAACCGGACACGAGAGGCCGATCACTCATCGCCCACAGACGTACTATTAAAAATTTGTATTTTTAGAGTTTTTAATTTTATTTATACAGGATGTTACAAAAATTTAGGGCTGGCTATACATAGACGGTTTCTACAACTAAAAATAAGCAAAAAAGTTTAAATAAATTTATGTCCTAAAATGGTTCGTTACTGAGTTACGGTCACTTGAGGTTTTTTTCTTTTTATTTTAGAAAAGGTTACAGAAAACGGGAGTTTCTTATGTTTCTTATAGTAAATGTTCAAAATGACCTCCACGGGAAGCAACACAAGCTTCAGCTCGTCGTATCATGGACTGCCTCACGCGCTGAAAAATTTCTGGTGTATTTCGAATTTGGTGGCATCCATCTTCCACTCTACGTTGAAGATCTTCAATATTTTGAATTGGAGTAGAATATACCATAGACTTTAAATGTCCCCATACGTAAAAATCTATTGGATTTAAATCTGGAGACCGTGCAGGCCATGCTACAGGTCCACCGCTACCAATCCATCTTCCAGGATATACGGCATTTAAAAATTCGCGTGCTGTGTGACTGAAGTGAGCCGGTGCACCGTCGTGCATGAACCACATGCGTCCTCTAACATTTAGTGGAACATCGTCCAGCAAACCTGGTAAGTCGTTTTCTAAAAAATAACGATAATTCTGCCCAGTAAGTCGTGGTGGAAGTACAAAAGGACCAATCACAAATTCGTTAATAATTCCGGCCCACACACTAAATGAAAACTGCGCTTGATGTCTGGACTGAATAATAGCATGAGGGTTTTCTTGTTGCCACTGGTGTAAATTATGAATATTGACGATACCATCTCTTGTAAAGCCAGCTTCATCACTAAAGAGCACACACGACAGAAAGAGATGATCGGCGGCGCATGTCCGTAACAACCATACACAGTAAGTTTCTCGTGATGGGAAATCATTCTCACTAAGTCCCTGTACTCTTTGCAGGTGGTAAGGAAAAAGCTGATTAGTTCTTGAAATACGCCATACACTCACATGATCGACATCTTCCGCCAATGCCATTCTTCGAGTACTAGACCCTGCATTTTCTTCAACACGATCCAACAAACGTTCTTCCAATTCCAAATTTCTTGTGGTTCGTGGTCTGCCGCGATCTCGGACTACTGGTTTGAATGATCCTGTTTCTCTTAATCTAATATGAAGCCTTTCGAAAGTTTTTTTCATTTGGTAAACGTCGGTTTGGGAAATATTCTGCGTAAAGTCTTCTTGCTTCTGCTCTGTTGCAATGTGCCAAACCGTACATTAAATGCATGTCGGACATCTCTTCGAAAGAATAATCTACCATTTTTTACTATTAATTAGAAAACAGTACTAATCACAAATGACTTAATCAACTTTCACTATTGACAGCAAAAAACACGGACTGCCTACCGAATATGATTAACATAAGTTACTCACTTGTCGGCGACTTGTTCAAACATGCAATACGAACGCTTCGCGTCTGCGCGATAATTTGTGACGAGATACACACGTGTCGGACATGCAATACGAAACACTTCAAGTGGCCGTAACTCAGTAACGAAACATTATAGGACACAAATTTATTTAAACTTTTTTGCTTATTTTTAGTTGTAGAAACCGTCTATGTATAGCCAGCCCTAAATTTTTGTAACACCCTGTATATTGGAAAACAAACGGGTGGTGATCTATAAAATACGAAATACATATTTATTTGTTTATTTTGTTCCTTGCACTCAGAAATACTTGTGATTAGTTTTGTCAAATTTCCAAAGTGTCCCTGAAAAAAGTACAACTGATTTTTTAAATTTGGAATTTGTATTAGTTCCTTGCATTCAGAAATACTTCGAGCATCATCATGTAAACATGTAACGAAATTTTGTAAACTATCAAAATCCCCTGCAAGGAGCAAGGAGCTCACACAAATCCCAAATTTCAAAAATCAGTTGTACTTTCTTCACGAACACTTTGGAAAATTGCCAAACTAATCACTTATTTTGAAGATCGAAATCTCAAATTAAATGATGGATTAACCACATTAGATGTGGCTGTTAATAATTTGAAAAATATTCCAAGTGACTTCGAATGTGGCCTTCGGCAAAAGTTTGAAGCAATTCTTAATAGAAATCCAGATTTAATTACATTGCAGCAATTATGTATGGAGACAATTCCACAAAATCTAACGGCTAAATATGAAGAAATAAAAGAATATTTCCAGTATGTACCTATAACCAGTTGCGATGTAGAAAGGACGTTTTCTATTTATAAGGATGTACTTAATTCAAGGAGAACAAAATTGACAGAAGAAAACCTTGAGAAACTATTGCTAGTCTATATTAATACTCCTTTACTCAACTTGAACGACAAAATGAACAAATAAAATTGTTCCAATTATAGAAATAAAATTAAAAACTTTAAAAATACAACTTTTCAACAAATACATATTGCTATGTATTGTGGAGTTGATAAATTATTTAAATTGGCCCACAATACACAGTAGCTTGCCCAGTTTCACTCAAGTCAGTACAGCCTTCCAGGAGCTCTTGTATCTGCAGGGTTACCCTCAAAGGGTATGTGTTAAATAAAACAAAAGGTATTAGCAAAACTAAATTAATATATATATATATATATATATATATATATATATATATATATATATAGTAGCAGTTTTCATTTAGTGTGTGGGCCGGAATTATTAACGAATTTGTGATTGGTCCTTTTGTACTTCCACCACGACTTACTGGGCAGAATTATCGTTATTTTTTAGAAAACGACTTACCAGGTTTGCTGGACGATGTTCCACTAAATGTTAGAGGACGCATGTGGTTCATGCACGACGGTGCACCGGCTCACTTCAGTCACACAGCACGCGAATTTTTAAATGCCGTATATCCTGGAAGATGGATTGGTCGCGGTGGACCTGTAGCATGGCCTGCACGGTCTCCAGATTTAAATCCAATAGATTTTTACGTATGGGGACATTTAAAGTCTATGGTATATTCTACTCCAATTCAAAATATTGAAGATCTTCAACGTAGAGTGGAAGATGGATGCCACCAAATTCGAAATACACCAGAAATTTTTCAGCGCGTGAGGCAGTCCATGATACGACGAGCTGAAGCTTGTGTTGCTTCCCGTGGAGGTCATTTTGAACATTTACTATAAGAAACATAAGAAACTCCCGTTTTCTGTAACCTTTTCTAAAATAAAAAGAAAAAAACCTCAAGTGACCGTAACTCAGTAACGAACCATTTTAGGACATAAATTTATTTAAACTTTTTTGCTTATTTTTAGTTGTAGAAACCGTCTATGTATAGCCAGCCTATAAATATACTTGCAAATATACACGAACATTAATTAATGTAGTCGTCACACAATTAATATATATATATATATATATATATATATAAATATACTTGCAAATATACACGAACATTAATTAATGTAGTCGTCACACTTCACAAAAAAATATACTAAAAGAGAGATTTTCAGATAGGTCACACAAAATCAAAAATAACAAGTATCAGAAACTCGTAATTAATCGAGAATTACTTTTAACACATCAGAATAACTCAACTAAAAACATAAACCGAAATTAACTATAATATACTGAATAAAAAGGAAGTCTTTATTCAGACAAAATTAACACAACCTATCTGTTATACGAATGGAAAATCTCTAACGCTTCCCTACGGAAAATGAACATAAATCAAAAGACCGACTACGACGATACACTTCCGTCTTGGCCGGGACTGCGTACATCAAGACCACGCTCGAACAACCTACAGACGTGGACTAAAATACACATTATAATCAAAATTTAAATAAAATATAAAATATCTCTAATTACTTTCCCGGAATAAAATGTACATAAATATATAGTCTCTTACTGTTTTTTTAATTTTTTCTTCGGGGAAAAATTCATGACAATATGTATTTCGTAATTTTATAGATCACCACCCGTTTGTTTTCCAATTATATAAATAAAATTAATTAATAAATATGTATTTCGTAATTTTAGATAGATAGATCACCACCCGTATGTTTTCCAATTATATAAATAAAATTAAATATTTTAGAAATACAGCCTTTCACCAGTACTGCACTGGGCTTTGCGTCATGTGGTAAGCGTGTCCGTTCTCTAGTAATAAGTAATAAGAGAATTTCAATTCTTGTAAAATTATAATTTTGTAGATATTTATTTCAAATATGAATGCAGATGCTGCTAAAAGCACAAATGTGTGTTCTCCTCCAAGGAAACGAGAGAAAGCAAGTCATTTGAGTAGTGCTGAAAATCAAGCAGCTATAAATGCTTATAAACAACTTGTGACGGATACACTCGACATGAGAAAAAGTGACATGATTAAGCAGATTTCTCAAGTACTACGTAACTTTATAGAGTGCAACATATTATATGTTGTATGTTATATATGTTACATATATAACATATCCCTATCTTACAAGATATGATTGTAGGAATTTCAAGACCGACAGTATATCGGGTTATCAACGAATACAAGACACAGGAAACAGGGAACAGGGAAAACTCCAGAGCCAAAAAAGATAACTGGTAGACATTCTGTACTGGAATCTTTTGATGAGGCTGTCAAAACTTCTGTTCGTCAAATTGTTCACAACATGTTTCTACAAAATGAACTGTCCACGCTAGATAAAGTGCTGGCTCAAATAAATAAAAACAGCGAGCTGCCAAATATGAGCCGCTCAACGTTGTACCGCTTAATGAAGCAACTAAATTTTAAGTGAGAATATTTATAGTAGGTATATTTATATATCTAAATATAACTGTGCTAAATATTACATACACCTTAAACGTGTCAGAAACAGTATTCTTACTGAGAGAGATAACATCGTAAGATGGAGACGACAATATCTGAAAGATATTTCATTATGCAGATCCCAGAATAGACCAATTTTATATTTAGATGAAACCTGGTTGAATGAGGGCCATACAGTGCAGAAGATATGATTGGACACAAGTGTTTTAAGCATAGACTGGCCTTTGTGGAAGGACTTATAACAGGATTTAAAAATCCGTCTGGTAAGGGACGTCGCTTGATTATATTACATATTGTCAGTTCGGATGGTTTCATCGAAAATGGTTTGTTACTGTTTCAGGGGAAGAAAACCTCTGATTATCATGAGGAAATGAATGACACAGTGTTGGTTCTCTAATATATTACCTTATCCACCAGAGAATGCTGTTGGAGTGATGGATAATGCACCGTATCATAGCCGCAAGGCTGAAAAGACACCAACAACATTGTGGAGAAAAGCAGACATACAAAATTGGTTACGAAATAAGGTGATAGAGTATGAGGAGGATATGGTTTGAGCAGAATTGTTGAACTTAGTAAATATGGTCAAAAGTAAATAAAATTAATATGTAATCGATGAAATTGCGAAGTCAAAAAACAAGACAACTCTTCGTTTACCTCCATATCACTGCGAGCTGAATCCGATTGAACTTGTGTGGGCACAAATAAAAAATGAGGTACCTGCAAAAAATAGAACTTTTAAATTAAATGAAGTTAAGCAACTTTTACATAATGCTATCAATAATGTAACTGCAACAACTTGGCAAAAATGCATAATTTATGTTATTAATGAAGAAGCTCGGATGAAAGATATTGACGGAATTATCGATGAAGTTATAGAACTATTCAAAAATTTCTCTTGGAGACGACAGTGGTAGAGATGATTCCATTTCTACACCAACGTCATACTGAATGCAAGAATCTTCAAATAGTTTATAAAATATTTTTGTTATTAACTTGTTAATCTGTTTTAATTGGAATTAATTGTCATACACTGTTACAGTCGTAGAATTTAAGCTATTTCCTACTGTATTGCATATTATGTATTACATACAATGTTTATCAGTAAGGGCATGTACTATTTGACCTTTTTTCATTAAATAAATGAAATAACATGTATTTTTTAGACAAATTTACTTATTTTCATGTGCTGTAATTACTACATTTACCATTCTGCTGCCTTAACTGTGGATTTATCCCTGAACAATCCACATACAATTTAATTTGCTACAGATTTAATATTTCAGACAGATTTACAAATTTAAATTTACCGCGTAAAAATTAATGTATAGGTTGTAATTAGGGCTGGGGGTCTGTTCAGAAATTTGTCTCTCTCTTTTTGGAATATACCATAATTTTTGTAATTAAGCAGACACGTTTTCAACATTTATATGCATACAGAAGGTAATCAGTGTATTTCAATATGATTTCTATTGGTTTTAAGTCAAGAAAAAACTTTCATACAGAATAAGTTTTTTTCATAAAATGAAGAATAAAAAGTTTTTCCCCTTGTATATCAAATCCGTGGACACACTGTACAAAACAAACAACTTCACACTATCACGGCTGTTCATATACTACATACATATAGCATGCGAAGTGCTGATCAAAGTGTCCCTGAAAAAAGTACAACTGATTTTTTAAATTTGGAATTTGTATTAGTTCCTTGCATTCAGAAATACTTCGAGCATCATCATTTAAACATGTAACGAAATTTTGTAAACTATCAAAATCCTCTGCATAAAAACTAGTAGCTCCCAACCATGTTCCCCATCTAGTTATTACTGGAGAGGGAGGCACTGACGAAGGCTTAAACGAAATGCAAGTAATAAAAGTAACAGGACATGGTAATGTGAATTCAATTAAACCTTCAATTAAACCTGCAACTCGATAGAGAATTCCACGAGGAACTCATTCAGAAAGAGAAGTAATGAAGGCAAACTATGTAGTATTCCTTCGAATTCTACAACTAATGTTAATTCATCAGGACAAACACAAACATTGACTGGTTCAATTATTAATTATAATAATTTCGTTTTTAATTATCAGAATTTTCAGTAATTAGATATTTTATTGTACTTTTAATCTGTGCTACGCATTAAACAATAAAAACTACGTTTGTATTATCTTTTTAATTCCTGATAATTTTCACTAGTGCAAAGTTGCTTAATTTAAGTTTTATTGGCTGTTCCAACAATAAAAAAAAATGTCGTATTGATGGGTTATCAAATTTGACAGATGAATGAAATTTTCAACAATAATATTAACTTATGGTATTGTTAGAGATTCTTAGAATGTGTAGTGTTCTAAGTATGCACAAGAGCCCTCCTTTGACCCCCTCTACAGCCCTTGCCAGTTTTAAGGACAGTAGAGACAGTAGAGTACCAGACGCCAAGCAAGCAACACGCTCGCCTTAACAAAAACTGTAATACAAGTTAAAATATATTAATTTAAACCTATACAAACAGTATTTTGTTCATTACGGTCCTTCGAATGCCCAAAATTACCAACACATTCACAAACATTTGGTCCTTCGAGCCGGATTCAAGAAACCTGCGTAAAAAAAAAAAACGTTAAAACATTACAAAAAACAATACAGCTGCAGCTGCTAACAACCAGACCAATCGTCCAGTCAAGGTCTCGAAGAAATACGACAGCATATGAAGATATCCACCCGTCGCATCCAACTAATAGATGGTCGACTGCAGCAAACCAATAAATATCATATAGGTGAGACATTTTTCCCATCTTTTCTTTCCAATTTGAATTTCTGTAATCTGTCTAACACAGTATATTTATGCGTGTATATTAAGTATAGATTTATCATTTAATTTGTACGGTATATTCATGTACAAGTGCACGTAATAAAATCATTCCAAGATTTGATTTACGGTGTATAAAATTAGCAATTTCAATATGTCGAAAGCCGAAAGAATAACATCATTGATACGTAAACGCGGTCAAATCAAGGCACGTTTAACAAGTTTCAAAGAATTTATAAACAAAATTGGTAGCATTACGAACGAAATGGCACTGCAAGAGTTTCCAATGTTATCGGAATTAAATATTATTCAATTAAAAAATAGATTGCCAGCATTTGAAGAATTAATCGCACATTTTGAAGGCGTTAATTCTCAAATAATAGAATTGGATGATGAAGCTAATATCGATATGCGATATGATGAATATACAGACTTTGAATCTTCTTATAATGAGGTTTTAGCACTCGCGAAATTACTATTTTCAAAAAACGCAGCCGAAGTTCAAGTTGAATACAATGCTAGTATACAAGAGAGTCCAGTTCTTAGTAGCAGACACTCAGTTATCTCGCAAGTGACTAGCGCCATCCCTGGTATACAGAGTGTTCCAGTAGCTAATAATAACATTGTACAAAATCAACCACAGGTAAAATTACCAATTTTACAAATGCAAATTTACAAAGGGAAACCAGAACAATTTCCATGCTTTTATGAAAGTTTTAAATCTCTTATTCACAACAATGAAACTTTGGATGACATCTCGCGATTTTTATATTTAAAATCATGCTTAGGTGACGAACCATTAAAGATATTGAGTCATTAGAAATTTCTGCAGCTAATTATTCTATCGCGTTATCGTTAATTGAAAAAAGATACAAAAATCCAAAGTTACTTATACATACTCATATTAAAGGTATTGTTAACTACCCCAAAATCACGAAAGAATCTGCTATTGCAATTCGACAACTTTCAGATTCTTTTCAAGCACATTTACGAGCGTTAGAGGCACTTGGCGAACCAGTCAAGTCATGCTACAATATCATACAGTACTTAATTATGGAAAAACTAGATTACAATAGTCAAAGGGAATGGGAAATAGAAATCATCAAATCGGATAATCATGACATTGATTCACTTACTAACTTTATCGAGAAACGGTGTATGTTACTGGAAAAAATTGAAAAACATCATCCTAAATCACATTACTTTGCACAAACTACCCCATCTACTCAAAATAAATACAAGCAAACTAATAAGCCCACCAGTCATTCATACGTCACCTCTCTCGATTATAATTGCCCTATATGCAATTTAAATCACAAAATATATTCGTGCAAAAAGTTTTTAGAAATGTCAACTAAAGAGCGTGCGCAACAAGTAAATACTCTCGTGCTGTGCTACAATTGCCTTCAAAAGGGTCATCCAGTCAAAGATTGTCGTTCAGGTCATTGTAGAAAATGTTCTAAATACCACTCGACACTATTGCATCCAAACAAAGGTGAATATTCAAGTTATAGCTCAACATCCACAGAATCTAACAACACAAGCGTCACCAATGTTGCCTCAAATATTTCGATGCCCACTGGTCTTAAATCGCGTAAAGGTGATTTGTTACAAATTTTACCCACTGCTACGGTACTCATCTATGGTAGCGACAATGTACCTCGAGAATGCACAGCATTACTAGACTCAGCTTCTATGAGATCCTACATGACAGTTTCATTATGTAACAAATTGAAATTAAAAACTAACAAGGTCAATATACCTGTATCTGGAATCAACCAGATAAAGGCAAAAATCACAGAGACTTCCACTGCGAAAATACAGTCAATTCACACCAAGTTCAACGCAGATGTAACGTTTCTTTTGCTCCAAAATATAACTGAATGTCTTCCATCCACTACTCTTTCAGAGCCCATTGACCTACCTGAAAATATCAAGTTAGCTAACCCAAGCTTCAACAAACCCGCAAAGATAGATATACTCCTCGGAGTAGATATCTTTTGGCAAGTATTAGCTGTCAATCAACCATTCATCAATCAATTCCCTTACCTTCACAACACACAATTGGGATATATTGTGTCTGGACAATTCAACTCCACCTCAGATGATGTGTCAACTTCATGTCATCTCAGGGTCAATGACCTTTCAAAGCAATTATCTCAATTTTGGGAAATTGAAACTATAGGTGCAACCAAGCCACTCTCGTCAGAAGAAAGGCAATGCGAAGCTCACTTTGCTCAAACGACTAGACGAGATTCCAATGGTCACTTCATGGTCAACATACCACTTAGCTCTTCACCGTCCCTTCTTGGAGAATCAAGGGAAATTGCTAAGAAACAGTTCATTTCCTTAGAAAAACGATTGTACTCCAACCATAAATTAAAATCAATGTATGTAGATTTTATGTCGGAATATATTGAGTTAGGGCATATGCAAGAGGTGAATGAATCTTCAGAATATGATTCCAAAAGTTATTACATTCCACATCATGCCGTGTACAAGGAACACAGTCTCACAACTAAGCTAAGAGTCGTTTTCAATTCAAGTGCACCCACATCCAACGGTGTATCTTTGAATGATATTCAATTAAACGGTCCAGTTCTTCAAGACGACTTGTTTTCAATACTTGTCAGATTCCGTCGCTTCAAATATGTTCTCACAGCTGACTGCTCAAAGATGTATCGCTCGATTTGGATTGACGAATCCCAACGCCCACTCCAAAAAATATTTTGGAGAGCAGATCAATCACTTCCACTCAAGACCTATGAGTTATGCACTGTAACCTATGGTGAAAAGGCATCCAGCTTCCTTGCAATAAGATGTCTTTTCGAACTTGCCAAGGAATGTGAAGAAAAGCATCCCGACATTGCTAAAATTATCAAGCACGATATGTATTGTGATGATCTTTTGACGTGCTGTGAAACATTGCAGCAAGCTATGCTCATTTGCTCTAATATCTCTTCAATTTTGCGCTCAGGCGGACTCACGTTGCGGAAATGGAACTCAAACCATCCCGAAACGCTTGAACCAGTCAGGGATCAGAGCATATCGAATAATATCCTCAAGTTTGGTCCGGAAGAAAACTCAATGACACTTGGTTTACTATACAATAGCTACTCAGATAAATTGTTTTACAACTTCCGTACGTTTGATTTGTCAAAACCAGCTACAAAACGCATTGTACTATCATTTATATCATCTATATTTGATCCTCTAGGTCTTCTAGCCCCCTTTACAATAACAAGCAAAATTCTCATGCAACAGCTATGGTTAGCAAAGGTTGACTGGGATGACACCATGCCTGTTGATTTACAACATCAATGGGCCCAATATGCTCAAGAGCTCCCTGCTCTCGAATCATTGCGAATTCAACGTCAAACAATTTGCACGTCATTTCGTATAGTAGAGCTCCACGCCTTCTCAGACGCCAGTCAGAGGGCATATGGTGCCTGCGTTTACATAAAATCAATGAACCATCAAAACGACATCATAACCCGATTATTATGTTCTAAAAACAAAGTAGCCCCACTGAAGGTCATCACTATTCCAAAGTTGGAGTTGTGCGGCGCTTTGATGATGGCACAATTAATGAGCAAAGTAAGAGCCGCGTTAGACATCCATATGAGCAAAATATGCTATTGGACTGACTCAAGCATTGTTCTATCATGGATTCAATCTCAACCTCATCTACTTGATACGTTCGTTTCAAATCGTGTAAGCCAAATCCAAGACCTCTCCGATGTCTCCTGCTGGAAACATGTAAACACAATTGACAATCCAGCTGATTTGCTAACAAGAGGAATTTCACCTCAAGCGTTGATAGATTCCACGCTATGGTGGAATGGTCCAACTTTCCTTTCACAAGACTTACAGTTAACTGAAAATTTAGAAATAGGCACTATAAAGTACGAGTCAACCAGCAAATATGAAGGTGGTGAGCCTACACGCTCACTAGTCTCTCATCACCTACCTTCATTATTTCCCTTTGAAAGGTTTTCGAACCTCCGAACCTTACAACGTGTTATGTCTTACTGTCGTCGTTTCATTAACAACTGTAAGTTGCCCAGTAGAGATCGTATAACTACCTCATTAACCACAAAGGAGCTACATGAGTCCTTATTACTTCTTGCCTCCTTATCTCAAAGAGAATCATTTCCAGATGACTTCAAATCTTTGTCGTCAGGAAAGTCGATCCAAAGGAAAAGCAAGTTATCTTGCTTGTCTCCATTTTTAGACACAGATAACACAATTCGTGTTCTGGGCAGACTTCTTAACGCACCCGTCGTTTATGACAAAAAATGTCCTATTATCATCTCCGCTAAACACACCTTTACAAAATTGGTATTTCGGCAAGAGCATATACGGCTATTGCATGTAGGCCCACAGCAACTGCTTTCCTCAATCCGAGAGAAGTTTTGGCCACTCGGCGGTCGCAGTCTAGCCAAGCAGATATCATTCAAGTGTATCACCTGCTTTAAGGCGCGACCTAAAGAAGGTAGCAACTTATTAGGTCACTTGCCTGCCACCAGGGTAACCCCTCAGCCTCCATTTACCATTACTGGTACCGATTATTGCGGTCCCTTCATGATAAGAGATAAAAAGGGACGAGGTTATAAACTGATTAAGTGCTATGTTTGCTTATTTATTTGCTTCACCACAAAAGCAATACACTTAGAGCTTGTCACAGATTTGTCCTCCAATGCCTTTATTCTCTGCCTAAGACGATTCGCGTCGCGTAGAGGTATGCCATTAAAAATATATTCCGATAATGCTAGAAATTATTGCGGCGCCAATTCTGAACTAAAGGATTTGTCACATTTTTTAAACGCAAATGAGGAGCATTTAAGGGAATGCTTTGCATCCCATAATTTTAACTGGTCATTTCTGCCCCCTTATTCACCAAGTATGGGAGGAATTTGGGAAGCTAATATCAAGTCTGTAAAGTATCACTTAAAAAGAGTTTTGCGACAAGCAACATTAACCTTTGAAGAATTTTATACTGTTTTAGTTCAGATTGAAGGAATTTTGAATTCCAGACCATTAGTTCCGCTCTCATCCAGTCCTCAAGATTTATTACCCTTGACACCTTCTCACTTCCTACTAGGAAAACCCATAACATGTGTTCCTGATCCTAATGTAACTCACATTGAGGAACGAAAGGCATCCTTATATCAACGTCTGCAGCAAATTACACAACACTTTTAGTCGAGATGGTCCAAAGAGTATATCTCCGAATTGCAACAACGGTTCAAGTGGAAGACTTCGAGAGAAAATCTGAAGCTGGACACCTTAGTCCTCATCAAAGACGATAGACTACCCCCCAGTAAATGGCGATTAGGTCGCGTCGTTGAATTACACCACGGCCCTGACGGTCTAGTGCGAGTCGTGACCATTCGTTCAGCCGGTGGACTTATCCAGCGCGCAATTTCAAAAATCTGCCCACTGCCCGTTGAAGACGAGAAGACCAGTGCACAGTGAATAGTTGATAAGAACACCAGTGCAGTGAATACTAAATTCTTTTTATATTTTTAGTTTTCTTATATTATATATTTTATATCCTGTGTACATTTCCAAACTATTGTATTCAATTGAAAGCAACCTAGTGCTTCCAATGCGGGGGAGGATGTTAGAGATTCTTAGAATGTGTAGTGTTCTAAGTATGCACAAGAGCCCTCCTTTGACCCCCTCTACAGCCCTTGCCAGTTTTAAGGACAGTAGAGACAGTAGAGTACCAGACGCCAAGCAAGCAACACGCTCGCCTTAACAAAAACTGTAATACAAGTTAAAATATATTAATTTAAACCTATACAAACAGTATTTTGTTCATTACGGTCCTTCGAATGCCCAAAATTACCAACACATTCACAAACAGGTATATTACAAAAAGAGAGAGACAAATTTCTGAACAGACCCAGGTGACAGTTGTTTCTTATTGATCCTGAGCAAGGTAAAATAACATTCGCTTTTTGCCATCAACTGTCAAATATTTTGACATCTTTATATTACGTTTACGTTTCTAGAGTTTTGTTATCATATTACTAAATTATTATCATTATTATATTACTTTAACTATTTTGCGGTGTAGATTAGTTCTTATAGCTTTGATTTGAAGATTAATAAATTATGTAAGTAATAAGTAATAAAAGAATTTCAATTCTTGTAAAATTATAATTTTGTAGATATTTATTTCAAATATGGACTAAAAGCACAAATGTGTGTTGTCAGCAAGTTATTTGAGTAGTGCTGAAAAGCAAGCAGCTATAAATGCTTATAAACAACTTGTGACGGATACACCCGACATGAGAAAAAGTGACATGATTAAGCAGATTTCTCAAGTACTACGTAACTTTATAGAGTGCAACATATTATATGTTGTATGTTATATATGTTACATATATAACATATCCCTATCTTACAAGATATGATTGTAGGAATTTCAAGACCGACAGTATATCGGGTTATCAACGAATACAAGACACAGGAAACAGGGAACAGGGAAAACTCCAGAGCCAAAAAAGATAACTGGTAGACATTCTGTACTGGAATCTTTTCATGAGGCTGTCAAAACTGCTGTTCGGCAAATTGTTCACAACATGTTTCTACAAAATGAACTGTCCACGCTAGATAAAGTGCTGGCTCAAATAAATAAAAACAGCGAGCTGCCAAATATGAGCCGCTCAACATTGTACCGCTTAATGAAGCAACTAAATTTTAAGTGAGAATATTTATAGTAGGTATATTTATATATCTAAATATAACTGTGCTAAATATTACAGACACCTTAAACGTGTCAGAAACAGTGTTGTTACTGAGAGAGATAACATCGTAAGATGGAGACGACAATATCTGAAAGATATTTCATTATGCAGATCCCAGAATAGACCAATTTTATATTTAGATGAAACCTGGTTGAATGAGCGCCATACAGTTCAGAAGATATGATTGGACACAAGTGTTTTAAGCATAGACTGGCCTTTGTGGAAGGACTTATAACAGGATTTAAAAATCCGTCTGGTAAGGGACGTCGCCTGATTATATTGCATATTGGCAGTTCGGATGGTTTCATCGAAAATGGTTTGTTACTGTTTCAGGGGAAGAAAACCTCTGATTATCATGAGGAAATGAATGACACAGTGTTGGTTCTCTAATAAATTACCTTATCCACCAGAGAATGCTGTCGGAGTGATGGATAATGCACCGTATCATAGCCGCAAGGCTAAAAAGACACCAACAGCATTGTGGAGAAAAGCAGACATACAAAATTGGTTACGAAATAAGGTGATAGAATATGAGGAGGATATGGTTTGAGCAGAATTGTTGAACTTAGTAAATATGGTCAAAAGTAAATAAAATTCATATGTAATCGATGAAATTGCGAAGTCAAAAAACAAGACTAGCCTTCGTTTACCTCCATATCACTGCGAACTGAATCCGATTGAACTTGTGTGGGCACAAATAAAAAAGGTAGCTGCAAAAAATAGAACTTTTAAATTAAATGAAGTTAAGCAACTTTTACAATAATGCCATCAATAATATAACTGCAACAACTCGGCAAAAATGCATAATTCATGTTATTAAAGAAGAATCTCGGATGAAAGATATTGATGGAATTATCGATGAAGTTATAGAACCATTCAAAAATTTCTCTTGGAGACGACAGTGGTAGTGATGATTCCATTTCTACACCAACGTCATACTGAATTCAAGAATCTTCAAATAGTTTATAAAATATTTTTGTTATTAACTTGTTAATCTGTTTTAATTGGAATTAATTGTCACACACTGTTACAGTCGTAGAATTTAAGCTATTTCCTACTGTATTGCATATTATGTATTACATACAATGTTTATCAGTAAGGGCATATACTATTTGACCTTTTTTTCATTAAATAAATGAAATAACATTTATTTTTTAGACAAATTTACTTATTTTCATGTCCTGTAATTACTACATTTACCATTCTGCTGTCTTAACTGTGGATTTATCCCTGAACAATCCATATACAATTTAATTTGCTACAGATTTCATATTTCAGACAGATTTACAAATTTAAATTTACCGCGTAAAAATTAATGTATAGGTTGTAATTAGGGCTGGGGGTCTGTTCAGAAATTTGTCTCTCTTTTTGGAATATACCATAATTTTTGTAATTAAGCAGACACGTTTTCAACATTTATATGCATACAGAAGGTAATCAGTGTATTTCAATATGATTTCTATTGGTTTTAAGTAAAGAAAAAACTTTCATACAGAATAAATTTTTTTTATAAAATAAAGAATAAAAAGTTTTTCCCCTTGTATATCAAATCCGTGAACACACTGTACAAAACAAACAACTTCACACTATCACGGCTGTTCATATACTACATACATATAGCACGCGAAGTGCTGATCAAGTGAGTCTCCCGAATCTCTCGCTTGTCCAGCCTTCTGTGAACCGACTGAGGATGGTGCTGTTTTCTAATGCGAGCTAGAATATACCATAATAATTTTAAAGGACAAGATACCTGTTTTATTTATTGAAGAAAATGTCATTCACGTAACAAGTATTAAACAAAAGAACTTGTACTACGCATGCATAGCACAAAAAGAAGGGAAACGATTAATTTAGACATAATAATAAGGTAAAATAGCCACATTATATAGAAATATTAGTTATTGTAAATTTAAAAAATAGCTCGAAAAAACTACGAAACCTTGTGTAAAACAGCACTTTATTTTTAGTGTTAAAAAAAAATTCCAAGACCGAAACATCCAAAAAACCCAAACCATGAATTAGCAGTAACGCGCCAAGTATCTTCGGCGCCGCCGTGCGAAATACTGATAGGCGCCTTTACCCTATATGTATTGAGCCAAAATTACCAGCCACTCTCCCACAGTTCAACATTGAAATTTATGACGAACTCTTTAGACTTGTTAGGACTGGTAGGTATTTTTTATTTGAGGCAAACAGTAGGTTCACATACAAAAAAATATTATTAAAATTTTTATTGCACACTGAAACAACAGTAACAAAATAAAAAACAGTATTCCAAATTATTAAAAAACAAAAGGTCAAATAAAATATTTTTAGAGTGCCCGTGTTTTTAAATAGATAAACGTGAAGGAAAACAACGGAAATATCTTATAGAAATTGGACTTTTCTAGCTTTAGTTTTGGCAAATTCATTAATAAGATTTTCAATATTCAGCTGCTTTAAAAAGTCAGACTCTATAGATATGATAGCAAGATTTTCTAGTCGCTCCTGGCCCATTCTAGATCGTAACTAATCCTTAATTAACTTTAATTTAGAAAATGATCTTTCGGCTGTAGCTACAGAAATTGGTATAGTTAACAATATACGTAATGCAATTGTAATGTTTGGGAATGAGTGGGTTAAGTTATTTATTGTAATGTAATTGAGTGTTTCTACTACAGGCGTCACATTTTTGTCGCAATTTTGCAGAAATTGCAATTCATGTAAAAGTTCTGTTCCGTCTATATCTTTTTCGTTTTTAATGTTTTTAATATTTTTAAAATTTAACGTATCACAAGTGGCCGTAGGCGCCTTTAAGGCCTTGGCGCCGTTGTGCGCTGCACGACCTTGCTCATATAGACGGCGTGTCACTGTGAATTAGTTAATTAAACACTCAATAAAAGACAAAAGGAAATAAATAAATATAAAATGTGTATTTACTATAACTTTGCTAAATATTTAAATAAATATACTTAAAACTAACTCTATTTTGGTAGCTATAAAAAAGTTTGTCGTAAGTTATTATGATATTCGTACCTTCTTTCCTTCCTCCCTAACTGCTTCTCTAATCAAATTCAAACGAAACAACCATATAGTGTACTTATCTTTTTTCTTGATTTTCATGAAAATTTTTATAAAAATTAATGTTAAGTGTATAAATTAAATTGTGTGCTGTAACTGAACACATGACTTCGGCAGATTATTATAGTTTGCTTCAAGTGAAACGGTTACCCAAATTCTTAGCAATTAAATTAAATTTTACATCGAAATTTAGATTTTTGCAATAAATAACACAGCGGTAGTTTATTACACTGTATTTTAAGATATAAAAATTCTTTTTAATAAATTATTTTCTAAAGATTTATATTAATAAATATGTATTAAATGTTCTGGTATACGGTTCCTACACTATTTTAGCCTTTATGTAGATATATATACCATAATACAAAGGTATTTTTAATAATATAAAATATTATTAAAAATCTGGTGTGAAGAACACAAATGCATGTTCACTATTAATATTTTCTGTGAACGTGTCCGAATATATCCTATCCCCAGAGACGTAGATACGTATTTCACCTTTCTACAGGCTCATCGGTACGCCCCTGCTGGAGAAAGGATATTCCCAGACACATTCACAGAAAAGAACCACATCGCCCTATCACCGTAATTATTCAGACCGAGCACAGAAGTAAATTCGGCGCTGCCTGTTGTCAGACCGAAGTACCTCGCATACCGTCCACATAATTAATGTGAAGTAACGACGTCCTTCCAAAGGATGGCACAGCCAATCTCTCTAGAAAACTGCATTTTTGTTTGTGTCTTCACTCATACTACGGCTTAACCGCATGTGTAATGTATCAGAATAATTGAAACATACATGAGTAGGTAAACCCCACCAGTTATGTATAATACAAAGGTATTTTTAATAATATAAAATATTATTAAAAATAGTGAACCTGCATTTGTGTTCTTCACACCAGATTTTGAATAATATTTTATATTATTAAAAATACCTTTGTATTATACAAAACTGGTGGGGTTTACCTACTCATGTATGTTTCAATTATTCTGATACATTACACATGCGGTTAAGCCGTAGTATGAGTGAAGACACAAACAAAAATGCAGTTTTCTAGAGAGATTGGCTGTGCCAACCTTTGGAAGGACGTCGTTACTTCACATTAATTATGTGGACGGTATGCGAGGTACTTCGGCTGTCTGACAACAGGCAGCGCCGAATTTACTTCTGCGCTCGGTCTGAATAATTACGGTGATAGGGCGATGTGGTTCTTTTCTGTGAATGTGTCTGGGAATATCCTTTCTCCAGCAGGGGCGTACCGATGAGCCTGTAGAAAGGTGAAATACGTATCTACGTCTCTGGGGATAGGATATATTCGGACACGTTCACAGAAAATATTAATAGTGAACCTGCATTTGTGTTCTTCACACCAGATTTTTAATAATATTTTATATTATTAAAAATACCTTTGTATTAAACAAAAACTGGTGGGGTTTACCTACTCATGTATGATTCAATTATTCTGATACATTACACATGCGGTTAAGCCGTAGTATGAGTGAAGACACAAACAAAAATGCAGTTTTCTAGAGAGATTGGCTGTGCCAACCTTTGGAAGGACGTCGTTACTTCACATTAATTATGTGGACGGTATGCGAGGTACTTCGGCTGTCTGACAACAGGCAGCGCCGAATTTACTTCTGCGCTCGGTCTGAATAATTACGGTGATAGGGCGATGTGGTTCTTTTCTGTGAATGTGTTTGGGAATATCCTTTCTCCAGCAGGGGCGTACCGATGAGCCTGTAGAAAGGTGAAATACGTATCTACGTCTCTGGGGATAGGATATATTCGGACACGTTCACAGAAAATATTAATAGTGAACCTGCATTTGTGTTCTTCACACCAGATTTTTAATAATATTTTATATTATTAAAAATACCTTTGTATTAAACAAAAACTGGTGGGGTTTACCTACTCATGTATGATTCAATTATTCTGATACATTACACATGCGGTTAAGCCGTAGTATGAGTGAAGACACAAACAAAAATGCAGTTTTCTAGAGAGATTGGCTGTGCCAACCTTTGGAAGGACGTCGTTACTTCACATTAATTATGTGGACGGTATGCGAGGTACTTCGGCTGTCTGACAACAGGCAGCGCCGAATTTACTTCTACGCTCGGTCTGAATAATTACGGTGATAGGGCGATGTGGTTCTTTTCTGTGAATGTGTCTGGGAATATCCTTTCTCCAGCAGGGGCGTACCGATGAGCCTGTAGAAAGGTGAAATACGTATCTACGTCTCTGGGGAGGGATATGTTCGGACACGTTCACAAAAAATATTAATAGTGAACCTGCATTTGTGTTCTTCACACCAGATTTTTAATAATATTTTATATTATTAAAAATACCTTTGTATTATACAAAACTGGTGGGGTTTACCTACTCATGTATGTTTCAATTATTCTGATATATACCATACCCTCAATTAAATTTTCATTTAAAATAGGCTATGATTTCAATTTAAATTTGGGAATACACCTACACCTCGCTTAGGGGCCTAGATACGTTCCGAAAAGTTGACCATAAAGCGAAAAGCCGTTTAACAAATCAATTATTCTCATACAAACCCATACAAATAATCAGATCGGTTCCAATTAAAAAAAAATCATATTTAAAGGGTTTAGTTCATCAGGCATTTTATTATTTTCATTTTCTATAAAAATACATATTTTACAAAAATTATAAAATGTTTGGAAACTTTTTTAATCTGATAAAATGCTGCCGTCGTCAATTTCCGTTGTTGTTGCATGACTTAACTTAAAATATTCGTTCAACTTTGTCTGCTTCGCCCTCCTTTCTGCTTCTTTTTGCAACGTTTTGTAACAACTAATGGCTGAGTTTACTTCTCGAGATTCTTTATCGCTGCGTTCTTCGTCGGGATCATTTTGAAGAAGGATGTTCATTCCCTTCTCGAAATAAGAAAGCGGATTCGTCAAGATTTTTGCTGCTAACTGCCTGGATATAGCAGGCGTTGGCTCCTCATCAAGAGTTTGTTCGGTTATTAATTCGATCAGCTTCTCGTTTGAAAGAAGTTCTCTGTCAGCATCGAGCGAGTCAATTAAATCACCATCTTCTAAATATTCAAAACCAAGATCTTTTGCTAAGCTCAATATATTTTGTCGAACTTCGGGAAGAGAATTAACTCCAGACTCATTAGGTTGTATGCATTCTACCCATATTTGTTTCCAAACATGGTTAATTGTTGTTGATTTTAAGTCTTTCCATGATTCGCTAATGTTGTACACCGGCATCTTTGATTTTGTAGTTTTTCCAAAATTGTTTTATCGAAGATTCACCATCGGTTTGCTGAATAAGTTTACGAAAAGTTCTGCGTAAATAATAAGCCTTCAAAGTTGCAATAGCAACTGATCCATTGGTTGGATCAGAGCTGTTGTATTTTTGGGAAGGCCTCCACATCTTCTAATAATTCTGGTAAATTAACCGAGTGCCCTGGAGCATTATGCAAAATGAGCAATGCCTTGTTGCTCAAGTTCTTTTCCTTTAAATATTTTTTTACTTCTGCCCAAAAGTTATTTTTAAACCAGTCCTCGAAAAGAATCTTAGTCATCCAACCTTTCTTATTGGATTTCCAAATGACAGACTTGTTTCTTGTTCAACCTTTTAAAACACCTTGGATTTTCTGAATGATATACCAACAGTGGTTTTGCTTAAAATCCCCTGCAGCATTTGCACGAAGAAGCAAAGTTACTCGTTCTTTAGAGACCTTATATCCAGATGCAGACTTTTCAGGTTTTGAAATTAAAGTTCTTTCAGGCATCCGCTTCTAATAGAGTCTGGTTTTGTCTATATTAAAAACTTGTTATGGTTGGTATCCACCTCTTTCTATAACTTTTTTCAAAGTGCTGGAATATTCTTTGCCTACGTTATCATCGGCACCAGTTTTTTCGCCTCTCATTTTTAAATTATGCAAATTGTGGCGATTTTTTAATTTTTCAAACCAACCTCGGCTTGCCTCGAATTTTTCATCTTTCGCAGATTCATCATTATCATCTCACTTTTTATATTTTCGAAAATACTTTTGGCCTTTTCTTGGATAGTCATCTGCCTCATGGGCATCCTTTGTTTATTATTGTCTTCAATCCACATAACTAATAATTTTTCCATAACACTGCTTCTTTGGCGAGTTTTGAAACTCTTGAAAGTGTAGCGGACAGCGAATGTATTTCAATTTCTTTTCTTCTATCATGAATAGTTTGAACGGTGGACTTCGTCAGTCCCATTGCATTACAAATTTGAACAATTTTCTCACCATCTTTAATACGACGTAAAACTTCTAGCGTGACAGATTTTCGGCTTCTCTTTTTATTATTAGCAGCATCAATCTCCAAATTGAACGAACGTTTCAGTGGCATTTTTACTAAAAAAGGAACAATTATACATATTTCAAAGAAGTATTGAATTAATTACAAAACGTACCAACTGTGTTTTTAATTCAGCAACTAATAACTATGCTGGTCACTACCATGCGCAACTTCCATCAAATGCGTGCGCTCTTGTGTGCTTTTGCTTTTTTTATCAAAACGTTATTTTGGGGTTCCCAGTTTTCATAAACTTGTACGAACGTTTAGTCTCTTTCGTCGTGCGCGCTAGGTTTTGCTCAATAACGAATAATATATACATACATACAAAAATAAAACTAATACAACCAATCTATTGGCTGTATAGCGAGGTATGGGTGTATTGTGAAACAATAAGATTTTTCAGTAATCTATCTGATAGGTTACAATTTAGTTGTGTTAAAACTTAATCTTATTTCTTGTGAAATATTTTAGATAAAAGAATTTATTTACAGAAATAAAAAAAATACGTTAAAGAAGATGCTCGAACGGCGTACCCTTGTCTCGATACACACACGAACAATTGTCAGATCTGACATCTGCTCTCAAAATACTGACATCTGCTTTCAATAACTCACATCTACTTTAAAAATAGGCATCTGCTTTCTTCTGACGTTTGCTTTCATAACTGACACCTACTTTCAAAATAGACATCTGCTTTCAATAACTGACATCACTAACTAACATCTGCTATCAAAACTGACATGAGCTTTCAAAACTGACTTCTGCTTTCAACTTGACATCTACATTCAGTAACTGACATCTTATTCATTAACACCGTAATAGCAAACGCCAAATAAGTTGGCGCGAGGAGGGGTAAGTTCGCGCAGGATTAGAAGTAGTGGGGAGATTTGTATTTAGTCTTACATCAAATGTCAGATAATTCTAACCTCACTTTATGATCCCCTAGCAAATACATTATGTTCCGTCAAACGTCAGTGACAAATGTATTCTTTTTAAAAACGTTTTCTGCGAACCCCTTCCTCGCGCCAACTTAATTGGCGTTTGCTATACTTTATAATGCATTTCTAAATAGCTTGAACCCAGGTCTATTGTGGCTAAGTGGTAAAAGCGACCGCCCGGCAAGCTGTAGACTTGGGTTCGAGTCCCAACGTAGACCATATTTTTCAATTAAAAATTTCGTATGATTTGCTTTGTAATTTGTAGACAGCAATGTTTACATCCCCACTTACTCTGCAATTACATACAATCTAATTTGATATTTGTAAATATTTCATATAAATAAAAGCCGAAAAACTCCAATAATTTATCAATTGTTATATTTAATAAACGGCTAAGAAATTATAATTATCTAAACACTTATATATATATAGTAAATTCAATCAGTTGGCGATTTAAGGTCTGGCTTTACTTTAAAGAAGTATATATATTTAAAACAACCCTACATGTTTTGGCAATGATGCCTTTATCAAGGATATAAAATATATATTTATATTTTATATCCTTGATAAAGGCATCATTGCCGAAACATGTAGGGATGTTTTAAATATACCGGTAGGTCCAGTTCTGAACGGGCCATAGGCAGCAATGAGTGGCAACATCGAATCCCCTCTACGCGCAACAGCGTCAACTGCAGCACATTGCAGTGGAGAATTTACTTATATTTAGACCTAGCGAGGATATAGTCGTTTGCATATTCGTTCCGCATACGTAATTTGCCCAATTTTTTCAGACATAATAAGGTCCAATTTACTATAATTATTGTATTCATAGCTGTTACGGAAAAGTAATTTTAATTAATAAAAAAATAATGACGATTTCTATAAGATAAAAGTAAAAAAATCAATAATTCCGCAAAATAAATTTAAATTTTAAGAAAGTCACTCAATATAGGATTCGAAAATACCGCCCTCTCTTCCCAAACAATAGCCGAGCCTATTGTAAAACTCCCGCCTCACTCAAATTGCCGTCGATAACAAATGGCCCTATAATGTTATCTCCCAAAATACCCGCCCAAACGTTAAGTTTTTCGGGTATTGAGTTTTAACATTACGGGCTAGATGTTTATTTTCTCGAGACCAATATCGCACGACTGAGGGAGTGGCAAGCGGAGTGGCATCGTACACACGTTGCCACATCGCATTACGTTCCATACGTATATTGTTGCCTATGGCCCGTTGCGAGCTGAACCTATCGGTATATACATTAAAGTAAAGCCAGACCTTAAATCGCCAACTGATTGAATTTACCATATCATACCAAGGTCACGAAATAATTATATATATATATATACATATAAATATAATAACTTCGTGACCTTGGTATGATATGGTAAACCTAATCAGTAGGCGATTAAAGGTCTGTATATTACTTCAAAATATATGTATTTAAAAAACTCTACATGTTTCGGCTGTGTACGCCTTTATCAAGAGAATACAAAATATGAATGACAGGATATAAATGTCAAGTAATTAAGTTGCTATGGTTTAAATTATTCAAAGATACATTCTAGTAATAATAACAAATCATGCCTTAGTATTCCAAAAAATAGATAGCAAGGTGTGAACATATGTGTTGTTCGCTGCTAGCAATTTGTGTCTCCTTCTGGGTATGAACTTGTGTGTTGGTTGCTGCTGGCAGCTTGCGTCTCTCTATGGGTGTGTGGTTTTGTGTGAGAGCGTAAGTGTAGAGTTTTGTATGTCGGTGCGTTCGTGCGTGTGTTTAGTGACCGGTCGCATGAATTTAGAGAGGTCGGATAACCAGCCGTTGCGTAGGGCCGCCAACCCTTTCCCGGCAACTTCTTTACAATTCCGTGCAGTACTTCGACGGCCTGACCCCCGCCCCAACGAGGCAAGGCGCAGACAGGCGAAGCGCACCCTGTACGGGGTTGCTCATCGCTAACCAAGGGAACACTCTTAGTGGCTACCTCGGTCGACGATGGTCACACTTGTGCCATCTTAACGTTTTCCGCCGAAGCGGGGGCATAGCACACACGTCGAACGTGTGTGTGCTGTTAACGGCAGCCTAGCCAGGTTGCCGCCCAAGACCGGTCCTAGTGGTGTGTGCATTGCGCGGCGCCGAGATAGCGCCGCGTAGCATGGTTCCTCACTCTTGCTGGAAAGGCGGAATGGCACCTGACTGCCCAACGGGCAGACCCCCCTAGAGTTTTGTAGCGCATATGCTAGGCTACAACCCAGTAGAGGACCACATCAGCAAAAAACAGAAAACAGGGATAGGCAGGGAAAAGCAAGACATGAGTTATTATTACGTATGCGCCCGTGGAGCGACTTAAGATGCAAAGTTGTCGGCATTCGCTCAAAACGAGAAGGAAAACCACGAAAACCTGCTCGGACAACTAGACAGGAATCAAAACACGGAACAGTCAGCATGATAAGCAAAAGTATATGATATTTAAATGATATTTAAATAACATAAGGTATATAAAGTTGCCGCCTAGGACCGGTCCTGGGCGGCAACCTGGCTAGGCTGCCGTTAACAGCACACACACGTTCGACGTGTGTGCTATGCCCTCGCTTCGGCGGAAAACGTTAAGATGGCACAAGTGTGACCATCGTCGACCGAGGTAGCCACTAAGAGTGTTCCCTTGGTTAGCGATGAGCAACCCCGTACAGGGTGCGCTTCGCCTGTCTGCGCCTTGCCTCGTTGGGGCGGGGGTCAGGCCGTCGAAGTACTGCACGGAATTGTAAAGAAGTTGCCGGGAAAGGGTTAGCGGCCCTACGCAACGGCTGGTTATACGACCTCTCTAAATTCATGCGACCGGTCACTAAACACACGCACGAACGCACCGACATGCAAAACCCTACACTTACGCTCTCACACAAAACCACACACCCATAGAGAGACGCAAGCTGCCAGCAGCAACCAACACACAAGTTCATACCCAGAAGGAGACACAAATTGCTAGCAGCGAACAACACATATGTTCACACCTTGCTATCTATTTTTTGGAATACTAAGGCATGATTTATTATTATTACTAGAATGTATCTTTGAATAATTTA
Source organism: Melolontha melolontha (assembly GCA_935421215.2). Lineage (NCBI taxonomy): Eukaryota > Metazoa > Arthropoda > Insecta > Coleoptera > Scarabaeidae > Melolontha > Melolontha melolontha. Next base: position 201,024,089 of record OW285235.1, on the reverse strand, counting down.
AACCATAGCAACTTAATTACTTGACATTTATATCCTGTCATTCATATTTTGTATTCTCTTTATAAAGGAGTATACAGCCGAAACATGTAGAGTTTTTTAAATACATATATTTTGAAGTAATATACAGACCTTTAATCGCCTACTGATTAGGTTTACCATATATACATATATATATATATATATATTGTAACGGTACACCTTCTTAAAAACAGCTTTAAAAGCTGATTTTTAAATTATAAATAAACTGAAATGATTATTTAGAAAATGTGCATTATAAATTTCTATTATTCAAATAAGTTATCAAATATAACGTATAGATGGAGTTGAATGATGTTACAATAATTATTTGCGCATAATGCAAAAACGCATACTTGCACATAACAACATATACTTAACCTTAAAAACAGCTGTTCAGATGTACATAAATCTTCTTATAAGTGTTTTGAGTGGGCGTAATGTTTAGTGTTTTGTGGTTCCGGCTAGTCAATTGAACAATATAAACTCTTGTTGTGGGACATAATTAAGTGCCCCTTAATATAGTAAGTTCGGTGACACCATATCGAACACTTACAATATCGGCTAATGGCCATGCAACAGACAAATAGAATTTATTTATTCTTAAAACTATAAAATAAAACGATCGAGATATGGATTATTGATTAACAACTTTAATGAAATGAATGCCAAATTAACAGGTAAGTGAGATATACATTAACATTATGATCAATAAATATCTAACATGTCACGTGATGAAATTAACATGGCGATTAAACTAGGTTAATAAAAATAAACAAACTTAGTGTGACATGAATAAAATAATATTATGAGTGAAATCTATGATACCTCTTAAAATATCAACAAGATTAAAACTAAAATTGAATTATATTAAACTGAACTTGTATTCTTCGTAACAGTAATATAAATATCTTAATCTTTTAAAAATAATTTAAGTAATTATTACTCAATGAATCATAGAAATATGATATTTTATTTGTGCATGATGAATTAATTATTCGTTTTCTTAAAAATTCGTAGGTATTTTAAATAATACTTAAGTGAATCAGGATAGGATTTAAGGTGTTTGGAATCTGCAAAACAGGTCCATAAAGTGGGTCTGCGTCTTGCGGCAATCTGTTGGCGTCACCTTAGCTGTAGTCCGGTCCAATCGGCCAAGCTTCGCGGTGAAATTCAATTGCTGTTTATCAGGACCCCGGTCACCTTCTGGACTTGTAAAATAGGTAAAACTGGAGCTGGATATATAGGTAAGATTTTTACTAGAGTAGACGTATGGTTTTATTAGTATTATTAATGTTTTTCATTTAATTTTTAGAGAAGCACTTCAAATACGTCGAGATGTTTTTAATGGCGGACTTCTAGTTACGCTAACTATCTTTTTTTTCTCATCCCTCATCCTGATTCGTCTAATTGTATGTATCATTTTAATCGCGGTGTTTTATAATAATTAAAATGACAATTTAAACATTTTGAAAATACATATACTTAATATTAATTATTTAGTTTATTTTAGTGAATATATATTTCATGCTTGAATAATAATTATTGTAATTAAAGCTAATTTTATTATGGGAAACATTCCCGCGATAACCTTTTTAAATATAAGTACAGTTTTGCCTAAATTTATGGCGTCTATAATTATTTATCAATTAAGTTGAAATATCATTAGAAAAATATAATATCGAAATGAAATGACTGATACAAATTAAAAGATACAAATAAATAAATGTGAAATTAAATTTAAAACCATTGATTACGCGAATTCAACTTTATTGATTTTTCATATGAAGAATTCAAGTTCTAAACTTCTAAATTATCCTAGAACTTACATATATACATTTAAATACAATCTTTTGTCCACTGAGGCATTCTTATGGATAGGCTTGCCCTATATCAACTTCCCCAGTAATTTGGTAAGACGTTATTGACTAGGCAAAGAGGCTTATCCAAATTATTCATTGAGTCTATTTAATTCAGTATTAAGTCATATAAAATTTTGTTTTTTTTTTTTTTTTTTATTATTTTATATTATACATTTTATGTATTAGGTGATATTATTTTCAGTTTCTATCAGTTTTTATATGTAAAATTTATTTCCGTATATTTGTTTGATTGTATCGTTATACGTTATATTGACATTATCGTTCTATTTGTATATATACTATATCTCTGTTCATTATTATTCTTACCAATTGTTATGTTTAGCGAACTGTAAACTTTATTTAACTGTGTGTGTTTTTTTTTTTTTTTTTTTAAACAAAACTTGATAATTATTCTGGTTATAATATGTGAAGATTTTCTGTTTGTTAAGTAGTTTAGCTTTGGGTTTTATTTGAGATGTGTCTTCTGTTAATGGTACATGCTTACCATTCCTTACATAAATTGTTATTCTTAATCTTTTTTAATAATTCATATATTAATATAAGTTTTAGTTTACATAATAAATAATTCTTTCCTTTTTTAAATACATATCCTTTACTATCTATTCTTTCACTTATCTTATTAAAATACCATTCCTTATAACCTAATTAAATTCCCCATAATAAGACATTTTGTCTATATTTCAATATTCATATTAATAATAATTCATTTATTTATTTATATACTTTATCTCCCCATATCATATATTATCTCCTTCTACCATTATTATTAATCTAAACCTTCTCTAATCTTATAACATTTCAGCACTCTTTTATTTATTCTGGTCATACTGTATCTATAAAATATATTACATCGAAGACTTTCATTTTCATTAACTTTTTGCATGTTTATAATTGCTTTATTTCCCCATAAATTAGTTTTATTTTTGTAACATATAAATGTATAATTATTGTTCTTTCTAAGTTTATCTTTACCATTTTATATTTTTATACCAGCTTTTGTCTCAGAATATTTTTCTTTCAGTGTAAGTTTAATAATCATTTGGTTCACAAGTTCTAATTATTATAAGTTTACCTTTTATTGTAAATAAAGTTCGCCTGTTTTTTTTTTTTTTTTTAATAGAAATATTTGTATATGAATTTTCTGTTAGTCTTATTGTTTTGGTTTTTCGAACTGTAATCTACCCCTTTTTGTCTCTCAAGTGTAACTGTATATTACATTATAACTATATTGAAATTATTAATATTGATTTATTAGTATTAAATTTATATGTGTTTAGTTTTTATTTAAATTAGTTTCTACACTGTATAATCTTGTAGCATTGATATATGATATCTCCCCTTGATATAATCGGTGTTAGGCTCGATTAGTTCATATGTATTATAGCCTAATTTCTGATTTATTATGAATGGTCCTTGATAGGCCTTCAATAGTTTACCCATGATTTTCTGTTTTGCATTAGACACTCTTAAGCTTTTAACTATAACTCGATCACCTAATTCATACGTTTTGTATTTCTTGCTATAATCATTCTGTTTCTTCTCCCATTTATTTTTCCGTTTTATCAATTTTTGTCTGACCTCTTCCGTACGTTCCGATAAATTTATTAACTCTGGCTCTACCCAAGGTCTATGTGGTGCTTCTCCTGTGAAAATTGTTATTGGGCAGTGATTATGTACTGTGCTGGGGGTGTTGTTCAAAACAAATTCTATTTGTGTAAGATGTCTAGCCCAACGATTATGATTTTGATCCAGTAAAATTCTGAGATATTTTAGTGTTTCACGTATGTACCTTTCAGTGGGATTACCTTGTGGATGGCGTATCGATGTGTAGTAGGTTTTTATATTTCTTGCATGTAAAAATTCCTTATACCTGTCGTTCGTAAAATAGGTCGCATGATCTGAGAGTATTGCTTGTGGATAACCATATTGGATGAAATAATCAGTGAGTGCTTGAAGTACCGTATCTGTATTACACTTTGTTGTTGGAATTAACTTGATATATTTAGAGAAAATGTCACATATTACAAGAATGTTCTTGTATCCTTTCGTGCTTTGGATGAGATTTGACAAGAAATCTATTGATATAAGTTCTAATTTATCATATGCAATAATGTTGCTACTCCAGTTTGAGTTTGTTCGATTTTTGTCTTTTGCGAATAAACATGTTTGACATCGTTTTGTCACGCTTTTGATAATTCTCTCATCGTTTGTGCAAAAATACGCTTCTCTAAACACGAGCCAACATTTTCTCGCTCCAATATGTGTGTAATTATAATGTAGATAATTTGCTATCTCTCTGGTGTGTTCCTCATTTATAACATACAATTCATTATCACCTATGTTCTTAATTATGATACCATTTTTAATACACATACCTTTAAATTGTCTTCCCTCACTGATAATCTTTCGTAAAGGGTCAAATTCTTGTGTTAATTGTGTTTGTTTTACCCGATCCAACGAAAATAAACCTTCCTTTTGTAACATTACCAGATTTATGCATATACTTTGCTTCTTCATTTCCCCATATTTTCTTGTTAATACATCTGCTGTTATCATTTCTTTCCCAGGCTTGTACTTAATTTCGAAATCAAATTGTTGTATTAACAATGTCCACCGATAGATACGACTATTATTTAATTTAGAGTTCATAATGTTTATGAGCGCTTTATGATCGGTTTCTAGTATGAATGCCTTACCAATTAAATAATATCTAAGCTTTGTTATAGCAAATACTATTGCTAGCATTTCTTTTTCGGAGATTGTATATCGTATTTCGCAAGCATTCAAAGTTCGGGATATAAAATGTATAGGAATTTCCGTATCTCCTCTAAGTTGAACTAGTTCAGCAGCAATGGTCTGGTGCGAAGCATCTGTTCTCACAATAAAAGGCAAAGAAAAATCCGGATGATGTAATTTCAAGTTCTCGATAAAGTTCTCTTTAAGTTCTATAAAACATTTTTCACACTTTGAAGTCCAATTCCATTTCGTATTTTTCTTTAGTAATTGTAATAGTGGTAAAGTTTTCTCGCTATAGTTAGTAATAAATTTTCGATAGTAATTTAAAACTCCCAAAAATCCTCGTAATGTCCTCAAGTTCTTCGGGCGAGTGAAGTTTTTAATTTCATCCAGTCGAGTATGGTCTAGGAAGATGTTGTCTTTATTTATGATATAACCTAAATAATCGATTTCTGTTCTGAAAAATTGACATTTGCTTAAATTTAATTTTAAACCTTCAGTACATAGAGTGGTTAATATTATTTTCAAATGTTCTAGATGTTGATCTAAAGTTTCGGAAAAGATTATTATGTCATCTAAATAATGAAGTGCGAAATTATCATATTTATCTAATATGCGGTGTAAAAATCTAATTAGAGCTGCAGGTGAAGTTTTTAATCCAAACGGACAGACTCTAAATTGGTAAACTATTCCATTTATTAAAAATCCACAGTATTTTCTAGAATTGGGTTCCAAATTTATCAGCCAAAATGCGTTTTTTAAATCTAATTTGCTGTAATAGTTTTTGTTACCACATTTCGTTAATAGTATATCTATGTTTTGAGGCATTTCATATTCAGGTTTGATACGTTTGTTAAGTGCTCTTGCATCTAAACATATTCTTAACGTTAAATCTTTTTTTTGTACAATAACTATGGGATTGATGAAATATGTATTAGATTTTTCGATAATACCAGATTCTTCTAATCTGTTAAGCTCTATATTAACTTTTTCCTGATAATGGTATGGTATGGGGTAATTCCTGCTCGATAATGGGTTGTCATTGTCTATTCTTATTACATGTTGATAGTTACGGGCGAATACTACTACATCGTTTATTAATGTTAAGTTGTCAAATAAAATTTTTATTAATTTTGGTGGGATCAAATGATATGGTATATTTTGTTGTTTAATTATTTCCTCTATATCTTCTAACTTATTTACTGTTCTGAGGGTATTTAAATCCTTTCTAACATCCATTTCTTCTACATTCTGCATTCCTATTCCATCTTCTTTTTCTTCCAATCCGTATATATTATCATCATTATTCCATTTAATATTTAATCCTTCTTCTTTATTACTCCAATCATTTTCATTACTACTTATATCCAATCTTTCTTGTAAAATATTATTAATCTTCTTTTGTAAATGTTTATCTTTAAAATTATTATATTCATATATTTCTTCCTCAGATAACTGTTTCTCCATCATTATTTCTATTTCATCTATCTTTATTATTTTTCTTTTGAAATCCAATATCATTTTCAAATCTTTAATGTTATCTATCCCGATTATGCAATCGTATTGCAGTTTTCCTATTATGTAGCATTGTATGACAAATTCCTTGTCTTTCACCGTTATTTCCGTACATATTCTTTTTTGAATCTTCCCCATTCTTTTCCCATTAGCGGCTATTAAATCAGTTTCCTTAGTCCGTATAATTTTCTTCTCATAGTCATCGATTAAGATTGCCTTTTTCTCTTCTAATAACGTTATTTCGGCCCCAGTATCTATTAAACAGCTTAGTACTATGTTCGTGAATTTAATTTTAATTATAGGTAGAGAGTGCGTGTCTATATCATGGGTTCCAGTTTCTTCTATGTGTATGAACTCTTCAAGGGGTTGGTAAAAAGTTATATTATTTAATTTTGAGGGGTAGTTACAGTTGCTTTTAATTAATGTTTTTGAGTCGAGGTGCTTGGTGTCGGGTTGGTATATAGATCTATTTCCGAAATTGACGTTTTTTTTTGTACAACCTCCGATTCTTCTCTAGAGGGCGATGGTGACAATGGTCTCCTGCAGTAGTTATTAACACGTCCTCTATTTCGGTATCTGTAATTATTCATTCCTCTTCTTACCGGCTGGTTATTATACTGGTTGTAACTATTTGGGCGGTTAGCATCATATGATCGCGCATTATTGTTATAATTATTACTAGGGTGTGGATTAATCGAAACATTAGGTCTATTATTATAATTATTAAAAGGATTTGTAGAATGGTTACTATAATTTTGATGATTGTTATAATTTTGAGGAGGGCTTGTTTGGTTGTTATTATAATTCGTGTTGTTATGATTAGTTGCTTGATTCGCCTGAGGATAATTGTTATTTGACCTGTTGTTATTATACAAAATTGTTTCTTGTAAATGATTCGGTCGATTATTTTGAGAATGATATTGTCTAGATGATTGATTATGTGTATTGTTATAATTGTTATAACTCGGTCTATTATTAGATGTATTATATGGACTGTTGTTTGCATTCCGTTGCGCTGGCAAGAATGAACCACGATTACCCTCTGCGAAGTCATCTAATCTTCGTAAAATTTCTATTAACGAGTCCATATCATTGACACGTTGACAAATAATGGCTTGAGTATCCGAATAAATGAAGTGATTAAGTAACTGTCGTGCTATGGTTGATTCCTCCATATCGGCTATATGTTTACAAAGGTTGTAAATTCTCGAAGCATATATCTCCCTAGTTATTGAGCCTATTCGATATTTACCGGTCAAAAGTCTAATTTTTGCACGATTTTGTTGCGCTTCATCCCAGTAATTCCTTTTAAATAGTGTCACGAATTGCTCTACGTCCTCGCAGTGATCTTCTATGCGTAAGAACCACTCCTGAGCACTATCTTTAAGAGTAACTCTTATTATATCCATCTTTTGTTTGTTGTCCGGAATGTCGATTAGGTAACGCAGGAGTCCATTCAAATAAAGCATGGGGTGTACATGCGTAATATCCCCGTCGAAATGAGTAAGGTTTTCTATTTTAATGGTTGGACCTCCTGTGTTCATACAATTAACAGACGCAGTATATCTTTTAATCTTCGTTTCTATTATTCTCAATTCGGATTCGTAGGAATTTTTATTAATATCTTGGTTCGTTCTGATAGTGTCAAGATTATCTTTCACTTGGTTAATCTCCTGTTCGTAATATGTCCTGTGTTCCCCCATCTGAGTGTTAAAACTTTCTGTTAAATGTTGTTTCAAATTTAACGAAGATATTTCGTTACTTAAATTAAAATCTGTTAATTTATTGTTAAATTTCGTGTGTGCTTCGTTACAAGACTTGGTCAATTCTGTTTTTGTTTCCGTGTTTGCGGCTATTGTTATATTATTTGTGGTTTCGTAGATTTCCCGTGAAGTATTCTCCAATTGTTTGGCCCAATGTTGGTTATGAACATTTAGAGTTTCGTCCATTTTCAGCAAGCATTTGATCTCGCTTTCTTCAAGAGTTTGGTAAATTATTTCTTCGATCTTCTTTTGGCTTTCTTTCAAACCTTTTATGTCTTCTTTTATTTCTTCTTTATCCTGTTTGAGTTGTTCTAATTTGCTGTTAATATTCGCTTCTATTAAACTGATATTAGTCTCTAATCTTGTGTTATTGTCGGTAATGAATTGTTTAAAATTTTCATTATTTATTTCTAATTTTTGATTTAAATTAGTTTCTAACTGACTTATATTTTTATTGTTGTCGACTATAAATTGTTTTAGGTTGGACTCTTGTTTTTCGTTATTTTCTACTACAAATTGATTGAACTTAGCTTCTTGTTTATCGTTGTTGTCGACTATAAATTGTTTAAAATCTTCATTATTTTCAGTCATTTTTTGTTGCATATTCATCATTAATACAGCTAAAGAATTAAGATTTATACTCGTTTCTTCTTTCGGTGTGTCGGGTTGTTCAGTAATTGTGGAAGCGTCGCCCTGATCTGCCTCTTCTCCTCTGCCTTCCATAATATTTTCCCTTGACTTGCTTCTCGTTCTTTTGTCCATTTTATTGTTAGGATTGTAAATACGTATATTATAGTGCTTTTATGATATGTTATGTTTGTTTATGTATATTAATTATTCCTATTTTTATATTTTAATATTAGTATTGTATATGTAAATTGATTGTGTAAATAAATTTTAATCTCATAAAATAATTTTCGTTTTAAACTTTATGACCTTTGTTTTAAATGTTTATTATGAGAACAATAACCTCTTTAAGAAAAGAACTTACAAATCCAGTTCCTGTGTACCAGTCAGCGTCCTATCACATAAAAATGACCACAAAAGGCAAAATACAGATTCACAAGTGTAAAAATATTATGTAACTTAAATAAATCTAGAAGAATACAGGTTTTAATATATCCTCTCTCGTTTTATTTTATACTTTGTGTTCGATTGGGCACGTTTTCTAATGGCCTGACACGTTGCGGCGCCAAAAATGTAACGGTACACCTTCTTAAAAACAGCTTTAAAAGCTGATTTTTAAATTATAAATAAACTGAAATGATTATTTAGAAAATGTGCATTATAAATTTCTATTATTCAAATAAGTTATCAAATATAACGTATAGATGGAGTTGAATGATGTTACAATAATTATTTGCGCATAATGCAAAAACGCATACTTGCACATAACAACATATACTTAACCTTAAAAACAGCTGTTCAGATGTACATAAAACTTCTTATAAGTGTTTTGAGTGGGCGTAATGTTTAGTGTTTTGTGGTTCCGGCTAGTCAATTGAACAATATAAACTCTTGTTGTGGGACATAATTAAGTGCCCCTTAATATAGTAAGTTCGGTGACACCATATCGAACACTTACAATATCGGCTAATGGCCATGCAACAGACAAATAGAATTTATTTATTCTTAAAACTATAAAATAAAACGATCGAGATATGGATTATTGATTAACAACTTTAATGAAATGAATGCCAAATTAACAGGTAAGTGAGATATACATTAACATTATGATCAATAAATATCTAACATGTCACGTGATGAAATTAACATGGCGATTAAACTAGGTTAATAAAAATAAACAAACTTAGTGTGACATGAATAAAATAATATTATGAGTGAAATCTATGATACCTCTTAAAATATCAACAAGATTAAAACTAAAATTGAATTATATTAAACTGAACTTGTATTCTTCGTAACAGTAATATAAATATCTTAATCTTTTAAAAATAATTTAAGTAATTATTACTCAATGAATCATAGAAATATGATATTTTATTTGTGCATGATGAATTAATTATTCGTTTTCTTAAAAATTCGTAGGTATTTTAAATAATACTTAAGTGAATCAGGATAGGATTTAAGGTGTTTGGAATCTGCAAAACAGGTCCATAAAGTGGGTCTGCGTCTTGCGGCAATCTGTTGGCGTCACCTTAGCTGTAGTCCGGTCCAATCGGCCAAGCTTCGCGGTGAAATTCAATTGCTGTTTATCAGGACCCCGGTCACCTTCTGGACTTGTAAAATAGGTAAAACTGGAGCTGGATATATAGGTAAGATTTTTACTAGAGTAGACGTATGGTTTTATTAGTATTATTAATGTTTTTCATTTAATTTTTAGAGAAGCACTTCAAATACGTCGAGATGTTTTTAATGGCGGACTTCTAGTTACGCTAACTATCTTTTTTTTCTCATCCCTCATCCTGATTCGTCTAATTGTATGTATCATTTTAATCGCGGTGTTTTATAATAATTAAAATGACAATTTAAACATTTTGAAAATACATATACTTAATATTAATTATTTAGTTTATTTTAGTGAATATATATTTCATGCTTGAATAATAATTATTGTAATTAAAGCTAATTTTATTATGGGAAACATTCCCGCGATAACCTTTTTAAATATAAGTACAGTTTTGCCTAAATTTATGGCGTCTATAATTATTTATCAATTAAGTTGAAATATCATTAGAAAAATATAATATCGAAATGAAATGACTGATACAAATTAAAAGATACAAATAAATAAATGTGAAATTAAATTTAAAACCATTGATTACGCGAATTCAACTTTATTGATTTTTCATATGAAGAATTCAAGTTCTAAACTTCTAAATTATCCTAGAACTTACATATATACATTTAAATACAATCTTTTGTCCACTGAGGCATTCTTATGGATAGGCTTGCCCTATATCAATATATATATATATATATATATATATATATATATATATATATATAAAACGTGTGTATAAATTGTCGCAAAAGCTACACGCAGCGACATTCTTCGTTCGGTTCTGAATAAAAAATCTTAATGCTAAAATGTCGTATCATGCTTCGTTTGTTTTCACGGGGTTCTTGAAGTTCAGACTTTTAGTGCGTAACTAACCTTTGCTCTTCGATATCTGTTAATAGAGATAGGTGCAATTTAGTTTAAAGAAAATTTTTTTACTAGTATTATTTCGTAAACATTTTCTTTTTGAATTAAAAGCTTGTTTTTAACATTTATTCATTAACGTACTTCCACGAAAAACACATTTGGCAACGTTGTAGAACAATAAGTTTGTATTCCAAAGTGAGTTCAATCAAAATCATTACTGTAAAATTTTGGCATTTACGAATTTACGAAGCATGATACGACATTTTAACATTAAGATTTTTTATTCAGAACCAAACGAAGAATGTCGCTCCGTGTAGCTTTTGCGACAATTTATACACACCTTGTATATATATATCAAGTGTTCATTTGAAAAGTCAATCTAGTAGCATGTGATTTACTGAGAACATTTTGAAGTATGTCGTAAATAAAAATTTACTACTTAACCTACGAAGTCGTATATTTTGACAGTTTCATGCATACAAATAAATAACAAATAATAGGTATTTATTGAAAACTATAACAAATGTTGAAAATGTTGTCCTTCAAGATCAATGCACTTTAAAATCCTCCGTTCAAAATTTCTGATGATATTTTGCAACATTACTGGATTGTTATTAATTTCCATGCATTTCTGTTCGATTCTCTGTAGCATATCATTCAAATTCAATATAGGTGTTCGAAATATATTATTTTTTAGATAAGGCCACAAAAAAAAGTCGCAAGGTGTTAAATCGCATGAACGTGTAGGCCAGGCAATTTAAGTATTTCGACTAATTATACGCTCATCAAAAAATTCTCTTAAATAATCCAAAGATTCTGCAGTACAGTGACAAGGTGCTCCGTCTTCTTGGAAATATGCATTTTGAAGTTCATCATCATGCAACTGATTGACAAATGATTGTAAAATTTCTGTAGGGCACCTTTGAGCAGTTAACGTTCCCTAAAAAAATATTGGTCCAATGATTCGCCTTTGGCTTATCGCTGCCCAAACACAAATTTTCTCTGGATGTAGCGATTCTTCATTAATTACATGTGGATTTTCACTACTCCAAATTCTTGTATTTTGTAAATTTAGGTATCCCGTTTTATAAAACCATGTCATCAGTAAAGATGACTTTTTGCGAAAGTTATTGTTCATATTTACAAACCAATTACAAAACTGTAGTCTACGTGGGTAATCAATTTCTAACAATTCTTGTACTGCTGTGACACGATATGGATAAAGTTGCATATCTTTTTTTAATAACTTGTGAGTTGTACCAACAGAAAGGTTTATTTGTTGACTCAAATGTCGAACAGATATTTGTGGTTCATTTTCCATTATTTCTTCAACACGATTGACAACTTTAGGTGTATGTTTCTTAACTGCTCCGCTGCCTGATTCTCTTAAGAGACTACCAGTTTCAGAAAAAAGTTTTAAAGTTCTATCCAAAGTATTCTTAAATTGTATATAATCTATTACAAAATGTGGAAACTCAACTTGAAATTCTACCATGCAATCAATGTTGAACTGAATAAACCCATAAACCATCAATTTTATTACCACTTCGAAAATAAGCCTGGACAAAAAAAAATGTATGTTCTAAAGTGAAAGTCATTTTAAAACTGAGAAGCAATTTATTTAAACCAGAATCGACGCACGATTATTTTATGCACTAACTGATATTTGTGATTGACATTATCAAATGTCATTTGGATTTACGTTTACGGAACAACAAACACATATTAATATATTTGCGTCTTATTCTATCAAAATTTCAAAGTAACCTAGATTGTCTTTTCAAATGAACGCTATATACATATAATATAAAAATATACTTACAAATTGAACTAATGTGAGAAAAGATTTTACGACAGCATATCTATAATAAATGCCAACTAATACAATGATATCAAAAGATGAAAAGGTAAAACACATTTCTTTATGCGTCAACAGTCAACATAATTTTATTAGTTTACACTTTACCTGTTGTTTTGTATTGTTGCAAAACGTTTATATTTAATGTATTAAAATTTATTTTGTTGTTTGTCTATATTTTTTTAAATATTTCATCACTCATCCTCATCATATACGCTATATTACAATAAATATATTATAATACAATTTGATAAAAGTTATGCAGTTTGTTTAATATTTTCGCAAATTTAGTTAAAAGCAGCTACGTATACCATTACTAATTCTGCGAGGTAAATAATACCGATTACTGATATAATAAGGCCAATAAGATGAATGCCGGCACCGAACATTAAACTCGTACTTATGTAAATTGAATATGAATATAAATCAAAGTATTAAAAGTAATCAAAGTAGTCAAAGCAACGAATACTTCAACGATTACTCAAGGTTTGAATAAGGAATAGTAACGATTACTTAAAAGTACCGAAAATCGACATCTTTATAATGTAAAATATAGTTCTAATTTTCACTTTTAATCTTTAATCGTAACACGACAATTGTTTCGCCAGCACAGTGGCTTATAACAGTTAGGGCCGACCAGATGTGCCACATTTTTTCACTACCGACACTACTTGCGTAAATTCATAGATTTCTTTAAAAACATTGTAAAATAATACCAACCTTCTTGATTTTATATATATATATATATATATATATATATATATATACAGGGTGTCCAGAAACTCTCCTGACAAACGAAGACCGGAGATTCCTCTGATAATTTTAAGACAATTAAACCCAAATTCACCTAGTCCGAAAATGCTTCCTAAGGGAGCTAGAGTTCTTTGAAGATGGCGCCTTGTATTTATTTTTTTTTAAATTCCTCCAGAACGCTTCTATTTAGAAAAACAAAAACTGGTATGCTTATTTATCCTCCAGAGATGAATCGATTCCATCAATTGCGAATTTCTAGTACCGGTCATAGGCGTCCGTTTTGGGTAGGTCAAAGGTTATTTTAAGGCATAACTTTTTTGTCTTTAACTTTTAAGCATTTGTAACACTAGTTTATTAAATTTTCAGGTATTCCAGTACTAAAATGTACTCTTACTTTAAGTCGGTAGGATACACCGTTTTCTAGAAAAATCTATTTGTAAATTTTTCGTTTTTTCTTCATTAAAGTTCAATTTATTACGTACCTACTTATTTTTAGCGACGAAGTTGGCTTGGACTATCAAGGCATGGATGAAAATTAATTTAATAAATTAAAAACAAATTATTTATTACAATGGAACGAAACTAACAAAAAAAGAACAAGTATCAAAGGTAGATTGTTACAAAAGTTGCTCGATGTGATGACCATTAGTCTCTATGCATAAGTTTACCCTTTTGCTTAGAGAACGCCGAATTCTTGCAAAAATTCCAAAGTTATTTCTAAATTCGTTGCAAGCATCTTGTATCCTTAGCCAGAGTTGTGCGCGATTTTGTATCGGAACGGAATAAACAAATGCTTTTATGTATCCCCAAACACAATAATCGCAAGGATTCAAATCCGGCGACCTTGCTGGCCAAGCAACTGGACCGCCTCTTCCAATCCAATGGTCTTCGTAGTTATTATCTAGAAAGTCTCGTACATTCCTGCTAAAGTGGGCCGGACAGCCGTCCTGTAGAAACCATAAGTTTTGCCGAATATTTAAACGCACCTCATCTAACAAATCAGGTAAAATATTTTGCAGGAAATGTAAGTAATCAGCACCATTTAAACGAGCAGGTAATTCCACAGGTCGAAGTAGATAATCGACAACTACTCCTATCCAGACGTTTATGCTAAACCTATGCTGATGCTTAAATTCTTGAACAACGTGGGGATTGTCACCAACGTACGAATAATAATGTGCATTATGTACATTAAAAATTCCATTTTTTGAGAATGTAGCTTCGTCACCAAACAAAATGTTCCTGAAGAAATCTTCATCTTGATTTTTCTGATTTTGTAACCATCTAGCGAATTCTACGCGAGCAGGAAAATCTCCTTCTAGCAGTGCTTGCACCTTTGTAAAATGAAAAGGATATAAATTTTCTTTGTGTAAGATATTTCCTACGGAAGATTTTAAAATTGTGGGGTACATGGCAGATAGTCTTCGAACGCTAATTTCTGGATTTTCCTCAACTTCCATTAAAATAACATCTTCATGTTCTGCTGTTACATCATTATGTCTCCCTGTTTCATTATTTTTTGGGACCACTGAACCTGTTTCTCTTAATCGTTGATGAAGAGCTGTAAATATTGAGTGAGTGGGATGCTGACGATTGGGAAATTTTTCAGCGTATCTACGTTGCGCCGCTCGAGCGTTACACCTCATTTCGCCATAAACTAAATGCATATCGGCGTATTCCTCATTAGTAAAAAAACATTTTTTTTAAATTGAAATCGTTGTGTTTGAATAACACAAAGTAAAAAATGAAAAGATAAACTTCGCGAACTGACAACAATTTGACAATGAAAAACGTAGGTTTTACTTCTGTTGGCAGTTCAGAGCTAACTATTGCAAAAAATAAAAAATTGAACTTTAATGAAGAAAAAACGAAAAATTTACAAATCGATTTTTCTAGAAAACGGTGTATCCTACCGACTTAAAGTAAGAGTACCTTTTAGTACTGGAATACCTGAAAATTTAATAATCTAGTATCACAAATGCTTAAAAGTTAAAGACAAAAAAGTTATGCCTTAAAATAACCGTTGACCTACCCAAAACGGACGCCTATGACCGGTACTAGAAATTCGCAATTGATGGAATCGATTCATCTCTGGAGGATAAATAAGCATACCAGTTTTTGTTTTTCTAAATAGAAGCGTTCTGGAGGAATTTTTAAAAAAAATAAATACAAGGCGCCATCTTCAAAGAACTCTAGCTCCCTTAGGATGCATTTTCGGACTAGGTGAATTTGGGTTTAATTGTCTTAAAATTATCTGAGGAATCTCTGGTCTTCGTTTGTCAGGAGAGTTTCTGGACACCCTGTATCCTGTATATATATATATATATATATATATATATATATATATATATATATATATATATATACAGGGTTAGTTAAAAGTATGGAGACGGCGATTTATTGTCGTTAATATTCATTTTAGGGAATTATGTTCAATATAAAAGTTTGTTAGGATATTTTGATCTACATTTGAGAATATTTTAATTTTTTTTTTCTTCAATTGTTTTTTAGTTACGCCTGTCCGTGCAGTTTTTTTAAATGGGAACTAGTAAATTTTACTCTACCATTCGATAGAGATTTTTTTCTCTTTACAATAATATTTTTGTTTTTTGAAAATTCATTTTAATAACTTTTTTACAAGAAAAATTAAACAAATTATTAACAAAGTAAATTAAAGTAAGTGTTCAAATTGTCGTCCATTAGTAATTTGACAATGACCCAATCGATTTACAAAACGCCGAACAGAGTTCTGTAAAAAATCTCGGGGAATTTCTTGTATCGTTCTGGTAATTCGGATTTGTAAATCTTCGACGTTATCGGGCTTATCTTTGTAAACTTTGTTTTTTACGTATCCCCAAAGAAAAAAATCTAAAGGACTTAAATCTGGCGAACGGGCTGGCCATTCAATGGTTCCTCGTCTTCCAATCCATCTGTGGGGAAAAACGTTGTCCGATATTGACGAACATTTACACCATAATGTGGTGGGGCGCCATCTTGCTGGAACCAGATACTGTCATTGGGCAGGTGTTCATTGTTTTCATGAGGATAGAGCGTAGCACAAGCAGGTATTATTTCATTTTGCAATAACTGCAAATACAGAGCCGAAGTTAAATTGCCATTGATGAAAAAGGGACCGCCTAGAATGCCAACCCGAACATTAACCTTTTGGGGGTACTGCGTATGGTGCTCCAAATACCAAGAGAGATTTTCCGATGACCAGTATCTGCAGTTATGTCTGTTTACTTCACCGGTTAGGCAAAAAGTAGCTTCGTCAGAGAAAAGAATATTGTTGACAAAATTTTCATTATTATTGCAAATATTTAACATTTCTTCAGAAATTTGTAATCTCCTATCAAAATCATCTTCCGTTAACTCGTGTACAAGGTGTACCTTATAAGGTTTATACTTTTCACTTTTTAAAAATGACACGATCGATGACTGTGAAATATTGAACTTGGCCGCTAATTGATTGGTTAATAAATGGGCATATTCAGATACAGCCAATAAAATATCCAGTTTGTTATCATCGCTTTTTGCTGTTCTAGGTCTATCACTCCTTTGCAAATCTTTAACGCTACCCGTTTGTTCAAAGCGTCTTAAAGTTTTACCAACAACGGATTTAGAAATTGTATTTCTATTTGAATGCCTATCATTAAATAAATTACAAACGTCTTGTAAACTTCTGCGTCTATCTCCATAACCCAACATCATAAGTATTTCAATTCGTTCATGTTCACTTAAACTCGCCATTGTTAATATTAACAGCAACAAATTGCACAAATGAATTATTTCTGTCAAAGATTTGACGTACACAATATCCACTGATAAAATTATGTCGTTCAAGTTTGTTTATCGCTACGCTTCTGTCTATCTGCGATCTACCGAACATCTGTTAAACACATGAACCGGCCTTTTCTTATAAAAAAGTTATTAAAATTCATTTTAAAAAAACAAAAATATTATTGTAAAGAGAAAAAAATTCTCTATCGAATGGTAGAGTAAAATTTACTAGTTCCCATTTAAAAGAAACTGCGCGGACAGGCGTAACTAAAAAACAATTGAAGAAAAAAAAAATTCAAATATTCTCAAATGTAGATCAAAATATCCTAACAAACTTTTATATTGAACATAATTCCCTAAAATGAATATTAACGACAATAAATCGCCGTCACCATACTTTTAACTAACCTGTATATATATATATATATATATATATATATATATATATATATATATATATATAGTAAACCTAATCAGTAGGCGATTAAAGGTCTGTATATTACTTCAAAATATATGT
The DNA here is from genome assembly GCA_935421215.2 of Melolontha melolontha. NCBI lineage: Eukaryota > Metazoa > Arthropoda > Insecta > Coleoptera > Scarabaeidae > Melolontha > Melolontha melolontha. Next base: position 201,006,160 of record OW285235.1, on the reverse strand, counting down.
ATTTAAAAAACTCTACATGTTTCGGCTGTATACGCCTTTTTCAAGAGAATACAAAATATGAATGACAGGATATAAATGTCAAGTAATTAAGTTGCTATGGTTTAAATTATTCAAAGATACATTCTAGTAATAATAATAAATCATGCCTTAGTATTCCAAAAAATAGATAACAAGGTGTGAAAATATGTGTTGTTCGCTGCTAGCAATTTGTGTCTCCTTCTGGGTATGAACTTGTGTGTTGGTTGTTGCTGGCAGCTTGCGTCTCTCTATGGGTGTGTGGTTTTGTGTGAGAGCGTAAGTGTAGGGTTTTGTATGTCGGTGCGTTCGTGCGTGTGTTTAGTGATCGGTCGCATGAATTTAGAGAGGTCGGATAACCAGCCGTTGCGTAGGGCCGCCAACCCTTTCCCGACAACTTCTTTACAATTCCGTGCAGTACTTCGACGGTCTGACCCCCGCCCCAACGAGGCAAGGCGCAGACAGGCGAAGCGCACCCTGTACGGGGTTGCTCATCGCAACTAAGGGAACACTCTTAGTGGCTACCTCGGTCGACGATGGTCACACTTATGCCATCTTAACGTTTTCCGCCGAAGCGGGGGCATAGCACACACGTCGAACGTGTGTGTGCTGTTAACGGCAGCCTAGCCAGGTTGTCGCCCAGGACCGGTCCTAGTGGTGTGTGCATTGCGCGGCGACGAGATAGCGCCGCGTAGCATGGTTCCTCACTCTTGCTGGAAAGGCGGAATGGCACCTGACTGCCCAACGGGCAGACCCCCCTAGAGTTTTGTAGCGCATATGCTAGGCTGCAACCCAGTAGAGGACCACATCAGCAAAAAACAGAAAACAGGGATAGGCAGGGAAAAGCAAGACATGAGTTATTATTACGTATGCGCCCGTGGAGCGACTTAAGATACAAAGTTGTCGGCATTCGCTCAAAACGAGAAGGAAAACCACGAAAACCTGCTCGGACAACTAGACAGGAATCAAAACACGGAACAGTCATCATGATAAGCAAAAGTATATGATATTTAAATGATATTTAAATAACATAAGGTATATAACAAAAAAAAAAAAAATATATAATATGATGGTAAATTGTAGATCGTTACAAAATTAAATTATAGTATATACTGCTTAGATTTTTTATATCATTTCTGTTGTTAATTGAATTTTTTTCCTGTTTAATACTGATCATTTCTTTAATTTGTCTTTTCACTGTGTGTTGTTCTTTATCAATTATCTGTGTGTTTTCAAAATCGAAATGGTGATCGCGTTGTAGTTTGTGTGTAGACAATGCAGTTTTGTCTGTTCTAGAGTATTTGTGGGCTTGTATTCTTTTGTATAAATATTGTTTCGTTTGGCCTATGTAGTAACTATCGCAATCGCGACATGGTATTTTATATACGACATGTGTTTCTCGATTTTTTTCTATTTTAGGTTTAAGTTTTGAAAATAAATGTTTATTAGTATTACTAAGTTTATATGTTGTAGCTATATCATATTTTTTTAAAGTGTGTTTATTTTTTTCTGATAGTTGTGGAACATATGGAATTGTGATATATGTCGTGTCATTGTTCAAATTTTTATTGGTGTCTGCAGTGTTGTATATTTGGTGTACTCTTTTTTTAATAGTTTGGTCTATAAGTTGTGGTGGATAATTATTATCAGTTAGGATTGTTTTAATTTTTTTGATGTTATCTTTTCTGTATTTAGTATGTGATAGTTTTATTGCCCTATCAGTCAGATTATTTATAATCATTTTATTGAATACTGTAGGAGCATTTGAGTGGTAATTCATATATCGAAAAGAAGCTGTGGGTTTATTATACCAATTTGTATAAATAGTACCCTGTCTATCATAGCTCAAAGAAATATCAAGAAAATTAATACTGTTATTAAATTCTTCTTCAATAGTGAATTTTAATTTGTTGTGAAAACTGTTGAATTTATTTAAGAGATAGTTTATTTTGTTGGTCGGAATACATGTTATGATATCATCAACGTATCTTTTGAAAAAAATGGGGTGGAAGTCTAATGAATTTTGTTCTAAATGTTCCATTACTAGATTTGCAATAGGAGCAGCTAAAGGAGAGCCCATGGCAATACCAAATGTTTGACTATAAAAAGAATTTTTGTATTGAAAATATGTGTTATCGAGACAGAAGTGTATACCTCTAATAAACTCGTTTTTATTTAGTGATGTGTGTGGACTAATTTCATCCCATTTGGATTCTATTATGTTTATAGCTAGATCTGTAGGAATGTTAGTATATAAAGATTCTACATCAAGTGATATAATTTTGTGATTAGTTGGGACTTTTTGATCTTTGATGAAATTTTGAAATTGCCATGAGTCTTTAGTATGATATTCAGTTTTTCCTAACATCTTAGATATGCTATCACCTAGGAATTTTGCTATATTATAAGTAGGGGCTTGTATGTACTTCTGTCTCGATAACACATATTTTCAATACAAAAATTCTTTTTATAGTCAAACATTTGGTATTGCCATGGGCTCTCCTTTAGCTGCTCCTATTGCAAATCTAGTAATGGAACATTTAGAACAAAACGTTATCAATTCATTAGACTTCCACCCCATTTTTTTCAAAAGATACGTTGATGATATCATAACATGTATTCCGACCAACAAAATAAACTATCTCTTAAATAAATTCAACAGTTTTCACAACAAATTAAAATTCACTATTGAAGAAGAATTTAATAACAGTATTAATTTTCTTGATATTTCTTTGAGCTATGATAGACAGGGTACTATTTATACAAATTGGTATAATAAACCCACAGCTTCTTTTCGATATATGAATTACCACTCAAATGCTCCTACAGTATTCAATAAAATGATTATAAATAATCTGACTGATAGGGCAGTAAAACTATCACATACTAAATACAGAAAAGATAACATCAAAAAAATTAAAACAATCCTAACTGATAATAATTATCCACCACAACTTATAGACCAAACTATTAAAAAAAGAGTACACCAAATATACAACACTGCAGACACCAATAAAAATTTGAACAATGACACGACATATATCACAATTCCATATGTTCCACAACTATCGGAAAAAATTAAACACACTTTAAAAAAATATGATATAGCTACAACATATAAACTTAGTAATACTAATAAACATTTATTTTCAAAACTTAAACCTAAAATAGAAAAAAATCGAGAAACACATGTCGTATATAAAATACCATGTCGCGATTGCGATAGTTACTACATAGGCCAAACGAAACAATATTTATACAAAAGAATACAAGCCCACAAATACTCTAGAACAGACAAAACTGCATTGTCTACACACAAACTACAACGCGATCACCATTTCGATTTTGAAAACACACAGATAATTGATAAAGAACAACACACAGTGAAAAGACAAATTAAAGAAATGATCAGTATTAAACAGGAAAAAAATTCAATTAACAACAGAAATGATATAAAAAATCTAAGCAGTATATACTATAATTTAATTTTGTAACGATCTACAATTTACCATCATATTATATATATATATTTTTTTTTGTTATATACCTTATGTTATTTAAATATCATTTAAATATCATATACTTTTGCTTATCATGATGACTGTTCCGTGTTTTGATTCCTGTCTAGTTGTTCGAGCAGGTTTTCGTGGTTTTCCTTCTCGTTTTGAGCGAATGCCGACAACTTTGTATCTTAAGTCGCTCCACGGGCGCATACGTAATAATAACTCATGTCTTGCTTTTCCCTGCCTATCCCTGTTTTCTGTTTTTTGCTGATGTGGTCCTCTACTGGGTTGCAGCCTAGCATATGCGCTACAAAACTCTAGGGGGGTCTGCCCGTTGGGCAGTCAGGTGCCATTCCGCCTTTCCAGCAAGAGTGAGGAACCATGCTACGCGGCGCTATCTCGTCGCCGCGCAATGCACACACCACTAGGACCGGTCCTGGGCGACAACCTGGCTAGGCTGCCGTTAACAGCACACACACGTTCGACGTGTGTGCTATGCCCCCGCTTCGGCGGAAAACGTTAAGATGGCATAAGTGTGACCATCGTCGACCGAGGTAGCCACTAAGAGTGTTCCCTTAGTTGCGATGAGCAACCCCGTACAGGGTGCGCTTCGCCTGTCTGCGCCTTGCCTCGTTGGGGCGGGGGTCAGACCGTCGAAGTACTGCACGGAATTGTAAAGAAGTTGTCGGGAAAGGGTTGGCGGCCCTACGCAACGGCTGGTTATCCGACCTCTCTAAATTCATGCGACCGATCACTAAACACACGCACGAACGCACCGACATACAAAACCCTACACTTACGCTCTCACACAAAACCACACACCCATAGAGAGACGCAAGCTGCCAGCAACAACCAACACACAAGTTCATACCCAGAAGGAGACACAAATTGCTAGCAGCGAACAACACATATTTTCACACCTTGTTATCTATTTTTTGGAATACTAAGGCATGATTTATTATTATTACTAGAATGTATCTTTGAATAATTTAAACCATAGCAACTTAATTACTTGACATTTATATCCTGTCATTCATATTTTGTATTCTCTTGAAAAAGGCGTATACAGCCGAAACATGTAGAGTTTTTTAAATACATATATTTTGAAGTAATATACAGACCTTTAATCGCCTACTGATTAGGTTTACCATATCATACCAAGGTCACGAAGTTATTATATTTATATATATATATATATATATTTTAATTTAGTTTGTAACGTACTCTTTAGATGTAAGTACCTTAGGAAGCCACTGTGCTGGCGAAACAATTGTCGTGTTACGATTCAAGATTAAAAGTGAAGATTAGAACCGTTGTTTTATTTCTATTTTAAATTATGGATCTTCATCAAGTAAATGCCGAATCAATTCAATTATCTTTATAATGTTTACGTCTGCAGGTCTTATTCCTCTTATTCCATTTTAATTAAATGCGTTTATAGTTTCATGCTTTCCCCTTTTGTTCTAAAAGGTTAATAAAAAGCAATTAGTAAATATTCTCAATTGATAATTGTAAAATATTCATGATAAATCAATCCCATAAAGCGAAAGCAGCATTTTTTGTCTCTCTTATCTTTTTGTCCGAGTAAAAATATTCGAACAATATACATACTTATGAAGCCAAACAATATTCCTAAAAAGAACATCATTGAATATGAAATATGAGTGTAATAAAGAAAGATAATTTTAATAAAATAATAACAGAAAATAAATCATAATATCATGAATAAAGTCTGTCAGTGACCTAATTTTCCTTTAAATATTTCGTAATTATTAAATTAACTAATTCGCAAACTGATAACAATGATATATTGTAAATAATTCTGTTACAACATATCAAATATTTGTCAAAAATAATTCGCAGTTTGCCTGCAGCCTGTACACTTGAGTTCAGAAAAATTGCGTACACTTCAAAAATCAAGCAATATATTTTTGGAAGTACAGTACAGTCTCGATTATCCGAAATAATGTGGACCAAAGTGATTTCGGATAATCAAAATTTCGGTTAATCCGAATTTTTTTTTGGAAAATAGGAGTTTAGGATGCGTATATCATTAGATCGACTTAAAAACATTTATGAAATATTTTACTTGAATTGATGCATTAATTTAAAAATAAACATCAACAAATAATTTGTTTAATTTTTATTACTTAATTTTTTTTTAACATAGTATGTACATAAAGCCTAAATATGTATGTACAAATGTACATACATATGTACATTCATAAAAGACATGTTAAATGCAACGTAAAATATAAGATATATATCCCATTCTACACTTTACTGTTTAAAAATGAGGTAATTTTTAACTGCACTCGTTTAGCACTACTTCTGTTTTTGGCCGCAATGTCTCTCCAACGTTTTATAAAAAGAACATCCGCGGTAGTTGCATTTTCTTGTTGTTCTACATAAGTTAACGCTTTCTCCAAGGCTTCTAGTCCTTCTGAATGTGACATTTTTACTGGAATATTGTCAGTGCATTCTACTTCGTCATCGTCATCACTGCTTATTTCATTAGCATTTTTGCAAACACTTTCAATTAATTCTTGGTCAGTCATTTCATCTTCTACATTATCACTGTTTAACCATTCATTAACTTCTGTTTCCGTAACATTTTCACATCCTGGTATTTTCGTGAAAATTTGCTGTAAACTTTCTTTATGGTCGGACTCTGCTTCTGTGATACGTCCCTCCTCGTGTTGAATCAATTTTGACCAAGATTTTTCCAGGGTTCTACCTTTTACTTGATTCCAAGCTGAAGCTATCCAATATACAACATTTTTCAAGTTTAACTTCTTTAGACATTCAGTGAGATTGGCACCCTCATCTACTTCTTCCAAAATATGCTCCAATAGCAAACGCCTGTAATTACGTTTTAAATTTTCCAGCACACCCTGATCCATGGGCTGAATGAGAGAAGTTACAGCAGGAGGCAAAAACATTGGTTTTATTTCCCCACTTTCAAGTTGCTCCGCACTTGGGTGAGTGGGAGCATTGTCTAGTAACAAAACACATTTTCTGGGGTATCCGTGCTCTTTTAAAAAAGACTCTACTTTTGGTACGAAATCTTCAAAAAAAACAATTTTTGAATAGATTTGCATTCATCCAGCCTTTTTTTTTTATTTTTATACAAAACAGGAAAAGCATTGGGACGAATATTCTTGAAGGCTCGTGGTTTTGCTGACTTACCGATACATAATAATGGAAGTTTGTGTCTCCCAGAAGCATTAGCGCATGCAAGAACAGTGATACGTTCTTTGCTACGTTTATAACCAGGTGCTCCAGCTTCCGTTTTTGAAGCTAAGGTACTTGAGGGCAACATTTTGTAATTCAAGCCGGTTTCGTCACAATTGTAGAACTGGTCTGGTTGTAAATCATTTTCTTTCATAAGCTCCATAAAATTCTCTGCAAATTTTTTCGCGGCAGATACATCGGCAGACAACTTTTCCCCACAAACTTTCAGTTGACGTACACCATGTCTTTTTTTCCATCGGTCTAGCCATCCATCACTTGCAGAAAAACTTTCAGGCGCTTCAATGACCGGCAATTCTTCGCTTAAACTCACTGCTTTTTGTTTTAAAATGGTCCCCGAAATTGGTATTCCACGTTCTCGATTCTGTGTAAACCATAAAAATAAAGAATCGTCCACTTTTTCGTATTCACCTCTTTTCATACTTTTTCGTGCCGGGGTCGGCGATGACAAAACACTACACCATTTTTCAAGTTTTTCGCGATTTTTTCTCCATTCTGCAACCGTACTTACGCCTGCCTAAATCCTTTGCTATATTTTTAAGCAATTCACCATTATCTAATCGTCGAACCGCTTTAAGTTTTTCCTGCAAGCTGATAACAACGCGTTTACGTTTATTGCTCTGACACTGCATTTTGTAAAATATTTGAGAATAAAACTACTCTTTTTGCGATAATAACAGACGTTAATACATATGTACTTGTAACACTCTGTCGCCTAACCAAAACAATTCGCATTTTAGACCGTCGTATTGCCGTTAAACCCCGAGGGGAACCACCTAGCAGTATAGGTGAATCCCAGACGCGTTTCGTATAATGCGAATTTTTTCGGTTAATCGGGATTTGTGTTTCTAAATAGTTTGTTTCGGTTAAACCGGATTTCGGAAAATCGATTCGGATAATCGGGATTGTACTGTAATTATTTTGTACTTTGTAAATGTGGATTTTGAGATTATATTTGAAAATAGGTTGTAAACTGTCATTGAAATTGTCACTATTTTATAAACTTATTTATTACTTATTATTTATTAAAATATTTAATAAATACATAAATATTTATTAAAATTTATAAAATCGTTAGTAGGTAAATAAAACACAACAACCAATAATTTTGATTTAATATATTTTATAAAGAAATGTAGATAACGATTAATATTTTGTCATTGCTCCATTAGCTTCTAAAGCCTGATTTAACCTAGCCAGGCATTGATGAAATAAGGCCCCTCCAATAATTTTCATCCAGGCTCAATTCCTCCCAAGTGTTTTCGATAGCCGTCCACAATTGTTTGTCGTTTAGAGGTCGTTACGTTTAAAATTTTTTTTAATTCAAAAACCCCAAATGTTCTCTATCGGGTTTAAGTCAGGACTGCACGAAGCCCAAGGCAATAGCTCAATATTATTCATCCCAAGCCACTGCATTATCATCCCAGCTGTATGAACGGAGGAGTTATCTTGTTGGAATACGAAGTTATTGTTGGGTAATATTTGGTCCACTCAAGGAACCATAACGTTTTCTAGTATATCAAGATGAACTTGCCGTTCAAGCGACCGTCAACACGCCACGCTCTACCCGGACCATGTGCACATATTCATGCCCGAACATTAACGGCAAGTCGTCGAGATCTGTTCCGTGAAGACACATATCTTTCATTGTATCGGGAATAGGGTGGACGGTACACACGGATGCGACCGTCATGAGTAGATTGGAAAACCCCCAAAATTGAAGAGAGCGATAAACATACTTGCTTCTATCCTTCCGTCAATATAATTTTCTTAGCACTTGCCGAGTTTTTCAAATTGTAACTTTTAAGACTGAGCGTATACTGAGACACACGTGACGCAGTACAACTTAGATTTTTGTAGCATATGTAATTCCTTATTCCGTATGTTTATCCTGTGCTGAACTGCTTTGCACTGCCCTGCACTGCCCGTGTATCAATATACGCCCAGCCAAATGGATTTTCTCTTAAATAATTTAAGACAGCTTCATCTTGATCAATGGTCAAATTTTTTTTTGCGTCCCAAACCTTATTTTTCTTTTTTTCTTAGACTTCCTTCATGTTCCCATTTTTCTTCACTCTCATGACTGTACATTTATTAACCCTTAACTGGTAACATGAACAAAAGTTACGCAGTCAGTAACGTGCGGTCTGTGAGACCTCATATTCCACCATAGTTAAAAAAATATTCAAGAAACTTGAAACACAATTTTCTTCAATACAGAGTATTAACCAGTGGCGGCTGGTACTAAAGGGCACAAGGGCACGTGCCCACCCAACCACCAAGATAAAGAGAAAGAAATTCGCATGTAATTCAGTGCATTATTTTATTTTATTATCTTTACATATTTTTTAAAACGAATGTATCAAAGTTTCCATCCGCACCACAGATACTATGCTAACGCTCAAAACTATGTTCCGGGGCACGATTTCAGATGTACCTATTCGCAGTATGGATCGGCCGGCTCCGCTTAACTTGGCGTTTGGGGCACAAAATACGCGTCTCCAGTTAACGTTGTGACTGTATTGTTTTCGTATCGCGTATCGCACGTGAAGGTTTAGACAAAATTATTGAAGAAGATTGCATTAATTCAGTTCACTATTAGTGAAGCAAGTGGTTTATTGAAACATTTGTATTGCTCGGAATTTCTCTACTGCTTGAAAATATTTCATTTCATTATGCCACATGTTGAAATATTATTTAATCAGACTCAAATGCACGGGGTTGACAGTGCTCAGCAGCAAAAGGCAATTGAACAATTACAACAGCAAATTATTCGCATTAGAAATTTAAGAAATTCTACTGACAATGGCAATCCAGAACGCAATAATGAAGAACCTGTAAGGAAAAGACAAAAAACGACAGCTGGAGATAACAGATCTGTTATTGCAAAGGAAGTATGTGACATTATTTTAAGCCAAATTAGCGAGCGATTTGATTTTAGGGATCACTTAAGTACAGCAAAATTATTTGATTCTCAAAATTTTAAAACTTATAGTCATTCATTTTCACAAAAAAAAAAATATGAAACTGTGAGATCTTATCCTATGTTGGACAGTGTAAAATTGAAAAGTGAACTTTCAGTAATTTATTAGCGCGATGACATGTATGACGTAGGTGGTGTTTTGCCACTTTTAGTGTTCATAACAGACAACAACCTAAAAAAGGTTTTGACGGAAACATACAAACTATTGGATATTATTTGTACAACGCCCATTGTTCGGGCAAAATAGATTTTTGTAATTTTATATTTTTAGTTTTATTTAGATGTAGGTATATTTATGTTAATGTTTAATCCTAGTTTTAAAATTGTAAATATTATATATTGTATATAGAAAAGGTCTTGGAGTTCCGATATATTTAATATTGTTAATTACTTTAGGCCTGGTCAGGTATTACATTTCTTCATTGTCTTATTTTCTACAGTTATAAAAGCTATTTATTTTATTACAGGCACAACCCTCTCGTTAATCCATCCATTATGTAAATAATGTATTTGAATAAGCATAAATATAATAGAATAATATATGATTGTTTCGGCCTTTACTTGATGAAATTCCATTATAACTATTAAGATAAAATAAAACAAATTTTATGAATTTCACTTTTTAATTATCACTGTAACGAGTCGTTTCGCACCAACCTGGGCTTCGTCAGACATATAACTAACTTATTTACAAAATATTTTTTATATTAAACACAAGTAAACAGTAACAAGCATAAACACATGTTTTATTTTAAAAAATAGTCAGAGGGATGAGTGCTTTTTATTACGGGATGTCTATACAAAACTTTCGCTACGGTTTATAAAAAAATGTACTGTTCTTAAGTAATAAAACTAAAGGTTTACATTATATTACAGGGATAAAGAATTCTATGGAAAAATACAAAAATACTATACACTATGTAACTGTCTGCAAATCAAATAAATAGATTAAGTAAGGGTGAATTATTTGTTTCTAATTGATCATTTAAGATCTTGTCAGTTTTCTTTATTTTATTGATTTCCAGTGACTCTAATAAATTAAGTTTTTTGCCCTTATTTTCTATATGTAATATTTTAAATTCTTTGTTAAAAATGTGGTTCGTTGAATTGATATGAGACGCATATGAAGAGTCACTTTTATTATTTCTAAATGAAGAAAAATGTTCTTTGACGCGTACTTCAAACGCCCTATGACTTATATCGGACAGACAGGCAGATCGTTTGAAGTACGCGTCAAAGAACATTTTTCTTCATTTAGAAATAATAAAAGTGACTCTTCATATGCGTCTCATATCAATTCAACGAACCACATTTTTAACAAAGAATTTAAAATATTACATATAGAAAATAAGGGCAAAAAACTTAATTTATTAGAGTCACTGGAAATCAATAAAATAAAGAAAACTGACAAGATCTTAAATGATCAATTAGAAACAAATAATTCACCCTTACTTAATCTATTTATTTGATTTGCAGACAGTTACATAGTGTATAGTATTTTTGTATTTTTCCATAGAATTCTTTATCCCTGTAATATAATGTAAACCTTTAGTTTTATTACTTAAGAACAGTACATTTTTTTATAAACCGTAGCGAAAGTTTTGTATAGACATCCCGTAATAAAAAGCACTCATCCCTCTGACTATTTTTTAAAATAAAACATGTGTTTATGCTTGTTACTGTTTACTTGTGTTTAATATAAAAAATATTTTGTAAATAAGTTAGTTATATGTCTGACGAAGCCCAGGTTGGTGCGAAACGACTCGTTACAGTGATAATTAAAAAGTGAAATTCATAAAATTTGTTTTATTTTATCTTAATAGTTATAATAGAATAAGTTTTATTGTACATATTTCCTGTTATATATTATTATAATAGGTGAAATAATTGGGTTCGATGCGATTTTGCGAAGTATTAGTATTGCGAAGTATTGTGCATTGTATATTTATTACTTTAAGAGGTATTTTATTTTCTATAATTAAGGGTTTCCGGCGTATATTGTTTATTTAATACATTTATGACGTTGAAAACTACAGCATATACTTTTCTTGGAAAGGTAAAAATAACGTTATGGAAATTTCCGTATACTCTATTCATTGTTTTCTCCCTCTCTTTGACTGGCGGGGACAAAACTTTCTTGCCGAAAAATAAGGGAATGAAGAAATAGTTCCAAATAAGATCTCTTAGAGCTCACTACAGTTCCAAGTACGATCTCTTCGAGTTAAAGCTTAGGTCTCGGTGATCTAACTAACAGTTCCTACTAAGATCTCAGTGATCTAAATAGGAGCAAATATTATTTATTAGTCAGTCTTCTCGGTCTTTAGTATTAAGACCAGATACTGCATTTACATGAAGTTAACGGAACTCCAAGATTAAATTTATAAATATATTAGTGTAATACAAAAACTATTGTATTATTTCACTCATACTTCGGTCGATACATACCGAACTTCCTTCAAACCAGGAGTATGAAACATTGGTCCTTCGTAGCCGGATGATTAATTCATCTGCATTGGTCCTTCGCAGACGGACGTCAGTGACAGCTCACAGATATCATGATTATTCCAAGACCAAAAAACATTTGGTCCTTCGCAGCTGGATGATAAATTAATTCATCCACACATGGTACTTCGCAGCTAGATGATAAATAATTCATCTACATAGCAACATTATAACAAGTTCTTCGATCCTTCGTCAACTGGTCATCACCAAAAACATTGGTTCTTCCAGGAGCAAGATATCGACATCTGTGACAGCAACAGTGCACTCAAATTAATGAGGTAAGTCTCCAGGTAACTTCCTTTTCTTAATTCTTTACCGATCAGTATCCGAAAATCCTTTTTTGCTTCAAAATGGCTACTCCCGCATTAAAAACCAAAAAAACTCAAAAAAGAAAGCTAAAAACATCCTTATCGAGAGCTGCTGAATATATTGCCTCTTTAGACGAAAACGTAATTTTAATACTTCGGTCGATACATACCGAACCTCCTTCAAACCAGGAGGATAAAACACCCATGTCGACAGGAGAATATGAACGATGTTTTTCCACCCTTAAACGCATTAAAACTTTTCTGAGAAGCACAATGTCAGAAGATTGACTGAACGCATTGGCGGTCCTATCAATAGAAAAGAAGTTCATCCAGTCTATCCCGGATTTTGACAACAAAATCATAGACGTCTTTTCCGGCATGGAAAATAGGAAAATGGATTTTATGTACAAAAAATAGGAAAGTTTTTTTTCTGCCCACCCTCTTTCATAACTCACGAGCCGCCACTGGTATTAACATTTATGTTAATAAGACACAGAAACAAATAGAACTTGACAAGTTTTTGTTAATTTCGTAAAGAGTCACTACAAACTTTTTTTGTATGTATTAAAGACGCCTTGGTGTTCGGCAGCTTGCTGAGTCTTTCGTTTTAATTTTAGATTACATTTTGTACACGTTTCTCTTGTTTCGAAACGAACTTCTGCTGCTGCATTATGAGATTCATTTGCTGGGAGCTTTCCGTGTATTCGAGTTATTATCATTCACAATTCTTTTGGAAGCCGAACATTAGTTACTCTTCTTTCTAATTGAGGTAAAATAAATGCCCCAGAAAGAATCTTCAAGAAAGTATCTCTTTCATATTTTCTCGTATCTTTATAACTAGAAAACAAAATATCGGCATTGACTGCGCTTACATCTAAAACAGTGCAAAATATTGCCATAGGCCATCTCCTTGTCCAACGACTTGAACTGTAATTTGCAACATTTTCATCTAATGTATCTACACACGACTTAACCCCACCAGATTACTTTTTGTTTGAAAAAATAAAAGACAATATTTATAAGAATAGATTTCATAATTTATATGAATTAATGGACGCAATTATATATGAGATTCAGACTGTTACGCCTAAAGAGCTTCAGTATGTTTATAAAAGCATGAAGCGGAGAATAAATTTATGTTCACAGCACCAGGGTCACCATTTCCAACATTTTTTATAATTATCTCCGCAAGTGCCCGCCATGTTGCTAGGTTCTGTCAAACTCCAGATTCCAAACAAAGAAACGTAAGAGTTGTTGATTATCTAACCAAGATTGAAAATATTTTTTTAATCATAATTTCGTTTATTGAAGACAACTATTTTTAAATTTGTCGTAAAATACAGATTTATTTATATTTAGAATTAATATTGTACATGTATACATAATTTGAAAATAAATTGTTTCAATTATAAACGTTTATTTATGCCTACAGAAGTATTAGGTACAAATATGTAAATACATATATTAATGCTACATTAACTCCTACTACAATGTAAAGAAGAGATTTATTTGCCTCTGTAGTAAGAATTACAATAAAAGTCAAGACAAGTTGCTACCTACAAAATGTACAAGCAATAAAAGTCCACGATAAACTGGCTTGTTAAAAAGTTGCTCAATACAAACGCCTTCCTGGGACTTACCTTGCGTGGGTAGATTAAACTTAAGTGACAAAACAGGCAGCCAATACCAACGGCGTAAATCTCAGTGAGATGGTCGTGCGATTCTTGACGAAACGATGCTGAACTAACTATAAAGGTTAAAAAGGACGCCACCGAAATTTAAGAGCTGCTTGTCGTAGAGATTATACGACACGTAAAGTTCATATTCGTGCTAGCGAACTCACCTCAAGTAGTTGCGAAAAGAAAAAGAAAACAGTAGGCAATAACAAATAAAAGAAAATATTCCACATTAAAGAAAAAGAGACAAGTTTATTTGAAAAACGTGGTGAAACTGAATAATTCTCCAGCTATGCAAAGAGAAAGAAACATGTAAAGGATGTCCCACAAAAATTATTAATGGGCGAGGCCCTGCATATAGTTATTAAATTAATTAATACCAAATTTAAAAGAATTCTTTAAATACAACAGAAATCAAGTGCAAAATTCTAGCATCCAAAAATTCTTGTAAGATGTGTATATACAGATTTTTGATATAAGCATAAAACATAAAAAAAGAGCTACTAACGAATTACAAGAATCGGCATACGTGTACGTAAGATCTTATGCAAAACGTTCACAAAATAATTTTTCTTTGCTTAATTACATAAACTTCAAAATACATATTTGCCAACGCAAATAAATAATAGCAACAATAAAGGATTTACATTCTTATGCCCAAACTTTTAAAGCAACTAAATTTTACAAATTTCTAATTACATGGAAAGTTCTCAATAGTATTTATGTTAAGTTAATCTGATAATTTATAGATAATGTGAACTAATTTAACAAAAATATCCGAATATAAATATCACGGTCGACAAAGCAAAAAAAAAAGTAAGTAAGAAAAAGACGATATAACGAATTTTAAATATTTTATGTAACCAACGCTTGTGTTTTTTCTCTCTTATCGCCTTATGGCCCAAAGTAAGTTTTTGTTGTTAGAGGAATGAACAAGCAACCATTTCGAAGTAATTAAGCGGCTTAATTGTATTTAGCTGTTCTCGGCTATTACTGTCCAATGTTGCTTCAAAGTGGTCCCTTCAGAAAAATGTAGTCGGATTCGGAACATGTGGATTGTAAAGGTTTCCACACGATCTCAACCCTTCTGGTGTTACGACTGTTCCGCAGCGAGACGCAACAGACATCCGGAGTTACCCTCGGTACAAAAATAAAACCCTGTAGACGAAAAATTAGACGGTAAAAGAAACGAAATACGAAAATGGCGACACGGAAGATTCTAAGAAGACTTTATTTAATTTAGTCACTTTCAGATGGTCGAAGGGTGTAATTAATATACATCCTAATCAAACACGACGCACCGACATTTAGAATTGCGATAAAACGCAGACTCTAGTAATCAAATTAATTCAATGAAACATATTCAAGGTGTTAAACGGTATCGTGTAGACACACACTACTACTAGGTACTACCACTAATCTGCCAGGGGTCTACAACGGATCTGTCCCTAGGACATCGTGCATAACTCCCGCTCTGATATGTTATATTAAAGCGGAATATACCAGGGCCGATCAATAAATCGCCAAAAACTTGTAACAAAATCATAAGTTAATTAATAAACACTTACAACTATTTGTTACTGCATAATCAAAAATATTTCTGTTAAAAAAAGAAAAGTTACGATGTGCTTGGATTCCACTGCGTTTTCACATCTGCCTATTAATTTTCTTTCGTTAGCTCCAGAAAAGAATTTAACAATATAGCTAAACTTTGGCATGTGCTTTGTTACAGACATTACATCATAGACATGTTGAAATCAGTAGAAACACATTAATACACAAACAATATTATTGGCAAAAACAATGGTGAATAAAATGCCACAGATATTTTGTTAGTTCTTAAATTATAACTATTATTAATGTTTCTTCCTCCTGGTTTGAAGGAAGTCGGTATGTGTAGACCGAAGTATGTGTTGAAATAATACAATATATTTTTGTATTACACTAATATATTTACAAGTTTAATCTTGGAGTTCCGTTAATAAATGCAGTATCTGGTCTTAATACTAAAGACCGAGAAAAACTGGCTAATAAATAATATTTGCTCCTATTTAGATCACTGAGATCTTAGTAGGAGCTGTTTGTTAGATCACTGAGACCTAAGCTTTAACTCGAAGAGATCGTACTTGTAACTGTAGTGAGCTCTAAGAGATTTTGTTTGGAACTGATTCTTCATTCCCTTATTTTTCATCAAGAAAGTTTTGTCCCCGCCAGTCAAAGAGAGGGAGAAAACAATGAATAGAGTATACGGAAATTTCCATAACATTTTTGCCTTTCCAAAAAAAGTATATGCTGTAGTTTCCGACGTCACAAATGTATTAAAATAAACAATATACGCCGGAAACCCTTAATTATAGAAAACAAAATACCTCTTAAAGTCATAAATATACAATGCACAGAGATAATATAATATTTCGTAGAATCGCCTCGAACCAAATTATTTAACCTATTATAATAATATATAACAGGAAATATGTACAATAAAACTTATTCTATTATATTTATGCTTATTCAAATACATTATTTACCTAATGGATGCAGAGGGTTGTGCCTGTAATAAAAATAAATAGTTTTTATAACTGTAGAAAATAAGACAATGAAGAAATGTAATACCTGACCAGTCCTAAAGTAATTAACAATATTAGAGATATCTGAACTCCAAGACCTTTTCTATATACAATATATAATATTTACAATTTAAAAACTAGGATTAAATATAAATATACCTACATCTAAATAAAACTAAAAATACAAAATTAAATCTATTTTGCCCGAACAATTAATTTGACACCATTTCAAACAAAATGGAAAAGTATACATGACCTTATTATATTTTGGTTTAGCATTTAAAAATAAAGCTGTTTCCACATTAAATAAATACAGTCCATTTTTTTGTGCGGCACAACTTAGTCCATTTTCTGAAATAATTATAATTAGCAAATATTGACAATAAATATTTCGAAAAGTAAGGAAGGGTATTGTCCTTAGTTTTATCAAACACTTTTTATATTTACGTCAAAAGTGATTACCGCATGGGACGCTAATGTTAATTGTTGCAGTCGCAATCAGCTGCAGTGGTACTAACTTAACCAAAATTTGACACATACTGTCAGCCTCATACATTAACAACATCCGATACAGTCCTTACGTAATTTCAATTAAAATAGGGGTGAGCAAATCATAGAAAGATATTTTAAAATGGGAAAATATTTACTATACGAATGTTATACAAACGTCATTTAACCATAAATACATATTTCAATTTACATTAATTTAATTTCTTAATTTGTAGTTTTTAATAATCATTATATTTCGCTATCAATGGTAAAGTTTATGTTTCATAATTCATAATTAGATTAATCTTTCAAAGTCGTAACAATTAATGCGTGGCGTATAAAAATAATTACGAGCAAGATTTGTAAAAAGATAAAGTGTACTTATTTATTCATATAGTTTTTTAATGTCTTGGTCAATGAACTTCGTCTCAAGGTTACGTTAAATGAAATGTTTGGTAAAAGTGATTCATACGTATTTCCTTAATTCTCAATCTGAAATCACTAGTTATCAAATGCAATTATTTCACAATAATGTTATAATACCTATACCATTTATTGTGTAAGGCAACAATGCGTTTTTTACAAAGCAGCATTGTATAGTTCGCGTTTAATTGTACCGTGTAAAACATATTCGGACATTTTTCTTCACTTACCACATTAAAACTTTTTAAGCACAATAATTTTAAAACGTCTGCAAATACGCCAACAAAAGGCCATTGTTTCGACTCTTCACATATCAGTATCATCATTGTTACTCAATCTCAAAATTTTAATTAATATAATATTATCGTATTGCAGTTTCTATGTCACTGAAATATATTGTTTTAAAAACAATTTTTATGCAACAAGCGATGCCTAAGACCAAAAGTTTGTAGCTTGTTTATACGAGGGCAACACTGAAAATTTTTATTGTTTTTCAAAATTTTTCTCTTTAACATCAATACATTGTTCCATTCGATGAAACCAGTCCTTAAAGCAATGATGGCACTCTTCCTGAGACACTTCAGAAACCAGATTTTTATAAAGTTCCAGTGCTTCATCTGATGACGTAAAAGTGATTCCACGCATTTATTTTTCATTTTTAGAAACAAAAAGATATCACGAGGTACTAGGTCAGGGCTGTATGATGGAGGG